>CM066207.1:22412112-23827112 GCA_033675395.1 Rhodiola chrysanthemifolia | reverse complement strand
AGTCACATCTAAGTCGCGGGTTGCTTCCTCTATTGGCAGCCCGCCTTCGACTAATCTTTTATCTCGAGTCCCGTTTCAGGCAGCGATGCAGGAATCTGGGGTGGTGTTTCTGTTGTTTTGTTGTGCCCTGTAGGGTTCAGGTGCACCTGTTGCTGTTGTTCCGGTGAGTGTTCAGTCCCTGCTTCAGGACTTTGCTGATGTGTTTCCTGAGTCCCAACCGGCTGAGCTTCCTCCACTTCGCGATATCCAGCACCAGATAGACCTAGTGTCGGGCGCTGCCCTGCCTAATCGTCCACATTATCGTATGAGTCCCAAGGAACATGAGGAGCTGCGGTGCCAGGTTGAGGAGCTTTTACTCAAGGGTCACGTCTGGGAGAGTCTCAGTCCATGTGCTGTTCCTGCCTTGTTGACTCCTAAAAAGGATGGTACCTGGCGCATGTGTGTTGACAGTTGTGACATCAACAAAATCACAGTCAGGTATCGATTTCCCATTCCGCGATTGGATGATTTACTTGATTAGTTGAGTGGTGCTCGTGTTTTCAGCAAGTTGGATCTGAAAAGTGTGTATCATCATATCCATATCTGACCGGGAGACGAGTGGAAGACTGCGTTTAAAACGCGAGAGGGGCTGTTCGAATGGTTGGTCATGCCGTTTGGCCTTTCCAACGCTCCGGGTACTTTTATGCGGATCATGAACTAAGCGCTTCCGCCTTTCATTGGACGGTTTGTCGTTGTCTATTTTGATGATATCTTGGCTTACAGTTCTTCAGCTGATGCCCACCTTATTCATCTTCGGTAGGTATTGACAGTACTTCGACGAGATCAGTTCTATGCGGCTGCTGCTAAGTGCACGTTTCTGACAGATTCGATTCAGTTTCTGGGGTATGTTGTTTCCAGTGCTGGTCTACGTGCTGATCCGGGTAAGATTGCAGCTATTGAACAGTGGCCTCAGCCGAAATCCATCACTGAGGTTCAGAGTTTTCATGGTCTGGCTTCCTTTTATCGGCGCTTTATTCCGCATTTTAGTGGCGTGATGGCTCCGATCACGGACTGCATGAAGGGCACGAAATTTCAGTGGTCCCCGGATGATAATGTGGCGTTCGCTGAAATTAAGAGGCGGTTGACTTCGGCACCGATTATGGTGCTCCCTGATTTTTCTCAACCGTTTGAGCTTCATTGCGATGCTTCCAAGTCTGGCATCGGTGCGGTCTTAAGCCAAGTCGGACGTCCACTGGCCTACTTCAGTGAGAAGCTGTCCGGTGCTAAGCTTCGGTTTAGTACGTATGATGTCGAATTTTATGCAGTGGTGCAGGCAATTAAGCATTGGCGCCATTATTTATTTCAGCGGGAGTTTGTGCTGTTTACGGACCATGACGCGTTGAAATATTTAGGCAGCCAAGATAAAGTTTCTCATCGGCATGTGATAGATGCTTGTCGTCAGAGCAAATGTACAAATAAATTTATAGTCCGCTACTAGCGACTTCACTACTGGGTAGCAAGTGGTAAGTAGGGGTCGAACCCAAAGGAATTAGGGGGATAGTTGTTCTTTGAGGTGATTTGTACAGCAAGGGAGCGTGTTTTAGGTTGGTTGAGGTTTTAGAGCTAGTAACTACGTGACTTTTTGGTTGGTTTTGGTTTTTTTGTGCGAAAAGTAAATGACTGAAAATAAAAGTAGGAGACTTGCAGCGGGTGATGCGTGATTGGCAAGTCCTCCGGAAGGTGAGCAGTTGATTACGGCAGTTATACTAAGAAAGTAAGTGCAGGAGTTGTTTGATTTCAAGGAAAACATTCGATTTTGGGGGCCTTATATCATAGCCTGTTTATCATTGACCTTTAGTGATCCTTCTAAGTATTCAAACGTGCATCAAGGCCATTCCAAGCACTCGATTTGCCACACTGTCTAGTCTTTTGCAAAAGTGTTCGAAAGAGTATCAAGGCCATTCCAAGCACTCGATTTGCACACACTGTCTAGACTTTTGCAAAAAACGTAGAGCCCTTGTTCTACTTAGACTAATACCTCATTCCAAGGTATATTAGCCTGTGTGCATCCATTTGATCAGTCATTCCCGAGCAATCAAATGGTGTTTGAGAGAGGTCAAACTCCTCAGATAAGCTTTGCCATTCCAAGCATCCACTTATCCGAGTATGTTTACGAACTTCCACGGAAGAGCTTTGCCATTCCAAGCATCCACTCAACCTTGGAAGTTCTGGCCTAATATATGGCACATAGAACAAGTTTTGAATACAGAGAAAAAACACTAAAGCAAAGTCTAAAACATTTTATGATACAAGTACACCCCTTCAACCGAATGAAGAGTTTAGCTACGAATATCCATAGAGGTGGATACCATAGCTAAATACTCGGGGGTTTTTGAAAGACAGTAAGTAAGGGGAATACTCAAGAACCAACAGGAGTATTCCCAATTCCTACTTGAATACTCAAGAACCAACAGGAGTATTCTCTAAAACTGTTATAATACTCAAGAACCAACAAGAGTATTATTTCAAAACCAAACTTACAAATTGCCAAACTTAGAGAGATAAGTGATTTATGATTTTTGGGATGTTGATTACAAATGAGGAGGCATGGTATTTATAGGCTAAGGGAAGCCATGAGGAGCCAACACTTGTCACATGGAGGAAGGATGAGCTTTGAGATGATGACACATGGGGGGAGAGCTCTAGCCGCCGGCGGCTTTGGGAGGGGAGAGGGAGGAGACGCCAAGTGGAGGAAGGGGAGTGGAGGAGAGGAGTTGTGAGGGAGGAGCCGCCGGCTAGGTGGCAAGATGGGAGTGGTTTGTGTGGTTTTGTGAAGTTCTCACAAAACTATCGGTGTATTTCAGCTCCGGACTGACTTTGGTTGCTCTTCGGTTTGATTTGTTTTGAATGATTCCATGTCAGGATCTTTAGATTTCTTCAGTCAGCGTCTGATCGAGACCTTGGAATGACTCGTAACATCTTTTCTGCGTAAAATCCTATCCTTAGCGTGTATTCTCTCTAAGCTCCAAAATACCCTGTAGATAAATAGCGGAACTAACAAGCAAAAGTTAAATAGACAAACAGTCTAATTTAGTGGGTTTAACTGTGTTTTTGATTCGTATAATTATGGTCCATCAGATCACCCCACACTTTTAGTTGTTCGTCCCGAACAATGCTATTGAAGGGCGGCACTAAGTAAGCTTTTAAAATATGAAAGTTAGACTGTGGGACTAGACTTATCCTAATTCATGCATTACTACTTATTACCAAATTAAACTGCGTAAATAAATAGAAGAAACTTGATACTTGTACCTCCGTGCTGAGATGCAAAGTATTTTGGATGTTTCGGGAGATAGCCCTTTTTAGGTTCCTGGACTGCAATCTCGGGACCGTCTCGTACTATATGGTTTTCTTGTAGCTTTCTCTAGCACGTGATTCGGTTCGGGTTTCAATGGTTTGATCTTTGATTTTCTTTCTTCTTGGCGAGGGACAGCTTTTTTTGTAGTGAATCGGCCTTTGGCCTTGGATTTGACTTTTTGAGTACTTCACTTTTGTTCGGTTAAAACCTTCACACTTTTGGGCCTTTGGCCTCTTGATTTGCTTCTTCGAGCTTTTGCTTCTTTGTGACTTGCTAGTCCATTTTCTCAAGCCTTTTTGGGAGGTCCAATCATCGCCCGCGAGCATATGGAAATACCTCCCCGCTCCTCTCATCGTTGTCGTTTCGCGCGGGTCAAGATGAGGGTCGCTCATCTATTTTCTCGGCTACTTTGACTAGAGAGAGGACGGTCTGATTCCCGTCCTCGCCTTTTTTTCTTTTTGCATAAACACTGCATGGCGGAGATGACTTCAATCTTCACTGAAACCCGAAGTGCAGCATCCACTGACTTCGAAAACCATATAGTTTGATTCGATCCTTCGATTGCTTGCCAAGCCCCTCTAGGGCATTTTCTATCAACTCCACATCCCTAGTTTATCTCAGCACAAAGGAACAAATGAGAAGTTACATTCTAAGTTTTTAAACAGTTGAATTTTCACAAGGTTGATGCATGAATTATGATCTATCTTTTTCACATTCTTAAGTTCATATTTTCAAAAAGATACTATTAAGAAAACAGCAAGCATGTTATTTAACTATATAAAAAGGTGGTTCTCACCCCACACTTTTGAACGAAGGCGTGCCTTAGTTTAAAAGTCATGCGAGCAGATATATACATGTGAGAATGACTTTAAACTAAATGACTGAAATTAAATGACAGAAAGTAAGATTGTGTCGGGTTACCTCCCGACCAGTGCACTTGTTTAACGTCGTTGGCTCGACAGTACCTCATTCTTGGATCATTGGTTTGGATCCCATGGGTGGCTCAGGTCGAATTTCTTTATTGCGCCAACCCTGATTCTTGCTTTGACTCTTCCTGGGTTTTTGGGGGATGATGGGCGTGGGTCCAGCTCCCACTGTTCTGATGGTTTCTCCTTCCAGCGTCTATGCCCCATTACGGTGTCGTTTTGCTCAGGCCCTTTTCCCATCCTCCTTTTAGCCTCTTCATTGATCACATAGTTTTCAGCGATTTGCCTATTGATCGAGGGGAAAAGTTGGGAAGCTTGCATCTTAAGGCTTGGTTCTGCCTCGTTATGTCCGTTTGTCAGGATCTGGTCATAGATGGTCTCGGAAGCTTGGGTGATGATAGCTGGGTATGGCTCGGGCAGTATGCTGGTGGTATTTTGGACTTCTTCCTCGTTGCTTCCGATGCTTTCCATGTCTGATTCTTCTGACGGTTCAGGAGTCTCTTCTGATGGCTCGGGAGTTTCTTCATTTGCCTCAGGACCAGCTTCGTCTATTTGCATTCCTCCGTCAGTTTGGGGTATTCGTTTTGTGGCTGCGGCCAGGTTATTTATGAGGTACCACATGTCTGCTATGGATAAGTTCCTGGCTGATCTTTTCATTGCTTCGTTAATCCTTCCCAGCTCATCGGACCTCATCCCACGAAGAAATTTTTGAAGAAGAACTTTCTTCGTGAATCCATGGTGCGGGCAGCTTGAGACGATGGTGTCGTAGTTCGTGTAGTATTCGTCCAAAGTCTCATCCCGGGATTGTTGAAGGCACATGATCTTCTCACGGGTTTTTTGGCGTAAGGATGGGGGGGGGGAGAATTCCTTCAGGAATGGAACGCAGAGGTCCACAAAATATTCAGCATGCATAGCGGGTGATGTGTAGTACCAGATTGTGACGAAGTCAGTCAGAGAAAATTTGAAGCATTTAAGCTTAAATTCCTCTAACATTTCATTCTCAGGTTTTATGTGGCAGCAAACGTGGTGAAAGTTTCGGCAGTGTTGTACAGGATTTTCTCCATCCGTACCTCCGAACATGGGCAGATATCGTGTTGTCCATGCATATGTAGTGGGTAGCGTCATGAGAAGGGGAGATAAAGAAAAGAACAACTATCCGAAGGCTAATTCCCCGGCAACGGCGCCAATTTGACAGATGCTTGTCGTCAGAGCAAATGTACAAATAAATTTATATTCCGCTACTCGCGACTTCACTACTGGGTAGCAAGTGGTAAGTAGGGGTTGAACCCAAAGGAATTAGGGGGATAGTTGTTCTTTGAGGTGATTTGTACAGCAAGGGAGCGTGTTTTAGGTTGGTTGAGGTTTTAGAGCTAGTAACTACGTGACTTTTTGGTTGGTTTTGGTTTTTTTGTGCGAAAAGTAAATGACTGAAAATAAAAGTAGGAGACTTACAGCGGGTGATGCATGATTGGCAAGTCCTCCGGAAGGTGAGCAGTTGATTACGGCAGTTATACTAAGAAAGTAAGTGCAGGAGTTGTTTGATTTCAAGGAAAACATTCGATTTTGGGGGCCTTATACCATAGCCTGTTTATCATTGACCTTTAGTGATCCTTCTAAGTATTCAAACGTGCATCAAGGCCATTCCAAGCACTCGATTTGCCACACTGTCTAGTCTTTTGCAAAAGTGTTCGAAAGAGTATCAAGGCCATTCCAAGCACTCGATTTGCACACACTGTCTAGACTTTTGCAAAAAACGTAGAGCCCTTGTTCTACTTAGACTAATACCCCATTCCAAGGTATATTAGCCTGTGTGCATCCATTTGATCAGTCATTCCCGAGCAATCAAATGGTGTTTGAGAGAGGTCAAACTCCTCAGATAAGCTTTGCCATTCCAAGCATCCACTTATCCGAGTATGTTTACGAACTTCCACGGAAGAGCTTTGCCATTCCAAGCATCCACTCAACCTTGGAAGTTCTGGCCTAATATATGGCACATAGAACAAGTTTTGAATACAGAGAAAAAACACTAAAGCAAAGTCTAAAACATTTTATGATACAAGTACACCCCTTCAACCGAATGAAGAGTTTAGCTACGAATATCCATAGAGGTGGATACCATAGCTAAATACTCGGGGGTTTTTGAAAGACAGTAAGTAAGGGGAATACTCAAGAACCAACAGGAGTATTCCCAATTCCTACTTGAATACTCAAGAACCAACAGGAGTATTCTCTAAAACTGTTATAATACTCAAGAACCAACAAGAGTATTATTTCAAAACCAAACTTACAAATTGCCAAACTTAGAGAGATAAGTGATTTATGATTTTTGGGATGTTGATTACAAATGAGGAGGCATGGTATTTATAGGCTAAGGGAAGCCATGAGGAGCCAACACTTGTCACATGGAGGAAGGATGAGCTTTGAGATGATGACACATGGGGGGAGAGCTCTAGCCGCCGGCGGCTTTGGGAGGGGAGAGGGAGGAGATGCCAAGTGGAGGAAGGGGAGTGGAGGAGAGGAGTTGTGAGGGAGGAGCCGCCGGCTAGGTGGCAAGATGGGAGTGGTTTGTGTGGTTTTGTGAAGTTCTCACAAAACTATCGGTGTATTTCAGCTCCGGACTGACTTTGGTTGCTCTTCGGTTTGATTTGTTTTGAATGATTACATGTCAGGATCTTTAGATTTCTTCAGTCAGCGTCTGATCGAGACCTTGGAATGACTCGTAACATCTTTTCTGCGTAAAATCCTATCCTTAGCGTGTATTCTCTCTAAGCTCCAAAATACCCTGTAGATAAATAGCGGAACTAACAAGCAAAAGTTAAATAGACAAACAGTCTAATTTAGTGGGTTTAACTGTGTTTTTGATTCGTATAATTATGGTCCATCAGCATGCCTCATGGATCTCGTGCCTGCAGCAGTTCACCTTTGTTATCAAACATCAAGCCGGCATCTCTAACCGAGTTGCTGATGCGTTGAGTCGCCGCCACAATTTGCTTTCGGAACTACGCGTTCAGGTACCTAGTTTTGATTCATTCGTGGACCTTTATGCTGCTGATCCGTTTTTTTCTCGAGCCCTTGATCTGCTTCAGCAGGGCGAGGCATATGATTTTGTGTTAGAGGATGGATTTCTCTTTCGAGGAGTTCAGCTTTGCATTCCTGACTGTAGCTTGCGCCTCCAGTTAATTCAGGAGCTGCATTGTGAGTGTCAAGTGGGTCGTGATCGAACCCTTCAGCTGCTGGCCTCCTCCTACTTTTGGCCCTCCATGCGCAAGGAGGTTGGACGTTTTGTTGCACGCTGTAGGGTCTGTCAGCTGGCTAAGGGCACTTCTACTAATGCGGGCTTGTACATGCCCTATTCCGACTCAGCCCTGGACAGATATTAGTATGGATTTTGTCCTTGGACTCCCGCGTACTCAGCGCGGTGCTGACTCGATTTTTGTGGTTGTGGATCGTTTTTCTAAAATGGTTCACTTCATTCCGTGTAAGAAGACGTCCGATGCAGTTTCAGTGGCTCAGTTGTTCTTCCGTGAAATTTATCGTATTCATGGTCTTCCTGCTTCCATTGTGTCTGACCGTGATACTCGTTTTGTGAGCCATTTCTGGCGTAGCTTGTGGCGCATGGTGAATACTCAGCTCAGTTATAGCAGTGCTTACCATCCTCAAACAGACGGCCAGACTAAGGTTGTCAACCGCTCGCTAGGTAATCTGCTGCGATGTCTGGTGGGTGATCACCCGAAATCATGGGACCAACGCCTTCCACAGGCCGAATTTGCTCACAACCATGCGGTCAACCGCACGACGGGATTTAGCCCCTTTTTGGGTTTGTATGGTGCTGTTCCCCGCTGGCCTTCAGATTTATTGACCCTGCCTAGCAAGATTCGTCTGCATTCTATTGCTGAGGAGCTTATTGCCCAGCTTCATCAGACCCACCAGCAGACGCACGATCAGCTTGTGGCCAACACTGCTAAGTATAAGTTACATGCTGATTCACGACGACGGCCTGTCGAATTTGAGGTCGGTGATTTTGTTTGGGCAGTATTGACTAAGGATCGTTATCCTGCTCACGAGTATAGTAAGCTCGCCGCCAGCAAGATTGGCCCTGTTGAGATCGTGGAAAAGATCTACTCAAATGCTTATAGCCTTCGTCTGCCTAGCCATGTTCGCATGTCGGATGTGTTCAATGTTAAGCATTTGATTCCGTTTCAAGGTGCGTCTTCTGAAACGGAGATGGGTTCGGATTCGAGGATGAATCTTCTCTACCTGGGAGGGGTTGATGCATACAAAAGAGCGATAAAGAAGGTTGTGGCGAAATAGCAGGATTTGAGTTGCCGGTGTCTGATTTCATCCATAATACCTTATTCTGAGCAGAACGATGTGACGGTTTCCTATTTTATTTTGGGCATCCGGAGTCGTTTTCTATTTTATTTTGAATTTTTAAGGTTTTTAGAAATTTTCGGTTTTTAGTAATTTTCGTATTAAGGCTTCGTTTTATTTTCCTGTTTAAGTAGACTCATGTATTCTTCATTCCCAGCTTTTGAATAATAAAAAACATAACTAGGGTTTCCCCTAATCCCGGCTTTCTCTGCGTTTGCTCTGCATTACTTTTCTATGTGATAGTGTTTAAACTAACTTTTAACTTGTTATGTTTTGTTGTTATGTTAAACTTATATATATTTTTGTGAATATTAATTTATTTTAAACTAATATTAAAAAACTGATATTAATATTAACTTAGTTTAAAGAAATTTTGAAATTATATAAATTATTAAAAAAATTATCATTAAATATGTTTTCCATATATTTTTAACTTTGTTGTGCAATTTTACTTATTAATTAATTCATATTAACTTATTTAAAAAACAATGACACCGCTTAAATTATCATATCATCAACATCATATCATATCATCATTATCATATCATCGTCATCATGATAACATCATCATATCATATCATATCATCATCATCATATCATCATTATTATCATCATCACCGTCATCATCATCATCATTATCATCATCAACATTATCATCATCATCATCATCATATCATCATCATTATCATCATCATATCATAATATCATAATCATCATCGACACATCATCATCATCATCATCATTTTGAGAGTGCTTTTTTTATTGTGTTGTTGACTTTTCTATGTGATAGTGTTTAAATCTACTTTCAAGTTTTTACGTTTTGTTGTTATGTTAAACTTATTTTTATTTTTGTGAATAAATTTATTTTTAACTATTATTGAAAAACTGATATTAATATTAACTTAGTTTAAACAAATTTTGAAATTATATAAATTATTAAAACAATTATCATTAAATTTTGAGGGTGCTTATCTGTGTTTTCTATATATTTTTCCTATGTTTTTAACAATTTTGTGCAATTTTACTTATTTGATTCGTTCATATCAACTTATTTAAAAAAAATGACACCGCTTAAATCATCATATCATATTCATACCATCAACATCATATCGTATCATCATCATGATATCATCATCATCATCATTATCATCATCATTATCATCATCATCACTGTCATCATCATTATCATATCATCAAAATCATCATCATTATCAAATCATTATCATATCATCATAATCATCATCATCATCATCATCATCATCATCATCATTATCATCATCACTACCATCATCATTGTCATCATCATCATCATCATCATCTCGTCATCATCATCATCATCATCATCATCATCATCTCGTCATCATCATCATCATCATCATCATTATCATCATTAAACTAATATTGAAAAACTGATATTAATATTAACTTAGTTTAAACAAATTTTGTGATTATATAAATTATTTTAAAAAAATTATCATCAAATTTTGAGGGTGCTTAACTATGTTTTCTATATATATTTCTTATGTTTCTAACTTTTTTGTGCAATTTTACTTATTGTTTCTTATTAACTTATTTAAAAAACAATGACACCGCTTAAATCATCGTATCATATTCATATCATCAACATCATATCGAATCATCATCATGATATCATCATGATATCATTATCATATCATATCATCATTATCATTGTCATCATCATTAGCATATCATCATAATCATCATCATAATCGTATTATCATAATCATCATCATGATCACATCTTTATCATATCATCATTATCATCATCATATCATCATCATCATCATCATCATATCATCATCATCTTGTCATCATCATCATTATCATCATTAAACTAATATTGAAAAACTGTTATTAATATTAACTTAGTTTAAACTAATTTTGAGATTATATAAATTATTTTTAAAAAATTTCATCAACTTTTGAGGGTGCTTAACTATGTTTTCTATATAGTTTTCCTATGTTTTTAACTTTTTTGTGCAATCTTACTTATTAATTAATTCATATTAACTTATTTAAAAAAAATGACACCGCTTAAATCATCATATCATCAACATCATATCATATCATCATCATGTTATCATCATCATTATCATATCATATCATCATCATCATCATCTTGATAACATCATCATCATATCATATCATCATCATCACTATCATCATCATATCATATCATATCATCATCATCATCATCATCAACATTATCATCATTAAACTAATATTGAAAAACGTATATTAATATTAACTTAGTTTAAACTAATTTTGAGATTATATAAATTCTTTTAAAAAATTATCATCAAATTTTGAGGGTGCTTAACTATGTTTTCTAAATATTTTTCCTATGTTTTTAACTTTTTTGTGTAATTTTACTTATTAATTAATTCATATTAACTTATTTAAAAAACAATGACAACGCTTAAATCATCATATCATCATCATGTTATCATATCATATCGTATCATATCATATCATCATCATCATCATGATAACATTATCATCATCATTATATATCATCATCATCATATCATCATCATATCATAATCATCGTCATATCATCATCATCATCATGAGAGTTGGGTAAATTTTGAGGGTGCTTTTTTTTTATTGTGTTGTTGACTTTTCTATGTGATAGTGTTTAAATCTATTTTTTTATGAGATGTATACATGAATTTTACAAAACTACTAAAATTCTCAAGCTAATCTAGTACATTAATCTCTATTGAAGCGCAAGCCTTGCGGCGTCTTTACTCATCCACTTCGAAGCATATCTCCGAGCAATAAACTGCCTCACAGGCGAAGCCTTTCTTCAGAGCCGTGGCGAAGGCGAAGCCACCTCGAGCACCTCCTGCGAGGGGAGGAAAGCACCTCCTGAAAGGGGAGGGAGGCAACTCCTGTGAAGGGAAGAAATTCCTCACCAAATATTGGTGGGAATGTTGTATTTGTGGGGAGTTGAACTCATGACCACTTGGTTATGAAGCCAAGTGTTTAAATCTACTTTTAACTTGTTATGTTTTGTTGTTATGTTAAACTTATATTTATTTTTGTGAATATTAATTTATTTTAAACTAACATTGAAAAACTGATATTAATATTAACTTATTTTAAACTAATTTTGAAATTATATAAATTATTTAGAAAAATTATCATCAAATTTTGAGGGTGCTTAACTTTTTCGTGCAATTTTACTTATTAATTAATTCATATAAATTTATTTAAAAAATAATGACACCGCTTAAATCATCATATCATCAACATCATATCGTATCATCATCATGGTATCATCATCATTATCATTATCATCATCATCATCATCATCATCATATCATATCATCATCATCATCATATCATATCATCATCATCATCATTATCATCATCATATCATAATATCATATCATCGTCATCATCATATCATCATATCATATCATCATCATCATCATTATCATCATCATATCATAATATCATATCATCGTCATCATCATATCATTATATCATAATCATTGTCATATCATCATCATCAGAGTGGGGTAAATTTAGAGGGTGTTTTTTTTGTGTTGTTGACTTTTCTATGTGATAGTGTTTAAATCTACTTTTAACTTGTTACGTTTTGTTGTTATGTAAAACTTATATTTATTTTTGTGAATATTAATTTATTTTAAACTATTATTGAAAAACTGATATTAATATTAACTTGGTTTAAACTAATTTTGAAATTATATAAATTATTTAAAAAAATTATCATCAAATTTTGAGGGTTCTTAACTATGTTTTCTATATATTTTTCCTATGTTTTTAACTTTTTTGTGCAATTTTACTTATTGATTAATTCATATCAACTTATTTAAAAAACAATGACATCGCTTAAATCATCATATCAAGCTTAAATCATCATCATATCATCATCATTATCATTATCATTATCATCATCATTGTCATCATCATTATCATCATCATCATCATATCATCATAATCATCATCATTATCATCATCATCATAATCATAATCATCATCATTATCACATCATTATCACATCATCATAATCATCATCATTATCATCATCATATCATCATCATAATCATCATCATCATCATCATCACCTCGTCATCATCATCATCGTCACCATCATCTCGTCATCATCATTCCCCTAGTCCAAATCGGGAAAAAATCGTATCCCCAACACAACGAATAGCATTTCTGATATTGAAAATAAAAAAATTGAAATAAAATGAACCTCAAAAACTATGACCTTAAACTCCACGAACAACTGACATAAAAATCCACCAACTATGTTCTTCAACAACATGAATTATAAAGTTTGTAGGCCAAATGATATGTAAAAATTTGAGGTGTAATGTTTAGGTTCTGAATCAAATACAAACATCTATTATTTATAAAAACTGTAAACCACTTTAAAGGCTACCACGTGGCAGCGTCAACCAATCATATTTTTTATCGATTTAAATTTGATTTACTAAAATTAATAACAGGGTTAGGTATATACTTATAATTTTACATTTGAAGGACCTTTGTGCAATTACTATATTTTCCTGATTTAGTTTTCTCTATCGAATCTCTTAAACGACTTCCTCCCACAACCCTAGCATCAACTGTCACGATGGCTTCCTTTGAATCCCCTACTACGACTATGCCGCGTCGATCCAAGTCAAGCGAAGGAAAACTAAGTCGAAGAAGAAAAGGCGGGAGTTGACTAGCGGGATCCTGATAGCCCCGATCCTCGTCTCAAATTTTTAATTGCCTTGGTAAGGCGAGTTGATTTTGATTTGTGAGGCTTATTAAACAAGTGCGCAACACTCACTCTGGGATGGTGGTGCATATCAAGAAAAGTCTTTCTTTTCAATTTTTGATTGGATTATGATTATCTTAATGGTGTAAACTTGCTTTTTCGGTGTTGTGAATGAAATGCTTTTAAATTTCTTTTGAGGTCTGTTGTCATATTTATTGCTCAATTTTACAGTTTCAAATTGTAGCTTACGATAGCTGTATTACTTCTTGTCATATTTGTTGTATTTGACTTGGAGGAAATGGGTAATGATCAGACTTAAATTGGGAATGATCACACTTAAATTGGTAATAATCACACTAAACTTGGAATGATCGGACTTAAATTGGGAATGATCAGACTTAAATTGGGAGTGAACGGACTTAACTTGGTAATGATCGGACTTAAATTGGGAGTGATCGGACTTAACTTGGTAATGATCGGACTTAAATTGGGAATGATCGGACTTAAATTGGGAAGGGTCACACTTAAATTGGTAATAATCATACTAAACTTGGAATAATCGGACTTACATTGGTAATGATCGGACTTAAATTGGGAATGATCAGACTTAAATCGAGAATGATCGGAGTTAAAATGGGAATGATCGGACTTGACTTGGTAATGATCGGACTTAAATTAGGAATGATTGGACTTAAATTTGTAATGATCGGACTTAACTTAGTAATGATCGGACTTAAATTGGGAATGATCGAACTTAAATTGGGAATCATCGGATTTAAATTGGGAATCATCGGACTTAAATTGGGAATGATCGCACTTAAATTGAGAATGATCAGACTTAAATTGGGAATGATCGGACTTAAATTGGTAATGATCACACTTAAATTGGTAATAATCATATTAAACTTGGAATGATCGGACTTAAATTTGTAATGATCGGACTTAAATTTGGAATGATCAGACTTAAATTGGGAATGATCGGACTTAAATTAGTAATGATCGGACTTAAATTGGGAATGCTTGGACTTAAATTGGGAATGATCACACTTAAATTGGTAATACTCACACTAAACGTAGAATGATCGGACTTAAATTGGGAATGATCGGATTTAAATTGGGAACGCTTGGACTTAAATTGGGAATTCGGACTTAAATTGGGAATGATCACACTTAAATTGGTAATAGTCATACTTTTTTTGATGGGGATTTTTTCATCTTGTACAAGACTAATGAATTTCTCAAGCTAAGCATATCATCTAGTACATTTATATCCATTGAAGCACAAGTCATGCGGAGTCTTTGACTCATCCACTTTTTGAAGCATATCTTCGAGCAGTTGACTTGCTCACGTCGAAGCCTTCTCAAGCATCGTGGCGAAGGCGAAGCCATCTCGGGCACCTCCGTGCGAAGGGATGAAAGCACTACCTGCGAAGTGAAGGGAGGAAAGCACCTCCTATGAAGGGAGGAAATTCCTCACCAAATATTGGTGGGAATGGTGCATTTGTGGGGGGTTGAACTCATGACCACTTGATTATAAAGCCAAGGGTTTAGCCAACTCAACTTAAATTGGTAATATTCATACTAAACTTGGAATGATCGGACTTAAATTGGTAATGATCGGATTTAACTTGGTGATGGTCGGACTTAAATTGGTAATGATCGGACTTAACTTGGTAATGATCGGACTTAAATTGGGAATGATCGGACATAAATTGGTAATGATCGGACATAAATTGGGAATGATCGGACTTAAATTGGGAATGATCGGACTTGACTTGGTAATGATCGGACTTAAATTTGCAATGATCGAACTTAAATTGGGAATGATCGGACTTAAATTGGTAATGATCGGACTTAACTTAGTAATGATCGGACTTAAATTGGGAATGATCGAACTTAAATTGGGAATGATCGGACTTAAATTGGGAATCATCGGACTTAAATTGATAATGATCGGACTTAAATTGGGAATGATCAGACTTAAATTGGGAATGATCGGACTTAAATTGGTAATGATCACACTTAAATTGGTAATAATCATACTAAACTCGAATGATCGGACTTAAATTTGTAATGATCGGACTTAAATTGGGAATGATCGGACCTTAAATTGGGAATGATCGGACTTAAATTGGGAATGATCGGACTTAAATTGGGAATGATCACACTTAAATTGGTAATAATCACACTAAACTTGGAATGATCGGACTTAAATTGGAAATGATTGGACTTAAATTGGGAATGATCGGGCTTAAATTGAGAACGATTGGACTTAAATTGGTAATGATCGGACTTAAATTGGGAATGATCGGACTTAAATTGGGAATTCAGACTTAAATTGGGAATGATCACACTTAAATTGGTAATAGTCATACTTTTTTCTTTGATGGGGATTTTTACATCTTGTACAAGACTAATGAATTTCTCAAGCTAAGCATATCATCTTGTACATACATATCCCTTGAAGCACAAGCCATGCGGAGTCTTTGACTCATCCACTTTTTGAAGCATATCTTCGAGCAGTTGACTTGCTCACGTTGAAGCCTTCTCAAACACCGTGGTGAAGGCGAAGCCATCTCGGGCACCTCCATGCGAAGGGAGGAAAGCACCTCCTGCGAAGCGAAGGGAAGAAAGCACCTCTTGTGAAGGGAGGAAATTCCTCACCAAATATTGGTGGGAATGGTGCATTTGTGGGGGGTTGAACTCATGACCACTTGGTTACAAAGCCAAGGGTTGAGCCAACTCAACTTAAATTGGTAATAGTCATACTAAACTTGGAATGATCGGACTTAAATTGGTAATGATCGGACTTAAATTGGTAATGATAGGACTTAACTTGGTAATGATCGGACTTAAATTGGGAATGATCGGACTTAAATTGGTAATGATCGGACTTAAATTGGGAATGATTAGACTTAAATTGATAATGATCGGACTTAAATATGTAATGATCGGACTTATATTGGGAATGATCGGACTTAAATTGATAATGATCAGACTTAAATTGGGAATGATCGGACTTAAATTGGTAATGATCGTACTTAAATTGGGAATGATCGTACTTTACTTGGTAATGATCGGACTTAAATTGGTAATGATCATACTTAAATTAGGAATGATCGGACTTAAATTGGGAATGATCGGACTTAAATTGGTAATAATCATACTAAACTTGGAATGATCGGACTTAAATTGGTAATGATCGAACTTAAATTGGTAATAATCATACTAAACTTGGAATGATCGGACTTAAATTGGGAATGATCGGACTTAAATTGGGAATGATCGCAGTTAACTTTGTAATGATCGGACTTAAATTGGGAATGATCACAATTAAATTGGTAATAATCATACTAAACTTGGAATGATCGGACTTAAATTGGGAATGATCAGACATATAATTTAGTTAGGGTTTGTTATGTTAATTTTTTAGACTATTTTACCCTATGCTATATTGTTATTTATTCGATAAATTCTTTTAATTTTTACATATTTTCAAAAGAACCCCGGTGAAAACATACACGTGTCAACTTATAAATAGGTGTATAGTTTATATATAAAAAATAGGTTTGTACCTGAACCGCACTCTAATGTTTAATGAGTTTATATTTCTTACATTTGATAATAAAGTTCTTAGGTCCATGGTACTTAATGTTTACTGATTTTATAATTCGCATTTGTTTTTCAGTAAATTTTTTTTTTATAGTTGTTAATGTCAATTATCGTTTCCTGATTTTGAGAGATCGTTTTTTTATTACGAGCAAATCTAATTTAGAATACACCCGTAGATCAATATATTTGTAACTAATAAACTTAATAAATAAGTAAAATATGAGCCCTTATTATTGTAATACACGGCTTTTACTCAGTGATGTGAACTAATGAAAAATGACCAAGCAATCTCATCCTAAATCTAAAGGTACTAAATCCTTCTTTATTCTCTAACACCTCATGGACCTAATTATTAAGTAATTTTCAATTAAGTTCACTTCATAGAGTAGGCGACTTCATTACGGTGTAGCTACGTTACTCACCATCCAAAAACTCTAGAATGCTCTTCTTCTTAGATTGTATTCCTCGCTCTTAAATCTTCTTTAAGACTTCTATTTGTATTAAATATTATTATACTAGGCATTAAGAGCATATACACCGGTTGACATTTGGAGGAGCTCCTTCTGTGTGGGCGCCGATGTAGAGCAACTGCTGTTGCGATTTGGGATGCAGCGGTGGAAGAGGAGATGCTTGGATGGAGGAGCTGCGATTGGAAGTGCTGCAGCAACAGCTCTGGTTGCAGTTGCTGCTTGCTGCGGCGTGAAACAAAAATCCTTTTTTGTGTTTAATTTCGCTGATATGGGTCAACCCAAACATTAAATTGTCTTAATTAAGATTAAAATTGACTAAAACTTATGAGTTGATTAGAAATAAGTGATTTGTATTACATATTTATGCCCTAATTGTTTTTGTCTTAATTAGAATTTAACATTTTCTAAGCAATTTTGGTACATCTAGAAAATTTATAATATATTTATATAATGATATTTCACAAATCATCATCATCATATCATCATCATCATCATCATATCATAATCATCATCATCATCATCATCATCATCATCATCATCATCATCATCATCATCATCATCATCATCATCATCATCATCATCATCATCATCATCGTCATATCATCATCATCATGAGAGTTGGGTAAATTTTGAGGGTGCTTTTTTTTATTGTGTTGTTGACTTTTCTATGTGATAGTGTTTAAATCTACTTTTAACTTGTTATATTTTGTTGTTATGTTAAACTTATATTTATTTTTGTGAATATTAATTTATTTTAAACTAACATTAAAAAACTAATATTAAAATTAACTTAGTTTAAACTAATTTTCAAATTATATAAATTATTTAGAAAAATTATCATCAAATTTTGAGGGTGTTTAACTATGTTTTTTATATATTTTTCCTATGTTTTTAACTTTTTTGTGCAATTTTACTTATTAATTAATTCATATTAACTTATTTAAAAAATAATGACACCGCTTAAATCATCATATCATCAACATCATATCGTATCATCATCATGATATCATCATCATTATCATATCATCATCATCATATCATCGTCATCGTCATCGTCATCGTCATCGTCATCATCATCATCATCATCATCATCATAACATCATCATCATATCATATCATCGTCGTCATCATCATCATCATCATCATCATCATCATCATATCATTATATCATAATCATCGTCATATCATCATCATAAGAGGGGTAAATTTTGAGGGTGTTTTTTTTATTGTGTTGTTGACTTTTCTATGTGATAGTGTTTAAATCTACTTGTAACTTGTTACGTTTTGTTGTTATGTTAAACTTATATTTATTTTTTGTGAATATTAATTTATTTTAAACTATTATTGAAAAACTGATATTAATATTAACTTATTTTAAACTAATTTTGAAATTATATAAATTATTTAAAAAAATTATCATCAAATTTTGAGGGTGCTTAACTATGTTTTCTATATATTTTTCCTATGTTTTTAACTTTTTTTGTGCAATTTTACTTATTAATTAATTCATATCAACTTATTTAAAAAATAATGACACCGCTTAAATCATCATATCAACATCATATCGTATCATCATTATCATATCATCATCATATCATATCATATCATCATTATCATATCCTATCATCATCATCATCATCATCATCATCATATCATCATAATCATCATCATAATCATATCATCATTATCATCATCATTATCATATCATCATTATCATCATCATTATCATATCATCATAATCATCGTCATTATCATATCATCATAATCATCATCATTATCACATCATTATCATATCATCATAATCGTCATAATCGTCATCATTATCATCATCATCATCATCATCATCATCATCATCATCATCATTAAACTAATATTGAAAAACTGATATTAATTTTTGAGTATACATCTTTTGTAGATTATAATTTTTGAATATTTTTATTTTATTTTATGTGTGTTATTTTGTGAATGTTGTTCTCTTTTATTATTTTTTATTTTGAATAAATTATTTGATATTCTTAAAATATTTTGTGAACATATTTATTTTACTTTGTGAGGGCTATGCGTTGTTGTTTTGTGATTGCCTTATATACATTTTTTCAAAATATTATGTGAATATTTTATTTTTATTTTTTTGGAATATTTTTATTTGAACAAATGTCATTTAGTTTTTGAATAAATTTGTATTTCTATATTTTATGAATTTTTTATATACTTTTTATTTGTGAATATTTCAACTAAAATTGGTGTACACATATTTTTGCGTGAACTTATTATTATCTGGTGGACGCCGTGAACATAATTGCTTTATTTTGTGAATACAAATTTTGTGCCAACATGTGTTCTATTTTTGAATAAAGATTATTGAATTTTTTTATGTGAAATTAATTTGTTAATTTTTTACTATTTTGTGAACATGTCTTTTATTTTTCGTAAATACATAATTTTATGTCAAATCTATTGCGTGAACATATTAGGAATATTTGTGAATATAATTTTATGTCAAACCTATTGCGTGAACAAATGTCGTTTATTTGTGAATATAATTTTTATTTCTATATTTTATGAACATTATTATTTGGTGGACAACATAATTGCTTTATTTTGTGATTACAAATTTAGTGTCAACATGTGTTCTGTTTTTGTTTTTGTACTTTGTGAGTGCTATGTTGTGAATGTTGTTCTTTTATTTTGTATACACAATTTTTTAAAATATTATGTGAATATTTCTACTTTATATTTTGTGTATGATATAAATTCCGGATTGTTAAACATGAATGTTGTTCTCTTTATTTTCTGAACACAGTTTTTGTGTTAGCATGTTGTTTTTGTGTGAATGTTGTTTTGTATAATTTTTAATTTCGAACATGTTTTTTTTTTTGTGAATATAAATTTGTCAATGCGGATTTTATGTCACAACTTCTTTTGGTGTTCTCACAATTTTTATGCAATTACTTTTTTTGTGACTGCTTTATTTTGGAGTATAAATCTTTTGTAGATTATAATTTTTGAATATTTTTATTTTATTTTATGTGTGTTATTTTGTGAATGTTGTTCTCTTTTATTATTTTTTATTTTAAATAATTTTTTTTGATATTCTTAAAATAATTTGTGAATATATTTATTTTACTGTGTGAGTGCTATAATGTTGTTGTTTTGTGATTGCCTTAAATACAATTTTTCAAAATATTATGTGAATATTTCTATTGTTATTTTTTTTAAATATTTTTATTTGAACAAATGTCGTTTATTTTTTGAATAAATTTGTATTTCTATATTTTATGAATATTTTTGTTTTGATATACTTTTTATTTGTGAATATTTCAACTGAAATTGGTGTACACATTTTTGCATGAATTTATTATTATTTGGTGGACGCCATGAACATAATTGCTTTATTTTTGGAATACAAATTTTGTGTCAACATGCACTACAAATTTCGGAACAAATTAGCGACAACAAGAAAGGAACGTATGGTTGTCGTAATTTAGAGATAAACGTTAACGTTACGATAACGACACACGTTATCGCAATTTTGATCGACGTAAATAAAATACGATAACGGAAAGGTAACGCCGTTTGTGTACCGTACGATAACATTACGTCGCGTTGTCGCAAACGTCGCGTATCGTTATCGTAAAAGTTGTGCGATTAAAATTACGATAACATTATTTATACTCTAAAAATGAGTAAAAATGTGTAATAAACTAATTAATTACTGTAATTAATTACTGTATTAGACATAAAACTAATTGTAATTATAAAAAATCCCTGCATTACAGAACATCCCTGTTGGCACATATTACATGTTCATTACTTGTCAATGATAATAAACGATGCATCATATAGTCCCGCAATTCGACATGGTGCCAAAAATATGAAGCACTTCAACGAACAGAAGCACACTAATCAGAAGACTCCATGTCTTCGTCTTCATCGCGATTAGGAGGCTGAGAACTGGTGGCTTTCAAAAGAGCCTGCGTCAAGTTGAGAATAGTTTGCTGCTGCTGTTGCTGGAATTCCATCATCTGCTCGTGATTTTGCTAGAGTTGCGTGACTTGTTGAGATAGAGTAGCGAGCTGTGTGCTGCTAGAGGGCTCATGGGATGCAGTGCGTAGGGAAGCTAGCCTTTGGAACTTCGAACCTTCGACTAAAGTGGCAGCAGAGGCGATGATTAATGGAAGCCTTGTTCTGTTGTTGATACCAATAATATCTGCTCCAACTTCAAAATCAACAGCTTGTGGCACAGAACCATCATATTTAACTTTAAGAGCGTCGTGTGCTGCCTTAAGTTTGCGCTGACATAAACCAAAAAGAACAGGCCTAGCCTTCAGATAAATGTCACAAGCTAATAGAAGCAAAAATTATTTATAAACTGGGCAGAAAACTACAACGACAATTAATTCTTCACTATTGATATGGTCCTCAAATATAATTAACAGCAAGACATGCAGAACTTATTACATGAATTGAAATGAATATCCACTGAACGGAAAACAAACATATCATTTCATTTCAGTTTGGGTCACATGAATTGAAATGAAATGAAAAGCAACTGAACGGCAAGATATGTTTGAACTTGTTACATGAATTGTTACAGAACATATGAAAAGCATCAAACTTGTTACAGAACATTTCAACAAACATATTAAGTGAATTGTTACATGAATTGAACTTGTTAAATGAATTGAAACAAACATATTAAAATTTCAGCAAGACAGAACTTGTTACATGAATTGAAATGAAAAGCCACTGAACGGCAAACAAACATATTAAATGAAAAGCCACTGAACGGCAAACAAACAAACAAACAAGCAGGTGGAAATCAATGAATCAGGCAAACAAACATATTAACATGACCTGTACGAACAACCCACATCAACGGGAACGAAAAACTAGTACGAACGGCATCATATGTACGTAATAGGTAGTTTGAACTCTTACCGCTTTCTCAGCTGCATCGTCGGACACGTATGAATCGTCAGGTTTTTTTTGTCTTACCCTTAACGTTCATCTTTCCTACATCGCACACCGTATTGAAGCAAAAAATGCGAACAAATTAAGTAACCCTAAATCTGAAATTGAAACAGGGAACACACCTCGGCTTCGAACCCTATTGCTGCGAATGATTTGCGGTCGTTCGTTGTTGCTCGCTGATGGTCGGTCGCGGATGTTTGAGGAACGTCGTGGGTCAGTTGATTGCATCGCCTCGTCGTCGGCCGTCGGGTACAGTTTTCGGGGAATAGGTTAGTTTTTTTTTTTTTTGAAGGGTAGAGTTTTCGGGGAATAGGTAAGTTGAATAAGGAACAGGCGGAGAAATGAAAGTTTCCAAAATTTTAATTGGGTTTTCAATTAATCGCGCGATAATTTGAGAATAAATTAGCGCTTAACTGGTTGTTGAATTTTTTTTTTGATTGGAAATTAGCGTTTAAGTTAATTATAATACAATTGGATAAGGTAAATGTAACGTCCATTTTTCTAAATTAAAAAAACAAATATTTTACGTCTACAAAATGGTAATTTGAATAAAAAATGAACTTACTTGCATAAAACGTTTAATTGAAATATTTAACAAGTATTCAGTTAGTTTGCAATATAAACCGTTCATTTAACACGCGATAGGACCCAGACCAATTCAGTCTGGTTGATGCAACTAGTTGAGCAGGTAGAATACAATTGAGGATGGTGTAGTCTTCAACTTTCAAAGTACATGTCCACAGTTCAGTAGGAATATCTTGTATATGAAATCATTGCTGTCCTGATCATGCCAGCGAGCTATTTTCTGAAGATAAATAAAGTTAAGTGAATAAACGGTACACATTCGTAAATAGGATTTTATGGATAATTTACACACTACATTTAATCAAACGAAATGTAAACTCACACGAAACTCTGCGAACCACATATCGCGTGCTTCCCGAGGTACCCACATAATCGAAGTCCATTCTGAATCATACCACTTTTCAATGCATTTAGGCCCAATTTCTTCAATGACCTCCGCAGGTTCAAAACTAAATATAGTACAAGACATAACTGTGTAAAATTAAAATCGACACATAACATTAATATTCAACAAAAATGTCATTACTGGTATTTTCCAGCAGGTCTAATGAAGGGGCGCAAATCTTGTTCCTCAGACGAAGTCTGTAGATTGCCAATGTTCATAGGGCGCTGCTGTCCTTCATTCGTTCGACCGTCCATCTGCATTTTGTAAATAATCATCTAAATTGGTTAACTAATTGGCAGTGCTTTGTATATATTACATATAACAACATAACTACATACATTGCCATAATAATTAATATATATATATGCAATACATACTAAAACTAACTCAATAAAAGTTACAGAAGAAAACATATTACTAGTAGATACATGTTGGTTCACAATGTATACAATATCAGTCACTAGACTCATCCGAACTGGTAACTCCAGCAACCTCTTCCATAGGCGAATCATTAGATGCTTCATCATCATCATCATCATCATCATCGTCGTCGTTGTACACATTAACAACTTCGTCAGCCAAATTGACCAAATCATTGGACTCTGCCACTGATGGTAAATTAGAACTAGTTTCACCGTCTTCTTGAAATGGAATATCTGCTACTGATAGGTCTATTGCGTTCGTTGGCTTAACACGACATACCGCAACCCATCCCTGTCTAGTTCTTTGTGGCTGTCCGGGGAATTCAACGAAATAGACTTGTTCCGCTTGTTGTGCTAATATGAATGGGTCATATGGTTGGTAAATTCGTTCAGTGTTTACCTCTACCAACCCTGTTGTTGTGAAACAGTTCACGTGCCTTGGGTCAATCCAACGACATTTGAACAACACAATATTCAGTCTCGGATTTTGCGTACAACGCATTTTTAAAATTTCCTCAATCAGACCATAAAAATATCCACCCCCTTCAACTTTCAACTGCACCTGGCAATATTTTTTATGTTTACCATGGTTTTTTCCTTCAGTGCAAAACTTATAGTTGTTTATCTTGTACGTGCTCATATTAGTAACTCTGTAGTCGAAACCATGAGAAACATGATCTATCCACTCAAAAACTTCATGAGTAGCTCGGAGTTCCAATATCTGCATCAGAATAATCAACCTTACATTACATGACACAATTGTGAATATCAAAAATATAAGTATTTGCAAACTGAGATGACTTACGTGTTTTTGAAGCCATGCTGGTAGATCTTTAAGTGTCCTCTCATACAACTTGTTCTCGTTGTCCCTTGGATACCTTTGTCTAATATAAGTGTCAAAATCCCTCAAATATATGTCCATCTCGGGTGTGTTGCTGAGGATGTAATGCGTAGCTTTGAAATATTCCTGGTCAGATAATGTCCTTCTCCATATTGGTTTGCCGCCATGACCAGGATGATTGAAAATTGATATTTGTTCATCATCGAATGTCTGTGACATTATTTCATTTCTCTTTGGGCGTCGTTCTTTGGTCTTGCACTCAGGACCGAGGTAATCACTGGTCAAGAATGTTATCTCTAGCTGCAGATATGCCATCACAATACTAGCAGACACTTGACTTTTGTTCCCCACTATATTCTTAAGCCGGTATATAAACCGCTCAAAAGGATACATCCATCGATAATGTACCGGACCTCCAAGGAAAACTTCATCTGCAACGTGAATCGGTAGGTGTTCCATCGAGTCGAAAAATGATGGTGGAAATATGGTTTCCAACTTGCATAGGGTCTCGGGGATATTGGTTTTCCACTGTCTCATTCGCATTATGTCCAATGAGGATGCACAGACATCTCGGAAAAAGGTCGATAATTCTAATAAGGCTGTTGATGGACCAAAATTATACGAATCATAAACACAGTAAAACCCCCTTAATTAGACACTTTGTCTATTTAACTTTTGCTTGTTAGTGCCGATATATTTCTACAGGGTATTTCAGAGCTTAGAGAGAATACATGCTAAAGAGGAGCTTTTAAAGCAGAAAAGATGTTACGAGTCATTCCGAGGTCAAGATCATATGCCGACTGAAGAAATATCAAGGATCCTGACGTTGAATCACTCATAACAAATTAAGCAGAAGAGGAATCAAGTCAGCCCGGGACGAAACACACTGATAGTTTTGTGAAAAGACTGCACAAAACTCACAAAACTCATCCATTTGCCTTGGTGACCGACCACTTGAAGAGAAGGTGGCCAAGGGAGGAGCTCCTCCCCTCCATGACCGGCTCCTCCTCCTCCCCACAACCGGCAACCGGCGGCTTTTGCTCCCCCCCATGTGGCGCCTCCTCCTTCTCCTCCCTTGGATCAAAAAACACATGCCATCATCTCCTCCATCCATTCCTCCCTTCTCCTCCCTATAAATGGAGCTCATCTCCTCCTCATTTGTATCATCACAAAATCAAAATCAAATCCATAAGTTTGTAAACACTTCTCTCTCTAAGTTTTGTAAGTTTGGTTTTGGAAATAAAGGATTGCTCCCTTGGCGCTTCAACGGTTGTAAGTATTTTAATATTTATTTACTGTCTTTAATTTCCAATTCCTTAGTTATAATGTTTAGCGCGATGAATAGTAGCTAAACTAGTCGTTCGGTAGAAGGGGTGGACTTGTATTATAAAATGTTTTAGACTATTAACTTAGTGTCTCGTCTTTGTATTCAAAACTTATTCTATGTGCCATATATAAGATTAGAACTTCCAAGGTTGAGTGGACGCTTTGACGGGCAAAGCTCTTCCTTGGGATTCGTGAACATACTCGGGTAAGTGGATGCTTTGACGGGCAAAGCTTATCTGAGGAGTTCGATCTATCTAAAAAACCATTTGGAAACTGGACCAAAGGGACCAAATGGATGCACATAAGGCTAAGATACTTCGGAAGGAGGAATTAGTTGAAGTAGAATAAGTGCTCTACGACCTTAAAAAGGCTAGACGATGTTGCAAGTCTTGAGCTAGGAATAGCCTCGATTCATGTTTGAATACTTAGAAGATTCACTAAAGGTCAATGATAAACAGGATATAATACAAGGCCCCTGCAACCGAATGCTTTCTTTTAATTGTAATAATTATCAGTTACTTTCCAGTACTAAAACCAACCAACCAACCAATCAATCACTTAGCTGGTAGCTTTAAAACCAACCAACCAACCTAAAACACGCTCTCTCGCTGAATAATCCCCTCAAAGAACAACTATCCCCCTAATTCCTTTGGGTTCGACCCCTACTTACCACTTACTACCCAGTAGTGAAGTCGCGAGTAGCGGACACTTATAAATTTATTCTTGACGATTGCGCATAACGACTGTGCAACCATCAAAATTGGCGCCGTTGCCGGGGAATTAGCCGTCGGATAGTTGTTCTTTTTCATTTGCCTATGACACTACCCACTACGCATGCATGGACAACGCGATATCTGCCCCTGTTCGGAGGAACGGAGGGAGAAGACCCAGTACAGCACTGCCGAAACTTCCACCACGTCTGCCACCACATCAAACCTGAAAATGAAGTGTTAGAGGAATTTAAGCTTAAATGCTTTAAATTCTCTCTAACTGACTTTGCCACGATATGGTACTACACATCCACCGCTTGCAGTGCAGAACGTTACGTAGATCTCTGCGTTCCATTCCTGAAGGAATTCTCCCCACCATCCTTACGCCAAGAAACCCGTGAGAAGATCATGTGCCTTCAACAATCCCGGGATGAGACCTTGGACGAATACTACACGAACTATGATGCCATCGTCTCAAGCTGCCCGCACCATGGATTCACGAAGAAAGTTCTTCTCCAAAAATTTCTTCGTGGGATGAGGTCCGAAGAGCTGGGAAGAGTTAACGAAGCAATGAGAAGATCGGCCGGAAACTTCACCATTGCAGACATGTGGAACCTTATAATTGGCCTGGCCGCTGCCACAAGACGAGTACCCCAAACTGACGAGGAAATGCAGATAAATGAAGCTGACCCTGAGGCAGACAAAGAAGAAACTACCGAGCCGTCAGAAGAGACTCCTGAACCATCAGAAGAATCAAATATGGAAAGCACCGGAAGCAACGAGGTTGGAGTCCAGAATACCACTGACGAACTGCCCAATTCATACTCGACTATCATTACCCGGGCAGCCGAGACTATCTACGACCAGTTCCTCACTGACAATCATAACGAGGCAGAACCAAGCCTTTTGAGGCTTTCCCGACTTTTCCCCTTGATCAATGAGCAAGTTGCAGAAATCTATAGGATCAATGAAGAAACTCAAAAGAGGATGGGAAAAGGGCCTCTGCAGAATGACTCCTCGATGGAGCAGTGTTACGCCGTAACTGGACTAGGCAGTCCCAAATACAAGAACTTCAAAAGGCTAGTAGTGAAAGGTACCTCACCCCCTCCGGGGTATTGGAAAGAAAAGATCCCAAAACAAAGGAGTCCTGGCCCGAGTACAACATCCGACAAGAAGTCAGGAAGAGTCAAGGCAAGAAACAACACAGGAACAGTGGCGAAATTTGACCTGAGCCACCCATGGGACCCAAACCAGTAATCCACAACGAGGTACTGTCGAGCCAACGACGTTAAACAAGTGCACTGGTCGGGAGGTAACCCGACACTATCTTACTTTCTGTCATTTAAATTCAATCATTTAGTTTTAAGCTTGCATGACTTTTGAACTAAAGCACGCCTTCGTTCAAAAGTGTGGGGTGAGAACCACCTTTGTATATAAATAACATGCTTGCTGTTTTCTTTTTTAGTAATAGTATCTTTTTGAAAATATGAACTTGAGAATGTGAAAAAGATAGATCTTAGTTCATGCATTAACCTTGTGAAAATTCAAACTGTTTAAAAACTTAGAATGTAACTTTTCATTTGTCCTTTGTGCTGAGATAAACTAGGGATGTGGAGTTGACATAAACTGCCCTAGAGAGGCTTGGCAAGCAATCAAAGGATCAAATCAAACTATATGGTTTTCGAAGTCAGTGGAGGCTGCACTTCGGGTTTCAGTGAAGAATGAAGTCATCTCCGCCATGCAGTGTTTATGCAAAAAGAAAAGAAAAGGCGAGGACGGGAATCAGACCGTCCTCTCTCTAGTCAAAGTAGCCGAGAAAATAGATGAGCGACCCTCATCTTGACCCGCGCGAAACGACAACGATGAGAGGAGCGGGGAGGTATTTCCATATGCTCGCGGGCGATGATTGGACCTCCCAAAGGAAAGGCTTGAGAAAATGGACTGGCAAGTCACAAAGAAGCAAAAAGCTCGAAGAAGCAAATCAAGAGGCCAAAGGCCCAACATTGTGAAGGTTTTAACCGAACAAAAAAAGTGAAGTACTCAAAAAAGTCAAATCAAAGGCCAAAGGCCAATTCACTACAAAAAAGCAGTCCCTCGCCAAAGAAGAAAGAAATTAAAAAGGCTCAACTCAGTGAAACCCGAACCGAATCACGTGCTAGAGAAAGCTACAAGAAAACCATATAGTGCGAGATGGTCCCAAGATTGCAGTCCAGGAGCCTAAAAAGGGCTATCTCCCGAAACATCCAATATAATTTGCATCTCAGCACGGAGGTACAAGTATTAAGTTTCTTCTATTTATTTACGCAGTTTAATTTGGTAATAAGTAGTAATGCATGAATTAGGATAGATCAAGTACCACAGTCTAAATTTCATATTCCAAAACCAACTTAGAGTGCCGCCCTTTAATAGCATTGTTCGGGACGAACAACTAAAAGTGTGGGGTGATATGATGGACCAAAATTATACGAATCATAAACACAGTAAAACCCCCTTAATTAGACACTTTGTCTATTTAACTTTTGCTTGTTAGTTCCGATATATTTCTACAGGGTATTTCAGAGCTTAGAGAGAATACATGCTAAACAGGAGCTTTTAAAGCAGAAAAGATGTTACGAGTCATTCCGAGGTCAAGATCATATGCCGACTGAAGAAATATCAAGGATCCTGACGTTGAATCACTCATAACAAATTAAGCAGAAGAGGAATCAAGTCAGCCCGGGACGAAACACACTGATAGTTTTGTGAAAAGACTGCACAAAACTCACAAAACTCATCCATTTGCCTTGGGGACCGACCACTTGAAGAGAAGGTGGCCAAGGGAGGAGCTCCTCCCCTCCATGACCGGCGGCTCCTCCTCCCCACAACCGGCAACCGGCGGCTTTTGCTCCCCCCCATGTGGCGCCTCCTCCTTCTCCTCCCTTGGATCAAAAAACACATGCCATCATCTCCTCCATCCATTCCTCCCTTCTCCTCCCTATAAATGGAGCTCATCTCCTCCTCATTTGTATCATCACAAAATCAAAATCAAATCCATAAGTTTGTAAACACTTCTCTCTCTAAGTTTTGTAAGTTTGGTTTTGGAAATAAAGGATTGCTCCCTTGGCGTTTCAACGGTTGTAAGTATTTTAATATTTATTTACTGTCTTTAATTTCCAATTCCTTAGTTATAATGTTTAGCGCGATGAATAGTAGCTAAACTAGTCGTTCGGTAGAAGGGGTGGACTTGTATTATAAAATGTTTTAGACTATTAACTTAGTGTCTCGTCTTTGTATTCAAAACTTATTCTATGTGCCATTTATAAGATTAGAACTTCCAAGGTTGAGTGGACGCTTTGACGGGCAAAGCTCTTCCTTGGGATTCGTGAACATACTCGGGTAAGTGGATGCTTTGACGGGCAAAGCTTATCTGAGGAGTTCGATCTATCTAAAAAACCATTTGGAAACTGGACCAAAGGGACCAAATGGATGCACATAAGGCTAAGATACTTCGGAAGGAGGAATTAGTTGAAGTAGAATAAGTGCTCTACGACCTTAAAAAGGCTAGACGATGTTGCAAGTCTTGAGCTAGGAATAGCCTCGATTCATGTTTGAATACTTAGAAGATTCACTAAAGGTCAATGATAAACAGGATATAATACAAGGCCCCTGCAACCGAATGCTTTCTTTTAATTGTAATAATTATCAGTTACTTTCCAGTACTAAAACCAACCAACCAACCAATCAATCACTTAGCTGGTAGCTTTAAAACCAACCAACCAACCTAAAACACGCTCTCTCGCTGAATAATCCCCTCAAAGAACAACTATCCCCCTAATTCCTTTGGGTTCGACCCCTACTTACCACTTACTACCCAGTAGTGAAGTCGCGAGTAGCGGACACTTATAAATTTATTCATGTGACAGCTCCTCCTTGCTCCTCCTCCTCCTCCCTTGGATCAAAGACACTTGCCACCATCTCCACCACCCATCTCCTCCCCTTATGGCTATAAATACCATGCATCCCCTCCTCATTTGTATCATCCCATTCTCATCCAAAAATCACTTATCTCTCTAAAATTGTAAGTTTGGTTTTGGAAATAAAGGATTGCTCCCTTGGCGCTTCAACGGTAGTAAGTATTCTGATATTTATTTCCGTCTTTAATTTCCAATTCCTTAGTTATAATGTTTAGCGCGATAAATAGTAGCTAAACTAGTCGTTCGGTAGAAGGGGTGGACTTGTATTATAGAATGTTTTAGACTATTAAATTAGTGTCTCGTTTTTGTATTCAAAACTTGTTCTATGTGCCATATATTAGGCCAGAACTTCCATGGTTGAGTGGATGCTTGGAATGGCAAAGCTTTTCCGTGGAAGTTCGTAAACATACTCGGATAAGTGGATGCTTGGAATGGCAAAGCTTATCTGAGGAGTTTGACCTCTCTAAAACACCATTTGATTGATCGGGAATGACTGATCAAATGGATGCACACAGGCTAGTATACCTTGGAATGGGGTATTAGTCTAAATAGAACAAGGGCTTTACGTTTTCTGCAAAAATCTAGACGGTATGTGCAAATCGAGTGCTTGGAATGGCCTTGATACACTATCGAACACTTTTGCAAAAGACTAGACAGTGTGGCAAATCGAGTGCTTGGAATGGCCTTGATGCACGTTTGAATACTTAGAAGATTCACTAAGGGTCAATGATAAACAGGATATAATACAAGGCCCCTGAAACCGAACACGTTCTTTTAATTATAATAGTTATCAGTTACTTTCCAGTACTAAAACCAACCAATCAACCAATCAATCACTTAGCTGGTAGCTTTAAAACCAACCAATCAATCCCAAAATCGTCCAACTTAAAGAACAACTTATCCCCCTAATTCCTTTGGGTTCGACCCCTACTTACCACTTACTACCCAGTAGTATAGTCGCGAGTAGCGGACATTATAAATTTATTTGTACAGAGAACACTGCACCTTAACGACAGTGCAGTGGGATCTGTCAAATTGGCGCCGTTACCGGGGAATTAGCAAATGGATAGTTGTTCTTTTTTCTGTTATACATAATTCGCCATGTCATCATACTACGGAAGTGAACCTTGGAATGATGGGGGCAGCAACCTTATGTTTAAAATGCTCGACTGTCTCCCCAAATTCGGAGGTACCATTGAAGAGGACCCTGTGATTCATTGCCAACATTTTCACCACATCTGCCGCCACATGAAACCTGAGAATGAGACGTTAGAGGAGTTTAAGCTGAAATGCTTCAAATTCTCTTTAATTGACTCGGCAATAGATTGGTATTACTCATGTGCTGCTTATGAAGGCAGTTATGGGGATCTACGAGCCAAATTTCTAGAAGAGTTTTCCCCGCCATCTCTCCGACTTGAAACCCGCGAGAAGATTCTCAACCTTGAGCAATCCCGGGACGAAACTTTGGACGAATACTATTCGTACTTTGATACCATTGTTTCGCGCTGCCCGCACCACGGATTCACCAACCACAATCTTATTCAAAGGTTTCTTGCTGGAATGACGCCCCTTGAGTGGAAAAGACTTTATGATGCAGCAGGAGGCTCAATCATGAAGTTAACCATGGCTGAAACTTGGGACCTCATAGACGAGTTGGCAGAAAGCACAAAACAAGGGCCGATGCACCAAACTGATGACGAAGCGCCGACAGAGGATGAAGACTCACAAATAACCGAAGAAGAACCGGCCAGGACAGGCCCAGTCCTCACTGTCGAAGCACCCAACACGAGACCATGCAATCTACCCGAGGAAGTCCCGTACCTCACTACCAAATCAGCCGAGACATACATGGACCTCACTGCCGAACTAACCGAGAAAATCACGGCAGGCCCGGTCCTCACAGAAGAGCTGCTCGAGAAAGGCCCTGTCCTTATGGCCGAGAAGCCCCTACTTAACCCTTCATATTCTATGAAGATCACGGCCACCAAAGATGAGATGATCAATGATAAAGTGCTAGGCGAGTTGGAGGAGAAGCATGAGCCAAAACAATCAACGCAGGAGCTCCCACTCGTCGCAAGCCAAGAAGAGCCTCCTGAAAGGTGTAAGGACCAAGGACGGCCAATCATCTCTGCCACAAAGAAGAGGGTTAGCAAGGGCGCATGCTTGAGGTCGCTTGGCAAAAGACTGAACTCCCGAAACTGCAAGGATGCCAACCGACCATACATGAAGAAGCGGCAAAGACATGGGCCCAAAGAATGGAAACCCGGAAGGAGTAACAAGCGGGCACGACTCATTAGACCAGCAGCTATGGTCAAAGTTCCTTCACCTTCTCAGAAGCAATGGAGAGAAAAAAATACCAAAACCATGGGATTCTAACACGCGCAAGAAATCGGGAAAAGGCAAGGCAAAAAACAACTCTGGAATGGTGGCAAAATACGACCTGAGCCACCCATGGGACCCAAACCAGTTATCCACAACGAGGTACTGTCGAGCCAACGACGTTAAACAAGTGCACTGGTCGGGAGGTAACCCGACACTATCTTACTTTCTGTCATTTAAATTCTGTCATTTAATTTTCTGTCTTAGTCATTCTCACATATATATATTAGCTTGCATGACTTTTGAACTAAGGCACGCCTTCGTTCAAAAGTGTGGGGTGAGAACCACAGTTGTATATAAATAACATGCGTGCTGTTTTTTTATAGTAATAGTATCTTTTTGAAAATATGAACTTAAGAATGTGAAAAAGATAGACCGAAATTCATGCATTTACCTTGTGAAAATTCAACTGTCTAAAAACTTAGAACGTAACTTTTCATTTGTCCTTTGTGCTGAGATTATCTAGAGATGTGGAGTTGACATAAACTGCCCTAGAAAGGCTTGGCAGGCAATCGAAGGATCTTATCAAACTATATGGTTTTCGAAGTCAGTGGAGGCTGCACTTCGGGTTTCAGTGAAGATTGAAGTCATCTCCGCCATGCAGTGTTTATGCAAAAAGAAAAGAAAAGGCGAGGACGGGAATCAGACCGTCCTCTCTCTAGTTAAAGTAGCCGAGAAAATAGATGAGCGACCCTCATCTTGACCCGCGTGAAACAACAACGATGAGAGGAGCGGGGAGGTATTTCCATAGGCTTGCGGGCGATGATTGGACCTCCCAAAAAAGGCTTGAGAAAATGGACTAGCAAAGCCACAAAAAGGCGAAAAGCTCGAAGAAGCAAATCAAGAGGCCAAAGGCCCAAAATTGTGAAGGTTTTAACCGAACAAAAAAAAGTGAAGTACTCAAAGAGTCAAATCAAAGGCCAAAGGCCGATTCACTACAAAAGCAGTCCCTCGCCAAAAGAAAAATCAAAGTACTCAAACCAGTGAAACCCGAACCAAATCACGTGCTAGAGAAAGCTACAAGGAAACCATATAGTGCGAGCCGATCCCGAAGTTGCAGTCCAGGAACCAAAAAAGGGCTATCTCCCGAAACATCCAATATGAATTGCATCTCAGCACGGAGGTACAAGTATTAAGTTACTTCTATTTATTTACACAGTTCAATTTGGTAATAAGTAAGTAATGCATGAACTAGGATAAATCGAGTCCCACAGTCTCATTTTCATATTCCAAAGCCAACTTAGAATGCCGCCCTTTAATAGCATTGTTCGGGACGAACAACTAAAAGTGTGGGGTGATATGATAGACCCAAATTATACGAATCATAAACACCGTAAAACCCCCTTAATTAGACACTTTGTCTATTTAACTTTTGCTTGTTAGTTCCGATATATTTCTACAGGGTATTATGGCGCTTAGAGAGAAAACACGCTAAGGAGAGGAGTTTACGCTGAAAAGATATTAAGAGTTATTCCAAGGTCAAGATCAGACGCAGACTGAAGAAATCTCAAGGATCCTGACATGGAATCACTCCAAACAAATCAAACCGAAGAGGAATTTGCATTGAAGACTCAACCGACCGGGTGAGAAAATGTCGCAGAAACCACCCGACCGGATGAAGCAGATCCAGGCCCTTTGCCGAGCTGACCAAACACTCGATTCAAGTTGCTCGAGCAAACCACCTCATCTAACAATTCCGCCTCGACCAAAGTGTTTAAAATGGAAAATAAAGTGGACAATGTCGGAAAACCAAGGAGAATGCCCGAGCCAATTGAGAGTTGGCCCAATGCCAAGCAAAGACTCCGCGTACACTAGGCACCATGACCGAATTGCTCGAGCCAACCGACGAAACTTGCAAATCTGGCTCGACCAAGATGTTTGGAATGCCCAACAAGTCGGACAATCTCGCTTCCCAGACAAAACTCTCGATCAGATTGGCAGTTGGCCCAATTCCATAGTAAAGGCCGCGCGCATAGGCACCAAAACCAAGTTGCTCGACCATAACATGGAATTTGGAAATTCTGGCTCGACCATTAGTCTTAGAATCACTTGGCCATTCCAAATCAACTATCAAAATGCACGTTTGGACAAGGTGACCGGCCACCATGCTTGGAGGTGGCCAAGGGAGGAGCTCCTCCCCATTCCACCACCTGCTACCGGCGGCTCCTCCTCCATGTGACCGGTGGCTTTCTCCTCCCCCATGTGGCAGCTCCTCCTTGCTCCTCCTCCTCCTCCCTTGGATCAAAGACACTTGCCACCATCTCCACCACCCATCTCCTCCCCTTATGGCTATAAATACCATGCATCCCCTCCTCATTTGTATCATCCCATTCTCATCCAAAAATCACTTATCTCTCTAAAATTGTAAGTTTGGTTTTGGAAATAAAGGATTGCTCCCTTGGCGCTTCAACGGTAGTAAGTATTCTGATATTTATTTCCGTCTTTAATTTCCAATTCCTTAGTTATAATGTTTAGCGCGATAAATAGTAGCTAAACTAGTCGTTCGGTAGAAGGGGTGGACTTGTATTATAGAATGTTTTAGACTATTAAATTAGTGTCTCGTCTTTGTATTCAAAACTTGTTCTATGTGCCATATATTAGGCCAGAACTTCCATGGTTGAGTGGATGCTTGGAATGGCAAAGCTCTTCCGTGGAAGTTCGTAAACATACTCGGATAAGTGGATGCTTGGAATGGCAAAGCTTATCTGAGGAGTTTGACCTCTCTAAAACACCATTTGATTGATCGGGAATGACTGATCAAATGGATGCACACAGGCTAGTATACCTTGGAATGGGGTATTAGTCTAAATAGAACAAGGGCTTTACGTTTTCTGCAAAAATCTAGACGGTGTGTGCAAATCGAGTGCTTGGAATGGCCTTGATACACTATCGAACACTTTTGCAAAAGACTAGACAGTGTGGCAAATCGAGTGCTTGGAATGGCCTTGATGCACGTTTGAATACTTAGAAGATTCACTAAGGGTCAATGATAAACAGGATATAATACAAGGCCCCTGAAACCGAACACGTTCTTTTAATTATAATAGTTATCAGTTACTTTCCAGTACTAAAACCAACCAATCAACCAATCAATCACTTAGCTGGTAGCTTTAAAACCAACCAATCAATCCCAAAATCGTCCAACTTAAAGAACAACTTATCCCCCTAATTCCTTTGGGTTCGACCCCTACTTACCACTTACTACCCAGTAGTATAGTCGCGAGTAGCGGACATTATAAATTTATTTGTACAGAGAACACTGCACCTTAACGACAGTGCAGTGGGATCTGTCACCCCTGAAACCGAATGCTTTCTTTTAATTGTAATAATTATCAGTTACTTTCCAGTACTAAAACCAACCAACCAACCAATCAATCACTTAGCTGGTAGCTTTAAAACCAACCAACCAACCTAAAACACGCTCTCTCGCTGAATAATCCCCTCAAAGAACAACTATCCCCCTAATTCCTTTGGGTTCGACCCCTACTTACCACTTACTACCCAGTAGTGAAGTCGCGAGTAGCGGACACTTATAAATTTATTCTTGACGATTGCGCATAACGACTGTGCAACCATCAGCAGTCCATATGGGGGTGGGTAGAAATCCACGAAAATCAATTGACAACAATCTCTCCAAGAAAACATGAGCATCGTGACTTTTGTATCCCATCAACTTTCTTGAAGATAGGTTAACACATTTTCCTAAATTCGACGCAAATCCATCTGGAAATCCCAAAGAAGTGATCCACTATAAAACAACTGTTTGCTCATCTGATGATAAAGTGTACTTAGCCTTGTTCGCGACAACCCTTCCCCTCGTCAATCGGAGCTCCAACTCAGGCCTCCTACAATAATTAGCAATATCTTTCCTACATCGCACACCGTTGTCTTTTGTCTTACCCTAAACGTTCATCACAAGGTTGAAGACGTTCTCGAACACATTCTTCTCTATATGCATCACGTCAAGATTGTGTCGTAGCTTTACGTTCACCCAGTAAGGGAGATCCCAAAATATAGATTTCTTGGTCCAATTATGTGTCACTCCAAACCCGTCTATAATGTTATCTGGTGTCTCTTCCCAAGCGTATTTGTAATTTTGGACTCTGTTTTAAATTTCATCCCCTGAACGAAATGGAATAGGACCATCGTGCCCAATATGATCTCGGCGGAAACTGTATATATTGGATCTGTATTGGTGTCCAAATGGAAGGAACCTTCTATGACAATCGAAATAAGAAACCTTACGACCATGTTGAAGCCAAAAGGTTTTAGTGTCTTCCATACAGTAAGGGCAATCGAGTTTCCCTTGAGTCGACCATCCAGATAGCATCCCGTAAGCAGGAAAATCTGATATGGTCCACATAAGCGCTGCCCGCATAGTAAAATTTTGTTTCCTACTAACATCTATGTTTCGATTCCCACGTCCCAAAGGAATTTCAAGTCGTCGATCAGGGGACGCAAATACATATCTATTCTCTTCTTAGGATTTGTTGGTCCCGGAATTAAGATTGTTAACCACATAAATCTTGTTTTCATACACATCCATGGAGGCAGGTTATACGGAGTAACCATGACGGGCCAACATGAGTAAGATTTTGAAGTATTCCTGAAAGGATTAAAGCCATCAGAGCATAAACCCAATCGAACATTTCGTGTCTCAGCAGCGAATTCTGGATAGCAATAATTGAAATGTCTCCAAGACTCCCCATCTGAAGGGTGGACCATGGTGTTTGGGTCACGTGAACCCGAAGCATGCCAAGACATATGTTGAGCCGTGCTGCTCATCATAAATAATCTCTGTAACCTGGGTATAATGTCTAAGTAAAACATAGATGATCGTGCGACTTTTACGTACCGACTTGTACTCTGTGAAGCACCTGGTTGATATCTGTCTTCCCTACAAAACGTGGAATTAGTCAAACCCTCCGCTTCTGCATAATATATCATACAACCGTTAACGCACAAATCTATACGCTTGTAGCCCGTTCCCAAGTCGTTAACAACCTTCTTCGAGTGGTTGAAAGAAGTGGGTATTCGATTGTCACAATTGGCCAGACTCTGCAAATAATCGCATATAGAATTATAAGCAGGGACTGATAATCCGTAGTCAGCTTTTGTTTGCAGCAACTTCATGTGCGAAGACAACTCTGTCTCAGTAGTGCATCCTTCGTAAGCAGGGGTGTTGCTAGCACAAAACATTTTATAAAAACGATGTGCAGCCAGGTTTGGATTCTCGCGATCTATTCCGGGAGGGGGATTGGCCCAATCATAGCCCGCCAGTTCATTCACCATGTCATTATATCGACTGTGAATTACATTTTCATTGAAACTGTTTGTATTTGTATTGGCCACCTCTTCATATTGAAAGGGTTGGGGATAATTTTCTTCTTCATACGGGATTTGAACGGTTTCCTGATTTGCAAAACCATCGTAAGTAACATCAACGCGTGCTTCGTTGTGATACGTCCAGTTATAGTAATTCGGTGTGAAATGATAAGTCGAGATTCCGACTTATTAGTACCCGTTTTCACTATAGCTTTCGTTCGACTCCGACGATATTTTGATGTCATTTGATCCCTTTCCGTACGTTTCAGGTACAAAACAATATATTCTCAGTGTCAATGCCAAAATACGGAAACTCGGGAAAAACTGGAGGTTTGGAGCAAAATATGGACAGAATTGCATCTCACCCGGTCGGGTGGGAATGTCCCCTGCACCAACCGACCGGTTGAAAGCTCGAGTCGGTCGACTGGACCTCGAGTCGGTCGACTGACTAAACACCTCAGGTGGGCCTGTAATCCATGTTTCCGTAGTCGATCGACTGGACCCTTCAGTCGGTCGACTGGGAACCCAACCGGTCGGGTGGATTTCTTCCAAATTTCCACCCGGTCGGGTGGACTGCTACATTACCGATATTTCACCCGAGGCTATAAATAGAAAGTGGCGATTTTGACCTAGAGAGCTGGACTTTTGGGCAAAAATACTCATCAAAGGAGATCAAATCAAGGTCCTCAATCCACAACCAACAAAGGAGGAGTGAAGATCAAAGGAAGACATCTAGGATTAACCATCCTATTTTCTATCTCTCTTCTCTTCTAAATTGTTGTATTCAAACCCTACTCACATCATGTTGTCTTACATGATGTGTGAGTAGTTCCCTTGTGTTTTGAGGGTGTTGTTACCCTCCTTGGTACCCTTGATCATGTATACACATGTTTGATGATTAATCTATGGTGTTAAATTCACATTTGCTATGATCTTCATTATTGCATGCCACTAGGTGTTTGATGAAATGCCAAAGTGAATTGTTTATCCCAAAACTTGACCTAAGAATCTAACGACCTTAGGGATGGTTTAGATGTGGTAAATGTGATCATGTCTACGGACTTGAAGTGAACTAGGACTCGAGTTCATGGTATTTATTGCTTGGGAGAGATTCTAATGCTAATAAATGTCATGGAATGAGCCAATATCTTGAGAAAGTGAGGTTCGAGCTATAAGAGAGCTTGACTAAGAATAGATTCGATTAGGATGGGATCTACCTTAGTCTAAGCTAGGTTCAACACTATCTAACACCTTGAATATATTTAATTCTTGTATGCATGATCATGGGAAATGCCAAGGAGGGGCATAACCCCTTGAAACTCTCTTTTGATTGATATTTCAACCCTTTAGTGCTATCTCATTGCTTGTTTTGGACTTGAAACCATTCTCATAATCGATTTGAAGGAATAGCCGAGTAGAAAACTTGATTCCCTAGCGTATAATCCAATTGCTCCCTTGGGTTCGACACCGGTCTTACCGGTCAAATTATAAATTGTTTTTGACTAATTGCATTGCTAAAAATATCACAACGTCAAAATGGCGCCGTTGCCGGGGAGCAATGGCTAGATTGTCCCTAGGAAGAATCATTTAGAACTCCGACTATTCCATGATTTAATTTATTTGCTTTGTTACTTGTGATTCTTGAGTTTATTCCACTATTCTCACTTGCTTTAATTGTTCTCTCCTTGTAGGTGCATTCTCGTTTATGCCACCAAAGACAAAGAAGCTCACACAAATTGTGGATAGAGACTTGAATCAACCAATAAGGAATATTGTTAACCCTTACCTTACAAGGAGTAAGACAATCAAGGACAAAGGAACCACATCGAACGCTCAAGATATCATTCATCAAATCATGGGAGATAGAGATAGACTTCCTCCACCACCACCTCCCCCTCATCAATTACCCCAAGGTCAACTACCACCATTGCCCCAAGCTAGAAGGGTTCTCAAGGACTATGCCGCTCCAAATGCTTATGGATACCGATCCCCAATCCTTGTCCCGGCGGTTGATAATCGGGATTTTGACTTAAAGACCTCAACAATTCAAATGGTTCAATCCAACCAATTCTCGGGGAGAGACCATGAGGACCCAAACTCACATTTGACCACATTCCTCGAAGTTTGTGCCACTTTCAAGATTAATGGGTTCTCCGAAGATGCAAAGCTTTTGAGGTTATTCCCCTTCTCCCTCACGGGAAGAGCAAGGGATTGGTTGAGGAGTCAAACTCCCGATAGCTTCACGACTTGGGAGGAGCTCGCCGTGGCATTTCTAAACAAATACTTCCCTCCTTCCAAGACGGCCTACTATAGGAATCAAATCACAAATTTCTCACAATTGGATGGGGAAAACCTCTATGAAGCATGTGAGAGATACAAAGAGTACCAAAGGCTTTGCCCCCATCACAACCTCGACGATCTCCAAGTCTTCCACACTTTCTACCATGGCGTTGATGGTCCCTCGCGGCTTGCACTTGATACCGCCGCGGGAGGAGCTATAATGGAGCTTGAACCCCATGAAGGATATGCGGTGATAGAGAAGATCACGAAGAACTACTTCATGTGGGGAAGTGAAAGAGGGAACCCAAGGAGGAGAGGAGAAAGACATGAAGTGAAAGTCGTGAGCACTAGTGACTACGATGCCCTAAAGAAAGATTTTGAGAAACTCTCGGATGAAGTATTCAAATTGAAACACCAAGATAAAGGGCACTCAACGAGTCAAGGGTGCGACATTTGTGAAGTATATGAGCACGAAACCGACTCATGCCCTTTGGTTCTAAGGGATGGATGGAGGAATGGGTATGAAGAAGCAAATTATGTCGGTGGAAATCAAGGGAGAGAGTACAATGGTAGCGCTTTTCAAGGCCAAACTTCCCAATCCAATTACACTACCCCAAAGTTTTCATCCGCTTGGAGAAATCATCCAAACTTCTCATACAAGACTACAAATCTTACACCTCCCGACTTTGGACCTAAGGCCACTCCAACAAATCAAGCTTTCCCTTCGAGGAATCAATTTCAACCAAAGAACCAACATCAAGGCCAACAATATCAAACTCAACCTCAAAGGCCTTACCAACAAGAGGATCATCCTCCTCAACCATCAAATGAGCCGTCAAAATCCGATGTTATGCTTTCCGCAATCCTTGAGATAAGTAAAGAATTGAAAGAAATGAAACAATCTCACCAAGGGTTGCAAACACATGTCAAGATGCTTGAGAACCAACTAGCTCAACAAGCCGAGTCCTCAACTAGAGCCCAAGCAAAGCTACCGGCACGACCCGAGCATGAAAAGAAGGAGTTTTGCAACGCCATCTACATTGAGGGATCATTCGAGGATGAATTATTTGAGGATGAATTTCTAGAGAGGAAGGAGCATTGTGAGGCGCTGACTCTTAGAAGTGGGAGAAGATTGGAGGGCGTTACACCAAAGAAATCCGTTCAAATGCCTCCAAAACCCATTGGCCAAGCTAGAGCCGAAGAAAGAGAACTTAATGAAGAGGTCCCTAATCCTCCAACCGAAAAGGCAAAAGAAAATAAAGAAAGGAAAGAGGAATTGAAGCCCTATTCTCCCCCTATTCCATTTCCTCAAAGACTTGCAAGACCCTCTAAGTTGGACAAAGAATATGAGGTCTTCACCAAGATGTTGAAAAAGCTATATGTCTACATACCATTTCATGAGCTCATCAAGAAGGCACCTCTATACAACAAGTTTCTAAAAGAGATCTTGTCCAAGAAGAGGACCATTGAAGAAGATGATCCCCACCTCCTCAACCACGAATGTAGTGCCCTCTTCTCAAAGCAAATTCCCCAAAAGATGGGAGACCCCGGCAAATTTACTATCCCGTGCTCAATAGGGGATATGAGCTTCTCAAGTCCACTAGCCGATCTTGGGGCTAGCGTGAGCGTTATGCCTCTTGCCATCTACCACAAGCTAAAATTGAATGGGGTGAAAACCGCTAAAATGACTCTACAACTAGCGGATGGCACTACAAGGCGCCCTTGGGGGGCTAGTAGAGAACGTTCCAATCAAAGTTGACAAATTCTACATCCCATGCGACTTTGTGGTGATAGACATGGGGGACAACTTCACCTCATCGTTGATCCTTGGGCGTCCCTTCTTGGCCACCGCCGGTTTTAAAGTTGATGTTGGAAAAGGGAAATTGACCCTAAAGATTGGTGGAGAAAAGGTGAGGATCGAAAAGCCAAAAGAAGAACAAGTGGCTAGTGTTGAGAAAAAGCTAGAGAAGGAGGGAACCGGAAGCATTGAAGGCAACAAAGTTGATATGAAGGAGTGGCACAACATGTTTGAACCCGATGAAGACCCTCCCCTTGATCAATATGAATCATCATCCGACGATGAAATGGAAAAGAATGGAAAGGTAAAATCATCAAAGGGTGAGAAGCTACCATCACTTTGGAAAAGGGCTATTAAGCAAGTTGCTTGGAACTCTTCAAAGAACCCGGATTGAGTCTCCCAATTTTCTACAAGTCCGCTTGAGGAGGGATCCTAGCAAAGGACTCCTCAAGTGTGTTTCTTAAACATGGAGAGATTCGGCTCGGTCTTGCCAAGATGTTAAACTAGGCCCTCACGGGAGGTACCCCGGTTTGTGAGTTGTCCATTTATGCACAAATAACTTTCATATATGTGTGGGATGCGCGTTTTGAATTTTTGGTATGGCTTGGTGTTAGGATGATTTTAAATGCATAATTAGGTGTGTTTGGTGTGATATGAGGCTTGCATGAAATTTCTAGATAATGGTGATGTCTTAAGTGTGGAGTGTGTAATCCTAGCTTGTTTTCTTTTGTTGAAAATCATGTATATGCTAGTGATTTCATGTTGAGGTATGCCTTGAGTGTGAAATGACCTTGTGTTTGAATATTGAGTGATGCTAGTTCATTTTGTGGAGTAAAAATTCATGAGTGTGGAGTTGGATTTGTGCAAGAATGGATAGTCATTTTATATCAAAACCTTGAAAATAGTCCAGGAACCCTGACCCCAACCGACCGGGTGAGACCGCTCCTATTTCCACCCGACCGGTTGGGTTTGCCTATCTCAACCCGCAACTCCATTTCAAAATCAATCTCTTCTCCTCCACCCGACCTTCACTCCACCCGACCTCCACTCTCCGACCTCGTCCGGCCGTCCCAGCCTCGCCTCGCCCTCGCCATCACCTCCCCAGCCTCGCCTCAGCCCGACCGCTCCACCCCGAGCCCTACCGCATCTCGCCAGAACCGCCGAACCTTCCTCATCGCCGATCTCCTCACTCCGCCACCAAAATTGCCCACTCAACAGCTCAAAACACTCGCCATCACCCCGCCTTCAATCCCCAAGCATCAATTTTGATCGTCGGAGCCCCCAGAAAAACTCCAGTTTTCGACCCCCAAATCGCATCTCAACCGACCGGTTGAGATATTGAGCTACGCTCAACCGACCGGTTGGGACATATTCAGCGCGAAGTCAGTTTGTTTTCCTTAGTCCTGCCATGCCTCGAGGTTCCTCCTCATCCGAATCAGTGTGCAAAGGTAAGGAAACAACCCATGATGTGCCGATGGACCGAATATCCGAGAGTGACGAGGACGATGTTCCCCTCTCCCATCGCAAGAGGATGAGATTGAGCGACACATTTCGAGACGATAGCTCATCCTCTAGCGAGGAAATGGACCCTCCACCGCCTAGTGCACCTCCTACTGCCATATTGCCCATTATGCCGAGGGATGGACCTTTGGAGTCTCCTCTGCCTGAGCCCACGCCGTACCCATTCACCGAGCCTCTTACATTCCGAGATGCCAGGCATACTGAGAGACTCGGGATCATCACTGGGAAGGAAGCCGTGCCCACTCTCTACCCAGCCTTTGGCATACTTGATGACCTACACGTCGGCGGAGAGGTACGAGACTTATTATATAGATGTGGTTTAGGCTTCCTTTTGCTGGATGACCCGGGCACCTATCAGAGGGTTGTGGAGGAGTTCTTATGCTCTTTAAATGTTGTGAGGGAGGGGAGGAGAGTCACGCACTGGAGGTTTATACTTGGTGGGAGGGAATTCTTAATTGGCGAGAGGATGATCCGAGAGTGGCTCAGTTTTCCATTGTTGGGAGGCGAGGTGATTGTTATGAATGAGCACCTTCAGAGCAGATTTTGGAGGGACATTTCAGGGAGGCACGAGTGGTTTGCTCTGTCCTACAATGCCTCAGCCATCACCCTTCCGGTTTGGAAGGTCATTCACCACATCATTGCTATTGGAATCAACACCCGCGGCGATATGGCTAGAGCAGTGACTGGGCCTGATTTTGAGCTGATGATGGCCATTAATGAGGGTGATGCGCTTGATTGGGTTTCCATCATATCCTCCCGCTTTGAGAGCATTGTGAAGAAGTCGTCGAGGAATTCTGTTTTAGGGGGAGGCTCTATGATCACTCTTATTGCCATGAGGTGTAACTTCACCTTTGGCCATGATGGATGCCCCGAGCCATCCAGGATGATCCTCGATGTGCCTACCTTGAAGCACATGCACCTCCTTAAGAAGGATGGCAAGACTTGGGAGGAGGATCGCAAGCCTCACAAGGAGACCCTTATCCTGGCAGCGGAGAAGAGGAAGAGGAACTTCAAGGCTAGGAATCACCTATATTGCCTAGCCAACCTTACGCCATCCCCTCCTTCCTCCCCTATTCCCCCATCTCCCGCGGCTTCCGAGCCCGAGGCTCCCATTGCTGAGAAGCTGCCCACTGTAGAGCCCGCTGTCGAGAGTGCCCCTCCTACTACAGATGCTTGGACCGAGTGGAGAGAGCGAGTCTCCTCTGACATTGCTGATTTGAGGAGCGGGCTAGCTAGTCTGGAGGCCTTTACTAGAGCTGAGGCGTTGAGAGCTCGCCAGGAGTCGGAGTGGCTCCGTACCACACTTTTATCTATGATCAGAGGCACGACTGCTCCAGGTGACCCAGGACCTTCTGCCCCTCGTGCCGCCTCCCCCTTGCCTCCCTCACCATTTACTGATGCTATGGAGGAGGACGATGGAGATTCTACTAGAGTGACCACTTCTAGTGACGACGAGGCTACATCTTCAGCTTCTAGTACATTTTGATCATCCTTATATCGATGTTTTGATGCTTTCTTGGTTTGATCATGTACTTGGATGTTAAGTCGCCTTTTGGCGCCATTTTGGATGATCTATGCCATCTTTATGATGTACTCTTGACTTATCTTTGGTTGTATGCTATATTCTTATGTTATTGAAGGTGTTCTACCATTTTTGATTGTGGAAATTTCAGGATATTTATACTCATGCTCTTCTCATGCCAAAATCACCTTCTTTACCTACATATGCAACCAAATGAATATATCTCATTCCCAAGAGTTATGTCATCGGCTCTACAAACGAGGGGAGTTCCTATGCGCCTTTGCCTTTATTTTATCATTCTTTGCACTTAGGGACTAAGCTTGAATTAAGTGTGGAGTGGGTTCATGCACATAGTTCACATGCTTTCATGCCATGCATATCATTTTGAGATGGACACTTGCATTCATGTATTCTATCCCTAACATGAGAGTGTTTTCAACCACATAGGCTTGTGACTATCAACTCTAAATCCCTATAAATCACATCTAGCCTACCTTGTCACATTTATTGGATCTTGAACTTAGAACCGACCTAGTCCTATGAATGTGCATTCTTGTGAATCAATATCATTGCTATCCCTTGGAATAAGTTTTAGCAAGCACTTTTAAACTTTCACGAAAAACTTAGACCTTTTGAATGCTCCTTGGTGACTTGAGTTTTCTAAATTTAATGCCTTGCTCATGATTGTTTCCCGCGCATTCCATACATTCCTTGAACATTTTGTCAAGTTTTAAGTGTGGAGTCAAAAATCAAAAGAGGGCGAAAAATAGGCCCCAACAAAAAAAAATGCTCCATTTTCATGGTCAAAAGAGGGCAACGCCCCGACCAAAAACTTTCTCAAGTGCATGAGAAGTTTTGTGCAAAGATATACAAATGCCGGGGGTTAGGAAGGTAAGTTCCCCCTCGAAAGCATTTGTAGGCCAAAGGCCATTTGAAAAAGAAAATAAGAAGCACTTAAAACTTGACTTTATGTTCTTCCGTCATCCTACATTTGCGCGGGATTCATCATTTGCATTGTGCGCTAGTTGGAATGACTCTTGGACGATCCACGTGCTTGCACGGGAGTTATCATTTGGTCTATGCTTGTTTATTAAGAACTCATAGTGACGAACTCCTCTTCCCTTATGGACTATGGCTTAAGCGCCTATTACTTGGGAATGAGTTCCTTGTCGCAAGCCCATGGACTAGCCCTAGCTAGCATAGGTGAGCGGTTGACACTCTTTTGTGCAAAACTATTAACTTTGCTTCATTGTATTGCCTTGAAAATGAGTGGAACTTTAGATGAGGCAATTGATAGCTCTAGTATTGATGATCTTGAATGCACAACCTCATGGGATACTTAAATGGTTCAAAAGTTCTTTTGATGATAATGTGATGGTAGTCCTAGCTTGGGGTGAGGGACTTGTTTTGAGAAATCATCGCCTCGGTTGAGCACTCTTAAATTCATTCTCATGGGATAGGTGCATATGGGATTTGTGAGTATTCCCTTTTCTGAAAACTCTCACGAGACTATAACTCGTCCACTAGGGTAGCCTAGGGGTTTAAAGGCTTAATGCATACGCTAAATGCATTCGTAACGCCTACGAAAAGGAGCTAGTTAGGTTGTATATACTTTGATTTACTTTTCAATAACATGTTTAGGAATAACGATCGAGACCTTATGAAAGCTAGTGAGGGAAATAGACGAAAAACATAGCACCACTAGCATTTCGCCATTTGCACGACCTTGACATATTTGCATACTTTGTCCGGGACGAACAAAGCTTAAGTGTGGAGTGTTGATAAGTCGAGATTCCGACTTATTAGTACCCGTTTTCACTATAGCTTTCGTTCGACTCCGACGATATTTTGATGTCATTTGATCCCTTTCCGTACGTTTCAGGTACAAAAAAATATATTCTCAGTGTCAATGCCAAAATACGGAAACTCGGGAAAAACTGGAGGTTTGGAGCAAAATATGGACAGAATTGCATCTCACCCGATCGGGTGGGAATGTCCCCTGCACCAACCGACCGGTTGAAAGCTCGAGTCGGTCGACTGGACCTCGAGTCGGTCGACTGACTAAACACCTCAGGAGGGCATGCAATCCATGTTTCCGTAGTCGATCGACTGGACCCTTCAGTCGGTCGACTGGGAACCCAACCGGTCGGGTGGATTTCTTCCAAATTTCCACCCGGTCGGGTGGACTGCTACAGTACCGATATTTCACCCGAGGCTATAAATAGAAAGTGGCGATTTTGACGTAGAGAGCTGGACTTTTGGGCAAAAATACTCATCAAAGGAGATCAAATCAAGGTCCTCAATCCACAACCAACAAAGGAGGAGTGAAGATCAAAGGAAGACATCTAGGATTAACCATCCTATTTTCTATCCCTCTTCTCTTCTAAATTGTTGTATTCAAACCCTACTCACATCATGTTGTCTTACATGATGTGTGAGTAGTTCCCTTGTGTTTTGAGGGTGTTGTTACCCTCCTTGGTACCCTTGATCATGTATACACATGTTTGTTTGATGATTAATCTATGTTGTTAAATTCACATTTGCTATGATCTTCATTATTGCATGCCACTAGGTGTTTGATGAAATGCCAAAGTGAATTGTTTATCCCAAAACTTGACCTAAGAATCTAACGACCTTAGGGATGGTTTAGATGTGGTAAATGTGATCATTTCTACGGACTTGAAGTGAACTGGGACTCGAGTTCATGGTATTTATTGCTTGGGAGAGATTCTAATGCTAATAAATGTCATGGAGTGAGCCAATATCTTGAGAAAGTGAGGTTCGAGCTATAAGAGAGCTTGACTAAGAATAGATTCGATTAGGATGGGATCTACCTTAGTCTAAGCTAGGTTCAACACTATCTAACACCTTGAATGTATTTAATTCTTGTATGCATGATCATGGGAAATGCCAAGGAGGGGCATAACCCCTTGAAACTCTCTTTTGATTGATATTTCAACCCTTTAGTGCTATCTCATTGCTTGTTTTGGACTTGAAACCATTCTCATAATCGATTTGAAGGAATAGCCGAGTAGAAAACTTGATTCCCTAGCGTATAATCCAATTGCTCCCTTGGGTTCGACACCGGTCTTACCGGTCAAATTATAAATTGTTTTTGACTAATTGCATTGCTAAAAATATCACAACGTCATGAAACCACTTTTATACAAGTGATTTTCGACCGTCCCCGCCCCATGACATTTTTTATTCTTGCAATGCTTGCATGGACAACGCATTTCAGTCGGAAGTTTGCCCCTTGCAATTGCTACCTCAATGAAATTTCTAACACCCCACATGAAAGTTGCGTTGTTGCATGATTGTCCTGGATCATGACGATTGTACATCCACGACCTTTGTTCAATTAACGATTCCATTGTAAAAACTGTAGGTGAAACATATTCGAAATTAGTCGACAGCTTCCATTTTAAATAACAGGACAGTCTTTAAATTATAAAAACATACTTAATAACACACAAGTTACACCTAACGTTATGAAGACACTATACGTTATCCCGGTTCTTAAGTTTCTGATACGTCTGATCGGTTTATATTATCATAAGGAAGTTTATGTAAAGGCTGATCAACAACCTCGTCGCCTTCACTCTCTTCTTGGACGATCTCTACACCTTCCACAGTTGATTCCTGATCATCCTCTCTGTATTTGGCAAAACTGTAGCTATGAATTCCGCAGCAATCAGGTCCCCATTCACATCCATATATCCCGCCTTGAGCTGAACAACTATAAACATCTGATTCGCGTGTTTGTCTACTCGTATCGTATTACAGTGGATAAACTTCTTACAAGGACGTGTGGTCTGAAAATTTATTCCTCCGAACTCAGTGTGCCAACGTGGCAAATATTACTTAGATATACACAATTAATTATGTCAAACGTTATAATATCAACATTAATATCGAATAACATTTAAGGATACAGAGATTACATAATAATTTAAAGTGATCCAACAAGTTTAGTGAATTTAGTAAATTTAGCAGATTACAAATTACTAAATTAAGTAATTAATATACCAACAAGCACGAGTTACCTTTCACAATGCCTTCGCTCTGGATGACCTTCGCTCTGGATGACGATTTGTAGATGAAGAAAACCATATGCAGAACCTTTCGCAATGCAGGAATTCATAGGCAATTCGGGAATCACAATTTGCGATAACAATACGATAACGAAACCGTTATCGTAAAATATGGACGTCTTATATCTGTCGTACAACTATCCCAATGTTGTCGTAAATTTGTAGTAACGTTATTGTATTTTTATTGACGTCCAGTTATCGTAAAATTTTTGATTGATGTGTCAGAGTCAAAGGCTGAAATGTGTCAGCAAAAATTTAGGAATGGAAAGCTATAATGTTTGTGTCGCGGAGTTGTAATGCGACGACGCTAAGTCACAAATATGATAATAGCAGGTTATCGTAATTACAGTCATCGTAAATGTGTCGTACAGGTTATCGTATTTCTCTTCGTTATCGTAAAAGCTATCCTTTCGTTGTCGCGCGATAATTACGATAACGTCCGTTATCGTAAAAATGTTATCGCTAATTTGTTCCGAAATTTGTAGTGATGTGTTCTATTTTTGAATAAAGATTATTGACTTTTTTTATGTTGATATATTGTGAATATATTTCTTAAAAATTCCGGATTGTTAAACGTGAATGTTGTTCTTTTTATTTTCTAAACATTTTCTAAACACAGTTTTTGTTAACATTGTTTTTGTGTGAATGTTGTTCTGCATAATTTTTAATTTCAAACATGTTTTTTGTGTGAATATAAATTTTTCAATGCGTATTTTATGTCACAACTTCATTTGGTGTACTCACAATTTTTATGCAATTACTTTTTTTGTGACTGCTTTATTTTGAGTTTACAACTTTTGTAGATTTAATTTTTGAATATTTTTATTTTATTTTATGTGTGTTATTTTATGATTAATGTCTTAACTGGGCACACGGCAAGTCGTTTACTATTCATCTGTCGACTAAAAACACTGAACATCGACTGGGATAGGATATGTCGACTGGGAGAGGAAAGACCGGCGATGACGATGATCATTTTCAAGTTTTAAGTCTGATCATAATAGTTTTAAGTCTGATCATTACAGGTTTAAGTCTAATCATTGTTGTTTAAGTCTTTTTTTTTATAGGGTGTTAATGTTAGGAGTTAGTATCTGTTAGAGCAGGGACTTGAACCCGGGTGCTTTGACACCGGGGGAGTGCCCTTCCACTGGGGTCACTCACTTCGCCCTGATCATTGTTGTTTAAGTCTGTTCATTGTTGTTTTAAGTCTGATCATTACTGGTTTAAGTCTGATCATTGTCTTTTTAAGTCTGATCATTGTTGTTTAAGTCTGATCATTACTGGTTTAAGTCTGATGATTGTTTTTTAAGTCTTATCATTACTGGTTTAAGTCTGATTATTGTTTTTTAAGTCTGATCATTACTGGTTTAATTATGATCATTGTCTGTTTAAGTCTGATCATTGTTGTTTTAAGTCTGATCATTGTTTTTTAAGTTTGATCATTACTGGTTTAAGTCTGATCATTGTTTTTTAAGTCTGATCATTGTTTTTTAAGTCTGATCATTGTTTTTTAAGTCTGATCATTGCTGGTTGAAGTCTGATCATTGGTTTTTAAGTCTGATCATTACTGGTTTAAGTCTGATCATTGTTTTTTAAGTCTAATCATTGTTGTTTAAGTCTGATCATTGCTTTTTAAGTCTGGGCCATTGCTATTTTTAAGTCTGATCATTGCGGTTTTAAGTCTGATCATTCCAAGTTTAAGTCTGATCATTAACAACTCGAGGACTAAATTGAAAATAAAATTATTAGGATATGTAGAATGACTATAATACCCCTCCCTGTTTTGTTCGGGATTTCGACTAATGGGACACGTGTCAGCTTGAAATTAAATTTTTAGGTTTTATATATAAAGTAGGTTTGTACCTGAACCGCACCCTAATTATTATTATTATAAAAATAATTTTATCATTATTTTGTACTAGAGATTGCATGAGGGTTAGGTGAATTTGGAGGATGCTGTAACATTTTTCTTGTGTTGTTGATTTTTCTATGTGCAATTTTATTTGTTCATATAAACTTATTTTGAAAAGAAAAATAGCGTTTACATTTTTTTGAACTTGTTACGTTTTTTTATTAAGTTAATTTTTTTGAGTTTAACAATAGTTGACTTTTGTATGCCATTTTGCTTATTAATTGATACATAAGAACTTATTTTGAAAACAAAAATAGCATTTAAATTTTGTTTGAACTTGTTATGTTTTTGTTATGTTATACTTTAAGTTGTCAAACTCGTATTTATTTTAGTTATTATTAATTTAGTTGAAACTAATTTTGAAATTACATATTGTTTTTAATAATTATTATAAAAATAAAATTTATTGTTGTTTTCTATTAGAGATTATATGACAGTGGAGTAAATTTTGAGGGTGCTTTTACATTTTTCTTGTGTTGTTGACTTTTCTAGTTTTACTTATTAAATGGTTTGTATCAACTTATTTGAAAACAAAAATAGCGTTTAAATCTTCCTCCTTTGAGTTGTTAAACTTATATTTATTTTAGTTAATATTAATTTAATTTAAACTAATGTTGAAATTATTATAAAAATAAAATTTATCATTATTGTGTTGTAGATGTGGGGTAATTTTGTGGGTGCTTTAATATTTTTACTATGTCGTTAATTTTGTTTGTGCATTTTTACTTATTGAATTCATTTTAACTTAATTTAGAGAAAAATATCATTTAAATCTTCTTAAACTTGTTACGTTTTGTTGTTCTTTCTTCCATTACTTTTAATTTGATTATTTATTAATTAATTTTTATATAAATTAAATTTATAAAGTTTCAGAAAACTTATAGATTTTTCTGAATTTCCTAATTTAATGAAAATTTTCGGAAATTAATAAAAAAAAAGTTACATTTTTTGAGTATTTGTACATTTTTTTAAACTTTTGAAATTTTCTGAAAGTGTTTATAAAAAATATAAATTATTGAATTTTTCCAATTTATTATTATTGTTTTATACAATTTTATTAAATTTTGAAAAAAAAATTAGAACATTGTTTAGGTTTTTTGATAATTGTTTCCAATTTTATTAACTAACAGTGTTAACGGAATCCTAACGCAGTTACGGATATCTTTAACGGGGTTAGACAATAATACTGGTTTGGAAAATTATTAATATTCAGCCCTTTTTTGGAAATTTGGATAGTTCGGACTAAATATTGGAAATGGATGATAGTCACCACCCCATTTTTTAGTCATTTTATTCAAACTTTTGGCAAATATTTTCACCAAACCCCTTGACAATGCACAATTTGAAACACTACACAATCTGCCATGTTCTTTAGAGCTCGACTCAATCTACAATAAACTAAACTAATAACACAATCTAAGCTCACCCAACACAACCCAAGTTCATCTAAACTAATCTAAACTCATCCAAGTTCATCCAACACAATCCAAACTAAACTAATCTAAACTAAGCTCACCTAAACTAGTCTCCACTCACCAAAGCTTTCCAATATATTTATTATAAAATGAAACTGACTAACTATGTCGTCTTTTTCATTTTTCGGATTGAAAAGTGACGAATTGTAGGTTGATTTTGACGAACTTTGTATTTTATACCTGATGTTCACCCTTAAGGCCATGTTCTTTAGACTATTAAAAAATTAATTAACAAAATAAATATATTTTTTAATTACTAATAATAAAACATATTTTATTTTTTATTTTGCAAAGTTTCACTTTTTTTAAATTTTAATAACTATATTTATAAATGAAACATATATTTATTTATACCTATTTTATAAAAATACTAATTTTTTTAATCAATTTATTATATTATGTTTTATTATAGAATACATAAAAAAAATTAAAATATGATTATAATTTTTTTATGATGATTAAAAATATATTTTCATTTTGGAATCAAATTTTATTTAATCTTCTATACAAGTATTAATTTAAATTCATATAATAATTTAATTAATTGTTATTCAAATTTTTTATAAATATCTAAAAATTTTATAAATTTTAATTTAAATATTAAAAACTAAAATTAGTCTCCACTCACCTAAACTACTCTCCACTCACCTAATCTAATACAATCTAATTTAAGCTCACCCAACACAACCTAAGCTCATCCAACACAATCTAAACTAAACTAGGCCTTCTTTAGAGCTTGGGGTTTGGGTGTTGGGAGTTTAGTTTAGTTTAGATTGTGTTGGGTGAGCTTAGTGTCACGAGCTTAATTCTTCGGACAATAAAACTCGCGCGGCCTTAACACTCGTGTGTTAAGTCAGCCTTCCAATATGACAACTTCTTGGCTAGGACAAAATGCAAGGACTCGGCTTTTGGAACAAAGTCTTGTATTGAATGCTTAGAGAGAGATACAAGATTGTTTGATGATTTGGATGGGGAGGGTCATTCCCTATTTATACAAAAGCACCAACCAAATGGACGGCTAGGATCTATTCTACTCTACTTGATCCTACGGCTAATATTCAAGTTTCTAGAATTCTCTACACACTACTAGGAGATCCCACAAGTTCTCCATTGTTCCAAGGGCATTCTTCAATCTTCTGGAATTCTCTAGACCCTTGGTAAACCTCCTTACTATTTTGGACTTTTGTGGGCAAAGTCGACAAAATGTTGAGCTATGTCGGTTTGAGCTGAGCCGGGCGTGACATTCTCCCCCACTCAAGCTCGCGATGCCCTCGTCGCGTCCTCCTGGTAGCTCCGAATTTTGTCCTTGAATTTCCATAACAAGTCTTCGGACTCCCAGCTGGCTTCACTATCGGGTAAGCCTCTCCACTTGACGAGATACTCTTTGTAGCTTGGAACGCCTCGTCGTCGGATGGTTCGATCCGCGAGTATTTCGTCTACTTCCTTGTCGTAGGAAGTGATCACAGCGGTTGGGGCCCGATGTGAAACTCCTCTCGATGGTTCTCCCGTGTCCTCATGATATGGCCTTAACATGCTGACGGAGCGCACTGCACTGTCGTTAAGGTGCAGTGTTCTCTGTACAAATAAATTTATAATGTCCGCTACTCGCGACTACACTACTGGTTAGTAAGTGGTAAGTAGGGGTCGAACCCAAGGGAATTAGGGGGATAAGTGGTTCTTAAAGTTGGACGATTTTGGGATTGGTTGTTTGGTTTTAAAGCTACCAGCTAAGTGATTGATTGGTTGGTTGGTTGGTTTTAGTACTGGAAAGTAAACTGATAATTATTACAATTAAAAGAAAACATTCGGTTTTGGGACTCTTCTTGTGACACATCTATCATTGACTCCAAATGATTTCTTTTACACTTCTAAGTGTGGTTGTCCCGACAAAGGTGACAACCCAAATACCCCGACAAAGGTGGTACTCCACACCCTTAACCTGTCAAGTTGTGATGTGGTTGTCCCGACAAAGGTGACAACCCAAATACCCCGACAAAGGTGGTATTCCACAACAAGCTTGACAAAGCTTTAGGCTTCTAGTCTTTCGCTAGTTTGAACAACCCGACAAAGGTGTTACTCAAACTAGATCTCAAAGACTAGAGAAGTGCAAAATGACATAAGGTGCAAGAGTCTCAAGTTGTGGGCACAAGGGTGAGAACCCTCAACCGAATATGGGTTTAGCTATTATTTATCGCGCTAAACATTATAAAAGCAGTAAATTAATTACAAAGAAAGACTTACAACCGTTGAAGCGCCAAGGAAGCAAACCTTTATTTCCACAACCAAACTTTAGAGAGATAAGTGAATTACAATTTTTGGGATGATTGAAATGAGGAGGAGGAGGGTTGTATTTATAGCCAAAAGGGGAGGAGATGGGTGGTGGAGATGGTGGCAAGTGTCCTTTGATGCAAGGGTTGAGGAGGAGGAGCAAGGAGGAGCTGCCACATGGGGGGTGGAGGAGCAGCCGGTCACATGGAGGAGCAGCCGCCGGTAGCAGGTGGTGGAATGGGGAGGAGCTCCTCCCTTGGCCACCTTCAAGGGTGGTTGCCGGTCATCTTGTCCAAACGTGCATTTTGATAGTTGATTTGGAATGTCCAAGTGATTCTAAGACTAATGGTCGAGCCATATTTTCCAAATTCCATGGTTTGGTCGAGCAATTTGGTCTTGATGCCTATGCGCGAGGCTTTTACTTGGAATTGGGCCAATCTGCTAATCTTCTCGAGCGTTTTGTCCGGGAAGCGAGATTGTCCGACTTGTTGGGCATTCCAAACATCTTGGTCGAGCCAGAATCTCCAGATGCATCCGTTGGGTCGAGCGACTTGGTTTGGGTGCCAATGCGCGCCGGGCCTTTGCCTTTGCATTGAGCTAACTGCCAATCTGCTCGAGCATTTGCCTTGGAGTCTCGACAACTTCCACCTTATTTTCCATTTCGAACATTTTGGTCGAGGTGGAATTGTTAGATGAGGTGGTTTGCTCGAGCGACTTGAATTGAGTGCTTGGTTAGCTCGGCGGAGAGCCTGGAACTGCCTCAACCGGTCGGGTGGTTTCTGCGGCATTTTCTCACCCGGTCGGTTGAGTCTTCAATGCAAATTCCTCTTTGACTTGATTTGTTTGGAGTGATTCCATGTCAGGATCCTTGAGATTTCTTCAGTCAGCGTCTGATCTTGACCTTGGAATAACTCTAAACATCTTTTCAGCGTAAAATCCTCTCCTTAGCGTGTTTTCTCTCTAAGCGCCAAAATACCCTGTAGAAATATATCGGTACTAACAAGCAAAAGTTAAATAGACCAACAGTCTAATTAAGGGGGTTTTACGGTGTTTATGATTCGTATAATTTGGGTCCATCACATGCTCACATGGAAGACCGGGTGAATCTTCAGTTTGGGCGGCAGGTTGAGCTTGTATGAAACTTTGCCTACGGGCTTAATCACTTCGAAAGGTCCTTCGTACTTCCGGATAAGTCCCTTGTGAACTTTTCTGAAGGCCTTGAATTGTTGCGGCAACAGCTTCACGAGTACTAGGTCTCCCGCCTTATACTCCACGTCCCGTCTCTTTTTATCCGCCCATTTCTTCATCCTAGAAGCAGCCTTGTGCAAAGATGCGCGAGCTAGCTCAGCTTGTTCGTGCCACGCCTTGGCGAACTTGTAAGCTGCCGGGCTTGCTCCTTCGTAGCGCGCTGCTAAGGAAAGTGGTGTATTCGGCTGCTGGCCCAGGACAATCTCGAAAGGACTCTTGTTTGTGGCCTCGCTTTGCTGCAGGTTGAAGGAAAATTGTGCCACATCCAAGAGTTTGGCCCAATCCTTTTGGTTAGCACTCACATAGTGCCTCAAGTATTGCTCTAAAAGAGCATTGAACCTCTCGGTCTGTCCGTCGCTTTGAGGATGAAAGCTCGTCGAGAAGTTCAAGTCTGTCCCGAGCATTCTGAACAACTCCGTCCAGAATCTTCCAGTGAACCGCGGGTCTCGGTCACTGACAATGCTCTTAGGGACGCCCCACAGTTTGACCACATTGGCCAAGAAGAGTCGCGCCGTCTCATTAGCAGTGCACTCAGCTGACGCGGCCATGAAGGTTGCATAGTTGCTGAACCTATCCACCACGACGATTATACTCCCAAATCCCTCGGACTTAGGCAAGCAAGTGATAAAGTCCATTGAGACGCTCTCGAATGGCTTTCCTGGAACGGGCAAGGGGTTCAGCAAACCTCCTGGTTGATGTTGGACCGTCTTGTCTTGTTGGCAAACGAGACAAGTCCTTACATACTCCTCGACTCCTTCACGCATTCTGGGCCAATAGTAGACAGATTTCAGTAAGGCGAGTGTGCGCCTAACTCCGGGATGACCGGCCCACAAGGAATCGTGGCATTCCTTGATAAGTTCTCTCCTTAAATTGCCCCACCGAGGTACGAGGATGCGGCGACCTTTGGTATAGATTAACCCATCTTCTAGCCAAAATCGTCTCGTCTTCCCTTCGTTGATCAAGGCCATGATAGTTTGAGCCTGTCCATCGATCTTAAGTCCCTCCTTGATCTTCTCCAGTAATGGACTAGTGACTTGGGAAATGCTTGCTAACTCAGCTTTGCGGCTCAGGGCATCGGCGACCACATTTGTCTTTCCGGGCTTGTACTCCATGACATAGTCGAACTCGGCCAGGAAGTCCTGCCATCGGGCTTGCTTGGGACTTAGCTTTTTCTGGGTCTGAAAATAGCTAGTCGCCACGTTGTCGGTCAAGATTACACATTTGGTCCCGAGCAAGTAGTGTCGCCATACCCTTAGGCAATGGATGATTGCGGTCATTTCCTTCTCCTGCACCGTGTAGCGCCGCTCCGTGTCATTGAGCTTTCGACTCTCGTAAGCTATCGGATGGCCTTCTTGCATCAACACTCCTCCGATTGCAAAGTCTGAGGCATCCGTATGTAACTCAAACGGCTTAGTATGGTCGGGCAGCTTCAAGACTGGGTCCTCACACACGGCCTTCTTCAGATCATCAAAGGCATCTTGGCATTCTTTTGTCCACTCCCATGCCTTATTTTTTCTAAGAAGGTCGGTAAGTGGCGCTGCTCTGGCCGAGTAGCTCTTGATGAATCTGCGGTAGTAGTTCACTAGTCCAAGGAAAGATCGTAATTCTGTTACCTTGGTGGGCGGTTCCCAATTTTGGATGGCCCGTACCTTACAATCCTCCATCATAAGTTGGCCATCACGAATTTTGTGCCCCAAGAACAGCACTTCCGGCTTAGCAAAGGAGCACTTTTCCTTTTTCACATATAGCTCGTTGTCCCTTAGAACTTTGAACACTTCCCTTAAATGGTGGACGTGCTCTTCCAAGGTTTGGCTATACACTACTATGTCGTCAAGGTAGACGACCACAAACCGATCCAAGTAGGGTTGGAACACCTTGTTCATCAAGGTGCAAAACGTGGCTGGTGCGTTGGTTAGACCAAAGGGCATGACAAGAAATTCATAGGACCCATACCTTGTTACGCATGCGGTCTTTGGCTCGTCCCCTTCGGCTATGCGCACTTGGTAGTATCCCGAGCGCAAGTCTAGCTTGGTGAAGAAACATGCGTGCCCTAGCTGATCGAACAAGTCGGCGATGAGTGGAATGGGGTACTTGTTCTTTATGGTGACCTTGTTGAGTGCCCGGTAGTCGATGCACATTCTGAGTGAACCATCCTTCTTCTTTTGAAAGAGAACTGGGGCGCCAAATGGGGCTTTGGAAGGCCTGATGAATCCTGCATCCAACAGCTCCTTGAGTTGCCTCCTTAGTTCCGCCAACTCCGGAGGTGCCATACGGTATGGGGCCATGGCAGGTGGTTTGGCTCCGGGCTCCAGCTCGATCGCATGGTCCACTTCTCTCCTTGGCGGCAGCCTCTTAGGGAGTTCGTTTGGCAACACGTCTTGGAACTCTTCGAGAACTGCGGCCACTGGCTTGGGTATGTCAACTTGGCCAACGATTGTTTCATCATCGTACTCCTTAAGGATAGCTAAGTAGCTTTCCTCGTCCCTCCGAACGCCCTTGGCTCACGTTGCTCCTAGTCATCGACACTACGCACGCCTTCTTCCCGTCCAAGATGCACATAGTGTTGTTAAATGGCACCGTGAACGCCTTGACTTGGTCATGGAATTCCAACCCTAGGACAACCTTGAAGTCGTCCATCGGCACGATGGTAAAGTCGAGTTTTCCTACCCATGTCCCCACACGGGTCTCGACCCCTCTTGCAACACCGAGAATTGGTTTGGCAGGCGAGTTGACTGTTTTGACGGAACCTTTGCCATCAGTTCCTTTGATTCCGAGTCGGGATGCCTCTTCTGTCGACAGAAAGTTGTGTGTGGCTCCGGTGTCTAGCATGGCCGAAGTAGGTTGGCCCTTAAGAGAAATGTCGACAAAAAGCAATCCTTTGGCTTGGACCTTGGGCGTCGAGTGAATTGAGCTAAGTAGTCGCATTGACCCAATGTGCGCTCCTTCTCCCTTTGTCGAAGTTTTCGAGGGACTGGCGAATATTGCACTGAGCGCCTTCTTTTGGGGACAGTCTCTCGCCCAATGAGGCGCATCGCACAGGAAACATCGATTATTGTTGGGCTTGCTCGAGCCACGTGGGGCTTCCTTAGCCTTTCCTTTATCCCTGGGTCGGGGTAAGGTGGAGCTGTATGATGTCTCCGGGCGTTGGGTCCTCTCTCCCCCACTCTTCACCGGGTACACCTTCTTCGGGGTTGGCTTGGCCATCGTCTGGGCAGCGCCCATGTAGTCCACCAGATCCTCGGCCGTAGCAATAGCGGACGCGAGGTCCTGGACTCCACGACGCTTTAGCTCGGTCTTGGCCCAAGACTGCAGGCCATCTTTAAAGTAGCGCAATGACTCCTTGTCGGACAAGTCCGGGATCTCAAGGATCAAAGTTGTGAATTCCTTGACATATTCGCGGATTGACCCTTTCTGCTTGAGATTCCGGAGACGTGACCAGGCCTCTTCTTCGGCATCCTCCAGATAAAATTGACGCTTAAGGTCCTTTTTAAAATCAGCAAAGGTATCGATGAAGCACGTACCTTTCTCGATGTCGCCTCGCCTACGTCGCCACCAAAGCATGGCGGTGTCCGTGAGATATAGGGCAGCCGTCCTTATCTTGATGGACTCGTCCATCACTCCAGTTGCCTCAAAATATTGTTCCAACCCCCATAAGAAGTTGTCTATGTCCCGGGCATTGCGCGTTCCTCCAAAACTCCTGGGCTTTGGCGCATCGATGGGCCTAACCTCCAATGCTTGATTCACCGTGCCTGAGGCCGTTCCGTGTCTCTGCTCCGCGTGAATTTCCTCCAAGCGTTTTAGAATGATATCAGTCTCATGCTCATGGTCTTCCCGCATTGAGCCCATTTCTGCTACAAGCCCCTCGATACGTTCGTGTGCAATGCTGAGCTCCTTCTCATAAGTCTTGTGTTGCTGGGCGAGTTCACCCTTAAGCTCCTCCCGCATCTCAGCCTTGATGGACGATAGTGCCAGCTTCAGCGACTCTTGTATGGCTGGGATCTCCTCCTCTAGATGATCGCCCCGATCGCCTAGTGTGTCCATCTTGGACTCCAGCTCCTCGAATTGGTCGCTCAACTCCACAGTCTTCTCCTCCAAATGAGTAAGACGTGAGTCGAGAATGGGGATCCAATCCCTCAACCTCTCCCTACGGGTCGGCCCCCGCGAGGTCTCTCGAGTCTCCTGGCCCACTATCTCCTGCGATGGCCCGACTGGGACATCTTCTCGGCCAGAACCTTGTGCGGTCTCTTGGCCAGTTCTTTGCGCGGCTTTAGCGTGTCCTCGCACCATTTCCTCGGGCAGAGTCTCGGCTTAGAACCTGGCTCGGATACCAACTGTCACGAGCTTAATTCTTTGGACAATAAAACTCGCGCGGCCTTAACACTCGTGTGTTAAGTCAGCCTTCCAATATGACAACTTCTTGGCTAGGACAAAATGCAAGGACTCGGCTTTTGGAACAAAGTCTTGTATTGAATGCTTAGAGAGAGATACAAGATTGTTTGATGATTTGGATGGGGAGGGTCATTCCCTATTTATACAAAAGCACCAACCAAATGGACGGCTAGGATCTATTCTACTCTACTTGATCCTACGGCTAATATTCAAGTTTCTAGAATTCTCTACACACTACTAGGAGATCCCACAAGTTCTCCATTGTTCCAAGGGCATTCTTCAATCTTCTGGAATTCTCTAGACCCTTGGTAAACCTCCTTACTATTTTGGACTTTTGTGGGCAAAGTCGACAAAATGTTGAGCTATGTCGGTTTGAGCTGAGCCGGGCGTGACATTAGGTTGTGTTGAGTGAGCTTAGATTGGATTGTATTAGGTTAGGTTGTGTTAGGTGAGTGGAGAGTAGTTTAGGTGAGTGAGCCCTAGTTTAGTTTATGTGAGTGTAGTTTATAATAAATATAATGGAAATAATTAGGTGAGTGGAGAGTAGTTTAGGTGAGTGGGCCCTAGTTTAGTTTATGTGAGTGTAGTTTATAATAAATATAATAGAAATAATATGTGAGTGGAGATTAGGTTGTGTTGGATGAACTTAGATTGTGTTGAGTGAGCTTGGGTGAGCTTAGATTGTATTGTATTAGTTTAATGGGGTTTGAGTCAAGCTCTAAAGAACAGAGTCTAAACTAAACTCCACATACCCAAACCCAACCACCTAAAGAACTTTGTGTTATTGAAACTTGAATTCTCTAGCACGTGTAGTCTGCCAGGTTTGGAAGGTCGAATTCTTGACATGTCATCATGGTGCATAGTGGCAACTTGTTTCATTTATATGAACGATTGAACGATTTCTGAAATGTAAAATTTTCTAGTGAAAGAACAATTTCAGCCCTATTCTCCTACATTCCTCACATACTCGAGCTCAATCAACTGTCCATTTGCTGCTGAAGTCATAACAGATCAACAACTCAATCTTCTATAAACAGGCGTCATTGATGCCTACAAGGAAATGGCCTAATGATCCGATCAAAAAGGTCGGTCTGATATATATGTGTAGTCTGATCCAACAGTCTCGGGTCATCATTATCCTTCAAGTCACCACAGTTTGAAGTTTATCACAAAAACTATCAGGGACGGAGCCAACGATGACGCAACATGGGCTGCAGCCCTAGTTGTTTTGGGCCAAGTTAATTTATTTTTTTACTAAAAATCATTCAAGAAAATTGGGTTGGATCTGAGCAGTTGATGAGGAAGAGGATGCGTAAATTGGGCTGGATTTGAGCACCAATAAAAACCATTCAACGAAATTGGGCGATTTACACAAAATCACCAACATCACCGGGATCATCCCATCCACAATCTCCAATTTAAAAAAGCTCAAACTTCTCCGACTCAGCAACCTAAACCTCTCCGGCTCCGTTCCTGAATTCCTTTCCGAACTCCAAGACCTCACCTTCATCGATCTCTCATTCCTGAATTCCGTTCCTGAATCGCCATACCATTTTAAAATTGTGTAAATTGGGCTGGATCTGAGCACCAACACCGACACCGGAAGCTTTGCCCAGAGCCTTAGGTCGCAATCGCCTGTACCACTCTAAATTGGAGCAGTTGATGTCTCTGTCGTCAGGTTGAGTTCTTCGTTTTATCAAGGTCGGAGAGTGCTGAGTTGTTGTTTGTCGGGATTTTTTTTTATCTGCTTGTTGGGATTTAAGAGTTTGGAATTCTCGTTGGGTTTGGAACCTCAAATTTTTATTTAGCCCTACTTGGATTGAGATCCTGGCTCCGTCCCTGAAAACTATGGTATGTTTATAACAAGATAGCTACTAGGCTTACTTTTTAAACTGTCATGTTCAATAACTTCTACGGGTGGGACAAATTGCATTCACAATACAGGGTGTTACATCGTTCCTACTGAAAGCCTCCTAATGTTCTCGTTAGGACACACACAGATCACACATAATCTTCCCATTCATTTGGAGACCTCAGTCATCTACTCTAGAGGATCGAATCCTATATCATGTGTAATGATCCATTCAAAAAAGTTGATCCAAGCATAAACAGAGTCTGACTGAAGATAATAATCGTCAGTGAAGCGCGATAGTAACAATCGTCAACGAAGCGCAAACGAAGGAGTGACTAGAGAAGAGCGCAACGTAAAAATGACAATCGACGGAGGCAGGACGCTCCGAAACTGTTGGAGTTTAGCGCATTCAATGTATCGGGAACGCGTGGATGGAGTGAATGCATCGAGAAATAATCAACAGTGAACACCTAGATCACAAGGAAAATCCACAGGCATTGGGAACACATGCAAGCAATGAGCAGGTCAAGAAATAATCCAAGTAAGCATCGCGATCGCGGGGAAAATCGACAATGAAGATCTGATGCGGCTAAAAGAAGCGTCAAAGTAGCAGGATGCGACGAATAGAGGCCGGAGAGATGCCATGGGCAACAATTTTGAAGACACAGTTTTGTGATTGAATAAAAAGATAAGTAACCAAAGTTCGAATACCACGTGAGTAATATGAACCGAATATGATATTCACATGATGCCAAGGGCCAAGTGTACAGAATGACATACGAACGGACATGCACACAAAGATATAATAATTTGAACATGTTATTGTTGGGAATTTTAGGGTTTGAGCTAAATTGTAGCATGCTGACCCGTGAGCATCGCGCCGAAAGAGGATATTATGAGGCTCGCGTTCATAAGCAACATTAAGCCCCAACAGGCTAATGTGCAAATAGAACGTGATGATAACCATATGAGCTGCAGCCATATGGTTAGCATGTCATCTTAAGGTGCATGTTAAAGGGTGTGGGAGTGTGTTCAATCCCCCACCAACAACCTTCAAGTGCTCAAATTAAAATGCCATGTGTTTGGGCCAATAGTTGCCTTGTACCATGTGCTTGGGCCTTGAGATTGGGTTGGGTTGCAAGTCTGCAGACATTGTTGGGCGCCCGATAGGCGCAATATAAATACAACAAGAAGCGACGATTGTTGAAGAACAGAAGGCGTGATGGTGCTTCATTCGTCAGTTTCGTGTTCCTGTCGGTTTGGTTGGCCTGTTATTAATTGAAATTGCTGTTTGCGATTTGAAATTGGTTTATTGGCCCCTCCACTATGCTGTATCTGGATTGGCAACCAGACCGGGTGCCGGGTCCTTCTCGGATTGTTGAGATAAGGAATTGAGGGAGTCAATTGATGTTTCTGCCATCAGATGTGTTGATGAAAAAATCCTAATTGGGTTTTTTGTACAAAGATGATGTGAAGGAGATATCAGTTTTGTTTTATGCATGTCAAAGTTCAGTCGTGTGAATTTGAAAATTAGACGTGGAGTGCCTTCTCCTAAACCAGATGGATGAGCTTTGTGTGTAAAGAGTTCAGTTTGTCATTCTTGTTGTTTGGCAATGAAAATGGATCCTTTTGGTTCATTGGTAGACTCTGTACTCATCGGCTAAGGGAATTGGAAGGAAGATCAATTCGGATGGCAGCAGTGAAGATTTGTTGCTGGAATCCTTGCAACAACATTGACAGTAAGTGGCTGATTTGACACGCTGAAAATCAGGTTCGATTGCTCAAATTCTTATTTGATAAATCTGAATTTGTGAAGCATACATATGTTAGTAAGTTATAATTATCACTTAGATTTTCTGATAATGCATATAACTTGTGGAGCATGCATGATTTAACATGATATGTGTGTTCATAGTAATCGGTTGGATTTACGATGATATGCATGAATTGTGGAGCATGATTTGCTAGTAAATTCATAATCTGTGAGCTTGTAATGAAATCTGTGTAAGAGAACTTTTGGGCTGATACCATGATAAATGTTTCATAGAACATGTATTGTAAGGTTTTCAACCAGAATAAAATCAGATGGTTTTTCTGATGTATAAACTCCGGTCAATGTGTTTGTAAGTTTACCAGGTTGGTAAAACTTGATTGATGGAGATTATGGTTTGAAATAATCAAAGATTATGTGATAATTTCGGGGTTTTCTGGTTTGAAATAATTTTAGTGTTCATGGTGATGTTGAACACTTATGTTCTGATGGTAGCCTGTAAAAGTTGTTAGAAAAGCATGTGTAAGTTTACTATGCAATTTCTGGTTTGATTTTGATTTTACGGATTGTGACTTGCATGTTAGTAGAGTACATGTATTTGTATAACTCTGTATTTCGCATGTCGCATGATTTATTTTGCATGTATTATTGCATAAATAATGTGGTTTACTCACCAAATTGAAGCTCATTGACAATGCAATTTGTCAAGATTGTGTGATGAATTATTCACATAATAAGTTCTCCTAAATGGAGATGGATATAGATATCTTCTAAGTGTAGAAGAGAATTCAATATGAATAATGCTTCAAGGCAAATTTGGTGGATTAAGGCAAGTTAATATGCCGGTACAAGTAAAGCTTGTTGTTGACTAATGTTAAAACCCGATAAAGGTAGGGAATAATACAATTATGTATATTTCCGATTGAATGGTATCATTCATGAGATTACAGCTGTTTATACACCACAACAAAATGGTGTAGCTGAAAGGAAGAATAGAATCCTAAAATAAATGGTTAATTCCATGTTATCCTACTCTAGTTTGAGTAATGGATTTGGGGTAAAGCCATGTTGATGGCTTGTTATTTACTTAACAGAATTCGTTTGAGTCTCGTAGAAGCAAACGGGTAAGGATTGTAAAATCCTTTGGACCGCATTATCAAGTTTACTTGATTGAGGGTTCTAGTGATGATATTGAGTGTCAATACTCATATTATCATATTGATGATGATCCTAGAACATATGATGAGGCTAAGAGGTCTCAATATGTGGCTTTCTTGAAAGAGGCAATAAACGATGAAATGGATTCTATTATGGGAAATAATACTTGGGTATTATTGGATCTCCCACCTAGTTGCAAGTCATCAGGCTGCAAGGGGATTTTCAAAAAGAAAATGAAGGTTGATGAAGCGGTAGATAAGTTTAAAGCTCGATTGGTTATCCAAGGCTTTAGACAAAAGGAGGGTATTGAGTTTTCGATACATATGCTCCTGTTGCTATGATTTCCACTATTAGATTATTAATTGCTCTTGGTGCAACTAAAATCTAGTTGTACACCAAATGTATGTCAAGACATCGTTCTTGTAAAGTGATTTGGAAGAGGAAATCTATATGAAGCAACCGGAATGATTCATTATACCTGGAAATGTAAACAAGGTTTATGAGTTAGTCAAATCACTGTATGAGCTGAAACTAGCACCTAAGCAGCGACATCAAAAGGTTGATGAGGAAATCTTGTCTAGGGGATTCAAATAGAATCAAGGAGACAAGTGTATTTACAGCAAGTTTGATAACTCTGGTAATTGAGTAATCTATGCATGTATGTTGATGATATGCTGATTTTGGTACCAACCAAAATAAGAACCTTTTATCATCAAGTTTTGCTATATATGGGAGAAGCAGATGTGATTCTTGGTATTAGAATCAAGTGTGAGAACAAAGGCTTAACACTGTCACAGTCTCACTGCGTAGAGAAAGTGCTTAAGGAATTTAATTGTTTGAATTGTTCTCCGGTAAGGACTTCCATGGATTCAAGTGTGATGCTTTGCCTGGTACGGATGAAGCTGTTTCACAACTTGAGTACTATCAAGTCGTTGGTTGCTTAATATATGCAATGGTGAGTACAAGGCCTGATATAGCTTATGCAGTGGGCAAATGGAGTTGATATACTAGTAATTCTAGTACTCATCACTGGGAAGCTATTAGGCGGGTGCTTATATACATTAAGGGAATCATGAATTATGACTTGGTGTATGCTGGTATTCTCTCGGGCTTGGAGGGATGTACGGGTGCGAATTGAATTACTAGTTTAGAAGATGATGCTTCTAAAAGTAATTGAATATTATTGCTTGGGGGAGGTTCCATCTATTGGGCCTCAAAGAAGCAAACTTGCATCACCAGCTCTACTGTGGAATCTGGGTTCATGGTTCTAGCTGTTGCCGGTAAAGAGGCAAAAGGGCTAAGAAATTTGAACAAGAGATTCCTTCGTGGCCGAAACCGATAGATGTCTATCCATTGGGATAGTAAGGAAATTCGGTTAAGGTTTATACCCAAATGTACCACGATAAATCAAAACACCTGGGCGTTAGACATAGCGCGGTTCGTGAACTGGTCACTTACGGGGTAATTTCGATTGATTATGTCCGGACACTGTGAAATCTAGCTAATCATTTGACAAAAATGGATTAGCTAGGGACTTGGTACATGGTCGGGTAAAGGGATGGGCTTAAAGCACATCTAAGTCGCTTATCGTAGGACACCTTAATTCCCTCTTAGTATGACGCTAAGAGCTGAGTTAAGTACAAGCCTATTCTGAGAGACTTGAAGCACATGGTTATATACATCCCAAAGTTGTGCTTGTTTCCTGCAGAGAAAGGGAGGACGAAGTTTATCTTCTTAATGGATCTTTTGGAAAAGTGCATTGTAGGTGCATGTGAAAAGAATCCACCTATGTAAGTGTGAAGTGAGCCGCTTCAATTAGCTTGTGCTTGGCTAAGTATGCACTTATGAAAGGATAGGGACACATGGCTGTAATAATGTCAAGTTGTACTTGGAATGAAAGTAAACTTGTGTGTGCTTTATTTTCCCGTATTCAAATGGGTTGATGGGTTCAATCCGTAGGACACCCTGATTCTCGAGTATTGGAGAATACTGCACTATGTGAAATTCAATCCCAATGGACATTTCACTTATGCACGGTTGTGAATGTTTAGCATTCAAGAGTATAACCCTAAAATGAAAGAGGATTGTTGGAGATTTTAGGGTTTAACCCTGTCGGACACTGAGGTGTTGAACCGGCCGGCTCAGCAAAAGTCATTGAGCTCAACCGACCGGTTGAGAAGCTCAGAGAATTGCAACATTCTGGATTGATGTTGAACCGGCCGGCTCGGACAAGAGCATTATGCTCAGTCGGCCGGCGGAGGACGGTTCCAATTCAAAATTGATTCATTTTGGCAGTTTACTGGATAAAAAACTGTTGTTCTTTAAGGATCGTTTTTGCATGGAAAAGTGTTTTTTACAGGAGAAAAGGTTATTCTGATTTTGGAATTCTCTGAAGCAGGGTAGATCACTGATGAGTCGTATTTATAAGACTCGTCGAATAAACTAATCCTATTTATTTCGACACTTTTATATGCGAACAATTACTTTTTAGTATGGTTTTGCATTCCAGGTGTTTCGGAAGCTCTAGGAGGAAACGCGCATTAAAGGTGGCATTTTGTGCCAAAAACATCACAAGGCAGTTTTGGCCGGCCAGCCCGAATCTTTGACCGAGCCGCGCCCGAGAGAGTTCCAGGCCGCGCCCCAGGCCATTCCAGACCGCGTCCGAGGAAAAAAGCCGGCCCGATCACAAATCTCGGCTCGTCCAAGCGTGGCGGTTTAAGCATGCGTGCAAGCTAAGTTAACTTGCAAGCCAAGCAAAGTCGGTTGAAGAGATTTGGAAACGGAACAAGATTTGGATCTGGCCCAAATATAGACTTAGAAACCCTAAGTCTTTGCTATAAATAAGACTCTTGGGTCGAGGCATAATCATCATCGAAGCAAGCAATCAACTCGAGCATCAACAACCGGCCTTGGAGGAGACAAGCACTAAGCTTCGGCGAGAGAAGAATTCCTTTACTTTCATTCATATTTGTGTTTATTTTCCATGTACATGAGTAGCTAAACCTTCTATTCGGTTTAGGGTTCAATATATTGTGACGAAGTTTTGAGATTCTTTGCTTAATGCTGTTTTATGTTCTACTAGTTCTTGTGCATATTTATCCCGGACTGAATTGTGAAGCTAAGTGGAGACTTGCAATGGTAAAACTTAGCCGAGCAATTCAGCCCCCATGTTTGCTGCTTGTTTAATACTAAACTGTTAGAACAAGTAGTTGCACTTAACCTGATATAACCTGAAACGGAGTATTAGGTTTGCTAGAGCTAGAAGTCTATAACCTGAAACGGAGTAGATTGTGGTGTAAGTGCTTGAAACGGCCTTAACCTTAGGTTATAACCTGAAACGGAGTAACCACACTTAGGAACATGAAACCAGATAATTAGAAGTCAATGATAAACGAGTCACAATAGGAAACCCTAGACCGAATACTTTCTCTGATTAATTTCCTTTCGTTTTATTACTCTTGCACTTGCGACAATTGTTCTTTTACAAAACCTCCAATCAATTTGTTTACAGGACAACTGAACCACACCAGCTCTCTAGGGTTCGACCCCTGCTTGCTGCTTTACTAAGTGTTTTGCAGTGGAAAATATAAATTTAAATTTGAGAGGTCAGACGACGCCTATCAAATTTTGGCGCCGTTGCCGGGGAGCTGCGCTTCGGTGAAGTTGTTCTTTCTGTTTTTTCTTTTTTCTGTTTTTATCTTAATTTGGTTATTTTTGAGCAGAACAGCGAAACAGCAGGATTCAAGTTGCCGGTGTCCGATTTCAGCGCACAATACCTTATTCTCAGCGGAACGACAAGACGATCAGAAATCACCAGCTTTGCTCGTGACATACGGTGTTTTTTAGCAATCCGGAGTCGTTTCCTATTTTATTTTGAATTTTTAGTATTTTTGGATTTTTTCTGTTTTTAGTAATAATCGAATTAGGGTTTCTCCTATTTGCTCTGCATCACAATGTGTCGTGCAGGTAGCCAGATTGACGACGACAACAATAATGAGGTCGACCCGGTCAATGAAAATAACGAGGTGATACCCCCATTCTATGATGATCCGGAGCAACTCATTCGAGACCGGAACCGTGCGGACAGGGAGGCTGCCAGAATGAATCAAAGGCCACCAGTGGCACAGAACGGTGTTGCCCCGAGGCAACTACCAAGGCAGCCGCCTCCACAGCAACAACCTCCACGGCCACTGCCACCCCAGCCGCTCATCAGGGAAGAGGCCAATTATGAAGGAGAGTACTACTACCGCGAACCCACCATGGGGGAGTTGTCTGCTCCAAACTTCCGGAACCAACCGTGGTGCATCTACGAGGGACCAGAGCTAGAGGGAAAAGTAATCAACACGGCAGTCGTACACCATCTGCCCAAGTTCTCAGGACGCCAGGGAGAATCGACCACCACACATCTTCAGCGTTACCATGGCATCTGCCAAAACCTCCGACCATACGGAGTCGAAGTAGAGGACTTTAAATTAAAGGCATTTTACTTCTCTTTAATTGATGCAGCTAACGATTGGCTTTTGTCGCTGCCTTCAGGTATCATCCAGACATGGGACCAGATGCAGAAGAAGTTCCTGGCCAAATACTACCCAGCCGCCAGAGCAATGCAGGTTCGCAAGCAGCTACAGAATCTTAGACAAGGGCCTAACGAATCGATGTACGACTATCTAGAGAAGTTCAATCAACTGGAACAGAGCTGCTGCAACCTCGGACTTCCGGAGAAGCTTATCATTGAGTACCTGCTCGATGGCCTGAGACCCCTCGACAAGATGTTGCTAGACGCCTCGGCTGGAGGCACAATCATGGACCTACCCCTGGGCAGAATAAGGCAGATGGTCGCGAATGTGGCTGAGAACGCAAGGTTCAGAGAGGAGACCACTCGACAGGAGGAATTCAGCCGGACCAAGAATGTTGCAAAGGCCGACACCCCGGTGAACTCAATGGCCGAAGAGATGAAGCAGATGAAGGAGATGATGATGCAGCTGATGAGGAGGCAGCCGGTCCAGGTGAGGCCGTGTGAGTTTTGTGGTGCAACAGACCACAAAACAGATGCGTGTCCGGACATAGTGGAAGAAGATCAAGGCGAAGTCCATGCGGTGGACGGGTTTCAGAACTACAACAACCGGGCTGGGTCGTACCGACAGTACGGACAAGCGGCCAACGGGCAGAACTGGAGGAATGACAACCAAGCCCCGAGGGAACCACCACAGCAGGCCGCGCCTCAACAGTCCGGGCAGTACTACCGTCCACCATACCGCCAGCAACATGGAGGATACAACGGTCCAGGCCAGTACCAGCAGCGAGGGCAGAACCAAAACCAGGCGGGTCCGAATCAGCAAGGCCTCAACAAGTCACTGGAGGAAATGGTAAAAGAGCTGGCAGCTAGCACCCAGCAATTAGCCATCACTGTGGCCAAGAATGATGGAGCCATCACCGAGCTAACTAAGCATATGTCCCCGATAGCCACTACAGTGTCCGAACTCAAGAACGATCCAGGAAGGCTGCCGTCCCAGACAGTGCCTAATCTGAGAGAAAATGTCAGCATGATGGAAGTAGTGGACGTGGACGCAGCACTTAAGGAGTCTGCTTATTGGGTGAACAGGATGCTCACGCTCGACGGGCACATTGAGGCAATAGCTCCTACAGACCATATGACCGACAAGGATGAGCTAGGAGGCAGATTGGAGGCGAGGCATGAGCAAAACGACCCAACGATAGAGCGCCCAGTTGCTGCGAGTCATGAGGCACCGCCTAAAAAGAGTAAGGACCCAGGTGCCTTCACAGTCACCTATGGTGTTGGTGAGACACTTATACATCACTGTTTGATCGATTTGGGTGCTGCTATCAATGTTATGCCATATTCGTTGTATTGTTCACTGAAATTGGGATCACTGAAGCCCCCTAAACTATTGGTAGAGTTAGGGGATAAATCATGTATTCGTCATGTTGGCTTGCTAGAGGATCTAACCCTCCGAGTAGGAGACCTTGTTGTTCCTGCAGATTTCTATGTCTTGCAGATGGGAGATGCTAGAGACGATGATTTTCCAGCACTGATCTTGGGACGGCCATTCCTCTTCGCCACCAAGGCCAAGATTGACATGGGCTCAGGCTTAATGTCACTTGCGTATGGTGGCAAGGCATCAAATTTCCATATCTATGAGGATGCCGACCGTTCATGCATGAAGAAACCACCAGATATAGTGAATACATCATACCTTAGTGCCCTAATTCCAGAACCACCGGACGAGACTGGCTGTGCAGCTAGACCAGTAGCTATGATCAAGGTGTCCTCGCTAACTCAAGAGGATGTGAAGGCGAATCCGCCTGATCGATGGAGAGCAGACACGAGCACACCATTACACAATGATTTTGGGCAGATTGAAGGAGTCGCTGAGGCGAAGTTTGACCTCACACATCCATAGGATCCTAACTTGTGATCCCTAAAGAGGTAACGTCGAGCCAACGACGTAAAACAAAGGCGCTCGTAGGGAGGCAACCCGGCAAATTTTTCATTTTTTCGTTTTTTATTTCATTTTCTGTTTTTTTTAGTCTTGAGTCATTTTCTTTTACATTGTCTTTCGGGAAAGGAGATGTTTTTTCATGTAGGAAACAGTGCAACTCAGTGCGGCTAGCGTCAACCCTCAATAATAGCTGACCGTGTTTGCCCTCAACATTAAGTTAATGTCTATTCCAGACGCGGCACGTAACGTCTACACGAGGCGCGGCTGACCATTGACCAGCGTTGACCGACTCGGTTGACCAAAATTTACACTGTCACGCGACGACACGAGGGGAGTGCCTGTTCATTGTTGTTCTCTATTTGTTTTTCCCTACGTTTGTGTGTCTTGCATAGTCTGTGTCTTTGAATTTAAGTCGTGCCGTGAGGACACGGCTTTGTTCAAAAGTGTGGGGTGGTAGAGTCAGTCTGTTGTGTCAGCATATTTATTTTTTGCACCTGCATAGTGTCTGCACGTTTCCCTTTAAAAAACATTGGAAGTATGAAATTTCTCTCTATTTCCTAGATATGCAGTATTGAATTTTGATGATGTGAAACAGACGATGCTGATTAGATGTGTTTCTCTCGTGAAATTTGAATTGTGTGACTACATGTGAATTTAACCTACTACGTGTCCTTCTGAGTTGAGATAAACAGGGATGTGGAGTTGATAGAAATGTCCTAGAGAGACTTGACGAAGCCATTCAAAGGACTGAATTTCGAGTTATATGGTTATGTGGATTTCGTGGAGGCTAGCACTTCGAGGCGATATGGTTCAGAGTTTGCTCCGCCGCTGCAACGTTTATGTAGGTAGGCGGGACGGGAAAATAGACCGTCCTATCTCTAGTCCGAAGTAACCGGTAAAATAGGTGAGCGACCCTCATCTTGATTCGCGTCAAAAAGGTCGAGGATGAGAAAGAGCGTGGAGGTATTTACATATGCTTGCGGGCGATGATTGTACCTCCTTCAAAAGAAAGAAAAGGACAAGCTATTCACAATGAAGGAGCAAAGCTCAAGAAAAAATCAGCCACTTGTGAAGGTTTATACAAAAAAAGGTGAAGTACATCATTCTTACATCAAGAGCCAAAGGCCAAAGAAAGTCACTACAAAAGTTGTCCAACAAAAAAAAACTCAGGAAACCTTGAAGCTCGAATGAATCACGTGCAAGAAAAAGCAATGAAGTATAACCATATAGCTAGAGTTCGGGACAGCGAATGCAGATCATGGATCTAAAGAGGACTATCTCCCATTCATCCGAATTGGTTTGAATTTCAGCTCAAAGGTAACATGTATCAAGTTATTTCTATGATGAGCATGATGATATTAGTAACGATTGAGTTATGCATAGAAAAGCGAGTCTAGACTAGCAACTCATATTCATGTAACATTATCTAGGACGTCGAAGAAATTGTGTTGCATTCATTTTTCTTCTATGACTTAGTTCTTGTTCGGGACGAACAAGTTTAAGTGTGGGGTGGTTTGATGAGTCATATTTATACGACTCGTCGAATCAACTAATCCTATTTATTTCGACACTTTTATATGCGAACAATTACTTTTTAGTATGGTTTTGCATTCCAGGTGTTTCGGAAGCTATAGGAGGAAACGCGCATTAAAGGTGGCATTTTGTGCCAAAAACATCACAAGGCAGTTTTGGCCGGCCAGCCCGCATCTTTGACCGAGCCGCGCCCGAGAGAGTTCCAGACCGCGTCCCAGGCCATTCCAGGCTGCGTCCCAGGCCGCGTCTGAGAAAAAAAGCCGACCCGATCACAAATCTAGGCTCGTCCAAGCGTCGCGGTTTAAGCATGCGTGCAAGCTAAGTTAACTTGCAAGCCAAGTTTACTTGCAAGCCAAGAAAAGTCGGTTGAAGAGATTTGGACATGTTTCCTAATTCATTTTTGGACTTTGGCCAAAAACAGATTTGGAAACGGAACAAGATTTGGATCTGGCCCAAATATTCACTTAGGAACCCTAAGTCTTTGCTATAAATAAGACTCTTGGGTCGAGGCATAATCATCATCGAAGCAAGCAATCAACTCGAGCATCACCAACCGGCCTTGGAGGAGACAAGCACTAAGCTTCGGCGAGAGAAGAATTCCTTTACTTTCATTCATATTTGTGTTTATTTTCCATGTACATGAGTAGCGAAACCTTCTATTCGGTTTAGGGTTCAATATATTGTGACGAAGTTTTGAGATTCTTTGTTTAATGTTGTTTTATGTTCTACTAGTTCTTGTGCATATTTATCCCGGACTGAATTGTGAAGCTAAGTGGAGACTTGCAATGGTAAAACTTAGCCGAGCAATTCAGCCCCCATGTTTGCTGCTTGTTTAATACTAAACCGTTAGAACAAGTAGTTGCACTTAACCTGATATAACCTGAAACGGAGTATTAGGTTTGCTAGAGCTAGAAGTCTATAACCTGAAACGGAGTAGATTGTGGTGTAAGTGCTTGAAACGGCCTTACCTTAGGTTATAACCTGAAACGGAGTAACCACACTTAGGAACATGAAACCAGATAATTAGAAGTCAATGATAAACGAGTCACAATAGGAAACCCTAGACCGAATACTTTCTCTGATTAATTTCCTTTCGTTTTATTACTCTTGCGCTTGCGACAATTGTTCTTTTACCAAACCTCCAATCAATTTGTTTACAGAACAACTGAACCACACCAGCTCTCTAGGGTTCGACCCCTGCTTGCCGCTTTACTAAGTGTTTTGCAGTGGATAATATAAATTTAAATTTGAGAGGTCAGACGACGCCTGTGAATCACCTTTGATCGGAAAAAGCTCTGGGAAATCTTCCTTCAATTGAGATCAATTTGATATTGATTGTGTTACTCGGTTTGACAACCTTCCATCATTCCTTGTACATTTCTCGTTGGTCTTATCCCGATTCTGTTTTCTGGAACCCGATTAGGGCAGAAATATTGAATACGGAAAGCGGCAATTTAGATACGTGATTCCAACGATATCCAAGCCATTGATTTGAAGCCCTAGAAGAAGGCCCAGGTCTAACATCAAATAGCTGAACAATCAGACAATACAAATATAAAAAGATTTTGGAAACTTCCTCTGCCTAAGAAGATAAAAAATAATCTTCGTGTGGAGAGGATGCCACTGGAAAAGAAATGAGAAGAAGGCATCTAAAAGGTATTGTAAAATGTGTTATATGTAATTATTGTATGGGGAGCACTTGGCTGAGTCAGGGTTGTAAAAATGAGGCAGTGAGGCACGTTGTGAGTCACTCATTATGATGATGTGGCAGGAAATAGTGCATGAATAGTTTTTACTTTTTGCTTTTCATGGATTTTTTGTAGTGGGACACGTGTCGCAATGAGGTGAGTTTGACGGCTGAGATGGTGACTCACAATCAGGGGTGCCTCATTTGAACGCTCCTCATTATCATAATGAAGATGATATTCATATATTTGCAAGATGCTGGTGAAGTAAAAGTTTATGGTTTCATATGGGGATTGGCAACAGGGCTTTATTTTGATAGATTCAACACATTTGCCGACTTGATCTACTTCTGCTACAAGAACATGAGTCCAGGTAATTTATCAAAAATAATTGTTGCTCTCTTGTTCACATGGTACAACAGAAATTTGGCCGTTCACAATCAGCCCTTCTTCTCACCAAATCTGGCAGCATATAAAGTGGCATCATTATTATCCCAGTATCAATCTTCACACTCAAATATTTTGGAGTTAGTGAACACAACCATTTTGCAGTGAAAACGACATGGAAGAGGATTCGTAAAAATTAATTGCGATGGCGCTCATGGAATAATGAAAATAGCAGCGGCGGAATTGGAGCAGTTGCCAAAGATGAAAATGGTTATGTGATAGCAATACAAGCAAGATACATGGAACATTGCAACACTGTGATATCAACTGAGGGTGAAGCTTTAAAGACAGGAATATTACTAGCACAAAAATTGGGTCTCGACAAAGTAATATTTGAAACTGACAGCTTGAATCTCTTCAATTGCATTTAGTGCAAAGCTTTCCCAGAGTTTTGGCATGAAGACTAGTTCACTTTAAGCGCAATAAATCTTGCTTCTCATAAAAACTGGGAGCTGTTCTTGATTAGGCGAGAGGCTAATGGATTGGCAGATTTTATAGTTAAGAAAAATAGGCTAGAAAGGTGGTACTGGTTCAGGTTGGACGTGTTTCCCTTTTGTAATTCTTTGTCCGACTTTGTAAGTCCTCTATAAATTTGCCTATCGAAGGCAGGTTGCCTTATAATAATAAAAAACACAAATTCAAAACAATTTTCTCATTCATCGACTTCTCAATGTTGTTTACAATCGTTAGAATCGGTGGAAGTTCCCATGATTAGATATATAAGGGATTTGGAGGTGAGCATGATGAGCTTTTTATAAACCCAACAATGGTTCGGTTTCGGCTATGGGAAAGATCCAAAAAGCCTACCTTCTGGAAATGAAGTGCTTTGTATCTAACTTTCATGTATGATGTTTTTTTTATAAGACTTTCATGTATGATGTTGGTTGGATCAAATCAAACTATGTCTCATATTTGTAGATATTTATAAAATTAATTAAATCAAAATATATGACTTTAATCTACAATGTTCCATATTTTTAGAAAAAGGATATCGTGCAAGCAATATATTTTTGTAAAAAATAAACCAATGACAATTTTGTATTTGATCATTTGAACGGATGAGATTAAATCTCGTCGACTGATGATTTTTCGGCAATAAATTATAAATCACTATTGATAAATTATGTCATACTTTTAATTTTTCGGAGACAAATTATAATCCAAGTTTTATGAATTTTGTAGTTTACACCAAAAATATAGTTTTGCATTTCATGAAAAAAGAGCTGGTGCAAAGGGCATATTTTTGTAAAAATAACAAATCAATCAAAGTTATTGATTTAGTCATTTGGACGGATGAGATTAAATCCAGGTATTATATCTTGTTTATGGTTAATTTTTCAGTGAAGAATTATAAATGATTCATGACGAACTATGTCGTACTATTGATTTCTCAATGATGAATTATAACTCAATTTTAATAAATTTTATCCAAAAATATACTATCTTGTACCTGATTTTCATTGTGCACTTCATAATATCTTTCGGTTATTTGAATTTTCTGAAGCTCATTTTCTGACAACTACAAATACAAAATTGAATTTTGTCGTATATGGAAAACAGTAGCTTTGGTATCAGTCATGATGCTGTCTTAACTGCTCTGGTTGATTCTGCTTTTCCTGCTTCGCTTTTATTCCTACAATTTTTTTGTCTCGCTTTCTTTCTGTTTCCAGAAGGTCGAAGCTACCAGCTAAACACATACTCTTCAATCTACATCACTATAAACTAATCTCTCACTTTTTCCTCTCTTCCCCCCCTTTTTTTTTCTCCTCCAGAATATTCCGTACGATACCTCAATTTCACTTTCACTCATAATCGTCATCCAGAATCAACCTCTGTACTGAATTTTCACTTCTTTGAAAATGGCTGACGGAGATTCTAGTGGATCGCCTGCACGTGCTGTTCTCCTCGTCTCCGCCGGCGGCAGCCATTCCGTTGCACGGCTGTGTAAGATTTTGGTTTTGATGTTTGCCTCTGATTTTTATCAATTTTATAATTTTTTTAAATAAAATTATGGAGTCTGCGGGAATTTAGGGTTTCCGAGTGGGTTTGATTAGAGCAGTACGGTTGAGGAATGAATTCAATTTTATGATCTTTGATTGTCCAGATAATGTGGGCGCTTGTGTTTGTGGCTAGATTTATTTGACAGGTTTGGAAGGGATAAGTGGTTGAGATTAGGATACTTCACCACCATATACAGTTTTGACATTTTTATGTTATTCCAAAATTAGTATGATTAGGATTCTGAGTGTTCTTTTAGTTTTCATTTGTAGTGTAAGTCACACATGTATCCTTCCTTTTTGTGAACCTTTTAATGTATGGTACAGGCTATATATAGTACTATACTAGTAGAGTAATAGAGTATGAATTGAACTACAAAAAAAAAAAAAAATCTTATTTGAAGTAAAAAATGGCTGGCCAATTAAGATTAGGATCATAACACACTCCCCCAGGCTGACACGACTTAGCCTTGAAAGTGGGATATGGTTAACAGATAGTGGGATCTGCCTCACTATTGAGTAGCAATTTATGGTCTCTAACATGATGTGGAATATAATATTTGGTGAATGCTGGTTTTCTGTGAGCCAGTGCAGATGAATTAGTATTGTGAGTTTATGTTATGTTGCTGAAATAAATTCATATTTTACTTTATCTCCCATTTCTAATCAGCAGTTCACTCTGTTGGCATATGTCATAATTATAGTCTTTTTCAATTGTGAATATGCAACTTTGTCAAATGTGACGAATTTAGTTCGTGCAGCAGGAAATATCATTGTTTCTTGGGGAAAAGGAGAGGATGGACAATTGGGCCATGGAGATGCTGAAGATCGGTATTATCCCACACAAATAAGTGCTCTAGATGGTCTTGATGTACTTTCTGTGACTTGTGGAGCTGATCACACGACTGCATATTCAAACAAACAGCTGCAAGTATATAGTTGGGGGTGGTATGTTCTTGATCTTTGTACGGTTCATTTGAATCCATGGAGTGTTTTCTAGGCTACTGAAACTATCTACTGTTCTCTAATGGGTTCTTGTGGACAACATTTATAATTTACTGTGAATTCATCAAAAGGAGACCTTTATGAACTGCACTTTTTTATTTATGATTTGATTTAAATTGTGGCCCTTGGTGGAATGGTGTATGAACATTGCAATGTTTCTAGTTATCAACTCCGTCGTCTCTAATTTGGTACTGCTTAATTGCAGGGGTGATTTTGGGAGGCTGGGCCATGGAAACTCAAGTGACTTATTCATTCCCCAACCAATTCAGGCATTACAGGGCATGCATATAAAACAAATAGCATGCGGTGACAGCCATTGCTTAGCTTTGTCAATGGAAGGAGATGTTTGGAGGTGTGCCGTGCATTTGATAAATTACTTCTTATTTTTTATCAATCTGATACCCACCAATGAAGCCGAAGCAATTTGCATTGTGGATTTGTTTTTCCATTGCAAGCATACTTGCCGAGTCTCCTCTCGAATTTATATATTATATAAATTATAAGACTAATCTAATTGGACATAATTGATGATTGTTTATGCTGTTTTTCGTCTCTTTGCTGCCCCACCTAATACCGACTCCTGTCCTGTCGCATCTTATTGTCTCCACCTCCATGTGCATAGTTCCTGATGGCATATAAAGAAGCATACTTAAGACACATTATGCATGCCCTTCTTGCACGTCTAAGGGTTGACTCATCAATCATGCGATATAAGAGTCATCAATCTTATTATGCAGAAAAAGCTACCTTTTTTACCGTGCATACAGGAATTATTTTTTTTGTTATTTTATTTTTGTCGCTGTGAACCCCAGTTTGTTTTTTTGTTAGCTGGGGGAGGAACCAAAATGGTCAGCTTGGCCTTGGCACCTCGGAGGACTCATTGGTACCACAAAAAGTTCAAGCCTTTCAGGTACATGTTGCTTACTAGTTATCCGTTGGATCTACGTGTCTTCCATGTCTTCTCTTCTCGTGTGTATGCGTGCAGAAGCTTAGCCTATCTTTAACTGTTAAGTCCTTAACTAGATGGACACATTAACGTACTCCTAACTCCTCTATATAGGGTATATCAATCAAGATGGTTGCTGCTGGTGCTGAGCATAGTGTTGCTGTTTCAGAGGATGGCGAGCTCTATGGTTGGGGATGGGGTCGATATGGAAATCTCGGGTTGGGTGACCGGAACGACCGTTTGGTTCCTCAGAAAGTTCATTCTTTTCATGTATGCCATGAACTTGCTCTAGTTATATTGAATTCATATTAAAAAGTCAGCTGATAAAGTATCTGAGGCACTTTTACAAGTGATTGTGCCACTAGACGATCCCTTTCGGCATCCTTGGAGAAAGTATTGATCATTATAAGAATGATAGTCCTCAAAACTTGATGCGAAGAAACATCATTCAGCTGAATTCGTCTAAAATATTATAAAAACTGTCTTCTTTTCTTTATTGGTATTCTACAACCCCGAGTTTACTTTGCGGACCTTTTTGGTTCTGAAACGTTTAGGATTAAAAGGGATGTCTTATTATCTTTATGGAAGAAAATTTGATAAGTTGTCTTGCTTCATTTGTTTTTGTTGAATCAACCTTTGTCTTATGTTTTTCGGGTGTCTAATAATAATAATGTACAGGGAGAAAAGATGACCCAAGTGGCATGTGGTTGGCGGCATACAATATCTGTCACATCATCTGGTGGTTTGTACACTTATGGGTGGAGCAAGTATGGCCAGCTTGGACACGGAGACTTTGAGGATCATCTTGTTCCGCACATACTGGAAGCTTTAAGTGAATATTTCATAACAGAGGTGACCCGTGACTTGTTCTCCACTAAAGTCTATGCGAAAGAAATTTGGGCAATTTAATTATCCAGAATGCTGAACTTCACTTTTTCTGATAGATAACCCATCTTTAGACATAATGTTTTCCACTTTATGTACTAATTAATAATTATCATTCATATGATTTTTTTTTCAGATATCAGGTGGTTGGAGACATACTATGGCACTGACTTCTGATGGAAAACTCTTTGGCTGGGGTTGGAATAAGGTTTGATGGTTTCTTGAAGTGAATTATGGAAATCTTAAAACTCTTTGTTGTTATCGGGTTTATCTTCTGTTAGGTATTTAACTAAATTTAGTATCCTGAAAAAGACTATCCATCTGTGATGTTGGCAGGACACCAGGCAGCCAGTTTGTTATACTCTTCAAATTGCTGTAGCTTGGATAAATATTGTAGTTGAGAAATGGGCTAACAGTGGCCTTTATGTTTGTGCGGGTATAAACTTGAATGATATTGCTTGCGGTCTGTACTGCTTTGAGTGACTTTGTGTGGTCTGTGAACAGTTTGGACAAGTCGGAGTCGGCGACAATGTGGATCACTGCAGTCCAGTGCAATTGAAATTTCCTAACGAACAGGCATGTTTTCGTTGTAAAGTACTAAAGTGTCTAGATATATCCATCTGATACTAAGGTGTTTTCATTTGAAGCCTTCTTTCTTTTTCAGCAGATATATTTCAAATTTTCGTATTTCATTTTTTTTTGGCAGAAAGTCATCCAGATCTCATGTGGTTGGAGGCACACATTGGCTGTAACTGATAGGCAAAATGTATTTTCTTGGGGAAGGAATACAAATGGACAGCTAGGTCATGGGGAAGCTATCGATAGGTAAACATTTGTATTTGCATCGTTGGTTTTCCAGAAACACATCGCATTAATAAACCTAAACGCTCATGTTGATTTCTCAGTTTCGGATTTTTTTCACGTATTTCATTGTCTACAAGGCAACTATGTTCCAAGTTAACTTTGTCATCAGACACACGGCAGGACTTAAATCATAACCTACACAGTCTGTAGTACCTAACTATGATATATCATCATTCTTCTTCTTCAAAAAAAAAAAAAAACCTAACTACGAATATATTTTGCCATACAGAAATATTCCCAAGCTCATTGACGTATTAAGTGCTGACGGATCCGGGGTTCGACAGTTGGCCTCTTCAGTGGAGGAACCATCATCAGGTCTGTTTTAATATTTGACACAAGATATTGCTCGCCTCCTTCAAAGGTGCTGTCTGTTCCTTGTATATATTTTGTTGTCGAGACCTAAAGGTCGTCTGCATTTATTTTGAGCAGGGAAGATGATTCTCTCACTGTCGGAACGCTATGCTGTGGTACCAGGGGGAAAGGCAAGTTCCTTCCCTAATATTGCAGCTTTACCATCTATCATATCTTGTGGTTTTTCCGTGTCTCAGACTGTGTCAATATAGCTGATCAGTGACTTATTTATGCAGGCTCACGGTAGACCACTGGCATCAATGGATGCTTCCATGAGTGACGCGAGCGTCCCCCAGGGTGATATCAAAAGGATACGGACATAAACTTCACATCCTCGTCGTCCTAACCTTTGTCACTGTCTCGCCTTACGCTTTGCTTCAAACATATGCCACGGATAATCTTAGTAGTCCCGGAATCTATAATTATTTGTTCGTCGTATATCCTGAAATGACTTTTATAATCCTAGACCTCAATCTAAACTGGAAATTCTTCTGAGTAAATCCATCTCTTTATTTGACACCGTAGTCTAAAATTGCTACTCAGATGAAGAAAACTGTTCCAATTTGTTCAAACTCACTATTAGTCAATATACTCGCAAATGAGTTCGGTCAACCACTAGTTCGACAATAAGCAAGTGAGTCTGCAGTCTGCTCATAGTTTTAAAAGCTCGATGGGAGTCAAAGTACCTCGATTCGTTTAGGTTTGCTAACAATGTGTTTTTGTGTTCGATTAGAATGAGAATCTATTATACATTTGGAGAACTTGAGAACCTAGTATGCATATTTGAAAATGTATTATTTCATTCAATGTATAACTTGCAAGGTCGCCAAAATTAGAAAATAATGAAATTGAATGTTCAAATTGCAATTGTGAAAATCGTTTCTATTAATCAAAGATCAAAGACGATCAATAATAATGTATTTTACATATCAAAGACGAGAAAACCGTGTTGACAAATTGACTATCTTCGACCTCTCGTGACGTTATTGTCTCTCTTTTTCTCCAAGCTAGGTTTAAAGATCTCCAAAAGCAAGTGTGTATATATCTATCTCGAATTTCCTATTTTACTTTGGAAATCAGCGACTAGGTCACGACGCCGCGACACCGTGACAATCCAGGGTGTCACGGTAGTACTCAAAATCCCTCGGAGCCTTTTAGGTGTCGTGATACCCGTTACATCTTCAGAGTGTCACAGTTTCACCGCCTTCTTGAATAAATCTCTGATCTTTTCCCTGTCGTGACTACCGTGACAAACCCATAATGTCACGGCCGTCAAGACCCTCTATGAGTTCACGGGGAAATTAATTTGCGTGTCGTGACCACCGTTACAATATGGTATGTCATGACCCTGATGAATTCTTCGTGAAAATATTCTATCCATGAAAACCGTGATAAATGCAACACTTCGCGGCTGTCACAGCCCTTGGCCTCGACAAAGTTCCTTTGCTCTTTTGGCTCGGCTATTTCCTTTCTTTCGATCTTTCGGGCTCATGATCAGTCATGGTTCATCTTTTGATCTGGAACGCTCAAGGAAGACGTAAAATAACACAAAATGTCGGGAGAACGAGTCCTATCCTCCATCAAACGGAGACAATACAAAATATCGACCATTTGCCCGGATCATAGTATTGCACAAGACAAATGGTTTAAGGACAGTTTGCAAATTTTGCAACGTCACATGGAATGGAAGATCTTCCTTATTCGAAGAGAGGCAAACTTCGTCGCAGACCAACTGGCTAAGCGTGTTACTGAACATAATTGGTGCTGGACGAGACTAGACTGCTGTCTAAGACTTAGCTATTTGTCTAGTTGATTCAAGTCCTCTTTTCTTTCTTTAGCTTTATTATATAAAAAAGAGGTGTATCTACATAATGGATCTAATCATGTGGGGAATGGACTACATTTCAATATTCGTGTAGCCATGGATCTAATCTCGTATTTTTATATCTTGGAAGCATACCATCCTACATTGCGTTACAGTTTCATGATGGTTATTGGACGCCGTATGTTGGACCATTCCATGTGCAAACTTGAACTTTGAACTCACTAAGACTAGCCGAAACTCCTCAAAGCGTGGGCTTAAGGAAATGAATCAACGAGACGTACAAAGGGCACTGCGGAGGAACGTGAGTCAAGATGAGATTTCAAGCAGCCGTTCCAGAATCATACATTGCAAAAGCTGTGGAGGTGCTGGCCATAACAGATGGTCTTTTTCCAATCTAGGTGTGAGCTCATATGGGCTTATTGTTAATGTTTGGCTTTTATTTTCAAGGACTATTCTGTTATAGTGTATCCAAATTATTTCCTTTTTTGATTTTTGTTTTGTAATATGTAGTTGAACAATTATAATTTCAAGAAGTGGAAGATTGACTTACACCTATTTGGATGCCTAAAATGATTTATGATTGAGTAAAACATGGATTTTTTTTTGATAGTCATGGATTTTAACTCATATGCAACTTGAAATCGATATTGTCAATATTATGTGTGACTGTATCATGTCAACCCCATATCAATGCGTCCGCCCCAATAAAAAAAAAATATCAATGCGTCTGCAATACTTAAATTAAAAGCTGAACAAAAGTGAAACTCAAATACCATAACAGGTCTGTTCTATAGAGTTTAAATTTCATATTTTTATGTTCAGTAAAATTAATAAAGTTCAGTACAATTAAATAAAGTGGAAGAAGGACAACAACGCCGAATCGATTTGAAATCGAAAGGCTACGCAAGTCAGCGTTACTCTCTCTCCTCCTCTCTCCGCCATTTCAATCCAATCCAATCCGATAACACATCAATCTTCCACTCATCTGTAGCTCTTCTAGATTTGAATCGGTATCCGCCCCTTATCGTGTTTTCCTTTGCTCCTCTCTTTCTTCCTCCAATCCACGATTCTTAGTAACTATTAGGGCGCAATCTGAACCGGAGCTATGAACGATTTCGATGGCTTGTTCACCTCCGATTACGAGTTCAAGCCACAAGGCAAAGCAGCGCCGATGGCTGCTGCCAGATCTTTCTCTGTTAACAGCACTGCTACCCCAGGTGACAACAATTTCCTCGACCAGGATGATCCGATCTTAAATTCGAGTCGTGGTGAGAAAAGCCAGGGCTTATGGAGTATGGATGGGTTCGGTGACGTCTTTCGTGGGCCGCCCAATACATCCAAGGACGATGTAGAAAATCTTGATCGTGAGTTCAAAAGGAAGGAAGAGGAAGAACGAGAAAAATAGACATTTGAGCTCGAGAAGATGAAAGCTAAAGAATTGGAAAGGAGAGAAAAGGAGAGAAAGCAGAGGAGACTTGAGAGGGAGAAAGAGCGAGCAAGAGAAGAAAGGGAAAAGGCTAGGTAAGCTGTGGAGAGGGCTACAAGAGAAGCACGTGACAGAGCTGCTGCTGACGCTCGCATTAGAGCTGAGAAAGCTGCTGTGGAGAAGGCTAACTCTGAATCTCGGGAACGTGCTGAAAGGTTAGCAGTTCAGAGAGCTTAAGCTCGTGAAAGAGCAGCAGCAGAAGCAAAGGAAATGGCAGAGAAGGCTGCTATGGAGAAGGCTAACTCTGAAGCTCGGGAACGTGCTGAAAGGTTAGCAGTTCACAGAGCTCAAGCTGAAGCTCGTGAAAGAGCAGCAGCAAGGTCAAATGCAGAAGCAAAAGAGAGAACAGCAAAAGCTGAAAATGAAGCCCGTGTCAAAGCTGAAAGAGTTGCAGTAGAGAGAGCTGCTAGAGAGGCTAGAGAAAGAGCTGCTGCACATGGATGCGAGAGGGCTGCTGCACAGGTACGCAAGAGAGATGCTGCTACAAGGGCCAACCAACAAAAACCAGAAGATGATCTTGAATTCTGTTTTGGCTCAGGTTCTCGGCCTAGTAGTTCACCAAGGGCCAGAGCCAATAATTCGGTAAGAATTTCAGATTTTTAGTAGAGTACATCTGTGGTCCTGAATTAACCCTTCACCTCTTTGCTTTTTCTTTTTTCCTTTCTAGGATTCTTTATCAATTCCAATTTCAAACCAAGCAAGGAACTGAAACTGCAAGGAGAACTTCATCAAGTTCCTCATGAGAAAACTCGTCACTGGAGAGCCGATTGAGCTAGACGAGAACGATCGGATCGATCGCAGAGGAAAACGGAGACGATGGAATTTGGCGCAATTGCAATTTTGGGTTTCGATTGCTTTTTCTGTTATTTTCGTTACAGGAGCAGCTGGCGCTAAAGCCCGTATATGTAGCCAAAGTGAAGCGACGACGTTTGGTGACCAAACGCCAATGCTGCACGCAAGTCACCGAAACGCAGCAGTTCCTTGCTAAAAATACAAATACAATTTTAACTAAAACTCCCGCCTATTCTAAACATAAACACAAGCCAATACAAGCTGATCAACTTGATACATTAATCGTCCAATACCCCCCTTCAAGCGGTGAAGTGTAAGAAGTTCGAAACTCCCAGCTTGGAGCAAAGATGTAGAAGTTGATCCCGCTGCAAAGATTTGGTGAAAATATTAGCTGGCTGGTCTGCAGTCTCTATGTAAACTGGGTAGATGAACTTGGATAGAACATGCGCTCGAACGAGGTGACAGTCTATCTCAATGTGCTTCGTTCGCTCGTGGAAAATTGGGTTGTGTGCGATGTGTATCGCAGCTTTGTTATCACAGGGAAGAGGAATGGAGGAAGAAATTGGCACACCCATATCACTGAGTAACCTCGACAACCAAACCAACTCACAACATACCGCTGCCATGGCTCTATACTCAGACTCAGTAGAAGATTGCGAGACAACTGGTTGCTTTTTCGTCTTCCAGGAGACTATACTAGACCCAAGGAGAACGCAGTGGCCAGTAATGGACCGCCTTGTGATTGGGAAAGCTGCCCAATCAGCATCACATAACGCTTGCAGCTGAAGAGTGGAATCGGCAGGAAATAAAATGCCCTGAGCTGGAGCATTCTTGATATACCTGAGTAATCTGGATGCAGCCCTCATATGTTCTTCTGTATGACTTTGCATGTATTGACTGAGGATGCCATTTTTTTGACGAACTTCGATTTGTCAATAAAGAGGATCGTCGTAGAGTCCAAAATATTAATATATTCGGTAAGACCGAGTCGTACCCAATGGAGCAATGTAAACTCATGTACTATGTAAAGTTGTACTTCGATTTAGCTATTCTGATTCGAATGTTTGTAAGTGTTATTTTTATCAAAGTTCTAATTTAATCAAGTTCAATTCAAAGAGGTAGTCCAAGGACCTACTTCACCTAATTGTACACCCAAGTCATGTAACATAACTTGTCATGTGATTCATGCTGAAGATGAATGGAAAAGACTATGCATAAACACGAGCAAGACCAACCTTCATTGCGCCTAAACTCGTCAACTACGCATATAAGCTATGGTTTGCCTTTCCTTCGAGCCGACAAACCAATCTAAGCTACTTTGATTTTCTACCAACTGTCGTTGTGTAAATAACCAAAATAGTTAGTTAAACGAATTAGTCTTCTATTCCATTGAAACACGAGTTACCTTCATAAACGCCTTGTTTCAATGAAGTTCTATCGATTTCCTGTTCTAGACTTCACCCTTTCAGTTTATTAGTCCTTTACCTAAATGTTAACTTATGCTAGACATTTCGTCAAACACCTAGCATGCATCAACTTATAACGGTATCTCAAATAGAACAACATTCATACGTTAACACAATGAAACATGATTTCATAAACATAAACAACCTATTATTGCATGACATAGAGTTTGTGTACAATAGGATCCGTAGGACCCCGAAATAGGGTCACTACTCACGCATCATTTTCTGGGTTTCTAAGTACATATGTCTGAAAACAATAAGAGAATACAATAAGAATCGATGAAGAAACAAACTTTCGCCGTGAGTCTTTACTTCTCCTCTTCTTCTTCTCTTCTTCCAAACCCTAGATGGTGGTTCCTCCCTTTTTTTTTCTTTCTTTTTTTTCAAATCTGACTTTTCGCATTTTTCCGAAACGTAGCCAAAATTGCATTTTTGCCCGTCTGGATTGTGTCAGTAGTATCACTAGTATCACCTAAAAGTGATACAAGAAAAACCAGAGAGCTGATTTTTTCTGGCAAGTATCACCCGTATCACTTAAATAGGCGACACATGTGATACAAGCGCATAGTGATATAGGCATTTTGGCTCCAATTTTTGGCCCCTTTAACAACTTAATCTGCTCTTCATCCAAACTATAAAGTTGTAGACCTTCATCTCAGCTTTCCAACAAGCCAAAGATCAATGCATTTGGACACCGTATGAGCTCTTGGCACTTGTTTGGATGCTTCATTTGGATTCAACGGCTGAAACTTCATTTGGATGCTTTTCGGCCAAAAGCTTGGTTTTTCTTCGATTCTTGGTCTTTAGGCCATGGTTTCAACGGATAGCTGCAAATTACCTGAAACGCTTGGAAAACAACATTAACTGGCAAATAACGCTCAGAAATCGAACTAAGTTCTACCATGTATGAAGGTAATAATCGGTCAAAATATCGACTGATCAAAATTCCACACTTAGAACTTGTTCGTCCCGAACAAGTATAAAGCACAAGACAAGCCATTCAAATCATGTATACACTTGAAATTTATGCAATTTATTGAAAGGTAAATCTAAAACTTCAACTAACTCACTTTCGTAGGAATCACGAATGCATTTAGCACATGCATGAAGCCTTTAAACCTATAGGCTACCCTACAGGACGAGTTGTAGTCTCGTGAGAGTTTTCAGAAAAGGGAATACTCACAAATCCCAAATGCAACTAGATATATGCATGAACAAGATAGTTCCTCATTTATCTAGGTAACACGCAACGAACACCCCATGCACATCAACTAAAATAGTAGTCAAAGACTAACTCCTTTTTAAAAGAATTTCGAACCACCAATGACCTTACGAGATGCACATTCAAAGACAATCAACTTTAGAGTTATCAAATGGCTAACCTAACAATTCATTCAACCTTTTTGCAAGATTCTCGAAACATGAACATTAAAAACACAAAATGCATGCCAACCGCGCGCCTATGCTATCAATAAGGATAGTCCACGGGCTGACGATACAAAACTCATTTCCAAGTTTTAGGAGCTAAGTCCATAATCCATAAGGAAATAGGAGTTTGACACTTCATTTTCAACGCTATCTCAAACAGAGTCATGCTCACGTACTAATACAAGGGTCATCCCTCTACTCAAATCACAATGCATACACACTAAAAGGAATTATGGGAAGCACATTGCCAAACTTAAGTGCGTGCCTCATTTTTCTATCTTTTTTTTTCCAAGGCAATTTGCCCACGATATGCTTCACGAATTTTTTTCTTTTTTTTGATAGCTTGCCTTATTTTGGATTGTGCTTGCAAAAACTTTTTGCTTTTCTCATTTCTTTTTTTTTGTAGCTTGCCTTATTTTGGCTTGCGCTTGCATATACGAATTTTTTTTGTTGGGGTCAATTTTTCACCCATATTGACTCCACACTTAAGAGTTGGCAATGTACTAAGGATATAAATGGTGTGTGCATACAATGTGAAAGAATAAAGATCACCTAAGAGCAATGACTAGTTTTCAAAGACAATAAAAGTATTTTCATGCTTGCTAATTCAATGTTCAAGTGATGCAAAAAGGTTGTCTAAATCATTAGATATACTTAATCAAAAAAAAAATCATTAGATAGACAAAAGATAACAACAACATTGTCTCACGATGAATTGCTCTGTCTCTTCTCCCAAGTTAGGGTTGTCTTCTCTCCACTTGGTTCGTTCTGGTCGTTGCTCTTTTATAGTCCAATCGATCAATTTCCAAAAAGGCCCAGGAAACTTCCAAAAAACAAATTAGGAAACTTCTGAAAATTATGTCCGCATGTGCCGTGACTACCGTGACATATAGACATGTCACGGCAGAGGCTGAATGTCTCTGAGCTGAAAAGGCGTCGTGACTACCGTGACCTTTGGTGGGTGTTACGGCAGTCGCGGCAGGGCTGAAATGCACTGAGCTGTATGGGCGCCGTGACTAGCTACCGTGACTTTTGGTCGATGTCACGGCAGTCACGGCCGTGTCCCAAACTGCAATTTCCTTCTGCGCGAAAATCCTACCGTGACACTAATGAGATGTCACGGCGGTCATGGCCCCTAGCTGGTGCAGAGCTCTTTTTCGGCCTTTTTTGTTGACCTTTCTCGTTCTTTCGACACTTCGAGTCCAAGGGGTGATAAAATGTCTTTTTATCCTGAAACACTAGAGAAAGACATCAAATAGAGACAATTTGCCGAGAGAACGAGTGTTATCCTTCATCGAATGTAGTGAATAATTAGTCAAAATATTGATCGATCATCCCTCCCCTTTTTTTTCTTTCTGAAAACCCTTTTCTTTCTTTTGTTTCAAATCTGACTTTTCGCATTTTTCCGAAACTTAGCCAAAATTGTATTTTTGCCCGTCTGGATTGTGTCAGTAGTATCACTAGTATCACCTGAAAGTGATACAAGAAAAACCAGAGAGCTGATTTTTTCTGGCAAATATCACCCGTATCACTTAAATAGGCGACACATGCGATACAGCGCATAGTGATATAGGCCTTTTGGCTCCAATTTTTGGCCCCTTTAACAACTTAATCTGCTCTTCATCCAAACTATAAAGTTGTAGACCTTCATCTCAGCTTTCCAACAAGCCAAAGATCAATGCATTTGGACACCGTATGAGCTCTGGGCACTTGTTTGGATGCTTCATTTGGATTCAACGGCTGAAACTTCATTTGGATGCTTTTCGGCCTAAAGCTTGGTTTTTCTTCGATTCTTGGTCTTTAGGCCATGGTTTCAATGGATAGCTGCAAATTACCTGAAACGCTTGGAAAACAACATTAACTGGCAAATAACGCTCAGAAATCGAACTAAGTTCTACCATGTATGAAGGTAATAATCGGTCAAAATATCGACTGATCAAGCCCTCATATGTTCTTCTGTATGACTTTGCATGTATTGACTGAGGATATGAATTGGATAGGCCAGGTCAGGTCTTGTGATAGACATGTAATTTAGCTTGCCAACCAATTTCCTGTAGGGTAATGCATCTGGTAGTAGTGCTTCTGTAGATAAGCTGAGTTTATGCTTAGCATTCATAGGTGATTTAGCAGGCTTGCATTGAATAAGATTGTTTTCCTCAAGCAGCTCAATAGCATAATTCCTTTGGTTAAGGAAAATACCAGCATCTGATCTAGGAACTTCCAATCCCAAGAAATACTTGAGAAATCCCAAATCCTTAATTCTGAACTTATCGTGGATATACTGCTTCACCATATATATCAGTGTAGATGAGGTTTCAGTGATGACAACATCATCTACATAGACTAACAAAATCAAGAAATCCCCATCCTTCTTCATGGTGAACAATGAATAATCATCGAGGCTCCTTTGAAAACCAAAGTCAGTGATAGTTTCACTAAACTTGGCAAACCATTGCCTAGAGGCTTGCTTCAAGCCATACAAGCTTTTAGCCAACTTGCATACTTGACCAGCTGCCTTTTCTTTCTTGTAAAATCCAATGGGCAACTTCATGTAAACCTCCTCATCTAATGAGCCATGGAGAAAAGCATTATCAACATCAAGTTGATAGATAGGCCACTTCTTTGCAGCTGCCACAGTTAGTAAACACCTTACAGTTGTCATTTTTGCCACAGGGGCAAAGGTATCATGATAATCTAACCCTTCAACTTGAGTAAAACCATTAGCTACGAGCCTGGCTTTGTATCTTTCCAAGGTTCCATCTGACTTGAATTTGAGCTTGTACACCCTTTTGCAATCAACTAGAGTCTTTCCTGCTGGCAAAGTAGTTAAGACCCATGTGTTATTGGCCTCAAGTGTTGTGATCTCTTTGTGCATGGCTGCCATCCAGTTAGGATCAGTGTGAGCTTGATTGAAAGAAGTTGGCTTTTTTAGATCAGAAATTTGCAAGGCAAAGTACTGATGTTGTGGAGAACATTTTGTGTAGGACACAAAGTTTTCAATCAAGTGAGGAGAAGTAACCTTGGTCATAGTGTTGCAGACATGATCTTTAGCCCAAACAGGTGCTTTGGGAATCCTAGTAGATTTCCTCAAGTGATCAGGTGAAGAATGAATGACATCAGTAGAAACATTAGAGGGTAAATCTACAGTGTCCATGACTAATATTCTGAATCCTCCCGATGAGGAACTGAAACTTCAACATCCTGTGTAGATGGTGTCTGTATATCAACTGGAGGTGAAATAAGTGAAGCATCATCATCATCATCATCATATGTGTGATCAGGAAAGTCATTCACCAAGTCAACCTGAGGAGTGCTCTTGGAATGAGGAGGACATGTTGCAGTAGACCTTTTAAAAGGAAAAATGTCTTCCCTAAACACAATGTGTCTGCTAGTGATGACTTTCCCAGTAGATAGACAGTAAACCTTGTATCCCTTTTGGCCAGTGGGGTAACCTAAGAAAACACACTCTAAGGCACGAGAATCAAACTTATCCCTTGAGTGACTATTGCTGCTTGACGTGTAGATTTTAGCACACTTCAAATCGATGTGATTCGAAAGCAAGATATTTAGTATAAAATAATTTATAAATCGGTAAGTACCGGGTCGTCCAAGGAGCAAGTCCGAACTTATGAGCACTATTCAATTTTGTTCCGATAAGTCTATTCTAATTGCGAGAGGTTTGGATGATGTGGTTAGTAAGGTTAATGTATATAAACAATCTAAGGAATCTAGAGAAATGTCACAACCAAGGCTAAATGTGTACTCTAGGGAACTACTTCACTCATATGTGTTTTTTGACTCCAAGAGTTCAATTTCATGCAAGATACTTGTCTTAGATGATTAGATTAAAGTGTGCGACTATTAAATCAAAGTCAATCTCTCGATATTTTATCCTCGATTTAAGGGAGAAGCACCTCGCACGTGAGTCTCAATCTCTCGATATTTTTGACTCGCGTAACTCACACTCCTCAATCATCAACTCTCGCTGCAAGACGAAGTCGTGTGAATTTATTACGCTCTAGCCTATCTCAATGCTAGAATGGGTCACTCTCGTGAACACCACCTAGTAAGGGTAATTTACTTGTTTTCGAGAACCTTTGGCGTCCACCTCTCGGCTACTTGACATAGGATTCCTTAATGACTCGATATCTAGATACTTTGGCGTCCACCTCTCGGCTACTTGACCAAAGAACCATAGAAATTAATCCTTTAGGCATTTTCTCAAACACCTAGAGTGCTTAACTCAAGCCATATACCAAAACCATACACTTAGACATTTTCTCAAACACCTAGAGTGCATAATTTGAGTATTCAATCAAAGTAAACCACAATCACCCAAAACAAGTTATTCTAGCATTAATTCATAATAGATTAGGAGTATTAACACACATAAGGTCCATAGGACCCTAGAATACAAAGGACTACTCACAAATCATGTTCATAGACAAACACAAATTGTATTGAGTACATAGAAGATGAAAATACAAGGAAAGAATGAACCATTCTAGTGTAGTTGATCTTCTTCCACCCTTGTTATCTTCAATCTTTGATGGATGATCCTCCCTTGAAGCCTTGGTCACTTATCTCTATAGAATCCCTCTTCTTTTCTCCCCCTAAAAACCAGATTTAGATTTAAATCTCAAACTTTCTATTTATAGCCCAAAGGCAAAAATCTGATTTTTCAGGTGAGACTCGGGCGAGCTTGATGAGGCTCGGTCAAGCTTGAGATGAGGCCGAGCATGGTGCAGCGGAAGCTCGGGCGAGCTTGGTGAGGCCTGGGCGAGCTTCGGCTGGCAGATTGGTCATCAGCGCAGAGCTCGGGCGAGCTTGGAGATGCAACAAACTTCTGGCAGATGTTTCGCAGTCTTAACGTCCGAATTTGGTCTCAACTGGAGAGTTGTAGCCCTTTGAGTAAGCTTTCCAACAAGCTTTGAATCAACCAATTTGGATATCTTATGCGATCTGGGCATGCAAAATACGTCGCAAAGGTCGGTCTGCCCTATTTTGCCCGAAACTCCATTTTTGGCTCAAATTCACCCAACTTTTGCTCCATTTGATCTTTGAGGCTCCGAGTGAGACGAAATGCATTTTGGGACCTAATAGACCAAGAAGGGTGTGAATTGGCATCAAAATTACTTGGAAACGAATCAAAACTACTAAGAAAAGTAGAGGAAAATTAGTCAAGTATTTGACTGATCAGTGCTAACAAAGCATGAACATCCAAAGACTCTCAAATGATCAATGTAAGGCTTCTCATTGAAAAGTTTCTCTCATGGGCTCTTCCCTTGAATCACACTGGATGGCAACCTGTTTATGATATGAGTTACAGTGAGTATGCTGTCACCCCAAAACACCCTTGGCAATCCAGACTCAAACATCAAAGCCCTTGCCATTTCTAACAAATGCATGTGTTTCCTCTCAGCAACTCCATTCTGTTGAGGTGTATAAGGGCATGTACTTTGATGAATGCAAACTTTGCTGAGTAGAAAAGTACTCAGTTTGTTATTGAAAAACTCTCCTCCATTATCAGACCTCAAGATCTTAACAGTCTTATCGAACTGAGTATGCACCATAGCAAAGAAATCAATGAGCAAACTAGTTGATTTAGATTTGTGCACCATCAGAAAAGTCCAGACAGCTCTTGAAAAATCATCTACAATAGTCAAGAAGTACCTAGCATCTGAATGGGTAGATTCATGATGAGGTTCCCAAACATCACAATGCAAGAGATCAAAAGCAGCCATAGACTTGTGATTACTCAAAGGAAAAGATAGTTTTGTTTGCTTTGCCATGGGACAAACAGCACAACTATACTTTTATTGTTTACAATTCACCCTTGGTGACTTATTCTGCAACAAAATGTCTAAGACATCAAAAGGAGCATGACCCATCCTATTGTGCCATAGCTCAACTTCATTTTTCTAGCTCCTAACTTCCAAACTGCAAGCCTTGCTTTCCTGGCCTTTCCACCCTTTTGTCTTCAGTTGATATAACCCTTCAATGGGCTCACCAATCTCTAGGACTGTCTTGTAGAGATGGTCATGTATCAAACAATGAGATTTGGTGAAAGTAACTTTGCAACTGAGGTCAATGACAAGCCTACTAACTGAAATTAGATTAAATGTAAGTTCAGGCATTAGCAAGACATCATGCAGTAATATCTTGTCTGTCAACCAACATTTTCCTTTGTACTTGATATCAGTCTTGGCCCCATTAGGTAAGGTGACCCTACACTTCTCCTTTATTTCATGAACATCATGCAATAAATCCCTAGTGTATGTGAAATGGCTAGTAGCACCACTATCAATCAACCAATACTCATTGTGAGTAATAAGAGATTGAGAGTGAGCTATACCTGCCATATGACTTTGTCCACCTGGTTTATCACAAAGGCCTCCTCTCAGCATAGCCATGATTTGCTCTAGCTGGCGACTTATAAACTTTTGTTCTGATGGTTCACTTGTGCCTTTATTCTCAGCTGCTGACTGTCCAGATTCATTAGAAGTTACAACAGAATTTGCTGACAGTCTTCCACCAGGGTTGGGCTTGTTAGTTGATTTCTGGAACTTACCATTCTGTGGATAGCCAATCAACTTATAACAATTTTCCTTCAAATGACCAGATACCTGACAATGAGTACAAAACGGTCTTCCTCTACCTCTACCAAAGCCTCCTCTGCCAGTATCTTTTCCCCTGCCTTGGCGAATTTGATTTCCACCAGATTGATAGTTTTGAGTAAATAGAGCATATGATTCTACTTGTCTGTCTCTTGTTTGTTTCCTTGTGGACTCTTCTGTCAAGACTAAACCATACACTGTCACCATCTTGGGAACCTCAGTCATAGCAAAAACATTAGACCTGACCGAGGCATAATAGTCATCTAGTCCCATTAAAAACTTTACAACCTGTCACCTTGCTTATATATGTCAAACTGCTTGCAGCAACGACAATTTCCAACACCAAAACACTTCACTGTATTGATATCATCTATCTCCTGATAAAGAGAATTCAACTTCCTACTGTAGTCACACACAGGTGCACCATTCTGAACACAATCACTTAGTTCCCTTAACAAAGCTGACTTTCTTGCGAGGTTAGTTCCTGCATAACTAGACTCTAAATTTTCCCAGGCAGTCATCACATCGTTTGCATGCAATATCTCACCAACAATCTTATCAGAAACTGAGCAGATTAACCATGACATGATTACATCATTACATCTCTGCCAATTCGCCAACATCACTGGATCACTCGGCCTAGGGTACTTACCATTGATGAAAGCCAACTTTGATCTGCCTGATAAGGCAATCTCCATGGATTTCCTCCATGTTCCATAATTTTCTTGACCGGTTAACACCTTCCCTACTATCTGATTACAAGTCATCTCGTTATTACTTACAAAATACGGATCATCACCACTTAATTTCTCCATGAATTTAATTTCTCGAATTGCCTATAAGATGTTTGTGAAACGTTCTCAATAGGAATTCTGCTTGATCTCATGCTTGATGTAGCTCACGTTGATCATCATGACTTCAATGAACTAAATGAAGAAGCATTAGGGTTTTGTGTTAGTTAGATAACACTTTTAACCTAATGAGAATTGCTTGAACTTAACAAGAACATGATTATCTAGTCAATAAAGCGCAAGTGTGAGGCTAGACATTCATATTCTATAGTGCCAATAGAGCGCAAGTGTGAGGTATTATGTGAGATGTAACCTCTTTGTACTAAGTTGTAGCGCGAGTTGAACTTAGTATTAATGTTGCATAAGCCATTTTCTAAGCATGTGCATGTGATTTCATCATTGGTGTCTCATTTCATTGTCGCAATAATTGTCTAGGTGGAGAAATTGATTCCTAGTCATCTTTTAATTGATAGTTAACCACTTTTGGATAGTACCCTCTACTATCATTCTCTTAGAAGAACAAACCCCCCCCAAACCATAGACATCCTAATTAGATCGTTAGCATTATTGGTTTAATCACCTATCCTTTGGGTACGACCTCGGTTCACCCGAGTTAATACAAATGTTTTGATTGCCGTGACTTAGCACAAGTGTTTGGATTCTATTTGAATACTTAGCTATATTTTCAACCGATCAAATGGCGCCGTTGTCGGGGATGGATTAATTAACTAGGTGCTAATAGATAGTTTAGGTTGTCTACTCTTTCCTTGCTTGATAGTTATTGCTTGTTTTGTGCTTACATTGTGTTTACTTCTCTTGCCTTTCATTGCTAAGAATTTCCTTTGTTCTTGCAGGCATTCGAATGATCACAAGATCCAAGGGACAAAGACATATAGAGCAAGGTTCAACGTCAAGTACTTCACACCCTTCTCACCCAACCGCTAAGAGAGGGAGAGGTAGACCTCGAAGGAATCCTCCGCCTCTTGCTCCTTTTCCTCCTGCTTTCCAAAGTCCGAGACCTCGTCCACCTCCACTCCTGAATCCTATACATTATACACCACCCAGATTTAGAATGGAAGATGTGGTAGAGGATCCTCCCGTCCGACAGAATAACCTTGATGGTCAGAATCCTTTACAGAATCCTCCCGTCGGACAAAATCCTCCCACTCCTCCAAGGAACCGGAATGACCGAAACTATAGATATGATGACGAGGATGATGAGAGGCCTGTCGGGGATTACATGACCCCTACGCTCGAAGGGAGTGGTTCTGCTATAGTACCTCCGGAAGAGGATGCATTTGATTTTGATGTGAAGTCTTCTTTAGTCTACATGGTGACTAATGATCAGTACAACGGAATTGGAAATCCTTCTACTCACTTGGCCAATTTCCAAGAGTATTGCCGTACTTACAAGCCAAGAGATGTGCCAGTGGAGTATGTATACTTGAAGCTTTTTCCCTCTTCGCTGAACGGAGATGCAAAAGAATGGTTGCAAAACCAAGAAGCGGGATCTTTTAGGACTTGGAATGAGCTAGCGAATACTTTTCTTGCCAAATTCTTTCCACCGTCGAGAACAAAGAAGTTCACAGATTATATATTGACCTTTTCTCAGAGGGACAATGAGTTGTTTCATTAGGCTTACGACCGATTCAAGCACTATTTGTGGGAGTGCCCTCACCATAATTTTTGAAAGGCGGACCTTATGAGGTACTTTTATCTCGGCATGAACAAAGATGCCAAAAGCCAAATGGACACAGCTAGTGGCGGTACGATCATGGATTTACCGGCAAGCCAAGGATTCAAAGTCATAGATAAGATCGCTACAAATTCTGATAGGTACCAAGAAGTTGATCACAAGAAGATGGCTAAGTCTAGAGAAGATTCTTCCAGTTATGTGACTAAAGATCAGTTTGGTGATTTGGTCAAGAAAATGGATAGTATGATAAGCATGGTTAATGCTTTGGATGTATTTACACCAAAGATTGACAAAGGGAAGAATCCGACCCAACAATCTTGTTTTCTGTGCTCTAGTACGAAGCACTCTACGAAGGCTTGTCCCGATGGGAAATACGAAGATGACGAGGATGTTTGCGAAGAGGCACATTATGTCAATCAACAAAGGAATTATGCTCCAAATCCTATTCCTCCTACGAGAAACTATGAGCCTCCTCAAAGGAGAATGTTTGACAATCCCGGTTTCCCTTCTAAGCCTCAAGGGCAAAACAACTACCAAGGGAATTACCAAAGACAAGGGTATAGCTCCAACCAAAATCAAGGGCAGAATTCTTACTCTACTCAAGGCCAAAGTTCCAACCAAAATCAGGGGCAAAACTCTCAATATTCCAACCAAGGGAACCATCAAAGGACTTCTCATCAACAAGGACAAGCTTCTTCTAACACTCAAAATAATTCGATGATGTCTACGATGGCGCAAATGCTAGAGAATCAAAAGGAAACTAACAAGAGGATGCAGCAATTAGAAGCTCATAACAAAATGCTTGAGAATCAAGTGGCTCAAAACGCCGTAGCTTTGAAGCATTTTGGGAAGCTCCCTTCTCAACCGGATGTAAATTCCACCGAGCATTGCAATGCCATCTGTCTTGAAGGTGAAAAGCCATCTCTCATGCATGTCAATGCCGTCACATTAAAGATTGGAAGAGTCTTGCCTACTCCTCAAGGAAAACCGAGTCCTAAAGACAAGGAGATAGAAGCGGAAGTTGCCAACGACAATTCTGAAGTTGAACTTCAAGCTCCTACGGAAGAAGAGAAAAAGGGGGAAGAACCGGTTTTGACAAGGCATTATGTGCCAAAGATACCTTTTCCTCAAAGACTCAACAAAAGCAAGCTAGATGCTCACTTCCAACGATTTGTGGAGATGTTGAAGAAGTTGTATGTCACTCTTCCATTCCATGAGGTGATCACTCAAAATCCTACTTATTCAAAGTTCTTAAAAGATATTGTGTCTAGTCGTAGAGTTATTGAAGAATCTAGCATGGTAGCCTTGAACCATGAGTGTAGCGCCCTCTTCTCAAAGCAAATACCCCTCAAGATGAAAGACCCCGGCCGATTCACCATTCCATGCTCTATTGGCGCCATGAGCTTTGAACACCCATTAGCCGACCTTGGTGCTAGTGTAAGTGTCATGCCTCTAGCGACCTATTATAAGCTTGGGTTAGAGGGAATGAAAGCTACCAAGATGACATTGCAACTCGCCGAGGGAACCAAAAGGCAACCCAAAGGAGTAATCGAAAATGTTCCTGTCAAGGTAGACAAGTTCTACATACCTTGTGACTTCGTAGTGATGGATATGGGGAACAGTGGAAACACTTCTCTTATTCTTGGGCGCCCCTTCTTGGCCACCGCCGGTTTTAAAGTTGATCTGGGGAAGGGGAAGTTGACCTTGAAGATTGGGGGAGAAAAGGTGAAGATAGAGCGGCCTATGAACGAACAAGTGGCTATACCTGAACCTTGTGATTTGAAAGAGCAAGAGAGTGTGGGAGCCGAGAATGTTGAGGTCAACAAGGTAACTAAGAAGGTTTTGCACAAGTCGGTCGATCCCGATAAGGACCCTTCTCTTGATCACTATAAGTTGCCCTCATACCATGATGGGGTAAAAAGAAAAGCCAATGCTAAAACGGCGAGGAATGAGAAGCAAACATCACCTTGGACAAAAGCTATTAAGCAAGTCGCTTACAACTCTTCAAAGAACCCGGATTGACTCCTCTACTTCTCAACATATCCGCTTGAGGAGGGATCTTTGCATAAGACTCCTCAAGTGTGCTTCTAATTGTTATGAGGAGAATCGGCTCCGTCTTAGCCAAGACGTTAAACTAGGCTTGTGAGTGTTTCTCCCCTGATCTTTAAGTAAGTCTATTTTGATTCGATTTCTATTTGCTTCGTGCAAGAATTTGAGGATATGAACTATGCAAGTGTGAATGCGTATATTTGATGATCGATGTGCGATTGGAATACTTTTAGAATGATGTTTTCTTAACATATGCTTGGTGAATTTGATGTCTTGATAGGATACAACTGTGGGGTTTTGAAGTTTTGTGCATGAGTGTTGATGTACGATTTGAGTTTGGCTTAGAAATTCTTGTCCGTAACTCCATGCGTTTGCATAGTTTCATTCGTGCGTTCGCATAATTGGCCTTTTCTTCATTTCGATGTGCTTGCATAGATTGCATGCGCTCACACATAAAAACAATGCCACTGTCCAGCATATTGCGTTCGCATAGATCCATCCATGCGTTCGCATGCTCATCTTTCCCAGTGTTTCAAGCCTTCATGCGTTCGCACAAATCCATCCATGCGCGCGCATGCTTGAGTCCGACACCATTCTAACTTGTTTTGTCGCCCAAGAACTAGACGCGCGAAGACACATCTCTTACTTTGAAATGGCTACCTCCAAACGAGAGAAGTTTTTCTTAACTTTCTCTTTGCTTTTCATGCTATTCATTGCTTAGGGACTAAGCAATTGCTAAGTGTGGGGTGCCTATGTTTTGACCACACGAGATGTTTGTGCTTGCTTGCCGTGCTTTCATGTTTAGAATCCAATCAATTTGCATGTTTAGAGGAAAACACTTACACGACTGTGACATTCATCCAAAAACCCGAATTTTTAATGAAAAAAAAAGTCTGGGCAAGGCTACATTTTCGAAAAATTTCATTCCTAATTCAACTAGTCCCGCATGATTTCACTTAATTGATCCTTTAGATGACTAATGGATTGGATTGTTGACTTTCATTCTTGAGGATCAAAGCATTTACTAGCACCTCTTTATCTTTTATTCTAAGCTTTTTCTCGTTGAGACTAGAGAGTTGATCTTTGAAAGCATGAAATCGAAACAAAAAATTAGAAAAACCTTGCATGCCATGATTGTCTTTAGGTGACCTTAGTGACCTTGCTTATCTTGTCGATTTGTCTTGTTGGTTTGTCATGCTCCATTTTTAACACTTAGCCCTTTGTCAAAGTTCTAAGTGTGGGGTCAAAAGAGGGCAAGAAGAAAAAAAAACAAAAAAAGCAAAAAAAAGAGAAGAAAAAAATGTGTAATAAGCCCCAAGTTTCTTCATTATGATTGATCACCATTAGGAAGTGAGTTTAAAGAATTATGTGCTAAGCGCCGAGGGTTAGGAAGGTAAGTTCCCCCTCGAAAGTGCTTAGTACGGCCAAAGCCCATGCTACCCCCTTAAAGTTGCACTTAGACTTGACAATCGGCTATTCCACCATTCTCTAGCATGAAAACTAATGAGACAATTGAAACTTTCTAGCAAGAATTCACTAAGGGACGAACCTCGTATTCTTTTATACTTAGGCATGATATGATTTGCAAGTGTATATAAAAGCTTTAATGTTGGAACTCCTCTTCTCTTATGACTAAGTGACCTTTGCGTCCTAGGCTTGAGAATGAGTTCAATGTCACAAGCCAATGTACTAGCCTCCTTGCTAGCATTGGTGAGTGATCCAACAAGATTTGTTGGCGATTATTAGATTGTTTTTCTTGAAATCTTTGATATAGAAAATGACTAGAATACTTGATTAAAGGTTTGTTAGTCTTTGCTTTGATTTGCTTGAATGTCATTATTCATGAATTTCCACAAGGATTTGAAGAGTTTTCGTGTTGTGATTGAAATGCACATATCTAGTTTGAATACATTATGAACTTCATGGAAAACACCTTGCCTAGTACTTTGACATTTGTGAACTTAAAATGCCTAATTGGATGGTTGTTCTTTTTGTGGGATTTGTGAGTATTCCCATGTCTGAAAACTCTCAGGAGACTACAACTCCTCCACTAGGGTAGCCTAAGGGTTTAAAGGCTTGGTGCATTCGCTAAATGCACTCGTGTTACCTACGAAAGTGATTAGTTAGAAGTAGGATTTGTTTCTTAGTGTTTTTAGTTAGTTTTCGTGACCATATGGAGTTTTCTTTGAACCGCTCCTGAGTGAGTGAAGTGCATTATTGTTGTTGATCTCTATGATTAGTTTGCTCGGGACGATCAAACATAAAGTGTGGGGTGATTTGATAGCGCTGAAATATATGCATTTTAGGCGACCTCTATGCTTAGTGTTTCGATTGTTCTATTACGATTTCACTTGCTATTTGATGCTTTGTGGTTCTTTTCAGGCAAATTACAGAGTTTAAGCTGTGAACACAAGTAGGCAGTGATTTTGGGGCAAAACCGAAGTTTCGGAGCAAAAATATGGATTTTCGGGCAATACGGGACAGACTGGCCTTTGGGGCTTTTTTTGGACGCACAGATCTCATATGGTGTTCGATTTGGTTGATTCAAAGCTTGTTGAAAAGCTAACTCAAAGGGCTACAACTCTCCAGTTGACGCGGAGACCAAATTCGGAGGTTAAGATTGCCAAACAGCCTTGTGCGTTCGCACAATTCACCTCATGCGATCGCACAACCCAGACCAGAGGCATGAAAATCTCGTGCGTTCGCACGCATGGCTCTGCGCGCTCGCACTCGATCAAATTTCCCAGCCTGCAGGAGACCATGTGAAGGCATGGTCGAACGCATGCGTTTGCGGAAAATAAAAATCATTTTCTTTTGAGGGGAATTTGGATGGTTTTTGAGGGAGATCGAGTTTTTTGGGGGCGAAGAGAAAAAGAACAGACGTGAGGTGTGGGGATACGACGTACGTGGAGAAGGAGAACTCTCGGATTAAGTTAGGAAGATTCAACAACAAAGATCGAAGATCGGATCCTCTAGTGTTCTTGAATCTCCATATCGGTTTTAAAGTCCTAAATTTTACTTTTCATATGGTTGTTTGCATTTTTATTGTTGATTTCGTTTGTGAACTCACCATGAGTGAGTAGTGACCTTGATTGGGGATCAATGGAACCCCTAGACATGTTTGTGACGATGTAAATACCTTGGATGCTAATTGTGAATGAGTTTGCACATGAATCTTCTTCCTTTGAACTTAATTTCTCGAATTGCCTATAAGATGTTTGTGAAACGTTCTCAATAGGAATTCTGCTTGATCTCATGCTTGATGTAGCTCACGTTGATCATCATGACTTCAATGAACTAAATGAAGAAGCATTAGGGTTTTGTGTTAGTTAGATAACACTTTTAACCTAATGAGAATTGCTTGAACTTAACAAGAACATGATTATCTAGTCAATAAAGCGCAAGTGTGAGGCTAGACATTCATATTCTATAGTGCCAATAGAGCGCAAGTGTGAGGTACTATGCGAGATGTAACCTCTTTGTACTAAGTTGTAGCGCGAGTTGAACTTAGTATTAATGTTGCATAAGCCATTTTCTAAGCATGTGCATGTGATTTCATCATTGGTGTCTCATTTCATTGTCGCAATAATTGTCTAGGTGGAGAAATTGATTCCTAGTCATCTTTTAATTGATAGATAACCATGGATAGTACCCTCTACTATCATTCTCTTAGAAGAACAAACCCCCCCCCCCCCCCAAACCATAGACATCTTAATTAGATCGTTAGCATTATTGGTTTAATCACCTATCCTTTGGGTACGACCTCGGTTCACCCGAGTTAATACAAATGTTTTGATTGCCGTGACTTAGCACAAGTGTTTGGATTCTATTTGAATACTTAGCTATATTTTCAACCGATCAGAGAGCCGATTGAGCTAGACGAGAACGATCGGATCGATCGCAGAGGAAAACGGAGACGATGGAATTTGGTGCAATCGCAATTTTGGGTTTCGATTGCTTTTTCTGTTATTTTCGTTACAGGAGCAGCTGGCGCTAAAGCCAGTATATGTAGCCAAAGTGAAGCGACCACGTTTGGTGACCAAACGCCAATGCTGCACGCAAGTCACCGAAACGCAGCCGTTCCTTGCTATAAATACAAATACAGTTTTAACTAAAACTCCCGCCTATTCTAAACATAAACACAAGTCAATACAAGCTGATCAACTTGATACATTAATCGTCCAATACCTCCAGCATCTGAAAGGCATCCTCAACGACAAATATCGTTGATGATCTATCCTCAATTTTTGGAGGTATGTTTAATGAATTTCCTTTTCTTCTTTATCTGAAAACACATGAACATCGTAAAGGTGAGGATGTATCTTATGTGACAGGTTCACCGCAGCCTGGAAGTTTCCAGGAAGTGGAAGGGGAAACTGAGGAAGTTTCCAAATTCATGTTGATTCATGATGGTTATTGGACGCCGTATGATGGACCATTCCATATGCAAACTGGAACTTTGAACTCACTAAGACTAGTCGAAACCCCTCAAAGCGTAAGCGTAAGAAAATGAATCAGCGAGACAATGGGCACTACGGAGGAACATGAGTCAAGATCATAAATAGACGTTCTTTTTCCACTTGATATGTTGTTGTTGAACAATTATAATTTCAAGAAGTGGAAGATTGACACTTGCACATATTTGGATGCCTAAAATGATTTAAGATTGATATTGAATAAACATGGATTTTAGGTCATACGCAACTTGAAATCGATATTATGCGTGACATTTTAGTTATTTCAGAACTGTATCATGTCAACCCCATATCAAATGCGTCTGCAAAAATAACATGAGTGCCAATTAAATTAAAAGCAGAACAAAATCAAATACCATAACAAAACTTTAGACACGGTGGGCAACAAAAGTTTCGCGTCCCGTCAAGTCTAAACGATGCCGTTTTCAAGGTCATAAAATTTCTCAACAATAAAAAAAAGAAAAATCGAAAATAAAAAACATATTCTAATAATTGATTGATCAACGAATTCATTCGCAGAAATTTTCTGGAGAGAGAAGAAGAAGAAGTGGAAGAAGGACAACAACGCCGAATCGATTTGAAATCGAAAGGCTAAGCAGGTCAGCGTTACTCTCTCTCCTCCTCTCTCCGCCAATTCAATCCAATCCAATCCGATAACACATCAATCTTCCACTCATCTTTAGCTCTTCCAGATCTGAATCGGTATCCGCCCCTTATCGTGTTTTCCTTTGCTCCTCCTCTCTTTCTTCCTCCAATCCACGATTCTTAGTAACTATTAGGGCGCAATCGGAACCGGAGCTATGAACGATTTCGATGGCTTGTTCACCTCCGATTACGGGTTCAAGCCACAAGGCAAAGCAGCGCCGATGGCTGCTGCCAGATCTTCCTCCGTTAACAACGCTGCTACCCGATCGACCCCTGGTTACAGCAATTTCCTCGACGAGGATGATCCGATCTTAAATTCGAGTCGCGGTGGGAAAAGCCAGGGCTTAGGGAGTATGGATGGGTTCGGTGACGTCTTTGGTGGGCCGCCCAAGTATTCCAGCACTCCGGATAATCGTCGTCGGGGAGAGGAGTTCGACTTTGATAACATGTTTGGTGGTCAGCCTGCTGATACCAAGGGTTCTGGACCGGTGTTTGATAAGCCTGTGTTTGATGATGAGGAGAATGTGTTTGCTGCAGAGCCTGGCTTGAAGGGTGCCAGTTCTAATAATTTTGAGAATGTCTTTGCATCTATGGCTTCACCGGAAAATGGGAGTGCTTCTAGTCCCTTTGATGATTTGTTAGATGGTATTGGTGGAAATGCTGGAGGAAGTTCGAGAAGCTTCAATAGTTTTAAGAAGGAAGATGCTGATAGTGTTATGAAAGCCGCTGGTGACTTTGATGATTTGCTTCCAGGTTTTGGAGGAAGTAGTCCTGCAAGTGCCAGGTAACTATGCTAATCTGGTTCCTTTAGTTTGCATGCCATACAGTTTCCGTTGTGTCAATATTGTTTAACTCTTGAAAGGTATCTGTTAATATTCAATTAATGTAAGGTTTAGCTTATCCTATAGGACATGTTTCTTTTCTCTTTGTGAGTATTCAGTGGCTTTCTCTGCCTGAATTGGTAATGGCTAACTCTTCATACTTTTTACATTATTAGCTGAAGCGCAATATAATCTTATTTGAGCACATTTTTCAGTATTCAAACATTTATAGCTCTTTTGGAGCAAAATTCAGTTCAGAATCTTAATTTCCTGGTCATAGAGCAGCATGATGTTTAGTCTGTTCCATTTTTCATTGATGGATTGTATAATTGGCATAATCTTGCACCGGCGAGGAGGACTATGTTATTTCAAAATTTTGTAATTTGATAAAGCTTTTAAAAAATATATATAACTGGTGGATAACACAGAATCTTCAAGGATGCAGCTCCATCTGACTATTACTGCCATTATTATTATTTTCTTCCAGAGATATTCTATGCGTTCCTTCTAAAATAACAATGAACGCCTGCACATTTTCTGCACCGTATGTATATAATTGCTTAATTGCATGTCATATTTGAAAAAGTGGCCATGATCATAATCTGAGCTTTGTCATTTTAAGTGCAACATTAGGCAGATCAATATGAATGAAGAAATACAATTAATCACATCTAATATACTCAACACATTTTCCTCAGGCATACAACAGGCAGTGCGACTAAAAAATCTTCTCTTGTGAAGGAAGATCCTTTCTCGGGTGTAGACTCGCCTTTGGCCCAGGAAGGTCCGGACTCTGTAAAATATACGGATCCACTGGAAGAAATTGGTAAGCTCGGTAAAAATGGGAACACGATGGTTGATGACTCACCAGTTGGATTATTCGACGTGGAACATCCCTTTGACAGACATGGAAAAGAAAGATCCTTTTCAAGAACTGGATCAAGGACAAGTGAGAGACATCCGTTTCGTAGTGAGAAATCACCTGAAAAATTCTCTGCTGACAGTCCAAGAAGTTCAAGGAAAAAAGCAGCCCCCCAAAATAACACATCAGATTCTTATCAATCAATGTTTGGCATGCCTTCTGACTCCAATACTTCTCATTTTCTTGGTGGCCAAAGTGGCCCACCTCCCTCATATGAAGAATCTGTTCCTAGTGACATAAATTCTCCATCGACGGCAACTTTTCACGACACTGGGTCGCCTGATGATATATGGCTCACTGTATCTGAGATCCCTTTGTTCACACAGCCAACAAGTGCGCCTCCACCATCAAGACCACCTCCTCCAAGGCCAGCAAGGGCACGAAAGACAGAAACAGGAGCTCGATCTTCTGAAAATAATATTACTGATTTTCCGCCCGCCTATAATTCTACACAAAATAGCCAGTCTTTCAAGTCAGGCACTTCCGCTGCAAGGAGCTCGGTCGATGAACTTGAGGATTTTGCCAACAGCAAGGCATATACTCACAGCAGTGCGCATACTAATGCCTTCGACGAAGATTCACAGGCACAATCAGATGCAGCTGCTTCTGCTGCAGCAATGAAGGAAGTTATGAACAGAGCTGAAGCTAAATTTAGACATGCCAAAGAACTGAAAGAGAGAGAAAATGCCAGAGCTTCGAGGAATAGGGATAACAATACATCCAAGGACGATGTAGAAAATCTTGATCGTGAGTTCAAAAGGAAGGAAGATGAAGAACGAGAAAAACAGACATTTGAGCTAGAGAGGATGAAAGCTAGAGAATTGGAAAGGGAAGAAAAGGAGAGAGAGCAGAGGAGACTTGAGAGGGAGAAAGAGCGAGCAAGAGAACAAAGGGAAAAGGCTAGGCAAGCTGTGGAGAGGGCTACAAGAGAAGCACGTGAAAGAGCTGCTGCTGACGCTCGCATTAGAGCTGAGAAATCTGCTGTGGAGAAGGCTAACTCTGAAGCTCGGGAACGTGCTGAAAGGTTAGCAGTTCAGAGAGCTCAAGCTGAAGCTCGTGAAAGAGCAGCAGCAGAAGCAAAGGAAAGGGCAGAGAAGGCTGCTGCGGAAGCCAGGGCAAGGTCAAATGCAGAAGCAAAAGAGAGAACAGCTAAAGCTGAAAATGAAGCCCGTGTCCGAACTGAAAGAGCTGCAGTAGAGAGAGCTGCTAGGGAGGCTAGAGAAAGAGCTGCTGCACAGGCACGCGAGAGGGCTGCTGCACAGGCACGCGAGAGAGATGCTGCTACAAGGGCAAACCAACAAAAACCAGAAGATGATCTTGAATTCTTTTTCGGCTCAGGTTCTCGGCCTAGTAGTGCACCAAGGGCTAGTGCCAATAATTCGGTAAGAATTTCAGATTTTTTGTAGAGTACATCTATAGTCCTGAATTTACCCTTCACCTCTTTGCTTTTTCTTTTTCCTTTCTAGGATTCTTTATTCAATTCCCAATTTCAAACCAAGCAAGGAACTGAAACTGCAAGGAGAACTTCATCAAGTTCCTCCAGCATCCGAAAGGCATCCTCAACGACAAATATCGTTGATGATCTATCCTCAATTTTTGGAGGTATGTTTAATGGCTTTCCTTTTCTTCTTAATCTGAAAACACATGTTTTATGAACATCGTAAATGTGTGCTGTTTGTCAGTAAGGTGAGGATGTATCTTATGTGACAGGTTCACCACAGCCTGGAAGTTTCCAGGAAGTGGAAGGGGAAACGGAGGAAAGGCGCAGATCTAGACTAGAACGTCACCAGAGGACTAATGAGCGTGCAGTAAGTGCACTGATAAATTGCTCTCCTAATAGAACATGTCTTTCTTACTGCCAAAGATACAGATTATAATGTCTTTTTAATCCCTCTTGTTACTTTCAGTTTATCCCGTGTTACGTAGGTTAACCGTCTGATGTTTTATCTTAGGCCAAAGCATTAGCTGAAAAGAACGAGCGAGATCTTCAAGCTCAAAGGGAACAAGCTGAAAGACATGTTAGTTGTGCTTGTGCATCTCAAATTTTTGATTCTATCTCATATTGTAACTGATGATATCGTATTACATTCTTCTATAGTTACACTAATGAAACCCATATTAGTAATGGCCAGTTGTAGTGATTTGCAACATATTCATTTGCTATTTATTTGAACTTATCTAATAATTGCATACATGCTGTACGTGACTGTATTTCCAACATTAATATATCTTTATTTATATTGTGCAGAGACTCTCGGAAACCTTAGATGCTGAGATCAAGCGCTGGGCTGCTGGGAAAGAGGGGAACTTAAGAGCTCTGATATCGACAATGCAATACGTATGTTTTGTTAAATTATGCATCCTTATTTTCTATGTGCTATTAGTTTTATTGGTTTTTTATATTTGATTTTAGGTATTCAGAATAGTGGCACTTATTTATTGGTTGCCTGATATGTCCTTGACCTGTCGTATAAATATTACTGGGTATTTTCATTCCATGATATATTTATCTTTTGGAGTTTCAAATAGTTTTGTTTATCCAACTGAGACACCAGAACCAGATATGTGTTGGTGATCGTCTTGGAAACATAGATCTCACAGAAGTGTGGTTAACTAGTACATACAGTCAATAACAACCTGCACGTTATATGACATAAATAGAGGTTCTGATTCTGAACATACTCAAATTGGGTGTGATGTGGATCCTGTGTATAGAAGTCAGAATATATTTTTCAATGTATCAGGGTCAATCTTATCGCCAGCAGTTGGCTTCAAATTTCAAAATAGTTGTTTCCTCGCAATCTGAAAAAAAAAAAAAGAAGTTTCTATGTCTTAGACATGAACTACTTAGTACTTACTGTTTGACAATGGACAGTAGGCATATGCGAGGTAGTTTTCTATTTTCAAATTTATACATATACACATCCATTTAATGTGGCACAACATATTGACTGCTCGCTTTCTCTCTCACACATATTTTCAACAGTGTTCTTGATTCTGCTAGTTTAAAAAATCCTGAAAAGGAAATGGTTTATTGTATGAATTCAGAGTTCCATTAGACTGAGTCAACATTGAATTAACACCGAGTATCTGTATATTTGGAACGATTAACATCCGTTGTGTGTCTGGAAAAACTTGTTTTGTTACTGAACTTGTTGATCGGTGTTCAGATACTGTGGCCTGAGTGTGGTTGGCAGCCGGTTTCGTTGACCGATTTGATTACTGGAGCTGCCGTAAAAAAAGCATACAGAAAGGCTACATTGTGCATTCACCCTGACAAAGTCCAACAAAAAGGTGCAAATTTACAGCAGAAATACATTGCTGAGAAAGTGTTTGATCTACTAAAGGTGCCCATCTCTACCTTATTTTAAATTTGTGCAACTACTGTCGAATGTTGTTTCTGTTTGTGTATTTGAATATGAATCACACAGTCAAAGCGACTAACAGCTGCCAGATATAATTTTGATCGCTTGTAGCTTAGTCTTTGAGTACAAGGTGGTGTTCTCACATAGTCCCCCAGAAGCAGCTGAAAGTAAATCAGTACTGCTTTAAAGATAGGGAAACTGATATTTATCTCTTGGCCTTTTTTTGTTATATTCAAATAGATTTATCAAGGATCAGTGGTGTTTGGCCCACATAACATCTCCTGGCCTTTATGAATCCATAACTGGAAAGCTGCCAGTGTTTTCATTTTGTAGCAGTACCTCATGTTCCTTCATAAATTGGCAACACTCCTTTCTTTTACATGTTTGATCTCTAAAAATACTAGAATCCTTAATTTGCAGTAATGATGACTTGTGATAAATTTATGCCAAAATCAAATCATTAGGAATAGAATTCTTCTAGAACTTGACTACCGTAACCTTTAAGATTGATTTTAAGATGATGATCTGGTTTTTTGCTTCTTTTTTTCCTATCTTTCCATGTGCTACACATTGGTGTATTAACTATAGCAATTTATTTTGTGCATTTTTTGCCTGTCTGTGAATGTGCTCGGTGAATTAATTTTCTAATGGAGCCTTGCTTCATCATAATTTGTTGATTTCATGATCTGTTATAGGAAGCTTGGAACAAATTCAATTCAGAGGAACTGTTTTAGATATTTGGTCATCCTTTTTCAAGCTATTCCCTCTCAGAATGCACGTGTTGTTGGAGGCTAAATCAATGGATAAATTAGAATTATGATCGACTTAGAGCTATGTCAATGGAGAAAGGTGAACTCTTTCAAAGCTGTAGAAAGTCAGTGAAGAGATGCTGTCATTGTTAAGTTGTTTTGACATGACTAATGATGACGAAACAGTGTTTCGAGGCAATCGCATACAACAGCAGCGTAGCTCACTTAGGCTAGGCACCAGCTGCTAGAGCCGCCCCGTGTATGTGAAGTTATATACTTACAGATTAGTTTATTCTTTTGTGCGCTGTTGGTATTAAAAGAAATGAAGTGTGTATCATTTTGTATAGCTGAGAATTCCATTTCAATTGGAGTTGGAAGTGCAAAGACTCAGCCATGGTTCCGACTTCCGTGACATAGAACGATCCATGTTCTTAATTATGTCTTTCTCGCTATTTATGGATCTTTCTATGTTATCATCAAGGGTGTATTATTGCTGCATCAAGTTTTGAGTTTTTTTTTTCAAAAATGGCCCATTTGAGTTTAAAAATATCTTAAATGACTCATTTGAGTTTGTCATTTCAGTTTTGACCTATTTTTAATTAAAATCGATTTCCCAGGAATCGGTTTTATGCGTTTTTTCACAAAACCGGATACTGGGATCTGATTTTCTGTGTTTTTAAGAAAATCGGATCGTGGGTATCCGGTTTAATGTGCAAACGAGAACACGTAGAGTTCTCTCATTCGCACGCTATCTCAGATGCATATAAAATCATATCATGGCGATCTGGTTTTGTTTAAATAGACCAAATCTGAAATGTCAAACTTATTTGGATCATTTTAGATATATTGAAATTCAAATAGGGGAAAAAAAATTCATCAAGTTTAGCTGTTGTAGTTTATGATCCGGTCTATGTGGATGCCAGGATCCAAACGACAACGAGGTTTGGTTTCATATATGACCACATAATTCATCTGCACCACAAAACCTTTTCTATCACTTTTTAGTCAAATAGATTCCATCTGTCTGGAATTTTCACGGTTGAATCAATGGATTCCATGATATACTGCATCCTACTCTACCCAACCCTTCTTTAGCCTTCTCCACTATCGAACACAGAAACGACATTTAGGCATTTGACAACTGCCTAATTCTTCTTATTTTTTTTCCCTTTTTGTGTCTCATTGTTGTCTTTAACATGATTTCGGTATCCAACTATTTTAATTTATAACACTCCTTTTGAATTTTCCATTATCGGAAAAAACTTTATAATTAGCACACTATTTGGTACAGTAATTTTTATAATTCAAACAAGACGTTGGAAAACTGATAGGGACTTGGAGGAAGTTAGAGCAAGAACACTATTTAATTACTTGTTGTTAATTATAGTGGTCGAAAAAATTATTTTAAAAAAAAAAGGAATAAAAATGGTTAGAGCAAGAACACTATTTTACCTTCGATTTGATGAGCCGTACCATTTCGCCAGCAGTTTAGCGCTTATCTGGTTATCCGAGTCGTTGCAATTTCTATTTGCTGTCTAAAATGGTTCTTTATGAGACCACATTGCACAAAACTAAAAGGTTGCATTATTCCTGATAATTTTTCCAATGAAAAACACTTGGTGTACAGTACAGTTGTGTGTTCCAACGACCTTACCTGACTCTCTACCCACACAACACAAACTTGTAACTAAAACAGAGACCACATTTTGATAAATTGATAGTAAAAGAACATAGTAAGTTACTTAACCCTTAAGATCATACACAAATCCAGCCACCGAGCCAGCTGCAGCTGCCAATGATATTACCAGACATGAAATGCTCAACATCTGTAGACACACCCACCTAGTACTCCACTTTTGTATCCTCTTCTGCGCAATATACATCTCAACCGGGAAATACACAGTCAATGGCCAAAATCCAAATGCCCCGAGCAAGCCCACAACGTCGTTAAAAAAGGGGAACAACATTGCCATGATCGTTGTCGTCACGACAAAAATAGTCCTCCATAAAAACCTGAAAAGATTCAATCTATACTTCCCAAAAAATGGGAAAGAAGGGATTGTGATTTCTTTAGTTATAAATTTGCTTTCAGGCCATTGCTGAATTGCCCATTTTTCGATGAAGGCGAAGAGGGGCTGGCAGTAGACTTGGTAGGCTCCAACCAAGTGAATCACTATGGCTGCATTTGCTATGTCAACTAGCCAAAATGGATTGTAGAAGCCTGAGCCTGAGAGCAAGCCTGTCAGTAAATTTCCAGGGGCTGAGTCGCCGAAGGCTGCGTAGCCCATGCAGCCACATAGCATGTAAAAGGCAGTTGTTACTGCTATGCTCAGCAATGTCGCCTTTTTCATTGTTTTGCTTTCTGATGGTGGAGACTTGATTGTGTCCTGCATAACAATCCCATTTTCTAATCATAAAACTAGTCTCTTTTCTTTTTTTCCCAATGCAATAATCTTCCGCAAATTTTGGACTAAAAGGACATGTGTCTGCATGACTTTAATTATACCTGAATTTCAATGAGGATCATCGAGTATGAGTATGCGAAAGCGATATCTCCAAGTGCTTGAAAACTTCTCCATATCTTCTGAGTTTCCGAAATTCTTCCTACACTAATTCCTGTAAGGCTTCCCTTTATCGTCCCAGTAGCTGTTCATTAAATTTTTTCCAATTCGATCATCTCGATATAAAAAAAAATTGGAGGTAAATTTTTTTTTTATCCGGCGACATTAGAACAGTAATTACCTATGACTTTAGCCAGTCCCAGACCAAGTCCAATGCCAGAGTAAGTAAAAGACATAACAGCAGCAACAATTGAGAGCCACCATATCTGATCGAAATCGGGGATTTGAGAGAAAATAATCTCTGTGACACCAAATAAGATCATATACTGATTCCTTGGCACATGACATGGATTCTTTAGTCCTTTCTCATGGAAACAATCTGACCTCTGGATTGCCCTGTAATATTTTATTTTTTTTATTTATTTACAAAAAATATAAAAAAACAAAAAAAATACTTTATTTGAAATGTGACTCACATCATGCTTATAGATGCTGCAATGGTGTACCCAATTGCAACTCCAAACAAATTCAAGTACTGTATTATTCCACAAATTTTCACCTTGCATCCACCTGATAAAAATGGTGTCATGCTTATTAATGCTTAAAAAAAAAATTGAAATATGATTTCAGGAAATGAATTTGACACAGGTAATTAAGTACCCATATTGGAGCGGACAGCGTTCATGTAGGTGTAGTTTCTTTTGCCGGAGACAGAGTCACCGGTGCGATAGCAGTCAGCGAGTAGAGAGGAAGTGTAGTAGATGACAAAGGCAAAGAGAAGCATTACTGCAGGTCCAGCAATCCATCCCAGCTGAGCTATAGCCCATGACAAGGACAGCACTCCTGAACCTATCACTGCTGTTATTATGTGTGCACTTGCTGTCCATACACTCCCTGCGTACAAAATCTTACATAAGTGTCATGTAGTTCAAGAGGTAAAAGATCAAGTGAAAACTACAAACCGACAAATTATGGGTTACAAACAATGTCATAGTTTGAAAAAGTGGCATATAATTCATAAGTGTACCATAATTCGTGAGTTTGCACCTGATTTTGACTCATAGTCAATTTTTTTTTTGTTAAGGTAATAAGGTGGCTGTTTTGAGAAAATGTTAAAAAGTACCGGTACGCTTGGCACGACCATCGTCGTCTACGTTGAATCCAAACGATGAGGTTTCTTGCATAATGTTAACAGAGACGATATCGAAGTGGCGGCGGTGATTATTGGTCTGAGTCTGAGTCATGATATCTTAGGTAGGGAGGAGTTAAGAGAAAAAATGGAGAAGGGCTGAGAGTGATTATTAGTGTGCTTGGGGTGTCCTCTCAGGCAAGCATTGTAGGGAGAGATTTGGTTTGTGTGTGTGATCACCTAACATGCATGATGAGCTTCTTAAATAACCATGAATGAGAGGTTGGAGAATCTTTGAAGAAGAAGGTGGCAAAAAGAGAGGAGGAGATATTGAATGGTCCCATTTGGCATATTGTTGCGCTCAATATACTTCTTCTTTTTTTCATTGCACACAATTCAATTCATATTTCTCAGATGTCAATCAGTTTCAATGTACAAGTGAAAATGATGAGTGCATATGTGGTCTAACTGTCATAGCCTTGGTCGAATGATTAAGAGTTCGACGGTTCGAACCTCCTTAGACGCACCGACATGAGTTTGGGGCTTGTCCATTCCTTGCTTATCATAGTGAAATTTAATTTAATTTTTTTAAAAAAAGAAGTGAAAATGATGAGTAAAATTAGTCATATTGTTTTATTGTGGGTTTACAATTCATACAAATAAAGTACAACTCGAATACATCGTCGGGTACATATGAATTACTAGACCCTGAAGCACGGGTCACGCACGGCACCAAACCGAAATGATACTTGAATAGTGGTTTTAAGGCACCTTCTAACTTGAAACCCACGAACACACACACGCGTCTCCACGAATCTATGTAAGACTGGCAAAGCAACACCTGCGGACCTACAGTACACAACACGTCCACGAGGACAAAAGTGAAGAAGATTATGCTACTCAAGGGAGTCGAACCCTTGACCTCTTGACAAATTGTTAAGGGTACAAGTCACTCGACTAAACCCTTTTTCGCGAGTAAAAGTCATATATTAATTGATAATTGGAGTTATGCAAGTGTCACAATCAACTCCAAATGGTTATTAATTAAGCTTTAAGCAAAAGTTTTAAGTAAAATTTTAGATTTTTTAAACTTTGGCGGGGCAAGCCAAGGCAATAAGCTAAAACTCATTTTAAATACCCTTGTTACTTTTGTAAGGCTTCTTGAAAGGAAAAGTATATGCTACCATTGTGAGAAATGAGACTCTTTGATAAGAGAAAATTCACAAACATGGAAAAATGCAAAATACATATTACATATTGGCATTATGTGCAAATTAGTTCACTTTAAATCATGTAATTAAATTTTTATAACTCACCTATATTTCAAATTGTGTGTTTTGCTTATTGCTCTCTAGGATATGAAACGAAAGACAAGAAAATCAAAGGCCGGGGAGGCGTCGCGTTCCCCTGATTTTGTGATTATCAGAGGAACATCGATGCTCATGTCTAAAAAACTTAAATTTGCTCGATAAACACTTCATCAAATAAGGCAAGCAAGTTCCAAAGTAGAAGAGGCGAAGCACTCAAAAACTCTAAAGAATTGTACCCGGACAAGGAGTGGAGAGTAGTCCTAATAACGACAGGTTGTAAGAAGTAAGGTTGTACTCTTATAGCTAGTTGTGACATTACTACTAGTAGTCCTTTACTCGCTTATTTACTGTTGAATAGCCCTCATTTTGGAATCATAATGATATATATGAATTAATGCAATACTTATTTTGTGAGTAAGGTTCACTCGAATTGGCTAATTGTGACACCTACCTAGCTACCCTTTGCTCCCATTATCTTGTTGCTCTTATATTTTAAACGTTGTCTAATGTAAACAATACACATCGCTTATTCCAAAAGCGCTATTTAATGGTCCGTTTTTTAAAGACAGCGCTTAAAAAAGCGCTATCTAATGGTCCGTTTCTTAAAGACATCGCTTTAAAGCGCTGTCTATTGTACATTCTGTACTAGTGTTCAGATTAAGTCAATGTGAGTAACCTAAGTGACACCTATCCTTTCTCAGTGATTAATCTTGTGTTGTTGTATGTTAGTTTTCATACTGTTTAGCCAAAAACTTAACCAAACCAATAGTACGATTAGAGTAGATTAGTAGAAACTAATATTTTCTTAGTGTTGCATGCTAGTAGCTCGTTGGACGATCCTCGACTTACCTCGACTATTATTAATTATATTTGATCGAGTAAAATAGAACAACATCATGCACCTTTTTGATCCAAATGTGCAAAATAAAGATTCATGAATCCATCAAATATTAGAGGATTCAATTGAGCGCCTCATTATTATTCGTATGCATTTTTATAAAACCTAACTAATGCGCACATTGTGTTTCCAACACTCAATTTTTCATGGCCTCACATTAATTCAGCTAGTGTATGTCTTTTAAGGTGATATGAGACTAATGAGAGAGAAATTGAATCAAATTAAAGTTGAATATTTTGAGCCAAAGGGAAGTTTTGAATTATGACAAATATCAAATTACTAGCTAATGAGTTTTAGCCACTGTTCACTAGTATGCTTTGGATGGTTATACACTAACCGGATGTTTGGTGTGATTTTTTTTGTTTTTTTGTTAAAGATTTACTAACTATGCATTACGATCAATATTTGGTGACCAAAGAATTACACTTGATGATGGAGTGAAGTAAAAGTGACTAGAGTATGGACAACTATATATACTTATCATTATCAAGTATATGTAATATGATAAGTGTTCGGTTAAGAATTCCTTTTATTATGTGTAGCAAATATGAAAACTCAATTTGTATGATAAGTGTTCGGTTAAGAATTCCTTTTATTTTGTACATTTGAACATGTGTCATCTAGTGGTTTTGCTACTAAGACTTGTCTCGCTTTGCAATCAAATTTGATGACTTTTTTTTTGGCTTTTTCCATCTTTAAAAATACAAGTAGTACACGTGTCAGTACTTGAACCACTTGATGATATAAGTGCAAATTGAATTCTCTCAAAATATAGTAAGCTCTTATTTGAACACCCATAAATGTAGTATATGTAGATTCATTTGTGTCCATCAAGTTTGGAGCAATGTCTCTTAAAAGTGAGATTACATGTCATTATCAAAATGGGACAAGGTGGTAACTCAATAATGACATAATTAGGTCAATTTTTACATGTATTGGGGAAGGAAGACCGGAGAGAACAAACATCATATCTCATCATATTGTTATATAAACATTTATTAACATATTAATATTTTAAGGCCTGAGATTCCAGTCAAATGTTCCAAATTAAATATTATTAATAATTACACTTTAGGAGGAATATAATACTATTGGGAAAGAGCATCTAATGGACACTCTTTGCTTGCTGATCACTGGTTTATTTATGGAACTGGAACCATTATTGACTGAAGATTAGAAAACAATGGAAGAATCTGATCTCTTGGTCACCTTCATCAGTTTCCAACCATTTTCCCCACCGCGAATCTTCTATCATCTAAGCCGATTTTGTTTATATACCTTGAAGATAAAGTTGCAGACATTTAGTCCATATTCGGGTAGACAATGTGTGAAGCTCATAAATAGCATTTGAAGTCTGATCGAGGGACTTCGAAAGTAATGCGAACCCTCGGTTAGGGAAACATATCTTTCACGCTACTCCACACATGTCCATAAAAAAAAAAGAGTAAGTTGTCTGTAAAAGTATTCTCTAAAATGTTGGGATTCTATAAATAGATCGCATACGATCTTTTTCATGATGGAAAATTGATAGGGACCTTTTCATGCGCAAAATGCAACACCTTAATTTAGGGAATCCTACTGAAAGAGCTACCATTGAAAGTGGAATGGATTGAGTGGTTACTGGGGTTAGGTTCATGATTTATTTTCTCATTTGATCACATCTTTTATTTTGGAATCTGAGTGCAGTGTACATTATTCTTATGACAAGCACAAATCATAGATTTTAAAACCTAGAGCTAGCTATCGGACTATTCAGTAATTCCATTTATATATTTTTTTAGTCGTGAAAAGGTTCAGTGAAATAAGTCTAAAGAAATAATGCATGTATTTTCTTATCAAAGGATCTTCTAACGGAAATAGCTGTGTCTGGGAAATTTTGGACCCATCCAAAAAAGAAATTTTATTTTTCAAATGGACTTTCTTTCATAGAGTAATGCCGCATGCATTTATCCCACTTAAAATTATTCTAAAGCGTTTTTATTTCGAACAAACACAACGACGAACTTCCATGTATATATAATACGCCATTTTTTTGCCTCTTTGACGATTGGTTTTGTTGTTGTTGCGTAAGTGTACGTCCGTCGCCTAAGCAGCCTTACGCGACAAAAGTTACTTCTTTAATCGATCGCCTAGTTCTACAAACAAGATTCCATGGGACTGAGGTTCTTCTGATCTTAAGTCATTTTTAAGCTTAACTGAAGCAAAACCTATTTAGGCGTGGCTAAAATGCTTAACCGCCATATATTTAATTCAATACATGCTGATGGCCCCCAAATGCTCCAGATTGTAATCCTCCGACAATATGATTTACAGGCCTCGTTTTTCTTCACTGATCAGTCAACCTCACCTTAGTAATTAGGTATAAAGATGGCTGAAGCTAGCGCAATCATGTGCTGGTCAAATCGATTAGGTTGTAGCCGCCGCCGTCGTCAATAAAATTCAGAGTGAGGGTTCCGGTTAAGGAATCGTCCACACCTAGGCTACGCCCAAGTGTCGGTGAAATTCAAATTTATTAATGGATTTATTAGAGAGGTTATAATTTATTTATTTTGATTTAAGCTGTATATTACAAAGACAACGGCGAATCGAGGTCTTATAGCTGGGAAATATCAACCAGCTGGGAACAGTACAGACAATATAGATAAAATTGAATAAACGCAAGTCCGCTGCTCCACTTCACTTCTGGCATGGCACATCACCTCGTCATTCACAGCTTGAAGAAGCCAGGACCACACTTGTCAGGAACGAAGCATCATCCGCCTGCCGAGAACACCGATCGAGCACCGGTCAAGCAAAAAAGCCGCACCAACACGACGAAAGAAGCTCAGACCAAGAAATGGCTGAGGAAAAAAATTCTCATAAGCGAGACCGCTTAGAGAGACAAGGGAACTTGAAAAAAAAGGTAAATATAAACACAAAAAACAGACTACACCACAACCCCTCCAACCCGCCCAATCGTCTCCCACCACCACCACCACCACACCACATCACAACCTCAGCAACACCCCAACCACCACTTCCGAGACCCAGGAAGTCGCGGAAGGAGAGGAGAGGAGGGAAGCAGCGGTGGGCATGGCGGTGGGAGGGAGAAGAAGAGGGGAGGGGAGGCGTGGGAGTAGCAAACAAGCGGTGGAGGGTGGTTGTCGGCGAGGTTGAGTTAGGTAGCAGTGAGGTGGGGGGAAAATGGAAGAGAGAAGTCATGGAGTAATTGGCTACTAAACATGAAAAGTTATGTCACCCAGTAATGGTCCTTTTCTAGCCAATCTCGCTCCCACGTTGTTTCTTAAATTACTACTCACTTTTTCCTAAGACGATGTTGACTGGAGCGGCTTACTGTTTAAGATGCTCTTACCAACAACGCATTAGGGCCTCGTATCTCTTTTGCACCATAAGTGGGCGTTCTTTTGAACTTTATTTACCTTAATTAAACTGTACTGAATTTTATTTAACTATACTGAACTTAATTAAACTGTATTGAATTTAATTTAACTGTATTGAATTTAATTTAACTGTACTGAACTTAATTTAACTTTACTGAACTTAAAAAATTGAAAAAAAAAGTGTCAAAGAACAGCCCCAAGTAATACTGAGTCAGCATAATATAGTCATGATGATGATGATGATGATGATGATGATGATTTTGTTAAGATAAACTAAAGTTCAACTAAGTTCTCCTCCAAAAAAAAAGTTCAGCTAAGTTAAACTAAATTAAACTTAAATTTAAATAAACTAAAATAAGCTAAGTTAAATTCATGGGTAAATTGAAAAACAAATCTCAAAAATTGAGTACAAATACAATAGAAACAAAATACCTCAAATTAAACAAATTGGAAATTCTTCCCTAAAAAAATATTGATAAGCAATTATATTCAAGTTCCTTTAGTCCAATTTCCCCAATTAGTCAAATTAGGCCAAGTTTAGAATTTGTTCAATTAAGAAAATTCTTGTAAAGGAAACTAAACAGAACACCCGGACTTTTTACAAACTTCAGTTTCCCTACTGCTTACAGCCTCAGATCGGGGAGACTCGCCCAACGTTCCACTATAATCTCCAAAGAGTTTGCACAATTACAAAAACCCTAAACAAGCCAATGAGCCAAGAACCTAGACTATAACTGAACTAAGGAACACGAACAAGGGAAGAAAACTGAAACTTCCCTGGCCGAGAAGAGTCGAGCGCCACCACAGACGGCTGAAGTCAGTCAACTCGTCGTTACCTCCAGGTCGTAGTCACGCCTCGGTCAGTTGGCACTTATCAAGCAGCAATAGCTATACTCCGAAGTTCCTCTCGATGAAACAAATCTCTCAACACGATTACGTTCGCTCCAAGATTCGCTCCAATTTCTCTCTGGAATTCAATTTTGAATGTGTGCACTAAATCCCAAATCTATAGAGCTTTTATATCAGAATGAAAGAGAAGGGTGGAACGACGTCGCTGAGCCCGAATCAAATCTGCTTCGCGCTAATCAGAACGGTAGCATTTCATTTAAGCGTCCTTAATTAAATGATGCGTCTCGCACGAACGTAAACTCCTCGCACCATAGCCAAACGACGCCGCATCCTTCCAACTGCAATAACAATTGTTTCCGCCTTATCAAAATGGCGCAGTTTTACCCTGAAGAACCCAGCTTCTCATCAGCAGCTCCATCTTCATCTTTGGCTCAACCTGCAAACCTAAAAACTCTATACATGATCCCTTAGGATAGATTACTAACCTAGGACTCGTTGGCTTGTTGAACTAACCTAAAGGAGCACAAAAGGAGGATTACAAAGCCCTCACAATTTGCCCACATAATCCTACTTGTGCAAGAGCTCATATGGGGACTGTTAAGTTGAACATTGAACGAGACCTCAGCCCAACCATCACTGGCTCATCTGCATACCCTTAAGGAACCTCAAGGATATGCAGGCTTTTCATGCAAAACAAAAATTTGCCACTGGGTAATATCTTAGTGCCAAAATCTGCAGAGTTAGTCTCTCCCAATATTTTCTTGATAATGATCTCCTTTGATTCAACCATATCTCTGATAAAATGGAACCTAACATCTATATGTTTGGTTCTCCCATAATATACATGATCCTTACACAAATACAAGGCACTTTGGCTATCCATATGCAAGATAGGCACACAAAATTTACCCTGAATTTCCTTTACATTTCCCTTAAGACAGATTGCCTCTTTTACTGCCTCAGTTGCAGCAATGTACTCTGCCTCAGTTGAGGAAAGTGCAACAATTGATTGCAGCTGAGACTTCCAACTAATGCAATTACCAACACATGTGAAAAAGAAAGAAGTGGTAGATTTTCTATTGTCCTTTTTACTAGCATAATCAGAATCTACATAGCCAACTATATCATGTTTTGAATCAAAATCAGCAAAGACCAAACCAAGTTTAATAGTAGTAGACAAGTATTTCAGCAGGTATTTCATTCCCAACCAGAATTTCTCCCCAGGGTTAGACATAAATCTACTCAAGACACTAATAGAAAAAGCAAGATCATGTCTGGTGCAAAGCATGTCATACATCACAGATCCTACAACAACATCATATGGTATTTTGCTCATCTTAAGTTTGTCTTGATCAGTAACAGGGCAGTCAGCTTTAGTTAACTCAAGATGCCCTCCTAATGGGACACTTACAGGTTTTGAATTTTTCATACCAAACTTGTCAACAACTTTACTCAGATAATCGGATTGGGAAAGATACATTATTTTAGTCTGTTTGTCCCTAAGAATATTCACACCCAAAATTTTTCTAGCATGACCTAAGTCTTTCATGTCAAAATGAACACTCAAGTCTCCTTTAATTTTAGCAATGTCAGTTTTATCCCCACAAATCATTAAGATGTCATCCACACAGAGTAACACATACAATGTAAGCCTTTGTTGCCAATATGACTCAACCTAGCATGCCAAATTTTAGTATTCTCATCAGACTTGTTTTCAGGTTGGGAACATTTTATTTCAGGTGAGGTGACTGACAGATGCTTGTCGTCAGAGCAAATGTACAAATAAATTTATAAGTCCGCTACTCGCGACTTCACTACTGGGTAGCAAGTGGTAAGTAGGGGTCGAACCCAAGGGCATTAGGGGATAAGTTGGTCTTTGAGGGATCGTACAGCAGGGGAGCGTGTTTTTTGGTTGATTGAGGTTTTACTACTAACAGCTAAGTGATTGGTTGGTTGGTTTTGGTTTTGGTTTTTAGTGCGGAAAAGTAAATGACATAAAAGTAAATACTGAAAGTAAAAAGAAGACTTACAGCGGTTGTTGCGTGATCGGCAAGTCTTGCGGAACGTCAGCAGTTGAAAGGGCAGTTTATACTAAGGAAGTAAGTGCAGGTAGTGTTTTAATCTAAGGAAAGCATTCGGTTTCGGGGGCCTTGTATCATAGCATGTTTATCATTGACCTTTAGTGATCCTGCTAAGTATTCAAACGTGTATCAAGGCCATTTCAAGCGCTCGATTTGCCACACTGTCTAGCCCATTTCAAGGTCGTAGAGCACTTGTTCTATTTAGACTAGCACCCCATTTCAAGGTATACTAGCCTATGTGCATCCATTTGATCAATCATTTCCGATCAAACCAAATGGTGTTTTAGAGAGGTCGAACTCCTCAGATAAGCTTTGCCATTTCAAGCATCCACTTACCCGAGTATGTTCACGAACCCCCACGGAAGAGTTTTGTCATTTCAAGCATCCACTCAACCTTGGAAGTTCTGACCTAATATATGGCACATAGAACAAGTTTTGAACACAAAGAAGAGGCACTAAGAGTATAGTCTAAAACATTTTATGATACAAGTGTACACCCCTTCAACCGAATGAAGAGTTTAGCTACGAATATCCATAGAGGTGGATACCATAGCTAAGTACTCGAGGGTTTTTGAAAGACAGTAAGTAAAGGAGAATACTCAAGAACCAACAGGAGTATTCTCAAAGACTACTAGAATACTCAAGAACCAACAGGAGTATTATAGATTTCAAACAAAGCTTACAAAAGTGCCAAAATCTAGAGAGATAAGTAACTTGTGGATTGTGGGATGTTGGAATTGTGGATGGATTTGTGGATGATTTACAAGTGAAGAGAAGATGTCTATTTATAGGCTAAGGGAGGCAAGGAGAGCCATACACTTGTCAAGGGAGGAGAGGCTTGTGGCTTGAGATCTCAACACATGGCATAAGGAGAGCAAAAGCCATCGGGGTGAGTCACCACTCCAAAAGCCATCGGAAGATATTTGTTTCTCAAAAGCCATCGGTTTGACCGGAATTTGACCGGAGCTTCTCGGATTTTGGAGAGTGTATTCTGAATGAAAATGTCATTCTAAGATGATCTCAAGAAGGAACCTAAGCCAAATTCTGCTTGGAACATGGTCGAAATCCCAAATCGGCTGAAATTGCCCTTGTTTGGCTTTTACCGGGCTTGGTGCCTTTGCATTGCGTTCTTGTCCAAACGCCGACTGTTCTAGCATATTTGAATGATTCCAAGTCGGTTCCATGAAAGTTGTACAGTCGGAATCTGGTCGTGTCCTGACTCGTAATTCATTTTCAGCTTTAAAACTCCTCCTTAGCCTGTATTCTCTCTAGACTCCAAAATACCCTGTAGATAAATATCGGAACTAACAAGCAAAAGTTAAATAGACAAACAGTCTAATTTGGTGGGTTTAACTGTGTTTATGATTCATACAATTATGGTCCATCAGTGACCACATGGTACATCCCTCCCATGTTAAGTCCTCTTATCAGGACCTTTCCATCCTTAGACACTTCCTTAACTCCTTTATAAGTCACAATATGGCATCCAAGTCACAACAAGTTCCTCCTTCAATTTGGCACCCATTTCACATTTTTAATAACTCTAGTCACACCATCATGCAATTTAATCGGCACATTACCAATTCCTTTAATTTTAAGGGAAGTATGATCTCCTGGCATAACTTCACCACCATTTATTAGTTGAAGAGAAGCAAAGATGGTTTTATCACGTGAAGCATGGATTGTACATCCAGAGTCTAATATCTAATCAGAAATATCAGCAGAACCAGAAAGCATAAGCAATTCATTACATATTGAGGATTTCTTTCAAGCACAATGACCATTCTGGTTCTCCTTAGCATTCTTTTCCTTTTGATCATTTTTCTTCTTAAAACATGAAGTGACAAGATGACCCACTCTCCCACAATAAGTACATTTCCTAGACAAATAAGCCTGACTTCTACCAGCAAGATTATTAGCAGAGGCATTATTATCAGTCATGGGAGGTTTGTTGAATTTTTTTTATTTTTGTTCCTTGGCCAAAACTTAGCCTTGGCCATCATGACCTCAGACTTAGTCTCATTTTTATTATGAGATTTTCCTTTGAACGCCTATAAGGACTCATTCTTTTAGACAAAAGCAGACATGATCTTATTTATGTTAAGATCATCTCTACCGTATTGAATGACATCCTTGAGGGTTTCAAACTGAGGGGGTACAGAATTCAACAAAATTACAGCATGATGTTTTTTTAATTTCATCATCACATCTTTGTAACTCTTGGGTCATTTTCAAAAAAATATCAAGGTTTTATTGCAATGTCATTGAAGTATCCATTTTAAAGTGAATAATTTGCACAATAAGGATATCCTTATAAGCAGGGACTTAACAAGGAATATAGACTCTAAGGCATCCCAAAGTTTCTTAGGATTAGTGTGACTAACCACTTGCCTAGCCACATCATCAGAGAGTCTAAGCATTATCTCTGAGTGTGCTAGGTCTTGAAGCTTCCTCTTATGTCTATCAGTGGCTCCATCTGGCCAATCCTCAGATACATCATCCCAGCATTTTTCTTTGATGAGGACGGCCTTCATTTTGACTCTCCACATGGTGAAATCTGATGAACCATCAAAGGGGCTCATCCTGACAAGTTCAGTCATGTTCCTGAGTCAAGTGAGGAAAACACCAAGTTACGTGTATCAAAGTAAAATAGCAAAACAGAAGAAGCAGTAAAGGACCCAAACAGTCCAAGATCTCAAAGTAGGCAAATCTTAGATGCAAGAACCCAGAGTTGTGGATTTATAAACACCAAGATTAAGCCTAATCAGCTTTGATACCACGTTGATAAGAAATTATATTCGAGTTCCTTTAGTCCAATTTCCCCAATTAGTCAAATTAGGTCAAGTTTAGGATTTGTTATATTATGCAAATTCTTGTAAAGGAAACTAAAGAATAGAACACCCGGACTTTTTACAAGCTTTGGGTTCCCTAGTGCTTGGAGTCTCAGATCGATGAGACTCGCCCAACGTTCCACTATAATCCCCAAAGAGTTTGCACAATTACAATAGCCCTAAACAAGCCAATGAGCCAAGAACCTAGACTATAACTGAACTGAGACTAAGGAACACGAACTAGGGAAGAAAACTGAAACTTCCCTGGCCGAGAAGAGCCGAGCTCCACCACAGACGGCTGAAGTCAGTCAACACGTCGTCACCTCCAAGTCGCAGTCACGCCTCGGTCAATTGGCACTTATCGAGCATCGATAGCTATACTCCGAAGTTCCTCTCGATGAAACAAATCTCTCAAACTACCTCACGATTACGATCGCTTCAAGATTCGCTCCAATTTCTCTCTGGAATTCGATTTTGAATGTGTGCCCTAAATCCCAAATCTGTCGAGCTTTTATATCAGTACGAAAGAGAAGGGTGGAACGACGTCGCTGAGCCCGAATCAAATCTGCTTCGCGCTAATCGGAACGACAGCGTTTCATTTAAGATTCCTTAATGAAACGTTGCGTCTCGCACGAACTTAAACTCCTCGCGCCATAGCCAAATGACGCCGCATCCTTCCAACTACAAAAACAGTTCTTCCCGCCTGATCAAAACGACGCAGTTTCGCCCTGAAGTACCCAGCTTCTCATCAGCAGCTTCCATCTTCATCTTTGGTTCAACATGCACACCTAAAAACTCTATACATGAGATCCCTTAGAACATATTACTAACATAGGACTCATTGGCTTGTTGAACTAACCTAAAAGAGTACAAAAGGAGGATTACAAAGTCCTGATAATTATAAAAAGTTTGAACAAAATAAGGACACGTCATACGCCAATAAGAGCATCCCCACCATGACTAAAAATATATGGCATCCATCTCTTTCATCCATTTTATCTCTCATCTAGTCATGGCTCATGACCAATTTGGTCATGTAGACCCCACTCATGACCAACAAAAAAAAAGTTTATCATCCCTCTCCCATACCCATATAATTTTATCAGTAGAAAAATAAAATTATTTAAACATACATCAAAATATGACAATATGGATGTCTATTTTTAGAGCTCATAAAATTACGAATGTTTATATTTTCTATTTTATTTTTGACTCTTTAATTTTCAAAATAAATGTGTTATACAAGTTACAAATATAATCTATTTTGTTTTAAAAACATTACAAGTTAAGTAGTTACGAATTATACTTGGTTGGTTTGGAGCCTTATCTACCGGAAGATGCCGTGCATTGTTAAGTACATTTATTACTAAAAATTATCTTCAACTTGAAACTGATGCACACTTGTATTGTACATGTACTTGCATCAAGACGATGAAAACAAAGTTCTCCATTTGCAATGTGGTAATATTTTGATTCACACCACTCTTTTCATATACAAAATATCTTCATTTTCCGTTTTTGATATTTTCTATAAACACAACAATCATAAAAAAAAAATCCAATTTAAGATTATTAAAATGGAGCCACAAACAACAATTATGCCTCTCTTTATATCTTCGTCACTCCAAAACATAAAAAAAAAAAAAAAAAAAGTGTTGTCCAGATTATAATCTCCAGCAGCCATGACAAATAGCAACTTCCTCTGGCAAGCATCACTTAAAATTATTCTGATAATTTCCGCATCAACGCATGTATACGCTTCAGCCACTCCTCAGCTTCATCTAGCTGAGACCCTTCCCATCTTCCCAGCAGGTGCTGTTGGCCCAGAGAGTTTCGCATTCGACCCACTCGGTCAAGGACCTTATACGGGCGTATCCGATGGCCGGATTCTCAAGTGGGATGAGGCTCGCCACCGTTGGACTGATTTTGCAACCGTGTCTTCTTCGCCCAGGTCTGTAAATATTTAACTGCTTTTTTTTTATCCAGTCCAGCCATAAGCTTACCTGTTTCCATTGTTTTCTGTGTTATTTGTTTGTTTATGATTTTTTTATTGCTTGATATTTGAGAAGGTGCTATTTGGTCTCTGCGTGCATATTCACAGTTCACCAAACAGAACATTTGAGAATGTTGTTGCTACATCAAAAATGACAAAGGTGGCATTGTTTATAACGACAATTTACTGGCCTTTTCTTTATAAAAAAAAATTCAACTATTAAAAGCAAGTAATGGATAACTCCAAACTCATGTCATACATTCTAAAGGGTTGACTAGTTGACTTCTCGACAGTATGACTAAGATTATGATATCTAGATCACTCCCCTTCTGTAACAACATTTTACTGGCAGTTTAAAATCTAGTTGAGAAGATGATTCGATTCTTTAAAAGCATATTTTTTTTAGTGGGCTCCTTTTTCTGTCATAACATAAAATTTAGCATCCATGGGGTTGAAAATTTGTTGTAGGAGGTAGGAAATGTTGAGCAATCATGCATAAAAATTATTGTGTTTGCAAGTACTCTATAAGAGGGCATTAATGAACAATGTCTTGATATGTAGGGATGCTTGTGAAGAGGTGGGAGATGAGGAATTGATGGAGGAGACTTGTGGTAGGCCATTAGGCCTCAAGTTTAATCACAAAACTGGTGATTTGTACATTGCTGATGCTTACAAAGGGCTGCTAGTTGTGGGTCCTGATGGAGGTGTGGCCACTAAGATCTTGACAGAGGCAGAGGGTGTCCCTTTTGGATTTACTAATGGACTGGAGATTGATCAGGAGGCCGGAGTTGTCTATTTTACCGACAGCAGCACAAGATATCAAAGAAGGTAAGAACTAAGGTTTGTACTTTGTACAGTCAACACCTGTTCATTTATATTTGTTTGGAATTTAACTTATGAAGGAATCACATATCGGTAATATTGAGCGGAGATGATTCCGGGAGGTTGATAAGGTATGATCTGGGAACGAAGCAGACATCGGTGCTCCTGGACAAGCTTGTGTTCCCTAATGGACTGGCTCTGAGCGAAGATGGGGACTTTTTAGTAATGGCAGAAACCACCAAGTGCAGAATTTTAAGGTACTGGTTGCTGACGGAGAGGGCGGGAACGGTGGATGTGTTCAGTGACCTGGACGGGTTTCCCGATAATGTGAAGAGGAACGACAAAGGTGAGTTTTGGGTAGGGATCCATTCGAAAAGGACGTTGTTCGTGGGATTGGCAACCAGATATCCTAAGCTGGGGAATGCAGTGCTTAAGATGATGCCTTTCAATCCCATGAGACTTGTTTCAATGACAGCTAAGTGGAGAGGGGGTGGGTTTGCGGTTAAGTTGAACAAGGAAGGATTGATAGTTGGAACCCTGGACAGGAAGAATAAGGGCAGTAGATGGACATCAATTAGTGAGGTTGTGGAGAAGGATGGGTGCTTTTGGATTGGATCGGTCACTATGCCTTTTGCAGGAGTCATTGATGCGCAAAACTGAGATATCGAGCGTTACCTTCTGAGCTACGTCGTAGAACAGTGGATCAACATGCATTTCATCATCTGCTGGTTGCTGCATCATTTAGACATACAAAAGTGAACACTTGCCTACCCTGTAATATGTATCATATATAAAGAGTATGACCTCAAAAGGGATATACATTACATATATTTTAGACATTTTTCCCATAATAATACTGTCCTGGCGAATCAGAGGTAATGTAATGTAGGAAGCAGAACTATGCCATCAGCAAGGTACAGGGTTCTACTATAGAAAGTCATTCAAGCAGCTGGGGATTATAAAAATGAAAAATAAAATATTTACTAGGGGGTCAAGAAGAATGAGAATCATGCGTTCGTGAAGCCCATATGCCAAATACAAGAAACCAGAAGACGAACAGTATAGCCCAGTAGTGAGCAGGTCCGTACTTAATTCTCGTCAAGATAACCTGGAGGATAATTAACCGTACATTATGAAACAGGCAAGTGACTAAATCAATCACAATTCACTATGATAAGCAGTCAGAAGAGAATGATATCGTCATGTATTGTGGACAGTAATGTCATACAATCTAACTCAAAGTTCTGGATGCAATTTCAATTATCTATTATTGTCAAAAAAAAAGAAAATTCAAACGCATAAAAAGGGATAGACAAGTCTATGAGTAAGAGAAGAACAATACACAAACACAAACACAACCAAGATCAAGATCAAGATCAAGTTCCCTTTTATCACGAGAGTGTGACTATTAGATGAAGTAATGAAATGGACAAGCATGGAATTATTAGTTGCAAGGGTATTTGCAAGAAGCAAATGAGAACTTACAAATCGGAAAAAGATCACCACTGTCAAAGCACAAGCACCTCCAATAAGAATATTAAGTCCGCTATGTGCAGTTTTCTGCACATCAAAAAGGACACTCAGGCATACTGACAGAGGAAAACAATATAGCACAGCTGATAGCATTGTGGCATACAAAGTTGCTGACTTGGTGAAGCTACAGATGGGTAGTGTCATAACAGAGGCCAATTGTATCAGTGAACATAATTAAAATTGGAAAAGCACACCACTGCTATTCCATCACCTTACACACTAATTAAGTATATATTATGGCCATCATAACAACTTGCAGTTTGATAGATGTGTCACTATTATTTTAGTAACTCCATCATGGAAGGTTGGGGGCTTGTAAACAAACTAAACACTAAAATATCATTGGATAAAAAGGGACGTCGCCAGAACACATTGGCAGCACAACGAGGATGATGACCAATGATGTTTCAATTTCTTATACTTTTAGCCTAATTCGGAATTACTAACTCCCTGTAGATTCAGTTTCTTTGTAAATGTCTAGTGAGACATGATAGTGGTTGAGAGAGGATGCAAAACTGAAATTCGAAGTCCTTGAAAAAGGCAATAAAAAATACCTTTCCAACATGTGGAGCTATCAGCCACGCAAGAGTTACAGTAAGCAAGCCTGTTACCAGCAGTATACCAATGCCTTCAACAGCCCATTTCTTAGCTGGGTGCTCATTAGAGGGTGCTTGTTCTGCAACAACATTTGAAGTTTGTTCCACAACAACATGGGACATGACAGACAAACTATTGTTGACGAGCGGACCAAACCACAGTGATATTTCTCTTAATCGTAACCTTCTGATAGCAGCCACTGCATCAGGATCCACATTCATAGTAGTCTGTTCAGATGTAGGAGTAGGTTCACCTGAAAATGTTCTTTCAATTAAAGCTTCATAGTCCTTCAAAGAATTCACAACCTTTTTGAAGTCTGAGATACGGACATTTTTTGCAAGACACCCACAAATTTCACAAATAGTAGACCCATGGTTAATGAACCATTTAAGAGCGCATGCATAGTGCACTAAGGCTAGATCGTTCTTGCATGAACAACCAAGCTCAATCAATGAGCCTTGCTGGTTACATGAGCCTGTCTCGATGTCAGTGCTGCAGATGAAAACCTCACCATCCGGACTAACGAACTCAACAAATGCGGGCCCTTTCGTGCTATCTTTGGTGGAAGAGACATCTTTAGTATCTTTTGATACGGCTTGACAGCTATTTGAATTCAGCTGATCAGCACTTTCACATGATTCATGCAGTGGAGGGATAATACCTAAAAAATTCAATGCAATATCTCCTCTACAATCAGATTCAGCACATTGGCAGACCCGACAAACTGGAAGTCCCATATCTTTGTCTGTACTCTGACGTGTAAACATTCCCACATTTTCATTTTCGCTTGTTGACTTTCTTTCACTACTGTCTCCATGAGTGATGACCTCTGTATTCATTCTTGCTCAAGAATTATTTTTTTAGTACACGCAATATTTCCTTTTATTCCATTGCAGCATGTACAGTCGGATGCTTTACTCTTTTTTACTGATAGCTAAATTTCCAACTAAGAGCACTCCTTGCAAATAGAACTGGAAGCATTGCAGTAGAAGATCATATTTGTAAGTGGAGTTATATACATTTATCTGGAACTTAATAACAGGTCAAGCATAGCGTGATCAAACACTAAACTGGGGGCCAAATATTCCACGCAAGTTATACTTTTCAACATATAAACAAGAATATCACTCAAGATCAAAAAAACATTTCTAGGCATTACAACCGAAGACTCACAAACCTTGTTTATGTAGATGGTCAGAGAATACAATAAATGAAAGATTGTTAAAATCATGTTTTAAAGATGGCCTTTAAGATCATTTAGTAGGAGTTATGAAGTACTATTTGTTGCCAGTATCGCCTTTCCTTGTTTCAACTTCTAAGTTCCTAAGAGCCAAACAAGAAGGTAAGATGAGCAATATTCACACAGCACTTAAAAAATTTCTTGTTTTGAATAGCTAGAATAAGTGATTGCAACCATTCGTCATCAGTCAGGCAGTGCACAACTATCACGTTGAACAATCTTTAACAGCTTCAGTTCAGGCATCAGAGACATTAGGATTTCACTGATGGTGTTCGACATTTTTTGTTAAAAAAGGTAAGCCTCTGTCAGTATTGCCATTATGACATGATGATGAGCACAATTTTGTGTTAATGCTAAATACAAAAACACAAATAGTCCAGGTACAGGCATGACATGCTAATACAAAACTAGCAATGGTAGCATTAAATAACTAATTCCGACAGCCAACCACAATCAGTCCCCCGTAATACATGACAGATTATAAAAATCTCACAGGATAGACTGAACTGAATTCATTCCCCTTCTAATAGCTACTGTATAGAAGTCAAACACCAAGAAAGCACCAAAAACTATATATATAAAAATCAACAAACAAAGGTCGTCAATACTCATTGTTTACATTACAACCATTTAAAGCTAAAAAACTATAGTAAAGTACACATGACCCGATAACCTTGAGGCTTAAACAAATGTGAATCCACATTTCACACACAACAAGTAACCAACAACAAGGCTGAAGGCACTCATACACAAACAACCAATTCCATTTCCACTCACTTCATCATTTCTATACGCATAGCATAGCATCTGTTCAAAACCCTAACCCTAGAAACAGCAAACCTCAAAGATGAAATGAAAAATGAAAATCGGTCAGTAGTACGCGGCAGAAGTTGGACCTGTGCGAGAGTCAGACACGGGGACTGAAACTGAAATCGGATGCCAGATCGGATTACAGGGGAGATGCGCTAGCGGCGGAGTGACGAGGATCGTGAGTTTGGAGGGGATGATTGAGAGTAGAGTGGGGTAACCGATAGAAGACGAGAAGGAATTTATGGCGAACGTTTTACCCGTGTTTTCTTTTCTCTGTATCTTGACTTTTCATCATATTATAAGTAACAAATTTGTGTTAAATAATAAGTAATTAAAATTTGTAGCTCTTAAAGAAGTAATGTAAATAAAATTTAAAGAATTAAAATTTGTAGATTTAAAAGAACAACATTTGTAATGTAAATTTAGTAAAATTTAAAGATCAAAATTCGTAGACCTAAAGAATAAAATTATTAACACAGGTAATTACATGGATACAAATTACAATAATACCCTTACATATATAATATAGATATTAAGATTTAAAAAATCCGAAAAATAAGAGTTATTGGATCAAAAATTGAATGGTTGTGATTACTTCTCATTTCTCACCAAATTTGTTACTTTTCATGGGATCCCAACCTACTTTTCTAAATCTCCACCATGATTTTTTTCAATCATAAGAATTGGTTATCAAAGATATTAAAAAAAGCATGTCTCTCTATCATAATTTTTTTTATCATAAAATTGATAATGGGATGACCAAAAACAAAATTTGTAGTCATGAGAAGCAACCAATCAGAACATGACATATGTCCTGTTTTAAAAAAATTTCAGATTAAATTCGTAAATTGTAACTCATTTATCTTGAAAATTAAAGAGCCAAAAATAAAATAGAAAATATCAACATTCGTAATTTTATGAGCTCTACAAATAGACATCCATATTGTCATATTTTGATGTATGTTTAATAATTTTATTTTTCCATTGATATGATTATAATTTGTATGAGTATGGAAGATAGATGATGAACTTTTTTTGATTGGTCATGAGTAGGGTGTACAACTGTACACGACTAAGTTGGTCGTGAGAGATAAAATGGAGAGAGATGGATGACATATTTTTTTTAGTCATGGTAAGGATGCTCTAAAGTATACACAACGCGCTTTTTTGTAAACAAATATATATTATAATATTTTTCTATTTACACTAATTGACATAAGAAATTTAATGTTGCTGGCACGCGGATAAAGGATCACTTGTAAACCGTTTTTTATATAAATAATATAAATCAATGAAATTTCTTGATTTGATTTGGTCATTTGGACGGATAAAATTAAATCATGTGTGTTGGTTTCTAGACGACGAATAATGCCACGACTTTCATGATTTGATTAATCAACCAAATTTTTTTTCCACATATCTACCTTTAATCGATATTTTATGTAATAGAAAGTTCATTAATAACCATTTAATATTAATGTTTGATTGTGGATCAAATACAAACCAATATTATAAATAAAAACTACAAATCCATAAAAAATTTGACACGTGTCAAAATTAACCAATCAAAATTCATCCGAGATTTCTCCCGTCGGGGTTCTTTTTGTGAATTAAAAAAACACATGTGGACTTATTTAAAAATATATAAAAGATAGGAGGGGTATAATCGTCCTAAAATTCGCTACAGTAAAATTCGAATTTCGCTACAGTACGTTTTTAAGTCTGATCATCATGCATTAAGTCTGATCATAAGAATAAATTTTGACTTTTGCTACAGTAAAATTGACTTTTTACTGTAGCAATTTTGACTGTTGCTACAGTAATGTTCAGACTTAAAAAAACAATGTTCAGACTTAAATACGTGAAACCTTGAAAAGGCAAAATGTTCAGTGATAAGGCAAAATATTCAGTGAATAAATTTTTTTGATCAATTAAAGCGAAAATTAACGATTTAGCCATATCACTGAATATTTAGCTATGAACAATCAATTCTAATCGGAAAAAAAAATGAACAATCAATTCTAATCGGAAAAAAAAATGAACAATCAATCCAAAAATTAGAAAGGACCATATTACCCCGTAGATTATAATTTATATAGAAAGATAGAGTTTGTATTTGATCTTTTCTCTTGCACTTAAAGTCAATTCATGCTAGATAAGGTTATTTCCTAATCTTACTTGTTTCTAATTTACAATATAATAATAAAAGCCAGAATTATTTGGATCCCAAGATCAAAGATCTTGTGGTCCGTATAAGTTCGTAGTTCCTATTATAATTTTAGTTTTCACCCATCCTCACCCATCTACAATATTTCTATTTTTGGAAAATTGAGGATATTTTACCTTTTTAAAATGTACAATTTTCATGTTCTCTTTTTTAAAAGATATATTTTCTTGCGAAATGGATCTTTTTATTAATCACTAAAGGTGTACTAAAATCTACAAAACTTTAATCATTGTATCTTTTTTTCTTGATAAAACATTGTTTTTAACTTTTTTTAATGGCAAAATTGGAAAAAGTTAGCCAAATAAATCAGCAAAAGCATATTTCAAAAAACATAAATGCCATTTACTAAGTCAACAAAACACGTTCGAGTCAACATTATTTCTCAAAACGGGAATATTTATTATAAATCTTTTGAAAATCTGAATACATATTAAATTCAAAATATGTTACCATTTTCCTCAAACATTTATACCAATCTCCTATCGCCACGTCAGCTCGATGACATGTACGAGCCGATTTCTCCGCTATAAAATCACGACGATCTCTCTGCCCATTTTTCTCACTTCAGTTCTGAAACGATACGACAATGACGATGACGATCAGTTCGCGAAGCCTCCTGCTATGCCTGGCTCTCTCGGCCGCCCTTCTTCTCCCCTCCTCGGCCGAGAAGGAGTATGTGTTGACGTTGGACAACTCGAATTTCACTGATGTTGTGAGCAAGCATGATTTCATCGTCGTCGAATTCTACGCACCATGGTGCGTTATGTTTACCTTTTGAATTATGATTCTCTATGCGATGTTTTGATTACTATGCTCACAATGTTTTTATGTGTTTTTTTGTCGGATCGTTTGCCTGTGTCGATTAGTAATCGAGGATCGAGTTTGTGTAGGAACAATTGATGTCGGGATGATTTTCAGAAACTGAAACTAATTGATTTAAATTTCTGTGTTGAATTTTATAACATTTTTTGAATATTGTAACTCGGATTATGTATCAACACGTTTTTAATTTCAGAAATGGCAAGCGTTTAGCATGTTTTGTTCAATTTATTTTGATTTTGTTGCATAGGTTATGAACTTTTCATTGTTGATCTGTGTTTAATTTGACATGGCCTGATTGATATTTTCAGGTGTGGACATTGCAAGAGCCTTGCTCCAGAGGTATATAAACACCATCTATTAGCATTGTAATCTGTTTGTTGTGTTGTAGAGCGTATTCATGGGGTTTAAATTGAATTGAATATTGTAATTCTTGCAGTATGAGAACGCAGCTAAGACATTGAGCAGCCATGACCCTCCTTTGGTTTTGGCTAAAGTGAATGCTGTTGAGGATTCCAACAAGGCCTTGGGCGAGCAATTTGAAATTCAGGGGTTCCCGACAATCAAAATCTTGAGGAATGGAGGAAAGACTAGTCAAGAGTACAAGGGACCACGAGATGCTGATGGTATTGTTGCGTACCTTGCTAGGCAGCTTGGACCGGCCTCAGTTGAGATCAAGTTGGCCGAAGATGCGAAAAAAATTGTTGGTGACAAGAAAGTATCCATTGTGAGTACTTTTAACCGGTGTTAGTAAATGTTAGTCTTGTGCTTTCTGCAGTGGATGAGTTTAGCATCTTGACATGTTTGGTTTTTGTCTGTTTTGTAGGTTGGAATTTTCCCCAAATTTGAAGGGGAAGAATATCAAAACTTCAGTGCAGTGGCTGAAATATTGCGCTCTGATTACGATCTGGGCCATACTTTGGATGCCAAGCTACTTCCTCGAGGAGATTCGTCCGTCAAGAAGGCAACATTCAGAGTTTTCAAACCATTTGATGAACTAGTAGTGGATTCAGAGGTATTGTGTAGCTAGTAGTTCAGCTGATTTTATGGATTGATTACTGGCTAACAAATACAATATTGTCTTCTCCGATAATGCAGGATTTTGATATCGAGGCCCTGCAAAAGTTTGTAGAGGAATCTACAGTGCCTCTCGTGACAGTCTTCGATAATGATCAAAGCAATCACGCATACCTTAGCAAATATTTCAATAGTCCTGCTGACAAGGTCTAAAATACAACTCACATTAATGATTCATTTGTAATTTTGTTGCCAACTCGTACTGATTTAACACTTGCATCCCCAGGCAATGGTGTTCTTGAACTTCACAGATAGTCTTTTTGAATCATTCAAGTCAAAGGTCCATGAACTGGCAACTCAACACAAAGGAAAGGGCCCAATCTTTTTGGTAGGAGATGTTGATGCAGCAAAGAATGCTCTGGATGTAAGATTTATCCTCTCATAGTATCGAGACTTCCCTCATTTTAACCAATTAATATTGCATTTTATTTGTTTAACATCTACTTATGTCTTGCTGTTTTATGCAGTACTTCGGACTCAAAGCAGAGCAAGTACCTCTGATCATCGTACAAACCAAAGACAATGTGAAATTTCTCAAGGCTCAAGTGAATCCTGATGGCTTGGCACCATGGGTGAAGGAATACTTGGTAACCTGTCCTTCTTTCCTTTGCACATAATTTCATTTGATGTACCTTTACAAACAAAGATATGGACATTTTCCATTGATGCAGGCTGGTGAGGTGAAGCCTTTCATCAGGTCAGAGCCCATCCCCACAACCAATGACGAACCAGTTAAGGTGGTTGTTACTGACAGTCTTGATGACTTCGTTCTCAAATCCAACAAGAATGGTGTGTGATCCTCCCGTAAGAGTCCTTCAATTCACATTTCTTGTAGTCATTACAAAACCATCTAACATCAACATTTTGTGTATGATGCAGTTCTATTGGAGTTTTATGCACCATGGTGCGGCCACTGCAAGAGTCTAGCCCCAATCTTGGATGAAGTTGCCGTCCATTTCGAAAAGGACCCCAGTGTCGTGATTGCTAAACTGGTAAGCTATGAATGAATGTAATCACACATTTTAACACGTGTATAAGTCGAGACTCTAATCTTGGGTTTTACAATGTAGGATGCAACTGCAAACGATGTTCCCCAATCAACCTTCGCTGTCCAAGGATTCCCAACTCTTTACTTCAAATCTTCAACTGGGAAGATTATTGAATATGATGGCGGCAGAGCCAAGGAAGATTTCATTTCGTTCATCGAGAAACACAGGGATGATGGGTCCTCTGCCACCACCTCTGATGTTCCTTCAAGCTCCACCCCAACCAAGGAGGACGAGGAAGTGAAGGATGAGCTTTGAGCATGGTATATATAATCTCACACATCTTCCTCTAAACCAAAATACATTATAGTCATCTTATGCTTATGTTTTTCTTCTACAATGTCAGGAACTATTGGACCATTTTTTGAGATGGCTGAAGATTTTAAATTATCAGAGTCACCCTTCTGGACGAAATAAAGGCTAAATCATCACCCTCCGCTTTTACAGTCCTTCAGTTTTTGTTGTGTGGAACGTTGTTTTTTTATGCAATGAATTTTCAGCTTTCTATCCATTATTATGGCACCTCAATGCATTTTGAACTTTGCATATGAAATATGAATCCTTTAGATTCAGAATTGGCTAAAACGATGTAAAATAAGCAAACTAAAACAGCAAATTTCAAGCATAAACAACTCAGGATTTACGCGCGTCCATTTGCTCCTGCATCTCTCTTCTTCCCCCATTCATGAAGCCTCAGATGAAGCTCCGCTGCCGCGATCAGAAAATGCACCGCCTGCACTGGAGTCAACACCTCCAGAATCCCCTTCAGCGTCCTCAGCCTCAACTCATCCCCTCTCTCTACCATCTCCTCCAGTCCATCCTCCTTCGGCTTCAGCGTCGACTCCACCCTCTCCTCCATATCCATCCGCGCATCCTCATCCACTCCTCCACGCTGCTCCGCCTGCACCATCTCTGTAACTGCCTGCGACAGGTCTACCATCTCATGGTCCGCTGCCGTCTCCTGATGCGTAGCCATTTTCTCCGTCAACGATTTCTCCTCTCGGATAGTCGACCGCTGCAGTTCGTCGATTCGGTTGAGCTGAGCTGGCGACAGATCTGCCAAATCGCCGGTGCTCAGTCCGCGGATCAGATCCGCCAGGGCTGCTTCCAGCTGGATGCCGGATTTGGAGTAGAGGAGGTGAAACGCCATTGTTGGTCTCCATCCGCCCATCCACAGAAACGCGTTTTCCAAACTGGACAGCCACGATGGGGAGAACATCGCCAGTGCGTCGTTCTTGGTGCAGCGTGACTTCACGCTGTAGTAGTCTTCGTAATGACGGATGACGCGGTTAACCAGCTGGCGCAATTCGTAGTCGGTGATTCGGCCATTAGAAGTGGCGCCGTTTCCATTCAGGTGCTGGGAAGCTGTGATCAGGGAATGGAGATGTTGATTCTGCTCGACCAGCCAGCATTCGAAGAATTTGTGGAAGGTTTCATGCCCGGAGGCGCCGCTGCGGATTGCAGAGGACATGTAGAGGTTGCTGCTTGGAGGTAAGGACATCAGAAGGTGTAGCTGGAAGCTTGTTGAATTCAATTTATTTTGTTCATTGTGAATTTATATATAGGTAGATGTTGATATTGAAGTGGTGAACCTGAGGGAAGATGAGTGAGTGCAAGTGGAGCAAATCGTGAAATTTTGAATCTGATTGAATGCGGCTGGTCCTTAGTCATTGTATCTGAGAGTATTCTGAATTTTTTATGCCAGCGAGAATCTAAAGCTGAAAAGTTTGTGCTGCAGGGATATAAATGTGTTTACAAGGAGCTCTGTTGCTGCTATGTGCATATTTATTATTTATGACAAGATAACCGACAAGTAAGTTCACCATCTAATTTACTGGTTATTTTATTCCATCACTGATAGTTCCCGGAGAAATATGAAATAAAACAAATTGGCAGACAATTTGTTTATACAACATTGTTGAGCTTACTTGTTGTATAATAAAACTTGATCAGATGAGAAATTGAACAAATTGTCATGTTTTATAACCATCGTTGGATGGATCAGCGGGGGTGGGATAAACTTACATTTTTAGATGAGCAATTCTTGTTGAGTCAGGTTAGACTTCTAAGTAATAAACCATGCTCTCTCAGAGAATGCCAATGATCAAACCTTGTCATACATGCTAAGTACCTATATGCATCCACTACTGCTCTCTTATTACTCTGGCCTTCCAAGAGCTTATAGAGGTCGCCAACACATAACATAATCTGTGGATGTCATCTGGAATCTTTATTCAGTGTATTTAATAACCTAATGAACCAGTTAATTATCCAGATGGCAGATGTTAGATATTACCAAATGATCAATTAGACTGATATGTTAGATGCTGTTATCAAAGGGTTAATAATACAATCACACATGTTCTTTTATTGGAGCTATACTGCTGCATGCAAGTTTGTAACTATCCCCTTTTCCTTTCATCAATTACTAGGAAAGCATGCAGGGAATATTCTATCTTGATACCCATACAGATGTATCACGAAACCTATGGCTTGCTGCTGCGTCACTGGTATGCTGTAACTTGTATATGTATCTCTGCAAAGAACTTGTTACCCAGCCATGCAGCAAACTGTTCTATCTCATTTATTTCCGTCTCTTGCATAATAGTAATTGTACAGTAGTTCCATTGACGTGTGTTCTCCGTGCTTTTTTTTGTTGGTTTTGAATGGATTAGACCTAATATCAAGATTAGCTAAAAGGAATCAGAATGTATCTTTACTGGTACAATTATCAGGATTACAATAAGTTAGTGGATTCTCTAATTTAGAGTTAACAGTAAGACCATATGACTAATGATATGCTACTGTAATTGTAATAATTCATCTAAATGTATTTTTAAGCCACCTAAACCTGGCAAGTATCCTGGTAGTTCTCTATTATTGTTTTGTTGTGCAAGTTGTGTAATGTATTGACAGGATATAATATAGTTATCACGACCGCACCTAGAGTTGATTGAATAAACTAATCCTCAATATTATTTATGCAGTCAGCAGTTTCTAGTCTATCTATCATTTATTTCCATCTCTTGCATAATATTCGCAACGGTTAATGCAGGTTACGTACCTTCCTGTAAGAAACAAACAAAATTTTCAGATTATATATGACATTTTCTAGACCTTTCTTAAACTTCCATTCATAGATAAGCTTCGCGAAAAGAATAGTTCGGATTCTGAAGAGGGTAAAAGTTATTGTCTTAAAGGGTAGTAGGATCCCAGAGAGGAGCTTACTACAGATGCATTGTTTTCTCTCATTTCCATTTTTTTTAGTTCTGTTTGGCTAGTCTAAAGACTTTTTACGTCTTTTGAAGATAAAAACTAATGAATGTTTCATCAAGAGGTTCTTGGAGGACTTCTTTAAATTGCTATGGTGACTGATTGGTCAGATCTTTTTCCTATCGTGCTGAACTACAGGAAGTATACCATTTATTAGATAAAGGGCACATGATGTTGCAATTATATTTAAGATTTTTATAGTTCCGATGAGTTTACAGCTATTGAATTGTTTTGTTTGATTGTGCAAAGAAAATGTATCCGGCAAAGTTAGTGGATTATATGCAAGTTGGCTTCTGTCACATTTTTATTTTACAGTCCATTTGCACCTAATGCATCAGCTCATTTAAGTTCGTACATAGTCATAAATAAACTTACAACTGTACCTTTTTGTCCTATCATTAATTATTTCGCATCGAGTTTGGTGATGTAATATTTTTCATCCTGAAACCCACAGAACATGTGAGGTCAGATATTAATAAGCATTCTGGTGTTCATGATCTGCATTTCGTCAGGGACAAAAAACTCTAGGCTCAGATAAATCATCTCTATTGTGAATAGTAAATAAATCGTCTCTAAATTAGGATTAAGGTCGATTACAATATTTATGTTCTCTTTTGTGCGTTCAGAGTTACTCTGGAACTGGAGATTAATTTTAACTAAGGTGTTGGAGTCTGATCGTTTAAGTTTTCAAGTACATAATCTTTAGATATTGAGTTGTTTCTTCTATTAAAATAATGTCCGTGGACAGTGGACTCCATGGGTTAGACAATTTCTAGTTTTGACCATTGTACCTAATTTCCTTTTTGTATAAATTTTTTTCTGAAGGGGACCTCTTGGCTGGCAAAAAGCTTTCGTAGCTGCAGAAACAGAGACATAAAATTGAGTGCAGGTTTGTCTTTTCTGACAAACCTCGAATGGCTTCTTTATAAAGATAACTGTAAGTTTCAAGATACTCAATTTGGCCTTAAAATAAAGGACAAAATATATGATGGACTGGCTTCTTCGGGTTCATAAATGTAGTTGGTGACTAGAGTTAATAGTACCTGACATTGAATTCATAAGCATTTTACTGCCTATATTTTGTTTAATTGTCCTTCAGGGGGTGAACATGGAAAATGGGGACAGTGGCCAGTAGCAAAATCTGCATTTCATGCCTCCAGTTTATACCATTTACCAGCCCCACCTAGTGCAAAAAAATAAATGTTTTACTAGACTAGAAGGTGAAGAAGTGAGACACTTATATATTGAGAAGGAAAAGAAAAAAAAATGGTTATGAAATTATGATGAACCGGATTGTTAATCAAGAGACAAATTTATTGGATCTTTGTTGTTAGTGTGAGTTTAGGCCAAACTACGGTTTTAGTTTTTTTCTTTTTGATCCGTTAGAATTTATTGGAAGGAAAATGGCAGAATATCTGTTAGATCCCCTGCTGTCGAAGATGTTGCTTGCTAGTGTTGATCTAGTCATCTAGATGATGAGATTTTGGTTGTTATTGCGATGATACAAAGCGGAAACATATTCGAAAGGCCTATAAAATGACTAGAAGAAAGCAAAGTTCATCCAGCCGGAAGGTGACGCATCTTACTTTGCTAGCAGTCTATGAAGCATGGAAAATAAAGAACTTCTCAGGGCCATGTTTTAAGAATTTTATAAAGGTGCGATCATTGAGGGCACGAGATGGACAAGTATGTTATCTAACCTCTGTTTTATGTTTTTCCTGTCAAAGATGAGCAAATGGAAACGCCAAAAACGTGCCGAGCCACTGAATGACAGATATCATGAACCCAACTCGTGGTGTTTTAGCAAACGTCGAGCTTGAGCACACTCCATTTCCATTTAGCTTGATCAGAATGCCTCACCTCTTATTGTTAGCTGTAGTTATAGGTCTTACTGATTTGGCTTGTTACCGCTTACTTGGCCTCGGCTAAGATCAATTTTTGTTGATACCAACTGTAAATTGTAACTAATTTTGTGCTGTCCTCATGGGCTGCTGCGTACTACTTTATTTGCACACATATATCTCCAATTTCTCAAAAGGATAAAAAAGTTGGAGTAGCACTCATGACTTCTGTACGTACATTGAAGAAGGTAGTTAAATGTAGCTTAGCTGCCAATGATAATAAATTAACGATAGTCTCACAATTCTCCCAAACCAAATTGTTCACTTTTCTCTGCTCATCTTAACAGACTTAACTTCAGTCATTTTAAGCACCACTTAAATTCATTGAATCACCGACCCTAATGGGTTTTTGAAAGTGAGCTTACAACGTCCAAGCCTAAACATATGACATATGAGCAGAGGAATGTGGGGCTGTAAGTAATTTCAGCGGCACAATCCAACTCTCCAACAACAGCCATGAGTTTTCTACAACAGCCGACACATACAGAGAATGATACTCCTGCCTGCGCATTGCAAATGCTTGGCGTGGAACGTGACAAAGAGCTGAAATCAGGAGAGCCTGTACATCAAAGTTCAGTAAAAGAGGAGTTTGTATCCCAAATGTGTTTCAGAACGAGTTTGACATATCTTGTTTGTCTTGTTTTTAGTAATACAATACCCCGGCATGGCAGAAGTCGGTTTGTTGCATTTTCAGAGAATATAGGATTGGGAGGTGCCGATTTGTTGCATTTTGCAACATAACGATTCGGAGGAAGCGTTATGTTGCGTAAAAATGCCTAAAAGCTCTCAATCGCCTGGTTTGTCCACATAAGCGAAAATGGGCCACCTAGGCATTTTCGCAACATATCGGCTTCCCCGAACGCGTATGTTGCGAAATGCAACCGTCATTTTCCCAATCCGATATTCTCTGAAAATGCAACAAATTAGTTTATATCATGCCGGTATTATTAAAAACTCAAACTTGTTTGGAATAATTTTTCAATAAATAATCCCAAAAGATGGCCTAACCTAATTAAAATGTATCAATCCGATCCTTTAATTTCTATTAAGGAAAAAAAGAAGAAGGTATCTGATATCCAATAATAAGCTTGCGATACAAACATAACCAAAAACCCGTCCACATTACAATAACTGCAGGGTCTTTGTTTCTAGCTTTAAATCCTTTAAGGCCAGACGAAGCTGTCACTGAATCAATAGCTGCAGTATATGGTGGTTACAGTAGTAGATAATATCCGGTAATAATTGGCAGTTGGGTGTCTTCTTTTTCCTATGCTTCATATCAAAAAATACTTGAAAGGCTGATCGAATTATATTTCTTTTTTACCAAAAGAAAATAAAATAAACTGCTGTTTTTTTTGTACCTTTCGCACGTTACGATTAAAATGCAGTTAAAACGTTGTTTGGTATATCAAACTCATGGCTCACAGCAACTTTAAGCAACTTAAGCACACCAGTCTCTACATGTTGTCTTAGGAAATGATACTTGATATCAATGTGTTTCGATCTCTCATGGTATACAAGTTTTTTAGCAAGACATCAGGGACGGAGCCAGGATTCAAATATATGTAGGGCTAATTTTTTTTTTCCAAATGACAGTTTGCGACCTAAGGTTTACCGCAGTACTCAAGCTTCAGTTGGCATTTGCTGTTTCAATTTTTAGGGTTAATTTGGCTAATTTATAGGGCTAATTTGGCCCAAAACACTTGAGTTTGTCGCTGCATTTTAACTACTTTCTACTTTACCATTTGCATAAGGCACACTTTCCATCCTAACAATTTCAGAGTCAGTCTTATAGGGAACTGATTCTTACTTAACAGAAAATGTGGAGCAAGGGGAACCTTAACCATTTTGCTGTCCAAGTTCCCATATTTATTAACTACCTTTTCAAGGTATGGTTTTTTATGTAATTTTAAGAAACTGTCTTTCCTATTCCTTTCAATAATCATGCCAAGTATCTTCCTAGCCTTACCTAGATCCTTCATGTCAAATTCTCTACTCAAGTCCTTTTTTTAGTTTTAATATCTTAGCAATGGACTTAGATATCAACAATATATCATCAACATAGAGCAGTAGATAAACAGAATCATTATCAAGATCAGCAAAGTAGAAACATGTATCAAATTCACTTCTAATAAATCCCAAACTCAACACATAGGTATTGATCAGTCGATATTTTGACTAATTATCCACTACATTCGATGAAGGATAACACTTGTTCTCCGGGCAAATTGTCCCTATTTGATGTCTTTCTCTAGTGTTTCAGGTAAAATTGGCATATCATCGCTCCTTGGACGCGAAGTGCTAAAAGAACGGAAAGATCGACGAAAAAGGCCGAAAAGAGCTCTACACCAGCAGTAGACCGTGACATGCCGTGACGTCTCATTAGTGTCACGGTAGGCTTTTTCATCAGAAAGATTCAAGTGATTTTCAGCCATGCCGTGACATGTTCGAATGTCACGGGTGTCACGGCACCGTTTCAGCTCAGTGAGTTTTGCCCAGGCCGTGACAGGCCGTAACATGTTCGAATGTCACGGGTGTCACGGCGCCCTTTCAGCTCAGTGACTTTTGGGCATACCGTACGGCACCGTCGGGAGGCAGAATTATCAAGTAATTTCCAAATCCGTTTTTGGCAAATTCTGATCCTCTTTGGGAATTTATCAATACTTAGGCTATAAAGGGGCAACGACCAGAGTATTCTAAGTGTGCTTGAAGAAAGATTAAAGAACCCTAACTTGGGAGAAGACATAGATCATCGCGAGATTGAGGATTCAACGAGCACCCGCATCATTACGGTTCCCTCGTCCTTAATTTCTTCATATACACTGCTTTTGGTTAACTTACCATGAGTAGTGAGTAGTCTTCTTATTCTGGGATCCTACGGATCCCGTGCTATGTACCCAACTCTTCATGTGATCAATTGAACATGTTTTCATTAATCAAATTCGAATATTCAATTTCATCGTGCTTAATTTTATCGTTCTTGCAAGTTTTACGTTGAATGAGATGTTTGCATGCTAGAACGTATTTAGGTTATTTACCGAAAGATGGATGAGTCCTAGGTATTAATCGGAATCCCATGAAATTGATATTAGGTCATGGTAGCTACAAATGGTAGTACATGAATTAATAGGAAAGTTGACTTTCGTCTGAAAAACCTTAAGTTTAATAAATCGAGATCGTTGATAATCCGTGGATTGGCGGCGTTCAACGATTGAGATTAATCTAGACAATGATCCGTGGATGGGCGGCTTCTCTAGTGTTATTTTGGTTTATTTCCATATTCGATAGCATGATGAATTTACGTGACATGATTGCATGATTAGTGGGGTTGGCACGGGTGAAGTATGATTCTGGAGTTCCTTCTCTGATCACAAACCATTATTTTTCTGCACATTATTTCTGCTGATTTCATCACATCAAAACCTTGTTAATCGGAATAGCTAAATAGGTCGCCTGTTAACTAGTATTCACACGTGTTGTTCCTTGGATCGACCATATTGGCTTACCAAGGTTATAAATTTTGTTTGACTGTAATTAGACCCCTAAAACATATAACTTGACAACTATAAAGAGTTAAAAATGCGCTTGTCAGGTATCAAATCTAATGTACCACAGTCTTGGACTTTGTTTGAGTCCATATAGAGATTTATTTAAATAGCAAACATGTTCAGGGGAAAATTTTTCCTCATCAAGCTCACCATGGAGGAATGCAGTTTTGACATCCATCTGCTCCAGCTCCAGGTCATAAACTTCAACTAAAGAAAGCATTATTCTTATGGTTTTGAACTTAACTACAGGGGAAAAATCTCAGTATAGTCAACTCCCTCCTTTTGTGTGAACCCCTTTGCAACTAGCCTTGCCTTGAATCTTGGTGGATCACCTTCATTCATGCCCTCTTGTATTCTGAGCAGCTACTTACACTTTACTATCCTTTTTCCCTCTGGTTTTTTCACTGGGGTCCATGTCTGATTAGTCATTAGAGATTTCATCTCTTCTTTCATAGCCTCAAGCCATTTTGATCTGTCCTTTGATCTCATGGCCTCTTCATAGGTCTCAGGCTCTGGGTGGGTTATATCATATGAAGCAACTAAAGCCAAGTAGACTAAGTCTGCATAGCCATACTTGGTAGTTGGTCTTGGTTCTCTTCTTTCCCTATCCCTTACCAATACATAATTTCTCAGCTGGTCTTGCTCAGTCTGATCATATTGCTCTGCTGGTTCATCAGCATCTACTTGGACTATGTGGTCATCTATCTGCTGAGCAGGTTCAGGAGTATGATGTCCTACAGGGTCAGGGTTTAGTTGAAGTTTAGGTTGCCTAGGTCTTGTTCAGGCTCTGGTAGCTCCACCTCAACTGTGTATTGGATACATCAGGTTCTGGGGCAGTAGGTTCAGGGATATCATTCTTTTCCTTGCAGGGAAAGCACCTCTCATTGAAGGTGACATCTCTAGATATCAGAATATTCACTCCCATGGCTCTAATTTCCCATAGCATATACCCTTTGGTGCCCTGTTGTTACTGAAAACCTAAGAAAACACACTTAACAGCCCTTGGGTCAAGTTTAATATCTCTAACATGAGCATATGCAGCACAACCAAATTTTTTAAGATAACTCAAATCTGGTTTCTTATTACTCCACATTTCCATGGGGCATTTGAGGTCAAGAGCTCTGCCGGGGCATCTATTGATCAGATAAGTGGAGGTATTCAGTGCCTCACCCCAGAAGGACTTGGGGAGGCCTGATGTCAACAACAATCCTCTCAATTTTTCTAGCAGTGTTCTATTCATCCTCTCAGCCACCCCATTTTGTTGTGGAGTGTACTTAACTGTCCTATGTCTCAAAATACCATGCTCTTGACAGAAATGATCAAACTCATGGTTGCAAAATTCAAGGCCATTATCTGTTCTTAATACCTTAACAGATTTATTTGACTAGTTTTCTTCTAAGGTTTTCCATGCTTTAAATTAAGAAAGCCTCATCTTTAGTTTTCAGCAAATAGATCCATGCTCTCCTAGAAAAATCATCAATGATACTAAAAAAAAATACTTATTTCCCCCATGAGTTTCATGATTTTCAGGCCCCCATAAGTCAGCATGCACATATTCAAGTATTCCCTTAGTGTTATGTGTTCCCTTACCAAACTTGAGCATGTGTTGTTTAGCCATAACACACATTTCACAATATCCCAAATCAGTGATTTTATCATGTTCTAACAGACCCTGGTTACTAAGTGCATTTAATCCCTTTTGGCTTATATGACCAAGCCTAAGATGCCACTTATATGTATCACTGTTTTCATCAATACTCTTATCAACAGCATTCAGTTCAGTCATCACATGAGAACCATTCAGAATATACAAGCTATGATGCTTAGATGCAGTAAGGATTTCTCTACCATTTTTACTCACAGTCATAACACCATTTCTAGTAGTATATTCACAGCCATTGTCATCAAGAGTACCTGACGCGCGTCGTCTGACGCGTCAAATTTAATATTTATTTTTCTCCTGCTATGAACTAGTGTAGCGGTAAGCAGGGTCGAACCCAAGGGAGCTGGTGTTGCTGAAGCTGTATCTGAAAACGAATAAAGAAAGGGGGTTTTGAGCAGTAAAGAGTGCAAAGAAGAAAAATAACAGAAGATTGCCAATAAGAGAGAACATTCAGCTTAGAGTTTCTATTGTGACGTGTTTATCATAGATATCTAATGATCAAATCTTTGTTTCTTAGTATGGAATTCTGACAAAGGTAATTCCTAAAGTATCCCGACAAAGGTGATACAACACATCTAACCCGACCAAGGGTTAGATTTCTAGTTCTTTCCTAAATACAATAATCCGACAAAGGTATTATTTTATCTAGGTGTTACGATCTACCATTACGACAAAGTTTCCAGTAGATACTAACGATAAGAATTAATTGTTTGATTAAGCTTTGCGACAAAGCTTCCACTTAACCTCACAAATTAATTAATGGAATAAGCACAAGAACTAGAGAAACATAAAATTGCATTAAGAACGGAATCTCAAAACATAGTCACAATATGCGAAACCCTAAACTGAATTAAGGATTTAGCTACACATAATCATGAAAAGACGCATAATTAAAAGTAGGAAAATCTCTTCTCTTTGTCGAAAGTTTCGTCTCCTCTCCAGAGCCGTCTCCTCTTCGTAGAATGATGGATGTCGAAACCCTAACCCAAAACCTTAATATATAGCAAAGCTGTGTTACCAAATCTGGTTTTGGGTTGAATTATCAAATTGGGTTTCTAAATCCGTTTTTGGGCTTGATTTCCAAGTTTCGGGCTTGCTGACGTCATCAAAATGCGTGCTGACAGTAGCGACCGCGTTTCGCCTTAACGTTACGGCCGCGTCTTCTTCAGACATTAGCGTCGCGCTAATGTCTCTACGAAACGCGGTCTCCACTGAGTCCCGACTTTGGCTCTTGATTTGACCATCTAAACGACCTCGGATGCTCTCGGTGTGAACTAGAGAGTTGTAGGGAATTGAGTTAGCTACGCAATGACATATGACTCGCATTTTTCTGATCAGCGGTTCATTCCCAGCGCTCCGTCGAAGGTCCAAAGGTCTAATTTGAAAAATGAAAAGCCATCTTTTATGCGCGTTTCCTCCTAGAGCTTCCGAAACACCTGAAATGCAAAACAACACTAAGAAGTAACTGTTCGCATAATAAAGTGTCGAAATAAATGGGTTTAGTTGATTCGACGAATCGTATAAATACGACTCATCAAACCACCCCACACTTAAACTTGTTCGTCCCGAACAAGAACTAAGTCATAGAAGGAAAATAAATGTAACACCACAATTTCTTCGACGTCCTAGATACTGCGACATGAATATGAGATGCTAGTCTAGACTCGCTTTTCTATGCATAACTCAATCGCGACTAACATCATCATGCTCAACACAGAATTAACTTGATACATGTTACCTTTTTGAGCTGAAGTCCAAATCAATTCGGATGAATGTGAGATAGCCCTCTTTAGACCCATGATCTGCACTCGCTGTCCCGAATTCTGGTTATATGGTTACACTTCGTTGCTTTTTCTTGCACGTGATTCATTCGAGCTTCAAGGTTTTTGAGTTGTTTTGGGACAGCTTTTGTAGTGACATGGCTTTTGATGTAACAATCATGTACTTCACTTTTGTTGCGGGTAGAAATTTCACAATTTGGCTGATTTTTCTTGAGCTTTGCTCCTTTATTGTGAATTGCTAGTCCATGATTCCTTTTCTTTGACGAAGGTCCAATCATCGCACGCAAGCATATGGAAATACCTTCCTGCTCTCACTCATCCTCGTCCTTTCGACGCGAGTCAAGCCGAGGGTCGCTCGTCTGTTTTCCCGGCTACTTGGACTAGAGATTGGACGGTGTGTTGTTTTCCCGTCCCACCTGACCGCATAAATACTGCAGTGGCGGAGCAGACTCTCAACCATGTCGTCTCGAAGTGCTAGCCTCCACAAGGTCCATATAACCATATAACTCGAATTTCGGTCCTTTGAATGCTTTGTCAAGTCTCTCTAGGACATTTCTATCAACTCCACATCCCTGTTTATCTCAACTCAAGAGGACACGTAGTGGGTTAAGTTCACATGCAGTCACACAATTCAAATTTCACGAGAGAAACACATCTAATCAGCATCATCTATTTCACATCATCATCATTCAATACTGCATATCCAGGAAACAGAGAGAAATTTCATACTTTCAAAATTTTTTTTAAAGGGAAACGTGCAGACACTATGCAGGTGCAAAAATAAATATGCTGACACAACAGACTGACTCTCCCACCCCACACTTTTAAACAAAGCCGTGTCCTCACGGTACGACTTAAATTCAAAGACAACAGACTATGCAAGAGACACAAACGTATAGGAAAAGGAAGAGATTAAAGTGAACAGGTACTCCCCTCGTTTTGTCGCGTGAAGATGAGAATTCTGGTCAAACGAGTCAGTCACGGTCAACCCTAGTCAACGGTCAACGGTCAACCCCGGATCACGTCCATTTTATCTCCCGCGGTCAATATTTTAACGGAACTGCATCCGCGGAGGCTAATGTGGACGTGGTCCGCGACCTGCTCTGAGTTGCATCTGTTTCCTGCATAAAAATGTTCTTCTTTCCCAAAAGACAATGTGATAACACGGATAAAGACTTAAACAAACAGAAAAATAAAAATAAAAGTGGAAAAACAAAAATTTTGCCGGGCTGCCTCCCTGCGAGCGCCTTTATTTTACGTCGTTGGCTCGACGTTACCTCTTTAGGGATCACAAGTTAGGATCACATGGACGTGTGAGGTCAAATTTCTCTACCCCTCTGTGATGCTCATAGCCCTCAACGAGTGGTGCTCTCGTATCCATCTTCCTCACCGTCTTCATCGTTCCAAGGTTCTCTACTATAATAAGAAGACATAGCGAACCATAAAGCAAAACAAAAAAACAGAAAAAATAAAAACAAAAAGAAACAACTTCACCGAAGCGCAGCTCCCCGGTAACGGCGCCAAAATTTGACGCGCGTCGTCTGACACGTCAAATTTATATTTATAATCTCCTGCTATTTGCTAGTAAAGCGGCAAGCGGGGTCGAACCCTAGAGAGCTGGTTTGTGAAACTGTTCCTGTATGCAAATAAAGAAGGGGGGGTTTTGTGTGAGCAAGTATTGTAAAAACACAGGAGAAAAGAATAACGAGGATTTCAATCAGCGAGAAAATTCAGTCTAGGGTTTCTATTGTGACATGTTTATCATAGATATCTAATGATCAAATCTTTGTTTCTTAGTGTGGAATTCCGACAAAGGTAATTCCTAAAGTATCCCGACAAAGGTGATACAACATATCTAACCCGACCAAGGGTTAGATTTCTAGTTCTTTCCTAAACACAATAATCCGACAAAGGTATTATTTTATCTAGGTGTTATGATCTACCTTTACGACAAAATTTCCAGTAGATATTAACGATAAGAGTTAATTGTTTGATTAAGCTTTGCGACAAAGCTTCCACTTAATCTCACAAATTAATTCATGGAATAAGCACAAGAACTAGAGAAACATAAAATTGCATTAAGAACAGAATCTCAAAACATAGTCACAATATATGCGAAACCCTAAACTGAATTAGGAATTTAGCTACACATAATCATGAAAAGAAGCATAATTAAAAGTAGGAAAATCTCTTCTCTTTGTCGAAAGCTTCATCTCCTCTCCAGAGCCGTCTCCTCTTCGTAGAATGATTGATGTCGAAACCCTAACCCAAAACCTTAAAATATAGCAAAGCTGTGTTACCAAATCTGGTTTTGGGTTGAATTATCAAATTGGGTTTCTAAATCCGTTTTTGGGCTTGATTTCCAAGTTTCGGGCTTGCTGACGTCATCAAAACGCGTGCTGACAGTAGCGACCGCGTTTCGCATTAACGTTACGGCCGCGTCTTCTTCAGACATTAGCGTCGCGCTAATGTCTCTACGAAACGCGGTCCCCACTGAGTCCCGACTTTGGCTCTTGATTTGACCATCTAAACGACCTCGGATGCTCTCGGTGTGAATTAAAGAGTTATAAGGAATTGAGTTAGCTACGCAATGGCATATGACTCGCATTTTTCTGATCAGGGGTTCATTCCCAGCGCTCCGTCGAAGGTCCAAAGGTCTAATCTGAAACAGTGATATTTTTGGCATGAAAAGCCATCTTTTATGCGCGTTTCCTCCTAGAGCTTCCGAAACACCTGAAATGCAAAACAACACTAAGAAGTAACTGTTCGCATAATAAAGTGTCGAAATAAATGGGTTTAGTTGATTCGACGAATCGTATAAATACGACTCATCAGTACCTAAAGAAATCAGGTTTCTTCTAAGACCAGGAACACACCTTACCTTAGACAACAAAATGTCCTTACCATTTTCCAGTCTCAACTTCACATTGCCTATACCAATCACCTTACAAACATTGTTGTTTCCCATAAACACATTTTCAGAAGGAGAGTCAGTAAAATCAATAAACCAAGACTTAATAGGACACATATGGAAAGAACAACCAGAATCAAGAATCCACTGATTTTCAATTGATCTTTCAGCAACAGTTAAAACTGGCAGGTTGCATGGTTGATTAGCAGTAGCATCTACATTTGTTTCATGGGAATTGTTGTTTTGATTTCTAGCGAAGAACTTAGTGTAGTTTTTCTTAAGGTGGCATATCTTTCCACAATAATAGCATTTTCTAGTTTCAGTCTGCTAGTTTTTACCAGCATTCTTGTAATCAGTTTAGGTCTATTAGAGTTGTTGTTTCCTTTAGGCCTATGTGACTGATTTGAGTGAAATTTCCCTTTAACAAATATCCCATGCCCTGACTTTGCCTTAGCAGTTTTTAACTCATGTTCCCTAGTCCTCAGGGCAGTGCACAACTATTCAAAAGGAGGCACCACACCTGAGCACTGGCATGCATCCTTTACTATTTGATAATTTTTTGGTATAGAAATTAGTAGTATCATGACTTTACTGGTCTCATCAATTGTCTCTTTAGGTGTGTTTAACATGATGGTGATTTTCAGAAATTCATCTAAGTTTTCATCAATGGTTTTGGCACTATCCATCTTAAAAGCATACAAGGTAGCCCTAAGATATGCAAGATTAGGAGCAAGCTGATTTGCTCCTGATTTGCATAAGACTCTTCAAGCAATTTTCACAGTTGAGTAGGAGTCTTACATGCACTAACCTTTCTGAGTATACTGTCTGATAGGTCAGTATAATCAGGTTGAATGCCTCCTCATCCAATTCAGCCTTCCTCTTCTTTTGGTCTTCAGACCACTTCCCAACAGGATCTTCCAAAGTTATAAGGCATTTGTGGTGGGATAGTATAGCTCTCATCTTCATCCCCCAGACTTAGAAGTCAGCCTTCCCATCAAACGCGGTGATCTCCAACTTCCCGCCCCCATGGTTCCTTGCAAGATATCACAGCAAGACCCAAAATCAAAGCAATGAAGTGGATCACAACAAGATTGTTAAAGAAAGCTCTGATACCAATGTATGATTCTAAGGATACTTTAAACAATCTTAATCGAGTATTCAATTAGTCAGATTTTTCCAAGAACCCTAAAATGCAAGAAATTGAACAATACGGAAATTGACACACCCGATTTAAAGCCCGTGGTTCGGAACAAGTTCCTAGTCCACGTTGAGCACTCTTGGCTCGGTATGCACTGCCTTTCTTCAGCCGAAATCACCAAAACGCGTCGGACGTAGTTTTCCGGTTACACACTCTTTCCGCCGACGATTCTCATAAGTCGAGACCGCAACCCTCACAATCACACTCCTAGTACAGTCGACAGCACCTCTGGAATGAAAGCCCTAATCTTCTAATGATCGGAGATTACAAACGAGAGATAATTTCGAGCGAGAGAGAAGAACACCGAATGAGCCCTAATGGCGGACTGATTGAGTTCATAATAGATTTGGGGCGAGCAGCAGCAACTGTCCGATCGTTCCAGATGGATTGAATCTCCGCCATTGGATCTGATTTGAATCTCCCAATCCGCGCCAACATCCCGAGCTCCTGATTGGTCCATTCGAACATACAGCGACGACATGGATCACGCGCCTTTTCCCTTCAGTCCGAACGGCGTCGTCCAACTAATGGTACCAACAGCAACAAAGCGCAACTGGTCTTCAGCGACAGTGATCCCAGCGTTTAGCGACGATCCCCACTTCAAATCCTTCATGAGCCTTACCAGAACTCATACATTTGTTACTAGTAGCTTTTGATCACCATCTCAATCAATCAATCAATCAATCAATCAAAGGTTACCCATAAATTCAAACACAATTATTAAAGTTTAAAGTTTAAACCTTAACCTAACCAAAACCGCCTTATTATTACTCTAATAGTGACCCACTACATTTAATTTCACAACCAAACGACGCCGTAACAACACTTGATGTAATAAAATGACTCCTTGTCCTGTTTACTAATACCAGCTAGCACAATCTGAATAAAAATAAAAATAATTAAAAAATTTGTTTACAAGAAGAAAGCCCGGGAAACGCATGACTCTCAGTTGTGTCGTCTCTCAATCGATCTCTCATCCATACGTACCTTTCTTCCTCGCTTTGCGTTCTCCGTCCGATTTTTCGTCGTGACTCGATCGCACTGAAGTCAGCAGCTTATCTTTGTATATATATAGAGAGTGTTGTGGGATTTGATATATATCGTCGAAGTCCAGTTGACTATTGCACTGTTTTTGTTGCTGCTGTTGTCGGCTGCTTTCGAGAATGGGATTTTTGAAGGCGGATGGAGCAGTTTACAAGCCGGTGGAAGACGTCGATCTCGGTCCGGACAGTCACGAGATCTATCTCAAAGCTGATGTGAAAGGTTAATTAATTAGTATATGAATAATGCTTCGATCTGGTTTAGTAATTTGGTTGTAGAGTACTAGTCATCGGTACTGGTTCTAGAGAGAGTGAGTTTTTTTAAATTCAAGTATTTGGTATAGGGATTGATTATTGTTCACTTTTTATGTATCAGATGATATACTTGTAGCAGTATGATTTTGAAACTCAGTATAGATTATGCTGATGATTTGGTTTGGTTTGATTTGTGATTCCGCAGCTCCTCGAATGGCAGGATTTGTGGTGAAGGTGTTTGCTTGGTTTTTGGAGTTGAGAATTATTGGGACTGTTTTGCTCTATATATTAATAGCAAAGAATCGAGTTCATAAGGTACTAAAACATTTCATCAGCTAGCACTTACTGAGATGACTTTTGTGTTTTAAGTTGACTAGAGAGAGTGAACTAATTATTGGGTTTGTATGGAAATTAATTTGATGTATGCTGTGAAATCTGGTTAGCATTATTATTGTTGAATGATAAGATTGTGGAGCGTAGAATGTGTGATCTAAAAGCAATATTAAAATACTAGGAGGAGGAAAAGAGAGAATGCTTGGAGAACAGGTTTGAGAGTCTTTAAAGCTGGGTGGTTGCATGAGTAGTGATAAATGCATCAAGTCAACAACACCGAGTTATCTTTTCGGTGCCTTAAATCAAATGATATGTCGATTTCAGAATTTTTAAAGCTTTCACTGTAATATTTATAGTTCCTTTTTGCTATCCCTTTCATGACTAAATCGCCATTATAACATGTCAAGTATTTGATGTGGGTGCAACATTAACTCTAGTAATAAAAGCCATGCATTGATTTCCACAACTCTACTTTAGTACCTAACACTTGAGAATTATAAATAGACCGGCCTTTCTCTTGATGCTGACATTGACTATCAGCTTCACCTTTGGTCCTCAGTATTTTTAGGCTCAAATTACACTACTCATGTAATCTAACAAATTGCATGAAGCACTGGAGAATGAGAGGAAAGAAGGAAAACCTTGGACTGTAATTTTCTTAGTGACAAATGTTTCTAAATATAATTATGAACTGCAAGGGGAGGAGAAAATGCATTTTGAATTAATTACTACAGACGAACAAAAGACACTTTTTCTTAGCAATGGACCAGTCTCTTCACTGGAGTTGACAGTTCTAGTCCACGTTTGCAGCTTGTATCGTATGCGGAAATGGAGGAGTCACCTCTCTATGTTCCCTTACATCCCTGTGAAGGTATCTTGATCTTGCCTTGGACAACTTCCGTCTGTGTTGTAGCAGTTCATTGGCTAAAATTCATGTGTATATATTTAAATATATGAGAATTACTATGAAGAATTTTTAGGCTACCTTATTTTATGGAAAGTCTCTGTATCTTTCTTATATTTTGTAGAATCTGAAGAAGATGATGATATTGTGTGCATAGATCTTGATGCATCTCCAGCTGAAAAGGTTAAGCAGGTTGTTGCTTCTTTGCCTTCATCAGTGGATTTCCCAAAGCCTGCTTTTCACAGATGGACAGTTATGGATTATTCACATGCATACAATTCTGGAGAAATCACTCCTCTGATGGTATTCAGTCCCGTCTTGATGTAAGACTAAAAAAATGGATCAACTAGAGATGCACTGCAGTAATACCACTTTCGATTGTGTTTGATGCAGGTTGCAGAGCAGTTTATTGCTGCAGTACGCCATTCCTCCAGTCCTTCATTTCAAATGTCCTTTTTCATAAACTGCAATTTCGAAGATATTTTAAGACAAGCTACTGAGTCAACTCTTCGGTACAAACAAGGTACTACTTTTTTGAGCTACACACCGATTGAACATTTCTAGATATACTCGACAAAGATTGTCAGAAAATCTTGTGGCACATCGATTGTGAGGAAATTTAGCCACGACTCTTAAACTTATACTAAAAAATCAAAGGTACTCACAGTTCGTTGTTCTTTGTCTCATCATCTCAACTTGCTCCTGCCATTGCTTCACAGGGGAGCAAATTTCAGTTCTTGATGGAGTTCCAATTGCAGTTAAAGATGAAATTGACTGTTTGCCATACCCAACTACCGGTACTAAGAAGTCTTAACTGGCGCCTTTTCGCAAAAGATGTGTGCACATTATATTTTAGTGTCTTTATCTGTAGTGGCTTTCTCAGGAGGTACAAAGTGGCTGCACAAGGTGAGATCTTGTAAGGAAGATGCGTGCTGCGTACACCGTATCAGGCAATGCGGTGCAGTTATTGTTGGAAAGACAAATATGCATGAGCTTGGAGCTGGAACAAGTGGGATAAATCCCCATTATGGGTAAATGAGTTATTTAAATTGAGGTCTAAAATGCTTAGGTCTTCTACTTTTCCTTGCATTTTCACTGTAGCCATATGCTTAAAATGTGATATATCAGTTTCATTATTTTCACGGTTTAGCATTTGTTTGTTTCCACTTTTGTTCTGTGTAGTAATACTAACAGATTGATACATCATCTAATGCACTGGACTTTTAATGGTACAGGGCGACTAGAAATCCATACAATAAGAACAAAGTTGCTGGAGGCTCTTCCAGTGGATCAGCTGCAGTTGTTTCTTCAGGGCTATGTCCAGCAGCTCTAGGTGTTGATGGAGGAGGTAATATTTTCATGTTGCGTCAGAGTAATGAGGCTTAGTTCATCAAAGTCTCTCTATAAATAGTGCCTGAAACAGTGAAATGTAATGAAATTTTGTTGTGAAGTAGACACTGCACACAAAATGTGATGAGTGGTATGAGTGACTTGTTAGCAGCCCCACACTCCATACAGCATGTATATTTGACACATTTTGCGTCTATCGTCTATTTTTTTTTGTTTACATTTATTTTAGTCATTTGTGTTGTGCAGGGTCTGTGAGAATGCCTGCAGCCCTCTGTGGGGTTATTGGATTTAAACCAACATTTGGATGTGTTCCTCATTCCGGGTATGTTCTTAGGTGACACAGAAACAGCAACAAATATCTAGAAAATGTTTGGATTGTAAATGAAACATGTTTTTCAGCGTTATTCCACTAAACTGGACAGTGGGAATGGTAGGAGTTCTAGCAGGAACAGTTGAAGATGCTTTCATTGTGTGAGACTTCATATATCATAATACCTCGGTTTGTTTTATACAGTTGAGCTTATGTATTAGTAGTGGAACATGAAGATCACATAGCACAGCTTATGTATGGTTCCTTCTTATTTTCCAGTTATGCAGCTATCAGTGGCCAGCTTCCATCAGACCCACCATCTGAACAAAAGGTACAAGTTATATTCTGTATCAATTAAATATTTACTGAAGTTATTTGTTGTCATATCACTTGTTCATCTGTGGTATGGCAACTGTAAGGCTGTATAACACAACTACTTTGTGTCTCAACAATGACCAGCATAGACTGTGTATGCCACGACTAAGAGCAGAAGGTGTATCTAATATCAAACTGGCCAAGTACGGAGAGGTCAGTACCTATTTCTCTCAGTAACAACTAGCAACATTATCCTTTCTCTATTTTATCATTGCACATTAAGTAGTTAATATACAATCAATACATTTCAGCTATGGTATCTTAAATTAAGCAACTTAATATCTATTCCTTCCAGTGGTTCAATGATTGCAGCGACGAAATCAGAATTTGTTGTTCCAACGCCCTGAACAAGTTCAGTAAACGTTATGGTTGGGAGGTGTGCAAGTTATCTCTTCTCACTTTTGGACCTTCTATCCTCTCTTTACTTATCTGCTGGTTTTAAGGACTTACTGGATGTACTAATAGTAATGCTGTTTTTTAATCTCTATGCATTTTGTTGTTAAGATTGTGGAAGTTACTATACCAGAAATTGAAGTCATGCGTCTCGCACACTATCTGACAATTGGCTCTGAGTGTAGCTCATCAGTCAGTTCTTATCTCAAAAAAGTGTAAGGAAAAACAAAGCCATTTACTTTAAGCTTCTAGAGTCTGACTGGCAAGCTCTTTTTACTACTATTTGAAATCTGTATTGGACTGTGTCAATGACATTGACATTCATGCTTAATGTTCTGTGTGACAGAGACAGAGCAGAGTCGGGATGGGATGTGAGAGTTGCACTAAGTGTATATGGTGCGTTTAAAAGCAAGGAGTATCTAAATGCTCAAAGAATCAGGTACTCCAGCTGCCCTTGCTACCTTCTGATATTGCTCAGTCCAATCTTTTATAAATTATGAAACTGTACTACTATTGCTCTGCAGGAACCGACAGATGCATTTTCATAAGAAAATATTTACCAAGGCAGATGTTATTGTCTGCCCAACAACTGGGTAAGTCTTCCAATTTCCAGAAGCTTTCATACCTATCATGCGCTTCTTCATTGGGTTCGTTGCACAGCAGCCTCAAAACCTATAGTTGAGACTGTTGGTTAACTCGACTTTAATGATACGAGATTTCAAAGGAATAAAAATCACTTGCAGTTGAAACTAGAATTATCATGATAAAAATGTCTGCTTTTTTTGTGTGGACAGTGTGACTGCATACTCAATAATGGATGATGCTCTCAAAACTGGAGAACTTGACTACGTAAATGGAGGTACAATGTCCTACACTGGCATCTGAGATCTCTACTGGAACCTGTTTCTTAAAAAATCCCATGACTAGTTTCCGATTACTGCAGCTGCTCTTGTGCGGTATCAAATTGCAGGAAATTTCCTGGGATTACCGGCCGTAACAGTGCCAGTATGAACTCTTGAATCCATCTCTCTTTCTGAATTTTAGGTGTTGTGACACTACTGACATGTTCTTATCAGGTTGGATATGACGAAGCTGGTTTACCTATTGGACTTCAGTTTATTGGAAAGCCATGGTCGGAACCACTACTTATCAAAATAGCTTCTGCAGTACAGGTCCTACCAGATTCTTTATATAATGTAACATTAACCATTTCATCATCAATGCTGTTGTGTAAACAAGACTAATTTAGTAGTTGTTCTTACCTGTAGGCCTTGTACATGCCGGAGTACAAGGAACCACAAGTGTTCTATGATCTTTTCAGTAAGAGGGAGCTGCAGCATACCACTGAATAGATGGCGAAAGTACATACGCGGTACATAATAATATCAATTGGCGCCGAGGATACTATGCATTGCTGTTTTAAGTATAGAGGTCAAAATGTCAATAAGCTATTCAAGGTGTTACATAACCACAGTGATAACTAATAATTAATTCAATAATATTTTACCAGATGCTCTGGCATGCATTACGATTACGGGTATTTTCTGTATGTATTACTGGAAAATGAAGCTTGCTTTTGTATGTATATCCTGAAGTCAGAATTTTTCTGTACCTAAATACTCTACAACTCCCGATGAAATCGCTGAGGTATATACTGTAAATATTTTTAAAAGGGTATTTGCAGTTTGCACTATAAAAAAAATGTGACCAACAGAAAACATCCTAATTCCTATGATTCATCAGCAGAGCAGAAAAAAGATTGAGCATCCATTTCCACTTGAAAGTATGTTTGTCAATAAAAATTGATTATAATTATGAAATAAGAATATATCATTTCATCTTCTAGTCTTACCTCTTGACGACAATTTTCCCAACCCACTTCTATTTCTGTCAGAAGTATGGGTTGCAATACTTGACAATGCAGTGTTACTGTCTCTTGGAATTGGTAAAACACTAGAATGATCGGCCTCTGGAAAAGAGAGCTCAGAATTATTATTGGGCATCGGCATGTACAACTCATTAGAATGCAAATCTGATAACTCCATGCCTTGTTCCACCCAAGGTGATACTTCGTCACTGGTCTTTAATGACTTCTCAGAATCAAGTATGAAATCTTCAAGTGTAGCAAGTGATTTCAACTGCCTGCCAAGAGAAGCAATTGTTTTTTGGCATTCCGCAAATTGATGGGAAGCAATTTGTAATTCCTTTTCCTGTCAAATGAAAATATAGCACAGGTTTGAACAATCAGACAGAACAAGTACCACATGAAAATAATCATAGGCAATCATATTTCTACGAAAAGAAAAAAATGTATTAGTGGTGCTTGACCTGAACACAGTGTAAAATATAAATTTGATTCGTCTTTCTGGAAGAAACAAACCATTTCCAGGCTCCCAGCTGACAAATTATTTTCTGTCCATTTTTTTAAATAACCATATTTAAACATGTCACACTTACTAAGTTTTGAAGCATTGTATTTGATTTATGTCTATTATTTTCATTGACAAACTCATGTCTTTAAGAACTAGTATTAGTTTTCTGCCAAGAGCATGGTAGTCATCAGGTACTAAAACAAGTTGAAGGCTGAGTATTACCTGGTCAACTTTGAAATCCCGAGCCACTGCGCTAGTTGCACGATTCATCTCAGCTTCGTATTTAGCTTTCCGGAGTTCCTCTTCCAGATGTTGACATGTAACCATATTTTCAGCCAGCAGCGCCTTCTCTTTATTCTTAGCTTCAATTTTTGTTCTTGAAAGCTCATCCTCCAGCATTTGACATCTAACCAAAGCTTCAGCAGACAAAGATCTTTCTTTCTCTACTTCACCTTCCAAAAATCTCACCGTTACAAGCAAGGCTCCCTTCTCTGCTTCAACATTGACCAGTCTCGTTTCTGTCACTTCATTATGAGCATAGATGACCCTTACCTCTTCCTCAGCAGCTCGCTTGGATTCATTTGCTAATGCTAGTTGCATTTTCAGCTCCACCCACTTCTCTGCATATTCCTCTGCCTTAGTTTGCGAATTTTCAAGCTGCTTTTGGAGGTCAACCAGAGCACTATTCAGTTCTCTATTTAGCGTGTCCTCATTTTCTAGCTTCCCATCGCTCTCCTTCAGTTTAAGTTGTGAAATCTCAAGCTGCTTTTGGCACTCCACCAAAGCTGTGTTCAATTCGACATTAAAAGCTTCCATGTTTTCTAATTTCTCCTCTAGTTCAGATGTACGATTGATCATGCATTCAAGCTCAGCCTTCAGCGTAATCTCCACCTGATTTGGTTGAGCAGCTAAAGTTCCCACTGGACCAAAATCACTTTGGGGGTCTGGAAATGCTGCCATCCTTTCCATTTCAAGAAAATCATCCATAAGTTCACTTTGTACATGAAGGTCCATGAAGTTTTTTCTGCGGGATTTATCATTTTTATATCTACCAATCTCTGGCACAAAAACAGTGGACGATGAGTCAGAGCAACCTGGTTCAGTTTCCTTGGGGTCTAAGATACCCATCTTCCGTAGATCGGCTTCCAGTAGCATCACCTTGTCACCGCAGTCTGATTGATTATCTGTAATTGACTCAACATAAATCGAAGAAGCAGTTACGGACCTGTTTTCGTTAGATAGAGCTGCTTTACGTGCCAAGGATTTTAATCTGAGAGACTCAGCTTCTAGCTTGGCCATTTTCCTTGAACTTTCCAGACGTTGCTTGCTAGCTGTTTCAGCGGCTTGGATGCTGTAATCCCTCTCAGCAATTATTACCTTCATTTCTTTAGTAAGTGAGAGAAGCTGTAGTTTGAAGTTGGAATTTTCTGTAGAAAGGGCATCCAGCTTTGATTGAAGATAATGATCCCTCTCCATAATAGCAGTTGCTTCGGCTTCAGCCTTTGTATGCTGAATTGAGTGATAAGCAACTTCACTCTGAAGCTCGGACTTCAGATATTCCCATTCTTGAGTTTTCTTAAATACTGCATCATTAATCATTTGGTCTTGCTCTTCCTTTGCTTGTCGAAGTTGCCTCACACACTCCTTGAGGGCACCATCAAGATGACCCATCCTATCTTCAAGTGCCAAGTTTTTCTGAGTTACAGCTTCAAGCTGTTGCCTCATGGACAACACCTCATTTTCAGCCTTCTCCCAGCCTAGATGTCAACAAACAGGATAACTCAAATCAATTTAAGAGAAAATATGTGACAACGCATGAGGAACCATTACTCGCTAACAAGCACAGGAGGTGTATGATTATACACACATGATGCATAGCGTATCTATCAGGTATATAGCCAAATGCTAGTATAAACTGAAGAAGTATGTACTTGCAGATAGACGCATAAATAGTAGAAGTTTTAATTCCTCCTCTCATCTAACTCTTGATTGGCACACTTAACAAACAATCGAATGCATATACAAACTTACCTTTGAAGCTCTGATTTTGATATTTTTAAAAAGAAATAAATTCGTTCATATTCCTTGTTTTACAGCGTATTAAGGAAATTAGTACTATTAAAAACAATAATTAATCGAAATAAGTTATTTGGATCGTAGTCGCAGTTATGTGCATTTTTTGTAGGTCCCAAATAATGCAAAATTAAGAGGGTGAGTAGGCATACCTGCTACAGCTTCCTCAGCAACTTTGGCATGTTGCTTAGCTGAATCTTCTTTGAGCCTGATTTGTGATAGAGCATCTGCTAGCTTCTCCTTGAGAGACTTAACATCATCAGTTACCTCATCCTCCAGCATAGTTTTAGAGGTTACTTCAGGGGACTGAGTGTTCTGAGTTGTATACACCACCTTTAATAGAAAATAATTTTTTTTGTCAGATTCATTAGTCATTGGCAGACAACTTCTAACGAACTGCGGGAGGTGTAGATTTGTGGATTATCAATTGACAGCTTCTCATGTTTGAGTCATTTGACTCATTTTATTTAAGAGAAAAATTGTATGTTTCAGATACGCGGAAATAGATATCCGCATCACAACAAAACTTGCCCCAGGAAGGCAAACAAATCCAAGGCTACCTCCTGCAATAAAAAGATTAGAGGTGCAACTACAAACAATAAAAAGAAACAAAGTGCAACTACACTTGCAACCCATGTGACAAGGATTGTACTGTGGCGTGTCATGTATTATTGACTTCATGGAACATTCTTTTGGTGATCCAGTAAAGTAGCGCTGCAAACATATTGGATCAGTTTTATGACAAATTGTTTCTTCAACTTTGAAGGGCAAACAATGATCAAATACTTTTGAGGACACGCACCGAGACTATCATAGAATCGGTCCATATTCATACTATAAGAAGACACAGAAATATGATCATTAACTCTCATAATTGAAGGCATAAATGTTTGTATGAGTAACTAAATTATAGAGCGATGACACCAACCTGTTCATCAGAAAATCTTTCTGAATGAGAAGATATGGATCCTGAGCTCTCAGTTTCACCAGGACTTTTTTCAGAAGACTTCCTCCGCCACAGCCAACTGCGTCTGTCCATCGTGAGCGATAAAGATAGTGCGCGTGAGCAGATTTTTTTTCAATCTACTCACAACCAGACATACAAAATTTTCCCTGTCCGCCTTCAGTGTCTATCTAATTTTCCCCAACAACATAAACGATTCGAACTCAGAAATCACTTTTTGCTTTTCTAATCCCTGCAAATAAACAATAAATCATCCTGGAAACAAGTTAACCTGACAGAACTTGACATCCACACACAACACAAGCAACAACACTGCAACAGTTAATATAAGGATTACAGGCATTACACTGCTTGGCTTCTAATTTACTCCCCAACCAACTAACCAACCTACCTACAAAGTAAAATACAGGCAAATTCATAAACGTAGATACAAAAGTCTCAAATCCATTTGCGGCAAAGCAGACAAGGATATTCCAACAAACCATATGCTATATGCCTAGCTAACCACTAGCCATATTCAGACATCTGCCAACCATAAGGCAGCCTGAGTCAATCGACCAAGCCAACACTAAATTAATTTGTTAACTCCAATTCTAACGCTACCAATCAGTTCACGCTGAAATCTAAATCCGACGAGCGACGACTACATAAGCAAATAACAAATTAATTCAAATTTCCAACAACGAAGCTGATCCATCTCACGACTCGAACAATAAACAAGCAAAATGAACGGAAGGCAAGAGAAGAGATGAAGACATACGATTCCGGTTCGCAGAGATCTGAAGATATCGCAGAGAGTAATGTCGAGAGCCACAGCATTCGAAAAATCGAAGTGAATTGGTCGCTCGCGCTCGTAAGTCTATCCACGCTGACGGTAGTAGGTCCTGAAATCCGGAAAGCGATAGGGGTGATTGAAACCTGTCTGCTGCTTCTGCAACAAACAGCTCATTGTTTATCGTCTAGCTGGTGGATTCATTTTCAAATCCGAATTGCCGAGTTCCCGCGCCATCGACGAATCGAATCGAAACGAGTAGGAATTGAATTTGGCGCAGAGAGATGATCTATTGCGGTTCGATCTGACAGATGGAAGGATGGATCAATGATTGAAAGAGAGAGAGAGAGAGACTGGCGCTTTAGAAGCTCTGCAGCCTTGGGATTTGGAACGAGAAATGAAGCCGAACCGAACGCTCCCTTGGGATTAGTTTCTCACTGGCTTCTACTCTGTCTGTCGTTGTCGTCCTCGTGCTCCGTAGTGCGCTGCTGCGTGTCAGCTTTTGCCTGTGACTGTGAGTCGTTATTATTTCTGTTTATTTACTTACAAGTCCTTCATGTTTTATGATTTGAATTTTAATCCGGTAGATTATATATAAATTATCAAATGCAGTGGAGCGTTCGGTTGAGAACTCCTAAAAATTCGAGAAACTGAAATTTCAAATCTCACCATTGGATCAAGTTGCATCTTTGAATGTGGAGGTGTGACACGTGTCTCACTCACATTTTTTCCTTCATTGTGCAGTTTCGAGCATTATTTTTGTCTAGATGTATTTTCAAGTTTCGGAAAATGCACTTAGGTAAAAACGAAAATACATAAAGAAGGTTCTCATGGTTCTCGAAAAAAGAGGGGTTCTCATTTGAGTGCTCTCATCAAATGCATTTCAGTTGTTTCTATTTTTTCAAGTATTTTCGAAATATCTCATTTAAAATTTTGACGAGTTACGGAAATCTGGAAACCTCCAGAAACCTTAGTACGAGGAGCGGTCAAATGAGAACCCCTTTAAATTTCGAGAACTTGAAACCTCAATCTTCACCTTCCAAAACGCAAGATGAATTTTCCAAGATGCATTTAATGTCAAAGTCAAAGCCACATTTTTTGACTTTATTTTTTGGACATATGTACATGCAGATTTAAAGATGCATTGACTTAATGGTGAGATTTGGGTTCTCAAGTTCTCGAATTTTTAATGGTTCTCAATCGAGTGCTCACAGCGGTTTTCGATGGTTTATTTTTTCCTTATTTTTGGATTTGCGGTTTCCGTTTCCGTGCTACATAGGTTTCCATGTGGCAAAAATCTATATAATGGTCTCAAACTTGGTGGCATGTTGGTTAAGGAGTCCTGGGGATACCATTTTTCTCACAATTTTGTGAGATTTTTCCTCTTCATTTTCCTCTTCCTCGTCCCGCCTTGCGCGTGGATGCTTTCCTCCACGTCTCGCGCGTGATGCTTCCTCCGGCCGTCAAGATGGACGTCGTGTCTAACAACGGTAAAGGTAGCCTGAGCTATGCATTGTATTATTCCTAGTTGTTGTACCCCATTATATTATCAAAAAAAATGGTCTCAAACTGAATTTTGTTTTTAAAACAAAATTAAATTCAACTTGATGGACAACCCCAAACTCATGTACATAGAAGTTCTAACTGTCGATATCCTGATCATTCGACCAATACTATGACCAAGACACCACTACCTTCTATAATTGAATTTTGTTGACTAGAAAAAATTACAAATCTTGATCGTGTTAAAAATCAAGTCGGTTTCTCAAACTGACTTTTATTAAAGTTTATAAACTACTTCATACCCCAAATGTCCAAAATTGTGATTGAAACTGATATTTGGATGAATTGAGGCATTTCGTAATCGTTTTCGGAAAGAAATAAAAACCATGACTTTTACCTAGATGGGACAGCTACGAATTTCTTCAAAATAAAACAGTGACATTTCAAATGTATAATTTATATTTTTTTTGTCAAAATTTTGTGCCAAGCATGTGCGAAATGTGAAAGTAGCGATTGAATTTTGTAATATGAAACTTAAAAGCTCCACCCACTCAAATAATTGATATATTACGTTTGCAGTTTATGATGGAGACAACTTTTATCTGCATCCCATCCGACACACTGGAAATTTTGGATGGTTCGGACTTTTAAGAGCTCATTTTGAATTTTGGGATGCTTCTTTTTTTCTGCGAAACCGAACAGTATGTTTTTTACAATTTTGTTAAGGAGTACATTTGTCCTTTTTCTGAAATTCTTGTGTTTACATTGTGTTTGAACTTTGAAATCGGACAACTTGGGTTCCAAAAATATCTGCCCAATCTCCGTTACCATGAAAATCGGCCAAATGTAGATTTAGAAGGCCAAATGTAGATTTAGATTTCTAAATCATTTTGAAGGCATCAACCCGAATTTGAATTTGATATCACTCAATGAAGCGTAGGACGCCTCCATTAGAAGATAAACCTGAATAACACACGATGACATGGATAAACCTGAATAACACACGGTGGGATTCGAACTAATGACATTGGTATTGCAAGGAACGTGTTCTATCAACTCAACCATTACTTTTGTTGATAGTCCATGTTCTTTCAAATCCAAAATATTTTAGGGGCTGTCCAATTGAACTGAAATTTATGTTAGCTGAATTTAATTTATGTTAAATTAGCTGAATTTAGTTTAATTTAATTTAATTTAGTTTAGCTGAATTTAGTAATTAATTTTAATTTGGTTTAATTTATGCTAACTTTGCTGAATTTAGTTTATTTTTGTTTAACTTATAGTTTATACCAACTTAACATTACTTAACAATCATCATCATGCATCATCATCATCGTCATCATGCATCATCATCACACCATGCATCATCATGCACCATGCACCATCATCATCATCGTGCATCATCATCATCATGCATCATCATCATCATCATGCATCATGCATCATCATCATCCATCACCATCATCATCCATCATCATCATCATCATGCATCATCACCATCACCATCATCATGCATCATATCATCATCATCATCATGCACCATGCATCATCATCATAATCGTGCATCATCATCATGCATCATGCATCATCATCATCATCCATCACCATCATCATCCATCATCATCAGCATGCATCATCATCATCATCGTCATCATGCATCATCACCATCACCATCATCATGCATCATGCATCATATCATCACATCATGCATCATGTCACCATCATGCATCATGTCACCACCACCACCACCACCATCATCATATTACCATAATCATCATCATATGATGCATGATGATGATGGTGGTGGTGGATGATGATGATGCATGATGATGATGGTGATGATGGTGATGATGATGATGATGCATGATGATAATGCATGATGATGAGGCATGACGCTGACGATGACGATGATGAAATGATGCATGATGATGATGGTGGTGGATGATGATGATGCATGATGATGACAATGACAATGATGAAATGATGGATGATGATGATGATGGTGATGATGATGATGATGATGATGCATGATGCATGATGATGACGCATGATGATGATGGTAATATGATGATGATATGATGAGGGTAATACGATGATGATATGATGGTGGTGGTAATATGATGATGATGGTGATGGTGATGGTGATGGTGATGGTGATGGTGATGATGATGATGATGATGATGATCATCATCATCATATGATGATGATGATGATAATGTGATGGTGGTGATGATAATGAATAATGATGATGTGATGATGATGATGATGTGATGATGATGATGATACGATGATGATACGATGACGATGACGATGACGATGACGATGACGATGACGATGACGATGACGATGGTGGTGGTGATGGTGATGATGATGATGAACTTAAATCAAATACAATTTATTTTATTTTAATTTAGTTTAATTTAATTTAGTTTAGTTTAGATGAATTTAATTTAATTTAATTTAGCTTAGCTGAATTTAGTTTAATTTAATTTAACTTAGCTGAATTTAATTTGTAAAGCATAAATTTAAAGCCAACTGGACAAGCTTTTAATCCACTGTCGGATTCAGAATTTTCATTTTTTTGAGCGGAGGCAATGGTTATTAAGTTTTTAACAAGTAACTAAATTTTAAATTCTAAGATGCTCAAATTAAACCGCGGATCTTATGAGAAGCATAATTTAGGTAAGAAATGAGAATTTCATCTACAGCGCGGGTTAAGAGCGATTAATTTCAAATTCGTACTAATTTCACCATAAGATATGAACTAAAGGGTGAATTAGTCAAATTAAGTATCCAAAGTTAACCCCAAGTTCCTCGCATCGGCCGCCACTCGTCGATATCGTGCCTCTGCGCAAAGCGACTACGCCAATTCGCGTCGTGGTCGGTGGTAGTGAAGTTTAAATTGTCGATCGAACGACCTGGTACCTATAAGGAGCTCTATGGACGATTGTCAAAGGAAAAGAGCAGTGATGGTGTGAATGATGTGAAGCTCGAGATTGGAGAAGATGAAGGAAGAGGATAAGATGGAGGGATGAGAGACAATATGGAGCTGATGATTAATGGATTAATAAGTAGTCACATTCGTCCATCCAATTTTACTAACATTGGTTCTGAATTCTCGGGATGCACAAAATTTACGGGTCAGACCAGGACCGGAACGTAAAAATCCGGGTCCGTTCCAGTACACGGTCCACCTTTTCGAAAATGTTCGGTTCACCGGTCCGACCCGAACTATAAAATTCCAGTCGGACCGGATGTGCATCTCACTGTATTCATGATAAAATTCTTAGTTACACGAAATTCGTAGCATATTTGTCACTAATTATGTGTTGCATAATTTGGATCATATTTGTCACTAATTCATAGCATTTTGTTAATAATTTGTAGCATAATTGTCACTAATTCGTAGCATGATTCGTCACTAATTCATAGCATAATTGTCACCAATGCATTGCATTATTCGTAGCATATTTGTCAATAATTCATAGAATAACTCGTAGCATAACTGTCACTAATTAATAACATAATTTGTAGCATATTTCTCACTAATTCATAGCAGTGTTGATTTCCTTTTCACTAAGTGCTTCATTTACTAATATGTTGCTAAGTGTTTGATGAAATGTCTAAGTGACATGTTTGTCTTAAAACTTAATTCTAAGTATTGGAAAAGCTTAGTGATGGTTTTGATGTAGTGAAAGTGATCATATCTAGTGTTCATGAAAGTGAATGCATGGATATGATGTTAACTAGTGCTTCATGCCTATTTCACTTATTAACTTTGGAAGAAGTTTCAATGCTAATAAGAGTTATAGAGTAAATCGATATCTTGAAAGAGTGAGATTTTATTTGAGATGGCTTGACTTGGAATAGATTCACATGAAAATTGGTCAACCTTAGTCCAAGTTAGGTTTTAGACAATTAAACACCTAGAAATGCTTAGAAATTGTTTATGTGATCATTGGGACATGCCAAGTAGGGGAGTAACCCTCGAAACGCCCTTAGTCTATCTTTCATCTCTAATTACTTTCCAAGTAGGATTTAGATACACACACTCTTTATCATTTTGATTAGAGTAGCCGAACGGAATCACAATCTTACATAGTACATGTACTTAAGTTGCTCCTTTGGGTTCGACTCGGTCTTATCGATAATATAAATTGTTTTTGACTAGTTTAATACACCTTAGATCACACCAATTTAAGGATTAGAAAAACTGCAACGTCATTCCAATAATTGAGAGAGTTGTACAGAACATCTCCTATATCATTATATGCAATCCCTCTTATACAACACACATAGTCATATGGCGTCGCATAAGATAAAAGTTGTTGACTGAACATTGAACGATGCACTTAATTTATCATAGTTATTACTTTTGTAAATTATTCAAAAAGAAGATCGTTAGATATGGCACCCTTACGAGACAACATTTGATGTGTCATTTTAGATGATATCTCATCGGAGCATTTACACGACTTACTTTGCACAGTCGTTTTAGTTGTTGTCGCTAATGCTTACATATATACTACTAACATTGATATGTCACCTTACGTGTGTCACGTTTGACTTTCCGGGAACGAGAGCCCTATTAGACCCGCAAGGCCTCATCCTTTTCATCCCGTAAGATTGCGACCTTTATTAAAGGTTTTTAAATTAATTAAGTATTTTTATTTTTCAATTGACAGCTCCAACCCTCTTGATATGAGTTCGCTCTGACTTGGACGACCTGTCTTCTCATGACCCTGCTCTTATGTAACCTTAGGACTGAAAAAACTATTAAAAGGTCAACCGATCGTAACATTATTTAGTGAATACATGAAAAAGCTCTTAAACTTCAATCCTGCCGAACTCTCCACCTCGTGAATGCTAGATAGGGATTCAAACATTAGACACACCCTTGTTGCCTAAATTCAATCTAGGGTTTTTTTTTATGAAGGGGTATAACGATTCATAACATATCAATACATATCGCGATAGTCTTAATAATCTAGTACATATATATCAATCTTCGAAACTCTATCAAGGCATCTCGAGTAGATCCAGAAATTATTGTTACATATATCCGCATCTTGAAGTACAAGTCAGGTCTATCACCTTTACCATGGCTTCGCGCGCATCTTTTCTTGAAAGCATCTGTACTTTTTTCGACATTGTTTAGCACAGGCCACATCAAGCGCCTTTACCATTCAAAGACACATCACGTCCATCATGACGGCCGAATAGTACGTTCACCGGAAGGTAACGACACATCCATGCGCGAGGCGGGACGAGGAAGGAATCCTACGCGTGAGGCAGGACGAGGAAGAGGGAAAGGAAAAGGAACAAAGAAAATCTCAAGAAATTGAGAGGAAAATTAGGGTCCGCAAGTCTCAAACCCGGAATATAGGAATTCATGACGAACTCCTTAATCAATAGGGCACCATCCCTGTTGACAAATTCAATCTAGGGTTAAATGCATGTACGGTATGTTGTTCTATGAAAAGGAATTAAAACTGAATTGAATGAGATCACGAGATAAGGGGTGATTTTTTCTCACAAGGCTTCAATGCCTTTACATAGCCTAAGCCCACAAAAATATGGCTTGGATTGGGCTTTGTTAAGCCTAAGCCCATAATGTAAGGTGATGTGGCTGGGGCCGGGCCAAGCCCGATCATATTTTCGTAGCCTTAAGGCCGCCCGTGGGCCATAAGTTTTGTTATATAAAAATGAATACAACTATTTCCCATACTACATACTACACATTGTTTGTCCAAAGAATAGCCTCCACAATGGTTATATACCATAAAAAGATCAAAAGTAAGATTTGATAAGAAATCAAGTCTATCAAAGAGCCAAGCATTCAGCACAATCTTTGAAGCAGCAGCTCCTCTTCATTGTATCGAACATGAACATCATATAGTACAAATTGTACACTACAAATTTTGGTCTGAATTAACGATAAAATTAGTACGAGGACAGACGTTATCGTATAACTGAAACGTTAAGTTAACGACGCTTAATACGTTAACAATGTTAACTGCATTAACGTTTGCGAGGCGTATACGATGAAAACATTATACGATGACTACAAGTTATCGTATATTCAGCGAATGTTCATCGTATCAAGGACTTCATACTGCCGTCATTTTGATTATTTATCAGCATTATTGGAGACAACTCCCAACAAGTTGCAGCCTTATAAAAACATCAAAGCTTCAGACATTTATATGTAACTATTATATGGTCAAATTTGCATTACTACTTGACGGAGCCCACTGCACTGTCGTTAGGGTGCGATGTTCTCTGTACAAAATAAATTTATATCTCCGTTACTCGTACTCTACTAGTGGATAGTAAAGGGTAAGTAGGGGTCGAACCCAAGGGAATTGGTGGATTAGTTGTTCTTTAATGAAGCTTATGCATAAATTTAATGCGATTGAGGTTGGGTTTGAGTGTGCTTTGAGAACTAAAAGTAAATTACAACAGTTGATAATGGACTGTAAGGAAAGGATTCGGTTTAGGGGTTTCATATCATATCATCGTTCATCATTGACCTCTAATGATCATACTAAGTGTTCAAAAGTGTATCAAGGCCATTTCAAGCACTCGACTTGCCACACTGTCTAGCCCATTTCAAGGTCATAGAGCACTTGTTCTATTTAGACTAGCACCCCATTTCAAGGTATACTAGCCTATGTGCATCCATTTGATTGATCATTTCCGATCAATCCAAATGGTGTTTTAAAGAGGTCGAACTCCTCTGATAAGCTTTGCCATTTCAAGCATCCACTTACCCGAGTATGTTCACGAACCCCGCGGAAGAGTTTTGCCATTTCAAGCATCCACTCAACCTTGGAAGTTCTAACCTAATATGTGGCACATAGAACAAGTTTTGAAACACTAAGTAGCATTAAGCATAGAGTCTAGAACGGTTTATGATATAAATACTCCCTCTACCGAATACAAGCTTTTAGCTACTTGTATTCATGTCAAGGAATACAAGCAAATCATGGCTTTGAACAAGGATACCGAAAAGGAGAATAACTTTAAAGTAAGAACAATATATACGGAAAGTAAAGGACAAGCCGTGGCTTTTGTACCTACAATAAGTGGAGGAGAGGAGCTCCTAAGCAAGATCCAAGCAAGGAAAAGTAGCTCCAAAATGAAGAACAAAATGTGTATTGAAAGTGAAGAGAAGAGGGTTAAGCCCTCTATCTCTCTAAAGACTTGTGGATTGTGGATGGGATGATTTACAAAGGCAAGGGAGGGCTCTATTTATAGCCAAGGAGGAGCAATGGATGTGGAGGAGAAGCCACCACTTGTCACAAAATGGGAGGAGGCTTCAAAAGCCATCGGGGTGAGTCACCTCTCCCTTAGCCGCCGGCCACATGGAGGAGAAGGAGTGGCTTGTGGCTTTAGCCGCCGGCCACATGGAGGAAGGAGAGTGAGTTTGAGTTTTGTGAGTCTCATCCCAAAAAGCCATCGGTCCTTTCAGCTCCGGACTGACTCTGGTTGCTCTTCGGTTGGACTTGTTTTGAGTGATTCCACGTCAGGTTCTCGAAAGTCAGAATTTGGTCGTGACCTGGAATGACTCGTAATTCATTTTCAGCTTTAAAACTCCTCCTTAGCCTGTATTCTCTCTAGACTTTAAAATACCCTGTAGATAAATATCGGAACTAACAAGCAAAAGTTAAATAGACAAAGAGTCTAATTTGGTGAGTTTAACTGTGTTTATGATTCATACAATTATGGTCCATCACTACTCACTGACATATAGCATGCTTTCTGTCTTTTCAATTTGACGACAACAACAAGGGAGTGGTACGGTAACATTATTACGAGAACATAACGATAACTTTACAAGAACGTGACGAGAATGTTACGATACTGTTTCCTGTATTATACGATAACAATGGGTACGATGACGTCAGGCTTATCGTAAGGTTAACGTTATGAATAAATTTTGCATTGTGTATAAATTGGAAAATCGGTAGTTGCTCAAAACATCACTGCAAATTGGAGGAAGCGGCGAACACTTGTCAAATTTGGTTTACGATTTGGGTAAGTTTTGTAATAATCATACAATGGGAATCCTACATTTATTTATAAAACATTTTAGTTGAATTCATGTTTTCTGTTAAGTATTTGTTGGCAGAACTCTTATTATGTATATTTACAATTTGGTAAATTTGAAGGTTATTTATAACGTCTTACAAAGTTCCCTATCATTTTAATCGTTGTCATTCACTCTTTTAAACTAATTTTATGGTAGTCATTTTTCCTTATGTACTACATATACCAATCGAAGGGTTTTCAGTGCCGACAAAACAATGTAGACTGATAATTAAATAACAAATCTGTGTAATTTGTTTACCGAATATAGTAGGAAATGAGCATCCGAACCCGTGAATCTGATGTCTACAGTTGCTCAGCACAAGGCGGTATATATGGATGTGAATGGGGCCCGATTGTTGCGGAATTCACGACTACAGTTTTGCAAAATACAGAGATGAAAACGAGGAATCAACGGTAGAATGTAAAGAGTCTACGTCAAAAGATAAAGAGGGAGACGAGGTCGTAGATCAGCCCCCTCCTAAACTTAACGAGGGAACTTGAAAATAATATATTTCAACTGATAGTTGAAGAAACCCGTTTATCTGACCCGTTATTTAGACTTGTCGAGCGTAACAAAAAAAAGAACATGTCACTACCTTTCGTTAGTTAACTATTATGAACTTTTTGTGTATTTTTTTTTATAGAAAGTCCATTTTAATGTATCAGGGCAGCCGAATGCATTTTCTACAATGCAATCATTGATTGAACTACGGTCATGGATGTACAATCGTCGCGATGAAGGGAAATCCTATAACAAAGAGACATTCATGTGGGGGGTTAGAACTTTCATAGAGGTGGCTATTGCAAGAGGGGAACTCCCGACTGAAATGCGTTGTCCATGTAAGCATTGCAAAAACAAAAAGTGTCATGTGGCCGATACCGTTGAAAACCACTTGTACAAAAGTGGTTTCACCCCGAATTATTATAACTGGACACACCACAGTGAAGATCGAGTGGATGAAACTTACAATGATGGGGTGAACGAAGAAAACGAACATTCACCCATTACTGAAGATCAGTACCAGACACCGCTTCCATATAAAGGAGGAAGTGTAAACTATGAACCATTTGGTTTCATGCAAAACATAATGGATAGTCGATACAATGAAATGGTGAACGATGTTGCTGCTCATAACTGGGAAACCCCTATCCAAACAGAACTAGTAGATGATCCTCCAAACGAAACGGCACAGAGTTTTTACGATCTTATTAGTGCGAGCACCAACCCGGCTTATGAAGGATGCACCACCGAGACTGAGTTATCGTCGCATATGAAGTTACTTCAAACAAAAGCCGATTACGGATTATCAGTGTCTGCTTATGATTCCATCTGTGATTACGTACAAAGTTTGGCTAATTGTGAAAATCGAATGCCCACATCGTTCAACCACTTGAAGAGGCTTGTTAGTGACTTGGTTATGGGGTACCAACATATCGATTTGTGTGTGAACGGTTGCATGATTTATTATGCTGAATCAGAGAGTATGACTACTTGTACTTTTTGTGGGGAAGATAAATACCAGCCTGGTGCTTCACAAAGTACAAGTCGCTACACACGAGTGGCTCGTTCATCAATGTTTTACCTTGACATTATACCAAGGCTGGAGAGGTTATTTTTGATGAAGAACATAGCTAAACATATGTCCTGGCACGCTTGCCATTCTACCAATCCAAACAGCATAGTGCACCCTTCTGACGGAGAGTCGTGGAAACATTTTGACTCTTGCTATCCTGAATTTGCTGCAGAAACACGCAACGTGAGGTTAGGTCTATGTTCGGATGGATTTAATCCTTTCAGGAACAATGCAAAGTCTTACTCTTGTTGGCCTGTGATGGTAACTCCGTACAATCTCCCTCCGTGGATGTGCATGAAAACAAGATTTATGTGGCTAACGATTCTTATTCATCCCTACGATAACGATACGCTAATTTTCGGTTGTCGCCAGTTTGGACCAAAATTTGTAGACGTAGTAACATATGTTTTGTTTTAGTATCATAAACATGCATTAGGGTTACATCAGGCTAGGCTTGTTAGTGAATCTATGGGTTGAGCTTTTTCGATTCGGGCCAAAACTAGGCTGGACCAAAAATATGAATCCCTAGCCCGACCCACTACACTAAAGGCTAGGTCGTAAGTGGGTTGAAGTATGGGCTAGGCTAGGCTTTTGGTTTATGAGCCACGGGCTCCCAGTAAGCTTTCGAGTGTATTAGGCCATATGGAGACCCCTATCTTTATGTGGTAAAGGTGGAGTTTCAAATTTAATTTGTTAGTTTTTAGTGGCATAGCTTTTGGCAAAACCCTGTGAAGTTGTTCAAGCTGTTGTACAAGGAGGAGTTCAAGGCTAGAGAGAGACAACCGACGTGGAACAAGACTGTCTCAACAGATGTTTCCTAATTCATATTAGGCAAGTCGGCGCTGCATATATTGAATAGATGATGCATATCTTGAAGTCGGTTGAAAGATATATTTGCGCTTGAAGGTTTTTGGGAAGAAGATAATCGAATATCTAAATTGAAGATTGAAGATATACTTGAAGATTATCAAAAAGAAGAATGCGCATGTTTTTAGAAATATTTCCTAAAGAATTTTTGGCGGTCGAATATAGAAAACTTAGATATCTTAGGATTTCACCGCCCTATGTAAAGAGGGCTAGGGTTTTTTGAACTGGGAGCACTCTTGGAGAAATAATTCACTCATATACTCAGATCGGGAGTTGGAGGCAAACAGCCGGTGAACTTACTATTCCGATAAGACCACGATGCTCGAAATCGGTCTGTATTGGGTGCTGTCCAGACTAATCGTGAAACAACTGAAGACACACGCACTGCTGCTTGGCTACTGCGCATTCGAGAGAAGGCGCTGATCTTCGTGGAGGATCAACTGGTCGAAACAGAGGGGAGACTATATGTAGGGGGAGCTTAGATAGCAATCGTTGGAGTGTTAGAGGTACTGGCTGTTTAAGGGGGATTCTGTAAACGTAAGCTCTTTGTACTCTAAACTCATCATAGTAAATTGCTTTTCGCCGGGCTTGGGAGAAGCCCCCTGACGTAGGCTCGTTAACGCGAACTGGGACCATATTGCATGTCTTTATTTACATGACTGCCTTTAAGTTTGATAACTTAACATTCAGCACGAGTTGTTCTAGTTAGTTGTTCCAAACACGTCCAGAACATCTCAACATACATGGAAGTACTTCATAATTTAATTTGAATAAAAAATTTGAATTGAAGAATTAAGTACTCAAAATATGTGTCGATTAGGGCGAAGTGGAGTAGCCTAGTGGTTGGCGCTCTCACCCAGCACAACGAGTGCCCGGGTTCAAGTCCCTCTAACCGTAACACCTAATCCCATCAAAAAAAATGTGTCGATTGAACAATTTAACATTTAATGGAACATGCATTCCGATCTCAAACTATGATGCAGCATCACATCTGGCAAGCTGGAAGTCAACTAAAAAACAACTATCAAAAAAAAAACCTAAAAACCTAAAAAACAAGCAGGCGCATAAATGGATCATAAGATGGCACTTTAGAATTGATGTTCCAAACCTTGTCCCTTCACAATGGTTTTCTATTTATTTTTTTCTCTTTTTTGATAATATGAACCCACTGCCATTCGATTCGTCAAACTGCCAAGTCGACAATTATTTCTCCACATCAATTTTATATTTGTAAAATATAATTCAGATTTTTGTTGCGGCAAACTGTTTGTAGCATATAGTAATTGGTAAGTGCTTACTAATGACATGTTCTATAATCCGTAAAGCTCTAGTTTGCAAAAAGAAAAAAGAAATATAAAGGAAAAGAACATATTGATGCTTGGAATTATTGCATTTTTTTTTCAAATTACGGTTCAAACTAACAAATTTTTTAATTAGAGGTAAATAAAATCGAATGCTTAGCTATACCATGATTAAGTTGATAACTCAATCACGTGTACTCCGTTAATATCGAAACAATAAAAAGGTATGTGAGTGTTAAAGAAGAAAGATCGATTTAGTACGTTAAGAGTTTATGCTGACATCATTCGGATCATATTCAAAGGGATTCAGATGATTTAGTAAAAAATTTAATCACGGTGTAACTACGATGTTCCAAAAATTTTATTTTTCATTTTGCCACCGATTATAAATTTTAATAATTTGAACCGTAGTTTGGAAAATATTATAGTTCGAGACACTAATGTATATTTTTTCTAAGGAAAGGAAAAGTATCAAATAAAAACTAGGATTATAAATAAAAACTAAAAATCTAATAAAATATTACCATGTGTATATTTCGACCAATCGTAATTCGGGGCGCTTTTTGTAAATAAAAAAATTAAAACGGACTTATTTAAAAATACATTACAGATGCGAGGGTATAACGTCCTAAAAATTTACATAGTAATATCCAGACTTAACTTAAGTCTAGATATTGCTGTTTAAGTCTGGATATCGATGTTTTAAGTCTGGATATTGCTGTTTTAAGTCTGAATATTACTGTTTTAAATATGAATATTGCTGTTTAGTCTGGATATTGCTGTTTAAGTCTGAATATTGATGTTTTAAGTCTGGATATTACTGTTTAAGTCTGGATATTATTGCTGCTTAAGTTTGGATATTGTTGTTTTAAGTCTGATTATTAAGTCTGATCATTCCAATTAAGTCTGATTATTGATCATTCCAAGTTAAGTCTGATCATTGCAAGTTAAGGCCTTGTCCATTTGAACTTTATTTTTCGACGGTTAAGATAAGATAAGTTCCTTTCAATCAACATAAGTTACTTTCAGTTACTATAAGTTACATTCAGTCAATATAAGTTAATATAAGTTTCAGTTAAGTTAAGATAAAATAAGTTACTTTCAACATACCATCATCATCATCATACCATCATCATACCACCACCATCATCATCATATCATACCATACCATCATCATCATCATACCATCAACATATCATATCATCATCATCATACCATCATCATCATCATATTATTATTCATCATCATATTATTATTCATCATCATAACATCATCATCATACCATCATCATCATACTATTCATCACAACCATCATCATCATCATATTACTATTCATCATCATAATATTACTATTCATCACCATCATCGGTATATTACTATTTATCATCATCATATTACTATTCATCATTATAATATTACTATTCATCACCATCATCATCATCAGTATATTACTATTTATCATCATCATATTACTATTCATCATCATAATATTACTATTCATCACAACCATCAGTATATTACTATTCATAATCATCATCACAACCATTATCACTATTCATCACCATCATCATCATATTACTATTCATCAGTCAATATAAGTTTCAGTTAAGTTAATATCAGTCACTATAAGTTAATATCAATCACTATAAGTTACTATCAGTTAAGATAAGATAAGATAAGTTTCAGTTCAAATGGACGGCCCCAAGTCTGGTCATTGCAAGTTAAGTTTGGATATTGCTGTTTAAGTCTGGATATTGCTGTTTAAGTCTGGATATTGATGTTTTAAGTCTGATCATTCCAATTAAGTATGAATATTATCTCTGATCATTCCAATTAAGTTAGATCATTGCAAGTTAAGTCTGATCATTGCAAGTTAAGTCTGGATATTACTGTTTTAAGTATGATTATTAAGTCTGATCATTCCAATTAAGTTTGATTATTATGTCTGATCATTGCAAGTTAAGTCTGATCATTGCAAGTTAAGTGTGGATATTGTTGTTTTAGTCTGATTATTAAGTTTGATCATTCCAAGTTAAGTCTGATCATTCCAAGTTAAGTTTGATTATTATGTCTGATCATTCCAAGTTAAGTCTGATAATTGCAAGTTAAGTCTGATTATTTCAAGTCTGATCATTTTAAGTCTGATCATTCCAAGTTAAGTCTGATTTGAAATTCGGGATATGTGAAAAGATTATAATGCCCCTCCGTGTTATATTCGAGATTTCGACGAAATTGGACACGTGTCAGCTTGAAATCCGGTTTTTAGTTTTCATTTATAATAGTGGTTTTTATCTGAACTGCACTCTTTTCTAAAAATAAAAATTAGATAAATTTGAGTAATTATTTTTTATCGAATAAATTAATTTGAGTTATTAAGCTGAACAATAAACAGGGTGGTGGTCTGTTGGTTAATGAGTCACATACGATTCCTTACATTCCGGGTTCAAGTCCTGGGAAAGATTTTCCTCTTCCCTTTTCTTTCCATCTTCTTCGTCCCGCCTCGCGCGTGAATGCCTCCTTCATCCCTCGTGGATGCTTTCCTCTTCACGTCTCGCGCGTGATACTTTCTCTGGCCTGCGCTTCAAAATTGGAGAAATGTACATTTCAGATCCGGTCAAAATGTCTTACTAGAGCTTCGGATATCTTTCCCTATATATATGTATTGCATGATAAAACGTTAATTGCAATGTATTATTCCTTGTTGTTGTACCACGTTATCAAAAAAAAAAAAAGTTTAGCTGAACATCGCTTCATTAATCATAATTAACATCTAAATAATTAAAATACCGAAAATAAATGCAAAATCGAAGCGACAGAAAAAACCTCAACTCGAGCCACAGCACAAGCTGTGAAAATAGCGTATAATCAATTTGTTTTATCTCCATCTAAGATCTAACAAACAACAACAACAGCATAAACCCAAATCCGGATTGAAAAAACAGAGAGCGAACGCGAACGAGCGAGCCTCGCAGCAGAGAGACGGCCCCCAAAACCGTCATCCTCCGCCCACTCCCTCTCTCTCTCTCTCTGCCGTTCCATTCGTTCTCTTCCCTAGGGTTTCATCTAGACGCAGTCTTTCAGCTATAAATCATTGAATTGAAGAGGACTCGCTGATTAAGATTATCGGTTAATTTTATTGGTGTTGTTGTTGAGGAGCTTGTTGATCGTTTAGGTCAAGGTAGGAAGAGAAATTCGGGGAAGATGAGCAGTCAGGCGGTTGCGCAACCTCCTCCCAGGAGAGGAGCCTTGCATCACAGACGCGGACCTTCGTCCGCTAGGTCATCAATTTCCGTTGAAAATAGAAATGCGAATAACGGGACTACTACTACCACAGCCGTGCCAAAACCTCCGTCTCCGCCGCCTGTGTAAGCAAGCGTTTACTTATTCTTCTTCTGAAGCAGCTTCTGATTTAGTTGCTATATTGTAAGGGTGTTGTGTTTTTTTGTGTGTGATGCAGGAATGGGAATGGGGAGAGGACGGTGAAGAAACTGAGGCTGTCTAAGGCGCTTACTATTCCGGAGGGGACTACTGTTTCTGAGGCTTGCAGGAGGATGGCTGCTCGACGAGTGGATGCTGTTCTCTTGACTGATGCTAGTGCTTTGCTCTCTGGGATAGTCACTGACAAGGTTAGGATTTTGGAGTAGTAAACTTACTTCTTAGTTTGGTGTTCCGTGTCGTCTGTGTGAATGACATTGTTGGTTTCTGATGTGCTGCTTAGGATATTGCTACTCGAGTAATTGCAGAGGGGTTGAGGCCGGATCAGACTCTAGTTGCAAAGGTCATGACTAGGAATCCAATATTTGTGACTTCTGATTCCCTGGCGATGGAGGCTCTCCAGAAAATGGTGCAAGGTCAGTTTAGATACTGTTGTTCTTTATGAGAGTAGTACACTGATACTTAGCCTGGCATTCATATGTAGTATTGTGGCTGTATTTTTCTCTGAAGAATAATGAAACTTGTGTGGGTCTAGTGTGAGGATTCCAAACATAGGTTCAGGATTAGGAAACTATAGTATACTTTCCTGAAGTTGTTTTTTTGAAAACCTCAGGCAAGTTCCGGCATCTTCCAGTAGTTGAGAATGGTGAAGTGATTGCTTTGTTGGACATAACAAAGTGTTTATATGATGCTATATCAAGAATGGAGAAGGCGGCTGAGCAGGGGAGTGCCCTTGCTGCTGCAGTTGAAGGAGTGGAACGCAACTGGGGAAGCGATTTTTCAGGTAGGTGACCTTCTTTCTTTCCCATATGCTCTTTTTTCTCTTTCTAAACAGTGAAGTTACTAAATCGTGCTTAATGTTCATTGTTTCAGCTCCTTACGCTTTCATAGAAACGCTCCGGGATCGCATGTTCAAGCCTTCATTGGCTACCATCATTGGAGAGAATACCAAGTATGTGTCCTCATGCGGAACTTATGCTACACAAACTATCCACTCAGCTACTGAATTCATGCTCTGTACCTTTTCAGGGTGGGAATGGTTTCTCCATCTGATCCTGTATACGTGGCTGCTAAGAAAATGCGGGAGCTGCGCGTCAATTCTGTTATTATTGTGTCAGGAAACAAAATCCAAGGAATTCTAACGTATGATTATAATTGACGAAATTAGATATACAGCTACAGTTGTTGCACAGGACCAACTCTCATTTCTTACTTTCTAATGTTTTCTTTGTATTTGTTTTGCACAGATCAAAGGATATACTGATGCGCGTTGTTGCTCAGAATCTCTCTCCCGAGTTGACTTTAGTTGAGAAGGTTCACATTTAATAAGTACTCCTTTTTTTTTCATGTTGATTGGTATGCTGAAGTCGACAACATATTCAAATCTATAGTCATGTAGTTCTGCTTATTTTTCAAAGACTTGAACTTGGCAACATACATTTTTACTTTTGTCAGGTTATGACCCCCGATCCTGAGTGTGCAACGTTGGAGACCACCATACTTGATGCCCTTCACATAATGCACGACGGGAAGTTCTTACACCTTCCTGTTGTGGACAAAGGTAACCACCCCCTCCTTTCTTATTCTCGTATTGATTTTATTTTATTTTAACAACTATTATTTACGAACAAATTATAAGTCAAATGATTTACCTTTTGCAGATGGTAGTGTTGCTGCTTGTATAGATGTTCTTCAGATAACACATGCAGCAATTTCCATGGTATTTATTATTACTGATTATCTTTTGCTGCTTTTTATTATCATTGCAACTTGTGATGTGGTATTCAACTTAAACTATTATAAGCTAGTTCCTTAGTTGGTTTTACATTCAATTATCGGCTGTTGAATGTTACACTGTTACCATGTCTTATATATTCATGCTGATGGGTGATCAGTAGAGCGTTTCACTCATTCTAACAAGTTGTTCCTCGGGAAAAAATTATAATCCAAGTTCTATGCCACCTAATCACATAAGACCGCAAGCAATATACAATTAGCAGTATTACATGGACGAAAGTGAATACCAATAGTATCTCTTTGATAAAGGGAAGTCCAATTCCAGGTCGGTTGACTTATTATTCCTCTATTACTGAAGTACGCACTTCTTACAGAAAAATGAAGACAATATAGGAGATCTACTGTGTCATTGCAAATGAAAATTATACACACACCACTGAAGACTAAACCATTCTCATAGATGGATGGGTGTTTCCATTTTGATTTCTTTTGTGCTGAGGATATGCATTATGGATCCCATCGGTGCTTAGCAGGGCTGTAGAGGAGGCTAAGAAACCCCCCAATTCCATTTAACTGTTATAATTTACTGGACGCGTGGTGTCAGATTATTATAAATGTGTTCCAGTTAAATTGATTGGATTATCATAGTTCACAAATTTTGATGAGTACAAAATTTCTTTTGAAGGTTGAAAATGGGTCTGGAGCTGTTAATGATATGGCCAACACGATGATGCAAAAGTTTTGGGATTCAGCTCTAGCTTTGGATCCACCTGATGATTGTGATACACAGAGGTATTGTTGAATAAAGCAAAGCTATCATCCTTTGTAGTTATCATCCTCTCTTAAAACTGATGATGCTATATACAGTGAGATGTCTCAATTAATGGCGTCAGATGCAACGGATTTTGCAAAATCTTCATACCCATCTCTTGGTCTTGGAAATACATTCACTTTCAAATTTGAGGATCTGAAGGGGCGTGTTCACCGCTTCAATTTTGGTTAGTCGGGGGGCTACACCTTAAAGCATTTGAATACATAAAACCATGTACCGTGATGCTACTTGGCTTTTAGATTCAAGAATGTAAAACTAGGACATTGTTGTGTGACCGCTGCAAGTTCATTTGGCGATGATTGCTGCTTTTTCGAATTGCTTAGCAAAAAATGTGTTTTCTGAAGACTTTCTGTTTTTTTTTCCATGTTTGTTATTACGATGTATTTATGTACATCTCAGTCAATAAGATAGCACTCCAGTAGCCAGACATTATTCAGTACAAATATTACTCAGGCACTTGTCTTGTTTCAGGAACCGAAAGTTTGAGAGATCTCTTGGCTGCAATTTTGAAAAGGACAGGGGCTAACACTGAAGATGGTGCACAATTAATGGTGAGAAGTCTTTCATTGTTGTTATTTTCCTTATTTATTTAGAAGCCAACCATTGTATTTTTGTTTATCACTCTATTTTGGTTTGACTCAGTATGAAGACGATGAAGGCGATAAAGTTCTTCTTTCCAGCGACAGCGACTTAATAGAAGCTGTGAATCATGCTAGATCTATAGGGGTTAAGGTAATGTTTTATGTTGTTAGCTTTTATTCTCCTTTAGCCTCAAGTAATTTTCTGAGTTTCGTTTCGAATTGCTTGCGGTGATCTAATGACAGTTTACTTGTCTATTTCAATACTATACTCAGGTTTTGAGGTTGCATCTGGACTATTCAGATTTGCATCCACTCTCCACTCAGCAAGCACATGATACAACTACCAAAGAAGAAACATCCAAGTGGACTTCAGTTCACACCAGTGTTTTAGCTGGTGCGGTCGTACTGACGGGGTTGGGAATAATGGTATATTTGAAGCGCGCCAGTTTCAGAAATTAGGCGATCCTCTCATGCGGTCGATACGATGTGAAATTCAAGTTAGTTCTTTAACCGAAGTCTCCTCAGTCTCAAGCAATGCATTGAGCAAGTCATGCTGTAAAATAAACAGCTGACACCAAAAAAAAAAGAAATAAAGATAACTTCTACATTATCAAATCTTTTTTTGTTGTTGATAGAGAGCTACATTAACAAATCTTTGATTGAGGCGGGATTGGATCCTTGATGTGTCACATTTTGCACTGGGCATGGTTATGTGAATACTTGACTTGTCTCTCAGCTCGGCTCTGTTGACTTGTGACATATGTGAAATTCTCTACTTGATTCTTCTTAATCATTTTTTATGTTAACTTAACAATTTGATGGGTTACCGAAGCTTCAACTTCATCATGTAATAATATTTTTATTTTTTTGGAGGCAAATCATGTAATAATATTGGCTGACATAGTAAATTGGCCTCTTGGATATTGATCCATGCGCAGAATACAACACGTTGATGTTCGGAACGACACCATTAGTTGATTTTTACAAACAGCTGCAGCCTTGAGGTCTTTCGTCATCAAAGCCTTGTATACGTTTTCAGCACCACCAAACATTCGGGTTATTACATTCTCCCTCTTTTGCGCTTTGAAGCCCTAATTGAACGTCCAGGATGCATATTTGATCTCATTCGCTCCCTTCTCACTAATTACTGTCGGCTTCAACTCCTTTTTCGGCCTTCTTCAATCCCATACATGTAATGCCTTTGTTACACTCATCTTATCCGTTTTCATATTTTGCTCTATTTTCATTTGTGGTTTTGTAGTTGCAGACTTGCAGCAACGGAACTAGGAAGACTGAATTGAATATCCATTTTATCTTCAATGTCGTTGGATCACTTCGCGAATGTGCTCCAGACAAGCCTCAAAGCAGCAGACCCTTTTACCGGCAGATCAATTCACGCTCAAATTATAAAAACAGGACTTCATTTCAGCGTCTTCCTTATGAACAACTTGATTCATTTTTATGCTAAAACTATCTCCATTTCCACTGCCCGCCACCTGTTCGATGATATGCCTACCAAGAACAAGTTCTCCTGGAATACTATTATCTCTGCTTATGCCAAACAAGGGGACATTAATAAGGCACATGCCCTGTTTGATGAAATGCCTGACAGAGATTCTGTTTCCTGGACGTCCATGATTGTTGGTTATAATCAGATGGGGTGCTTTAAAAAGTCGATGTGTATGTTTCTGGATATGGTTTCTTGTCAAGTATGGCCTAGCCACTTTACCATCACTAATATTCTTGCTTCATGTGCTGCAACCGAGGCTTTGGTAATTGGTAAGAAAGTTCACTCCTTTGCTGTCAAACTAGGCCTTAGCTGTAACGTCCCTGTTGCTAACTCATTGCTTAATATGTATGCAAAGGCTGGTGATCCCGTTACTGCAAAGAAGGTCTTTGGTAGAATGACTTTGAAGAGTGTGTCTAGCTGGAATGCTATGATAACACTCCATATGCAGTCCGGTGAGGTTGATCATGCTCTAGCTCAGTTTCAGAATATGGAAGAAAAGGATGCAATTTCATGGAATTCCATGATTGCAGGTTATAACCAGCATGGATTTGATTTTGAAGCCTTGGATCTTTTCTGTAAAATGATTGTTCAGTCGTCGTTGAGACCAGATACCTTCACACTAGCTAGTGCACTGTCATCTTGTGCTAATCTTGAAAATCTGCGACTTGGAAAGCAAATTCATGGGTACATTTTCAGGAATCAATCCGATACATCTGCTGTTGTTGGAAATGCATTGATCTCTATGTACTCTAAGTCTGGCGCGGTGGTAAGTGCACAAAAGATTGTGGATCGAGGTGCTTCCAGTCTCAATATAATTGCTTTTACATCTTTGTTAGATGGTTATCTCAAACTTGGGGATATGAATCCTGCTAGACGAATTTTTGACTTATCAAAGGACCGTGATGTTGTCGCATGGACAGCGATGATTGTAGGCTATGTGCAAAATGGTTCACACAACGAAGCAATTGATCTTTTCAAGGCAATGCTAACAGAAGGTCCAAGGCCAAATAACTTCACGCTAGCAGCAATGTTGAGTGTCAGTTCAAGCTTAGCTTCTTTAAACCATGGTAAACAAATACATGCAAGTGCTTTAAGAACCGGGGAGGTGTCATCAATTTCTGTTGGAAATGCTTTGATCACAATGTACTCTAAGTCTGGAAACATAAATAACGCCAAGTGTGTATTTAGTCAGATCTGTTTGAATAGAGACACCGTCACATGGACCTCCATGATAATAGCATTGGCTCAGCATGGTCGAGGAGATGAAGCAATTGATTTATTTGAGAAGATGTTGAAACAAAAAATTAAACCAGATCATATTACTTATGTTGGTGTCCTCTCTGCCTGCACACATGTTGGATTGGTCAAACAAGGGCGCGCATATTTCAGTATGATGCAAACAGTTCATGGAGTTGCGCCCACCATAAGCCATTATGCTTTAATGATAGACTTATTTGGACGTGCTGGATTGCTAGAAGAGGCCCACCGATTCATTGAAACAATGCCAATTGAACCAGATGTCATTGCTTGGGGTTCGCTTCTATCGTCATGTAAGGTTCACAAAAATGTTGATCTTGCAAAGATTGCAGCCGAGAAACTGCTTCTCATTGATCCTGAAAATAGTGGGGCATACGCTGCCCTTGCAAATGTGTACTCTGCAAGTCGGAAATGGGACGAGGCTGCCAAAATCAGAAAATCAATGAAGGATAGGAAGGTCAAGAAAGAACAAGGATTCAGTTGGGTTGAATTGAAAAGCAAAGTGCATGTTTTTGGAGTCGATGATTTAACTCATCCGCAGAGAGATGCTATCTATGAATCGATTGCCAAAATCTGGAAGGATATTAAGAAGATGGGCTTTGTCCCAGATACCGAGTCAGTCTTGCACGACCTTGATGAAGAACTTAAGGAGCAGCTTCTGAAGCATCATAGTGAAAAACTTGCCATTGCATTTGCTATATTAAACACTCCCAAAGGTGCTACTGTGAGGATCATGAAGAATCTTAGAGTATGCAACGACTGCCACTCGGCCATTAAATATATTTCCAAGCTTGTTGACAGGGAGATTATTGTGAGAGATGTTACTCGGTTTCACCATTTCAAGGATGGCCTTTGCTCATGTAGGGAGTATTGGTAGGTAAAACCAGTCCTCTCCTCACCCAAGCTTTCCCCTTCAATTACTAGCCCAAGCCCTATGCTGGGCCCTCCGCTGATTAAGTGCTTCAGAAGCGCAACACTTCTTAGTGACAGCCATTTTTGGACAGAATTATGAACTGCGAAGGGGAGGAGCAAATACATTTCGAGTTATTTACTACAGACAAACAAAAGACACTTTTCTTAGCAATGGACAGTCCCAACATTCAACTGTGAGTTAACAGTTCTAGTCCACATTTGCAGCTTGTATCATATGCAGAAATGGAGGAGTCACCAATCTACATGTTACATCCCACCGAAGGTATCTTGATCTTGCCTTGGACAACTTGCGTCTTTCGTAGCAGTTATTTCCTGAAATTCATGTGTTACCAAAATATTTAAATTTAAAAAATACTGGGAAGAAATTTTGGGCTACCTTATATTATAGAAATCATGTATCTTTCTTATATTTTGTAGATGCTGAAGAAGATGATGATATCGAGTGCATAGATCCTGATGCATCTCCAGCTGAAAAGGATAAGCAGGTTATTGCTTGTTTGCATTCGTCAGTAGATTTCCCAAAGCCTGCTTTTCACAGATGGACAGTTAGTTATGGATTATTCACATCACATGCATACATTTCGGGAGAAATTACGCTTCTGACGGTAATCAGTCATGTCTTGATATAAAAGTTGTATCAACTAGAGATGTACTACAGTAATATCACTTTCTTTTTTTCCTTTTTTTTTGATGGGTAAAAGTTGTACAGAAGTTGGACACTGACTAATCAATGACTCAATTCGGTACATATACTCCAATTGACGTCCAGCCCTACAGGGGCCACCCCATCTTGTCATAAATACTATCAAAGGTTGCGAACCCATGTTCAAGGGCATGGACTAGCAACCTTCAGCAAGACACTAAAATCCTCAGGCTAGAACCGGGGAAATAGGGCAACTAACTCAGTCTGCACGCGGCTGAGAACTACCAACTCAGTCCGGAATCCGGCTGAGAAGTGCCACTTATTGATCTAATCTAAACTAACTAAACTAAACTAATCTAAAGGAAGCCGCCCCAAGCGAGACAAATCTGACCAGCAACCACCCAGGACACCGGAGCTGTTGCAAACCAACCCGCCATCAAACCACCCAGCCACCACCGCCATCCGACTGTCGCTGAGGAGTCCACGCCGAGGGAAAGCAACGCCGGGATGTCCAGAACACCACCATCCCCCTATCCGAACAGACTGTCCCGCCACGCAGCCACCTACGCCACAGCCGACCGACGCCGCACCTCCGCCTCTTCGTCTCCGCCAACCCCAAGAAGTAAACAAAGGTACAAGGAACATCGGAGCCGTGACAACCTCCAAAAAGACCACCTGCCACCTTCATCGACACCACAACCACCTTAGGGTTTTGACGGAGAGGGGAGAAGCGATGTCGATTTCAGGCAGCAGGGGCAGACAACGGGGAATCAGCAAAGCTTGAGTTCTTTGAGTTTTTCGAGAGAGAGTTTTTTTTAGGGGAGAGAAGCTGAAGTTGATATAGTTATAAGCTGTTTCTGGGAAAAAACACCAATCTACCCCCATTCCAAACTCAAATCAGCCGTATACACCAACTCAAACTCAAATCACCAATCTATCCCACTTTTTAATGATTCCGGTACGACAGGAACCGGGACTCTCAATTTTCATTAATTCCGGTTTCCCAGAAACCGGAACTCTACAAAATAAAGACGTTGCTCGGTTTAGGGCATAGGTGGACCAAAAGGGTGCGAACACGTCTTCACTTTTGTAGAGTTCCGGTTTCTGGGAAACCGGAATTAATGAAAATTGAGAGTCCCGGTTCCTGTCGTACCGAAATTATTAAAAAGTGGGGTAGATTGGTGATTTGAGTTTGGTTTGGTGTATATTGGTGATATGAGTTTGGAAGTGGGGTAAATTGGTGAATTTTCCCTATTTCTGAGCCAAACAAGAAAGACCATCTACAGTAATATCACTTTCGATTGTATTTGGTGCAGGGTGCAGAGCAGTATTTATCTGCAGTACGCCATTCTTCCAGTCCTTCATTTCGAATGTCCTTCTTCATAAATTGCAATTTCAAAGATTGTTTAAGACAAGCTTCAAGGTCAACTCTTCCGTACAAACACAGTACTAGTTTTCTGAGCTACTCGGATTAAACATTTCTGGATATACTCACAAAGATTGTCAAAAAAGACTCGTGGCACATCAATTGTGAGTAAATTTGGGGACTCTTAATATATTTTGGTAGGCAAGGTCTTTATTGTAGTGGCTTTCTCAGGAGATACAAATTGGCCGCTAGGGGTGAGCAGGATCCGTCCCGTTCAAAAATGACCCGTCGCAAGAACTCGGCCCAGTGCTAGGTAGGACGGGTTAGGGTTAACCCTCGGGTTATCCGATCCCATCGTTGTTTATAAAAAAGAAAAGAAAAGTAAAACTTAAGATTTAGTTAATCGAAATTACTCTTCATGGAGACTTGAACCATACACTCACCTCTAACATATCAATTATTTTACCATAATACATGTATAAAATAGAAATTACACTAAAACTAGCTAGTGATTGCCTATCAAAAAAAAAACTACATCATTATCATCATTATTTTTGGCATGTGATTTGCATAAATACAAATTTCTAAAGTATAAGGCCAAGTTTAAGAACACAAGAGTACACGGTTATTACTTAGGGTCGGGTTTGGGTTAGTCCGTCACGAATTTGGATCGGGTTAGAGTTCAACTAATTGACTCGGTCATTTTTCGGGTCGGGAGGACCAACGTAACTAAACTCGTCCCACGCCCACTCCTATTGACCGCACAAAGTGATATTTTGTAAGGAAGATGCGTGCTGCGGTATCAGGCAATGCGGTGCAGTTATTGTCGGAAAGACAAATATGCATGAGCTTGGAGCTGGAACAAGTGGGATAAATCCCCATTACGGGTAAATGAGTTCTTTAAATTGAGTTCCCAAATGCTAGAGTAGGTCTCTTACTTTTCCTCGCATTTCACTATAGCCGCATGCTTAAAATGTAATATATAAGTTTAATGATTTTCAACGCTTAGCATTCTTTTCATTTCCTCTTTTTTTTTTCTCTGTACGGATTTCGAAGTAATACTAACAGATTGATACAATCATCGAATGCACTGGACTTTGAAATTTGAATGGTACAAGGCGACTAGAAATGGAAAGTAGACACTGCACGCAAAATGTGATCACTGATCAGTGGTATGACTATGAGTGAGTTCTGTCGTTCTGATGTAGTTAGCAGCCAGCATTCCACACAGCATGTATACTTATTTTAATTAAAAAACTTAAAACAAAAGCCAATAATATGTGAGGCGCCAAATATGTGTTATTAATTAGAGCTACAAGGACCATTGTGAAAATAAACTTTTTAACATTTATACTTCTGCGGAATGATGTCTAAATCGCTCCCTTTATTCATCTCTGTGTAAACGATAAGATATAACGGAGAAGCGAACCGAGCGAGACGACGTTATCTCCTCGCAACCATGTTGCTCTATTGCTGGAGTTTCTTACAGGTTGATCCTCGGCTTTTTCTTCTTCTGCTTGATGCGTTTTTTGGCGGTACCGATTGTCTAGTGTGATTTGTGAACGTTGCAACGAACGAAAACGACGAAGCAAAGATTAAGCCAAAAATTAAAACGATTTTGCTGCGTAGCGCATCAACGGATTGAGTTCCATTTTCGGTTCGGTCCGTAACGACACGAACGGATGCTTTACCCATCAACGACAACCATCCAAACAACCATCTTCATCGTCAAATTTCAAAGTCCAACCAGTTCGGAGGTGCGTCTTCATTTGCATCTTCAACTTCAACATGTTTTCACTTCCATTCGTGTTTTTATATTTTTTTTGTTTGATTCACTCTATTGCGTTTACAAGCCCTAATTTAACGTCCAGTTGCATAATTGAACACTTTCATCCCTTTTTACGTATCTTACTTCCACTTGTCGCAATCGGCTACGAGATATTCGACCGCAGGCGCTCACATTACTTTTTGTTCGCTTTCTTCCAGTCACATATATGTAATGCGGCTAATGCCCGAGTTACGTTCTTATTATTCATTTTTTGAATATAAATTAGTGTCTTGTTTGTCCTAGACATTTGCCTGGTAGCAATTTATCTATAGAAAGTCGGATTTTCTACCAATGTCTTGGAATTCATTCAAAATTGAGTTTTGAACTATTTTACTTTCAACACTTTTACCTTGTTGCAAGATCTCTCAAAAATGTTAAACTATTTAACATTTATACTTCTGCAGAATGATGTCTAAACCGGTCCCTTTATTCATCCCTGTGTAAACGGTAAGATATATCGGAGAAGCGAACCGAGCGAGACGACGTTATCTCCTCGCAACCATGTTGCTCTATTGCTGGAGTTTCTTACAGGTTGATCCTCGGCTTTTTCTTCTTCTGCTTGATGCATTTTTTGGCGGTATCGATTGTCTAGTGTGATTTGCGAACGTTGCAACGAACGAAAACAACGAAGCAAAAATTAAAACGATTTTACTGCGCAGCACATCAACAGATTGAGTTCCATTTTTGGTTCGGTCCGTAACGGCACAAACAGATGCTTTACCCATCAACGACAACCATCCAAACAACCATCTTCATCGTCAAATTTCAAAGTCCAACCAGTTCGGAGGCGCGTCTTCATTCGCATCTTAACAGGTTTTCACTACCATTCGTGTTTTTATATATTTTTTGTTTGATTCACTCTATTGCGTTTACAAGCCCTAATTTAACGTCCAGTTGCATAATTGAACTCTTTCGTCCCTTTTTTCGTATCTTACTTTCACTTATCGCTATCGGCTACGAGATATTCGACTGCGGGCGCTCACATTACTTTTTGTTTGCTTTCTTCCAGTCACATATATGTAATGCGGCTAATGCCTGTGTTACGTGCTTGTTATTCATTTTTTGAATATAAATTAGTGTCTTGTTTTTCCTTGACATTTGCCCGGTAGCAATTTATCTATAGTAAGTCTGATTTTCTACCAATGTCTTGGAATTCATTCAAAATTCAGTTTTGAACTATTTTACTTTCAACACTTTTATCTTGTTGCAAGATCTCTCAAAAATGTCAAATTATTTAACATTTATAATTGTGCAGAATGATGTCTAAATCGCTCCCTCAATTCATCTCTGTGTAAACGGTAAGATATATCGGAGGAGCGAACCGAGCGAGACGACGTTATCTCCTCGCAACCGTGTTGCTCTATTGCTGGAGTTTCTTACAGGTTGATCCTCGCCTTTTTCTTCTTCTGCTTGATGCATTTTTGGCGGTATCGACTGTGTAGTGTGATTTGTGAACAATGCAACGAACGAAAACGACGAAGCAAATTTTAAACAAAAAATAAAACGATTTTACTGCGCAGCACATCAACATATTGAGTTCCATTCTCGGCTCGGTCCGTAACGGCACAAACAGATGCTTTACCCATCAACGAAAACCATCCAAACAACCATCACCATCGTCAAATTTCAAAGTCCAACCAGTTCGGAGACGCGTCTTCATTCGCATCTTCAACTTCAACAGGTTTTCACTTCCATTCGTGTTTTTATATTTTTTTGTTTGATTCACTCTATTGCGTTTACAAGCCCTAATTTAACGTCCAGTTGCATAATTGAACTCTTTCGTCCCTTTTTACGTATCTTACTTTCACTTGTCGCTATCGGCTACCAGATATTCGACTGCGGGCGCTCACTTTACTTTTTGTTCGCTTTCTTCTAGTCACATATATGTAATGCGGCCAATGCCTGTGTTACGTTCTTATTATTCATTTATTGAATATAAATTTGTGTCTTGTTTGTCCTAGACATTTGCCTGGTAGAAATTTATCTATAGTAATTTTGAATTTCTACCAATGTCTTGGAATTCATTCAAAATTGAGTTTTGAACTATTTTACTTTCTACACTTTTACGGGTTATTCACCAATGTAACCCAGTTTCAAACTGGAATCACCAAAATACACCCAATGAAACTCAAATAACCAATCTACCCCATTTTTTTACAATCCTGGTTTTCCCCCTACCGGGACTCTTTAAAAAGGGAAACGTGGCTTGATTTGAGGCCTACGTGGACCAAAAGGTTGAAGTGGCAACCAGGTGGAGTCCCGGTTTCTCAGGAACCGGGATCATAATGATTTCGATTTTGGGGCAACCGGCATCATAAAGGCATGGCTGCTTTTTCGTGACACGTTACTTTTTCATTGATATTAAAAGCATGGTCGAGAAAAAATATAAATGGCTCGATTACATGGGTGCTTTTAGGGCTGAGCATTGTTCGGTAAATTCCAAATTTACCGATTTAATTTACCGAACCGAGTCAATTCGGTTCGGTAAAATCGGTAATCGGTAAAACGGTAAAATTTGGTCGGTAATCGGAATGAAAATTTTGGTTCGGTAATTTACCGATTTACCGAATTTACCGATTAGTATAATTTTGCTTATTTAATAATATTTATTAAAAAAACTAAACTACTCAGCAGTACAAGAAAGAACCCTAAAGTGCCCGTGCGACTCCAACTCGCATCTCCGCTCCTTCACTCCCACTCGTCACTCGCATCTCCGACGACCGATTACGTCACTCCGACACTCCGACCACTCGTCACTCGCGTCTCCGACGACCGAAAAACGACTCCGTCACTCCATCTACAAACATAAATTGAATGTAAGTGAGAAAATTCAATCTTTTTGCAGCCCTTATTTTGATTTTTTGCGGCTAGTTGCAGCCGATTCAAGTCGTCGTAATTGTAAAAATTCATTCTGTGTTTTGTTTATCTGCATATATGAAGTTTTGTTTCTTGCTGTTTTTTCTCATTTGTGCTACCATATTTATGTATATCATGTGAAACTACTTTAGTGACACCCAAATGTTCAACCCAGCTACAAATGTGTTGATGGCTTGATGAGGATGGAATTATACAGACGGAATCAGCAATGGTGTGTTCTATTAAGGTCAATTTAGTGACAATTGGTTTAATTTGTACCACTTAAATTATCTGACATCATGACTGTGATTAGTCTAACAATGGCAACATACTTGAAGCGTCATATAGTCTTTTACATGTAAGGTTAAGAATGTTACACTGAACTTCCTACTTGTTGCTGGCTAACGATAGTCCAACTTGATATTTATTTTGTTTGATGAGGGATACTAACCAATTTTGTCCTTTGGCTGGCATTGTTTTGTATGCTGCAGAACTTCCCCCATAATCATAAATATACTCCCTCTGTCCCTGTTTGTTTGTCCAATTTCCTTTTTGGGTGTCCCCTAATGTTTGTCCACTTTCCTTTTATATACAACCCAATAATCAAATCAATCATCTCTTTCCTACCCAAAAAATTTATTTTATTAAAAAAGTTGTACTTTCAATGATAAATAACTAATAATTCGTGTGCGGGATCACCTCCACATACACTTTCCTCTTTTTTCTTCTCTATTCTCCCTCTCTCATTGTCCTTTATTTGCTTTTTTTAATTCCCGTGTAAACTGTCCTTTTGGACAAACAATGTGGGACGGAGGGAGTATTAAAAAGCCGTGCTTTTTCGAGGCTTGGCTGCTTTTTCGATACTAAAAAGCATGGCAGCTTTTTCGAGGCATGACTCAATGGCTGCTTTTTCGATATTAAAAAACATGGCTCCATATAGTGGCTGCTTTTTCGAGGCATGGTTGCTAAAAAAATAAAAATATAAATGGCTCGATACTAAAAACATGGTTGCTATTTCGAGGACGAATAAATTAGATATAGAAAATTATTATAATAAAAAAGGCAAAGGTGCTTTTTTGGTCAACGAGGTTTCTTTATTTATACTTTTTTCTGGAAAAAACAGTCATGCTTTTAGTATCAATGAAAAAGTAACGTGTCATTATTGCTACCTTTATGATGTCGGTTGCCCCAAAACCGGGATCATTATAATCCCGGTTCATGAGAAACAGGGACTCCACCTGGATGCCACTTCACACCTTTTGGTCCACGTCTCCGTTTTTCAAAGAGTTCCGGTAGGGGGAAATCGGGATTACCAGTACCGGTTCCCGGAAAATCGGGATTATAAAAAAATGGGGTAGATTGGTTATTTGAGTTTCTGTTGGTATATTTTGATGATTCCAGTTTGAAACTGGGTTACATTGGTGAATAACCCCAATTTTACCGTGTTGCAAGATCTCTCAAAAATGTTAAACTATTTAAATTTTATACTTCTGCAGAATGATGTCTAAACCGCTCCCTCTATTCATCTCGGTGTAAACAATAAGATATATCGGAGAAGCGAACCGAGCGAGGCGACATTATCTCCTCGCAACCATGTTGCTCTATTGCTGGAGTTTCTTACAGGTTGATCCTCGACTTTTTCTTCTTCTGCTTGATGCGTTTTTGGCAGTATCGATTGTCTAGTGTGATTTGTGAACGTTGCAACGAACGAAAACGACGAAGCAAAAATTAAACAAAAAATTAAAACGATTTTGCTGCGCAACGCATCAACGGATTGAGTTCCATTTTCGGTTCGGTCCGTAACGACACGAATAGATGCTTTACCCGTCAAGGACAACCATCCAAACAACCATCTTCATCGTCAAATTTCAAAGTCCAACCAGTTCGGAGGCGCATCTTCATTCGCATCTTCAACTTCAACAGGTTTTCACTTCCATTCGTGTTTTTATATTTATTTTTTTGTTTGATTCACTCTATTGCGTTTACAAGCCCTAATTTAACGTCCAGTTGCATAATTGAACTCTTTCGTCCCTTTTTACGTATCTTACTTTCACTTGTCGCTATCGGATACGAGATATTCGACTGCGGGCGCTCACATTACTTTTTCTTCGCTTTCTTCCAGTCACATATATGTAATGCAGCTAATGCATGTGTTACATTCTTATTATTCATTTTTTGAATATAAATTAGTGTCTTGTTTTTCCTAGCCATTTGCCGGGTAGCAATTTATCTATAGTAAGTCTGATTTTCTACCAATGTCTTGGAATTCATTCAAAATTGAGTTTTGAACTATTTTACTTCCAACACTTTTACCTTGTTGCAAGATCTCTCAAAAATGTTAAACTATTTAACATTTATACTTCTGCAGAATGATGTCTAAACCGCTCCCTCTATTCATCTCTGTGTAATCGGTAAGATATATCGGAGCAGCGAACCGAGCGAGACAACGTTATCTCCTCGCAACCGCGTTGCTCTATTGCTGGAGTTTCTGAAAGGTTGATCCTCGGCTTTTTCTTCTCCTGCTTGATGCTTTTTTTGCGGTATCGATTGTCTAGTGTGATTAACGTATATATAGAGTGCAACGAACGAAAACGGCGAAGCAAAAATTAAACCAAAAAATAAAATGATTTTGTTGCGTAGCGCATCAACGGATTGAGTTCCATTTTCGATTCCGTCCGTAACGACACGAACGGATGCTTTACCCATTAACGGCAACCATCCAAACAACCATCTTCATCGACAAATTTCAATGTCCAACCAGTTCGGAGGTGCGTCTTCATTCACATCTTCAACTTCAACAGGTTTTCACTTCCATTCGTGTTTTTATATATATATTTTTTGATTCACTCTATTGCGTTTACAAGCCCTAATTTAACGTCCAGTTGCATAATTGAACTCTTTCGTCCCTTTTTACGTATCTTACTTTCACTTGTCGCTATCGGCTGCGAGATATTCGACTGCGGGCGCTCACATTACTTTTTCTTCGCTTTCTTCCAGTCACATATATGTAATACGGGTAATGCTTGTGTTACGTTCTTATGATTCATTTTTTGCATATTAATTAGTGTCTTGTTTTTCCTAGACAATTGCCTGGTAGCAATTTATCTATAGTAAGTCTGATTTTCTACCAATGTCTTGGAATTCATTCAAAATTGAGTTTTGAACTATTTTACTTCCAACACTTTTACCTTGTTGCAAGATCTCTCAAAAATGTTAAACTATTTAACATTTATACTTCTGCAGAATGATGTCTAAACCGCTCCCACTATTCATCTCTGTGTAAACGGTAAGATATATCGGAGAAGCGAACCGAGCGAGACGACGTTATCTCCTCGCAACCGTGTTGCTCTATTGCTGGAGTTTCTTACAGGTTGATCCTCGCCTTTTTCTTCTTCTGCTTGATGCAATTTTTAGCGGTATCAACTGTCTAGTGTGATTTGTGAACGTCTATATAGAGTGCAACGAACGAAAACGGCGAAGCAAAAATTAAACAAAAAGTTAAAACGATTGTGCTGCGCAGCGCATCAACGGATTGAGTTCCATTTTCGGTTCGGTCCGTAACGACACGAACTGATGCTTTACCCATCAACGACAACCATCCAAACAACCATCTTCATCGTCAAATTTCAAAGTCCCACCAGTTCGGAGGCGCGTCTTCATTCACATCTTCAACTTCAACAGGTTTTCACTTCCATTCGTGTTTTTACATTTTTTGTTTGATTCACTCTATTGCGTTTAGAAGCCCTAATTTAACGTCCAGTTGCATAATTGAACTCTTTCGTCCCTTTTTACGTATCTTACTTTCACTTGTGACTATCGGCTTTGATATAACCGACTGCGCGCCCACATTACTTCTTTTTTTCGCTTTCTTCCAGTCACATACATGTAATGCGGCTAATGCCTGCGTTACGTTCTTCTTATTCATTTATATATTTTGTTCCAGATTTTTTTTTTGGGGATTTAAATTAGTGTAGTTCTTCCTTGACATTTTGCTCGGTACCAATTTGTCTATAGTAAGTATGATTTTCTATATAAGAAAAGAGTCTTATTTTCTATGTAGAATTTTCTCCAGATTCTGTTTTTCTAACATGAAATTTCGTTTAGCTTCTAATGGCAACTCCAAAGCCATTATTTTATAACCGCTCGTTTAGCTTCTAAAAGAGTGCACAATGATGTCATAACCGCTCGCTCTCTTCATCTCTGTTTAAACGGTAACAAATGCGGCGTTGATATATCTCCTCGGTACCGTGTCGCTGTCTTACTGGAGTTTCTTACAGCTTTCTTTTTTGTGGTTGATGCGTTTTTTGTGGCGGTCTGGTCTGTCTGGTGTAATTTGTGAACGTCAATAGAGTACAACGAACGAAAACGCCGAAGCAAAAATGAAAATGATTTTGTTGCGCAGCGCATCTACGGATTGAGTTCCATTTTTGGTTCGGTCCATAATCGTACTCGCTCGGTTTAAAACCCCAATCACGACCCGAACGAATGCTTACCCATCAACGACAACCATCTTCATTGTCAATTTGATAAGTCCAACCTGTTCGCAGACGCGTCTTCCTTCTCATTTTCAATTTCAACAGGTTGTGTCCACACTTCCGTTCCTGTTTTTCCCCTTATTTTTTTGGTTCAGTTTATTGGGTTTACAAGCCCTATTTTAACGTCTAGATGCATATTTGACCTGGTTCGTCCCTTTTTACGTATCTTACTTTCACTTGTCGCAATCGACTGCGCGCTCTCACATTACATGTAATGCGGCTAAGGCCTGTGTTACGTTCTTCTTATTCATTTATATATTTTGTTCCAGATATTATTTTTTGAATATAAATTAGTGTAGTTCTTCCTTTGACATTTTGCCTGGTAGCAATTTGTCTATTTTTTTATATTCATAGAAGCCTGTAAAGTCTTCAACAAAAAAAACCAGAGGCCCAAAACACCAGACCCACTAAACTCTAAAAACAACTCTAAAGAAGAACTCTCTCTCTCTCTCTCTCTCTCTCTCTCTCTCTCTCTCTCTCTCTCTCTCTCTCAGGAGCCACCGCCCACCCATAAAAAGGAACACTCCGGAACTACTCTGACAACTAAAACTGGGAACTACTCTGCTCCCAAACCACTCTCTCTCTCTCGAAGGAGCCCCCGCCCACCGCACACCCATGAAAACCGAGAACTACTCTGCCAACTACCGAAAACCCCGGAGGAAAAGACGATGCTGCTCTTGTCAAAACTTCGACTTCCAGAACTGTGACGACCCCTGACAACTGCCCCAACTGGAAACTCTGGAGGTAAAAGGAGGAGATCCGATTAACCCCAACCCAAAACTGCCTCTAAACCTGTCTCACTCTTTAGCTTCAGAATAAGAGAAAAGACCAACTGTAAGAGTACTAACGGTGTCGATTTGCTTCCAGGTTCATGAACACTCTGATTACTTCCTCCGCAGGCGCATTTTTGGCTACTAACCCCAAACTCTTAGCAACTTGGTAAGTCTCCTCCGCTTCCTTCCTGTGTTTTAACTTCTTCCTCTCCTCATCTTCAGTCACTTGGTTGGTCTTGCTTGATTTTTATAACTCGTCTAAGTAGGATTTTTTTAGACGATCCAACTGTGCCCTTTTCTTTCTTCTTTGAAATTCGAAGACTTCCTTCTCCTTTGATTCTTTCCTTTTTACAACTCTGAAAGTGTTTTGTGCTTTTCCAGCGAAATCCCTAAACCTAGCCGACGTCTGACTGCTCGTCCTTTTCGTCGCACCCTCTACATTTTCATATCGACTGATGAAGTCCTCTTCCTGAGAAATATTGTCTTCCTCGTTGCCCTTTTCATCTTCGTTTTCAGAGAAGTTTCTTCTTACCCTTTAAAGGCTGTTTGGGCTTTTAAGACAAGGCCCAAACCTGTCTCCTCCTCAGTCTGTGCGAGCTGGTCCGCATCACACACCATATGATTATGCTCAATGCCTTGGCTCTCATCCATAGGTAACAGCACGCTCAATCCTATCCCCGACTGCTCTTTTAGCCCCTTCCCCGTACTCTCTTTTCCGCTGTGTAGCAAATAGGCATTCAGAGTAGCATCCCAGCTAAAATCTGACATTTCCAAATTTGAATTTTTCCTTCCCTTTTCCTTTTCTTTTCCTTGTGGCCTTATCAGAGAAGACACGCTAGTCGCCTCCACCCCTAGAGTAGATTCCGACACTTTTTGGATTCAGGACCCTGTACCTTGAGCCCAGAAGTGTCAGCCTTGACTTCATCTGATGAGGATTTCCGACGGCTCTTGTCCTCTTCAAGTACACTATTTCGTCCTCCCCCTTGCTCCACCGAACACGGCTGCCGGAACTTGCAGTTCGGCTCCTCACCGTTTGAGCAACTTAAGATATCTTCCTCTCCTTCTTCTGAAACCTCATACACCTTCTACTCCGTTTCCCTTCCATTAAAGAAGCATTCTTCGCAAATCACTACTTCATCAGCCTTGTCTCTTTCTATGATCTCATAAATCCTGTCCAACCTATTCGTTTCCACCAGCACTCTCGCCCTCTCTAGACCAGTTTCCTGGAAATCCTTATTTTCCATCTTCAAATATAGACCAAAGGGATCTACAATCTTTTGGCAGTTTGCCTCACTCCATGCTTTGAAGGGAAGACCAATTATGCTCAACCACACTGACCTTAGCCTGGAGGGATCCTCTTCTTTCCATTTTTGAAAACTTGAAAATCTCCTATTGATAGAAGAATGGTTCCCTGATAGGCAAAGCTCCAAATCTTCCATTGAAGAAAAGTGTATTAGCATCTTCTTTCCCCCTAAAGGAAATATCTTATAAAGTTTTATTTCATTGAGCTTCAATTCTTCTTCATGTTGGTTTGAAGGTATAAAGGTCTTTAGCTCTGCAACTGCACTTCTTAAAAGCCACTCCTCATTCTCAGGGATCACTTCCAGTGAAACCTTTCTTCTCTTCGCATTATTTTGGATACCATCTTCCTTAAAATGCTTAGGCCTCCATAGAAGCTCCGGTACTCTCCCTTGATGACCTTCCCCCGGCGCTAACTTTGGATTTCTAGGTTTTCCTCCACTATCCGCAAGCTTGACATTTAACCTGCATCTCCCGAACATAGTACCATCCCACCTGCTGATAGCCGCATTAGCCTCCTCCATTTCTTTGTTGTATCTGACGAACCCAAATCTGGTCTTTGTTGCTCTTCTTTCCTTGGAAGGTATAAACACATCCAGTGTTTTCCCAACAGTATCAAACAACTTCTGTAGCCGGAATACATCTTTATCACTAGGAATGTTATCGATGAAGACACTAAAAAGTGTCTCCCTCAATAATTGAATATGTCCATTCCTTCCCTCTCCATTGGGAGTTTTCTCTCTCTCCACTCTCCATTATGAGGTTTTTGTGACACTTTGTTTAGCTAAAGTAAGTATGATTTTCTATGTGGAATGTTCTCCAGCACTACGCCATTTTGCCTCTTACGCCACGTCAAAAAAATCGTCGCTTAAAGTCTCAAAATGTCGCTTAAGACTAATGTGACAGTATAGACGTCGCTTAAGATACGTCGCTTAATCCTTGTGACATGAGGGTTTACGCGACAAATCAATTAACGTATGTCGCATTAAAGTATGAGTCTTCAAGCGACATATATAAATGTTTGTGGCATATATCATATGTTACACGCGTCAGTTAAAACCAGTACTAGTCGCTTAAAATGTTTTAAGCTTAACATAATTTTATAACATATGATTATATGTTGTTCGGTAAAAAGACATGAGATTGAGTTTGTAACTAATAATACTTGGGTCTTTGTCACATTAAATAATATAATTCAACTATAGAATAAGAAATGTCATTCAAAACATTACAATTCATTAATGTCAACATACAAACATACACATTAAAGATTACAATTTGGAATAGCTTCCCTAACACGAGCTGTTATGGCTAGGATGTATGTACAAGAGACTGTATAAGGACAGGCCGAAGCTTGAATCTATCGACGACTTGGACTTCAAATCCTCTGAAAGGAATTTATATTCGGCCCTGCCAATCTCTCATTGACTATGCCATCGAAGCTATCGACAAAATTGAGCATCGCATCCCTGCCAATTTTCACAAGTATACACATAACTGGATCAACTGAACCAAGCATGAAAGAAAGAGAAAACAAATGAGCTCACAGTTTTTTTAATCTTCTAACCATGACAAAAAAAATCATGAAAATGCAGGCGGAGAAGTGAAGTTGCCAACTCAACAACAGGACTGCAACAACCATTCGGACAAGCACGGTCCACCTGCAACTTGGACTAATTACAACTTGGCATCTAATCTACAACAATCACTTAAGCAGATGGGAATTGTCTTTCGATTAGTCCATCTCCAGACTCCATATCTCCCTGCAAGCCGCTCGGCATCTTCGGATGTGTGTAAACCCTAGGTCAAAAAGATTCTTAAATAGCTTTGATGAAGTTTGGGCTCTAGTCACAAGGATTGGGCCGGAAGTAAAAAGAAATAAAAAGGTTAGGCCCAAAATTAAACTAGGTACTTGAAGTAAAAAAATAAGCTAAGGCATGAAACATTTAGTCTAAGTTATTTTTTTCCCGTAAACTACTTCCACATAAGCTAAGCTAAGACACGAGTCAATCAGAAGCATGGGCATCTCTTATCCTGTACCAGTACCGCATCACTTGTTCATGCAATATCTTGACCCTGAGCTTTATTCGAAAGTGATACAACAGATTGACTCCTAGTTTAGCACCGAGAATTTAATTAAAGATGTATTTTTACGAAAGAACATGGATGAGCAGGGCTGGGTTCCAATTAAATTGATTGGAGGCTTCAAAAAGGCCGTGAAGGACGATTGCAGGCATTTATAATTGCAGGCTTCCAATTAAACTGATTGCAGGCATTTATAATGGAAGCTATGCGTGCCTCAACTGTGGTTGAAGTGAAGGATGACAAAGTTAGAAGGCGGAATGAAATGGCTAATGCCAGAGGCTTAGGCATGGTCAAATACTTCAAACTACAATAAAAAAAAATTGATCAATAAGTGGTTATCAGTTTTAAACAATAATGCGACAAACTTTAAATGTCGCATTGTATTTGTCACCTATGTACCTAAATGCGACACATTTTACGTGTCGCGTAAACCTCATGTCGCGTATTAACATTAACGCGACGTACGCTGGACATCGTATAAACATTTGTCGCGTAAGATAAATTACACGACGTATTTTGGTTCATCGCTTAAACCTTTGTCGCGTAAAAAAAATAAAGCGACATATTTTGTTTGTCGCGTAAGATAAATTACGCGACGTATTTTGGTTCATCGCTTAAACTTTTGTCACGTAAAACAAATAAAGCGGCACATTTTTTTTGTCGCGTTAACTTTTATCGCGTAAAAGTTTATAAGCGACATACAATTCTATGTTTGTCGGTTAATATAGTTTACACGACATGACGTTAAGCGACATTAGGCAAATTATGTTGCAAAAGTTACAGAATGGCGTAGTGCAGATTCTGTTTTTCTAACATGAAATTTCGTTTAGCTTCTGATGTTAACTCCAAAGCCATTATTTGATTTTTATTCCAAGCCATTATAGTCTGACATCAGTCCATATCTTTTTTCCTTTTTCACGTAAATGAGACAATGAGTTGTGTTTCGATCTGTTTTACTTTTCAACACGTTTAGCTTGTTGCATGATCTCTCAAAAATGTGTATTCATGTTAATTTGTATCTTCATGTTCATCACAGATATGGTAGGTTCAGGCCAATCTAGTTCTAATATAGCCAGCAAAGTTTTCACCATGACGCCGAAGGAAGATAATTATAGAACAAAGTTGCAGCGTACATATTCACCCGATGTGTCTTCAGCGATTCCTCTTTTTGTCCCAAATTTTAGTAAACCTGCTTCAAGCGTGTTTTCCTTCACAGCGACAACAGCTGCTTCACCATGCACAAGTCAGAGTCAGAACTGAGCTTTTAAAGTCTCACAATAAGGGTACTACGGGGTGTCGGGTGTGCAAGAGACCTAAAGTTACGACCACTAGTTCAACAGCTTAGTCCAAAACTCTTGCTGGGAAATTGTGGCCTGTTAGCAGAGATGAGAATGCCTATCAAGGTTACTCTTTCAGCATTGATAGAATCGTGGTTAGTAGTCAAAGACTTAAGATTAAAAGTCAGAGACTTAACAAAGGTCGGAACTGTTAGGAACCTAACTCTGTATGCAGATAAGTAACTAAACAGAATATGCAGCGGATTAAACTTAAATAGCTTTTTATTACTATTTAAACTGTACACTCAATCAGTACAAAACTTGCCTATTAAGTATAAATCTAAACTAGATTTACACAAGCAAAACCTGATTACTTCCCTGACTGTCTCCCAGACGTCACGTAGTCGTGGCACCTCCGTCGCTTTCCGGTACTGATCAAGAATAGCTCGATTACTTGAATATCACCTCGCACAGCTTGCTGGATATTCTCTCTGGGAAACCCCACTTGGAAAGCTCTCTCGGATGTATGTGGAAGGTGCAGCCTTCTGAAGAGTTCAATCTGGCTTATATAGGTTCTTCAGTAACTGCCACAGATCATGGCTTGTAACTGCCAACCCATGATCTCCTTGACGTGTAGTGGGGAATGTGCCATCGCTCCATCATGTATTTGACTCCCCTGTCAACTGCTCTGTTGACTTGACCTCAACTGCTCAACTGCTCCGTTGACTTGACCAATACTCAGGTTCTTGGTTACTCGGAGACTTCCGCAGGTACTCAAGTCCAGCATCACGTCCTTGAGTGCTCCAGTAAGTTCCTGACTAACAGAAACTCAAGCAAACCATTAAACTGGTTTGTCAGTCATCAAAAACGTGTGAGGCCAATGCCTCAACAAGCATAAACATTGTCAACTTTTTAAAGCAACCAGAACCAAGTCTGCCGGAACATTGTCAACTTTTTGACATCATCAAAGAAGAGTTAATCAACATACACAACAAACAAGAACATGAGGAAAAACTTGAAATTCAGAGAGCTGATCAAAGCATGCATAGAACTTCAAAGATAAATGAGATAGTCATAACAAGCAGGTTGAACACAAGATGTTAACACTCATAAACAACAAAAGGAATTAGCGAGGTTGGATAGCAAGGATGGGGAAATCTCATAACAGGAACTGATCACGGCATTCTCACAGGCAAACGAGATCATCCCGGGGACTGAAGAACTTCACAGCTTTTCAACCAAAGCCAGGAGTGCATCCTGCACTTCTCTGATTGCTTCTTTAATCTCCCTGACTTCTGACTTTAGACCTCTCAGGTCTTTTCTAATATCAAAGATACCTTGCTCCAGAAGTGCCCATTTCTTATCTCCATCCTCTTCAGTCTTATCATCATCCTCCTCCTCAACATCCTTCAGGACTGGTTTAGCTCTAAGCTTGGGTTCTTGTACTGGAGTTTTGATCCATCCCTCCACTTGGTCTTTTACCAGATTCATCTTCCTGAACACATCAGGATCAAAGTCTTTCACTATCTGCTCCTCCACATCAGAGAGGACTTCATACAGATTGTGTTCCTGAAGAACTTTCTTAATCACCCTTGAGTACCCAATCTGGGTCAGATTCTTCAGATGATCCATCTGATTAATTATTAGCTTCGGCAGGTTGATTTTCTCTTTGTTCAGCAGTCTGTCCAAAACAAAAAGATCCCGATGTTGAACATACGAGGGCTTGACTCCCCTTTGCATAAAATTGCTCACCAGCAATTTATGTAGGATCTTGACTGTTGGCTCCATGCACTGAGTGCTGATTCCCGAGCCTGCTTTCAGAGGTGATTCCAGCTTACAAATTTTCTTCACCAATTCTTGTTTATCCGCAACCTCCTTTGGCCAGACACTGGTTTTGCAGAAGTGATCGAAACCTTTATGCTCTAGACCCATTATCGCTGCTAGCTCAATACTCGACAAATTGAATTTATTCCCCCTGAAATTCACTTCTAATGTTGGAACAGTTCCACCAGTCAATTTCAGGTTCTTGTAGTAGTCTTCAACTGCTTCAGGACATATGAATTCCTTAGTCTCGCATAGGTTCTCCCAACCTTGAGCTTTCAACAGGTCAAGTACTTCTGTCAAGCCTTCCTCCAGTAGAAACTCCTCTGAGCACTCCATCTCCATCAGTATCTCTTTCCCGGACTTCGACCTCTTAGGTCTTTTCACAGAGCTTTTAGGAACGACTTCTTTCACTGTCAGTTTTCTCTTACCAGTCTCCCTGACTGGTTGAATTCTCAGGGGTATTTCTTTCTTCTTTCTCTTGGAGACAGTTGGAGACTTATGAACTATCTCACAATCTATGTCTTCAGCTACTCCAATTCCTTCGAAATTGGCGATCCTGCCGATCCCTACTAGCTCGTCCATAAGTTGATTCACACCTGACATTTCGGCTTCTACTGAAGACACATCAGCAACATCAATATCCTCCTTCTCTTCAGAACATGCAAACCAAAAATCAGTATTACCCGAATCTGCAACCCCTTCTGGGTTCTTCACCGAGACAGCATCAATAATTTCTAACTCCTCTTCTTCTTCTCCAACTAGACCTTCACCACAGAGACATCCTCCCTCTCTTACTTCTAGTATTACAGCGTCAACCTCCACAGAACTAATGATTCTAGAGACATCAACCTTCTCTCTTTCACTAATGCTTCCAATCCCAGCACAGTATTCAATGAATCTCGCTGATTTAGGATTGTAAATTGAAACTTGGGAGTTTGACTTACTAGATTTCAGCAACTCCGCCACCGCTCTCGGAACTTCGTAACGGACTCCCGCTATTGTGAATGTCTCCATTCGACTGTCAGAGATGTCGATGTTGCTGGTGTTTGATGCAGATGCCATTGAAGACTCGAATGATTTGATTTTGCCGACTTGAGAAACTAGGGTTTCGATTTTGCAAGTGAGAGTGGAGAGAGACAACTACGGACTTCAAATTCCTTTTAAAAGCAAAATCTCGTTGTTATCTGCTATTAATTCTCGTTTACGTATCACCACGTAACCGTCCGACTTCCAAGGCAGAAATCACTGAACTGTCTTTTCATCATAGCTCATCCGAACCACTTCTTTCATATATCAAATACCTCGTTGAGTTCTTTAGTCCCAGAGACATTTAATCCTTGCCTGAGATAATACCAGACCAGTTCCCTGACTATGGATTTTTCACAAGGGACATTGTGGTGGGTCGGCTTACCATAAGGGTATATAATATAAAATCACCACAATTCAAGTCACTCAATCACACATATAGATAATCAAGCATGTCCAGAAAGTGTATAAGGAAGGTTCATCGAACACACAGAACCTATACTAGGGTTAGGTGGTTTCACATACTTCCTTCATGGGGTAATTGGGCAACAAAATCCGGAAGTTATGTAAGGCATCAAGAAAGACGTGTTCAACAATGCATGTACTATATCAGATTTAGCAAAGAAGTAATAGCACACACATTACTAGCTACTCAGGGACTTCAAACATTCACTCATGTAAATGACTCACATGCATGTTAAGAACTCTATCATCTAGTCAATCACTGAGAGAAGGTTCGAAGTACCTCACTGTGGACTCATTAATCCAAGTTCCATCCTTAGCTTTTCAAAAGCATCCTTATGTAGGGACTTGGTAAATATATCAGCAACTTGATCTTCACTTCTGCAGAAATTAATAGTGACGAGTTCCTTTTCTACACAGTCTCTAAGAAAGTGATGTTTAATTTCTATATGCTTAGATTTACCAAGTTGGACAGGGTTTTTAGCAATACTAATCGCACTAGTATTGTCACAGAATATAGGAACTTGATCAAAATGCAGATTGAAATCACTTAGCTGATTTCGAAGCCATAGGATTTTAGCACAACACGCTGCTGCTGCGATATATTCTGCCTCCGCTGTTGACAACGCCACAAAGTTCTGTTTCTTCGATCCCCAAGACACCAAACAAGATCCGAGGAACTGAGCCATCCCAGACGTGGATTTCCGGTCAGTCCTATCTCCTGCGAAGTCTGCGTCTGTGTATCCCTCCAAACTGAGAGACTTCACTTTCGGATACCACAGGACCAGCTTCTCAGTGCCCTTCAGATACCTCAGTATCCTCTTCACGGCCTTTACATGAGATTCCCTTGGTTCCACTTGAAATCTGGCACATTGACATACACTAAACATTATATCAGGTCTAGAAGCAGTCAAATACAGTGAAGAACCTATCATGCCACGGTATCTTGTAGCATCTGTCCTTGGAGACGCATCATCCTTTGTCAGGGACTCATTCGGAGAACTAGGAGTGTTCACATGCTTTGAACCTCCAAACCCGTACTTCTTCACGACTTCACCCAGGTACTTCTGCTGTGAAATCTCAGTACCATTCTCCAGCTGTCTAACTTGAATACCAAGAAAGAACGTCAGTTCCCCGACCATACTCATCTCAAACTCACTCTCCATGAGTTTAGTGAAGGACTTCACAAGCTCGTCACTTGTGGATCCGAAGATGATGTCATCGACATACACCTGTACAATGAGAAAATGCTTATCAGTTCTCAACAAAAATAGAGTCTTATCTACCTTACCTCGCTCATATCCATGACCTCGCAGATACTCCGATAGGCGCTCATACCACGCCCTAGGTGCCTGTTTTAATCCATACAGGGCCTTGTCAAGAACATACACATGATCTGGATGCTCAGGAACCTCAAAACCAGGAGTCTGTTCCACAAAGATTTCCTCCTTCAGGAACCCATTCAGAAATGCCGTTTTAACATCCATCTGATGGAGTTTGATTCCAAACTGCACTGAATATGCTATCAACAACCTGATAGCCTCCAACCTTGCCACTGGCGCAAAGGTTTCTTCATAGTCAATACCCTCTTACTGGCTGTAACCTTTCACCACCAACCTGGCCTTGTTCCTGACTATTACTCCCTCGGAATTCAATTTGTTCCTCAGGATCCATCGGGTGCCAATCACCTTCCGATTCTCTGGTCTTGGAACAAGTCTCCAAACTTTGTTCCTCTCGAACTGATGTAATTCATCTTGCATTGCTTGGATCCAATCTGGGTCTTTCAGTGCTTCTTCAACTGTCTTTGGTTCAATCAGAGACACAAAGGCATTCATTACTTTTCCCCCTGAACTGCTGCATAGCAAACATAATCACGAAGTGCAACACTCGGCTGTTTCACTCGAGTACTTCTCCTCAACTCAGTGACCTCCTGAGCCTCTTGGTTTTCCTCAGTTTCACCAGAAACTTCACCAACTTCAGGGACTTGTCCATTCACTTCAGTTTGCTCTCCAGGTTCTTCAACCTCAGCAACTTGTCCATTGACTTGATCAACTGTGTCCAGATTCTCAGTATCAGCAACTGTGTCATCCCTAGGACGAATCAACACGAAGTCTTCAACATCATCTGAAGCATGAATGTCAGGAACTTGTTCAGGTTCATTACCCAAGGTCTCTTCATCAAAGATGACATGAACGCTTTCCTCAACCTGTCTGGTTCTTTTGTTGAATACTTTATAGGCTTTGCTGTGCAAGACATATCCTACAAAAATTCCCTCGTCGCTTCTAGGATCAAACTTTCCCAGCTGGTTCTTTCCGTTGTTGTGAACATAGCATTTGCTGCCAAATACCCGAAGATGTGAAATGTTGGGTTTCCGACCTTTCAACAACTCATACGGAGTCTTATTGAGGATTGCCCTCAAATAACAGCGGTTGAGAACATAACAGGCTGCATTCATAGCTTCTGCCCAGAAATTCCTTGCTAATCTGCTTTCAATGAGCATCGTTCTGGTCATGTCCTCCAGAGTCCGGTTCCTCCTCTCCACTACTCCATTTTGCTGTGGAGTCCTTGGCGCTGAGAAGTTATGATCAATTCCCTGATCAGCACAGAAAGCAATGAACATTCCATTCTCAAACTCAGTACCATGATCTGTTCTGATACTTCTCACTTTGAGATCAAATCTTCGTTCTGCAAGCTTTACCCAAGTCTTGAAGCATTCAAAGACTTCATCCTTTGATCTAATGAAGATCACCCATGTGAATCTTGAGAAGTCATCCACTAGTACATACACGTACCTGTTCCCTTGACGAGATTGAGTCCTCATCGGTCCACACAAATCCATATGTATAAGATCAAATGCCTTAGCAGTACTCACAACTTATAACCCTATTTGTCATTTTCCCTAAAATAAATTAAAACAAAAGCTGATGATATGTGAGGTGTCGAATATGTTATTAGTTAGAACTACAATGTCCATTGTGTAAATGATTGTGCACAATGATGTCAAAACCGCTCTCTTCATCTCTGTTAACGATAACAAGTGCGATTGGAGATATATCGGAGAAGCGGACCAAGACGACGTTATCTACTCCTCGGCATCGTGTCGCTCTCTTTCTGGAGTTTCTCACAGGTTACTTATATTCAGCCTTTTTTATATTCTTATTGATGCTTTTTTTTGGCGCATTGGTTTAGTGGTGGTATTTGTAATTGTCTGATTAGTTTGCCGATTTGAAGTTTCTGTTTGTCTGACTCTTGGTGTGTTTCTCAATCTGGTATAGTTGTGGACAAAGTTATAAAGTTGTTGATTGTTGTGATCGGTTGATGCATTCATCAGTTATGTGCAAATTAGGGCTTTAATGTTGTTTTTTCATTTTTTGAATTGGTATTGTAATTTAAAAATAGAGTGGTTCTTTGAATCATCTGATTGAGATTGATGGAGGACTGCATCTGGTGTGACTGTCTGAGTTAAAATTGGAAATTTGAATGTAGTTACCACTATCACATGTGACTGATGTATGGCTATGGAATTCTGTATCTAAAGAGTCCTGATACTTGGTCGGTTTTGGTTTCTAGCAGGCCAGTGGATTTAGTGTAGTTCTTCCTTGACATTTTTCCTGGTAGCGATTTATCTATGTCTGATTTTCTATGTGAAATGCTGTCCAGATACTGTTTTTCTCACATGAAATTTCATTTAGCTTCTGATCTCAACTCCGAATCCCTTCTTTTATTTTTATTCCAAGCCATTATAGTCTGACATCAGTCCATCTTTTTTTTTTAATGTATATGACTTGTGTTTTGATCTGTTTTATTTTACTTGCAACACTTTTAGCCTGTTGCAAGATCTCTCAAAAATGTGTATGTATTTATGCAAATTTTCGTCGTCATGTTCATCACAGATGGTAGGTTCAGGCCAATCTAGTTCTAGTATAGCCAGCAAGGTTTTCACCATGACGCCAGAGGAAGAGAATTATAGAACAAAGTTGCAGCGTACAGATTCACCCGATGTATCTTCCGCGATTCCTCTTTTTGTCCCAAGTTTTAGTAAACCTGCTTCAAGCGTGTTTTCCTTCACTGCCACAAAAAATGAGCAGGCACAAGTTGGAGTCAGAACTGGGCATTTAAAGGGTACTATGCGGTGTCGGGTGTGCAAGAGACCTAATGTTATGATGCGAAGTTCAACAGCAGAGTCCAATACTCTTGCTGGGAAACTTTGGCCTCTTAGCAGAGATGATATTTCTTTCAGCATAAACAGTGTCAACTTTAAGCAACAAGAACCAAGTAGGCTTTTGGTGCACAGCACTGCAAATTCCTCGTCCATATATGGTATTCAGCCTCAGCGTATCACAACTACTGCTGGCTCAATGACTTCTTTGGGTTGTCCTAATTTGATCACTACGTCAATGGTCCAATCAGATGACAAAAATTATCCGGATAAGAAACTTGAAGATGCTGATCAGATTGTAAAGGAGGCATCTGAATTGGTGAAGTTACTTGAGTCGCGTATTGCAGCTTTGCAACTGTCCGCACAGGCTCTCAAGACACCTAGTGAAAGAAAAATGCAAGCAGCCCCAATGAACTCATACCTGAACCCAAAAACGGAGGAAGCAGTTAATAATCCCTTTAGGCAGACAAAGAAACACAAGTTAGTGGAAACAAGCATGCCGCCACGACCTCCTTTGCATCAGTCTATAAGAGCTGCTTACTCATGTGGCCAGCAGAGTCCAAATTTACTCAACTTGAGCCCTGTCATTACATTTCCGCAGCAGGCTCCAAGTCCTGCACCAAGCCTCAGTTACACACCTAGTCAGATACAGTATAATGGACCCTGCCAAAGTCGCGCATCAAGTCGACGACAAAGCCTTGCACCAAGCCTTAGTTATACACCTAATCAGATACAGTATAATGCACCCTGCCAAAGTCGCGCATCAAGTCGACGACAAAGCCTTGCACCAAGCCTGAGTGATACACCTAATCAGATACAGTATAATGCACCCTGCCAAAGTCGCACATCAAATCGAAGCCAGGAGCAGAGCAGTGTGAAAAGTTATAAACTAGGCAGCATACCAAACCAGAAACAGAGTAGCACGCCTGGCCTTAATGTGAAGAACATAGTACAGAGACTTGAGTCCCTGAATATGTCACCAAATCAGAACAAACTGGAGAAAGCTCACATCCGTCGTAGAACTCGTGCTGGTGGTGCTGGCTCAGTAGCATCAACTTCTTCAGGTGTCAACAGACCCTCCAAACCATCTAACACACCCAGTCAAAGTCGTGCAGCAGATTTGACTAGGAAAGTCAGGAACCCTAAATCCAAACTGATCAGTTCCCACAAGATTCCGCCACGTCAGCACTCATCAGACTACAGCGACGATTCCGGCTCCTCAGTCTCCTCTTCCTCGTCCTCCAGTTGGACGACGACTCAACAATCAGGCAGCGAATCCGTCCCCGAAGAGAGCAACGAGTATTCATACTCATCCGCTTCACTTCCAAGTCAGGCCGAATCTTATGCAACTCCAGAGTCGGAGTATTCAACTGAGGCGTCAAGCTCATCAGCTACGAGTCAGAGTCAAAGTCAGACATCTCGAAGAAGACGACTCTCCAGACCTCGGAGCTTCAACCGCCGCCGCCGTAAGGATCGTTCGCCGTCGCCGATTTCACGGCTGAGGAGGATCAAGAACAAGCTAGGGCTCATTTTCCACCACCATCATCACCATCACCACCACCACGATGTCGAGAAGCCTAAATTCTTGTGGAAGAAGGTGAATCAGAAGACGGTGATCCGGCAGCCGCACGAGGCGGCGGTGAAGAAGGCAAACGAGTCGGTGGTTAAGCGGAGGGATCAACAAGGACACTTTCACGCGCTGATCGATGGATTGATGAGACACGTTCGGCGGCAGAGGAAGAAAAAGAAGAAAACGACGCCGTTGAAGAATGTAGGACGGCAGAAAAAGAAAGTGGTGCAGTGGGGAAAAGTGGTCAAGCATCGTAGAAAATTGAAGCTCCCTAATATTAATAAAAAACTTTAAAACAAAAGCCTTTGTGATATGTGAAGCGTCGAATGTCCTATTAATTAGAACCACAGGGACCATTGTGCAAATAAAAAATTTCATTTACACTTGAGTACACGATGATGTCAAACCCGCTTTCTTCATCTCTGTAACGGTAACAAGTGCGATTGGACTCCGACGAGATGCCGAGCGGCCGTAGATATATCGGAGAAGCGGACCAAGACGACGTCATCTACTCCTCGGCATCGTGTCGCTCTCTTTCTGGAGTTTCTTACAGGTTGCTTATATTCAGCCTTTTTTTTTTTTATCTTCTTCTTCTTCTTCTTGATGCTTTGGTGGTGGTATTTGTAATTGTCTGATTAGTTTACCGACTTGAAGTTTCTGTTTGTCTGACTCTTGGTGTGTTTCTCCATTTGGTATAATTGTGGACAAAGTTATAAAGTTGTTGATTGTTGTGATCGGTTGATGCATTCATCAGTTATGTGCAAATTAGGGCTTTAATGTTGTTTTTTCATTTTTTGAATTGGTATTGTAATTTTAAGGTTAGAGTAATCATCTGATTGAGATTGATGGAGGCCGGACTGCATCTGGTGTGACCGTCTTGAGTTAAATTTGGAAATTTCAATGGTATTGAAGTCTGTATCTAATGAGTCCTGATGTATGGATTTAGTGTTTGTTTTTGTATGGCATGCATATATGCTTCGGCATTATGTTTGTCGTGCGGTTTGGTATGCTTAGTACTTGTGTGCATTGTCTTTTTATTTTGATTGCTGATTGCCTTTGCAAGTTAACATGGGTGTAATAGCTAACAAAGGATTCATCAATTTACTTAATTTTACCTCATTTATCATATCAGATTGAGATGTTAATCGTTATTGTGCTGCCTAATCCATCATCTCATACTCATAACCTATGTGTCTTGTGTAGTGTAAACTGTAAATAATCAATACAGTAATCACAGTAGTATTTTATGATCATTCTTAGGCTTTAATAATAGGTCAAGCCCAGTCGCATTGTGTTTAAACTGCTCTACGTTGAATTGAAACTTATTAATCGCCGTGGAGAACATTTGATGTCCTGCTTTGAATCTTTAATCTATTTGGATTTCTTTGTAGTTGTGGAGCTTGTGGGTATGAACTAAACCTGAACTCCTGCAATCGAGACGTCTCGGTTACTTGTTCCAAATATGACAAGTCTCTCAAGAAGGGTGTTGTGCCATTCTTCTCTATCGACAAGACCAGGTTCACTCAAAGAGAAGAACTACGATGCAAACCCTTCTTTAATTTCAAGCACTCCTGGGGTTTATTCCAGCGTAGAATAAAGCTCCTCTGCGGTAAATGTGGGAACCACATTGGTTTTGCGTGCAAGGGACAGCCAAAGCCCACCCTTGGCTCCTCCAACAGAACTTTGAGCAAATCAGTTGTTACATCATCATGGAATGGAATTCCTGACAGTAGAATCTACAACATAAAACTCGGGTCTGTTCAGCCTTGTACCAGTGGTTCAGACCTTTAAGTATGAAGCTGAGTTCACGATTTAACTTGCCTAAGTTCTTAGATACTACAGAAACTACTGCTAAATAAAGTTCCTCTTCGGTCCATGTAACGTTACTCTTGCGATATTACAACTTGCTCAAAGCACCTAACAGACCTTCAGACTTACAGAAAACTTCTCAGCATCTCAATTCTCAATCATTCAGTTAAGTCCAGAGACAAACTTGACAATATTACAATCAGAGCTGCCACCAATTTCAATAGCCTTCAAAGCCCAGTCCTTCATCTTCCCAGCATTTCTTCTAATCTCATCACCCTTTTCACCTTTTTCCAAAACTGCCCTCACACATTTCTCCAACTCCAAACCAGTCACAATCCCATTCTCATCTTCCATTGTCCTCACCCCAACTCCCCAAACATCCTCCACAAACTTCGCATTCGTCGGCTGGTCAGACCAGTTCGGCATCCCCACCATCGGCACTCCGAAACACAACGCCTCCAACGTCGAGTTCCACCCACAATGCGTCACGAAGCAGCCCACTGCCTCATGTGCCAAAACATCTAACTGGTTACACCAAGTCACCACCAGGCCTAAGCCTGACCTTAAATTCCATTCCACAAATTCAGTGGGCAATTTTGTCATTTCAGTTTCTCGGACCACCCATATGAAATGAGTTTGAAGATTCTCAAGGCATTGAGCTATTTCACACATTTGATCCTGCTCCAAAATGGCCATGCTCCCAAATGATACATAGATCACCGAACCTGATCGTCTTTCGCTTAGCCAGTCCTGACATGTCTGCCGATTTGGCTTGAACAAGTTGAGACCATAGCTCTTATCATCTTCAATATATTTGTCCAAATATATCGATGGAATCGTTGGTCCAACGGTTAAAACCGGCCATTGGCTTGACATCCATTCCACCATCTGCCATTTTTTAAGCAAGGCCTTAGAATCAAATAGCTTAAATTAGAATTACAAAGCTCAAATTTGAAATAAATGAACTTACTTGAGACTCAAGTTTGTCAAAAGTGTTGAAGAAAACATACTCAGCCTTGTCCAAATTCGAAAACTGATCCACAAGCATCTCCAGCAGACAAGACGAGCTCTCCTTATCCCGTATAAACGAAGGCAAGTCGCGTGGTTCCAGTCTCGGCAACCCATAAAGTGGCTCCGACGAGCTCAATTTCCCTTTCTTGTAAAGAAAGTAAAGAGAGCTAACAGAGCAAAACTGAGTGAAAAAAGGCGCGCCATCTAATCCATTCCCATGAGCGACTTCCAGCGCCCAAGGTAAGAAAGAGTCATAAATAAGCATTTTAGGCTGAAATTCATCGCCTCGATCAAATTCCCGACGAATCAGTTCGTCCAAGCTGCCAGGTACTACACTCCGAAACTGCCTAAAATAGGCTTCAGCACTTTCAAACTTCTGCCCTTCCAAAGCTCCGTCTGATATAGGCTGGATGTTTATGGAGCCAATGCGCGGTGTTATGGACTTAGTTTGAGAGTTGGGGAGGAGCAAAGTGAAGATGAAGTTATCTGACTTGGAAGCGAGGCGTTTGGCGAACTGGAGCATCGGATTGATGTGGCCTTGACTTGGGTATGGGAGGATAAGAATGTGAGTTTTCTTCGTCATCATTGTTATGTTTTCTTAGGGAGATGGTTACTGGTTGAGTTCTGAGAACTTCTTTAAATAGATCTCAGCCTGAGCGTGAAGTGTGAAACATTAAATATGAGTTTGTCGGCGGAACACAAGCAGTTGATGGTTTGTTGAGTGTTTAAAGTTTTCAAAATTGATTGCAGATGAAGTAATGAAGTTTGATAGGTCATTGATGACGAGTAGATGATCATGTCACTGCTTACGCAAATGACAATTTTTGGCTTCTTCCCAAGAGCAGGTAGAAAATGAAAAATCTCTAACGGTCATAATTTTAGTCGAATGATCAAGATATTGACGGTTTAAATCCCTAAATGCATCTTATAGCATTAGTGGAATCTAATTATATTTTGTAAAAGGAGTCTAACAATATTAAATTATAGGAAAATAAACTTTAAATTCAGTGGACCAGAACTCCTTCGGCCCTTCCTAGCTGTCACGACTCAGGGCCAGGGTCATTTGGTGATCGTGATTCTCTGTCAAAAAGTTCTTATTGCGGTTTTGTTCCAATCTGATGATTCTAAAAATAGTCCGATTATGTTCCGTAGTTTGACCCTGGTAAGAGTCAAGCAAATGGCCCCTACCGGAACCCGAACTCGACACCCAACCATATCCTCTTAGCCCTTAAAAGCTAAGAAATATGGTATATGCAGTGTTATTAAAACCGGACCGGTGATCGAACCGGTCAAGTCACTGGGTCAATGGGTCAGTGGTTCAACCGGGTCGAACCGGTTTGACCCGCACAAATTAAAAATAATAAAATAACTTATATATATATATATGCATATTTATTTACCTGTTTTGTAACCTAATAAAATTTAACCTGTATACAATACTATAACCATAACAAATTTAGAATTCGAATATCACACATTAATAAGAAAATAACAAAACAACAATTGCAATTTTAGTGCAAAGATGGGATTCAATTTAACAAATAAAATAAAATATTTATATATGATATTATAATTTAACATATTTATGACTTGAATAAATATTACATGATTATGATCCGATTATAACAACATACCATAACAAATTTAGAATTTGATAAAGTACAAATCAATAATACAACAATAACAATTTTAGTCTTAATTTGCAAGTCACAACAATAAGTGATTTATAAGACTAATTGCTAGTTAAATTGATAATAAGTAATAACTTTTACAGATTTGATAAATGAATATACATTATTGAAACAAATAATAAAACAACAATCATCTTTAGCCTAGTGGAAATAAAGAGAAAAACTATTAAGAGGGGCTTGGGTTCGAATCTTGTCCAAGTCAAAATTAAATAAATATATTTTCAGACCAAATCGAACCGATTGAACCGATCAAATTGGAATTTTAATGAAAAACCGGGTCAACACCGGTTTTGACCGGGTCTTGACCGGTTTTGACCGGTTCTTGACTCCAAACCGATCCGATGAGTGAACCGAACCGGTCACCGGACCGGTTTTCGCAACACTGGGTATATGTCTCCGCTAATTTTTTTTTTTTTTTTTTCACAGTTGTGTGGAGCAAGCCATAGTCTTAGCTTGATGAGAAACTTGATTTCAGCAAGGAGATCAGACGTCGATAATTATACTGTATTATTGTAACCTTGTATCACAGAAGAAGCTAAATAAGCTAGCAGGGTGGCAATGTTGTACATATGACGATCGAGCAACATTTGTGAAACATCACGTTTGCGGTTGGGAATGATAACATAATTTGTGGCACTGTCGTGTCTTGGTCATATGACGAAAGTGGGTGAGAGCAGTGGCGGATGCAAGGGGAGGGCGGGGGGCGGCCGACCCCACGTTCGCCGCCAAATCCCCGGTTGGTGGTTGACTCCGATGCCTTGTCTGGCCCCCGCCCCCCCACGTTCGCTGCCAAATCACCTGTTGGTGGTTGACTCCGATGCGGCGATGCCTTGTCTGCCCCCGCCCCTGTCATCTAATCAGAGCAATATGAATTGTTAGAATTTTTTTTCTATTTTTACTTAAAGTCCACCCCATCGATCCAGTCCTGGATCCGCCACTGGGTGAGAGTATTGTATTGGTAGGGTTTTGCTAGCGTGTCTCAGTCTCAAATCTACTCAAGTTGATTTACATGAGGCCTATGCACTTTGAAAAGTAAAAAAAAAGGATCTTATTTTTTGAAGGATGGCGTAATTATGAAGAAGCAAAAGTTGAGACTATGCGAACTTCAATTTGGCCTTAACAAGTGGTTTGAAGGCTTGAGACTACTGCTAGTTGTGGGTTGTTGAAGATGAAGAGAAAAATTATGATTGTTCGATTATGTTGACCAACGAACCGGACTTTGTTGTCACTCTAAGTTTAGTCAAGTCTTTGATTTTTTTTTTTCCTATATATAAGCATGTTGATTATTATAAGTACTAATTGTGGTATCCAACATATCACATGAACATAGTGAAAATCTTAACTTGATAGTGTCTCAAAAAGTAATCATAATTCATTAAGAAATCATAATTTCTTAATTTTTTTCTTTAATTTACATATCTCTAACTATGTAGGGGCGTTCGGTTGAGAACTTATATTTCGAGAACCCAAATTTGACTATTGAATCAGGAAGTATCTTCGAATCTACATCTGACACATGTCACAATAGCAGAGTCAAACTTATCGATTTTGACTTTTTGACTTTTCACATATTTGAAAATGTAAGTGGACACATGTCAGCACGACGACAACTTGATGATACATTTTTCAAAGATGCAAAATAGATTATTAGGATCTTTAAATATAGAAAAGATTCTCATTGAACGCTTCTCCAAGTCCCAAACACTATGATAATGAAACTTTAACAAAAATTTATATACTTTGGTTATTGTTAGTATATGTGTTCCACCTGGTTTGGTGGTGTTTCCCACCCTCTTTGTGGTGGTGTCCTCCCACTTTTGTTGGTGGTGTTATCCCGTCTGTCTGGCGGTGTCCTCCCATCTGTCTGGTGGTGATTTTGTGTTTGGGATGGATTGCCGTTATCGGCTGGGCTTCAGTTTGGTTTTAGGTACTAGATTGAGTCAGTGTTTTGGCATTGTCCAACTCTTGTACTACTTAACATCCTAAAAAAACAATGTGGCCAACAAGGGTGTGACCTAGTGGTTGAATCTCATCTTGCATCCACAAGGTGAAGGATTCAAGTCTCACCCATGCTATTTTCCTCCCTACATTTTTTGTGGGTTTTTCCTAGTCCCACTCCCACCTATGGTGTGGACCTCTTCCTCCATCCCTCGCGGATGTTTTCCTCTTTCTCGTCTCATGTGGACGTTTGCAGGTGTTATGATATATCCTCTCGTGGAAGCGTGCTTAAGCGCTACTATGACCTTACCATGAAGGTGTGTCTCGTGGATTAGAGGTGCCAAGATGGCCTGTGGTTCAACGATGAATCAAGATCAAGTTCAAGCCGGGGTGGTTCCCTTTGTGTAACATGTGCTTCAAAGACCTATAAATATATATATGTACCCAAAACATGTTATGTATGTGTTGTCTTCCTTGATCTGTTCAATGTAAATCCACAATAAATAAAAAGGAAAAATGACAAAGAGGTGGTATGAACTACCATCCATTGACAAATCACGGTCCGTACTATGAAAATTGACAATTAAGGGCAATTTTAAAATATTTTGATCCCCATATAACACTTAATTGTTGGAATATCACTTCGTCAATTAACAAAGTTAACTAAACTAATGAATTGATAAAACTTGTTTGCTCTTAATTGTGAAATTGAGGATTAAAATATTTTGATATTACCCTTAATTGTCAATTTTCATAGTTCGAATCATAATTTGTCAATGGATAGTAGTTCATACCCCCTCTTTGTCATTTTCCCTATAAAATAAAACAATGTGAGACGTCAATAAAAAAACAATATGCGACGAAATGCTTCCCGAAAAAGAAAAAACAAGAGACGATATAAAAAAAGTATCCTTCCATGACTTTCACTATAGCTCTTTTTTTTTTTGATTGGAAAACAACGAACAAACAGACAACAACGAACAGGGAAACCAAATAGACTAAACCAACACAGAAATACTAAGGAGTAAAAGCTGGCTCAGTGGTAGCAGCTCTCCCTTGCCTACGCCGCAAGTGCGAGTTCGAAACTCCTCTAACCCACTAATTGGACGGATACTATAATCTAACCCAAGTCCATATCAAAAAAAAAAAAAAAAAAAAAAAAAAAACACAGAAATACTAAGAGGAATAGCGTCCAAGCGCACCCACCGCAAGAATATGAACTTGCAAAACCTGCCAAAAAGTCTGCGACCTTATTGGATTCTCTAGGAGCAAAATGCAATATCCAGCTCGAATGGGAACGCAGCAGACGAAGGGCTAAAGAGAGCCAAGAGAAGCACCATTCACCCAAACCCGCTCCCATATAAACTGCTCTATAGACCTCCATTGAGTCCACTTCAAAAATGGCCTTTCTCACCTTGAGCTTATTAGCTAACTCCAAGCTGCGCAACAACGCCAGACCTTCTACTTCACCTGAGCAAAAACAATGAACAGTTGGTTCTGCCCAAGTCCACAGCACCATGCCCAGATGATCTCTAGCAACAATTCCAAATCCTGCACTTCTAGTGGTTCCATTCCACGCCCCATCAGAATTTATCTTAATAGTATCGACACCAGGAGGAAACCAAACACCTTCTACACAATCATTTTCAAAAGGATTCGGACAGAAATTGAAACTAGGAAATTTCATCATACTCAATCCAAAAAAACTAGCACTCTTAACACACCAGCTATCTAAACCGTGCCACACCCTATTCCTGTTCTTCCAACAAATCCAAATCACAACCATCCACAACCTGAGATCCTCGGCAGAACAGCTGGAAAAGACACTCCACATCCAATCTGCAGGGTCAGGACCAGGTCTGGAAAAAGACGAGGGATCAAGACCCATTTCCTGATAAACGGCATGTGCCCACCAGCAATCCCTTACCACATGTAAAGCCGTCTCATCTCGACGTCCACAAAGTTTGCAGCAACAATCCAAAACTAAACCTCTCCTACTTAAATTCAATGCATCTGGCAAACTGTTATGGAACAATCTCCACGCAAACATTTTAACTTTATTGGGAACTTTGATGGACCAAAATTTCTTCCAATAGCTACACACTTTCCTGTTATCTGATGGCTCTCCTAAATTCGCTCCACTCCATCGCAAATTAGACTTGATAACTTCATAAGCCGATTTGACTGAGAATTCACCATTACTCGTATGTTTCCATCTGCAAGTAATCCCATCATCTTCCCACCAAATACAATTGACAAAAATATGCAAGCTTTTCATAATACCCCTCCACAAATGGGATGGACTAGAGCCCATCCTAGCATTTAAAATACCTCTGCTGCCACAATATTTAGCTGTTAGAACCTTCGACATCAGTAACTGTGGGTTTTTTACAACTCTCCATGCAATTTTCATCAAGATGGCTTCATTAAAAATACCCAAATCTCTAAATCCCAGTCCTCCTTCACATTTCTTCTTCCGCAAAGTATCCTGACTCAACCAGCTGACTCCCTTAGGTCCTTCCTTTCTCCACCAGAATTGTTCAATCAATCTGGTCATGTCAGAGATCACCTTCTTAGGAAACTGATAAACCGACATCATGTAAACCGGGATTGCTTGGAGCACCGCTTTCACCAAAACCTCTCTGCCCGCTGCCGATAAAAGTTTGTTTTTCCAGTCTGTGATCTTCTTCCAAATTTTCTCAAGTATACATTTAAAAGATTCAGTCTTCCTCTGCCCTATCACTAAAGGTAAACCCAAATACTTTGAATGACTGGAAACCTGTGGCATCCGAAAAACATTACAGACTTCCATCCGCACATCAGCAGGGGTGTTTCGGCTAAAGCAGATTCCAGACTTTTCATAGTTGATCCTCTGACCCGAGACACCTTCATACTGCCTAAATATGTTCTTCAAAGATAAAGCCTCTGCAGCTCCCGCTTTTATGAAAAAGATTGAGTCATCTGCGAACAAAAGATGTGTAACAACAGGTGCTCTCTTACAAATTTGAACTCCACTGAGCCGATTTCTGATAACAGCCAAGTTCAACTTTGCAGTCAGCAATTCTGTACATAACAAAAATAAATATGGAGAGAGCGGATCCCCCTGTCTCAAGCCCCTTTCCGGTTTAATCACTGTTGAAACTTGATCATTAACTTTAACTTGATAAGAAACAGATGAAACGCACAACATAACTCTATTAACCCACTTCTCCGCAAAGCCCAACTTCAATAATAACTTTTCCAAAAATAACCATTCGACTCGGTCATAAGCTTTACTCATATCAACTTTTATAGAAGCATAAAAGGTTTTATCATCTCGACGATTCTTCAAAAAATGGGATATCTCATGCGCCACAACAAAATTATCAGAGATAATACGACCTTTAATGAAAGCACTCTGAAATGGAGAAATAACCTGACCAAGTATGGGTTGAAGCCTCATTGCGAGAATCTTGGTGATGATCTTAACTGCCACCGTACAAAGGCTGATAGGTCTCCAATCTTCCATTCTCTCCGCATCCTTCTTCTTAGGTATGAGAGTGATCAATGTTCGATTTATCTCCCCATCCAGAACTCCTTCCGACCAAAACAAAGTAACTTCTCGAATAATGCTACTCTTAAGCTTCTCCCAAAACTTTTGATAAAAGATCGCAGGAAAACCATCGATGCCAGGTGCTTTAAGAGGACCCAAAGAAAATAGTGCCCTTTTGATTTCCTCTTCTGAAATATCCTTCAACAGCTCCTCATTCATACCTGCAGAAATGCTCGGAATTAGCTCCCTCAGCTCCGCATCAATCCTCTCCTCATTCTGGGCTATGGAAGACTGAAACAACGTGTTGAAATAAGACGAAACTATCTCCATCATCTTCTCCCCATCCTCATGTAACGCACCTTGGGAATCCTTAAGTTTCGAAATCCAATTCTTTTGTGTTAGTTTTATGGCATGTAGTTTGGCAAAACTTAGAATAGTTGTTCAAGCTGTTGTTCGAGTCTAGCAGAGACAACTGCCCTGGAACAAGTTGAAGCAGATGGAATGTTTCCAAATTCAGATTTGGAAACACAGTCGACTGTTGGAGATCAAGGCGGTCGCAGGTGCATGGGCAGAAGTTGGAAGTTTCCAAATTCAGATTTGGAAACTTGTTTCAGCCGACGTAGCACAACTCTGTCGCATCAGCAGAACGGATTTGGCAAGTCCGGTTTTTAGCAAGTCGGTGCTATGATGATTATCGAAGATATCAAAGAGAGTCGGTTGCTTGCGCTTGAAGATATCTTAGCGAAGAAGATAATTGAAGGTTGCTTAATCGGAGATTGAACGATTATTTTTAAGAAATACGCGCAAAAGATTAGGAAAGATTTCCTAATAGATATAGGCGGTTTATCTTAGAAATCCTATTCGTTCTAGGGTTTCTACCGCTCTATATAAGGAGGGCTAATGCTTAGGTATTAGTCAGCACTTACGGAGATATTAAATCACGCTCATACTCATTGAAGGGAGGAGGAGGCTAACGGCGGTGAACTAATCGTAACTGGTTATTCACTAAGCTAGTAATCGGCCGGAGAGTTAATCGTCACTGGTTACTCAAAGGCGCTCGGATTCAATCTGTGCTGGTGCTCAGCAGATTGATCGAAGAACAACACTGAAGGTTCACGCACTTAAGTTCTGAACTGCGCATTCGGGAGAAGGCGCTGATTCTCACGGAGGATCATCTTGGTGGATACTGAGCGGGAGCAAAGATCTAGGGGGAGACCTAGATTGCAATTACTAGAGTGTCCGAGGCTCAGGTAGTTTAAGAGGGATTCTGTAAACGGTAATTCCTGTACTCGCAATACTCAATAATAGTGAATTGCTGTCCACCGGGCTAGAGAACGCCCCCCAGAGTAGGCTCGTTAACGCCGAACTGGGTAACAACTTTGCGTGTCACTTTTATTTCCGCACTACTTATTTTAGCGCATAAGTTGTTATAGTATTTGTTCTGGACATCGACCAGAACAACATCTCATCTACCAGGGGAAGATTTCAATTGGTATCAGAGCAAATACTCGACATACAGAGTAAGATCCAGAAGTCGGTGAGATGGATTTGAGAGAAGGGCAGAACATCACGCGACCTCCTCTGCTTGAAGGAAATAAATATGGCTATTGGAGAGTTCGAATGAAGGCGTTTCTGAAGTCTCAAGATGAATCAGTTTGGGAGGCAGTTGAACAAGGATGGACACACCCAGTGACTATCGACAAAGAAGGTAAAGTTTGCCTCATTACTAAAGACAAGTGGACTGAGGATCATAAGCATGCTGAAGCAGCAAACTCTAAAGTAATGAATGCCATATTTTCGGGAGTTGATGGAAAGAATTTCAAGATGATCTCTACCTGTGAAATAGCTAAGAAGGCTTGGGACATTCTCCAAACTGCTCATGAAGGTACAACCAAAGTTAAAGTATCCAGAATGGAGACGGTCACATCAAAATTCGAAAATTTAAGAATGCAGGAGGATGAGACCATTGCTGACTTCAATACTCGGATTCTCGATATATCTAACGAAGCATTCACCTTAGGAGAACCAATGATCGAAGAAACGTTGGTAAGAAAGGTGCTGAGATCTCTTACAAAGCGGTTCGCCATGAAAGCTCTTGCCGTTAAGGACGCCAATGATGTGAAAACCATGAGACTGGATGAACTAATGGGCTCCCTGCAGACCCATGAGATGGACATGAATGAAGAAGACCGTCTTACAAAAGTCACCAGCATCGGTCTGAAGGCTGAAGTTGTTAAAGACAAGACAGAGGAAGCGTCAGAACAACAGTATGCCATGTTCGCCAAAAACTTTAGTAAGTTTATGAGGAGGCAGTACGGTAAAGGGACTGAGTCCGGTCAGCCATCTAACTCAAGGTTCCAGAAAAATGATAGAACTTATAAGAGGAATCAATCTGGAGACTCCGATCTTGACAACAAAAGCAAAGGAATTCAATGCAGAGAGTGTGAAGGGTATGGACATATTCGAGCAGAATGTATCAACACTCAGAAGAAGAAGAATGCCTATGCCGTCAGCTGGAGTGATAGTGAATCTGATCAGGAGGGTGAGACTAATAACTTTGTCGCCCTAGCTTCCTATTTTAAAGGAGAAATAAGCAACGAAGTAGGGTCAGAATCATCCTCGGAGAATCCCACACAGTACTCAAGCTGCAGTAATAATGAAGAAGTCACTAATGAAGATGTTGCCTGCGAAAACAAAGAATTGTTCCAGGAATGGGTGAAAGAAGTTGAGCAGAACAAGTTACATCACAGCATTCTGGCAGATATGAGAAAAGAAAAAGAAGAGCTATGGGAAGAAGTTGCTATACTTGTCACTCAGAACGTAGAACTTCAACAGACGATCACTGATCTTCAAATCCAGCTGGTTAAAACAAAAGATGAACGAGCTGAACTTACTATTCAAAAGGCTGAGTTATTGGCAGTTGTGTCATCTCTGAAGGTTCAGATTGAGAAAAGTCAAGGCATACATCCAGGGGATGTAGATGATCTAAAAAGAAAGAATGCGGCTCTGAGACGAGGAGAGGTAATCCTTCTCAATACTGTGGATGCCTTGAGATGTGAACTTGAAATAGATAAGCTTGTTCAGGCAGATACTCTTGAAGAACTAAACACCCTGAAGAATTCCGTGATGCTGCAAAATTCGGGAACTAAAGATCTCGATAATCTTCTGGAGGTTCAAAGAACATCTGGCGAAAGCAAGGGGAAGACAGTGTTTGTAAAAGCTGAGTCACGATCTCACGTTGTTTCAGCTATACAGCCCTCACCAAGAATCGTTTCCCAGTACCCGCCAAGAAAGCAAGATAGACGAAGGTGCTTTTACTGCAACCATACAGGTCACATCAAGTCAAGATGTTCTGAGTTCCACAAGTTCCTCAAAAAGATGAATCAAGTAAGGATATCTCACAAGAAGCAAGTCTGGAAATCCAAACAAAAGGCGAGACATGTCACGTTGCATTCAGTTCCACGAGCCTTCCGGAGAAGCAAAGCTGGTATTTTGACAGTGGGTGTTCTAGACACATGACAGGAAATCCTGAGTTCTTAACTAAAGTGGAAAGGTTCAAAGGCAAATCTGTGACTTTTGGAGGCGGTGTAGAAGGCAGAGTTCTTGGAAGAGGAACATTGAATGTTCCAGGCCTACCTAGATTAAAGGAGGTGCTTCTCGTAGAAGGCTTACAGGCAAATCTGATCAGCATAGGCCAGTTGTGCGATGGGGCGAATCATGTACAGTTCACACGGGACAAGTGTGTTGTGCAGAACTACCGAAATGAAACTATTCTCACTGGAAGGAGAGCCTCAAACAACTGTTATCTGGTAGATCTTGTTCTACCCACTACTACGACTACTTGTCTTCCAAGGAGCTGTTATCATCGTGTGAAGCCGCCCACAGCATGAGTTGATTATCTCAACCATGGCTATGTTCGAAGGGGAGTTAACACGAAGAGAGGCTGCACCAAACTTGCAAGATTCAAGTTTGAGAGCTGTTACACCAAGATGTTGTGGAAGAAGTCGATACTGAAAGAACTCGATATTGAGAACTGTTACACCAAGATGCTGTGGAACAAGTCTATTCTGGAAGAATGCAAGGTGGAACAAGTCATAGGCTTGAACAACATTCGGGTTTGGACACCTAGATCCCTACTGGATCTGTGTGTCACCATCAACTAAGTTGCTTCAGCACAAGTCCGTCAGCCAGAGCCTCAAGGAGATATGTTTTAGGGCTGACGTGGAAGGCATGGTGTGGTGCAAGAAGAAACAGTTGGTCTACCAAAGATATTCAAAAATTTTCAAATTTTTTTTACAACGTGTACAGTGACGTGGCAGCCTGGGAGTCTCGAGAAGATATTTATGCCCTACCAAAATAAAATGGAGTTTCTAAAATCAAAATTTGCTCAATTCAACTATTCGCGTCTCGCTCATTCTCTCCCAACGAAACCCTAGACAAAGCCTGACGAAGTTCATCAATGGTAGATACAAGGAAGAACAAGGCGTCTAAAGCAGAGATGGCTGAAGCATCATCAAAGACTGTTGATAATCCAAAGATGGTCAGTGAGAACCCTAAACCAGCAGGCAATAAAGCAGCAACAGCAAAATCCAAGTCGGATGCCATAGAAAAGGTAACCCTCCCGAAGAAATCTAAATTTGTGATGGCAAAGGTTTCCGTCCCTAAGAAGGCAGCGTCTGACAAACCAGAGACGGCAAAAGAGGAGCAAATCCCCAAGAAACCTCCTTCAACCAAAGAACCAGCAAAGAAGTCATCACAAGAGGTAAATGCTAAAATTTCCAAATCTACTACATCAAGTTGTCCTAGTTCGTCTGGTGTGTCATTGGAAGGCACTAAAATAGTTGTAGAACAGCCAAAGGGTGTGACTGCTGTGGAAGGGAAGAGTACTCCTGTGAAAAAGGGTATGAGAATTAAGATGGTCGCTCAAAAGAAAACTCCTGTGAAAGAACAGTTTAGGGTTGTGATACGAAAGGTGGTTGTTTCTGAATCTGATGAAGAAATTTCTGGTGGAAAAGACAATGTAGATGTGGCTGAGTTAGATATTGATGAAGAGATGCAGAGTGATGCTGCTGCTAAGAGTTCTGATGAGGAAGAACCAGAAGAAGCCGATAGTGCTGGTTCAGAGGAGCTGGCAGATCATGCGAAAGAAGTTTCTGAGGTGCCAATCATTGTGGAAGAAGAGCTGTCCCAGAAGAAGTCCAGTGATGTTGATGATTCCTTGCAAAGTCTGTTTGATGCTGTTGAGCACTATGTTGAAGATGAATTTAACTCTAAAAACACTGAAGAGGGTGAAGTCGATCAACCAGATCAATCAGTTGTGGATAAAGTGTTAGAGGAGCAGGGTAAAGTATCTGAAGATGAATCAATCAAACTATCCGACCTAGTCAAAGATATTCAGAAAGATATTCCAGCAAGAAAGGAACAAGTCGCCAAGACAAAACCAGCATCTAAGTCAAAGAAGACTGTTCTTAGTCAAGATAATGTGGTGGGAATTCCCACAGTTTCTGAGAAGAAAGCTCCAAAGAAACGGAAGGCATCTGCTCCTACCCCTGTCGAGAACCCAGTTTTGGTTGACCCCTATTCTCTCAAGAACGTTGCTGCTCCTGCAGCAAAGAAAGCTAAGTCAAGTTCTCCTGCTGGGAAGATAAAAGAAAAGGGTAAGAAGGTCCAGTTTGATTCTGGTGTTATGGCGAATGGTGTGTGGTTTGTGTCAAACGATCATGCAAAGAAGTGGGAATTTGTTCAAAAGAGGAAGATCGTGGCTGAAAGGTTGTTGGAGGCTGACAAATATGCGGCTAAAGATATTGTAAGTCTGATCAAAGAGCTTGACTTGTGGCCGTCAGTGTCAATAGCAAAATCGTTTTCAACTAATCTGGTGAGGGAAGTGATTGTGAATCTTCCAGAAGGATTCACAGTTTTTGAGAACGCCTCCTGACAGGCGTCGTCGGTTCCTGCAAATTTAAATTTATAATTCCTTGCTCTTGGCTATGGGTTAGTACAGCGGTAAGCAAGGGTCGAACCCTAGGGAGCTAGATGGTTACTTGTTGTTCTGTAAAAAGGAAACAATTGGGTTTGTAAGAGATTTGGAAACAAGTGTAAACTAGGAAATAAACGAGATATGTCAATCAGAGGGAATATTCAGACTAGGGTTTCTATTGTGACTTGTTATCCTTAACTACTAACGATCTAATTCAGTGTTTCTAAGTGTGGTCGTCCCGACAAAGGTGACTTCCCAAATAACCCGACAAAGGTGTTATGCCACAACCTAACCCGACAAAGGTGAAAGGATTCTAATTCTCTCCTAAATTAAACAACCCGACAAAGGTGTTATTTAACCTAGATGTGCTATCTACCCAAACGACAAAGTATCAGGCAGATAATAATGATAGAAATATTGATCAGCTAAGCTTAGCGACAAAGCATCCACCTAGTCTAGCAATAATTCATAATATAGGCACGAGAATTAGTAAAACATGAATTGCATTAAGAACGAAGTCTCAAACAATAGTCACAATATATGAAACCCTAGCCCGAATAGAGGGCTTAGCTACACATGGCCATGGAAACAAAAGACAATAAAAATAAAGGAAAGATGTTCTTCTCTATTGCCGAATGAAGGAGGACTTGAGAGAGAGGAGTGGAGAGCTCGAATTTGGGATGATGGGATGTTGTAGGATGCTTTGAAAGGTTGAGGAGAGGCTGTATTTATAGTGTAGAATGGGGCTTCGAAGTTTCCAAATTGAGGTTGGCCCATAAACGGTTTTAGGAAACATGTCCTAAAACCGACTTTGCTTGATCTTCAAGTTAACTTCTTGTGCAAGTCTTCCAGCGTCTTCTAGGGCCTTCCAGAACCTGCTGGGAACTTCATGGAAGCCTCTAAACCGCCTCACTCGAGCCCACTGACTAGGCCCAATGCGCGGGGCCTTCAATCGTCGTTTTGCTCATCTCGGCCAATCCCGCTCGTGCGTTTTGTCTGTTAAGTGATGTCGTCCAAGTCATTTGTCATTTCGATCACTTTGGTCGAGCCCGATGTGCTAGATTCGTTCATTTGGTCGAGCAACTTGGATTCAGTGCTGGTCTGCTCGACAGGGCCTTCGGGCGCTGGCCTGGAACTCTGCTCGGCTGCTCCTGGGCCATTCCACTCGTGCGTTCTCTTTGGGCAGGTGACATTGTCCGACTTGTTTTCCATGTTGAGCAACTTGGTCGAGTCAGATTTGTCATCTGAGTCCGTCTGGTCGAGCGAGTTGATTTTGGTGCCTATCAGCGCGCGCAAGACCTTTGGAATCGAGCCAAATGCCAATCTGCTCGGGCGTTTTCCTTGGTTCTCCGACATTGTCCACCTTATTTGCTATTTTGATCACTTTTCTCGAAGTGGATTCGCCAGATCAGCTCGTTTGCCCGAGCAACTTGAGTTTAGTGTTGGTCAGCTCGACTCCTTGTGATGTTTTTAGCTCAGAAAGCCATCTTTTAAGCGCGTTTCCTCCTAGAGCTTCCGAAGCACCTGAAATGCAAAACAATACTAAAAGTAACTTGTTCGCATAATAAAGTGTCGGAATTGGTGTGATTTGTTGACTCGATGAGTCGTATAAATACGGCTCATCAAACCACCCCACACTTAAACTTGTTCGTCCCGAACAAGAACTAGGTCATAAGAGGAAAACATATGCAACATCACAAACTTCGGCATCCTAGATATTGCTACATGAATATGTGTTGCTAGTCTAGACTTCGCCTTTCTATGCATATCTCAATCGTTACTAAAAGTATTGTGCTCAAACATGGAAGTAATTGATATGTGTTACCTTTGAGCCGAGATGCAAACCAATTCGGATGAATGGGAGATAGTCCTCTTAGGCCCATGATCTGTACTCGCGGTCTCGGATTCTCGCTATATGGTTATACTTCATTGGTTTTTCTTGCACGTGATTTGTTCGAGCTTCAAGGTGTTGAGTTCTTTTGCTTGGACAGCTTTTGTAGTGAGTTGTCTTTTGATGGATCAGTGGTGTTCTTCACTTTGTTGCATGTAAAACTTCACAAATAACTGATTTTCTTTTCTTTTGCTACTGATTGTGACTGCTTGTCCGTGACTCTGCTCTTTTGATGGAGGTCCAATCATCGCCCGCAAGCATATGGAAATACCTCCCTGCTCTCACTCATCCTCGTCCTTTTGACGCGAGTCAAGCCGAGGGTCGCTCGTCTGTTTTCCCGGCTACTTGGACTAGAGATTGGACGGTGTGATGTTTTCCCGTCCCACCTGACCCCATAAGCACTGCAGTGGTGGAGCAGACTCTTAACCATGTTGCCTCGAAGTGCTAGCCTCCACGAAATCCATATAACCATATAGCTTGACTCCGGTCCCTTGAATGCTTTGTCAAGTCTCTCTAGGACGTTTCTGTCAACTCCACATCCCTGTTTATCTCAACTCAAAAGCACGCAATAGGGCAAGTTCACATGTATTTGCACAACTCAAAGTTCGCGAGAAAAATGCATCTAATCGGTTCTATCTATTTCACATCATCGAGATTCAATACCGCAAGTCTAGGAAAATAGAGAGAAATCTGTACAAAATTTTTAAATTTTAAGGGAAACGTGCTGACTCTATGTAGGTGCAAGGAAATAAACGTGCTGACACGACATACTAACTCTCCCACCCCACACTTTTGAACTGACGTGTCCTCACGGCACATCTTAAGTTCAAAGACACGACTATGCAAGCAAACAAACAATAGGGAAAATAAGAGAGAGTTAAGAGTGAACAGGCACTTCCCTCGTGCGGTTGCAAAGTTGGCTCACCCTTCCAAAGTTATTGGACATTTTAAACACTTCCGTCGAGCCAGAATTTCCAGATAATGAACTTCGGTCGAGGATTCTGGCAGTGTGCCCATTCTGTGCGCACAGGGCCCCTATCGGTTGGGCGGCCTCCGGACGACTTCGCCAGAACGCTATGGGATTCTCACATGTCTCGATAAATTGGCCATTCTAAGACTAATGGCCGAGTCAGAATCTCAACTGCGCCAAGTTTGGTCGAGGATTCCTCCAATGCTCCGATTCTGCGCACACATAGCTTGCAACTGGGTGGGCCATTCTCCTCTGAGTCCAAGAAGAGCACCATTGCGCCTGCCTTCTTTTAGTAGAGACTTGTATCGCAACGTGAGTTCGTCACAAAATGAAAGGACTATGTCGAAGAAATTAAGACAAATAAAGAATTCCCAGGAAATTGGTGGAGTCACAAACGGTCTCACTTAAGAACCAATTTCCTTAGACTCGTAAGTCTTGGTGACAGAATCTTTAAAAGCTTATTTTTCTTGACACAATGTATTCAAAGTGTGAAACTACCCCCGATGGATATCAGTCTTACGCAAAGAAGGATAGCGGGTTGGTCTCTACTCTTCGCGCACAAGGCTCGCTTGGTCGGGACCTCTCGATGACTCCGCACTGAGGTGCATGTTTCCTGCAAAAAGAGCATCTCTTTCCCGAATACAATGTGACAAATAAGACTCAAGACTCAAATAAACTGAAAAACGAAAAGAAATGCCTGGCTGCCTCCCTGCGAGCGCCTTTGTTTTACGTCGTTGGCTCGACGTTACCTCTTTAGGGATCACAAGTTAGGATCCCATGGACGTGTGAGGTCAAATTTCGCCTCAGCTGCTCCTTTAATCTGCCCAAAATCACCGTGTAATGATGTGCTCGGATCTGCTCTCCATCGATCAGGCGGGTTCGCCTTCACATCCTTCCGAGTTGGCGAGGACACCTTGATCATAGCTACTGATCCATCGATTCGTGCTCTAGTGTTTCTCCATCCTGGTTTCCATTCAAACATGCCATGTCTCGGTCGCTTCTTCATGTATGAGCGGTTGGCATCTTTGTCAAATTGGAAGTTCAGCATCTTGCCATCAAACACAAGCGACATCAAGCATGTTCCCATTTCAATCTTCGTCCTTCTAGCAGAGATGAATGGTCGTCCAACACTAAGTGATCGAGGATCGTTATCTCTAGCATCTCCTATCTGCAAAGCATAAGAGTCTACAGGAACAACAAGATCTCCAACATGGAGCATTAGATCCTCAAGTAAACCATTAGGGCGAACACGTGATGTATTTCCTAACTCTGCCAACAATTTAGGAAGTTTCAATGGTCCTAGTCTCAGCAAACGGCATGGAGAATATGGCATAGCATTACTATCAGCACCCAAATCGATTAAACAGTGGTGTATGAGGGTCTTACCAACACCACGGGTGACTGTCAAGGCACCTGAGTTCTTACACTTTTCAGGCGGCTCTTCTTGACTCGTAACGAGTGAGTGCTCCATCGTTGGCTTTTCTGGCTCATGCTTCACCTCCAACTCGCCATCTAGCTCATTTTGGTCGATCACGTGCTTTTCCGGAGCTATTACTTGCATAGAAAATGAAGGAACAAAATCAGTTTTGGAATATGCATCAGTGGCGACCGCGTCTGGCCTTAACATTACGATCGCGCCTGGCTTAGACATTAGGGGCGCGTCTGCTTTAGACATTAGTGGTGAGCTAATGTCTGTTGCAGGCGCGGTGAGTATTGACTCCGTTTCGTCCTTCTTCAAGATTGTTGTCGCGTCCGGAATGCATGTTAGCACGGGGGACTCAGGTGTAAACTCCTCTTCGGATGCGATGCTCACGGCCTCTGACTTACTTTCTTCGTTCTCTGCCCCTGGTTGGTCCATTGCGAGCATCTTGTTCACCCAATATGCAGACTCTTTTAGTGCCGCGTCCACGTCCACTACTGCCACTGTGTCGATGTCTCCTCTCGGGTTGGGCACTGTTGTGGGCAAGAGTGTGACGGAGGTGTCGCATGTGATGTCGGGCACAGTCTATACTAAATCAGCTTCTACTATCTGCGCCTTATCGTCCGTTTTGTGCATTTGACCTCGTCTTGGTCTTGAACTCTCTGCCACATCATATATCAGGTTCCAAAGATCATACATGCCTATATTCATTATCGAACCTCCTACTGCAGCATCAAGCATATTACGCTCAAGTGGCATCATCCCTTCAAGAAATCTCTGAAGAAGAAATAAATCTGGGAATCCATGGTGTGGACAGCTTCCTCGCAGGTAGTCGAAGCGCACATAGTACTCATAGAATGGTTCGCCCCGGAATTGCTCAAAGGTACGAAGTTTCTCGCGGACACCAAATCGAAAGGATGGCGGAGAAAACTCCTTAAGAAATAGGGCTCGTAGATCCCAATAACTGCTTTCATAATCTGCACCTGATGAGTAGAACCAAGTACTTGCAGAGTCAGTTAAAGAAAACTTAAAATATCTAAGCTCGAACCTCTCTAATGGCTCGTCTTCAGGCTTGATGTGGTAGCAGATGGCGTGAAATGTTTGCTCATGTCTCACGGGGTCTTCTCCGATGGCTCCTCCAAATTGGGGGATATTCCGCATCATCCAAAACGCAACCTTGCTGCCCTCGCATCCATCTTCCTCATCGTCTTCATCGTTCCAAGGTTCTCTACTATAATAAGAAGACATAGCAAACCATAAAACAAAAACAAAAACAAAAAAAACAGAAAAAAAATAAATAAAAAGAACAACTTCACCGTGCGTAGCTCCCCGGCAACGGCGCCAAAATTTGACAGGCGTCGTCGGTTCCTGCAAATTTAAATTTATAATTTCCTGCTCTTGGCTATGGGTTTGTACAGCGGTAAGCAAGGGTCGAACCCTAGGGAGCTAGATGGTTACTTGTTGTTCTGTAAAAAGGAAACAATTGGGTTTGTAAGAGATTTGGAAACAAGTGTAAACTAGGAAATAAACGAGATATGTCAATCAGAGGGAATATTCAGACTAGGGTTTCTATTGTGACTTGTTATCCTTGACTACTAACGATCTAATTCAGTGTTTCTAAGTGTGGTCGTCCCGACAAAGGTGACTTCCCAAATAACCCGACAAAGGTGTTATGCCACAACCTAACCCGACAAAGGTGAAAGGATTCTAATTCTCTCCTAAATTAAACAACCCGACAAAGGTGTTATTTAACCTAGATGTGCTATCTACCCAAACGACAAAGTATCAGGCAGATAATAATGATAGAAATATTGATCAGCTAAGCTTAGCGACAAAGCATCCACCTAGTCTAGCAATAATTCATAATATAGGCACGAGAATTAGTAAAACATGAATTGCATTAAGAACGAAGTCTCAAACAATAGTCACAATATATGAAACCCTAGCCCGAATAGAGGGCTTAGCTACACATGGCCATGGAAACAAAAGACAATAAAAATAAAGGAAAGATGTTCTTCTCTATTGCCGAATGAAGGAGGACTTGAGAGAGAGGAGTGGAGAGCTCGAATTTGGGATGATGGGATGTTGTAGGATGCTTTGAAAGGTTGCGGAGAGGCTGTATTTATAGTGTAGAATGGGGCTTCGAAGTTTCCAAATTGAGGTTGGCCCATAAACGGTTTTAGGAAACATGTCCTAAAACCGACTTTGCTTGATCTTCAAGTTAACTTCTTGTGCAAGTCTTCCAGCGTCTTCTAGGGCCTTCCAGAACCTGCTGGGAACTTCATGGAAGCCTCTAAACCGCCTCACTCGAGCCCACTGACTAGGCCCAACGCGCGGGGCCTTCAATCGTCGTTTTGCTCATCTCGGCCAATCCCGCTCGTGCGTTTTGTCTGTTAAGTGATGTCGTCCAAGTCATTTGTCATTTCGATCACTTTGGTCGAGCCAGATGTGCTAGATTCGTTCGTTTGGTCGAGCAACTTGGATTCAGTGCTGGTCTGCTCGACAGGGCCTTCGGGCGCTGGCCTGGAACTCTGCTCGGCTGCTCCTGGGCCATTCCACTCGTGCGTTCTCTTTGAGTAGGTGACATTGTCCGACTTGTTTTCCATTTTGATCAACTTGGTTGAGTCAGATTTGTCATCAGAGTCCGTCTGGTCGAGCGACTTGATTTCGGTGCCTATCAGCGCGCGCAAGACCTTTGGAATCGAGCCAACTGCCAATCTGCTCGGGCGTTTTCCTTGGTTCTCCGACATTGTCCACCTTATTTTGATCACTTTTCTCGAAGTGGATTCGCCAGATCAGCTCGTTTGCCCGAGCAACTTGAGTTTAGTGTTGGTCAGCTCGACTCCTTGTGATGTTTTTAGCTCAGAAAGCCATCTTTTAAGCGCGTTTCCTCCTAGAGCTTCCGAAGCACCTGAAATGCAAAACAATACTAAAAGTAACTTGTTCGCATAATAAAGTGTCGGAATTGGTGTGATTTGTTGACTTGATGAGTCGTATAAATACGGCTGATCACCTCCTTCGGCATGGCTAGTGTGAGAGGTAAGATGGTGGTTATCACTCCAGAGGGTATCAATGACTTCCTTGGAATTGAAGCCGGACCTCTGAATATTGATGAAAACCCCAATTGGCACAAGATTGCAGCTGCTCTTACTGGCGGTGTTCGTTCGAAGTGGTACTCAATGACCTTTCCAGTGAAGGACCTATCTACAAAGCACTCCTTGCTCCACAACTTTGCAGTTCATAACTGGCTGCCGAACAATCACCATACTACTCTTGGGCATACGATGGGTGCTTTTCTGCAGACTATTGGAGCTGGGAAGAAGGTTGATCTTGGAAGGCTCATATTCGATCAAATTGCTAGTCATGCATCTTCTAACAAAGTCAATCATCCGATTGGATTCCCGTCGCTGATTCACCAACTTGTGGTGGGACAACATCCAGATATCTTAACAAGTCAGGACGTGTTGACTGGGATTCCCAAGGTTTTTCTTGCAGATCATAAACACTTCTCTGGGAAACATATTGTAGATCTGGACCTGAAGGTTCCTATTAAGCCAAAGAAAAAGTTGTCTGAGACATCCCTGGAAGAGTTGAGTGCTCATATTCCTTCTGCCACACGAAGAAAGATTATCTCTCACCTTGAAGAGGAGCTCGCTGATGCAAATGAAAGGATTGTGCAGCACATGGCAAGGAAGAAAAAGATCACTAAACTTTTGGTGGGTCTTCGTTATCCTGAAGAAGAAGATGAAGTTGTCTCGGGTGATGATGTAGCAAGTGCTGAGTCTGACTACTAGTTCCTGGTGATATTTTCTGCTCTCTTTCATAAACAATTCTATATTTTGTTAGACTCTTGTTATCATTTTGTTGAACTGGTTGCTCTTTTGAAACCCTTGTCATTTTGTGACAAAAAGGGGGAGTAGTTTTGGAGTTTGAAAGCTCCTTAAAATATTCATTTGTGCTTCTTGTTAGACTGTTATTTGGAGTTTGAAATCTCCTAAAAAGATTCGTTTGTGTTTGTTATTTTCGGAGTTTGAAATCTCCTCAAAGATTCGCTAGGTAGCTTAGGTCGTAGCACAGCTTGGGAGTTTGAAACCTCCTTCAAAGATTCAACTGTAATAGGTAGATTACAGGTAGTAGTTTTGCCAAAAATGTCAAGGGGGAGATTGTTAGTTTTATGGCATGTAGTTTGGCAAAACTTAGAATAGTTGTTCAAGCTGTTGTTCGAGTCTAGCAGAGACAACTGCCCTGGAACAAGTTGAAGCAGATGGAATGTTTCCAAATTCAGATTTGGAAACACAGTCGACCGTTGGAGATCAAGGCGGTCGCAGGTGCATGGGCAGAAGTTGGAAGTTTCCAAATTCAGATTTGGAAACTTGTTTCAGCCGACGTAGCACAACTCTGTCGCATCAGCAGAACGGATTTGGCTAGTCCGGTTTTTAGCAAGTCGGTGCTATGATGATTATCGAAGATATCAAAGAGAGTCGGTTGCTTGCGCTTGAAGATATCTTAGCGAAGAAGATAATTGAAGATTGCTTAATCGGAGATTGAAGGATTATCTTTGAGAAATACGCGCAAAAGATTAGGAAAGATTTCCTAATAGATATAGGCGGTTTATCTTAGAAATCCTATTCGTTCTAGGATTTCTACCGCTCTATATAAGGAGGGCTAATGCTTAGGTATTAGTCAGCACTTACGGAGATATTAAATCACGCTCATACTCATTGAAGGGAGGAGGAGGCTAACGGCGGTGAACTAATCGTAACTGGTTATTCACTAAGCTAGTAATCGGCCGGAGAGTTAATCGTCACTGGTTACTCAAAGGCGCTCGGATTCAATCTGTGCTGGTGCTCAGCAGATTGATCGAAGAACAACACTGAAGGTTCACGCACTTAAGTTCTGAACTGCGCATTCGGGAGAAGGCGCTGATTCTCACGCAGGATCATCTTGGTGGATACTGAGCGGGAGCAAAGATCTAGGGGGAGACCTAGATTGCAATTACTAGAGTGTCTGAGGCTCAGGTAGTTTAAGAGGGATTCTGTAAACGGTAATTCCTGTACTCGCAATACTCAATAATAGTGAATTGCTGTCCACCGGGCTAGAGAATGCCCCCCAGAGTAGGCTCGTTAACGCCGAACTGGGTAACAACTTTGCGTGTCACTTTTATTTCCGCACTACTTATTTTAGCGCATAATTTGTTGTAGTATTTGTTCTGGACATCGACCAGAACAACATCTCATCTACCAGGGGAAGATTTCAATTTGCTTTCGATGACTTGCCTGTGCATGAAAGAATCTGGTATTCCTATCCCTTTTATCCATCCATAAAGTTCTCGACCTTTGCATCCAAAGAGTTTCCTCCTTAGCAAGCCAACGATCAAGGTCCTCCCTTCTCCATTGCTAGAGGAGTTCTGTCCTCCCTTCGGACCTCTTCTAATTCCTTCTTTAGCCGTTGAATTTTCTTTTGGACGTTGCCAAAGGAAGACTGATTCCAACTCCTCAATTTCTCCTTACATCTCGTCAATTTAGTCGACCAGCTCGCAGTCCCGCTATCCAACCCATCCCAAAAAGTATTGATCATATTACAAAAATCAGGATGATCAAACCACATAACCTCAAAACTGAATAATTTCTTTTTCCTCATGAGGCATCTATTTTCGGTATCTAAAATAAGCACCTGAAGATCCGAAGCATGACTCTGAACATGCCTAACCATTGCTCTGGGGAAAAATCATCTCCATTGCTCTTTTAATTATACACTTTGAAAAAAGCTGAAATGAAGGTGGACAATAGGAAATTGATATTCTTAGGTAATCCCAAATCTTTAATATCCTGCTGCAGCGTGCAGCCTACAAGTTGTCCTATTGATGTCTATTTTGAAGGCCTGGCAATGATTGATCTGTTAGAAATGGTCTGCACATCAACATTGAAAATATGTCATGTGGGGCCCACATGTGGGGCCCACACCAAAGAAATTAAGGTGTGAATTGAGTGAAATGTGGATATGTGTCGAGTGAATGCAGTATATATAGAGGTGTTCGGGTGATGGAGAAAACACCCCTTCACCTCCTCCTTCTCTCTAGTTATTCAATAACATTTCAGTGCATCGGAGTTCTAACGAGTCCCAAAGTTTTCCATATTTTCAAGATAATTATAACACGTTATCAGCACGAGGCTCTAACCAACTGAGATACCGTAAGTTTCGAATAAAGATTCGATAAAAGGTTAAGTGTTTTCCTCACTTGTCTCTCAAGCTTTCAATAAAATCCTTTGTTTTTAGTTCTTCATCTGTCATTCTTAGATATCATAAGGGGTTCACTGCCTCAAAGGGAGTTCTTAATTCCATATTTCACAATTTTCTGATTGTATTGATATCTGAGTTTTTCTAGATGAAAAACTAATATTACAATAGTTCTCAGTTCTATTCTGTAGTTTGTCTTTGGTGCGGATTACGCTTGAAACACAGCGTGCGACAACCCAAATACATGCTGTCAGGGTCGTATTGAATATGATTGTAATCTTAAGAGGTTAAGAGATAGCAGTAGTTGCGACGATCCTTTAATGTATAACAACATATTATTATGATGTGCGGATTACCGCCCCATAGTAAAGTGTTGTGATCTACAAAGTAATTATCTTTACTTTAAATACTTCATTTTCTTTGAATCATATTTGCACAATTTATTTGTTGATATTACATTGTTAATTTACCATTTTACCCTTAGTGCTCAACGGTAACAAACGGTAACATTGTGCCCAACGGTAACAAAAAAACGGCTATTTTTTCCTCTATAAATTCGATTTCATTCATCATACAAAATCACATTTTCTCTTCTACTTCACACTTCAAACACACTCAAAATTTCCAAAGCAATAAAATGTCTAGCTTACTATTAGTCTTTGTTGCAATAATTATTGTAGTACTCACTATTTGTAATTTCACCGGGGATCTAACACCGGATGAATTCTATCATAGTTTAGAAATGCTTGTAATAATGTATGTCGTCTTCTTCTTTACAATATTTGTAAACTTTTATGTTTTAAATTAATCTAATAAACTTTTTCTATTTTTAGTTACCACCATGTCAAACCTCGCAAAACTTGAATTCAGTCCACTCTACATCTCTGGAAAAAATTATATGCCATGGACAATAGACATTGAGACACATTTGGACTCAATGGATCTTCCCGAAACAATCATTGAAGGGAATACCTCATCAAAAGTGGATAAGGCAAAATCCTTGATTTTCCTTCGTCGTCATCTTGACGAGAATCTCAAGAATGAGTATCTCACTGTGAAAGATCCGTGTGATTTATGGAAAAATCTGAAAGATAGATTTGATCACCAAAGGGATGTGATGCTTCCCTTATATCGGGATAAATGGGCCGCTTTACGGTTCCAAGACTTTGTGAAAGTCAGTGAGTATAACTCTGAGATGATAAAAATAGTGAGCCATTTGAACTTTTGTGGAGATAAGATAACTGATGCTGAGATGATGGAAAAGACTCTGTCTACATTCCATGCATCAAATGTAACCTTGCAGCAGCAGTATCGTGTATGTGGTTTTGAAAAATACCATGAGCTGATTGGTACTCTCCTAGTGGCGGAAAGAAATAATGAATTGTTGATAAAGAACCACCAATCTCGCCCAACGGGCTCCAGAACATTTTCTGAGGTACATTTTGCCAACTCTAATGAGAGTAGACCCATGAACTATTTTCAGGGTCAAGGGCAAGGCTGAGGTTGTGGACGTGGACGAGGTCGAGGTCGTAGTTTTGGCCAGGGGCGCGGTCGAGGTGGTTATCCCAACAATCCACCTCATAAGATCGCCAATTATCACCAAAGGGGACAGCAAAATGAGTGGAACCATGAGAACTCCCAAAAAAGGGGAGGTGGTCCAAGTTCATCAAAGGGCCCTGCGACCACTTGTTTTAGATGCGGTTGTAAAGGGCATTGGTTTAAAACCTGTCGAACCCCTGAACATTTATGCAAACTCTATCAAGAGTCCGTGAAGGGAAAGGGAAAGGAGGTCAACTATATTGACCAAACTCCTATGAATGAGTTTACTCGACTTGGAGAATCTGATTTCAACAATGAACATGTTGATACAGTTGGGGATTTTACAAATGCAAATGAGATCAATTTTATTGAACATGATCCCGTGAACGAGTACACTCATCTTGGGGAACATAATCCTAGTGAGGACTTCCTTGGTGATTGATGGAGCGTATTTATACGACTCATCGAAACAGTTAAACCCATCAAATTAAACATTTTGTCTTACTAACTGTTGCTTGTTAGTTCCACTTTTGATCTACAGGCTATTTTGAGGTTTAGAGAAGAATCAAGCTAAAAAGGGAGATTTTAAGCCAAAAATGGATTACAGGCCAGTAGGGACCGAGAAGAACTCCAGTCGGGACCGAGAAAAGGCCATTCGGGTCCGAGGACCTCCGGGCCTCGTCCCCGCACGCCCCCGCCGAGCCACCAAGGTCCAATATCAAGTTGTTCGACCAAATGAACGAATCCGGCAATTCCACCTCGACCAAAATGTTCTAAATGACAAATAAGGTGGAGAATGTCGAGATACCAAGAGCGACGCACGAGCCATTTGGCAGTTGGCTCAGTTCCAAGCAAAACTCCCGCACGCCAATGGACCAAGACCGAGTTGCTCGAGCAAACAAGCTCATCTTCAAAATCTAGCTCGACCAACTTGTTCCAAATATCAAAGGACTCGGACAATATCAAATTCCAGGCAAAAGAGCTCCGGTCAATTTCAGCTCCTTACTACTCAATTTCGGAGCCATTTGGAAGCTCCCTGCTCAAGGAGCAGCTGTCCTTTGGAAGTATCCTGCTCAAGGAGCAGCTAGCCTGTTGAAACACACTCCTCAAAGGCTGCAAGCTCCTTGAGAGCACCATGCTTATTGGCGGCTAACTTAGGGGTAAAGAAAGCTCCAAAATCTCACCATTTGGCACCAAGGAGCTTGGAGGCGGCTATCTTATGGGTGAAGAAAGCTCCAAATGAATGCCACATGACACCATCTTGCTTGGGAAAACCGACCCCCTTATGCCTATAAATACAAGGGCTTGTATCCTTATTCATCATCCATTCACAATCCATCTCACTACCATTCCATACTCACTTCTTGTAGCTTGTAATACTTACATTTGATATCAAAGGATCCGACTTCTTTCTACTCATTCTACTCTTTGTTTTCCTTACTTTGGCTATGGTATTCACTTCCATGAATATTCGTAGCTAAAGGTTTACATTCGGTTGAAGAAGTTCTTATGTTATGAAACCGTTCTAAGACCATTTGCAGAATGCTACTTGTGTGTTCTTACTAGTTCTTGTGCTTTACATGTGGTTTGAACATACACGTTTGAGTGGATGCTTGAAATGGCAAAGCTCTTCCGTGGAGTTCATGAACAACGAAGTTAAGTGGATGCTTGAAATGGCAAAGCTTTTCCTAGTGATTCAAACCCTCTTTAAAACCACTTGGTTGATCGGAAATGTGAGATCAAGTGGATGCACCTAGGCTAATACATCTTGAAATGGAGTATTAGTCTAGCTAGAACTAGTAACGGTGTGTGAGCGCTTGAAATGGCCTTGCTTGGAGTTATGTCTTGAAATGGAATAACTTCCCCCTTGGAGCACTTGGTTATATCATTGGAGGTCGATGATGAACGGGAACATAACATAAGGCTTTTAAACCGAATTCCTTCTCTTTACAAAACACCTTGCCAATTACTTATTGTCCTTAATTTTCTTGCAATTTACTTTCAGTAAGTCTTGTCCATTCAAGCAACTACTTTCAGCACTTACATTTCAGCAAGTCTTGTCCATTCAAGCAACTACTTTCAGTATTTACTTTAAGCATTTACATTTCCGCAAGTCTTGTCCATTCAAGCAACTACTTTCAGTCATTTACTTTCTGTATAAACCACTCAAACCCAACCTGTATTTATTTTCTTTTCTTTTCATTTCTTTTCTAAAAAACAACTGTTTTAAAACCAAACTCCCTTGGGTTCGACCCCTACTTACCGCTTGCAAACCATTAGTGAGCCACATAGTAGTGGACTTATAAATTGTAAATTTGCAGGTTACAACGACAGCCTGTCAAATTTTGGCGCCGTTGCCGGGGAGTTAACTGGTGCCCTAGCTTGCGCCGCCCTCATTCCTCCGTGCTCCGCTCAGCACCGCCGTGCGCAGCCATACTCAGCCCTCGGCATTAGTGAAGTACAATCGTCCCTTTTATTATTTTTGCATTGTTCTCATGGCTATGTGTAACTAAACCCGTTATTCGGGCTAGGGTTTCGAATATTGTAACGAACGTTCTGAGATTCCGTACTTAAATATTTGTTCTTGCATTCTATTAGTTCTTGTGCAATTTATATCGGTTCGAATTGCTAGGTTAAGGGGAGATCCGAAAGGGTACATCTTAACCTAGTGATACTTGCCCTCTTTATCCTGCTTATTTGATACTGACCCGTTAGAATAAGTAGACGCACTAAACCTAATATAACCAGACCAGGAGTATTAGGTTTGCTAGAACTAAAAGTCTACAACCAGACCAGGAGTAGATTGTGGCGTAGTGATTTAACGGTCATACCTTAGGTTATAACCTGACCAGGAGTAATCACACTTAAGAAAGCAAGATAAAATACTTAGAAATCAAGGATAAACCAAGTTACAATTAAGAAACCCTAGCCTGAATATTTCTCTCTGATTATTACACTCTCGTTTATTTCGCTATTTGCACTTGTTCCTTAAACTGTTTACTCTCACCCAATCGTTTACTTTTCTTTCTTACAGAACAAAGTAGTAACCATCTAGCTCCCTTGGGTTCGACCCTTGCTTACCGCTGTACTAACCCATAGCCAAGAGCAAGGAATTATAAATTTAGATTTGCAGGTACAACGACGGCCTGTCAGGCTCCAAAACGTTGTAATCCAGATCTTACGGTAGCCGGGCTTGATAGAAAGCTTCAACTGAGCGAGCTTGAGGAGTTGCGACTCGAGGCCTATGAAAACCAAACCGACTACAAGGCACGGACTAAGCTCTACCATGATAAGTTCATTCTTCGACGGCAATTTAAAGAAGGGGAACAAGTGCTGGTTTTTTCCTCAAGACTAAAGTTGATGCCCGGCAAGCTAAAATCTAGATGGACCGGCCCCTTCACAGTTATTAAAGTGTTCAATCATGGAGCACTCAAGCTGGAAAACCCGGAAAATGGAAGCCAATTCACGGTAAACGGACAGCGGGTCAAACATTACCATGGCAAGGTTGACTTAACACCTCAACACTATGACCTAGCCGTCCCACCAGACCCGACATGAGCAAGGTATCGTCGAGCTAACGACGTTAAACAAATGCACTGGTCGGGAGGTAACCCGACATCTATCTTACTTTTCAGTCATTTAAATTATGTCATTTAGTTTTTGCCTTTAATAGTAATCACCCATTGCATCTATCCTGTAAATATTTGCTTGCAATTAACTTTTGAACTAAGTCATGCTGAAAGGCACGCCTTCGTTCAAAAGTGTGGGGTGATAACAGCATGTGTACATAGTTGTTTAACATGTTTTCTTTTTCCTTTTCCCTTAATATTATCTTTTTGAAAATATGAACTTAAAGAATGGAAATAGATAGATCCGAATTCATGCATGTCCTTGCAAAATCTAAACTGTGTGAAAACCTTAGAATTTAACTTCTTACTTGTCCTCTCGTGCCAAGATAAATAGGGGATGTGGAGTTGACAGAAAATGCCCTAGAGAGGTTTGACAAGCACTCCAAAGGCCGGGTCTCACTATATCGTTATATGAAGTCAGTGGAGGTTAGCACTTCGGGGTACTTGGGTTCAGAGTAGACTCCGCCATGCAGCGTTTATGCAAGAGGCGGGACGGGAATCAAACCGTCCTATCTCTAGTCAGAGTAGCCGGGAAAATAGATGAGTGAACCTCATCTTGACTCGCGCGAAAGGGCAAGGATGAGAAAGAGCGGGGAGGTATTTCCATATGCTCGAGGGCGATGATTGGACCTCCCAAGAATAAAAATGGACAAGCAATTCACGAAGGAGCAAAGCTCAAAGAATCAAATCAAAGGCCAAAGGCCAAATTGTGATCAAAGGCTGAAGGCCATATTGTGAAGGTTTTAACCAAAACAAAAGTGAAGTTCCCCAGTTCAAAATCAAAGGCCGAAGGCCAAAGTCACTACAAAAAGCTGTCCAAGCAAGAAATATTAAAGAGCTCGACCCATTTAGCCCGAACAAATCAAGTGCTAGAGAAAGCTACAGAAAATAACCATATAGTTCGAGTTCGGTCCGAAGAGTGCAAATCAAAAACCTAAAAAGGGGCTATCTCCCACTCATCCCAATTGGTTTGCATCACGGCTCGAAGGTACAAGTATCAAGTTACTTCTAAGTTTAAGCACTTTATTTTTGGCAACAAATAATGCATGAATAGGATAAATCTAAACTAGCATTCTATCACTCATGTCTAGGACTTTTGATATTTAGTGTGCCTCTTTGCCTAAGCCTTGTTCGGGACGAACAAGAATAAGTGTGGGGTGATTTGATGGAGCGTATTTATACGACTCATCGAAACAGTTAAACCCATCAAATTAAACATTTTGTCTTACAAACTGTTGCTTGTTAGTTCCACTTTTGATCTACAGGCTATTTTGAGGTTTAGAGAAGAATCAAGCTAAAAAGGGAGATTTTAAGCCAAAAATGGATTACAGGCCAGTAGGGACCGAGAAGAACTCCAGTCGGGACCGAGAAAAGGCCAGTCGGGTCCGAGGACCTCCGGGCCTCGTCCCCGCACGCACCCGCCGAGCCACCAAGGTCCAATATCAAGTTGTTCGACCAAATGAACGAATCCGGCAATTCCACCTCGACCAAAATGTTCTAAATGACAAATAAGGTGGAGAATGTCGAGATACCAAGAGCGACGCACGAGCCATTTGGCAGTTGGCTCAGTTCCAAGCAAAAGTCCCGCACGCCAATGGACCAAGACCGAGTTGCTCGAGCAAACAAGCTCATCTTCAAAATCTAGCTCGACCAACCTGTTCCAAATATCAAAGGACTCGGACAATATCAAATTCCAGGCAAAAGAGCTCCGGTCAATTTCAGCTCCTTACTACTCAATTTCGGAGCCATTTGGAAGCTCCCTGCTCAAGGAGCAGCTGTCCTTTGGAAGTACCCTGCTCAAGGAGCAGCTAGCCTGTTGAAACACACTCCTCAAAGGCTGCAAGCTCCTTGAGAGCACCATGCTTATTGGCGGCTAACTTAGGGGTAAAGAAAGCTCCAAAATCTCACCATTTGGCACCAAGGAGCTTGGAGGCGGCTATCTTATGGGTGAAGAAAGCTCCAAATGAATGCCACATGACACCATCTTGCTTGGGAAAACCGACCCCCTTATGCCTATAAATACAAGGGCTTGTATCCTTATTCATCATCCATTCACAATCCATCTCACTACCATTCCATACTCACTTCTTGTAGCTTGTAATACTTACATTTGATATCAAAGGATCCGACTTCTTTCTACTCATTCTACTCTTTGTTTTCCTTACTTTGGCTATGGTATTCACTTCCATGAATATTCGTAGCTAAAGGTTTACATTCGGTTGAAGAAGTTCTTATGTTATGAAACCGTTCTAAGACCATTTGCAGAATGCTACTTGTGTGTTCTTACTAGTTCTTGTGCTTTACATGTGGTTTGAACATACACGTTTGAGTGGATGCTTGAAATGGCAAAGCTCTTCCGTGGAGTTCATGAACAACGAAGTTAAGTGGATGCTTGAAATGGCAAAGCTTTTCCTAGTGATTCAAACCCTCTTTAAAACCACTTGGTTGATCGGAAATGTGAGATCAAGTGGATGCACCTAGGCTAATACATCTTGAAATGGAGTATTAGTCTAGCTAGAACTAGTAACGGTGTGTGAGCGCTTGAAATGGCCTTGCTTGGAGTTATGTCTTGAAATGGAATAACTTCCCCCTTGGAGCACTTGGTTATATCATTGGAGGTCGATGATGAACGGGAACATAACATAAGGCTTTTAAACCGAATTCCTTCTCTTTACAAAACACCTTGCCAATTACTTATTGTCCTTAATTTTCTTGCAATTTACTTTCAGTAAGTCTTGTCCATTCAAGCAACTACTTTCAGCACTTACATTTCAGCAAGTCTTGTCCATTCAAGCAACTACTTTCAGTATTTACTTTAAGCATTTACATTTCCGCAAGTCTTGTCCATTCAAGCAACTACTTTCAGTCATTTACTTTCTGTATAAACCACTCAAACCCAACCTGTATTTATTTTCTTTTCTTTTCATTTCTTTTCTCAAAAACAACTGTTTTAAAACCAAACTCCCTTGGGTTCGACCCCTACTTACCGCTTGCAAACCATTAGTGAGCCACATAGTAGTGGACTTATAAATTGTAAATTTGCAGGTTACAACGACAGCCTGTCAAATTTTGGCGCCGTTGCCGGGGAGTTAACTGGTGATTCGAATAGTTGTTTTTGTTTTAAGATTTTTTCTTTAACCATGTCTCATACAGGAAGCAATCATGATGATGAAGAGGTCAACAACGAGGCGAACCAGTTTGCCCAGAATGATGAGGGACTGCCTCCATTCATAGACGACCCTGAACAGCTCATTCGGGACCGCAATCGAGCCATTAGGGAAGCCGCCCGATTAAACCAAAGGCTCACCGAAGCAAGGAATGGAGCTGCACCGAGGCAACTTCCGAGACAGCCACCGCCACCTTTATATCGACAAGTACCGAGGCAACAACCCGTCTACGACGAATACTACGCGGATAATGGATTCCGTGAGCCTACAATGGGAGAACTGTCAGCACCCGACTTCAGGAACCAGCCGTGGTGTATATACGAAGGCCCTGACCTTGAGAACATTGCAATAAACACCTCTGTGGTGCATAACTTGCCCAAGTTCTCGGGAAATCAGGGAGAATCTGCAACTACTCACCTGCAACGTTTACATGGCATTTGCCAAAATTTAAAACCATATGGAGTAGATGTAGAGGACTTTAAATTAAAAGCCTTCTATTTTTCCCTTATAGATTCGGCTAACGATTGGTTCCTTGCTTTACCTTCAGGTAGCATTCGAACATGGGCCCAAATGCAAAAGAAGTTCCTGGATAAATACTATCCAGCGGGAAGGGCGATGCAGGTAAGGAGGCAACTGCAAGAAATAAGGCAGGGGCCTAATGAGAGCATGTACGAGTACCTGGAGAAGTTCAATCGCTTGGAGCGGAGCTGCTGTACACTTGGGCTACCCGAGAAGCTCATCATAGAGTACCTGCTTGACGGACTAAAACCCCTCGACAAAATGCTCTTAGATGCCTCAGCTGGAGGATCCATGATGAGCCTACCATTGAGCGGCATAAGGCAGCTAGTCACCAATGTTGCGGAGAATGCCCGGTTCAGAGAAGAGACAACCCGGCAAGAAGAGTTCTCCCGCACCAAAAACGTGGCAAAAGCCGAGGTACCAATGAGTTCCTTGCCCGAGGAAATGAAGCAAATGAAGGAGATGATGCTTCAGCTCCTACGAAGACAGCAAGCTCAAGTGAGGCCCTGTGAGTTTTGTGGTTCTTCAGACCACAAGACTGATGCCTGCCCAACGCTAGTAGAGGACGACCCGGAGGAAGTCAACGCAGTAAGTGGATACCAAGGGTACAACAACAACGACCGGATGGGACCGAACCGGCAATATGGACAAGCCACCGGACAGAACTGGACGAACGACTCGAGGCAAGACTGGCGAAACAACAACAACCCACCGAGGAAGACGTACCAAAGCGCCCCTCAACCGGCTCAGCAGTTCTACCAACCGCCTCACAGGCAATACAACCAGGGCGGACCGGGCCAATATCAGCAGAAGATGCCAAATCAATACCAGGCCGGTCCGAGCCAGCAAAGTCCGAGCAAACCACTCGAGGAGGTGGTGAAAGACTTGTCCAGCACGGTACATCAATACATGGCAAGGACTGACGGAGCTACAACAGATGTGGGCAAGCAATTGTCCCAACTGGCTATCATGATTTCCAAGCTCAAAAATGAATCCGGGCGGTTTCCTTCACAAACCATCCAAAACAATAAGGAAAATGTGAATGCCGTGACGCTTAGAAGTAAGCAAAGGCGTGTTGTTGAACCCATGGAGCCAGAGGAAGAAGAAGACCCGGAGGTGCCCGAGGAAGAACATGCAGGGCCCGAAACACTCGATACTTTCGAGCAGGACGCGACCGAAGTACGCGAGACGCGCCCGGTACCCAGGACCGAGACACCCAGGGCCAACACCACTCTTCCGTTTCCAGTACCAACTCGAGTTCCAAAGCAGCACGTGATGGACAAAGATGTGTTCGAGCTATTCAGCAAGGTCGAGATCAACATCCCTCTCTTAGAAGCCATCAAGCAAATACCAAAATATGCAAAAATTCTTAAAGGATCTTTGCACCAACCGAAGGAAAGGGGCTCGAGTCGATCAAGAGCTGATGAGTAGGAACGTGTCGGCCGTCTTACAGCGGAAGGTACCCCCCAAATGTGGCGACCCAGGAACTTACACAATACCATGCACAATTGGCAACATACGACTCGAGAACTGCATGCTAGATCTAGGGGCCTCAATCAATGTCTTGCCCTACTCAATTTACTCGTGCCTTCGGATTGGGCCTCTCGAACCCACCGGTCTCACGATCCAACTGGCGGACCGGTCGTGCAAACAACCCGAAGGGAAAATTGAAGATGTGCTGGTACAAGTAGGAGAACTAGTGTTCCCAGCAGACTTCTACGTCCTAAAAATGGAAAGCTGCGGCCCGACGGACCATGCACCTATCCTATTAGGACGGCCATTCCTCAAGACTTCCAAAATGAAGATTGACTGTGATAGTGGCACACTATCCATGGAAGTTGAGGGAGAAGTTTTCAGCTTCGATATATTTAGGACGATGAAGCATCCCATGGAAATTGAGGAGGTTCATGCTCTCGACGCTTTGGACGATCTTGTCCAAGAGATTAAGCCAGAGCTAAGGATGGACCCTCTAGAACTCACACTCAATGGAGCCATATACTCGCATGAGAACTCGTATGAGTTGACCAAGGGAGTTCATGAGGCACTAACCCACTTAATGATCTCGGAGCCCCTTGCACTAAGGTATGAAGTGAATGCGGTACGATTGTTTAAATCTAATGTTTTTTACCTTCAATTGTGCAGGCACCTGAAGTGGAGTTAAAGCCCTTACCGGGACATCTAAAGTACGCGTTCCTAGGAGAGAATAACACGCTCCCGGTAATCATAAAAAGTGGCTTGGAAGCAGACCAAGAGCGTCATTTGATAGAGGTGCTAAGTCGGAACAAGTTAGCCATTGGGTGGACTCTAGCCGACTTGAGAGGAATCAGCCCGGCGGTCTGCATGCATCGCATCTTGCTCGAGGAAGGAGCAAGGCCATCAAGAGAGCCTCAACGCCGACTCAACCCAATCATGATGGAGATTGTCCAGAAGGAGATACAAAAGCTGTTAGATGCAGATATCATCTATCCAATCTCGGACAGCCAGTGGGTCAGCCCTGTGCATGTGGTGCCAAAGAAGACTGGGATTACAGTCGAGGAAGATGCCACGGGCAAGATGGTCACAACACGAGTAAAGAACGGGTGGCTCATGTGTATCGACTAACGAAAGCTGAATGCGGTGACACGTAAGGATCATTTCCCTCTACCTTTCATCGATCAAATGCTAGACCGACTGGCAGGAAGGCCATATTTCTGTTTCTTGGATGGGTTCTCGGGGTACAATCAAATTCCTATAGCACCCGAGGACCAGGACAAGACCACATTCACCTGTCCATTCGGAACATTTGCATTTCGCCGCATGTCCTTCGGTCTGTGCAACGCTCCCGGCACGTTCCAGCGAGTAGTCACAAGCATCTTCTCAGATATGATCGGTATTATGATCGAGGTGTTCATGGACGATTTCACAGTTTATGGGGACACCTTCGACACATGCTTGGACAACTTGAGTGCTGTTTTAGCTCGTTGCGTCTCGATGAACCTCGTGCTCAACTACGAGAAATGCCACTTCATGGTCACGCACGGGGTGGTGCTGGGACACATTGTCTCGCATAAAGGAATAGAGGTCGACAAGGCAAAGATAGACGTAATCATGACTTTACCCTACCCCACAACTGTGCGAGACATCAAGTCCTTCCTTGGGCACGCTGGGTTTTATCGAAGGTTCATCCAGGACTTCTCAAAGAAGGCGTTGCCTCTATCAAGTCTGCTACAAAAAGACGTTCCCTTCAAGTTCACAGCTGCGTGCCGAGAAGCCTTCAACAAGCTGAAACAGGCGCTCACCAGCACACCCATCATCTGCGCACCAGACTGGACACAGCCGTTTGAAATCATGTGCGACGCAAGCGACTATGCTGTGGGTGCTGTACTAGGCCAGAGGATGGACAAGAAACCTGTCGCAATCTACTACGCCTCAAGAACCTTAGACGCTGCCCAAAGGAACTACTCCACCACCGAGAAGGAGCTATTGGCCGTTGTGTTTGCTCTAGAGAAATTCCGGTCCTACCTGCTCGGAGCCAAGGTGATAGTCTACTCAGACCATGCTGCCATCCGGTACTTGATGAAGAAAAAGGAAGCCAAGCCAAGGCTGATACGATGGATCTTGCTGCTGCAAGAATTCGATGTTGAGATAAGAGATAAAAAGGGGATTGAGAACTCGGTGGCCGACCACCTTAGCCGGATCGTCCGAGGAGAAGAAGAAGGGAAGAGAACCGAGTCGTTCCCGGATGAGCACCTCTATGCCGTTTCCACCAAGGTGCCATGGTATGCCCCTATCGTCAACTTCCTTGTAGGAGGTACATTTCCACCCTCCTTTACTAAATCACAATGCATGAAACTAAGGCATGATGCTAGGTTTTACTTGTGGGATGATCCCTATGTATGGAAAATTGGAGTTGATCAATTACTTAGGAGATGCATTCCCGATAATGAAATAGAGTCTGTACTAGGTTTTTGACATGAGTTTGCATGTGGAGGGCACTTTGGGCCTAGGAGAACTGCTAGGAAAATCCTTGATAGTGGTTTCTTCTGGCCAAGTCTATTTAGAGATGCCTATGAGAAATGTAGGAAATGCGATAGGTGTCAAAGAGTAGGAAATGTAACAGCTAGAAATGAGATGCCCCAAGTACCCATCTTGGTTAATGAAGTCTTTGACATTTGGGGCATTGATTTCATGGGGCCTTTCCCTATGTCACATGGGAATACTTACATTCTAGTTGCCGTTGATTATGTCTCGAAATGGGCAGAGGCTAAGGCCACTAAGAGCGATGATGCTAAAACTGTCGTAGACTTTTTGCGCACTAACCTCTTTTGCAGATACGGAGTACCCAAGGCAATAATCAGCGACCAAGGCACGCATTTTTGCAACCGCGTGATGGCAGCTACCTTGAAACACTACCGTGTGCACCACCGGACGTCCACAGCCTACCACCCCCAAACCAACGGTCAGGCGGAGATCTCCAACCGCGAGATCAAGGGAATCTTAGAAAAGATGGTAAAACCGACAAGGAAGGACTGGAGCAAAAGGGTGGACGAGGCCCTATGGGCATACCGAACGGCGTATAAAATGCCAATAGGGACCTCCCCCTTCCGGCTGGTCTATGGGAAAGCATGCCATCTTCCGGTGGAGTTGGAGCATAAGGCCTACTGGGCTCTGATGAGCCGTATTTATATGACTCATCGAATCATTAAATCCCACCAATTCCAGCACTTTATTATGCGAACAGTTACTTCTTAGTGTTGTTTCGTGTTTCAGGTGATTTGGAAGCTCAAGGAGGAATCGCGCTTAAAAGACGGCATTTTCATGCCAGAAACATCGCAATTGAAGAACAGACCCAAAGGAGGGCCGTGAACAGTGTTTTTTCCGGCTCGTGAACAGTAACTCCGCGTGAATAGTGATTTCGGCCGAGTCCAGCCCAATTCGTCCGGCCCAAAAGCAATGTGAAATTAGGGCAACATACAAGCTAGGGTTTTGGAACATTCTGGAAGGTTCAAGATGGCTTAATTGTCAAGCAAAGGAGTAGCTTGGAGATTAAGCAAGAAAGATATGGAAATATTGCCTAAATTATCTTTTGGATTATTTAGGCAATTCTAGGTCTTTCTCAACCTTATAAATAGAGGAGCTCACAAGACCAAATAACTCTCTCTCACACACATAACCGAGTCTCTCCTCTCTTGGTCGTGTGCCCTAGCTTGCGCCGCCCTCATTCCTCCGTGCTCCGCTCAGCACCGCCGTGCGCAGCCATACTCAGCCCTCGGCATTAGTGAAGTACAATCGTCCCTTTTATTATTTTTGCATTGTTCTCATGGCTATGTGTAACTAAACCCGTTATTCGGGCTAGGGTTTCGAATATTGTAACTAACGTTCTGAGATTCCGTACTTAAATATTTGTTCTTGCATTCTATTAGTTCTTGTGCAATTTATATCGGTTCGAATTGCTAGGTTAAGGGGAGATCCGAAAGGGTACATCTTAACCTAGTGATACTTGCCCTCTTTATCCTGCTTATTTGATACTGACCCGTTAGAATAAGTAGACGCACTAAACCTAATATAACCAAACCAGGAGTATTAGGTTTGCTAGAACTAAAAGTCTACAACCAGACCAGGAGTAGATTGTGGCGTAGTGATTTAACGGTCCTACCTTAGGTTATAACCTGACCAGGAGTAATCACACTTAAGAAAGCAAGATAAAATACTTAGAAATCAAGGATAAACCAAGTTACAATTAAGAAACCCTAGCCTGAATATTTCTCTCTGATTATTACACTCTCGTTTATTTCGCTATTTGCACTTGTTCCTTAAACTGTTTACTCTCACCCAATCGTTTACTTTTCTTTCTTACAGAACAAAGTAGTAACCATCTAGCTCCCTTGGGTTCGACCCTTGCTTACCGCTGTACTAACCCATAGCCAAGAGCAAGGAATTATAAATTTAGATTTGCAGGTACAACGACGGCCTGTCAGGCTCCAAAACGTTGTAATCCAGATCTTAAGGCAGCCGGGCTTGATAGAAAGCTTCAACTGAGCGAGCTTGAGGAGTTGCGACTCGAGGCCTATGAAAACCAAACCGACTACAAGGTACGGACTAAGCTCTACCATGATAAGTTCATTCTTCGACGGCAATTTAAAGAAGGGGAACAAGTGCTGGTTTTTTCCTCAAGACTAAAGTTGATGCCCGGCTAGCTAAAATCTAGATGGACCGGCCCCTTCACAGTTATTAAAGTGTTCAATCATGGAGCACTCAAGCTGGAAAACCCGGAAAATGGAAGCCAATTCACGGTAAACGGACAGCGGGTCAAACATTACCATGGCAAGGTTGACTTAACACCTCAACACTATGACCTAGCCGTCCCACCAGACCCGACATGAGCAAGGTATCGTCGAGCTAACGACGTTAAACAAATGCACTGGTCGGGAGGTAACCCGACATCTATCTTACTTTTCAGTCATTTAAATTATGTCATTTAGTTTTTGCCTTTAATAGTAATCACCCATTGCATCTATCCTGTAAATATTTGCTTGCAATTAACTTTTGAACTAAGTCATGCTGAAAGGCACGCCTTCGTTCAAAAGTGTGGGGTGATAACAGCATGTGTACATAGTTGTTTAACATGTTTTCTTTTTCCTTTTCCCTTATTATTATCTTTTTGAAAATATGAACTTAAAGAATGGAAATAGATAGATCCGAATTCATGCATGTCCTTGCAAAATCTAAACTGTGTGAAAACCTTAGAATTTAACTTCTTACTTGTCCTCTCGTGCCAAGATAAATAGGGGATGTGGAGTTGACAGAAAATGCCCTAGAGAGGTTTGACAAGCACTCCAAAGGCCGGGTCTCACTATATCGTTATATGAAGTCAGTGGAGGTTAGCACTTCGGGGTACTTGGGTTCAGAGTAGACTCCGCCATGCAGCGTTTATGCAAGAGGCGGGACGGGAATCAAACCGTCCTATCTCTAGTCAGAGTAGCCGGGAAAATAGATGAGTGAACCTCATCTTGACTCGCGCGAAAGGGCAAGGATGAGAAAGAGCGGGGAGGTATTTCCATATGCTCGAGGGCGATGATTGGACCTCCCAAGAATAAAAATGGACAAGCAATTCACGAAGGAGCAAAGCTCAAAGAATCAAATCAAAGGCCAAAGGCCAAATTGTGATCAAAGGCTGAAGGCCATATTGTGAAGGTTTTAACCAAAACAAAAGTGAAGTTCCCCAGTTCAAAATCAAAGGCCGAAGGCCAAAGTCACTACAAAAAGCTGTCCAAGCAAGAAATATTAAAGAGCTCGACCCATTTAGCCCGAACAAATCAAGTGCTAGAGAAAGCTACAGAAAATAACCATATAGTTCGAGTTCGGTCCGAAGAGTGCAAATCAAAAACCTAAAAAGGGGCTATCTCCCACTCATCCCAATTGGTTTGCATCACGGCTCGAAGGTACAAGTATCAAGTTACTTCTAAGTTTAAGCACTTTATTTTTGGCAACAAATAATGCATGAATAGGATAAATCTAAACTAGCATTCTATCACTCATGTCTAGGACTTTTGATATTTAGTGTGCCTCTTTGCCTAAGCCTTGTTCGGGACGAACAAGAATAAGTGTGGGGTGATTTGATGGAGCGTATTTATACGACTCATCGAAACAGTTAAACCCATCAAATTAAACATTTTGTCTTACTAACTGTTGCTTGTTAGTTCCACTTTTGATCTACAGGCTATTTTGAGGTTTAGAGAAGAATCAAGCTAAAAAGAGAGATTTTAAGCCAAAAATGGATTACAAGCCAGTAGGGACCGAGAAGAACTCCAGTCGGGACCGAGAAAAGGCCAGTCGGGTCCGAGGACCTCCGGGCCTCGTCCCCGCACGCACCCGCCGAGCCACCAAGGTCCAATATCAAGTTGTTCAACCAAATGAACGAATCCGGCAATTCCACCTCGACCAAAATGTTCTAAATGACAAATAAGGTGGAGAATGTCGAGATACCAAGAGCGACGCACGAGCCATTTGGCAGTTGGCTCAGTTCCAAGCAAAAGTCCCGCACGCCAATGGACCAAGACCGAGTTGCTCGAGCAAACAAGCTCATCTTCAAAATCTAGCTCGACCAACTTGTTCCAAATATCAAAGGACTCGGACAATATCAAATTCCAGGCAAAAGAGCTCCGGTCAATTTCAGCTCCTTACTACTCAATTTCGGAGCCATTTGGAAGCTCCCTGATCAAGGAGCAGCTGTCCTTTGGAAGTACCCTGCTCAAGGAGCAGCTAGCCTGTTGAAACACACTCCTCAAAGGCTGCAAGCTCCTTGAGAGCACCATGCTTATTGGCGGCTAACTTAGGGGTAAAGAAAGCTCCAAAATCTCACCATTTGGCACCAAGGAGCTTGGAGGCGGCTATCTTATGGGTGAAGAAAGCTCCAAATGAATGCCACATGACACCATCTTGCTTGGGAAAACCGACCCCCTTATGCCTATAAATACAAGGGCTTGTATCCTTATTCATCATCCATTCACAATCCATCTCACTACCATTCCATACTCACTTCTTGTAGCTTGTAATACTTACATTTGATATCAAAGGATCCGACTTCTTTCTACTCATTCTACTCTTTGTTTTCCTTACTTTGGCTATGGTATTCACTTCCATGAATATTCGTAGCTAAAGGTTTACATTCGGTTGAAGAAGTTCTTATGTTATGAAACCGTTCTAAGACCATTTGCAGAATGCTACTTGTGTGTTCTTACTAGTTCTTGTGCTTTACATGTGGTTTGAACATACACGTTTGAGTGGATGCTTGAAATGGCAAAGCTCTTCTGTGGAGTTCATGAACAACGAAGTTAAGTGGATGCTTGAAATGGCAAAGCTTTTCCTAGTGATTCAAACCCTCTTTAAAACCACTTGGTTGATCGGAAATGTGAGATCAAGTGGATGCACCTAGGCTAATACATCTTGAAATGGAGTATTAGTCTAGCTAGAACTAGTAACGGTGTGTGAGCGCTTGAAATGGCCTTGCTTGGAGTTATGTCTTGAAATGGAATAACTTCCCCCTTGGAGCACTTGGTTATATCATTGGAGGTCGATGATGAACGGGAACATAACATAAGGCTTTTAAACCGAATTCCTTCTCTTTACAAAACACCTTGCCAATTACTTATTGTCCTTACTTTTCTTGCAATTTACTTTCAGTAAGTCTTGTCCATTCAAGCAACTACTTTCAACACTTACATTTCAGCAAGTCTTGTCCATTCAAGCAACTACTTTCAGTATTTACTTTAAGCATTTACATTTCCGCAAGTCTTGTCCATTCAAGCAACTACTTTCAGTCATTTACTTTCTGTATAAACCACTCAAACCCAACCTGTATTTATTTTCTTTTCTTTTCATTTCTTTTCTCAAAAACAACTGTTTTAAAACCAAACTCCCTTGGGTTCGACCCCTACTTACCGCTTGCTAACCATTAGTGAGCCACATAGTAGTGGACTTATAAATTGTAAATTTGCAGGTTACAACGACAGCCTGTCAAATTTTGGCGTCGTTGCTGTCGTTGTAACCTGCAAATTTACAATTTATAAGTCCACTACTATGTGGCTCACTAATGGTTAGCAAGCGGTAAGTAGGGGTCGAACCCAAGGGAGTTTGGTTTTAAAACAGTTGTTTTTGAGAAAAAAAATGAAAAGAAAAGAAAATAAATACAGGTTGGGTTTGAGTGGTTTATACAGAAAGTAAATGACTGAAAGTAGTTGCTTGAATGGACAAGACTTGCGGAAATGTAAATGCTTAAAGTAAATACTGAAAGTAGTTGCTTGAATGGACAAGACTTGCTGAAATGTAAGTGCTGAAAGTAGTTGCTTGAATGGACAAGACTTACTGAAAGTAAATTGCAAGAAAAGTAAGGACAATAAGTAATTGGCAAGGTGTTTTGTAAAGAGAAGGAATTCGGTTTAAAAGCCTTATGTTATGTTCCCGTTCATCATCGACCTCCAATGATATAACCAAGTGCTCCAAGGGGGAAGTTATTCCATTTCAAGACATAACTCCAAGCAAGGCCATTTCAAGCGCTCACACACCGTTACTAGTTCTAGCTAGACTAATACTCCATTTCAAGATGTATTAGCCTAGGTGCATCCACTTGATCTCACATTTCCGATCAACCAAGTGGTTTTAAAGAGGGTTTGAATCACTAGGAAAAGCTTTGCCATTTCAAGCATCCACTTAACTTCGTTGTTCATGAACTCCACGGAAGAGCTTTGCCATTTCAAGCATCCACTCAAACGTGTATGTTCAAACCACAAGTAAAGCACAAGAACTAGTAAGAACACACAAGTAGCATTCTGCAAATGGTCTTAGAACGGTTTCATAACATAAGAACTTCTTCAACCGAATGTAAACCTTTAGCTACGAATATTCATGGAAGTGAATACCATAGCCAAAGTAAGGAAAACAAAGAGTAGAATGAGTAGAAAGAAGTCGGATCCTTTGATATCAAATGTAAGTATTACAAGCTACAAGAAGTGAGTATGGAATGGTAGTGAGATGGATTGTGAATGGATGATGAATAAGGATACAAGCCCTTGTATTTATAGGCATAAGGGGGTCGGTTTTCCCAAGCAAGATGGTGTCATGTGGCATTCATTTGGAGCTTTCTTCACCCATAAGATAGCCGCCTCCAAGCTCCTTGGTGCCAAATGGTGAGATTTTGGAGCTTTCTTTACCCCTAAGTTAGCCGCCAATAAGCATGGTGCTCTCAAGGAGCTTGCAGCCTTTGAGGAGTGTGTTTCAACAGGCTAGCTGCTCATTGAGCAGGGTACTTCCAAAGGACAGCTGCTCCTTGAGCAGGGAGCTTCCAAATGGCTCCGAAATTGAGTAGTAAGGAGCTGAAATTGACCGGAGCTCTTTTGCCTGGAATTTGATATTGTCCGAGTCCTTTGATTTTTGGAACAAGTTGGTCGAGCTAGATTTTGAAGATGAGCTTGTTTGCTCGAGCAACTCGGTCTTGGTCCATTGGCGTGCGGGACTTTTGCTTGGAACTGAGCCAACTGCTAAATGGCTCGTGCGTCGCTCTTGGTATCTCGACATTCTCCACCTTATTTGTCATTTAGAACATTTTGGTCGAGGTGGAATTGCCGGATTCGTTCATTTGGTCGAACAACTTGATATTGGACCTTGGTGGCTCGGCGGGTGCGTGCGGGGACGAGGCCCGGAGGTCCTCGGACCCGACTGGCCTTTTCTCGGTCCCGACTGGAGTTCTTCTCGGTCCCTACTGGCCTGTAATCCATTTTTGGCTTAAAATCTCCCTTTTTAGCTTGATTCTTCTCTAAACCTCAAAATAGCATGTAGATCAAAAGTGGAACTAACAAGCAACAGTTAGTAAGACAAGATGTTTAATTTGATGGGTTTAACTGTTTCGATGAGTCGTATAAATACGCTCCATCAGTGATATAACTGGAAAAATGACTGGTGGGAACTGAAAGGGGAAGTTGTGTAAACCCATGGGAATGAAGCCAAACGGTCCGATGTCTTAATTTGATTTCCTTATGTTATATGTATGTTTTTCCTTCAAGTATAACTATGTTTTCTCATATGTAATAAAATATGTCTACCTTTTCATCTATCTTATCATTTTCTTGTTTACTTAAAGCTTTGAAATGGACAAAGCCAAAGTCAACCAAAGGATTAATATTGAAGAAATGTGCATACTTGATAGAGGAACAACGCACACAATCCTGAAGGATAAAAGGTTTTTCTTGATTATAAAACCAACACGAACCATTGTGAATACAATATCAGGTCATGTAGATCTGATTGAAGGAATTGGCAAGGCAAACTTTGTATTGCCAAATGGCACAAAGTTTATGATACATAATGCCTTATTTTCGCCAAAATCCAAACGAAACTTGTTGAGTTTCAATGATATTTACTCTCATGGATTCGAGACTCCGTCTATGACTGAAGGTAACATGAAATTCATGTTACTCACTATGTATAGATCTGGAAAGAAATACATAGTTGAAAAACTACCAATGCTTCCCACTAGATTGCACTACACACATATAAATGTGATTGAGTCAAATACGGTAGTTATGAAATCTTCAATATTAACCATGTGGCATGACCGATTGGGTCATCCAGGTTCAAGTATGATGCGAAGAATTATTGAAAATACGCATGGACACCCATTGAAGGGTCATAAAATCCCTCAAGGAAATATTTTTCCATGTAAAGCTTGTTCTCTTGGAAAGCTTATCATAAGGCCATCACCGGGAAAGGTTGAAACAGAATCACCTATGTTTCTTGAGCGTATTCAAGGTGATATTTGTGGGCCTATTCACCCACCATGTGGACCATTTCGATACTTTATGGTATTGATAGATGCATCTAGCAAATGGTCACATGTATGTTTGTTATCAACTCGCAATATGGCATTCGCTAAATTACTTGCCCAAATAATAAGATTGCGAACTCAATTTCCTGATCATACAATCAAGAAAATTAGACTTGATAATGCCGGTGAATTCACATCCCAGACATTTGATGAATATTGTATGTCAGTTGGGATTGTGGTCGAGCATCCTGTTGCTCATGTCCACACACAAAATGGTTTGGCTGAATCATTGATCAAACGCCTCCAACTTATTGCTAGGCCATTGATAATGAGAACAATGCTTCCTACCTCAGTATGGGGTCATGCAATATTACATGCCTCTGAATTAATTCGCATCAGACCAAGTGCGTATCGTAAAAGTTCTCCACTACAACTTGCATTTGGTCAAGAACAAAATATATCGCACTTAAGAATTTTTGGTTGTGCTATTTATGTGCCTATTGCACCTCCTCAAAGAACAAAGATGGGACCACAAAGAAGCCTTGGGATATATGTAGGTTTTGAAAGTCCATCTATTGTTAAATTTCTTGAACCTCAAACTGGAAATATTTGCACAGCACGTTTTGCTGATTGCCACTTTGATGAGGAAAATTTCCCACCATTAGGGGGAGAAAGAAAACAGTTTGAGAAAGAAATTACTTGGTCTGTACCAACATTATTGCATCTTGATCCTTACACAAAAGATTGTGAAGGTAGAGTACAAAGGATTTTACATTTGCAAGAAATGGCAAATCAACTTCCTGATGCATTTACAGACACAAAGAGAGTGACTAAATCTCACATACCGGCTGAGAATGCTCCCGTACAAATTGAAATTCCAAAAGGGAGGCCGGAAAATAAAGTCATTCATGAAATCACAACACGGTTAAAGCGTGGAAGGTCACCCGGTTCCAAAAATAAAAATCCTTGAAAAAGAAAAGGGGAAGAAAAGCAAAGCGATCCTATGGTGGAGGAAAGTATTCCTGTAGAAATACAAAATGAAAAGGATCGAGAAATTTCGATTAATTATGCTAATACAGGCATACTATGGAACCGAAAAGAGAACATTGATGATGCGTTCTCTTATAATTTGGCATGTGATATTATGAATGAAAATAATGGTGATCCCGAACCACGGTCTATTACTGAGTGTAAAAATAGACACGATTGGTTTGAGTGGAAAAAGGCAATTGAAACTGAACTAGACTCGCTCAATAAACGCAAAGTCTTTGGGCCTATAGTACTCACACCTAAGGATGTGAAACCGGTTGGATACAAATGGGTTTTCGTACGAAAAAGAAATGAGAAAAATGAAATTGCGAGATACAAGGCTCGACTTGTTGCACAAGGTTTTTCTCAAAGGCCTGGAATCGATTTTGAGGAAACGTATTCTCCTGTCATGGATGGAATTATGTTTAGATACTTGATAAGTCTAGCAGTTCATGAGAAATTGAATATGCACCTCATGGATGTTGTTACCGCTTACCTATACGGATCGCTTGATACTGAAATTTACATGAAAATCCCTGAAGGTTTTAAAATGCATGAGGCATTAAGTTCCAAACCTAGGGAAAGATATTCAATCAAGTTAGAAAGATCTTTATATGGGTTAAAGCAATCCGGACGCATGTGGTACAATCGATTAAGCGAATATTTATTTCAAAAGGGTTAATTTGAATATCATTGGTACCAGTAAAGAAATTCTGGAAGTAATCTCTTATTTGAAAAAGGAGTTCGAAATGAAAGATCTGGGGAAGACATAGTATTGTCTTGGATTACAGATTGAGCACATCCAGAATGGGATATTTGTGCATCAATCGAATTATACGAAGAAGATAATAAAACGTTTTAATATGGATAAATCAAATCCATTAAGTACCCCAATGGTTGTAAGATCCCTTGATGTAAACAAGGATCCATTTCGTCCATGTGAAGAATCTGAAGAGATTCTTGGTCAAGAAGTACCATACTTCAGTGCGATTGGAGCTCTTATGTACCTTGCTAATTGTACTCGACCTGACATAGCTTTTGCTGTTAATTTATTAGCCAGGTTTAGCTCAGCTCCTACCAAAAGACACTGGAACAGAATCAAGCATGTGTTTCGTTACCTTCAAGGAACGATTGATTTAGGATTATTCTATCCTAACAATGCAAAACCAGTTTTGATTGGCTATGCAGATGCAGGTTATCTGTCTGACCCACACAAAGGAAAATCACAAACGGGGTATGTAATCACGTGTGAAGGAACTGCAATTTCTTGGCGCTCACAAAAGCAGACGGTAGTTGCAACATCATCAAACCATGCCGAAGTCATCGCATTACACGAAGCAAGTCGCGAATGCGTGTGGTTGAAGTCCATAACACAGCATATCATAGTCACAAGCGGCCTCTCTTCAGTAAATGATCCAATCACTCTTTATGAAGACAACGCTGCGTGTGTTGCTCAAATGAAGGAAGGATTTATCAAAAGTGATAGAACAAAGCATATCCATCCCAAATACTTTTCATTCACCCAAGAGCTGGAAAAAGACAAAGTTATCAGCATACAATATGTTCGCTCTGATGAAAACTCAGCAGATCTTTTTACAAAGGCTCTCCCTACCTCAACATTCCGAAAACATGTCAACGACATAGGAATGCGAAAGCTGCAAAATTTATGAGCACATCACGCATGCCAATATGAGGGGGAGCTTCGCGTAGCTGCACTCTTTTTCCCTTAAGTTGGTTTTTATCCCAATGGGTTTTTTCAACTAAGGTTTTTAACGAGGCAGCCTAAAACGCTTAATGTGCATCCCAAGAGGAGTGTTAGAAATGGTCTGCACATCAACATTGAAAATATGTCATGTGGGACCCACATGTGGGGCCCACACCAAAGAAATTAAGGTGTGAATTGAGTGAAATGTGGATATGTGTCGAGTGAATGCAGTATATATAGAGGTGTTCGGGTGATGGAGAAAACACCCCTTGACCTCCTCCTTCTCTCTAGTTATTCAATAACATTTCAGTGCATCGGAGTTCTAACGAGTCCCAAAGTTTTTCATATTTTCAAGATAATTATAACATGATCATATTTTGCATAGAATTCACACAGCTGAAGATATTTTGGATATGAATTGGTCAATGTTCCTATCAGAACTGCCCCCCTCACAAACAGCCTCCTTAGCCAATTCCCTCCACTTGAGAGCATTCTTTTTCAAATCCTTCCTCTCCATCACTTCCTTTATACAAGACTCAATCTCTTCTCTACCCACAACACCATTCTCATCAACCTTAACCCTTTTCCCAACCTGCCAAAAATCCTCAACAAGTTTCGCATTAGTCGGTTGATCGGTCCATTGAGGCATCCCAACCATCACCACACCCAAGCTCAGTGCCTCTACCGTTGAGTTCCATCCACAATGCGTGAAAAAACAACCTACTGCCTGTCAACAAATAGCAATCAAAATGTCATATGAAACTATCAAACTTGACGCCAAATAAATTGAAATTCGCTGACACAATCCATTGAGATTCAACCCTATACTTAATAAATGTCTTCTTTCTGTTTTCAAATTGGATACATGTTTCAAACTTTAGCGTGAAGTACCTCGCTGGCTAAGACTTCCAACTGCGGGCACCAGCTGAGTAACAAACCTTTGCTCGAAGTGTCGTTTGCAAAGTTGCTGGGGAGCTTTGGCTGCTCACGTTCCCTAACCACCCACAAAAAGTAACAATCAAGTGACTTGAGAGCAAATGCTATCTCACACATTTGCTCTTCCCCTAAGACTGCCAGGCTGCCAAATGAGACATAAACAACTGAGCCTTTTGGCTTGGTGCTGAGCCAATATGCGCAAATATTAGGATCTGATGCTGAAAACAGATTCAAGCCGTAATCATCATCGCCTGAAACTTGTTTGTCCAAGTACTTGGATGGTATTGTTGGTCCAATTGTCAGTGTCGGATAAATACCAGACATTATATCGATCACCTGTATATAATCATCTCAAAGCATCAATGAAAAAAATAAACTGCATGACAAATAAAATGGTGAACTCTTTCTAGCTCAATGGACCTTTAACCCCCTTCTGATAAAAAAATTCAATGTAAGCTAACAATTCACTCTCATCGATTCAACAATGTTACCAAAATATAACTAATTAACAGTTACATTTATTGACTTTCACATATTACCTCAGGCTCAAGCTGCTGAAATGAATTGACCAATATTGCATCAGCTTTCTCCACATTGCAAAACTGATTCAGGACAAGTTCAAAGTAGGCCGGGTAGCTCCCCGACACAGCTATAAATGATGGCATATCAGACACCACCATCTCTGGCATCCCAGGAATCTTCATCAGGGATGCCGAGTCTCCAGGAACTACTAAAACTCCATTATAAGCAAGGTAGTATATGTAATTAACAGCACAAGGCTGAGTAAAAAACGCAGCGCAACGCAGCCCAAACGCCTTAGCTACGTCGAGAGCCCAAGGCAAGAAGGCATCGTAGACTATGCAGTCAATCGGATGACCTGACCTTTTATGTCGTTGGATCAGCTCAGCTAGGGACTTGGACCCTGCAGCTTGAAGATGGGATAAATATGACTCGATACTTTCAGCTTGGCTGAAGCCACCATCGTCGAAACCGTCAGAAATTGTGTCAAACTGGACTAGGCTGTCGGTGGCAGGGCAGACGGTGAATGATTTGGCAATGAAGACAGTGGTGGCTAGCGTTGTTTTGGCGTCTTTGGAAGCTAACCTCTTGGAGAGATGGAGGAGAGGATTGATGTGGCCTTGGGTTGGATAAGGAAGAGTTAGAATGTGAGGTTTGCTGGTTCGGTTTTTCTCTGCCATGTCAATTTCATCCTGCTTTTCCATCCTCACTTTACTCAAATACTGTTAGCTAGAAATAAATACTAGTTCAGAAGGATCAGATTCTCTGCTACATGACAAACAGCCGAGGGTTATCTTCTATAATTTGGTATTTCTAATGTTCTTACATGATCCATTGTATGTGTTCCTCTTGTTATTTTGTAGTGACAATAATGAGTGATCCTCCTATAGACAAACCAGAAGAAAGGTCCCCCAACGTCTGCCCGTACTAAATTATTAGGCAACTGTAGTTATCCAGCGCCAACTCAAGTACAGTTCCTCATTTAAAGTGAACTGTGAACTGCACTGACTTGAAACTTATTGAAAAAGCTATAAATAAAAACTGTAACATATACCACTGAACTGAACTACATATAAATGAACCTTAGAGACTACATCTACGAATGCAGTAACTGTAACTTTTGCACTGGAAATCAATAAATTAAGTACCAAGTACTCAACAAAACATATCTGATGGAATTCGAATAAAGCTCAACTTTCAGGAGGGGAAATTCTGTACAACTTATCACAAGCACGCAAAAGCCTTTAAATTAACATTTCAAGAGCGCAAATTTAGTTTGCTAGTTAAAAGTTATGTGAAAAAAAAAATATCCATGATTGTTTCATCTTAATTAGATTAGATCACTCTGTGGGGGAAGCATATAAATAAGCTTCTAATAAAAAGGATAGTTATGATTCTAAGAAAATCCATTTCTAGTACTTTTGCGCCGCCAGCAAATCCTTTCAAGCTCCATCGGCTAAAGTTCTCTTGGATGTACTAATATACAAAACTGGAGCAGCCATACAAATTGCAATCAGTATATCCATTTGGAGCCCACTCAAGTATCAAAAGATAAGGCAAATATTATTACCATCGTCTTCTCCGTCTGTTCCATTGCTATGTTCATATAGCCATACAGACGAGCCAAAACACCTGCAAGTGAAAATTGCACCATTATGATTTACATATTTATGGTGTAAGAGAAATTAACAGGTATGATTTGCATATTCAGGTGTGATGCCAGTTGGCAAACAGTAAATGATAGTGAGTTTAGTGATGAGTAAGGAAAACCAAAGATATGCTGAACTCGAAAGTACAAAATAATTGAACTATAACTGTATGCTTGATGTGCAAGAATAAGAAAAGAGGGGCACGTACACTGAAAGAAACATGTCTCTTACGGTGAGTGTATATCATCAAGAATACAAGGTCCTAAACATGAAACTGCTCTGCTATCATATAATAGTTGTAATTGTATAAAGGAATTTTATACCTTTTAGGCGTGCCATAATGATGCAACTTGTAAAGCATCACTACTTTTCCCGCAGCATTTCCAAAAGCCATGAATCCGCCACCAGTACTGAATCCATGGATGTTGAATAACCAAAAGCAAGGTTTGTAGGAGGCCAGTTTGAGAAAACAGTGAAGGATGGTACATGCACCAGCTTCAAGCTGTTCTTCTTCATGCTGGAACACATAGCCAAGATCTGTGAATTATTGTTAAACTTCATGAAATTGACCCTTGTGATTAGATTTGCTATGGTCTTTGTAGGCTTTTTCTTGCCACCTAGGAACTCATCATTGTTATAGATATTGACTATTCCAGTATATCTGAACCAGCTGCAAACATATTCCCGATGGGGGAGGGGCATATAGATGTGCCACTGCCAGTAAGGCATCCGTCATCAACACCTTTGTGAAAGCATGTCAGTGTTCTTAAATCCCATTGGTAGACATGTCCATCACCACCTGATCTCAGCAAATGACGACCATTGTTTGCAAAGGCCAGAGAACGGGGAGTTCCATTCATCTTGAGTGTACCAATCAACTCTTTGGTTTTAGTGGAAACCAGGAGAATATAAACTACATCTCCAGTGAAAGCAATGGTACTTGAATCAGGGGGAAATCTCAAACGACTCCAAGCTCTTCTCATCCCTTCATAAAAGGGGGTCAATTTTATCCACCTTGGCTTTAACCAAATCAAAGCTATAAAAGACGTTCCTTCTCCCAGATATAATAATTTGTGAACCATCAGGAACAAACAGCGCCCTTTCTCACAGGGCAATCTTCAATATAAATGCTTTGGATTTTGGTGTTCCGTTTGCCATCAATCTGAAAGAACCTAAGCCTTCGATCCAATCCAGCAGCAAGCAACAACTGTGCATTGCGATGGAATTGAACAGAACAAATAGGACCACTAGAAGGGTCCTCCACATTAGCATCCACCATTCTCGAATACTTTAATAGCCCAGGCAACATCTTTGTCCTGCTCTTAGTAACAAGATCTTCATTTAATCTAAGGATATCATCAACCTCCACAACATCCCTGTCGTCACGAGTGACCACTGCCCCTATCTCTTCATCTGAATCCTCACCATCCGAGCTATAACTCTGAGGCTTCAAATCAAGTTTCGCCCACTCCGTGCTCGGGTTTAACTTCACATGGTGAGCCCTCAACCGTGCCACATAATCAGCAACATCAATAACACTCTCACCATCCTCCTTCCTCAACTTCCCTGCCCTATTCACCTTTGCAGTATCTATCGGAACCTGCTTCTCTTCCTCATCTGCCCACACAGGCTTCCTCTCCTCCCCAGTCCCCTCTCCCCTCCGCATCAATCAACTGCAAAACATCATCCTCTTCATAACCAGACACAGTGCTGTTCGCTGATCTATCAGTAAAAAACACAGGAGCGACATCCTCTCCCTTCGGCTTCTTATCCTCCCCGTCGTCTCCATTCCCAAACTGAATCTGTGAATATAGCGACCCAAACAAAACATCCTCAAGCTTACTAAGTTTCTCACTTTCCTGCTGAATTTTCTGTCTACCGTCTTCTTCTTCACCTCCTCCTTATCCTCCCCGTCAACAGATAACTGTATCTTCATTCCACCATTTTGCGAAATCAAAATCGTACAAACTATCTCAACAAAACGCCTAAAAGTAAAAAAAAAAAAAAAGCAGCTTCCAAACGAAAGCATGAGGCTAACAGCAACGAAGCCTGCTAGAAACTGCAAATTAGGTTACCTGAAAAAGCAGATGCGAGCGGCCAGCGAGCTAAAGAACTTCGGCGACTGCTTTGCAAACAAGAAACACGAACTTCGGCGACTGGTTTGCGAACGAGAAACACTGAACCAGCACAAAAAAAGTGTCCTTTTGACGTTTTTCAAAAGAGCACAACCTAGCAAGATGTAACTCCATGAAATTCAGTACTCTAGCATTCTCAAGACACAATCCTTCAGTCCTATCATGGCTAAACTCAAAATGAAAAACTCAAGGGTATTAAAAATAAAACTTGTACATGATTTCAAATATTCCCAGTTCTGATCCTAAAATCCACCTGAGACAAAAATACTAGCAAAGAATTCCCAGCTGTTCAAAAGTGACACCATGCAAGAATCCAAAAACCAAAGAGTGGTACTAACTCATTAGATATTCATACACCAGTGTGGAGAAATCAGTCTCCAGCTCAATTGATGAAACTACGACCACACCATTTACAACCTATTAAGCCATTGCAAGTAAAAATAAACACGAAACCCAGCGATAAACCTTATGCAAGCTTACCTGAAAATTTTGCAGATTCTGGGGAGAGAATTCCGATTCAGAACCCTAGCTTTTTTTGTTTGTTGGAGACGCTCGAAATTCAAATTCAAACGCACCGTGTATTTCGATTAATTACTAAAAGGTCCCTAAGCTTACAAAAGCACAAATAAACTCCTCAGTTGTTTGGTTGCAGTTGCACACAGTAATAGTCAAATTATAAAGATACCGATGATGCAGTTTGACAAGGAAGCATTCACCAATGCACTGGTTTTACACTTGCAAAGTAAACGGTGTGTTGATAAGAAAGGATCAGGCTGTACACGAAAACGAAAGATAATCGGAGACTCATCATTGTCCCTTCTTCGTGCGTGCTGTGTGTGTAATGAGGAAGAAGAATCAAGGAATCATCTGTTCTTCTGCTGCAGGATTTCTCAGGCTATATGTGGGGAGGTCTTGAATTTTTTGAAGGTGTCTGGGGTGCCAACTTCTTGGCATCTTCTCATTCCTTGGTTTAAAGGGCGAAATCAGAAGCATTTGAGAACTAGAATGATCGCAGCAGGTCTAACAGCTACGATGTATGAGATTTGGAAGACAAGGAACTCAATTATCTTTAGACAAGAAAGTTTTATACAGGAGAGGATTGTAAAGTCTATTGTGTGGGGTCTTAAAGTTAAATTAGCCGGTGTGGATGGTAGAAATTTATGTCTTCAAGATAGGAATTGTTTGGGTTTTAGAGTGTAGTGCAGGCTTGTCCTGTTTTTTGCTCCTTTGCACCTCGGAGCTCTGTTTGCCAGGCCTGTTGGCTCTGAGTTTTGTTGTTTCCGCTTAGGCGTTGGTGGCTGTTGGAGTTTTTGTGTACAGTTTTTTTATCAATGAAATTCTTCATCTTTTCAATAATAATAAAAAAAAGTACATATGGCTCGTTGTTTCCATGTAATATATAATCTTATATATATTTTGTACTTGACAGTTTTCCTGAGACTAATTTATCAATATATGGCTGCAGGGTCTTCTGAGAGATTAAGTCGCCCCACTGAGCTACTGAACACAAGCTGGATCCAAGGTAGCAGAGACAGCAAACTGATGGAAAGTTGAAAATGTGTTGCATCTCACCATCCATGACCTCCTCGAGGTTTATCATCTCCATCCATGCCCGCATTATTTTATGGAGGTTTTACACAACTCGGTATCTACAATTCTTTTTAGCTTTTTTTTTCCAGACTACTTGCACTGTGTCCTGAAGACGCATCCGACTGTGATTTAAGTGACAAAGTTGATTAGTATTGTCATGGAGTTCATGGTACTTCCAATTCCAAACCAACATAAATATGGGTATTGGCTGTTCTGAAATGCTTTTAACGAATTTCCCGGAGACCAGATGCCATATTAAGTCAAATATAAATGTTGGGATGTGCATATGTTAGTCGATTGCGGGGCTTACAGATATTGGCAGGTAGTAGTAACAACCAAAAAAAAAAAACTAGTGGGTACAATAATTTGGAATGTACTTTGCATCGACGTTTGACGTTGTTATTTGTGCTTAAGGCTCTTAAATAGTAGAATACAGAGTAATGCATTTTTGTTTCGAGGTTGGAAGGGTAAAAATGCTCGCTACTTAATGTTAAGTATCATACGATTGGTAAAAATGCCTCCTAATTTATGTTATCTGAATGCAAAAAATGAAAGACCAGATCACAATTTTGTGAACTACTGACAAACTGGATGTGTAATCCATATGTTTTTTTCTTTTAGCAGTGCTCATTTTGTTTATGGTTTTGTTATAGATTTACAGAGATGATAGAAATATATTCATTGTAAGAAATGTAATGATACCTTCAACTGTTGAAATATAATGATACCTTCAAATATAATGATAGAAATATAAACAAGTGTTGAACTTTATGATAACTTCAACTGATATCTCATACTTACTCTTATTAAAAAAATACTGATACCCCATTTTGATCCCCTGCAGGTCATTAATCGGCTTCTTAGACTCGGTGTTATATACCATGGAAGCTGATGGGAACTTGGTTCGACGTGCACCCTGTAAATCCAAGCAAAACTATGAGCAACTTGCAACCTTTAGTAAAAAAATGTTGACATAGATGCCCTGGACAGTGGTTCCTACATTCTAAACATGAGCAGTGACCATAAGCTGGTGATGCTTCTGATTTTGCATCTACTGAAGCATGCTATGCTCTGATAGACGATGATCTGTCACTAGCAGTAAGCTCCGATCTCTTGACTTTCGAATGATATGTTGCTTCATTAGGCCATGAATGCGGAGGGTAAACAAACTCTGAGATGGTAAAAGTTAAGCATACCAAATTTCTTGTAACTGATACCACTGACTTGTTGATAAAAAATTGTTTAAAACAATAGAAAATCGGTGAGACATTATTAAAAAAGAAAATACTTTCTTTATAAAAAGAAAAACCTGATGCATTTTGGCAAAAAGAACAAATGCTTGTAAAATATAATGTACGAAAGCACATAAAAATGTTATCACTCATCCATCATCTGCTTTTTTCAAGTTTGGGCAGTAGGATTTCACCGTCGACCATAACCACGCGTCTGCGCCTTTTGACTCTTTTGGGCTAATTATCTTAATCGACTTTATGCTGTAATTTTTCATCGAGGGTTTTGTCATGCCATGATCATTATATACTTGCTTTACACTGGGTTCGCTCTCTCTTGTCAGAGATATTTTCTCAAGCAGCGGACAATTATTTACCAATGAGAACAAAGTTGCCTGGCAAACAACACCATGGGATGATATGTTGATCTTCTTTAGGTTAGGAAGTCCCTTCACAACGATGCTCATATCTGCATCAAGAGTGTTGCAGTTGTCACTATCCGAGAGGTGAATATCAAGTGTCTCGAGTTTCGGACATACAGATAATAACTTGGACAATCCGGTGAAGTACTTTTTCGAGTCAGAGTATATCTCTAAATGCTTTAACGGAGGCGGTGATTCAGCAAGTCCTATCAGAAATGCATCTTGAGCCATATCCAAATCTAGAGAAAGATGATTGAGATTTTTAAGAAGCTGCACGCCTTGAACAACTTTGGAGACTTTGGAAATGGAAGGCTCGTCGAAATAGGATATGGCTACTGAGCTCAACTGCGGATTGTTGAAGAAGAATTTGTACATTGCTTCAGCAGTAAACTCCTCGCACCCTTCAAAACTGACGGTCTCTAACTTGGGACAATTTGAGGACAATATATCAAGAGTCTTGTCCGTCATGGCATCACTGTAACTGAGGTTGATCTTTCGCAAGTTTGGATGCTTAGATGTAAGCTTGTGAATTTGTTCGTCGTTCCATAGAGTACCATAAGTGAAAGTAAACTCAGTAAGTGATGGAAATAGGTTTACGAATTCGATAACAAGATGCTTTGAGCGCCGATGAAACCGTTTCAGCTGTAAGTATTTGATACTCTTGATAACTCTGGACGTTGACATATTTTCAATAGTCTGCCGTTTAGGATATTGAACCTTCTTTAAAAGCGGGAGTTGCAACTTTTCCAGATTCAAACCTGAGTTGGATATCGCCATTAAGGCTTTATCTAGTTTACGGAAGTTGATATAGATCTTTTTCACGCCTGAAAATCTTTTGAACAGCCTCTCGAAGCAGGCTAAGGATGAGTAATTTCTTAGGATCAGTCCTTGGACGAGGGGGCTGGAGAGGGAGCAGAATTGTTTGCAGACGAGCGAAGTCGATTTCAGATCGATGTAACCGAGGTGGCTGAATATCTGGCGCAACACGTCTTCAGGTAAGTAGTAGATGATGCTCTCGGCCTCCATCATTCTCTTATGGTTGGAGATCAATTTTTGAAAAACCCTAACGAGAAAGGGCAAAACTGATTTTCAATATATATTTTGTTTTTAGAAATCGAGCAAGTGTATATACAGTTACTTAATTTATAAAGATAATCCTCCCTTGAGAAACTTGATAATCACGCAATTTGTTACTATTTAAATCTTTTTAGATCCTGATCATATGTTCCAAAAATTAAGCTGAAGGTTATTCAAAATTTTGTATTTCAGTTTGAAACCCAATTAATTATGTTACTAAATTGCATCGATCTGCAGCTCATCCTTTGATACATTTTACTGTGGTCTCATCATCTCCAGTTTGGCCTCCTTTCCCAGATTACTGATCAGTGATCAGAGACATCAATAATTTGTCAGCTCAATGTATTAGTAAATTAGCTTCCATGTTAATTAAAAGGCGCTCGAGCAGTCACTCCAGTTTTAAAAAAAATTAGTGTAACTTTCCATGTCTTCAGAGAAGTCTGGAAGTTTGATTGAAACAGTATTGATTAATGAACTTGATGCCCTCAACCAGGGGTCGATAATGGGCAGGGCCGGATAATGGGCAGGGCCGGCCCTGTCCTTACTGAAAAGGCTTAGGGCCGAACAAATGGAGTTTTGAGAGGGTTTTTAAAAATTAGGGCCGGGCAGGGTCGGACTTGTCTCAAATTATCAAGCCTAGGGCCGGCCTTAGGGCCGAGTAATGAAGGGGCTTTTAGGGCCGATCGGGCTGACCCTTAATTTTAGGGTCGAACTTAGGACCGGGCTTAAAAAATCATTTTTTAGATTAGCATATCAATCAAGAATTACAAATGCACAAAATATTTAACAACATCAACTTCCTATTCTCCTAAAATAACAATTTTATATAATTAAATCATATTGAAATAAGTTAAATGAATTCGTAAAATTAGTTATAAATATAAAATTAACCAGATTTATTGAAATATGTCATCTATCATTATGTAAAATATTATAGATACAAATTAATCTAAGTGACTAAGTGTATTATAAATTATTGACATATAAAAGGTGAAATATGAAAGTGCTTAACGGTCGGATTTTTTTAGGTCGGGCCGAGTAAAACATTATTAGGTCGTAATTAGATCGGGCTTTTTTAGGGAGGACAGGGCCGGGCTCGATTAGATCGTAGTTAGGTCGGGCTCGAGGGCCGAACATGACTTTGAAATTATGGCCCTTGTTCGACTTTGAGCCTTTAGGGCTTAGGGCTCGAGGGCTTCAACTTAGGGCCAGGCCGACCTTAAGGCTCGTAGGTCATATGACTTTGTGCAGGGCTTTCGAGCCCTAGGGCTGAATGATGACCCCTACCCTCAACGTATACTTGTGGTTGCTGCTCAGTTGTTGCTTCTTAATGATATTCATTTTTTCTTTTAAATTGTAAGGCAGTTTTGTTTCTGTAATATATCAGGCGCTTGTTGGAGTACATATCACCTGAAGTAAGCATACTCCTGGAGTATGTGTACTCCAATGTGTTTTGATGTGACAATCATCTTACTTGAGTGTGCAGGTTGGATGTACATGTACTCTGTAAGTAACGGTTACTTGAGTGTGCAGGTTGATGCTCTGATACTCTGAAGGTTACGCTACCTCGGCAGCCTGCTTGAGAGCCGGAATATCGGGAAAGATATTCTCGGAGGATCTTTTGCTCCCAAGATTCTGATCCAGCTAATATATATGATGCGTGTTTCCCAAGGATCAGTTCAAATATTTTGTTACAAGATTTAGAAGTGATAACATTTTTTGAGATTACGTGAGAGATTTTAGGAAACTATATTTCAAACGCATGGGATGGACGATTCAGCTAGGAGATCTTGACCTGACTTGTAGATCAACTAAATTACGAATGGTTTAGATTTACTATGATGTAATTTATTTGATGATGTTAGTTAAGTTAAAACGAAGCCCATAAACTTGAGTCAAAACGAAGCCCACAAACGAAAGTCAAACGAAGCCCCTTGCCGTTTCATCAAGTAATGGAGTCCGATGATTATAATCAATACGCATCACCTTGGACAAAACAGTAAGTTTTGTGCAACGAACTCGAACCTGTATAAACTTTCTACAAAGGGATGTGGTTTGTACAGGGCACAAAAGCATTGCACTTCATTTGTTCTTGACGCCTTTAACCCCAGTTCTTTAGCTCACACAAAACAGGCACTGTGTCCAAATCTGGATATAATCTGCTAACACATCAAGTGTATGAGTATGACCAAATGTTGTTATTTTGTATACATATATAAAGGTCTCCCTTGTCTTTCTCTTTTGTCTTACATTTCATTTTTATTATCCAAAAAAAAAAATCTCCCTCACCGCCATGTCCATCGCTGCTACTGCTACCAGTTGGCTTCTTGCAGAATTGAAGAACTTGTTCATATGGTTAGATCCTAGTTGGTGTTGGAACCCTTTGGTTTTGATGATTACAAAAACTTAACTAATGTGGTGTTTAAGTGTGCAGAAATCCATGAAGATATCCAATTAAGAATACATGCAGATTGATTGATGATTAAAGCAATTACTTATGGCAGATTTACTTAAGGTTTGATTTCTGATTGAAGACAAATTGGAAAGAAATTAAAGAGTCGAGTTAATTGCTGATTGAAGACAAATTAGAAAGCAATTATAGAGCCGGTTGAATTGAAAAGCTATTAAGGAATGAATTCAAATATGGAAAGGCCGAATTTATGTGGGAAGCTATTAAGGAATGGATTTACTACAGACATGAAGATGCCAATTAATGTGTGAAGCATTAAGAAAGGAATTCATTACAAATATGAAGAGGCCGAATTAATGTGGAATTAATTACGAATCTGGAGAGGTTTGACAAGTTCAACGGCTTGACTACTTGGACTATGAGATCAAGCTTATACTCAATATAAGGATGAAGAAATCTCAGAATAAGGTGGCGAGATTGAGCAGAAAAGCGACGGCATCAGAAGTAGGTCTCGGCTGGTTTTAGAGAGATAAGCTCTTGCATACAAGGAGCAGCACCGCCGGCATTACACGCATCGAGGCGTGGCGTTCTCTTGAGAAGAACGGAGCGACTGCATTCCTGGAGCAAGGTTGCTGAAGTCGCACACATGGAGGTTTGAGAAACAAAACGATTACTTTGTCGGATTGAGTAGAGGTCATCAAATAGAGTCTCGATAGTAGACCTAGTTTGTAAACCCTACAAGTATATCGGAATATAAAGTAATCGGTTTCGAAAATCCTTTCAGTGGAATCTGAAAGGTAGTGGTTTTCACCTTATCATTGTTGTGATAAGGTTTCCACTATATATCCGTGTGTAGTATTTTCAGTCGTTATTTTCCTGCATAATTATTTCCGCTGCTATCATTGTTATTTTCATGGTGTAATTTTTCTATGATGATGTTAGTTAAGTTACGTTGAGTTAAATTAAGTTAAACTAAAATAAAAAACCTAAATTAAGCTAGGAATAACTAAGTTAAATTCAACTGAGCTAAATTTCAGCTCAAACGGACGGCCCCAAACGAAAGCCCACAAACTTGAATAAAAAATGAAGCTCAAAATTCTTGCCGTTTCATCAAGTAATGGCGTTCAATGATTATAATCAACACGCATCACCTTGGACAAAACAGTAAGTTTTGTGCAACGAACTCGAACCTGTATAGTATATATAAACTTTCTACAAAAGGATGTGGTTTGTACAAGGCACAAAAGCATTGCACTTCATTTGTTCTTGGCGCCTTTAACCCCAGTTCTGTAACTAACACAAAATAGGCATTGTGTCCAAATCTCGATATAAATCTGCAACACATCAATTGTATAAGTATGACCAAATGTTGTTATTTTGTATACATATATAAAGGTCTCCCACTACAAATTTTTCCAAATTTTCCGTCAAAAAATTTCGTTGCAATAACGTCACAAGAAACGGCGACGATATATAAAACGGTACATTTTCGACTCCATTCCGTCACCAACAACATTTTCGAGGTATTTCCGTTATAATTCCGTCAACACTAATTCCGTCGCGCATGAGTTCTCGGATTAGCGACGGAATATAAGTAACGAAAAAATGACGGAAACTACCCGCATATGTTATTCGCATACATTCCGTTGATTTTCCGTGTGTGCATACCGTCGCATATTCCATTACTATTCCGTTAATATTCCGTCAATTAGGTGACCGTTGTCTATTTCAAATATTTCCGTCGATATTACATTATGTTTCCGTGAAATGTGACGGAATATTGACTGAAAAACAAATTTCAGTTTTCCCTATATAATAGAACTCTTTGCATCTTTCAACAGACTCATTTTCAACATTTCAGCATTTGTTAGAACAAAAGTTTTGCAACATATACTAGAGATGGGTTGCAAGATGATTCTGAAGAATTTCATGGCTCTTGACTGAGATTAGTTTCTTACAAGAGAAGTTACAATTTTATAAAAGGTGTCATGAACTCACATAGTTGAATTGCAACTGGACGGCAGTTTGAGAATTCAAACCAAAGTAATGTTATGAGAATTCCCAACATCTGTCCGGTTGCATTTCAAATATTTTAGTGCATGCGACCTTTTACTAAAATTTACCTTGTCTTTCTGTCAAGAGTCATAAATTCTTTAGAATCTTCTTCATCCCATTTCCAGTATATGTATCCAAATTTCCGTCACATTTCCGTCATTGTTCCGTTACTCTAAGACAGCGCTTCATTTGTAAGGCGCCGTTTATAATGTCAATTAAGACATCGCTTCAACAGGGAAGCGCTGTCTCTGTCTTATTTGCGAACCATATTTTTCGGAATTTGTTTTTATATTACTTTGTAGTGTATTATCAATTTATTTTAACGTATAATCAATCTGCGTTACACAAATGATTTCAAATATAATTTATTATATAAAAAACATTACTTATCAAGGGGTTAATTGTCAATTTGCGTTACGAATTCATTTGGAAAGCACTATATTTTATTTAATTCATTGAATACAAAGTTGTCACTGATTGATTTATAACAACATCGTGAGCAGTCCAACATTCTGCAATCTACGGGTTGGTTGACAACGACAAAAGTGAATTCCTTCCTGTCCTTCGCATCGTACGATGATTATCGACGATCATATTGCATCTCCTCATAAAATTACCCCGAATGCGACTGTCATGTTGTGCATCCCAAGTAGCTATACTCTACAAGCAAATCATTTGTAAGACCCGTTAACTTTTGTCATCCAAAGGAAAGTAAAACATTTTCTGAGTTACCGTTTTGTACCTGAAACTCCTGGAACCATATTTCCTTGCTGCTGTCTGGGATCATGGTCCATGATGCCCACGTTGCGTCCCAACATTTTAAGATGCATTCTTGAGCAATCCTTCGATGAACATCGAATGGGAAGAAACTGTTTCAAAAGTAGGGATTACATAACGGCCGCGTTTATCAAAACAGACAATATGAAGAGAAAAATAGTAAGTTGTTACGCGTGTCTGCCAATCGGTACAACGTGATCTCTACGAGCAAATCCGCGTTGATTGTCAGGGAAACTCACACGGTCAAATGAAGGAGACATGTTGACGATTGGAAGGAAGTATGTTGCTAATGAATGTGTTGGGATGAATGATTTCAAGAGTTCTCATATATATATATATATAAGTGTTCAAATGAGGACACCCAAATTTGGTAAGGACGTAGGGACAAATCTCATCCATTAGATCATCATCCATCTAACCCCCCCGTGCTTTGTGGGTGCGCCACGTGTCCAAGTACCCAAAATCCAATAAAGCAAATAGTAAAATCCCACTACCAAAAAGCAAATAGTAAAACCCACTACCACATGTGACACGTGGCAGCTTGTGGATCATTGGATGAACCTCATCCAATGGCCAAGATTAGTCCCTACACCCTCACCATAAGACATGTCCTCAATTGAACGCCCCCCTATATATATATATATATATATATATATATATATATATATATATAGCGCAACAATGAAATATGGTTGCATAAATTGTTCCGTCCAAATTCCGTCAATTGTCCGTCATCGCTTGACGGAAATAACATGTTATAGTGACGGAAATTCAGCAACGGTCTATAATAAACGGGAACGTTGTAAAGGAATAATGACGGCAATATGACGGAAAAATGAAACATATACTGGAAATTGCCAACGAATTAAATAGATTAGTGATTTGCAACGTCTTACAATTATGTCATAAATTTTATATTACATTCATATATGTGTTCGAATTGAATTTGTACTTGGAAATTGCCAACGGATTAAACGGCTGCAAATTTACGTTCGAAATCGGGACTCGTAGAATAAAATTTATTTGAAATGCGGATCGTAAGGCATACTGATTATATCTTTAAAAATTGATTATTACCATAAATCGAAATTGTAAAATTGATTTGATTTGAAAATTTTGAAATCGGGACTCTATAGACAGCGCTTAATTAAGACGCGCTGCATCAGGTATACTTAAAACATCGCTTACCCATAAGGCGCTGCCTTATGTACATTATACACGGCGCCTTACAAATGAAGCGCTGTTTTAATTGACATTATAAACGGTGCCTGACACATTAAGCGTTGTCGAAAGTGCGAATAAAAATTGATATTTTTGATTGTTCCAAACAATCCCGTGCACAATACCATTTCCTTAATAAACATTGATTCCCGATTACATTGCTCAATATTATCAACAAAAATAAACAAATTACATTGCCCAGCATTATATATACAAAACATTTGTATTCGTTTACGTCCGCATTTGTTGATACTGGACACGTCCATGGTACAAAACTTTTGGACCAATATACAGCATATGACGTGTTTTACACTGGATTATCTGATTGCCGCAAGTAATCTATCAATTCATTAGCAAAGTCGCATCTCATATCATTCAGGACATTGTTATCATACGAGTCCTCTCCTGTTGGGAAAGACTGGGAAAAAAGCACACAGTTATCAAATTTAACGATACGTAGACTAATGGTTGATGATCTATTACTTATCGGGGCATATATTTACCTGTCTGATGTCGTCATGAAGAGATCCATTGGTTTGATGAACGAACTTCATTACGTCGCGAATATATTGCAACACATAGTAGCCACACACTTGAGTGTTGAAGGGCTGTCTGGGGCACTGAAATAAGAAATGATTTATAAAAGTAAATCAAACATATTAAGTAAAGGAATAAAAGAATTCGGTCTTTTCTGTTGTTATTTGTTAAGTCCATATCGTTACAGTCCTCCACTGTATATGTGAATCTGACTGGAGATTGAAGTATGTACGCATGGCCCTGTAACATTAATGTAATTAATATAAGTTGTAGCACATGTAGTACTGGTAAGAAATAGTGGATTAGCATAGTCGTCGTTACATGTTGACGAAATGGATTGCATCATCCACCGGTGTTTTTGCGAGTGGATCAAGCCAAAGGACCAAACGCTTCTCAGGGAATATGACAATTAACATCCAATGCCACCTAATAAATAATTATGTCAATGTTATATTCGTATACAATGCATTTCATCGAAAACATAGAACACTACGAAAAATATCAACTTACTTTTTGACATGGACGTAGGGGAGGAAGTAGCAAAAATTATGAACGTAGTCTGGCATTTGCAATCTCCTCTCGAAGCAAACCACCCTCGTTTCGAATGCGACGGACGAAGTCATATGACTAGGTCTGAAGTATCCAAACCTAATGCCCGGTGGGATCTTATCGTGTATTAATCTGTTGCCATTTGAATAATTAAGTGAGTCAAAAAATTTCATTGTTAACAACAATTAATAATAATAAAAAAAGTATTTACCCTATGTACACTTCAACTGCGGTTGCACTCAAAGCTTCCAATGAGGTGAACTGCAAAATGTCAGATTTTTCCAGCTGGATATAACAATCTTCACCGAAAACTTCGCTAGCAATGTACACCGAATAGATAGTCGACGTGGCCATCATTTTCGCGTGTTCGTACAAAAAATGGCAATTCATTGTCATTCCTTCAAGAGTTTCGTTGTCAAAACTGCTGCATTGGAGTTTGAAAAATCTGTAATCGTCACATCCCTGTGCGGAAAACAAAAAAATAGATGAACCTATTCACATTGATATACTTATAGGTGTTTCTTGTCATATAACTGAATTTACTCATCAGCTACCTTTTCATCAATGTCTACCAGACATTTCGGCCATCCCACAAAATCACCCAGTGCATCTGATACTTTCTCCTTGAGCCCCAACTTCATTGGAAGCTCTGCCGATGGTTCAAGTTCAATCTCTACAACCACCTTCACCATCTCATCATGCAGCTCTTGACACTAGACGAAGCGTCCTCGCATCACTCTGCCAAGTGCTACAAGTATCCTGCCCTGATCCGAACCTCCTCCTTCCACGTGCAGCAAGCATTTCTTCCCAACCTGAAATGGAAAAATTCAGACACAGTAACGAAGTAAATTGAAATTTCTTCGTAATTTAAAAAAGGCCTGAATATTACCTTGGGCATATCTCCAAATGGGTCATCATCGGAACCAATTTGAGGGCTATGAATCGTAAGAGCGTGCGAAGTGACAGTGGACTGTGTTGTCGACGAAGAAGACTGCTTCCCAAATACTTTCTTCCAACCTACCAAACACCCCACCCCCCGTGTTCGTCCGGGGTACTCGTCCTTTCCTATGGCCTCTGTTAATATGTCACGTCGACCATGGCATATAAATTTTCCGTCCCTCACTTGCTTCTCCAATTCATCCTGATACCGAAGTGAATGGACGTTCATCACAGTCACAGAGAGTTGCGTAATTATTTACTGTAATCATAGAACTTACAATTTTGTCGGCAACCTCCCTCATATGGTCATTCACGTACTCTTTATTAGTCCTTTGGTGCCCCCTCTTCCAAACCTCATGCCTTCCAACATCGATGTCAGGGTCATCCCCCGGGGATATTAAACCCTGAGCCTCCATCTCCGCTAATTTTTCCGCGACGATATCCGCTTTTGCTATCTTGTACCCGCCCCTGGACATAGTATGCGGATACCGGTTCGATTTCGCTCGTGCAATGTTCAACTCCCTAAGTTGTAGTGCCTCGGGAGTCAGACGTTGTTCCACAAAGGACTTCCATTGATCCGTATCAATGAATGGATACATCTGTCGTGGGTCCTCTCCTTCTTTCGGAACAAAAATGTACTTATTTGCTAGCTCACTCTTAAATTCTCTCCATATTTTAGCTGCTGCCCGCATCTCCGTTCTCTTTAACACCGTAGTTAAGTCATTCTGAGGCACATCAAATGTTTTCTGCAGAATTAAATGAATGGTTAATACTTGCACAAAGTATAAAGTTAACAATTAATCGTTTCACAGTTAATAATCCGGACCAAAGTCTCTTCCCACACCAACTCCCTCTGCTCCGGGCGTGCTAACGTCCATTTTTCATATGTAATTGGCATATGCTTTTTCGCAACCAGACCTGCATGTACCGAATGCACAGATTAACGTATAAATACCACATTGTGCATTTAATGTATTAACATACTGTATGATATTACCAATGTATGTTCTGAATGATTTCCCTACTTCACCGGAGATAGTTCCATCTGTAGCTATCGTGACCGGTTCCTTTGTGCCATCTTTATGCTTGTCAATTAAACTGGTCAGAAGGGTTGCACCCCTTTGTTTACGTTTCGATGTTTTATTACCTGTCGATGATGAGGCTCCGTCGACACTACTTGGTGTGTTAACCATCGTCCTGCGAGTAAACAACATAAGCATATGACGACACTTTACAATGTAAACCGAAACAGAGAAGTATTTTACTGTTGTACTTGGTTTGTAGAATCAGTTTCGCACTACAGCCTCCCTACATTCTCATAGTTTCACAGTGAATAATAATCAGTTGCCTGAACTGAGTACCCTAACTAAATGACTACATCCATACGCCGGAAACTTATGCAAAACAGAGACAATAAGCGCCGAAATAGGATGACAACTAAACGACATACCTGGGCGACAAAATTAAACCTCCGTGAAAGTGAAATGCGTACGGCGGGCGAATAAGTCGGCGTAAAGGGAATTTACCAGTCTGGTTAAAAAATGTGTTGAATTGTAATTTTTAGGGTTCGAGGGCGTTTCTTCTTCAGTCGACGTGTTCACTACACATATAACGGCGCCTATTTATGAAAGCGCCGTTTTAACTTATTTCTCACGTCGCCTTTAATGAAAGCGCTGTTTATTTATATTAAGGCAGCGCTTAACTTAAGGCGTTGTCTCAGTACATAAATTCGACGACGCTTAGAAAGAAGCGTCGTTGGTACGAGTCACGGAATAATAACTGAAATACGACGAAATCAGATATCGTCCACCCTATAAGTAAACGCACTAGCTCTTGTCCTTATATTTTCATCCCAATAATTTCATATAATGAGTTCAAATTCTGCAGCCGACCGTTTGTTTGCGGAGATGTCTGATGAAGAATCAAGTGGTTCTGAAGGATATGTTTGTTCCGCTCAAGATGGATTCTATCCATGTGATAATGGCTCGGAATGTTTAGGAGAGCATAGTTTCAGTATGGAAAAATACAGATACGACGAAGACAACAATAATAGACAATGTTCGTCTTCAAATACAAATCCATGTGACGGTGGCGAAGAAGTTGACCAGCCGTCACCCCGTGGGTCACCTGGAAAGCAAGTACCAAAAACTCGTTGAATTTATGAAATTAACGTTCCACATCATCTGAACTCAAGTATCATAAACTCTGTTATATATTGATGTGCAACGTATCTAATGAAGTAAACTACCCTTTTCAGTTATAAATGCGCGTTTTAATTTTAGAAAATGGGAAACAGACTACTATCGAAAACGCGACGTATATTCATTCTATGCACTATATATATAAAAGCACGTACAAATTACTATATAACATTGAAACCCATAGATTTGTAAGAATGAGCAAGAATTCTGAAGCTGAACGTTTATTTGCTTCGTCGTCCGGAGATGAATTTGAAGGCGGTTCTGAAGGATATATTTGCTCCGCTCAAGATTTTATATATCTTTGCGACAATGTCTCGGCCTGTCTAGGATCTCATAGCTTCAGTTGATAAAAATACAGACACGACGAAGACAATAGTATACAAAGTACGTATTCAAAGCCAAACCAGTGTGAAAGTGAGCCCGAAGTTGATCTGCCATCACCCCGTGGGTGAACTGAAAATCAATGATCGCACCCGCGTTGAATTTAAGAAATTATTATTTCTTACGTCTTAACTAATCAGTACTTCGTTTTTGATGTTCAACGTATCTATGAAGTTAACTTTTTCCTTTAAGTTGTTAAATTTTTTAATGCACCTCAATTAACGTTAATGAAGTTAACTTGAATTTACACTTCGTCCAATATAAATATGTGCACATAGAGGAGTGTTCAAATGAGGACACCCAATTTGGTAAGGACGTAGGGACAAATCTCATCCATTAGATCATCATCCATCTAACCCCCCCGTGCTTTGTGGGTGCGCCACGTATCCAAGTACCCAAAATCCAATAAAGCAAATAGTAAAATCCCACTACCAAAAAGCAAATAGTAAAACCCACTACCACATGTGACACGTGGCAGCTTGTGGATCATTGGATGAACCTCATCCAATGGCCAAGATTAGTCCCTACACCCTCACCATAAGACATGTCCTCAATTGAACGCCCCCCTATATATGTATATATTATCATACAAAACTGAAGAAATTAAGTGTCAGAATGATCGACGATACCACCCACATATATCTATGTATCAAAAAATTTGCCCCCCGATGTGACGATCACTATTTCCTTTTTTATTTTTTTTGATATGATGTGACGATCATTATTGATCGATGTCGGGTGACTTCATGAATCACAGCTTTATTTTTTTTGTCGTCTTCCGTAATAATTGTTGACACCCCTATATATATGTGTAACATTAAGAAAATTGGAACAAAAATTGGCAAACATAATTTGTACGTCTTTATTCCTTTACATTTCCGTCACCAGAAAGGGAAATGCAACGTCCCTTTTACGGAAAACGTTTCATCATTGTTCCGTGACTATTCCCTCCATTCACAGTTAATATACTGTGCAGCAACAATGTTAGCGTTAATATTTATCCGTTGCATATAAGGGTCGAGAATTCGACGTGTTTCTGTCAATTTGTGACGGAATAGAGCCTCTGTGTTGACTGAACATGTATCGTATTTATTACCTTCTTATCCACCTAACCTTCAACCCGTGCTATAAATAGGGGCATTTGCAAACAGACATGTATTCTAAATGTTCCTTCGTTTACAATCAAGTGTTCTAATTGTTCCGATTCTGTTGTTTGTTATGCTCGGACTTATTTTCTTTTAAAGATCTTTTTGGATTTGTAGTACATGTCAATCAGTTGTACTATATATAGTGGTGTTTTATGATCAGCTCCATTCGGTTCTCCTTTGTATTATTCTGAATTTTTCGTTCATATTGAGAGATAAATTCAGAAGAAGACATGAGAACAGAATGGAGCTTGTCATGAACATAACTGCATATAATGTAGTTGACTGACTTGTACAAGCAATCCAAGAAGATCTATAAAAGAAAAAAAAGTCTGAGCATAAGGTATATAATGCGTCTACTTTCCGTCAATTTACCGTCACCCGTGTACTTATAACATCGCCTGTTATGAAAGCGCTGTCTCAGTTCACCATTGCAACAACGCTTATACCAAAAAGCGCCGTTTCAGTGCATCATTGCAACATCGCTTATACAAAAAGCGCTGTCTCAGTTCATCATTGCAACATCGCTTATAATGAAAGCGATGTGTCAGTGCATCATTTCAACATCGCTTACAAATAAGCGCAGTCTTTTAGTGACACACCACGGCGCTGCATGTATAGGCGCTGGCGTTCATTGATATACAACGGCGCTGTATTTTTGGTGAATATATGTACCGACAATAAATATTCAATTGCAAAACATCGTCGAAAGCTCGTTGTAATTTCGTCACTTAGTGACGGAAATGTACCGCCTTGTGGACGGAATATTGAACATAAACAGTTGAATACCACTCCGTCACAATGTTTATTTTTATTGATAAGAATACCAATCTGAAAACTTAATGTTGCAAATGACGTATATAAATACTAGCAATTTGCAAAGACCAAATTTATTAACACCAGCTTTCTTGCTTACATTCAACTGGTACAATTGATCAAATGGCTTCTTTGCAATGTCCAAGTAATTAAGGCCAAGCTCCTATTGTGACCGACCACTTGTGTGCTGATATTTGCTTCAACCCAGACACGACTTGAGGTACTCTATTTTAGTTTCCGTTCAAATCGCATATTAGTATAAGCATGGCATATTTATATGAAGAACGGAGATGGATGTATGAAGCGGGTGCTCATGGGGAGTCATGTACCAATGATGTTTTCATCGCTGAGGTCAATAATTTTATTGAAACAGCTGCCGCAAAAGGTTTTCTTGCCAGCGACAACTCAATCCGCTGTCCATGTACAAAATGCAAAAACAAGCGATTCATCAATATAAGAATGATGGAGGCGCATTTGTACAAATACGGTTTCACACCAAATTACTTCAATTGGACCTTACACGGGGAAGATCTGGCAGAAATGCAGTACCCAAATACAGTCCCAACTCTACCCGAACCGAATACATTTTACCTAGTTTTTGATACTGAAGAACAAATTTGGACTGACGAGGCCTTCCCAGAGATGGTTCCAGATATTGCGACAACAGATGATATTCCCGAGTCGTCGAACAATATTGAACATCAAACAGATAATTTCGAAGCAAACATATTCTTCAATCTACTTAATTCATGTGGGGAACCAGCTTACGAAGGTTGCACGACAGAGACGGAGCTTTCAATTAACATGAAAATGCTAGCAACAAAAGCAAACTACGGATTATCAGAAGGCGCATTTAACGCTGTATGTGGAACGATGAAAAATCTAATTGGGGGGGGGGGGAGAATAAGATCCCATCTTCATTCAAAGAGTCAAAAAAACTCGTATCTGATCTCGGAATGGGGTACCAAAGGATTGACGTTTGCGTGGGGGGTGTATGATTTACTACGGTTGCGACGAAAGTTTGACAGTATATCGTTTCTGCTCGAAACGAAGATATCATCGTCCAAGACGCACAGAAAGTTCTTCATCGTACCAACGAAATGCGAGAAGGCAAATGTTTTACTTGCCGATTATACCGCATTTACAGAGACTTTTTTTTATCTCAAAGCCTGGCAAAAGAAATGTACTGGCACGCTTCACCCAAAGCAGACGTGCATCGCATGGTACACCCTTCGGACGGAGAATCTCGGAAGCAATTCGATCGGTGTCATCCTCAATTTGCATCGGATGCACGTAAAGTAAGATTGGGATTATGCACTGATGGATTTAATCCATGGGGTATGTCCACTAAACAGTACTCCGTTTGGCCTGTCATGGTAACAACATACAACTTACCACCGTGGTTGTGCATGAAAACGAGATTCATTTGGTTAACTATACTAATCCCTGGTCCGTCTAGTCCAAAGAAGCGTTTGGACATATATGTAAGGCCTCTTATTGATGACTTAGTACACCTTTGGAATGTTGGGGTCGACACGTATGATGCTAATCGCAGACAGAGTTTTACGTTGAGGGTAGCTCTCATGTGGACTGTATCTGATTTCCCTGCCTATGCAATGTTGTCGGGGTGGTCAACTCAAGGAAAAATCGGCTGCCCCTACTGTATGGACGACACGAAGACATTCGTGTTGAAAAATGGAAGAAAAGTATCGTATTTTGGCTGTCACAGACGATTTTTATCAGAAAATCATCCATATCAGGGTGATGCTAGGAATTTTAACAGAGATCGAACCGACTTTGATGGTCCAGTCCAATTTCGATCTGGTCAAGCAGTTCATGACAGGGTTTGGAACTTAAAATATATATGGGAGCAGCATATCAATGAGGTTTGCGACGGCTTCGGTGTGGAACACAACTGGACAAAGAAATCAATTTTTTGGGAACTACCTTACTGGGTGGACGTGAAGCTTAGACATAACTGATCAGTCGATATTTCGACTAATTATTCACTACATTCGATGAAGGATAATACTCGTTCTCCGGGCAAATTGTCTCTATTTGATGTCTTTCTCTAGTGTTTCAGGAAAATAACGCATATCCTTACTCCACGAGCCCGTGGGATCGAAAGAACGGAAAAATCGACGAAAAAGACCAACAAATGGATCTGAGCCAGCAACAGCCCGTGACAACCGTGACACACTCACCTGTCACGGGAGTCACGGCACTTTTCTCCTTGAACCGAGATTTTGGCTCAGCCCGTGACAACCGTGACACACTCACCTGTCACGGGTGTCACGGCACTTTTCCTCTTGAACCGATATTTTGGATCAAGCCGTGACAGCCGTGACACACCTGGCTGTCACGGGTGTAACGGGCACGTCGGCAGGCTGGCTTCAAGGTGTTTCCAAAAATCAATTTTGGGCTTTTCAGCCTTTTTGGACGGTCTATAAAAGGAAACACGATCAGAATTTACAGGGTTGTTGTTATTTTGGAGAAGAAACCCTAACTTGGGAGAGAAGACAGAGTTTTCAGCGTGAGGATCATCGAGCTACACCGCGTCTTTACGGTTTACTCGTTTCTTCCTTTCTTTACACTGTTTTTGGTTAACTACCATGAATAGTGAGTAGTCTTCTCAATTCTGGGATCCATACCCTAACTCTCATGTGATCAATTAAAGTTTTTATTTATGCGATTCGAATACTCAATTTCATTGTGTGCTTAATTTCATCGTTCTATGCATGTATTTACATCAAAGGGTATGTTTGCATTGGTAGAACGTATTTAGGTTAATTACCGAAAGATGGATGGGTCCTAGGTATTAATCGGATGACATGAAATTGATATTAGGTCATGTTTACATGATTTAATAGGAAAACCTTTAGTTTAATAAATCGAAATCGTTGATAATCCGTGGATGGGCGGCGTTCAACGATTGAGATTAATCTAGACAATGATCCGTGGATGGGCGGCTTGTCTAGTGTTATTTCGGTTTTATTCCATATTCGATAGCATGAATAATTTACATAATATGATTGCATGATTAGTGGGGTTAGCATGGGTGAATTATGGATTCTGGGATTCTTTCTCTGATTAAGTACAACCATTAATTTTCTGCCATTTAAATTCTGCAATTTACAAACAAACAAACCTCTTTTAATTGGAATAGCTAAATAGGTCACACTGTTTGCTAGTACTCACACGCACTGCTCCTAGGATCGACCCTTGGCTTACCAAGGTTTACAAATTTTGTTTGACTGCAATTGAACCCCTAAAACTTATAACTTGACACTATAAAGGGTTAAAAATACGCTTGTCAAAATGGCGCCGTTGCCGGGGAGCAGCGTTTAGTGTGATATTAGTGTTAACGTGTGTAGTTTAGACTATTCCACGCTTTTTAATATCTGTTTTTCTGCCGTGATTTCTTCACTCACGGTGTTTCTTGGCTTTTGCAGGTACTAGGTAGTTCATGCCAAAGAAAACACCCCGACGGAAGAAGCAAATACAGATTTCAGACGACGACACACCGGACCAACGAAAGAACAATCGTCAGGCCCAGGACGAAGCTCGGAAGCTACGAGCACTGAACCGCAACTTCGCAGCAATGGCTATGAATCAAAACAACCCGGCATTGCTGAATGGACTGGTCGAAGACGACCAGCAGCATCCAGTGCAGCAACCAGTGCGCAGGACGCTTGGAGACTACACTACTCCGCGTGTTACTGGATTCCAGTCCGCCATTGCACCACCAGGGATAGCTAACAATACATGGGAGCTCAAAACAGGTCTCATTCAAATGGTGCAAAACAATCAGTTTTCTGGACCAACACGGCAAATTAGGCTGAAATTTTGGGACGGAGCCGTGACAACCGTTACACATTGGACTGTCACGGCTGTCACGGGCAGTATGCAGTTGGGCAGTGATTTCTTGGGAAGCCGTGACAACCGTTACACATTGGACTGTCACGGCTGTCACGGGCAGTATGCAGTTGGGCAGTGATTTTTTGGGGGCCCGTGACAGCCGTGACACATTGGACTGTCACGGACCGGTTCGGTTGTCATGGGACTCTCGTCTTCCCCAAATTACAAAATTAAGTTGGCAAACCCTAATTTCAAAATTCAATCTTTCATCCCCTCTGGCCAATTCCCAGCTCGTCCCAGCCGATTCCACCGATCTGAATCTCCCCTCCGCCAACCGACCACCTGATTCCTCATCCGCTGCCCTCCCCTCCACCGTCCGACCACCTGATTTCACCGCTCCCCACCCAGCAACCCTTCGCTCCATGGCTCGGACGAGACGAGTCGGAAGCGCCCCTTCCAACCGCTCCAGCCGAACCAACCAAGCCAGCTCCTCCGCCGCAGCTCCTCCGCCATCATCCTCAACCGCCATCATCCCCGCACCACCACCAGACCAACCGCTCCCCTACCCAATTGCCAATGCCGAGAGATTTGGTGACGAGGCTGAGCACCAGCGGCGTTTCGACAATGTCATATCCAAAAAGATGGTAAAACCTACTCTCGTCCCTTGCATTGATACGTTTACTGACTTGCAACGGGGTATATTGCCACAGTGCCGTAGTTTGTTTGTCAATTCCGGGTTTGGCATATTATTCAGTCGCCGGCATACGCCTACATATCCTATTTTGCTCAAGGAGTTTTTAGCTACGTTTGAGATTGTAGGCAGCCCTTTGAAGGTGACGCATTGGAAATTCAGAATTGGGTCGAGATATTACACTATGTCCAAGGCCGAGGTTTGCGAAGCGTTGAATTTTCCTTTAGATGGTTTCTGTGGTGAATATAGCACGGATGAGAGGCATGAGTTCTGGAAACTCATATCCGGCTTCGATTACTACTTTAGGTCCGGGTGGAGCGCTGCTGGCATTAAAGAACCCGTGTGGAAGATAGTCCACCGCTTGGTGGCAATGAGCATTAACACGCGCCTTGAGGGTGCCACGGTTATCACCCACCTCGATTTGGACATCTTGATTTCTATGCATAAAGGGGTACCGGTCGACTTCTTTCAGCTCCTCAGTGGGATGATGACGGCGTGGGGTTTGTCTATTAGAAACAAGGCTTTAGGTGGCGGTCTATTTATTTCTGTGCTCGCCGAGTCTCTAGGATGGAACCTCGATCCCCTGTACGGGACTGAGAAAGAATTAACGCTGAATATGGACAAAATTATCGAATGCAAGATGATTGGGAAAGACGGGGAGTGGAGCCACAACCCCGAGCTCCCGACTGGTGCGAAGAGGCGCCGCATTGATCGAGCACAGGTCAGAGCACCTGTCCAGGAGAACCAGCCCACGCGTGATGATGTTGACATGGACGAGGCGCCCCCGCCTCCAGCGCCTAGCCACGTCCCTTCTCCCCCTCCGGCGCCAAATGCTGATGACCAGCCCCCGAGCACCTTACTGGAGCGCTTAGAGCGCCTGGAGACCTCTCACTTGCGGCTTTTTGATCAGCAGTACCAGATGATCCGGGCGCAGGAGCAGATCCTAGCATATCAGTGCCAGATGATGGTTTCTCAGGCTCCGTTCTCCAGACCGCAGGATCAGCAAGGCTATGCCCAGCTCGCCGTCAATTTTTCAGAGTTAAGATCTCAGGCCATCAGGGCGCGAGAATGGGAGCAGGGCGCCTTAGCCACTCTTCTTGCACATGCTGAGCTCGACTATCCTCCCCCGCCCCATGCTCCTTCCCACACTGGCCGAGAGGACGGCCCTTCTCGTCCCACCACTGATGCTCCCTCAGACAGCATAGAGCAGATGTTTGGCCCTGATGGTGATGCTGTCGACGATGGGGCCAGCTAGTTCCCCCTGCATTCTTGTTTCCTGATTTTCTTTTTGCCATCTCGTCAGTTTCTTTGCATCCATCTATTGTACACTGACTTTTGGATGTTATTCAATGTTTTCACATTATTCGATGTTTGAGTTGTTCGATTTCTGTTGTTCACCCTTGCTCGCATCGTTTACATTTTCATTCATTTTGCGATTATCGATGCTAACCTATACATTGTGCAGCTCTTTATGTTTACCCGTACATCTACAAGCTCACAGGTCATATTTCACTCACCAGCCATCGCTTAATCTCCATGGATATCACACCATCACACACGAGTGAAGTTCCTATACGCTTTATCTTATCTTTTATTTCTTCGCTTAGGGACTACGCTTATTTCCAAGTGTGGAGTGGGTAGCGCATAGTCACACGCATTGCATTTCATTCACTCTTGCATATGCTCAACAGTCTATGTATTGCGATTGAAATCCTTGTTTTTCTACGATACTCCTTGACTGATTGACACTCTTTTGGATTCGAAGTCTAGAACTTGAAATAGTGAAATCGTGTGTGTATTCTCTCGAGTCAGTATCATTGCTAGCCTTTGCCTATCACATGTTCTACATATTTCTTGAAGCATGTTTGAGACTTGAATTTAGTAGGCACCGTTTCAAAAATGTCAAAAGGGCAAAATTGCGTATCTTATTAGGTGACCTTAGTGCTAGTATATGTTTCTCTATACTCGTTGTGATTTGCATGCACCCGCCTTTATTCATACACTATGTCAAGCTTTAAGTGTGGAGTTAGACAATTGACCTTCAAGTTTTCCCTCAAGAACACAGTTCTTAGTTTTCAAAGTTGGGTGAAATATTGACCCCAAGCAAAAAAAAACAGAAATTTCTGCGAAAAAAATTACCAAGGACCTTGTGACGAAAGTCGCCCCTTGCGTATGGAAAACACTCTTGAAACAATTTCTGCTCCCTTCTGCTTGATTTAGTGTAATTCCTCCTTCTCATTGCGTGCAAATCATAACCTATCTTGAGAATTCATGTACTAGAGTCTAAGGGACGATCCTCGTGCTTGCACAGAATCCTTGATGCAAATTTGCATACTATTTTTCAGAGATTCTTAAGCCAGGCTCCTCTTCTCTTACGGGTCATTGCCTGGTCCCTGGCACTTGAGAATGAGCTTTGCGCTAAGAGCCCGTGGACTATCCCTAGATAGCATAGGTGAATGGCGAGCATGTTTTGTGCACCTTTTCATGTTCTTATCCCGCTGCGATAGAACTGTTTAGAACTTGTGATGAGGCGTTTGCTAGTCGTGTGTACTGATCATTTGAATGCATAACTTGTTTGATCTATGATTGTTTGAAAGCTTTGATGAAGATGTTTGACTTGAAGTTGAGGTAACACGATGAATCCGAGGTATGACATGACTTTACTGTGACTCGTTGAGCATCATTCATGCATACACGCTAGTTAGTTGTATAGGGGATTTGCAGGTAGTCCCATTCCTGAAAACCTTCACGAGACTATACTCGTCCTACTAGGGCAGCCTAGGGGTTTAAAGGCTTGATGCATACGCTAAATGCATTCGTGTCCTCTACGACAGTGAGTTATGAGTTTTTCTTTTCTGTCTTCGTTTTTGTTAGAATTGATCACATGTCACTTGAGTGGGTAGCTTTCAAACATATGGTTGTTGAGCATTACATTGACTCGTGTATTTATTCTGCCATTTGTTTGACATTTGTTCGGGACGAACAAATCCTAAGTGTGGAGTGTTTTGATCAGTCGATATTTCGACTAATTATTCACTACATTCGATGAAGGATAATACTCGTTCTCCGGGCAAATTGTCTCTATTTGATGTCTTTCTCTAGTGTTTCAGGAAAATAACGCATATCCTTGCTCCACGAGCCCGTGGGATCGAAAGAACGGAAAAATCGACGAAAAAGACCAACAAAGGGATCTGAGCCAGCAACAGCCCGTGACAACCGTGACACACTCACCTGTCACGGGAGTCACGACACTTTTCTCCTTGAACCGAGATTTTGGCTCAGCCCGTGACAACCGTGACACACTCACCTGTCACGGGTGTCACGGCACTTTTCCTCTTGAACCGATATTTTGGATCAAGCCGTGACAGCCGTGACACACCTGGCTGTCACGGGTGTAACGGGCACGTCGGCAGGCTGGCTTCAAGGTGTTTCCAAAAATCAATTTTGGGCTTTTCAGCCTTTTTGGACGGTCTATAAAAGGAAACACGATCAGAATTTACAGGGTTGTAGTTATTTTGGAGAAGAAACCCTAACTTGGGAGAGAAGACATAGTTTTCAGCGTGAGGATCATCGAGCTACACCGCGTCTTTACGATTTACTCGTTTCTTCCTTTCTTTACACTGTTTTTGGTTAACTACCATGAATAGTGAGTAGTCTTCTCAATTCCGGGATCCTACGGATCCCGTGCTATGTAACCCTAACTCTCATGTGATCAATTAAAGTTTTTATTTATGCGATTCGAATACTCAATTTCATTGTGTGCTTAATTTCATCGTTCTATGCATGTATTTACATCAAAGGTATGTTTGCATTGGTAGAACGTATTTAGGTTAATTACCGAAAGATGGATGGGTCTTAGGTATTAATCGGATGACATGAAATTGATATTAGGTCATGTTTACATGATTTAATAGGAAAACCTTTAGTTTAATAAATCGAAATCGTTGATAATCCGTGGATGGGCGGCGTTCAACGATTGAGATTAATCTAGACAATGATCCGTGGATGGGCGGCTTGTCTAGTGTTATTTCGGTTTTATTCCATATTCGATAGCATGAATAATTTACATAATATGATTGCATGATTAGTGGGGTTAGCACGGGTGAAGTATGGATTCTGGGATTCTTTCTCTGATTAAGTACAACCATTAATTTTCTGCCATTTAAATTCTGCAATTTACAAACAAACAAACCTCTTTTAATTGGAATAGCTAAATAGGTCACATTGTTTGCTAGTACTCACACGCACTGCTCCTAGGATCGACCCTTGGCTTACCAAGGTTTACAAATTTTGTTTGACTGCAATTGAACCTCTAAAACTTATAACTTGACACTATAAAGGGTTAAAAATATGCTTGTCAATAACCTAGACGTCATGCACATTGAAAAGAATGTTTTTGAGAATTTATTCAACACCATCATGGATGTAAAGGGGAAAACAAAAGATGACGGTGTGAAGTGTAGAAAAGATATCGGGTTGTACTTTCGAAGACCAGAATTGGAACTGAAAACTTGCCGCGGTTGTTTGGTAGCGAATAAGGGTAAGTATCAGCTTACAAGATAACAACAGAAACTTGTTCTTATTTGGGTGAAGTCTCTGAAGTTTCCTGATGGATTTTCATCTAATTTGGGGAACAAAGTAGATCTGAGTGCACTAAAACTAGTTGGTTACAAGTCACACGACGCACTCGTATTTATAGAGCGACTCATGCCGATTGCTTTCAAGGTGTTTTTACCAAATAAGATCTGGGAAGCTGTATCCGAGTTGTGTACATTTTTTCGAGATATATGTGCATCTTCCCTTCACGTTGAGCGGATGGAACACTGGCAGAACAACATATCGGTGACACTGTGTAAGCTGGAGTCCATATTTCCCCCTTCATTTTTCGACTCAATGGAACACCTACCAATTCATTTGGCTGATGAGGTCCTACTTGGTGGACCAGTACACTATCGTTGGATGTATCCGTTTGAGCGTTTCATATACCGTCTTAAACAGTTGGGCCATAAGGGAAACAGAGCTGAGGTGGAAGCATGTATTGTTAACGCATACATACAGCTGGAGACTTCGTATTTGGGGTCCGACTACCTAGGTCCGGATTTAACAACAACCGGCATACGATACAAACGAAACGAAGTTGGGACATCAGATTTCGAGGACCCTCAGATTTCTATTTTCAATTACCCAGGAGTTGGTGGCAGCAAAACTAAAAGGAGGGTATTAGACAGCCGAGAATTTAAAAAAGCAACTCATTACATCTTCAGCAACACCCCTGAACTTGAACAATATTTGGAATTATTTGAGACCGGCTTAAGACAAAGACGCCCGCGACTTAATGATCAGCAAATATACGATGCCGTATTAACGGAATTCCCAGAATGGCTGAATTCCCATGTAAGTAGAATCAACTCAAATTTCGTTCCATTATGTAGCAAATTAAACTGTACTTGCACTTTCATGAACACCGCTTAATATTATGTTCAGGTTTGGGAGCTTGGAGAAACAATAGGACTACCACAATGGATTCACTAATTGTCCGCTGGATTCCAATCCGACGTTGCATGTTCGACGACATACAAAGTGAACAACTACAAGTTTCACATTGAAAGCCATGGTGAAGGGAGGAACACGGTGAACAGTCATGTTTACGTGAAGGGAACAGAGGGTACACACTACTACGGGGTGATTAAAGAAATAATTCATATGAGATGTAGAAGCTACCATCGCCTAAAGGTTGTCTTGTTCAAGTGCCGTTGGTACGACCCTCAGTTTGTTAGGTCATACCCGTCTAACGGGGTTGTCATCGTGAACACTCATAGACCATACCCCCATTACGACCCTTACATTCTTGCCCAGCAAGCCGTGCAAGTTTACTATGTTACATTTCCGGGATTAGCAGGACAAAATAATCAGGGTTGGGTAGCAATTTGTCCTGTGAAACCAACAAACGCAATCGACATGGAGGTAGCAAATGTTTCGTTCCAAGATGAGGGTGAAATGGGAACTAAAATGCCTGTATTGGTCAACGAAATCGGATCATTAGGGGACCTCGCTGATGATGAGGTGAATGAGTACGACACCGAAGAAGAAGACGGGAATGACGAGCACGTAGCTGATAATCCAGATACCGAAGAAGAGTCTGACGAATCGTCGTGAGTGAATCAAGATATTCCGCAATAAAATTTCAAATCTCAAAAAATAGGTGGTATATTAAAATTCTGTATTACCAAATAATATGTATTTTTCCAGCAAAGAGATCAACTGAGAAAGTTGCGAGTTAGATATAATCATCGAATTCTTACGCATTATAGTAACAAACAACGTAGATGGAATACTGAGAGATTTGGAAGATTATACACCGACAATTCCAGAGCCAAATATTTAATTGGACGAACCAGAAGTTGAAGACATTACAGAACAAAACCAGAACAACAATTCTCATTGCTAATCATTTCTCTTTTAAGTATGACCATTCATATCTGTTTTTAAGTCTGACAATTTGATTATTAAGTCTTTAAGTTTAATTATTCAGTCTTTAAGACTGATCATCAAGTCTTTCAGTCTGATTATTCATTCTATTGTAAGTCTGATCATTAAGTCTTAAAGTCTGATCAACATGTATTTTAAGTTTGACCAATCATTCTATTTTAAGCCTGATCATTAATTGAGGCATTGAGCCATTGTGCCTAGTCTGATCATTCATTGTATTTTAAGTATGATTTAACCTAAGCTTCTCGGCCAACACTTCATGAACTTCTCGTGACTAGGCACAATGGCAACACAAGAAGTTCATGAAGCGTTGTGTGGAGAAAATTAAGCTTTTTACACAAATATCCGAAGGCCAACTCAAGAACCCAAAGACCAAGGATTAGTGTAGCCCAAAAGTTAGGATTTTGGTGTTGTAGATGTATTGGGTTTTACTCTCCCCTTTTATAATCACTTGTGAATCCAACTCTTTGACATCGAGCAATGTGGGATATTAGGATATTAAAATTTCAAAATCTCGCAATGTGGAATATTAGGATATTAAAATTTCAAAATCTCAAAAAAATAGGTGGTATATTAAAATTCTTTATTAATGTATGGTTTACATGGTACATAAAATGTGAATGGGAATCGATACATAATTATTACGTAAGGAAAAAGATTATGTATTTGTAATCATTAATTTTGTTTTTTATTAATGCAAAGGGCTGGAACGTTTTGTGTAATGTAATTTTCTGGAAAAATGATAAGTAAACAGTGTTTAATATATATGCGCTGTTAAAAGGAACTCAGAAACAGCGCTGCTTAAATAGACGATGTCATAATGTAATAAAAACACAGCGCCTTTCTGAGTAGCGATGTTATATGGCACACCTAGAACAGCGCTTATATGTTAAGTGCCGTATAAAATCAGTAAACTACAGCGCTTATGTTAAAAAGCGCAGTAATATGTAATTAAGACAGCGCTTATAAAAACAAGCGCTGTCGTATCCATATCTAAAAAACCCCGCCGTATTCGCCCGCGTAGAAGTTAAAAACTTTTGGTTAAAATAGACTAAATACATTGTGTTTGGACCAAGCGAATTGAAATTACATGTGCAGTGGAAAACCCTCATTATCCGCCGAGTTTGACATCCGATTTTGTGCCAATTGCATAAGCAACTTTAATAGCCCAGGTATGGAAAAGTACTCATCTTTCTCCTGTGCGCTTCAGTTCAGTTCGTGATTCTATTGTTCAGCTGCGGTTGTTTGTTTGTTCGAATCCAATTTGTATAAAAAGTGTGTCAAATGTTATGCGCGCGTGTCCGATTTCGGAAGCAATTTTGTTTGTTCGGCGTGTCTTCGTGTGTGCTTGTGTGTCTGATAGAATTTCTGTACAAAAAATGTTCCAAAATGGTCGCTGAACAAATTGTGTTTATGTCCTCTGTGTTAGCTGTACATGTTGTCATATTCTGACCTTGTTGATACAATCTGTTGACCTTGTTGTCATATTCTGATAATGAAATGTCTGTAGCTCATCGTCCTTAGGTACAAAGTTGCCTTTGATACTCTTGATACTATTTGGGTTAAATTATCATACAGATACTCGAATACTTGCTGTTTTGGTTGAAAATGTGGTTACAAGAACAATGTCAACAATGTGTTCTATTTGTGTTTTGAATATACTAATTTAAATTTTGTGGTAGGGTAAATGGCACCACTCAAGCGAAATGTACATGGTAAAAGGAATACCGTGGCTGGTAGAAGGGCTTCATCACAAACGTGGCTAACTGACATACGCCAACCAAGACAGTTGAGTCAGGACATGCAACAGCAGTCATCAACTGGGGAAAACAGTCAAAATCGAGATGCGTACAGACCTTCTGTTCCGGTACAGGATCATACCCCTGCGAGACAAGGGGGTGAGGACAGGCAAAGTACACCATCGTCAACCGGGGACAGACGTCCAAGTCCAGACCTTTACAGGCCTTCTATGCATGTACCGGACCCTACTGTGGATCCTATGGATGAAGACAGAGTCTTACCAGAAGTGGATGATTACTCAATCGACGACCTGTTTCATATGGTGGGGGTGAACAGGGAGGTTAACGAGGATGCCGAAGAGAGGGCCTCACCTTCCGCGTATGCTGACGATCATGATGACGCAATTCGGCCAGAGTTCGTTAGAGGAGGGAATACGGCCGGTGGCGGAGTCAGTGAGGAGACACCGTTGGGTTCAATGCCACATGATAGTCGGCCTTGGATCACTCCAACTGGGGATGACAAGTGAGTACTTTTATTGTACATAAATTTGTGCAGCTTGTTTATACTAACCATATTATAAATGTTACACCTTGTATATTTTTCAGCTTTGACCCGCCGGCTATTAACAAAATCGGGCTTCAATGTATTGGACCTGGCTTTAAGATTGGTTGGAAGACAATGGAGACGTGTGATCCACAAGCTCCGGTGAAGTGGTTTCGACACTTCAAGGTAAAATATTCAAAATTGTAGCAGTTGCATTATTTTTTGGGTAATTTGTTTTCGATTACATAGTTTTGTGATTCTATTACATTGTTCGTAACACAACTATGTAATGTATATGTAGAGCTTGTACCGGTGGGAGCCGATCCACACCGACCAAATTGAGGCCAACTTTAGGAAGAAGGCGGCTAAGATTCTACAAGATGCGTGGAGAGGTTTGCGAACCGGGAAAACTAAAGGGCCGAAATGGTTGACCAAAGATAACATAGATGCGGGAAGAGCTCGATTTAATACGGACCCATCATTCATAGCCCGCAGTGAAAAGAACAAGCAAACTTATGCTGCCCACCTTGCCAGAAACGGCCCGAAATTGCACGCATTTGGGTCTAGACCGGCACACTTTCACCATGCGAAGCTGGTAATAATTCAATTTTTACACTTAAATTTTTCACAACACATTTATCATTAAATTTTTACACTTAAATAATTCAATTTTTACACTTAAATTTTTCACAACACATTTATCATTAAATTTGCAGGAAAAGGACAATAAAAGACAAGTGTTGCTAACTGATCTGTTTGACAAGAAATACAAGCGGAAGGATGGGACGTATCTGATACCCGACTGGGAGAACAAAAGGGTATTACACTTAACAAATTATATTTGTTTATTACATTTGTTTATCTTAATATGTATAATTATTGTTGACAACTAATATGTTTCTTATTGTATTTTTTTATTACATATATTTGGGACTCACAACTTTTTTGTTTCATTTGTACAAATGTGCAGAAACAGCTTGCTGATGCTGAAGCTATGGTCCTGAAGGATCGCGTTGCAGATGAAAGGGTACCGGATGAAAAGCTGGTAGAGACCGCTGCAACTGTCATGGGAGTTCACCCAAGGTCGGGGATACCGTATCTGTATGGTCCTGCAGCAACATTAGTGTCGGACAAGTACTCTTCAACAGGCAGCCAGTCGTGTGCCAGCGTGCAAGGAGCAACAAGGAGCCAATCATCGAACGATTACACTCAGGAGCTTGTGCCGCGTTTAGAGCGCATAGAATCCCGACAGGAGGCTGATTTGAGGAGCATGCAACAACAACAGGAGTCCCTGAGGGAGAGCATGGACCAAATGATGCAAATGCAAGCTGCTATGATGAGGATGCTCAGTACTCCTGGATACCTGCCGCCCTCCAGTCGAAGCTCGGATGGAAACAACCATGATGGCCATCAGGGATCGAATGAAGACCGCAGAAATTAGACATTTTAAATTTTGTTTGACTCGAATTATTTGATATAATTTCACTCAGTGTTATTTGGAAATTTCGAATTTTAATAGTTGATTTTGTTAATTAGACATTTAATTTTGTCGAAATTTTAATTTTGTTAAATTAGACATTTAACGATTTAATTAAAATAATAAATTCAAAAATAGGTAATTTATAACTGTGCCGGAAAAAAGACGGTATGTAGACGGAAAATAAAGATGAGGGAGTGTAGATGGAATATTGACGATAATAATATTGACGGAATTTGCCGGAACAATGACGGAAATAGGAGTATCGTAATAATGACGGAACTACGACGGAGTAATGACGTAATATAATATTGATGGAATATAGACGGAATTTGGACGGTAAATAAGGTTGACGGAATTATGCCGGACCAATGACGGAAATGTGAGTAGCGTAATATAGACGAAAGATTGACGGAAACATTATTGATGGTAGTAAGATGGAAAATGGACGGAACAAAGAAAACGGAACTACGACGGAGTAATGACGGAATATAATATTGATGGAATATAGACTGAATGTTGACGGAAAATACTCTAACGTAATGTATACGGAGTGCAGACGGAAACGTTTTACGTAACTATGACGGAATATCAACGGCACGTAGACGGAATTATACGTACCAGAACTATGACGGAATAGCAACGGCACGTTGACGGAATAAAACGACGAAATGTCGACGGAAAAGTTTTACCGTCGGGAAAATTTCCGACATCATCGTCGTTGAAGGAAAGTTGACAGAAATTCACGTTTTTCCGTCATCTTTCCGTCCCTTTTCCGGCGGATTCATGAAGACGAAAATTTTGGAAAAATTAGTAGTGTCCCTTGTCTTTCTCTTTTGTCTTACATTATCATTTTTATTATCCAAAAAAAATCTCCCTCACCGGCATGGATCCATATCGCCGCTATTGCTACCAGTTGGCTTCTTGCAGAATTGAAGAACTTGTTCGTATGGTTAGATCGTAGTTGGCTTCTTACAAACTTGTAGAAATTGTACATATGGATAACTCGGCATACTATCTAATGAGCTTTTCTTATCTATGTTTGCTGTCGGAAGGGGCAGCTCTAGCCATTGAAAATGGGTAGAGCAAACAAAATTGGTTGACTCCAAGTTCGGACTCTTACTAGTGGCGAAAGTAAAACTCAAGAACAAAGTTGGAGCTTTTGATTCAAAGTAAAGTGTTTTACAAGGATTGTAGTGAGATTTTCTACCAAAGTTACAAGTGATCAAAGGACTAGAACATGAAACTAAAACTTGTAACTTTGGCACCAAAATGGGACATTGATTCAAGGAGGAGGAGATGTAGTATTTATAGGCAAGGAGGAGGAGAAGATGTGGAGGAGAGGCCAACACATGTCAAGAGGGGGAGGAGGGCTTCAAAAGTCGCCGGCCATGAGGTGGCAAAGCCACAAGCCGCTGCCCATGTGTCATCTCCCCATGGAAGCCGCCGGTGGTGAGGTGGAGGAGGAGAAGTGAGTGGAATGAGATCTTTTGCTCCAAAAAGCCATCGGAGCACATGCCTTGCACATGGGTGGCTTGACTTTGCATTCACTTGAGTTCTTGATCTTTGTTGAGGTTTGGAACAAGTCATTGGGACATGTTTGAGTGATTCCACGTTGGGTTCATGAAGGTTGTAAAGCCGGAATCTGGTCGTAGTCTGGAATGACTTGTAATCCATTTTTAGCTTTAAGAACTCCTTTTTAGCTCGTTTCATCTCTAATCCTTGAAATAGCCTGTAGAACAAAAGTGAAACTAACAAGTAAAAGTTGTTAAGACAAAGCGTCTAATTTGGTGGGTTTAACTGTCTTAATGAATCATATAAATATGATCCATCACTTACCATGATTATTAGGCATCCAGTGTCAATTGGGGGATGTTCACCAACAAACATATTTCCTTGGTGGTACCATCCATACGGAGATGCTTATAATTGCAAGCAAGAAATTGTGGCCGTCATCATCTCAATCACACATATGATCTTAACCATGAAGGAAATGATGAGTGCCGGCAACGAAGCCGTCGAGTTGTAAATGTCAAGATGGTTTTATCTTTCCGCTCACATTCATCTTGGCCGAGTGCGTGGTGGTAACTCTTACCTATTGTCGCTGCATCAGCGACCCGAAAATATATTGTGAAGCGGATAAGAAATTCATACAACTACACCGAATGCTGAAATGCGACCACAAGACATTTCTTTGTCTCGGATGCAAATTAGCTAAACAAAATGGTGGGCGGTGCATCATGATGTCAAAGATATTTAAGAAGGCCAACAAGAACAGGGATACTCAGCAAACCTTCAAGACCCCTTATCTAAAGTTGCATTGGGATTGGGCATAAGGATGTCCAGATCCCACAGCCTAGGCCAACTAATATGCCACAAAGACTCTTTCGTATGCATTTGTTGATTTCTCTGTCAATCTTTCAGCATAAAGTGTACAAGCTCTAATACCAGACATATAAATGACAATCTCATAGTAAAATAAGATGAATTGATTGAGAGTAGGAATTGCTCCAAGGAAGCACAAGTAAGAGAATGCACATGATCATGTGAGGATAGAAAATAAGAATGAGAGATAATTTGTACCTATGATTTCTTATATATACATGGTGTTGTAATTCAGGACTACAATATTAATCCAATTATGTTGTTGTTGTTCAATTATCGAACCCTAAATTCAATTAGAGAATTGATAATTTGCGGAAAGTAAAGTGACACACCAGATTTATAGTGGTTCCCTTCTAGGTGAGAAGGTAGTCCACTTGAGCTCACTAGCTCTGTCGGTTTCACTATGAAGAATCGTCGGAATCGACCAAAAGTCGCCGGAGTACAAAATCTCGGTTACAAGCTTTGTATGACACCACGAATCCGATCTCTCTATGGACCGAACGTCTGGCTCCGATTGAACGCCGAACTGCGCGGACGCACCACGCGGACGAAAGCCCTCAACTGATTTCTCGATCGAATCTCTCCTGGACGTCGAACTGAATCAATTTGTGTTTCTCGCGGATGAACCCTAGCAGCTCGAAAACACAACTTAAATACTCGTTCGCCCAGATGCAATCCTAGCCGTCCATCCCGTCTAATCTTGACCGTCTAATTTGAATCTGTTACGCGCCACGGATCGGGCCGACATGTCGCGCTCCCATTCGCCGATCTTCAACGAACATAACGAACTCTCGAGCAATGGTGACGACGCTTCGGCCTTCAGCAACGAACTGGACTCCTTCAGCTTTGCACGCCCGTGACAGGGGAAAGTGTCACGGCTGTCACGGCTGTAACGGGGGCCAAAAACCTCAGAAGCTTTTCCACTGCCCGTGACACCTGATCGTCACGGCAGTCACGGCCCGTGACACCTGAACTGAATTGCAGCTTTAACTTCCACAACCCTCCACCTAAAACAGCTATTCCTTTAAGCCACTTTAGGCCTTCAACTTGATTCCAACAAACCCTTAACATAGTGAAAACCGACTGAACCCATTCATTGCTCAACATGCAAAACAAATCACTCCAAATGCAAAACTTTCAAGCAAAGCTTGAACTTAGTGTAAGTGACAACTTTGGTTCCCATATCAGCAGGGTTAAACTCAGTTCCAACTTTCTCAATCACAACATCACCATTTTCTACCTTATCTCTAACAAAGTGATACTTGATATCAATATGCTTAGACCTTTCATGGTAAACAGGATTTTTACTTAAACAAATGGCAGCCTGACTATCACATTTAATCACAGCAGTCCCATTAAACACCCTAGCTTCACTAAGCATACTCTGTAACCACATAGCCTCTTTCACAGCATCACACAATGCAATATATTCAGATTCAGTAGATGAAATAGTAACTATAGATTGAAGTTGTGACTTCCAGGAAACACAGCAATCACCAAGAGTATAATATATAGTAGTTGTAGATTTTCTAGTGTCTCTATCACCACCAAAATCAGCATCAACATATCCAGTCAATTTAAATTCATCCTGCCTTTTCTTATAACACAAACCAACATCTAGTGTACTCCTGATATATGCAAATACATGTTTCAAGGCCAACCAATGTTCAGGTCCTGGGTTGGACATAAATCTACTTAACAAAGATATGTCATAAGACAAGCCAGGTCTGGAACTAATCATGGCATAACTGATCCTATAGCATTAGCATAAGGCACTTGTTCCATTTTAGCACATTCAACATCAGATTTAGGACTTTGAGACTTAGACAGAATAAAGTGAGGAGCTAATGGCACTTGTATAGGTTTACAATCAAGACTACTAAACTTAGATACTATTTTCTCTAAGTAAGGCCTTTGATGTAATTTTAGAAAACATTTACTCCTATCTCTATCAATAATCATGCCTAATATTTTCTTAGCCTTTCCTAAATCTTTCATGTCAAATTCTGAACTTAACTGTGATTTCAGCATATTAACCTTATCAACTGACTTGCTTATTAACAATATATCATCCACATATAACAGCATATAAACAGGGCACTCATCAACAGATGCATAATAAAAACATGGATCAAAGTTGCTTCTCACATAACCAAGTTTCATCACATATGAGTCAAATCTTTTATACCAAAGTCTGGGACTTTGTTTCAATCCATACAAAGATTTTTTCAAGTAGCAAGCATGTTCAGGATATTTCTTATCAACAAAACCAGGAGGTTGCTTCATATATATTTGCTCATCTAATTCTCCATGAAGGAAAGCAGTTTTAACATCAAGTTGTTCAAGTTCTAAGTCATTAATAGAAACCAATGCAAGCATGATTCTAATAGTCTTAAACTTGACAACAGGTGCAAATATTTCATTTTAATCAATACCTTCCTTTTGGGTGAATCCCTTAGCAACCAGCCTTGCCTTGTACCTTGGTGGATCCTCATCATTGATCCTGAATAGCCACCTGCAGTCAACCAGTTTATGGTGTTCTGGCTTCTTGACCAGAACCCAAGTTTGGTTAGTCTTATGAGACTCCATCTCATCAAGCATAGCAGTTTTCCATTTCTCACTATCCCTACCCTCAATGGCTTCCTGATAAGTATCTGGTTCATTTTTAATTTCCTTAGCAGCTACTAGGGCAGTGGATACTAGATCAACTTCAGAATATCTAGGGGGAACTCTGGGCACTCTTCTAGGCCTATCTCTGGCAAGCTGCCAATCTGCTAACACATCCTGGGTAGCTAACTCATGTTCCTCCACCTGATCTAAGTTCTCAGCTTGTTCATTAGGTTCATTCTGGTCATTGCCTGGTTCTGGTTGGGGCATATCTTGTTCTACCTGGGTTTCTACCTGATCTGGCTGCTCATTATTTACAGGAGGGTCTATATCAAATAAGGTCCTATCAGATGGTGGTGCAGGGGAGCTATCAGAATTGGCTACAATGTTATTCTTATATGGGAAAGTGTTCTCATCAAAAATAACATCTCTACTAATCAGTATTTTAATTCCCTTAGCATTCATATCCCACAATCTATAGCCCTTAGTTCCCATTGATCTTTGATATCCTAAGAAAATACACTTGGTTGATCTAGGATCTAATTTTCCCTCCCTAGTATGAGCATAAGCAGCACATCCAAAAAATTTCAGTTCATTCAAATCAGGTTTCTTACCATTCCACATTTCCATAGGACATTTAAACTCAAGCATCCTGTTAGGACTTCTATTAACAAGATAAGTAGAGTATAAAGAGCTTCACCCCAAAAAGACTTAGGTAAACCAGAAGTGAATAACAAGCATCTCAGTTTATCAAGCAATGTTCTATTCATTCTTTCAGCCACTCCATTTTGTTGAGGAGTTAATCTAACAGTCTTATGTCTCAAGATACCATGCTCATTGCAAAAGTTATCAAACTCAGCATTACAGAATTCCAAACCATTATCAGTTCTTATTGCCTTAACCTTTTTATTAGTCTGATTTTCCTCTAACATTTTCCACTCTTTAAACTTAGTGAAAGCCTCATCTTTTGTTTTCATAAGAAAGGTCCAAACTCTCCTAGAGTAATCATCTACAATGCTCAGAAAATACTTATTTCCACCATGAGTTTCATTAGACTCTGGTCCCCACAAATCAGCATGTAAATACTCTAAGATTGTCTTGCTTGAGTGAGCTCCACAAGTGAACTTCAGCATGTGCTGTTTGGCTAGGACACAGGGCTCACAAAAGGGTCACTGGGTCACCTTTTCAGCAAGGATACCTTGCTTATTCAGGCACTCCAGTCCCTGTTGGCTCATATGCCCTAGTCTAAGATGCCACTTTACAGTTGCATCTTCACAAACAGCAGGGCAGGCTTCCTTAGTTTCACCATGGTATGAATCATCAAGAATATACACACTGCCAGTCTTATTTCCAGTTAACACTTGCCTATCATTTTTAAACACAGCAAGCACACCATTCTTAGCATTGTAAGAGCAATCAGAATCATCAAGAGCACCAAGGGAAATCAAGTTTCTTCTCAAGCCAGGGACATATCTTACCTTAGTTAAGGTCACTAATTTTCCATTAGTTAATTTCAGGTTTATACTACCCATTCCCATGACTTTACACATATTGTTATTTCCCATGTACACATTTTCACTGGCAGTGTGAGCTAAGTCCTTGAACCAATTTTTGTTGGGACACATATGAAAAGAACATCCTGAATCCAATACCCATTCATCACTGAGATCCCCACTGGTGACAGTTAGAACCTCAGATGATGAACTGGCCTTATCAGATGTCAAGGCTAAGTTGGTTTCAGAGTTCCCATTGGTCTTAGACTTAGCTAACCATTTATAACAATTTCTCCTTAAATGACCAACCTTCCCACAATGATAACACTTAGTTTGTGAGGACTGCCCTTGTTTAGAACTGTTATCATTTGAGTTATTATCATTCTTATCAGACTTAGGTTTAGACTGGAACTTATGTTTGTTATTCTGAAAAGAAGACTTATTTGACTTAACAAACAACCCAGAAGCAGATTTAGCTTTTTGACTTTTTAGTTCTAACTCCCTGGTTTTCAAAGCAGTGCAAAATCTATCATAAGAAGGCACATCACCAGTCTATTGGAAAGCATCTTTCACAACATGATAAGACTCAGGTATAGCATTCATCAATATCATCACAAGACTAGTCTCATCAAGAGCATGTGCAAAATCTCTAAGCATCAAAGACATTTTCAAGAACTCATCAAGATTTTCATCTATAGTTCTAGCAGAATTCATCTTATATGCAAACATAGATGCTTTCACATAGGACAAGTTTGGGGCAATCTGATTAGCATGCAATGTTTCTAACTTTTTCCACATTGCAAGAGGAGTTTTACAATCACATACCTTTCTGATAATGCTGTCCCCAAGGCTCAGTATTAGCAGATTGTATGCCTCAACCTCTATATCAGATTTCCTCTTCTTTTCATCCTCAGTCCACTTGGTGGCTTCCTCTTCTAGGGCTACCAGAACCTTGTGCTCGGACAAGACAGCCTTCATCTTGAGGCACCAGACTTGAAAATCTCCTTTCCCATCATAGGGAGCAATCTCTATCCTTGCTTGCACCATTTTCACCTCGCAAGTGAAACAAGCAAGCACAAGGATCAATTCAATCAAGATATAACACAATCAACAACAACAACCAAGAATTGATCGACTTAGCTCTAGATACCACTGTTGTAATTCATGACTACAATATTAATACAATTATGTTGTTGTTGTTCAATTATCGAACCCTAAATTCAATTAGAGAATTGATAATTTGCGGAAAGTAAAGTGACACACCAGATTTATAGTGGTTCCCTTCTAGGTGAGAAGGTAGTCCACTTGAGCTCACTAGCTCTGCCGGTTTCACTATGAAGAATCGTCGGAATCGACCAAAAGTCGCCGGAGTACAAAATCTCGGTTACAAGCTTTGTATGACACCACGAATCCGATCTCTCTATGGACCGAACGTCTGGCTCCGATTGAACGCCGAACTGCGCAGACGCACCACGCGGACGAAAGCCCTCAACTGATTTCTCGATCGAATCTCTCCTGGACGTCGAACTGAATCAATTTGTGTTTCTCGCGGATGAACCCTAGCAGCTCGAAAACACAACTTAAATACTCGTTCGCCCAGATGCAATCCCAGCCGTCCATCCCGTCTAATTTGAATCTGTTGCGCGCCACGGATCGGGCCGACGTGTCGCGCTCCCATTCGCCGATCTTCAACGAACATAACGAACTCTCGAGCAATGGCGACGACGCTTCGGCCTTCAGCAACGAACTGGACTCCTTCAGCTTTGCACGCCCGTGACAGGGGAAAGTGTCACGGCTGTAACGGGGGCCAAAAACCTCAGAAGCTTTTCCACTGCCCGTGACACCTGAACTGAATTGCAGCTTTAACTTCCACACATGGTTTATGTAATACACACTTTGATGCATGAATATGACACTTGCAGTGCAATATTGAGCTTGACATATAAAATAAGCAACAACATTACAACTTGAATCTTCACATATATTGCATTGTTATTTTGTAGTATGTTGTTTTGTATTGTCTATCATGTGCATGCTTCAAGTAGGTCTATCGAGGTAGACTTTCACCAACTCATCACATGCCTCAAGGATATATTGTCTCCACTGACTTTTTTTTGTCATCAAAAAGGGTAATCATACATGACCCCAAAAAAGGACAATGATCAAGTGACCTAAGGGTTGCCAACCCTCATGATTTGGATTAAATCTTTTTCATAATTTTACCGTATTTAATATCCACCTAATAACTATTCTTTATTTACTCTCTTTCCGCAATATCAATAAAAATTCATTGCTTATCATAATTGCAAATTGTAATTAACTTCATTACGGATTTTAATACGCTAGATTATGTCCTTATTTTCAGACTGTGTTTTTTCAATTAGTATCTCTCCCCCATAATATCGTACGTAATATTTCATGGTTTTGCATATTTGAATTAATCAGCCTTTGACTCCAAAAGAAAATGAAGTGTAAAGATATGTTTAGTAAAACATTAAAATATGTCATAATGCATTTCATTAATTTTCTGTTCTTCGAAGAAAAAAATGTACCAAATATTTCAACTATGACAATTGTAATTGTTTTCAACAGAAAATTGCTGTACAAAACAAGCTCGCGTCCTGGAAAATGATAGCCGGGCAGCGCGAGCGGAAGATCATTCTGGTTGGGCAGTGCCCGGGCTCCCAAAGGTAATTAATATTTTAATATTTGGTCGCTCAAGGGCACACACGACAAGCGTGGACAACGCGAGCACGGAAGATCATCTTGGTCGCGCAAAGGTACTGCGCGAGTACGCAACACAATAATTTTGTCGCGCACGGAAAATATACGCGTGCAATTTGGACGGGCAGCGCGAGCGCGATAGTTTGGTCGCGTTGCAGTTTGGACGGAAAATATACGCGTGCAATTTGGACGGGCAGCGCGAGTGCGGAAGTTCATTTCTGTTGCGCAAAGGCATTGCGCGAGCGCGCGAGATAATAATTGATCGCGCCTGCAATTTTACGGTGACGGGGGCAACGCAAGCGCTTAAGATTGTCGCTCAAATAAGGGCACTCGCACTCGGCCAAGTTGCTCCCGGGCATTCCGAGAAATCAAGGAGGAATTGGAGTGCGCCGCGGAGCAGTTTACCGATCCATGACGAGGAGAGCGAAGACGGCAAAGAATGGAGTAAAAAAAATAGCGGACGCAGCTGTGGTTCCGGTGAAGTGGAGTGCCTCCTGTTGTGTCCTGCTTGGATTTCTGGAGCCTCCGAGAGGAAAAAAGCCGAATCGAGATGCAGCCGGAGGTGGAGATGACGCATATATCAAAGGCTATGTCGATGGGGAAGCAGGAATAAAATGTGAACCGAAGGTGAGAATGTGTGATACTGAATATCTGATTGTTTTGGTAAGGATTGTAATTACAGATGTGGCTGAAGTTGATAATTGCGCATAATTTATTCCCCTAGCTTGGTGGATGTTATTGATGGTAAGAAGCCGGCAGAAGAGTATGAGGGTGACTGTATTGTAACGACGCAAGAGGATGCTCAAATTCAAACTCTGAGGGAGAGTTTGAGAATGGTTGGATTTGATGTTGCAACTTGCAAATGCATAATTGGATGCATATTATGCACTTACTTGTGAGGAAGTAGTTTGATGAAATGCCTGAGAGAAATGTAATCTTGCAAGGTTTGTTGATTGGTGCAAGTATTTGGAGAAGAGCTCTGATTAAAGTGTTTGATGAATGAGAGAAAGCTGGTACTGTCTTGATTGATTTCATCCCGTAGCCTAACCTGTCCTGTTTGCATCCAGAAAAGGTGAAGAGACTTCAAAGGTGTTTTGAGTTCATGGAATGATGGAAGTGAGGAAGATGTTGAACTGGAGGTTGAAGAGCCTTGGTCTTTAGGAGAAGATCATTCTCTGACCTTGTGAGGAGACCCACCCAATGTGATGGAGTAGGAGAAGGTTTACGATGAAGTCGGATATACATGTTTGGAGCACAGGGAAACTGCTCGGTGGACTGAAGATGAAGAAGAGAAGGTGGCTTTATTGTTATTTGAATTTCACCATATCTCTTCACATTGGTTATGGAAATCCTCAGCAGAATGCTAGGAAGGCTTCGAGCTCCTGATGGATTTAAATTTCATCCGAAGTGTTCGAGAATCAGGCTCACACACTTGATGTTTGCAGACGATGTAACTATTTTTTCTAAGGCCAACCTGGAATCGCTTGCTAAGATCAAAGAAGCTCTAGAAATCTTCTACAAGTCGTCGGGCCTGAAGGTGAGCGAGGAGAAGTCTCACATTTATTTTGGTGGTTGTAGAGAAGCTGAAGAGGAGATGATGGCTAGAGCAGTGGGGGTTCAGCGTGGCCCCTTTCTTGTATCTAGGAGTGCCCCTAGATGGCACAAGCTTGAAAACTGCGGCTTTTAATTCGGTTATTGATAAAATTATCAGCAAGATCAAGTCCTGGTCAGCTAAATTTCTATCTTAGGCAGGCAGACTGGTCTTAGTGAAACATGTGCTGTGTTCTATCTCGTCATATTGGATGAGAGTGTTATTTTTCCCCAAGGTAGTGCTGAAAAAGATTACTGCCATTTGTAGAAACTTCTTGTGGTCGGGTTCCAGCTTGGGTAGGAGAAATTTAATGGCTTGGCGGGATGTATGCTGCCCAAAAGAGGAAGGGGGTTACGGCCTTAGGGGTTAAGAGGCTTTGGGAATTTAACAAAGCTATTTCAACGGGAATGATATGGGATCTTCTGTTGAAAAAGGATTCTATGTTGATCAAATGGATGAACAATTACTAGTTAAAAAAACCAGGATCATTGGCAGGTTGAGGAAAAGGCATACCACTCTTGGGTTTTCAAGAGAGTTCTGAAATTGAGAGATGCGGCGAGAGCTTGTGTTATTGTATCTGAGAACCATACACTCCAGTGGCGAGATGGTAATGACAGCTTCACAACTAGAGGAACATATGCGCTTCTGAGGCAGCGAGGGACAAATTCTGAGTGGACAGACCTGGTCTGGAACAAGTTTCTCCTCCTAAGCACAGCTTTTGTGCTTGGCTTGCGATACGAAAGAGACTACCCACAAAAGACAACTTGAGAAAGATCCTCGGCGAAGCTGTGGAGTGCTGCTGGTGTCAATTGGAAGAGGAGAGTAGTGAGCATCTGTTCTTTAGTTGTAGTGTTCTCAAGCCTTTATGGTTCTACTTGGAGCTCATTGATATTCAAATTCAATGGTATTCTTGGGAGGAGTTACTAGATTGGATTAAGAGGAGAGTGTGGTGCTGCAAAGCGTAAAAGAGTATCGTCTACCTCATTATTAATGCTGCCATCTACGAGTCTTGGAGGGCTAGAAACAGGAGAATTTTTCTTGAAGATATATCTACCGCAGAGCAAATCAAGAAAAATATTTAGAATATGCTCAGATTAACACTAGAATTGTTTAAAAGTAGTAAAACAGGGAATTCTATTTACAGTTGGTTAGGTGTAAAGTTTTTAGCAGTAGCAGACTAGCTATGTAGGTTTTCTGAGTCCTTGTTAGTCTTGGCAGTGTTTTTGTTTTGCTTCGGTGAGCTGAGGTTCTTCTTGTCCAAGTTGGCTTAGTTTTGTTTTTGGTCGTTGTGTCCAGTCTGTTGCAGGGGTTCGCTCTTTTGTGGGTGCCCTGTTGAGTCTGTTGCACAGTTGTGTCTTGTTTAGTCCATCTCTTTGAATGAATACACCTTCTTTCAAAAGAAAAAAAAAAGTCCATGGAAGGTGTGGGTAATCCATATTTTCTTTTTCTTTTAGCCGTGTTTATTTTGTTTATAGTTTTGTTATATATTTACAGTATGCACAAAAATGATAAAAATATATTCATTGTAGAAATATAAACTAGTGTTGAACATTATGATACCTTCAACTGATACCTCATACTTTTATAAAAAGTTAATGATACGCCATCTCCCCTGCAGATCAATCTGCTTCTTAGTCTCAGTGTTATACCATGGAAGCTGATGGGAACTTGGTCCGACGTGCACCTTGTAAATCCAAGCAAGACTATGAGCAACTTGAAACCTCCAGTAAACAATGTTGACATGGATGCCCTGGACCCCCTAAACATGAGCAGCGACATAAACTGGTGATGCTTCTGATTTTGCATCTACTGCAGCATGTTATGCTCTGAAATACGATCCTCTGTCACTAGCAGTAAGCTCCGATCCCTTGACTTTTGAATGATATGTTGCTTCATTAGGCCATGAATGCTCTGAGATGGTAAAAGTTAAGCATACCTAATTTCTTGTAACTGATATATACCACTAACTTGTTGATAATTAATTGTCTAAAACAATGAAAAAATCAGTGAGACTGAGACATTATATATAAAAAAAATCTGATGCATTTGGCAAAAAGAAACAAATACTTGTATAATGTATGAAAGCACATAAAAATGTTATCACTCCTCCATAAAATAATCTTACTTTTTCAAGTTTGGGCAGTAGGATTCTACCGTCGACCGTAAGCACAGGTCTGAGTCTTTTGGGCTAGTTATCACAATTGACTTTATGCTGTAGTTTTTCATTGATGGTCTTTCCAATCCATGATCACTGTATACTTGCTTTACAATGTCTTCATTCTTTCTCGTAAGTAGTATTTTCTTAAGCAGCGGACAATTATTTACCAACGAGAACAAAGTTGCCTGGCAAACAACACCATGGGAAAATATGTTGATCTTCTTTAGGTAAGGAAGTCTCTTCACAACGTTGCTCATATCTGCATCATGAGTGTCGCAGTTCTCAGTGTCCGGGAGGTGAATAATAAGGCTCTCGAGATCCGGACATACAGATAACAACTTGGACAATCCGGCTATGGTGCACCTTTCCGAATGAGAGTCTATCTGTAAATGCTTTAACGGAGGCGGTGATTCAGCAAGTCCTATCAGAAATGCATCTTGAACAATATCAAAATCTATTGAAAGACGATTGAGATTTTTAAGAAGTTGCAAGCCTTTAACAACTTTAGAGACTTTGGAAATTGAAGGCGATTCGAAATAGGGCAGGTCTACTGAGCTCAACTGTGGATTGTTGAAGAAGAATTTGTACATTGCTTCAGCAGTAAACTCCTCGCACCCTTCAAAACTGACGGTCTCTAACTTGGGACAATTTGAGGACAATATACCAAGAGTCTTGTCCGTCATGGCATCACTGTAACTGAGGTTGATCTTTCGCAGGTTTGGATGCTTAGATGTAAGCTTGTGAATTTGTTCGTTGTCGTTCCATAGAATACCATAAGTGAAAGTAAACTCAGTAAGTGAAGGAAATAGGTTTACGAATTCGATAACAAGATCCTTTGAATGAAAATGAAACCGACTCAGCTGTAAATATTTGATACTTGTAATAACTCTCGACGTTGACATATTTCCAGATTCAAACCTGAGTTGGATATTGCCATTAAGGCTTGATCTAGTTTACGGAAGTGGATACAGATCTTCTTCACGCCCGAAAACCTTATGAACAACCTCTCGAATTCTGAGTAGGTTAAGGATGAGTGTCTTAGTGACAGTCCTTGGACGAGGGAGCTGGAAAGGGAGCTGAATTGTTTGCAGACGAGCGAAGTCGATTTCAGATCATCGAAGTGGCTGAATATCTGATGCAACACGTCGTCAGGTAAGTAGTGGATGATGCTCTCTGGCTCAGTACTACTCTTCATCGATGGTGGTTGGAGATCAAATTTTGAAAAACCCTAACGAGAAGCTTAAAGAATGTTAAAGTTAAATAACAGAGAACTGATTTTCAATATTTATATTGCTTTTAGAAATCGAGCCAGCATATATATGAAGTTACTTAATTTATAAAGATAATACGAGACTTTGATATAATCAGGCAATTTTTGTCGGCACGAATTTCCACCCGGAGTACCGCCGAAATCGCACTGGAACTTTTTCAGGGAACACTTTAATGGCCGGAATTCCGCCGGAATTTTTCACCTGAACATATTGCAAAATTTGTAGTGTCTTGATACTCTTGCTAGAGTGTGATGATGGATACGACAAACATCGCACATCTTTTTTAGTATGTCCTCTTGAAGCTAGTCTTGATATAACCTTTCACCATCCTAATTGTTAAAAAATATTTTTTTCTAGTTGAATATAAAAATAACTCTTCATGAAACTGAAAACTTGTAAAATATAATAATATTTTTTTATAAATAAAATATATATCTCGCCCCCTGTCTAAAAAATTCTTGTATCCGCCACTGATAGCCAAAGAGGTCGATTTTTCGCAGGTTTGGAAGCTTAGATGTAAGCTTGTGAATTTGTTCGTCGTTCCATAGAAATGCTTCATCATCAGTAAAAATAAACTCAGTAAGTGAAGGAAATAGGTTTACGAATTCGATAACAAGATCCTCTGAACAACTATGAAACTCATTCAGCCGTAAGTATTTGATACTTGTGATAACTCTGGACGTTGGCATATTTTCAATAGTCTGCCGTTTAGGATATTGAAGACCCCTACCTTGCCCTAGTTGCAACTTTTCCAGATTCAAACGAGAGTTGGATATTGCCATTAAGGCTTTATCTAGCTTATGGAAGTGGATACAGATCTTCTTCACGCCCGAAAACCTTCTGAACAACCTCTCAAATTCTGAGTAGGTTAAGGATGAGTGTCTTAGTGACAGTCCTTGGACGAGGGGGGCTGGATAGGGAGCAGAACTGTTTGCAAACGATCGACGTCGATTGCAGATCATTGATGTCATCGAAGTGGCTGAATATCTGATGTAACACGTCGTCTGGTAAGTAGTGGATGATGCTCTCTGGCTCAGTACTCCTCTTCATCGATGGTGGTTGGAGAGATCAAATTTTGAAAAACCCTAACGAGAAGCTTAAAGATGTTAAAGTTAAATAACAGAGAATTGATTTTCAATATTTATATTGCTTTTAGAAATCGAGCCAGCATATATGAAGTTACTTAATTATAAAGATAATCCGAGACTTGATAATAACGCAATCTTTTCTTATTCAAACCTTTTTAATTAGATCCTGATATGTTCCAAAAATTAATTAAGCTGAAGGTTATTAAGAAATTTTTATTTCAGTTTAAAACCCAATTAATTCTTGGTGACTAAATACATCTATCTGCAGCGAATACATTTTACTGTCATCATCATCTCCAATTTGGCCTCCTTTCCCAGAGGCATCAATAATTTTCCAGGTCAGTGTACTAAAGAATTAGCTTCCCTGCTAAAGTGCTAATTAAAAAGCGTTCAATCGAGCAGTCACTCCAGTTAAAAAAAATTTAGTGTAGCTTTCCCATGTCAACAGAAAAGTCTGGAAGTTTGATTGAAACAGTATTGATTAATTAACTTGTTGCCCTTAATGTACACTTGCTGTTACGTCGTTGCTTCTTATTGATATTCTTTCTTTCTTTCTTTTGACATTATAAGGCAGTTGTGTTATGTAGTATGCACAAGGAAACGATCAGGCGATGTTCAATCCATTTAGTAGTTTTCAGGCTTCGTATTTCATTTTCAGAGTTCATATTCAGCTTTCCGACAACGTGATTTTAACTATATTTTTGCCTGCGTTGGGAAGGCTGGCCCGAAATTTCGGAGCGAGCCACTCACATATTAAGCTTTCCGACATCAAATAGTGTCTGTAATTTTTTGTGTGTGGGAAGGCTGAGTTTGTGTCTGTTATAATTGAGTCTGTTTTAGTTGTCAGTTTACTGAGTTTGTGTATTGTACCTGGGAATTCTTTGTGTATAAAATTATGTCAAAAAGGAAAGCTACAGTGCTTTTTTGGCATAAGATACTTATATCAGGGAAAGCCACAGTTCTCGAACTATTTATGCCATTGATCTATAAATGTATGGCTGAGATTAGAAAATGGAGGCAGGCTTGAGTTTCATTGAACGTCGCGTTTCAAAGAGATATATAATAGAAATCCAGCACCCCGCGAGAGAAATTATTATGGCTGAAGATTATTTGTATCAAATCCACAATACTATTACAGTTATAACTATACATTTTAAAAAAAGTAATCGAACTAGTGATTTCTCATGGATATAACAACTATGACAAGGCCAACGTTTCCTATCAGATCTTAGATTACCAAGACACTGGCCTTGTGAATTTTTTTTATTTTTACAAAAGTTGCTTTATCGGTATTGACATGTTTACTTCTACTCATATTTAGTTAATGATATTAGTTTCTTATTTGATACTATCAACTTAACAAAGTTTTGAACTACCAATAAATGTTTTTCTACTTGTCTTGTTTTTTTTTTGATATGATAAAGGACCTTGAAAGGTCAAAAATGGCTTTAGCCGAATACACGAGACACTTGTGATTTCCGAATACAACTTTAATTGTTTCCCCCTAAATACTCTGCCTAAGGTTAGCAGACGCCTCTGCTTCAAATGTCTCGTTTGGATTAGTTAAGGCCTTAGAAGTCTGCCTCCTCTACTCTCCCCTTGTACAATCATTTCGGCTACAGATTACCAAACTCTGAGACCTGTGATCCTCCTCTACCCGAACTCTCTAGTGACCTTCCAAAAAACTCTTCTCTATTGGTTGCGTCTTACTTCATCTATGCATCTCCTTATGGTTGTCAACGAGTAGGGGCTCCCAGAGTTTCTGAATTTTATCCACCATGCCAACCTTGTTATGACCACCTCCCCTGCCTCCTCTACCGATCTGCGCTGATTGGAGAAGCATCTTTTGTTTCGTTCTTCCCAGATTGTCCATATGATTGCATAACTCAATGTTTTCCAGAACCTCTTGTACGTCTTGGTTGTTCTTGGTATCACCCAACCTTGAAGAATGCCTTTCATTGTGTGAGGCGCCACCCAATAACTTCCCCACCACCGAACTTGTTGGTTAAAGTTTAATTTCATGGATCGCAGGGTCCCCGACTATGAGGCAAATTTTTTGCAGTGTCTTAAATATCTCAGGAACTGGCACTCAATTTATTGTGGATATTAATTTTAGCTTCAATAAGGTGGCAGAAATTGAACTCACACTAATGGAATTTTCATTCATAGTGTCAGGAGGAAGCAGCTCGTAAAGAACATGGGTGCTGAGCTGATTATACATCAAAGCATCAGCGAAACAATTGCGTCATTTCCAGAAAAAACAAGGCTTAATTGACTGTCCACTGAAAAATTTAAAAGATAGTCAGCTGCTGTAAAAGGAATAGCTTCTTGTTTTAGATGAGAATTGATGCGCTGAGGGCTATAAAACTCTGGGCCGCAATCAAATTATGCTTACGACTCAGTGTTGATGTTGCATCAATAGAAGTGAATCTCAAATCACATTCACTGTTTGAATCAGTTGAGCGAAGATGATCGTGGGATCTTGTCAATGATTGATTATCAACTCGAGTTTGGGAAACTACTTTGAAAAGATGTCCACTTGCAGTCATGGCTTTTAACAGTGTGTTGATTACAATGGATAAAGCTGTGTTGACATAAATGGAAGATATTATTGGGAGACTGATTTAATTGACTGCACACTGAAAATCAATATATTTAAAGCACTCAACAAAACATATCTAATGGAATTCGAAATTAGCTAAACTTTCAGGATGGGAAATTCTGTGTATGGAAGAAACGTCAATTTGGGCGTCATCTGTGCTGCATTCAGAAGCAGCTTTAATTTCTTGTAACTGATACCCCTACTAACTTTTGATATTAAAAAAAAAACTGTCTGAAACAATGAAAAAAATCAGTGACAACGCAGTTTGGAAAAAGGAATAACAATTTGTAAAATATGACATAAGAAGACACATGAAAATGTTATCACTAATCGATAAAATATTTATTTTTTTCTCAAGTTTGGGCAGTAGGATTTCACCGTCGACCGCAACCACGCGTCGGCGTCTTTTGGGCTGATTATCGTAATCCACTTAATGCTGTAATTTTTGATTGATGATCTTGTAATGTCAAGATCACAATATACTTGCTTTACGCTGAGTTCCCAATCTCTCCTAAGTAATATTTCCTCAAGAAGCGGACAATTATGTACCAATGAGAACAAAGTTGCTTGACAAACAACACGACGGGACGATAACGTGATCTTCTTTAGGTTAGGAAGTCCCTTCACAATTATGCTCATGAGTGTTGCAGTTCTCACTATCCGGGAGGTGAATAACAAGGCTCTCGAGATCCGGATATACAGATAGCAACTTGGACAATCCGGCCATGGTGTAATTTTTTGACTCGGAGTATATCGTTAAATGATTTAACTGATGGCGCGATTCAGCAAGTCCTATCAAAAATGCATCTTGAACAATATCATATTCTAGAGAAAGGTGATTGAGATTTTTAAGAACCTGTATGCCTTGAAAAACTTTGCAGACTTGGAAAATTGAAGGCGATTCGAAATAGGGCATGTCTACTGAGCTCAACTGCGTATTTTTGAAGAAGAATTCGTAAATTGCTTCGGGAGTAAACTCGCCGCACCCTTGAAAATCGACAGTCTCTAACTTGGGACAATTTGAGGATAATATAGCAAGAGTCTTGTCCGTCACGACATCATTGTAGCTGAGGTCGATCTTTCGCAGGTTTGGATGCTTAAATGTAAGCTTGTGAATTTGTTCGTCGTTCCATTGAATATCCTCAGTGAAAATAAACTCAGTAAGTGAAGGAAATAGGTTTACAAATTCGATAACAAGATGCCTTGAACGACGATGAGACCGGCTCAGCTGTAAATATTTGACACTTTTGATAACTCTGGACGTTGACATATTTTCAATAGTCTGCCGTTTGGGATATTGAACATTCCTAAACTGCGGGAGTCCCAACTTTTCCAGATTCAAACTTGAGTTGGATATCGCCATTAATGGTTTATCTAGTTTACCGAAGTGGATACATATCTCCTTCACACCTGGAAATCTTCTGAACAGCCTCTCGAAGTTTGAGCAGGTTAAGGATGAGTGTCTTAGGGACAGTTCGTGGACGAGGGGACTGGAGAAGGAGCAGAATTGTTTGCAGACGAGCGAGATCGATTTGAGATCGATGTCATCAAAGTGGCTGAATATCTGAAGCAATACGTCTTCAGGTAAGTAGTGGATGGTGCTCTCCGGCTCCCTTCTTCTCTCCATTGATGATGGTTGGAGATAGATTTTTAGAAAAAACCTAAAGAGAGAAGCTTAAAGATGTGAAAGTAAAATAATAGAGAGAACTGATTTACAAATATTATATTGTTTTTAGAAATCGAGCGAGTGTGTACGTATATGCAGTTACTTAATTTATAAAGATAATCCTCCTTTCAGAAACTTGATAATCAAGCAATCTGTTAATATTTTTAGATCCTGATATGTTCCAAAAATTAAGCTGAAAGTTATTCATACTTCAGTTACAAAATTACATCGATCTGCAGCTCATCCTTCGACACATTTTACCGTCGTCATTATCTATCTCCAGTTTAGCCTCCTTTCCCAGATTAATGATCATAGACATCAATAATTTTTCAGAAATTAGCTTCCAGGCTTAATTATAAGCGTTCCAGCAATCACTCCAGTTAAAGGATTTTTTTTTTTTTTTTTAACAAGGCAGTTAAAGGAAACATATTCCACTGAACTATATATGAATGAACCTTAGAGATAACATCCACGAATGCAGTAACTGAAAGTTATGCAATGGAAATAAATAAATTAAGTACTAAGCACCCATCTGATCATATCATATCTAACGGAATTTTAATAAATCTCAACTTTCAGAAGGGGAAATTCTGTACAACTTACAAACTCATCACAAGCATCATCAATCATGCAAAAGACTTCAAATTAACATTTCAAGAGCTCAAATTTAGTTTGCTAGTTACAAGTTATGTGGGAAAAAAAAAATCCAAGATTGTTTCATCTTTAGATAAGTCTGTGGGGGGAAGCATATATTTATAAGCTTCTGATAGAATTGATAGTTATGTTACGAGAAATCCATCTCTAGTACTTTTGCGCCGCCAGCAAATCCTTTCAAGCTCCATCAGCTAAAGTCCTCTTGGATGTACTAATATACAAAACTGCAGCAGCCATACAAAATGTAATCAGCATATCCATTCAGAGCCCACTTAAGTCTCAAAAGATAAGTCAACTATTATTACCATTGTTTCCACGAATGAAGGCATCTCCATATTTGTTTTTCAGCTGTCCGTTGACGTATTCTTCAGTTTGTTCCATTGCTATGTTCATATAGCCATCGAGACAAGCCAGAATACCTGCAAGTGAAAATTACACCATTATGATACGCATATTTATGGTGTGATGCTTGTTGGCAAACAGTAAATGAGATAATGAGTGTAGTGACGAGTAATGAGAACCAAAGATATGCTGAACTCGAAAGTACAAAATAATTGAACCATAACCTTATGCTTGATTACTGATGAGCACGATTAAGAACAGAGGGGCACATACACTGAAAGAATCATGTCTCTTATAGTGAGAGTATATTCATCCGTAAATGATAGACCTAAATATATCAGCAACTAGCTCTATGATCAAGAAGACAAGGTCCTAAACACGAAACTACTCTGCTATCATAATAGTCATAACAATTTTATTTTAAACTCCATAAAGACATGCCTATGAGCCGCTTGTTTCTCAAAAAATGACAAGATAATGGGTCTCTTATAAAACACTTTTACAGGAAATAATAAATCACACAGAGAAGGGAAGCATGAAAATGATTGATAAGACAACACACTTAACCATCTCCTGATAAATTGTTAATCAGCGTTGGATTCCAGATCATCATCCTGACATTTGAACTGAAGGGACAATGGTGAGATAAACTAACCACGATAGTCCACACCAGAATTCAGCTTAACCACCACAGGTCGTCCACGAATTGATTTAAGGAAATCTGCTGGAGTCTTAGTGCTAGCTGAGAGTTTCTCTCCTCCAGAGCTCATTTTTGTGTATGTTATAAGCCTCTACCTCTGAAACATAATGTTAGAACGTGTTATAAGTACGTTTCCATGATAACACTAAAATATGGCATTTTAAACACTATCTATCTTCGACAAAGAATATGATGACCAAGTATGTAACATGTGTTTGTTGAGCAGCCAAGCAGAAAAAGGTTTTGTAAGCTCAGCTGACCATTACAAAATAGATGAAGACTAATCAGTTTATATATTTGATTACAAATTTTATTTATATCTGATCCATAACACACAAAAAGGGAAGAAAATATGCGAGAAGATAGCCACTTAACAACCACTGAACCAGCACCCAAAAAAAACTGGCAACATGTAATGTAACTCCACGAAATTCTGAAGACACAAATCCTACAGTCCTATCATTGCTAAACTCAAAATGCAAAACTCGGAGTATTAAAAATAAAACTTGTACATGATTTCAAACATCCCCAGTTCTGGTCCTAAAATCCCCTGAGACAAAAATACTAGCAAAGAATTCCCAACTGTTCAAAAGTGCTAACAATTAAGAATCCAGAAATCAAAGAGTGGTACTCTCAGAGCCATTAGATAATCACACACCAGTGTTCTCTTTACGAAACAAATTAGTTAAAAAAAAAAGACGTAAAAAAAAACCTCTCCGGCTCAGTTAACATTCAATTGATGAAACTACGACCCACCGATACACCAGTGTTCAATTGATGAAACTACGACCCACAGCTTTTACAACTTACTAAGCCATTACAAGTGAAAATAAACACGAAACCCAACGATAAAACTTATGCAAGCTTACTTGACAATTTTACAGATTCGTGCGGAGAGAGGATTTCAGAGGAAGAAACCCTAGCTTTTTTTTGTTGAAGCTTTGAAGACGCTCAAAACCGGAACTAGCCTCAATGTCATTGTATTTCAAACGCCCCATGTATTTCAAGTAATTACTAAATGGTCCCTAATCTTACAAAAGCACAAATAAACTCCCCCAGTTGTTTGCTTGCGGTTGCGCATACTGTAGAGTATTTCACCGTGATAAAAAAAAAACATATCATTCATCTCTCTCATTTTTTTTCTCTCATCTAATTATTCCTATGACCAAATCAATCATATGCATCCTACTCATGACTAAATGTTTTTTGATCATCCTCTCTCATGCTTTTTCATAAACATATTTGTAATTTTTATCCATATCAATTCTTATTTAACATACAATATAAAATTTAAAATATTAATATAAATAAATGAATAATATATAACTTAATATTTAAATATATAAGATAATTTTTTAAAATATTTGTTTTGAGAAGTGTATCAAAATATAGGAATATGAGTATCATTTTATAGGAGAAGCGTTCAATGAGGCAGACTGCGGTAGAATGAGGCACGATCTCAGCCGTCCATCAACCTTCGTGCATTGTGGGTGCGACACGTGGTAAATAGTAAAACCCACTACTTGGTAGTGTGAACGCAAATGGCGGCTCGTGACACGTGGTTTCGCCACGTGCGTCCGATCAACTCGATCAACGACTCGGATCGTGCCTCACTGCCTCATTCTTACAACCCTGATGTCGCCAAGCGCTCCCCCATTTTATAGAGCTTAAAAACTTATAAAATTTGATATATTATATATATTTTAGGGAAAAGTACAGTTTGGGTACTGGAACTATCACCATTTTCCAATTTGTAGGGTGAACTATCACCATTTTCCAACGTTTGGGCTGAACTATAAAAATTTCCTGACAGGGGGCAAACTATCAAATAATTTTCCAGACAGTGGGCAAACTATCAAATAATTTTCCAAAAAGGTGTACCTATTTGTATAAAACTAATAAATTAATATAAAAATTCAAAAAACTTAAAAAAATTATAAAAATACAATTTTTAATAAAAAGGAATATAAATTATTTGATAAATAAAAATTAGAAACTTTACGAAAAATTAAACACAAAAATGAAAAATATTTTTAATTTTTTTTGCAAATTTCACCTACAATGTTTTTTAAATTAGAAACTTTAGAAAAATATTAAACACAAATTGAAAAAATATTTTTTGAATTTTTTTAAAAAGTTCCGTTTCAAATTTAATCTTTAAAAATTATTATATTGAAATATTTTCAAACATTCAATTCCTTGTCAATTCTACCTAATGATCGGAGAAAAAATTTCATTTTATGTAATAGTGAAACCAAACAAAAGGTAAGACTTCGACAATACCATATGATTGAATAAAAAATAGTTTAACAATTTGATGTGAATATCAAAAAAAAATTCCGTAATACCCCTTATATAGTTCAAACTAGTTAGGAACAATAATTAATATTTTCTTGAATTATTTGTAGGGGAAATTTGCAAAAAAAATTAAAAACATTTTTCATTTTGTGTTTAATTTTTCGTAAAGTTTCTAATTTTTATTTATCAAATAATTTATATTCCTTTTTATTAAAAATTGTATTTTTATAAATTTTTGAGTTTTTTGAATTTTTATATTAATTTTTTACAAATAGGTACACCTTTTTTGGAAAATTATTTGATAGTCACCCACTGTCTGGAAAAGTATTTGATAGTTCACTCCCTATCTGGAAATTTTTATAGTTCAGCCCACACGTTGAAAAATGGTGATAGTTCAGCCCACAAATTGGAAAATGGTGATAGTTCCGATACCCAAACTGTTCTTTTCCCTATATTTTATTACTTCTTATTTTTTAAGATACAATGGTTACGGAGAGCGCTACGTTGAGGCAATGTTGGTAGAATGAGGCAGTGAGTCACATTGTGAGTCACTCATTGTGCTGATGTGGCAGGGAATAGTGTGTTGCTGTTTGCTTTTTGGTAGTAGGACACGTGGCGCGCCCACAAAGCACGGTGGTTAGATGTGTGACTCAGATCGTGCCTCACTGCCTCATTCTAATTTGGTTGCCTCATTTGAGCGCTCCTCTAATGGTTACAAAATAAAATTTTAGATACTAAAACTGCCACATGTTCGATTTTTATTGGTAGAAGGTATATATTGTGGGACAAGTCTCATGACCAAATCCATTTTTTGATCATGGGATGGTCTTTTTTACACTTTGTCATGGGATGATCAAAATTATGAGCAAAAAGATCATAGTGAGGCCTGGGGGTGCAAGTGTTTTTTTTTTATCATCTCTCATGACATTTTTCTATGATAAAAAAGATCATGGTGGTTTTTTCTATGATAAAAAAGATCATGGTTGGGATGCTCATACTCAAATTTTAGTGATATGGATGATGTAGTTGGAGTCTGAGTCACCAATGGTCGGCGGAAAGAGGAACGCACCGGAAAACATGGTACCACCCGTTTTTAATTTTTTGATGTAAAAGCATAATTTTCATTGAAAAAGACCGTCTTTGATAGACATGCTGCACAAATTGATTCCTTTTTCTGTGTCTTCTTTTGTTGTTAGTCTTTTAGTACGTATCATGTATGGCTTTTGTCTCTCTCTAAGTTCTCTCTTCTGCACAAAAGAAATACCTTACATTGCAATATTTGCACTCTATTAATATTTTTGGACCCTATTAATATTATTGTTGACACCGTCCAATTTCCTGGAAAATTCTTGCTGTTCGAGTTTTACATTCGAAGAACAAAGAAATTTAAAGGCATTTAATATCACTGAAGTTGAAAACATCAGATGCAACTTCATTTTAGCTTTGGGAGTTGCTCTTCTGGCTAAGCAGTACACAACATCAGCATATTTACATAACTTGCTTGGAAGAAATGTGCCTATGCACCAAAATTTGTACATAATTGATTTGTTCAAGTACAGGAAATGAGCTTCAGTAGTTTGAAATGCTACCACTTCCTGTGCAGAACCATTTCTTGATAACAAAGCTTAAAAAGTGAACTCAGCCGAATGACATACTACAAGTCATTGACATAATGCGGTTATATTGAGGATGAGTAGGATAAACCATAGTTTTGTGAAGATGACCTTTGCTCGCCCGAGGTGGACTGCTGCGACCTGTTTAACAGAGGAAATACAGGTTGTGTATTTCCGTTGCGAGGGAAGGTTGAATGAAAGCTGCCAGAACCCACAATAGTTCGCTGGTTTCTCTTCCCGACTTCCTTGCACACTCTGTCGAGAATTGAAAGAAAATCCCTCACCACTAGGAAGATTCTGAATCGATGGGCCTCCTCTTTCGAGGAATCTCCATGGAAATACTCGGTGACTTCATTCACAAGATTAAAGGCAGCACTTTGATGAACTTGAATCCTAGTTATTTTTTCCTCTGCCTTTTTCAAAAAAGCAGTAACGGACTCCGTGAATTTGCGGTTATTTTCATCATCCGAGGGGATTTCTTCAGCTAACTTTAAAGCATGGTTAACTTTGGCTATTTGGCTGGACAGTTTTATGACTTCACTGCTGAGGATACTGAAATCTATTTCAGCAGCTTTCTTCACATTCGAAAGCTCTCCAATAAGACTTGTCACAACTTGCAGGCTGCGCTTTTTGGACTCAACCTCGTCCTGGAAACCAAGTGGGTTGCCTTGTTTGAACGTCGGATCTTCATCTCTGATGATTTCTTGTACAACAAAATGTAAGAGAGTGGTTTTCCCATCAGTGCCCTTCACATCCACTAGCTTAAGTAATGTATCGAGCTTGAAGGCTAGGGCATCTCCGCGGTTAGTCCCAACGTTCATTCGGTTCCCAGCTTTAAGAACTGCTTCCAAGAGCTTCAAGAACATTTTGCTCCTCTTCAAATCATCACAAGCTGCCTGCACACAAAAAAGACAAGATCACAAGACCATGAACAAATAAAAACTCCCGCAAAGCAAGGCAATGTTATCAGCATTCAAATCATCATTTCGAGCACATCAAGCAATAATTGATCAACAAATTTTATAAACAATTCATACCTCGAGTGTCTGGAATGAGCGCGTCAGATACTCCGCCTCAGATTCAAAGCTGGTCATATAAAGCATTGCATCCATCCTCTCAAATGCATAGGGAATCTCTAATAACAGTTTTAGAAATTTCTCAGCTGGACCAAGCTTGAATGGTGATTCATCATTGAACTCCCTCAGACTCCGCTCCTCGTCTTTGCTTGGCCTCATCTTTAACAAACTTTCCAGCAGTTCCGACCCCAATGCATCTGTGTTGCCTGGTCACATATCACCAAACAAAACAAACAGACACATTAGGATAAGTAATAAAACATCCCTAAATTGCTTCTAATTAATGCTCGATCTTCATGTTCCGATAGACCGATCCTTCACAAGAACATAAGTTTTTGCTAAACATAATTCCAATGATGATATATTGAAACAATTCAAACTGTCTTCAACGATAACATTTGAGGATCTCAGTGAAAATTGGACGCATAAGTCCAGCAAAATACCTTCTAAAAGAGCCTCGCACACTTCATCAGTGGTGACATTCAAAGCCCTCAACAAAATAGCAATGTTCTGCGACTTCCTTGAATCAAGTACACGATTCTCTTGGCTCGGGGATGGCAAAACATTTCGGCACACTCTATCATTTGAAGCCGGATTAGTTGAATTCATCATGAACAACGACTCGATCATTTCCTCATTCAATCTGCAACAAGCATCATTTTCGTCAAACAAAATAGTTCCAGAAAATATCGAAATCAACACATGAAGAAAACGTTGAAATCAACACATGAAGAAAACGTTGAAATCAATTCTTACTGGAAAGAGCTTGACTTGATCTGATCCCAGGCCATTACTTTTTCGGAGCTGGCTCGCACCATATCCCAATGCAAAGGCTTCAATTTCAGCTTAAGAGTTTGCTTGCTCATCTCGGAAGACTCAATTTGAGACTCAACCAGCGGCAAACTGGTATTTGTTGAAGTCTCCCAAAATGATGGCGGCGGCATAGCAGGAGGATGAGGCGGAGGTAAGCTGACAAATTTATCAGGCGATTGTGCCTCGACATCTGAATCTCTTGTCGTCAGAATTCGTGGCCGAGTCAGTCCAATCTCCGGCGAAGAAGATAACGACGGAGAGGTCAGAACGAAAGTTTGGTTGTGATCGGATGCGGAGATCGTCGGAGAATTCGAATTCGAAGACGGAAACGACGCCGTCTGAGCAACAAACCTGCGCACTTTCCTGGTGTCAGGCTCAGTCCGATTGAAGCTCTCCTTGTTGCCAGACGAGCCTCTCGGCGAGAAGAACTCTTCGTCATCATCCTCTTCAGCTTCGATGTTTCTCGAAGAAGAAACCTGCTCGCCGCTGGTGAAGGAATTGAACTTCGGCAATGGCGGTAGCGGCCGGAGCTCCGGCGAATCCGGCTTGCGATAAATTGTAGCGTGATTCGGTTGGCCGATTAGTGGCGAGTTTGCGACAGTTCCGAGGTAGAGAAACTCCGTACTGGTGCCGATGATACCTCTGTTACTTCGCAGCGGCGGAATCTTGAGGGTGCCGTCTGACGTCACTGTTGGTGGCTGTGACTGGTCCGAGCTCGTTGTTGTCAACGGCTTGTGAGAAACGACGGCGTTTCGTCGCTTGCGGCGGTGTAGGATTAGAGCGAGTACGAGGATGAGAAGCAGAGCAGAGACGGAGATGGAGGCGATGGTGGCGATGAGTTTTGTGGAAACGCGTTTGTTGTTTGATGATGAGTTGGGGAAGACGAGAGAAGAGATGTTGGCGGGGAAGGAAGCGAGGGAGGCTTCCGGAGGAGGAGGAGGAGGCGGCAGCGAGGAGGATTGGTCGGATGGGAAGAAAGGGTAAGCGTTGGCCGGAGTGGAGGAAGAAGAAGATGAAAATGGGTATTTAGGTTGATGTTGAGGAGGGTGAGATGGAGGTTGTGCGGAGTCGAATGACGGCGGAGGCTGGTTGAGAGGGATGAATGGCTGGTGGAGAAGGTGTCGGTGGAGAGCGTGTGACGTCATCATCATCGTCGTACATAAGAAACACAACAACAAAATGAAAAAGAAGCACATTATTGATTGTTTGGTGAAAGAAGATCACAAAAGGCTTTGATTGAGTTTTGACATCAAGAAAATGGAGCAGTGAGGAAAATAAGTGAAAGTGTAGAGAGTGGCAGAAAATAAAGCAGAGAGGAGGGTTTTGGCGTATTGAGATACGAATCTTTGCAATGACCGATAGGGAGTGATAAAAGTGACTAGTGTAGTAGAGCAGAAAACTGTGAAAAAGGATGAGCTGTGGTTTTGGCTGGATGGACTGTTTGCATTTTGCCGCCATTATTGCGTTTTACACGGATATTTACAGTTTTATACTGGTGGGTTAGGGTTTTGGTCGGAGTGGGTCCATGGTAGTCAACTCAAGGTCAATTTGGGGGTCAAAAAATAATAAACAATGTTAATTTTGAATGGAGGGTAAAAGACTTCAGCGAGTAGTGTACAAGTTATGTGGAAGCAACCAGGTAATAATTTCTATAAGTGGCATTTATGTCGTGTATTAAAGTGGAACACGTATTTTGACTATCAGAATCAGACAGTACTTAGTAAATATTTCTGGCTACATCAGGACATTTGACAAGCTCACTCCATTATAGTAAAGACAATCCTCAACTCATTATTAATTCAATTTTTTTATTTCATTCTTGTTCCAAATTACATGGTTCTTTAAAAATAAATTATCTTCGTCCGGTCCAACATCTTTATTCTTTTCGATATTGGCAAAGGTGTAATAAATACAGTAATATTTAATCTCATGGATTTGCTCAAAAGTCCATGGCGAAGTTACAAAAAATTAAAAATGTAATGGTAACATGCTCTGGATCACGGGATCCATTGTAGAGTTCCAGTACGCTCTGCTTCTCTGTCCAAACGCATATGTCATTCTGTGAATATGTTTTTCCACTGCAACACCTGCAGTTGCATAACAATCATGGAGCTGAGGCTACTCTCTCTCTCTCTATCTTCTCTTCACATGCAAATTTTCAGTTTTTACCAAAATTCCATCTTTCTAGTGGTGGATTTAGAAGAAAAATATCCTTTTTGCAAAACAAAAAAAAAACAATCTAAATGCTGCACCTTTTAAATAAAATGGGACTTCACAATAACATCAAAAATGACCAAAGATAAAATATAAAAGATATCGGACATTTTTAATTTAACGTTAACTCACATTTTAAAATCCGCCCGAATGATACAAAATCTTGATATCATATTTTAAAACGTATTAAATCGGTGTTGGGGAATCGTTAATTGTGTTCCACTTCTCAAGTGGTGCTGCACAGATAAATAGTACGAAAACGACGTTAACATCTCAAATGGACCCTCGTAATTCACTTTACTTTATTAAACTAAATATATTCATCTCATTGATAACCTTTAGTTATCAGTTCTTCAGATATGATTTTATTTAATTTGAATCCAAACAACATGTGTAGTATAACGACTCGTTGTTCATTTTTTTTTTTTTTTTTTGATTGGACTCGTTGTTCATTTATATACCTGGTTTTGAATGTTAGGTTTTGAGAGTTGCTTTGTTTGGGTTGACAACGTCATTATTTGAGATATAAATATGAATGTGACAAGGTTGTCCTGCAAGCTGTATGGAATCTCTAGCCGCTTTTTGTATGTATCAACTAAAGTATACTTAGCGATCAAATGAGGCACCAAAATTAGAATGAGACACGATCTGAGCCACATATCTAAACCTTCCGTGTTTTGTGGGCGCCCCACGTGTCCAAATAGTAAAACCCACTACTTCGTAGTGTGAACGCAAATGACAGCTCAACTCACGTGGTTTCGGCACGTGCCACAATGAGTGGCCCAGATCGTGCCTCACGTGCCTCATTCTATCAACTCTGCCTCAACCGAGTGCTCCCCAAAGTATACTGATATCATATATAAAAAACTAAGTATACTGATATTGCATATTGTTGTTCCGAGGAAAAATAAGGTGCAAATCATATTTATTTTTTGTGTAAACTGTAAAATTTGTCAAAATTAGATTATAATTCGTCGCCGAAAAATCAAAAGTACAACATAGTTCGCCAAACTGACCTATAATTCGTCACCGAAAATCAATTATATGACGAGATTTAATTGCATCCGTTCAAATGACCAAATCAATAGCTATTACTGATTTGTAATTTTTTATAAAAATATGTTGTTTGCATCAAATCGATTTTCTTGTTGCAGCTGCTCAGTCATTAATAATTCACTTTTGTTGCTTTCTGACTTTACTATACAAACTAAGACAAAGTTCTTTTCTCTCTTCTCGTTTTCTCCAGCAGCTTCCACAGTCTTATGTTTTTCGCCTCCTCGCCGTTTTCAGCTTTTTTTCCTTCTTCTCCTCTCCCTCGCCACCGCTTCCCTGGCTGCCTCCCACTCCCCTCTTCCTCCTTTGTCCACTGGGTTGTAGTCGGTCTTGTTGCTTCATGCCTCGTGGAGGATGTCCGGTTTCGATCTGCGCCTAGTGACTGGTGGAGGACGAGGTGAGTTTGTGGTGGTGTTGGCGGTGGGGGTGGGGGTGAGGGGAGGGCTATAGGGCATGTCAGCTAGTTTGTTTTGTGTATATATTTTCAAGCGGTTAGTGTGTTTTTTGGGAGTTTTCTGGTTAGTCTGTTTGTCGGGTTCGCCTGGACTGTTAGGTTTAGCCTGTTTGTCTGGTTCTTCTCTCTGTGTCGGGTTCGCCCGAAATGTTACTCCTTCGTTTTAGGAGGTTCAAGGAGGCTGTCCTTGAAACAGGTATTAAGGAACTGGGGACAGGTTTCAAGTGCAGGCTGGATAAGGCGCGGTGAAAATAGCCTTCGCTCGGATAACTGGTCATAATTAAGTTGCCTGCCAGATTGGGGTTAGTCATCTTCTCAGGCAAGACGCTCCGCACTGATAAATTGGAGAAATGGACATGAAGCGATTGGATGTTTTTCTGTTATTTATCTTTGTTGTCCAATTGTGTAAGCTTCGTTGGCCTGTTTGGCTTGTAAACCCTATCAAAAAAAAACTACAATAATCGGACTCTTTGAATCCGTAGTGAAAAATAATAAACATAACCAATACAAAATTGGACTCTCAGCTATAATCTGGTGCCAAGTTCGAAAATTATGTGATTCTACAAATTTTAATAAAAAGCTCGACCTGAATCGTTAAAAGTTTAATTTATTCTTGTATTATATATCACATCACTATATGCATAGTTATTAAAATCAGACCGGGAACCGGTCCGGTGACCGGTTCGATTTTATAATTCGATCGGTTTACATTCGACCCGGTCAAAACCCGGTTGACCCAATTTTTCATTAAAACGTGATTTGATCGGTTCAATCTGTTCGATTTGGTCTGAAAAAATATATATTTATTTTGACTTGGACAAGACTCAAACTTAGTCTTCCTCTATACTTATCCCCTCTCTTTCCACCAAGCTAAACATGATTCTTGTTTTATTATTTGTTTCAATATTGTATATTCATTTATCAAATCTATAAAATTTATTACTTACTATCAATTTAGCTAGAAATTCAATTAGTCTTAGAAATCCCTTATTGTTGTGACTTACAAATTAAGACTAAAATTGTTATTGTTGTATTATTGATTTGTACTTTATTAAATTCTAAATTTGTTATGGTATGTTATTGTAATCAGATCATAAACATGTAATATTTATTCAAGTCATAAATATGTTAAATTATAATATCATATATAAGTATTGGGTGCGGTTCAGGTACAAACCTGTTTATAAATAAAAACTACAAACCGTTTATTAAGCCGACACGTGTCCCATTATAGTCGAAATCCCGGAGAAAACACGGAGGGGTATAACAGTCATTCCACACGGATGGGTATAAAACATAATAATGTTATTTTCAATTTAGTCCAATAGTTGTTAGTGTTCAGACTTAAAATACTAATGTTCAGACTTAAAAATACTTAATAATCAGACTTAAAATACTAATGTTCAGACTTAAAATGGTAATGTTCAGACTTAAAAATAGGCAATGATCATACTAAAAATACTTAATGTTCAGACTTAAAATGGTTATGTTCAGACTTAAAAACTTAATGTTCAGACTTAAAATGCTAATGTTCAGACTTAAAAAAAAGCAATGATCAGACTTAAAATGGTAATGTTCAGACTTAAAAATAGGCAATGATCATACTAAAAATACTTAATGTTCAGACTTAAAAAAAAGCAATGATCAGACTTAAAAACTTAATGTTCAGACTTAAAATGGTAATGTTCAGACTTAAAAAAAGCAATGATCAGACTTAAAAACTTAATGTTCAGATTTAAAATGCTAATGTTAAGACTTAAAAAAAAACAATGATCAGACTTAAAATGGTAATGTTCAGACTTAAAAATACTTAATTTTCAGACTTAAAATGGTGATGTTCAGACTTAAAAAAAAGCAATGATCAGACTTAAAAACTTAATGTTCAGACTTAAAATGGTAATGTTCAGACTTAAAAAAAGCAATGATCAGACTTAAAATGCTAATGTTCAGACTTAAAAAAAAGCAATGATCAGACTTAAAAATAGGCAATGATCATACTAAAAATACTTAATGTTCAGACTTAAAATGGTGATGTTCAGACTTAAAAACTTAATGATCAGACTTAAAAAACAGCAATGATCAGACTTAAAAACAGAAAAGAAACAAGCAACAATCAGACTTACAAACAGCAATGATCAGACTTAAAAACAGCAAATGATCAGACTTAAAAACAGAATGAAAATCCAATAATCTTTTTTTTTAAAAAGAAAAAAAAAGATTTAAACGCGAATTTGACCCTCCAGATGAATGAATTTGCCCTAAAAACACCGAGCTCATGGCAAAGCGATGAGTTATGCTCAGAATGCCGTTTCCACCCAAAAAACACTAGGCTTTCATCAAATTCTCATACAAGCGCATAATCATCAAATTTTAGAATAGTACTGTAGCAATTGTAAGTCTGAACATTGTTTTTTCAAGTATTGTCATTACTGGTTTAAGTCTGAACATTGTTATTTAAGTCTGAACATTAATGGTTTAAGTCTCATTATTATTATTTTAAGTCTGAACATTGTTTTTTTAAGTCTGAACATTGTGATTTCAAGTATTGTCATTACTGGTTTAAGTCTGAACATTATTTTTTAAGTCTGAACATTGATTTTCAAGTATTTTCATTACTGGTTTAAGTCTGAACATTGTTTTTTAAGTCTGATCATTAATGGTTTAATCGCATAATTATTTTTTTAAGTCTGAATATTGTATTTTAACTCTGAACATTGTTTTTTCAAGTATTGTCATTACTGGTTTAAGTCTGAACATTGTTTTTTAAGTCTGAACATTAATGGTTTTATCGCACAATTATTTTTGTAAGTCTGAACATTGATTTTTTAAGTCTGATCATTGTTTTTTCAAGTATTGTCATTACTGGTTTAAGTCTGAACATTGTTATTTAAGTCTGAACATTGTTATTTAAGTCTGATCGTTAATGGTTTAAGTCTCATTATTATTTTTTTAAGTCTGAACATTGTTTTTTTAAGTCTGAACATTATTTTTTTAAGTCTGAACATTGTTTTTTCAAGTATTGTCATTAGTGGTTTAAGTCTGAACATTATTTTTTAAGTCTGAACATTGTTTTTTCAAGTATTGTCATTACTGGTTTAAGTCTGAACATTGTTTTTTAAGTCTGAACATTGTTTTTTAAGTATTGTCATTAATTGTTTAAGTCTCATAATTATTTTGTTTAAGTCTGAACATTGTTTTTTTAAGTCTGAACATTGTTTTTTCAAGTATTGTCATTACTGGTTTAAGTCTGAACATTGTTTTCTTAAGTCTGATCATTACTGTAGCAATTTTTGGACGATTATACCCCTAATGTCTTTTATGTATTTTTAAATGCATCCGCGTGTGTTTTTTTTATTTACAAAAAGAACCCCGGTCGAAATTAATTCTGATTGGTCGATTTTGACACGTGTCAATTTTTTTATGGGTTTGTAGTTTTTATTTATAATATTGGTTTGTATTTGATCCGAACACATAAGTATTTTATTTTTATTTTTTAATTTGTGCGGGTCTGGGTCCAACCGGTTCGACCCGGTTGAACCACTGACCCATTGATCCAGTGACTTGACCGGTTCGATCCCCAGTTCGGTTTTAATAACACTGACTATATGTCTTACATCATCACAACCTAATATAAAATATAATATCATGAAAAATATATCATGAAAAAGCTATCAAAAAAATATAAAAAACTATAAAAAAAAATACAAAGGACCTATTTTTATAAAAAATACAAAACTATCAAAAAATATAATGAAAAAACTATCAAAAAAAATATCATGAAAAATGATTCTATTCAAAGGACATATTTTTATAAAAAATACAAACTAATCACAGCCCTTGATTTGGTCATTTGGACCGATGAGATTAAATCTCATTTATAGTTAATTTCTCGGTGAAAAATTATAAATTATTCGTGACGAACTATATCGTACTTTTGGTTTCTCGGCAATAAATTATAACCCAGTCTTGGCGAATTTTACATTTTATAACAAAAATATACTTTATACCTGATCTTTACTCTAATATCATAGTATATTAGTGACAAAATAAACAATGAACTTTAACTATTAAACAATGATAAAAAAAAATTCTTAAAGAATATGAAGTATTGCGATTTTTGATCCGGTAAGTAATTAAGCAACGACTATGCCAAAGAGCCAAACATGCTGTCAGGCAAAGTGTGTGAAATATGTTGACCGTTATAGTTGAACTTATGGAGGTTAGCGACACTACCGAAGATGGTCGGATTGGTGCTGGTTGAGTTGGATTGTTAAGGGAAGAATCGAAATGAAATAAGAAGAAGTGTGCCCTAATTAATAATTCGTAGCTTGGTAAAAGTAAGTAATAACGGGGTGTAATTCTCTTTTCCACAATTCCTTCATCTCCGAGCTAATCGCCGTTTCCGACGAACTTAATAGCATCGGTCGATATGGTAAATAAACAAGAGTATATTTAGAGGAGGTGAAAAATATAATTGTATACTCATTTCAGTACAAATTAAATGACCCAATTATGGAGGCAAAGTGATGTAGCTCAGTGCCAAGAAAGGCCCAGGGCTTAAGCCCTCACACTAACATTTAACTCTACTAACAAACTCAAACGAGTTTCATCAAAAAAAAAAAAAATGACCCAATTATGTGCGTTGAACCAGCGGGAGGTAGGAGGTCTAGAATTCATGTTGACTAGAAGTAAACGAGTGAACTAGAGAGACAATTATGGCATGAAGAATATGGGAGGCACCCTTTCGGAATTATCGATCTCCATCTCAACCATTCAAACTTCCCACGCTGATGTTGAATTTGTAGTTGCTGGGTCGTCTTGTATCTTCACTTTACAGCAACACTTTTGTACGGGGTATTCGATGGCAGCAAGAATGTCGTCTAAATGTAGCTTTCTTCACTTGTAATGAAACGGTCCATTGGATATCAGATTGGATCGCGTAATTTCGCTGTCCGAAATCAATATTTCCACCCTAACACTTATGTCTTGGGTTACAGGAAACTTGAAGTGAGATAATCCAAAATGAAAACACTGTATTTTCAGGCAGGAAAAATACAACAGGCTTATGGTCTGAGGCAATTAGAAGATCAAAGATAGGATTGAGTTATCTCGCAATTGCACAGCAATTTTTTCGTGTCCCATATATCAGATATCATCTGGTATATATAAAGAGTCAAAACAGACGAAGAAAAGATGTCTCCGGAGCTAAAAGGTGCGACTGTGTCCGTCTGCCGCGCACCTGGTGTAGACATTAGCTCACCGCGTTTTGCTTTGACGTTACGTTAATGTCTGAAGCAAACGTGGCACGACATAATGTCAAGGCCAGGCGCGGTTAGCACTGAGGAAATTTGCCAACTTCCTCGATTTCATCCCGTTTAGCTTGATTCTTTTAGAACTTCATGTTCCAATGGTTTAGAGCGTGTTTCTATGCTCAAAAACCCTTAAATCACCAACAATCCTCCCCCATTTTTCGGTTTTTCCTTTGATTCACAAACTGCCTTTGTTTTTAAGCAAAACATGCATAAACGAAAATGTCGTAAACGATTGAATTTCCGCGTAGTGTAGTCACGCATACAATATACCCGAAAATCATGGTGCTCGTAAACGTTTGAACCAATCAATCCATTTGGGTACTTGACGGTGACGCACGCATGTGTTACTTCACAAACCGTTAGGCAAACTTGACTCTTAATGGCCCTTGAGTCCCTATCCATTCATAAACGCATTGAGATTAAACTCGATATCTCATGAAGCGACCATAAACTTCACGTTTATATAGGTAGATTCTCTAATGGGTCACACCGCCCGATTGTGCTCCTACAATTAGCATTTTTTCAAAGAATCTATTAAGAAGAGTCCATCTTCAACCTCGCACTTGTAGGTGCATAACACATACTTGGGGGTGCATTTTTGTGTTCATCAATTTTCTAAGAATGGGTTTTCCACATTGAATTCAGCTCCAGCGCTAGCTGGATGTGAATTGGGTGTCCCACGACTAGAAAATGTTTATATGGGTTTTAGTCCCATCCCCTTCACAGACTTAGAGATCAAATCTCTAGCTAATCCCTTCGTCAAGTGATCGGCTAAATTCTGCTGTGACTTAACAAAATCCACAGATATCACCCCATGCGTAATGAGCTCTCTTACCGCACTATGTCTAACACCCAAGTGTCTAGACTTCCCATTGTATACATGGCTATATACTTTGGCCAATGTTGCAGCGCTATCACAATGAATCGATATGGGTGATATCGGTCTCTCCCACAATGGAATTTCATGTATCATGTTCTTTAACCATTCCGCTTCTTTCGAAGCTGCGGCTAGAGCAACAAATTGAGATTCCATTTTTGAACTACTGATGCAAGTTTGTTTTTTAGAAGCCCATGAGATGGCACCTCCCCGAAGTAGAAACACCCATCCACTTGTAGAAGAATGATCGTCTTCGTTCGAGATCCAACTTGCATCCGAATATCCTTCAATGACCGAAGGAAATTCAGAATATACAAGACCTAGGTTCATTGTTCCCTTAAGATACCGTAGTACCCTATGAACCGCTTGCCAGTGATCCACACTAGGATTACTTGTATATCGACTTAGTTTGCCCACCACAAAAGCTATATCTGGTCTTGTACTTGTCATCGCATACATCAAACTTCCAATGACCCTTGAATATTCAAGTTGTGACACGGGGTCTCCCTTATTAGGAAGAAGGTGTTTGGAGGATTCAAAAGGAGTATTCACCGGATGACAGTTCAAATACTGGTACTTCTTTAACACTTTCTCAATATAATGAGATTGCATCAAAGCTATACCTCCTTCTACTCTTTCTATTCTTATACCAAGAATGACTTCCGCCTCCCCCATGTCCTCATGGAAAATTTAGATGACAAGAAAGCTTTTGTCTGATTTATGCACTCTAGGTTAGTGCCAAAAATCAACATATCATCTACATATAGACAAATGATAACTCCATTTCCAGAGTTGTCAAATTTGCTATATACACATTTATCCGATTGATTTAAGACAAATCCATCAGAAAGCAACACCTCATCAAACTTTTGATGTCATTGCATATGTGCCTGTGTAAGTCCATACAATGACTTAACAAGCTTGCATACCTTGTGCTCTTGTCCCGTTACAACGAAACCTTCCGGTTGCTTCATGTATATCTCTTCCTCTAAATCACCGTTTAGGAAAGCAGTCTTTACATCCATTTGATGTACTAGAAACTTATGTATAGATGCTAAAGCAATTAACAATCAAATTGTTGAAATCCTGGCAACCGGTGCATAGGTATCAAAGTAGTCCATACCAAATTTCTGTCTAAAGCCTTGAATTACCAATCTTGCTTTAAATTTATCAATGGTACCATCCACTTTCATCTTCTTTCTGAAGATCCATTTATTTCCCATTGCTTTATGTCCTGGTGGTAAATCTACCAAAATCCAAGTGTTATTACCCACTATAGAGTCTATTTCATCATTAATTGCCTCTTTCCAAAATGATACATCTTGGGATTTCATGACTTCATCAAATGTCTTAGGATCATCTTCAATGATATGGCAATATAAATATTGCGAGCCAATGTCTTCCCTAGTTCCTTCCACTAGGTACATTTGAAAATCATTACCAAATGATTTTTCTTTCCTAGCCCTCTTACTCCTTCTATTTTCTGAAATTTGGAGGTCCCTTGATTCTTGAATTGTACTAGGCGCAAGAATCAAATTTTTAGGCATGCTAATTGATGAAAATCTCTTTTCATCAAATATGGCATCTCTCGATTCAATGATAGTATGAATCGATACGTGCTTATTAGGTTCTATAACATAGAATCTATAAGCCAAGGAGTGTTGGGCATATCCTATGAATATGCATTCAACTCCCTTTTCTCCTAAAGTTTTAAGTTTAGGTAGAGGTAGTCTCACTACTGCTCTACAACCCCGAACTCTGACATGTGCCAAATTTGGCTTATTATTATGCCAAATTTCATAAGGAGTAATGTTGCTTATACTATTTGGAACCCTATTTAGTAAGTAGCAAGCCGTTAACATGGCTTCTCCCCAAAATCCGTCATTTAGACCCGAGTAACAAAACATGGCATTAATCATTTCTTTCAAAACTCTATTCTTCCTCTCCGATACACCATTTTGTTGTGGTGTGTAGGGCGCTGTGGTTTCATGGATGATACCAACACTTTAGAAATAACTTGGATTAAAGTATTCCCCACCTCTATCGGTGCGCAACTTCTTAATAGAAGTTCCCTTTTAAAGTTCAACTTCACTCTTATAAATCTTAAATTTATCAAGAGCTTCATCTTTGGAATGCAGCAAATAAACATAGCAAAATCTAGAACAATCATCTATGTATGTAACTACATATTTCTTGTTTCCTAGAGATGGTGATGCATGAAAATCACATAAATCGCTATGTATCAAATCAAGTATATTGCTTTCTCTAGTAACCTTATAGAATGGTTGCCTAGTAATTTTAGTAAGCATACAAGTTCTACATTTATCAATATTCATGTTGAATGAAGGAATTAAATCATGCTTCGACATATTATGCAATCTTTTGTAATGAACATGTCCTAAACGTGCATGCCATAGTGTAGATATATCAACATGTGAATTCATAGATTGAGTAGAAATTTCATGCTCACAATTCATGTAAAAAGAAGAAACAATTTTATTAATACTTAACTTGAACATTCCATTACACAAGTATCCCTTTCCAACAAACATACGACCTTTTGATAATACATAGTTATCGGCTTCATACACTTGCCGATAACCTTGTTTATTCAAAATAGTACCCGACACAATATTTTTTCTAATATTTGATACAAACAGAACATTACTAAAAACAACAGTTTTTGCCGAAGAGAATTCTAACTCTACTCGGCCTAGTCCTAGGATTGGGGCAGTTGACTCGTCTCCCATGTGAAGAACTCTTCCTTCACTTGTAGTGGCAAATGATTTGAACAATCCCTTGTCTCTACAAACATGTGCCGTGCACCGGAGTCAACCCACCATGAAGTCTCATCATCCTGCATAGCAAAGATTTCAGAAAAGTTAGAGACATAATCTATATTAGAGTATGTATCTATCTTAGTTTCCAAACTTGAAACTAACGATTTCTGACCTTGAGATTTCTGCTCTTGGTTTTTAGTACCAAAAGCATTGCCTTGAGCCTTCTCGCTCTTCCCCTTTCCTAAGCGGCAATCACGTTTGAAGTGCCCCGCTTTTCCGCAAGTCCAACAGACATTTCCTTTCGAAGGATGCTTCTTGTTCGGACCTTTGCTAGCATAATCATTTGGCCTTTTCTTGCCCTTGTTCTTGTTCATCTTTTGAGAACTAGCCTCCATCACATTCACATTAGGTGAAGTTTCATCCACTTCCATCGTGTCCTTTTCCCGCACACGAAGTTCCTCTTCCATTCGCAATTCCTTTGCGAGTTCCACAAGAGACATCTTTTCCTTTTTGTGCTTCAAGGTACGTCGGAATTCCTTCCATGCTGGTGGTAATTTGTCAATTATACTTGACACCGAGATGGCCTCATCCATCTTCAATTTTCGTTGAGCAAATTGCCCCAAGATACGTTGTATCTCATGGAACTGTTCCATCACAGGACGAGAATCCACCATCTTGTAGTTGTTGAAATTACTCACAAGAAACTTGACGCTCGAGGCGTCCTCAGCCATGTATTTCGATTCAAGTGTTTCCCATAACTCTTTTGCAGACTCAACATTTTGATATAAATCAAATAAAGGATCGGACATACCGTTGAGGATATGTCCTCTAGCGATGTAGTCGTCGTTTTCCCACCTACTTCGATCACGGAATGCAGCCACCAGTGCGTCATCTCCAACTTCAGGGCATGGTGTAGACAGCACGTACACCACCTTCAAATTTGTTAGTAGAAAGTGCATCTTCCTCCTCCAACGCCGGAAATCAGTTCCTTCAAATTTGTCTATAGCTTCTGGAACAGATGCATCATATCTCTTACGCTCGCCATCGATTAGCAGAATATTGATTTCGTTTGTAGTTGCTGGGTCGTCTTGTATCTTCACTTTACAGCAACACTTATGTACGGGGTCTTCGATGCCAACAAGAATGTCGTCTAAATGTAGCTTTCTTCACTTGTAATGAAACGGTCCCTTGGATATCAGATTGTATCGCGTAATTTCGCTGTCCGAAATCAATATTTCCACCCTAACACTTATGCCTTGGGTTACAGGAAACTTGAAGTGAGATAATCCAAAATGAAAACACTGTATTTTCAGGCAGGAAAAATACAGCAGGCTTATGGTCTCATGCAATTTGAAGATCAAAGATAGGATTGAGTTATCTAGCAATTGCACAGCAATTTTTTCGTGTCCCATTTATCAGATATCATCTGATATATATAGAGAGTCAAAAGAGACGAAGAAAAGATGTCTCCGGAGCTAAAAGGTGCGACTGTGTCCGTTTGCCGCGCGCCTGGTGTAGACATTAGCTCGCCGCGTTTTGCCTTGACATTACGTTAATGTCTGAAGCAAACGCGGCACGACATAATGTCAAGGCCAGGCGCGGTTAGCATTGAGGAAATTTGCCAACTTCCTCGATTTCATCCCGTTTAGCTTGATTCTTTTAGAACTTCATGTTCCAATGGTTTAGAGCGTGTTTCTATTCTCAAAAACCCTAAAATCACCAACAGAATTCATTCAAGCAAACGCTTTCACGGGATCCTGGGACGAATTCCGGCTTTGGCGGGAAGTGAGGACGCTTCTGAAGGGTGGTCATTGTGCTTCCCATCAGCCTTGCTATCTATTTTTCCTTCCTCCCTAGTGTGAACTGCAACATTTATCCTATCTATGGGCCAGGAGCTCCCCAAGGTAGTCCGAGTTGCGCTAATGGGCCCTTAAAGGCATGGTTACCCTCGTCCTGTCCATTTTGCATTTAGTATTTGACATCAAACGGACCCGCATTTGTCTTTCTCCTTCCCAACAAAGCCCGCCATTTAGATAACCCTATCCTATCTACATTTTCCATCTTCTCCACCCAAAATTCAATCCAAACAAGTTCAGAAACAGAATCAACCATGGCGTTTTTGTGAACCCTTTCAGCTGAGCTATGGCTTCCATCCCAAACTCAACCTACAAGGCAATCCCACACATCTGAATTCAAACTCAAAAACAGAGCAGCACGTACAAGAATGAGGGTCTTAGCACCAACTGCTAACGCCCAATTATTGTCCAGGGAGCATCACAGATGTGGATCGAGTCGAATACCTAGCAGCTCAGGTCATGCTCCACTAGTCCCAAGATCATACGGCTTTGACAATTTAGCAACGAAGCTGATGAGCCGCGGTTCATTGCTTAAAGCAGAGGCTTTCTGGCAGGATGTATCACCACCACGAGCCACTTCGATCGAAATGGATCCCATCACAGACTGCGATCAGTTTGATCAGATCCTGCAACAAGCGCAGGAGCTCTCTCAGCCTATCGTCGTGGACTGGATGGCGGCTTGGTGCAGGAAATGCATTTTCTTGAAGCCCAAGTTGGAGAAGCTGGCGGCTGAGTTTGATTCCAAAGTGAAATTTTATTATGTGGATGTGAATAAGGTGCCGCAGGCGCTGGTAAAAAAGGGGAATGTGACCAAAATGCCGACGATTCAGGTCTGGAAAGACGGGGAGATGAAGGAGGAGGTCATCGGAGGGCATCAGGCGTGGCTGGTCATCGAGGAAGTCAGGGAGATGATCCGCAAATATGTTTAGTATTTGCTTTTGTGCAGTTCAGGTTGTGGTTTTGGTTTTCCATTGTAAGTATGTTTCTCAAATGTTTTTATGAACCTGGAGAAATTGCATTACAGCCTTGTGTTAGAGTAGAAAATTTTCTAATAAAATTGTAGATAAGAGAAACTTGCTGAAACCATTTTTCAATGTTGGAATTAAACAGTAACAGAGTTGTGATGACCTAAAAATGGACTGAACTTCTAAAGGTGCATATCAAATCCTCGCGTCAAGTCATTACAGAAAATTTCCTATATTTTTAAGAGAAAATACCAGGAAGAATGGGCACTAGGAAGAATAAGGCTCTCCTAAGAGCTTTTAGTTACAAGGAATTGTAAGTTAGCTTGACGTAAAAGGTTCACGGAACTCAAAACTTGTCTAGATTTACGACTAAAATTGTGATAGTTGACAGTTACTCTTTCAATTTTGAATTACTTGGATGTGGTACAGTACCTGATGCCATTTGTTCGGGTTCAATTGTATCTTGTTTGGTTCAAAAAATAAACGTAGGCTAGAGAAAGCTAGATGCTCGAAGGAGCTTAGTCTTACATAGGAATCTAAAAAACAGTAGAGAAACAACTGAAGCAATTATAGAATACCCGAGTATTGGATTTGAAATGGTTCTTCAGTCTTTTTGACAACTTACAGTATTTCCCAAGCATAGTAGATGCCTGTATACAATAGCTATATTGGGGATAATACTTGGAGACAGATTACTTCACATTTGCCGAATTGCTGGAGTAGTCTAACTTACTGATCATTAGATTATTCATTTCTTGTCTAAGATATAAAGCCAAAGGTAAAAGATAGTCTCCAGCGAATTGAATTCTTTACTCTTTGTTTCAAGATTTCCTAAGAAGAGTAAGGTACTAGATTCCATATCTTAGTTGCTATATAATGTTTCCAGTTTTAGCTTCAATTCAATCACATCCAACAACTCCTCTGCTTTCACTCCCTGAAAAACTCCGAGCCAAACATGTCTCAAGTCGAGGAAACACCAATCATGTTACAAGCGAGGTACCGAGTGAAGACGTTAATGGAAGAGGTACTGACCCGATTTGGTAAAAATGAAGCATTTCTGAGGAAAGACCTGCAAAAGCTGGAAAAGTTGTTAGGCGACATTCATTCGTATATTGGGGACTGTGGACGACAAAATCAGATTAAACTGATGAAGGAAATTGAGGAGAAGTTGCACCTGGCTGCAGATTTTCTAGAAGAGGTTCCTTTCAGAGCTGTTGATGGGGCTAAAAATGAGCTAGGCAGAGAGATGGATGCTCCAATGTTTGACGTAAGGAGAAAGTTAAGCAGACCGCTTTCATCTAGCTCCCAAACACCTAAAACCAAGAGCCTCAGTGAAAAACTTGAAGAAATCAACAGTTCATTACAGTATCTGATTAACCAAAGTGAAGCACATAATTTGCAGAAGGGTGTTATACCTGGTTCTGATTTGAGCTGTAAGCCACAGCTTGAACCGAAGAAACCTCGATGCTCAACTCAAGAAGAAGTGGAGATGATTGGAAGATCTGAGGAGTTAAAACAACTGATTAATGTGTTACTCGAGCCTGCAAAGAATGAAGAAGCACCACTGCAGATCATTCCCATATTTGGCCAAGAAGGTATAGGAAAGACTACTTTAGCTCGGGCTGCGTATGATCACAAGCAAATCAAAGACCACTTCGATCTCAGGGTGTGGGTGAGTGCATCGGCCAGCATTGAGGCCAAGTGGGTCTCAGGAAAGATCTCTGAAGCAGTTGCACCAAACAGGAGAGCGGAGCTGGAAAGCGTCGATGAAATTCTGGCAGTCTTGCTAGAAGATTTGGGAGGTAAGAGTTTCTTTTTGGTACTGGATGATGTTACAGGTACCGAAGTAACCTTGCCTAGGTTGAAGTTGCTCAAGGATTGTCTGCTGAGGCTCAACACAACAAGGAGGAACAAGATTGTCATTACAACTAGCAGTAATGAGGTTGCAAAAGAGATGGATATGCATAGTCAGTTTCATCTGCAGAAACTATCTCATGATCATTGTAAGGCTATTTTCCAAAAGGAGGTTTCAGAAGGCATTCAGGTGAATGACAAGGATATAGAAAATTTGGTAACCTTGGCTGAAGGGATACCATTAGCAGCAAAGGTTTTGGGAAGCATAAATGATTGGAAGGCAGTGATTGAGTCCGGTATCAACCATCTACCACAAGATGTTTTAAAAACAATACAGGAAGAAGATAGGCCAACCTTTGGGGCACTAAACCGGAGTTATCTTCATTTGCCACCGGACGCGCAACTGTGTTTCGCATATATGTCTATGTTTCCTCCAAATATACCAATTGAGAAGGGCAATGTTATTCAACTTTGGATTGCTCATGGGTTTTTTCCTTCTCGCCCATCTCCTGTAATGGAAAATATGGGGGAAGCATGCTTAAACACCCTCTTGGACAGTTGTTTGATCGAACCTGCTGAGAGGGATTCGTACGGGTACATAAGCAGTGTCAGGTTGGCCAGAATCGCATGGGAGTTGGCATCTCAATTGCTGCTGGGTTCAACTGAAAACCATGTGTCTGGTTATTCTGGCCTACAGCTAGTTCAAGCTTCCCAAACTGATGCAAAACTGCATACATTCTTTTCAGTGGGGAATAATGTCGACAGTTATGGTAGCTACGACTTTGGCAGCCTAAGAGTGCTGAATTTAAGCAGGTCCCAGTTCAAGCAGTGGCCTGTTGCCTTTGACAAGTTAATACATTTGAGGTATCTAGATGTTTCTGGAACAAAAGTCGCAGAGCTTCCTGAATCAATTTCAAAACTCATATATATACAAACGATAAGAGCTATAAACTGCTCCTATCTGGAAAGGCTTCCAAAAGACCTGTCCAATCTCGAAGAGTTGAGGCATTTTTGTATAGATGCAGACAACGAGGCCATTCGGAAAGGTAATATGCCTTTAGGTCTAGGCACTCTGACTTGCCTTCAAACTCTACCCCTCCTAGTTGTAAGTAAGGACGATCCGCATATAGGCGTAGAGGTGTTGGGGCCTCCTAAAAATCTCCGTGGAAAATTGACTGTCTGCAACCTCGAGCATTTGACCCCAAAAAAAGCAGAGGGGTGGAAGTTAATGGAGAAGGCTGGGATAGATGAGTTGCAATTTGAATGGAGCATGAACAAAAGTCCACAAGGAAACAATGAAACAGAGGTCCTAGAGAAACTGCAGCGTGAAACAGAGGTCCTAGAGAAACTGCAGCCTAATGCCAATCTGAAAAGTTTTACTCTGCAAAACTTTGCTGGCAATCAAATCACCATTACTGCACTACTCAAGAATCTAATGATGCTCAAACTGAGTAATTGTTACAAGTGCGAGAAACTCCCCACATTAGGAACGCTGCCATGTCTAACCGAACTTCATATAGAAGGAATGGATAATCTGGTAAATATAGGTCCGGAGTTGTACACAACTGGAACTGCAGGTGCAGATGAGAGTAAATCAAAATTATTTCCCGCACTCAGAAAGTTCACTTTGATGTATCTGGCTAAGCTCAAGTCCTGGTCAAAAGCAGAAGGTGAAGATAATGAAGTGTTTCCTTTGCTAGAGGAACTGAGAGTTGAAGGGTGTGATGAGTTGGTCAGCACCCCAAGTCATTTTCAGTCTTTGAAGAGATTACATGTTGAAAGTGTCAACAGCGGAGAGCCATTAGCTAACATATGCAGCAATATCGCCAGCCTAACATCAGTCCACATATCAAGTGTTAAGAACCTGCAATCTCTGCCAGAGGGGATCTTAAGAAACAATCCAAATCTTTCATCTCTCCTAATTTGGAATTGTCCTGAATTAACTCAGATACCAAAACCAGATACATGGAGCTGCAGCAGCTCACTTCGCTCGCTGAGCATAGATGAATGTGAGAAACTGGAAAACCTACCAGAGAATCTAAACAATGCCTCTTCCCTGACAGAGTTGATTATATCCCAGTGCAATAGCCTGAAGTCCATTCCAAGTGTTGATGGCTTGTGCTCTCTCCGGAGATTGAAATTTGAGTGGTGCAGTGGTTTAGAGAGCCTGCCAAGTGGACTGCAATCTTGCACATCTCTGGAGCATCTAACCGTCAAGGGCTGCCCAAGTCTGACTTCTGTACAGGATGAAGGTTTGACCAACCTGACTTCCCTCTGTTCTGTAAATATAATAGGCTGTGAGAAGCTGACGGCTTTGCCTCTTCGGGAGTTGCTCCATTACCTCATCAAGCTCAGGCGACTGGAAATTGAGGGTTTTACTGAAGATCCCCTTGGACTAACAATTGAGTATCCAGGACTCACTGGTTGGGCTCGTTTCAAAGCTTTGCCAAAGCCATTTCAGACCCAGAAAATCAAAAGGGCATGGACCATTGATCCCAAACTGATAGAGACTTTTGCAACAAAAGCAGTGGTAAGTTTGTGCTTGACATGCTAATTATCTTTAACCAATTCCCTAGGTAGACAAACTGGCAATGTGATTTAATTTCTGAGTATCTTTTGAGTTTGGCTGGCAGGGATTTCTGGAGGCCATGCAACTATTTGAGACTGGTGTTAAGGAGATCACGCGATAGAGAATCTTGCACCATGCCAGGTGTATATTAGATTCAGAGCCGTCTTCCTGGAAAAAACAATAACAATCCAGAAGATGATTCCTTGGTGAATGTAACAGTTATTTGTTTTGTTTTTTTTTGCAGGGTAAGCTCCTTAATGCTTTGTCTTTGGTCACTTCTTACATTAGTCATATGACGAAAATTATCTGTCTACTAAAGAAGATTACCGGTTTCAGCAATCATGGTTGTCATACATAAAAAAAAAAAGATTTGGTAAAGATTGATGCAGAAGAAGCTAGAACACCATCCCAGGTCCTACGAATGAAAAGACTTTTCCTAGGTGTACCTGATATCATGATTTGTATACAAATAAAGAGGCGACAATAACTTTTGTTGACAAACAATAATAATAAGCACTAGCAAGCCCTGTTGTTCTAATTGTTTTTGTGGGAGAAGGCTGTATCCAGATTCCAGTAAACACTTTTACTTGGAACTATGATATTGCAACGTAACCTTACATGATCCATAGAACCCGATCCATGTAATGTATCCTTTGCGTTTTGCAAAAGCCGCATGTAGTTGCCTCATAAATTCAGACTATTAAGTTCTTTCTCTTTGAACCAAGTTCTACTAACGACTCCAAAGAAAAATTCCCTATTGGAATTGGTCTGCCTTAAAAACTATCATAAAGAACACAATTTTCCCATGTCTGAGTTTTCGCTAATATACTTTGAAATGAGATCTTAACATATAAGAACAGTACGTCATGTGGTTGTAGCCTGTTTGGCATGAAACTTCATCGGAAAAGAAAAACATATAAGAACAGTACATTTTGTGCTTACCACAAGTGAGGTTGTAGACTTGTAGTTATACCAAGTAAATGCTGGCAGAATGCATGATGGATGAGTTTCATACTTAGACACAAGAGCTTTCACAGCAGATGAATCTTCAAAATTTTCAAACTAGACACTAGAGTCCAAGCTCAGTTGTATGTATCCTACCAGTGACAAAAATAGTCTATCTATTCCACAGTTCCATAATGACCTTTTATGCCATGGTGGAGAGAACCACACATAGCAATCTAATCACAAGCATCTACTCCAGCTATGGCCATTGCTTCTTTTATCTGAGTTGATTTCAAAACATCAGAAAAGTACAATTTTGGGAGGTGGTGAATTTAAAAAGTAAAATAAAACAGAACCATGTTACTTATTTGAATTGAGTATATGGGGGAGTAAGACCACACACCCTTGGGCTTGCAAATTAGTTACTGAGACCGGCAATCTGCATGCAATTTCAAAACTTTAAGCAAGTTATATTCTTTTGTTTTGGCATATAGAAAAGACAGGTATTCCAAGTTGTATGAATGACTCATGTATGTCAACAATTCAACAAGATTTTGATACAAGATACATAACTGGTGATGGAAAACGTCAAATTAATACAACACTTGTATTTCATAAAGTAATATTCCATAGAAAACATAATCTCCATCCATGAAAGAACATTACATTAAGAAGGCATCATGAACAGGGAGAGGCACGGTAGCAATGTGAGCCACCCATAGTTCAATCCTGAAAAGTTAATAATCAAGTCATTAAATAAGAACTTGCGAGTTACTGGATGCAGAAAGAAGAATCAAAATAATGGTAGTGAAAACATACATAGCCCGCTGAGCCATGTCAATCTGGGGTTCAGCTTGTTCAAGATCTGGATAAATTTGAATGCCGGAGTCCCTGAATGATTGACCAGAATGATTAATTGCACAAGAAACTACTATCAATTTCTCAAGAACATTACATAAACTTCCTGGCAAAGTAGAGGAAGGGCTCTGAGCAGTTGTAATTTGACTTTGCAGATATCTCACAATACTGTAGATTCTTCTTCCTGTGGAAAGTAACATGCTTTGCCTCGACCTGCCTGTTCCTCTCATCAACCTTGTTCCCACACAAAACAATGGGAATATTCCCACAAGCCCTATAAAAAGATAACAGAAGTCAAAACTTGCTCTGCCACCAATAATTTGGCATCATATGATCATGGCATGCAAATTAAAAGATGAAAAAACACAGCAGCAGCAGCAATAACAAACCTGCATAGGTCGCGATACCAAGTAGGGACATTCTTGTATGTCAAACGAGCAGTAACGTCGAACATGATAATGCTGCAGTCTCCATTAATACTGCACATGGGAGAGTTAAGATCAACAGGGATTCTCCAAAACTCATCACAGATAATTGAGTAATATACATACAAAAATAAATTCTTTGACATGCCATTATCAGAGCATGAGTAGTTGTAAATAAACAAAACACTCAATTTGATAAATATGGACAAAAAGAGATTATATATTTATAAACATTTGATAGGAAAGCAAACTTACTAATAACCATCACGAAGACAACGAAACCTCTCTTGGCCAGCAGTGTCCCAGCAGTAAAACCTGAGCGGCCCCAGGGTAGTTAAGAAATCCAATGGATGAACGTCAACACCAATGGTGGCTGCAGTTCAAAAGGCCATATAAAGAAAGAATAACTACAAAAGTCACTATATCCACATGTTTCTCCCATAAAACAAACTTAGAAATAGTAGCACTCACGCTCCAAATTCATCACAAACCGGCCAGTCAGATGGCGCTTAACGAAGGTAGTCTTACCTGCAAGAATTATAGCACCGTAAACCAGAATTTAAGCAACGAAAAATAAAATTAAAAACCAAAACCTTACATATACAGATATAAAACAATTAATAATTCCACACAGTCGAGTAACAAATGAATAGTATATATAATCGCTCACCGGTTCCACTATCGCCGACAATAAGAACGTTGAAGCTAGGGTAACCAACGGTCTGCTGGTTCGGCAACGCCTGTAAAACATGTCCAACTCAAATCAGCCACACCGATTCAAAATCGGAATATAAAAAACGCAAGCAATCGAATCCGACGAGAATTTTACTAATTACCATTGAGGAGTGAGCGATAGATTGACGACGAGAGGGGGAGGAGTGAGCGTCGCGAGAGTGAAGCGGACAAATACAAAGCTTACGCGAGTAGCTGTGTTTTGACAAAGCTTAAAAGTACCGAGAGAAACGAGACTCGGCTTTTTCTGATTTGTTTGGGTTGGGCCGTCGACTCATCGGCCAGGTTACGAGGTTGGATTGAATTTTAAGACGTACACATGTTGGTAGGGTGCAAACGAGACGATACGATACGTTCGTGAGCTATTCGTGAACGAGTTCGGTCAAAACTTGGTTAAAATTCGACTCGATCTTAAACGAGTCAAGCTCGAACACAAATTTGAAGCTCGTTAAATAAACAAGTCAAGTACGAGCAAGAGGGTGCTCGACTCATTTATGTTCGCGAACCACTCGTTTATGTGCTCGTTAACATACTCGATTAACACTCGTTTATATACTCGATTAGAAATCTATTATATTGTTTCAAACTCGTTAATGAGCTCGATTAAAGTAATTTTGAACACTTTAAAATATTTTTTCAGTGAAAGCTCGTTTCAACTCGTGAAAAACTCGACTAAAGTTCGTAAATAGTAAATAATCACATTAATTTAAATTACTTTAATTACTTGTATAAAGCTCGAGCTTGGCTCGAAACTCGTGAAAATTAAACAGGCCGAGCTCGAACACATGTTTTCAAAATTCGATAATACTCGCGCGAACTCGTCAAATTTTAAATGAACCAAGCTTGAGCAACCTAATACTCTGTTACAGGCAAGGTTCTAAAAAACGCTAGGCGTTAGTCGGGCGGAAAGGGTCCTCGAGGATTAATCGGGGCCTAGACGGGGATTAATCGGTTTTACAATATTATATTATTTTTATATTTATTAATGAAAAATAATTATTTTAATATATAGTTATTTTATACAGTTAACAAAAGAGGAAGAAATTTATTTTTAACAATACCTTTATAATTCGTACACATAGTATATTGTATTGTCTTAATATGATTTTAAATTGTACTTAATATTTGAAAGGATGAGTTTGATATGTTATTTTGAAATATGAGCTTTAATTATTGAAATTCGAATTTGAGTGGTTTAAATAAAATATTATGCTGATTTAAATTTATGGCCGGTATTTTCAAACTTGAAAAGGAAAGGGCTTTTAGATATTGGGCCATGTTTATATTAGTCAGTATTTATTGAATTAAAAAATACTAAAATAAGTAGACATACTGTTCATCATCCTTTAAGAAAAAACCCTAATGAGCGCCGAGTGGCTCGACTACACCGTGGGAAGCACCATTGAAGCCGACGAGGAGTTATTCATCTTCAACATTCAACTTGTCCGGCGATTTGGCCGAATTATACAGAAACCCACCACTAAGTCTTCATGTAGCCGATTTATTGCACCGTTTTGAACAAATCGGAACGGCTTTGAGAAAATGACCGCCTAGGCGGCCGTTTTCTCGAACACTGGTTACATGTTGATACTTACGCAGATAGGTGGAAGTCCAGTCAGGTTTTTTGAGTTAAGTTCAATCACGGTTTGCTGTTAGTTAGCTGTTTGTACAGTAGAAACTGACTTTTGCTTTACGACGTCGTTTGGTTTAGAGGTTCAGTTGCTCTATACGACGTCGTGTAATGTGACTATTCCCTATTTTTAAACTCCATTGAGTTCAATGTAAAAGCTAACAGATTTGATCCCTAAATCGATTCGTTTCTTCTACTCGATTGGACTCCATGGAAGTTTGATCGGAGCTCAGGCGAGCTCACTTCTCATGGTATCAGAGCCAAACGACACGACTAGTAAGCGTTTCTAACTTGTCCTGCGTTTTGGTTAACATCGGTTGGATAGATTGAAAATGGCATCTCCAATAGCTGAAAAATCCAACACAAGGTCTGATGTTACTCCGATCATTGATGCAGTAGATGATGATGATGATGACCTATATTATGTTAGTAAAAACGAAGTTACTGGAAACCCTATTGTTAGTAAGATTCTAACAGGTCGAGATAACTTTGTCTCATGGAAGAAATCCATGGAGATTGGTCTGTTTGCAAGGCTGAAGTTGAGCTTCATTCAAGGGAAGTATCCCAAGCCTAATGATAAGAAGATGCAGGCGAAATGGCAACGATGTAATGATGTTATTATGTCCTGGCTGATCAGCTCGGTTTCGGAGGATATTGTTGGACAAATCCTCCATGCTAAGGACGTGATGACAGCTTGGAACATACTTCATGCTCGGTTTGCTGGAACTAAAAGAATCGAGGCCGGGGGTCTCGTCCATAGTGGTCCCCCCCCTTTGGTGATTGACCGAACAAATAGGCCTAGACCTATGCCCCTTAATGAGATTAAATGAATGCTATTCTGCTATTAGAACTCATGTATTTGCTATGCCAAGAGTACCAGATATGGATGTTGTTTTTGAAATGGCTACTAGGGAGGAGAGCCAGAGAAATGCGACTAAAGCTAAGTATGTTGAGGCCTCTGCTCTCTATGGCCAAAACATGGGAAATAATTTCCATAGTGGTCAGGGTAATTGTCAGAATGCTCCAAGCAACAACACTTATCAAGGTAATCAAGTCAATGAAAATCAGCTGAGGCAAATGAATGCAGGAAGAGGAGGCTTCAACAAGAACAAACCTAGATTTTTCTGTACTCATTGCCAAATGACTGGTCATTTAAAAGAAAGTTGCTACAAACTTGTGGGATATCCACAAGGTCACAAGTTATTTAAAGGACCAGGTTCTTACAAGTCAGGAAATTGAAGGAAACTTCAAGCTAACAATGTTGCTTCTTCTGATGAAACTGATACATCTTCAAACAAATCTACCAGCACCTTTAGCGATGAACAACTTAATCAAATCATGGCCATGATTAAGGCTGGAGGGATAGATAAGTCTGCACCTAACATGGAAATGGCAGGTACAGTTTTCTCGTATGCTGCAGGTACATCTTACTCCTATGCCAATTTTGCTAATATTGATTGTTGGATAATTGATAGTGGAGCCACTTGCCATTTTACTTACAAGCCTGAGTTGCTTAGTGATTTACATGACCTGAAACATAGTCATGGAGTTATATTGCCTACTGGTGAGACTGTTTTTGTCAAACAAAGTGGGACTTGTCACCTGAAAAATGGTTTGACTCTGTATGGAGTTTTATTAGTTCCTCACTTCAGAGTGAACTTGTTGTCAGTTAGTAAGTTGATCAATGATTCTCAGTGCAAGGTCTCCTTTTCTGATTCAACTTGCCTTATACCGGACCATCTGTTCAAGATCACCCTGGAGACTGGTACACTCAATGATGGTTTATATACCTTTGCTGCCAAGGTTGATCATTGCAATGCAGCAGGAGCCAAAACTGAATCAGCTGACACCTGGCATGGAAGGCTTGGACATGCTCCTATTGCTGTCATAAATAGTTTACTAAGACAAACTACAAACAAATTACATTGTAAAGACAGCAAGTTCAATTGTTCAGTTTGTCCTTTGGCCAAACAAACAAAGTTACCTTTTTCAACAAGCACTCATACAGTTGATTCACCTTTTGCTCTTATTCATGGGGATGTTTGGGGACCATTCCATGTTCCTACTTTTACTGGCGCTCAGTATTACTTTTACTGAACAAGAGCTACTTGGACTTATTTGCTGAAACAAAAATCAGAAGCAGCTGATTGCCTAATTGGTTTTTTTTGCCATGGTTCATACACAATTTTCCACTGTTGTGAAAACTTTTAGGACTGACAATGGTGGTGAGTTTTTTAGTGACAAGCTTGTTCAGTTTTTGAGATTACAAGGTTGTATTCACCAGTCCAGTTGTCCCTACACACCACAATAAAATGGTGTGGTAGAAAGAAAACATCGACATTTGTTGGAAATGGCTAGAGCTCTTCTTATTCAGTCAGGTTTACCCAAAAGTTTTTGGGGAGATAGTATTTTGACTGCCACTTATCTCATTAATAGATTACCTACTCAGATTTTGAAAGGAAGATCACCTTGGGAAATGCTCTTTCATTCGGTCCCCACAATTGATCACTTAAGGACTTTTGGCTGTCTTTGCTATGTCACTGTTCCTTCACAGCAGAGAGATAAACTTGATCATAGAGCACTTCAATGTGTTTTTCTTGGCTACCATGTGGGACAAAAGGGTTACAAGACTTATTGTCTTACCAATAATCAAGTCATTGTGAGTAGACATGTTACTATTAGGGAAGACATTTTTCCTAACAAGGCTTTTCATACTCAGCAATCACCCAAAAATACTGTTCCTCTTCCTGTCATCCCTGTATCAGATGAGGACCCTTTATTTGATGACACTGCTGATTTTGACTACATTCCTGATTCAAAACAGCCAGAGGCAAATTCTTCTAATTCCGACATATTTTTTGATGTCAATGATCCAGAGATTATTGTTCATACAAGTGATCCTGTACCAGCTCCAAGAAAATCTCAAAGAGCAACAAAGGCACCCATTTGGACCAATGATTTTATTTGCCATAATGCTGCTAAAATCACCTCTCCTCACATCATGAGTAAATTTGTCACTTATGAGAGGTGTTCACCTGCACATCAGCACTTTGCTATGCAAATTTCAGATATTAAAGAGCCTAAATCTTTCACTCAAGCTACTAAAGATGAAAAATGGATAACAGCTATGACAAAGGAGATTACAGCTCTTGAACAAAATGGTACCTGGCATATTACTGATCCACCACCAGGTAAAACCATTGTTGACTGCAAATGGGTTTATAAGGTGAAATTTAATGCTGATGGTAGTGTTGAAAGGTACAAAGCTAGGCTGGTAGCAAAGGGATATACACAAGTGGAAGGACTTGACTATCAAGATACATTTGCTCCTGTTGCAAAAATGACCACAGTTAGATGTTTATTAGCTGTGGCAGCTGCATGACAATGGCCAATCTATCAACTGGATGTCAATAATGCCTTTTTACATGGGACTCTTGATGAGGAAGTCAACATGAAACTCCCCACAGGCTTTTACAAAAAGGAGAAATCTCAGGGAAAAGTTTGTAGACTTCTCAAAAGCATTTATGGCCTCAAACAAGCATCAAGACAATGGTTTGCAAAATTTAGTGAGTCTTTGTTAGACTTTGGCTTCCATAAGAGCTTAAATGACTACTCTTTATTTACACTGGAGAAGGGAGATGAATTTATTTTGCTATTGGTTTATGTGGATGATGTTATTCTCACTGGCACTTCTTAGGCACTTATGGATCAAATCAAAGATTACATTCATAAGAAGTTCCAAATAAAAGACTTGGGAAATCTGAAGTATTTCTTAGGCCTTGAGGTGGTCAGAACAGCTGATGGCATTTTTCTAAACCAAAGAAAGTATACATTAGAACTCTTGGAGTCAGCCAATCTTACTGATTGTAAACCTGTTCACACACCTATGGAGCTCAAACACAGACTCAGCTTATCCACATCACCTTTATTGGATGATCCATTACAGTACAGACAACTAGTTGGAAAATTGATTTATTTAACCATCACCAGACCTGATTTGGCTTACACTGTCCATGTTCTAAGCCAATTTATGCAAAAGCGTTCCATTGAGCATATGCAGGCTGTAACAAGGGTATTGAGATTCATTAAGCGTGCTCCAACACAAGGCTTATTCTTCCCAGCCAAATCAGACCTCACACTTAAAGCCTTTTGTGATGCTGATTGGGCCTCCTGCCCTCTTACCAGAAAATCCATCACTGGCTACTGCATTACATTGGGTCCTTGTGCTATTTCTTGGAAGATAAAGAAGCCACCTGTTATATCTAGATCTTCTGCAGAGTCAGAATATAGAAGCAGGGCAGCCACATGTTGTGAATTAACTTGGTTGGCCAGACTTTTAGCTGACATGAAGGTGCCCATTCTCTCCTCTATTTCTTAGCATTGTGACAACAAAGCCGCCATTCACATTGCCCACAATCATGTCTTCCATGAAAGAACAAAACATGTGGAGTTAGACTGCCATTTGATTAGGTCTCATGTCACTTTGAAGTTCATCAAACCAGTCCATCTGCCTACTTCAGATCAACCTACAGACATTTTTACGAAGCCTTTAACTATGGATCAACTGCGCCATCTTTGCTCCAAGCTGGGAGTTTCTAATTTTTTACACTCCGCAGCTTGAGGGTGGTGTTACAGGTTGATAATTACGCAGATAGGTAGAAGTCCATTCAGGTTTTTTGAGTTAAGTTCAATCAGGGTTTGCTGTTAGTTAGTTGTTTGTACAGTAGAAACTGACTTTTGCTTTATGACGTCGTTTGGTTTAGAGGTTCAGTTGCTCTATACGATGTCGTGTAATGTGACGATTCCCTATTTTTAAACTCCATTGAGTTCAATGTAAAAGCTAACAGATTTGATCCCTAAATCGATTCGTTTCTTCTATTCAATCGGACTCCATGGAAGTTTGATCGGAGCTCAGGCGAGCTCACTTCTCATACTCGACTAGACTCGTTTACAGCCCTACATGTTGGAGATGTGTCGTGAAAGTTACACAACCTTCGCGTTCCAAGTCTAGGATAATACGGGTCGGCAAAGAGTTTCGGTTTGTTTGCTTTTTGTTGAGTTTTGATTTTGAAAAATTCTATTTGGTCCCCGATCTTGGGTTGATGATACTTGAGACCCCTGTTTGTTGTTATTGTTTACATATATATAAATGGAAAATATTTCCAATTTGACTCAAATTGAAATTTCAATTTCCTTTGTGACCATTTCCCAAATTTGTTTTTCAAAATGGACACATTCCCTTAGGTTCTGTTGACAACGACGCCTAAAACTTATAGCGTTGTTATGAACAACACCTAATGTCCAGTGTCGTTTTTTTACTTAAACAATGCTGACTAAGCAAGCTGACATGTCATATCCCTTCAGCGATGTTCGTAACATCGCTTTAGCATTCGTGACAGATCAGCGAAATCTCGTTCCTCAATTTTCATATACCTTCGAACAAAGAAATACATGGGTCCATCAAGATGAAAATCCGAGACCCAAGCCTCGGAGAGTCCATCCCTATGTAAAACAACGAAAACTAAATGAAGGAAGTAAAGTAAGTAGAATGACACAATGATATATAGTGGAAACTCAGATACTTCAACTAGTACCTCAGAAAATCACACAAGAAGGATTTCATAATAACTTCTTGTATTAATGTGTTATCGGTTACAAGACTTACACTACACCACTTTCACCCATATGCGACAGGACATGAAACGCTGTTGCAAAACAGACGTAGCATAAGACCTATAGCAACAAGCACAACTCGTTACTAATGTAAACTGTTGGATAAGACAACTAATGCTACATATGTGAAACCTGCGTTCTAATATCCGTTGCGTAAGAACACAAATGCAACACGTAGCTAAGCCACATCTCAAAAGACGTTGCATTAGTTGATTACGCAACGAATCAAAAAGCAGCATATCAGTGTGTGTTGCATAAGTAACCTAATGCAGCATAATATGAAGTGACATGCGGTCACGCGTTGCTTAAGATGTCTTATGTAACTCTATCAACATCAACAAATGCACATGTGTTATGTTGGTGTTTGTGTTGCTTAAGTGGCGCATTTATTTTGAAAATAACATTATGAACCTCGTACATATTGATGGTGGTAGTTGAATGATGAGCATAAATCTTGACTATATTTATGCTTCACATTTAGTGGATTATCGATCATTTTCCTTATTCTTATGAGCTTTAACTCTATGATTTGATTCTTTTAGGTGAAGAAATGAATCCAAGGCGAAACAAAGCGTTTTGTGGGAATTTGGGTGAAAACAGTGCAAAAATGGGTGGAATGACCTCCCTACTTGTAGCACACGCCCAGAGCTCATACGGTGTCTAAATGCATTGATCTTTGGCTTGTTCGAAAGCTGAGATGAAGGGCTGAAACTTTGTAGTTTGTACCAAGAGCAGATTAAGTTGTTAAAGAGGCCAAACTTGGAGCCAAAAGGCCTATATCACTATGCGCCTGTATCGCCCGTGTCGCCTATTTAAGTGATACGGGTGATACTTGCCAGAAAAAATCAGCTCTCTGGTTTTTCTTGTATCACTTTTACGTGATGCAGGTGATACTACTGACACAAGCCAAACGGGCAAAAACGCAATTTTGGCTAAGTTTCGGAAAAATGCGAAAAGACACATTTTGAACAAAAGAAAGGAAAGGGTTTTTCTTCCAAAGGGGCATCATCACCAGAATTCTACACATCGACTCACACCTACGCACTTGGAGACGACGAAAAAGAGAGAAGGGGACTCGAAAACGCAAGGATTTTGATCGGATCGAAGATTTGAAGGGATTATCGACATCAATTCAAAGGGTGTAGCAATTCCTTTTTCTCTTGTAATCTTTGTTTCGAATAAAACATGACTTGTGATTCCATGACGATGGATAGTGAGTAGTGACCCATATTTTGGGGTCCTACGAAGCTTACTTGACTATGAATCGTTTAATAAATTAATCGTTGCATGTTTTGGATTGTTTTACATGATTTGTATTTTACTTAGCGCATAAACCCAGCGATGCATACTAGGTGTTTGAGAAAATGCCTAAGTGTATAACTTTGAGACGTTAAGCCAATAGCGCCGAAAGGGTGAGGCTAAATGTCTGACTATTAAGTAAAATATACGTTACGAACTCGGTGACTACGAGAGTCGCCCAAGTTTATAACGGGAAAGGCTAGTTTTAAGACAAGGACTCCCAATGTTTACGTGACGAGAGTTGGTAAACATCAGCGAGTTTCTTGATTCGAACCAATAGCGCCGAAAGAGTGAGGTTCGTAGTTTAAGGTACATTTCCAATATAAACCAATAGCGCCGAAAGGGTGAGGTTCATACTTGGAGTGTGCGGCTATTTTCCATTCAGTATAAGCAAATCCTTGCATGCTAGTTAATAAACTCGATTCTAATGTTGGGTAAGTGAACTAGTTCCCCGAAATACTTCTCGAAGCTCGTTGAAACCTTTTCTTACTTACTTGTTTATTTTAGATTTAAAACAAAACAAAACACTCGATTCCGACTAGGATAAATATTAGCTCAACCTTACATAGTGCACAAGTTTAAACTTGCTCCCTTGGACGATCCGGTTCTTACCGGCTTATAAATTGTTTTTGACATACAAAATACTACACGTCATTGAACTACTTTTTAAATTAAGCAACGCCGAAAGTCCTATTATGTTGCACAAGTTCTGAATGTTTGTAATCGGTGTTTAACTCATATCCGACACACAAAATAATATTTTGTTGCTCCTGCCTCCTCCTACACACAGGAATGTTCTGAATGTTGCAAATTAAAGGTTGAAGGAGCTAGCTTGCGCAACAATCTCAAGTTCCAAATGTAGCATCTTGCGGCCGCCACCAACTCCAAGCATTTACAACCTCTTTTCTCCTTGCAGCTCACACCAGCTAGCTCTTACACTGAAAAAATATATAGGTAAAGGTGAAGAAAATAACCTGTTTTAGATCTTGTAGTAGACATTCATGAAAATAGTTTGATTTATATGATGATTGATTGTGCATCCACCAAGTTCCAAGCCTAGCATTTTGCGGCCACCAAAGCTCCAAGCTTCTTGCAGCCCCTTTCTTCACCCTTCAAATCGCACACCAGCCTTCTTGTAGTAAAATAAATCTAGGTAAAGTTGATGACAATACTCCCCAGATTGTGTAGTAGACATAAATATCAAAATAGTTTGATTGAAGTGTTGATTACTCACATTTGGGGCAGCTATAGTTGCTTTTTTGAAGCAAACATTGCTTGATTGAAATGTTGATTTACTCAAATGAAATTAACACTACAAAACTAATTACATGATAATGAAAAATAGTGCTAATTCTTCTCTCTAAGAATATAGTGGGTTTCTTATGAGGGTTTGATTCAACTGGAGCGTCAGCTTTTAGTTGTATATTTTTCCTGTGGGTTTTTGCTTGTATGTGGTGGCATCAGTGACTGTGAGAAGTATTGGTAGAGCAATGGAGCTTGAGAAGGAGATTATGGAAAATCAGGTGACTGCTCTGGCAGGGAAGTTCAAAGGAAAAGTTCTGATATCAATGGAGAAGGAGGATTGGAGGCAAGGGCAACAAGATCTCAGTCTGGCTATTGTTATTAAGCTAACAAATGACCGTCCGGTGAATAAGTTGGGACTGTCAACAGCACTAAGGAAGGCATGGAACGTTCAGGACAGAGCGACTTTCTGGGAGGTGGCGGAGAATCTGTTTGTGGTCAGATTCAGGAAGAGGGAGGATCGAGATAGAACCCTATTTGGTGGTCCGTGGACGTACAGAGGAGCTGTTGTTCTTATGAAGCGATGGGACAGTGAAATACCACCGAAAAAGGCGGTTTTGAATACCTTCTCAATTTGGCTGCAGATTCATAACGTGCCACTGGAGATGATGACGGATAAGCTTGCTCATAAAGTTGCTGCTGTGGCTGGAAGAGTGATTAAGGTTAGCGATGTTGATGGAGAGGTGGTCAGCAAGAAATACATGAGGGTGAGGATTGAGATGAAAGTGAACGAGCCATTGGAATCGGGCTGCTACTTGGAGATTCCTAACGGGGAGCCGTTGTGGTTAGATTTCAAATATGAATATTTGCCAAAATATTGTTATCGGTGTGGTCTTCTGAGTCACTTCACAAGTAATTGTAGTAGCCCAGGTAATGAGGGGATGATGACTGGTGAATTTGGACCACATTTGAGAGCGCAGGTTGGTTTTATGAAGGGTGTCGGAGAGGATCTTCAAGAGGATACTCAGGCTGAAGATGATCGGTGGCTGTCCATGGCTGTTCGACGGCGGAGAATGGCTAGCTGCTTCCGCCCGGCTCTAGAAGATTCTGCAGAGTCTGAAGGGTTGGAAATATCATCAGAGGAAAGAGGGAGACGTATCGATGAGGCTGAGCTGGAGACTGAAAAGATGGAGAGTAGGGCAGCTATGAGTAGGGTGGTTGTAGGCCCAGATGACAGTTTTGCTAAAAATAATGATGGCGTGCTATCCGATGTACGAAAAAGCTGGGTGGATGTAGGGGATAAGCTAGAGATGGGTGCAGGCGGGAGTTCAGCTTTGAATGAAGATGAATACTGGGTCAGGAGGCAGGATTTTCCTTTGGGCTCGGCTCTTGGCAAAAGACCCAGGCCCAAGTTAAACATAGTCAGGAGAGGGAAGGCCCAAGGAAAAGGGAAGGGAGTGGTAGTTGCGGCTGATGACGTGAATGGGGAGGATCGTCGAGAAGCGAAGAAAATTAGGGCAGGATCGTGGGCGAAGCTGGATGTGGATCGATCGGAGTGTCAAGGTGTGTTGATCTCAAATGTTCCAGTTATTGCAGCAGATGGCGAGGTGGAGCGGATGGAGCTCGAGGAGGGTCAAGAAGAGAGGAATCTATTTTCTGAAACGGTGGAGGTCGCGGTGCGGCCCCGCCGGGAGCAATGAGGATCATCAGTTGGAACTGTCGGGGGTTGGGGCGGCCCCGGACAGTTCGTGCGTTAAGGGAGATGATCTCTTCCAATCGTCCTCAAATTCTGGGTGTCATTGAAACGAAACTGAAGGATGGTAAGTGGGACCAGCTGAAGTTCAATCTGGGATATACATGTTGCTTCGCAGTTAGTAGTAGGGGTAAATCAGGAGGATTAGCCTTATTGTGGAAGGAGGAGCAAGTAGTTACTCTGAAGAGCTACTCGAGTTCTCATATTGATGTTTTTGTTGAAACAGAAGAGCCGTTTAGATTAACCCTTTTTTATGGGGATCCTAGAGCACAGAATAGAGGCAGCAGCTGGGATCTTCTTAGGAGGCTAGCGAGTTTGTATGATATGCCATGGATAGTCATGGGTGATTTTAATGAAGTGTGCTATAGTTGGGAGGCTTCTGGAATCAGGCCAAGAGAGGAGTCGAGGATGAGAGGTTTCAGAGATGTATTGGATGAATGCAACCTGTTCGACTTGGGTTTTTATGGTAGTCCGTATACTTTTTCGAATAAGAGAATGGGAGACAGAGAGGCAAGAGCAAGGCTTGATAGGTTTGTGGCGAGAAGAGCATTCCCTCTGCACAAAGTCAGACATATCTGGGCGAATGCATCAGATCACTGTCCTATCGCTGTGGATTTGAGGGTAGTTAAGAGGCATTGTGGAAGGAATGACTTCAAATTCGAAATCATGTGGATGAGACATGATAGATATTCAGATAAGGTTAGAGAAATCTGGCAAGGAGCTTTGAAAGAAGGGAGATCAGTAGGCAAGATTTTGGAGTCGTGTGGGGAGCAGCTCAAGAAGTGGAATGATAATGAATTTGGGAATGTTAAGAAGAGGATAAAGAGTTTGAAAGCAAGGATACAAGAGATACAGAGAGAGAATCGCTGTGAGGCAGTGGTGGAAGAGGAAAATAAGCTGTCGACTGAGCTCGATGAATGGCTGGCTAGAGAAGAGTGTATTTGGAAGCAAAGAGCGAGGACAGAATGGCTTAAGGAAGGAGACCGAAACACAACGTTTTTCCATGCTAGAGCCTCTCACAGAAGGAAGATTAACAGGATAAATGGACTAGAGAATGAGCAAGGAGATCTAATCAGTGAGGAGGGAAGCATGTTGAGAATTGTGGAAGAGTATTTTCGGAAAACTTTTGCCCCGAACATTTGCGAAGATATGATTGATTGGACAAATGCACTGAATGCTATTCCTAGAAGAGTCACAGAGGAGATGAACAGAAGACTGAATGAGCCTTTTACGATGGATGAAGTGAGGAGATCCCTTTATCAAATGAGTCCCACGAAGGCCCCGGGAGTCGATGGTTTCCCAGCCATATTTTTTCAGAAGCACTGGGAGGAGATTAGCGGGGTGATTGGGATGGAGGTTTTGAATTTTCTTAATCAGGGCTTGCTTGACGAATCTCTTAACCATACAAAAATTGTTTTAATTCCAAAGGTAAGGAGTCCAAAGAAGATGGAGGAGCTAAGGCCTATAAGCCTATGTAATGTGGTTATGAAACTGATCACAAAGTCTCTGGCTAATAGACTGCAGGAGATCTTACCACAGGTAATTTCTGAATGTCAGTGTGCTTTTGTGAAAGGAAGAGTCATTACGGATAATGTGTTGATAGCACATGAAATTAGTCACTTTATTCGTGGTAGAAGGAGGCAGAAAAAAGGATGGCTTTCTATCAAGCTTGACATAAGTAAGGCTTATGATAAGCTTGAATGGTTCTTTCTGGAAAAGATGATGTTGAAGCTGGGGTTTAGTGACATTTGGGTTCAGAAAGTAATGAAGTGTGTCACGACGGTATCATATGTTGTAAAGTTGAATGATGAGCTGACTAATTTAATTTTGCCGAAGAGGGGTTTGAGACAAGGGGATCCCCTCTCACCATATTTATTCATCTTATGTTCAGAATGGCTCTCATGCAACCTAGAGAAATGGCAAGATAGAGGGAATATTCAGGGAGTAAAGATTAGACCAGCAGCGCCTGCAGTGTCACATTTATTATTTGCCGATGACAGTCTCTTATTTTGCAAAGCAGAATTGGGGATGGTGAGGAAGATAAAACAGGTGCTGAATGATTATGAACTGTATTCGGGGCAGGTTGTAAATTACACTAAATTAGAGGTCTGCTGCAGCCCTAATGTGCCTCAGGGGTTGATCAATGACATTTGCGATAGTTTGGGGATAACATCAGTGGATAAACATGGCAAATATCTGGGCTTACCCATGGTTGTGGGGCAGAATAAGATGGAATGCTTTAAGGCTTTGGAGGAGAATGTGAGGAGTAAGATAAGTGATTGGAAAACAAGACTGTTATCTGCAGCTGGAAAAGAAGTCCTGATTAAGTCTATTCTCACTGCGATGCCTCAGTATGCGATGACCTGTTATAAGTTGCCTCTGACGCTGTGTAGGAGACTTGATGCTGATATCATTAATTTCTGGTGGGCGAAGAAGAATAAGGCTAGGAGTATTCACTGGATGGACAAGAGAGTTCTCTTCAGGGAGAAAGCTATGGGGGGATTGGGTATGCGAGTTTTGGAGTATGTAAATGATGCATTTACGCTGAAGCAGTGTTGGAGGATGTTGTCGAAGCCAGAATCCCTTTTGAGCAGAATTTATAAAGGAAGCTACTGGGCAAATTCTGATTTCTGGAATGCTAGTGAAGGGACCAGACCCTCACATGTTTGGAGGGGAATTTGCAGAGTGAAACATCTACTGATGGAAGGGTTGGATCAAAATCAACAGAATGGACAGATAAGATGGAGGTTATCGAGCTCCGGGGAATTTACAGTTAGATCAGCATATAGTATGATCAAGGTGCATAGAGAGGAGGTAGAAGGTAACCAAGGAAGCACATCGGATACCAAGCTGGTTACTAAATTCTGGAAGCAGTTGTGGAGACTGAATCTGCCGAATAAAGCAAAACTTACCGGATGGCGGCTGTTCTACAATGGTCTTCCTGATGCTCAGAATCTGATACGGAGAGGCTGTGAGGTTGATTTCCAGTGCCCGAAGTGCAACATGATTGGAGAGTCAGCTATTCACTCTTTAAAAGAATGTTGGTGGTCCAAAGTTTTTTGGAACAAGCTTGGTGTGGATAGGAGTTGGATTGAGATTCAGTGCAACCATCCTGCAGACTGGTTGTGGTATGGTGCCCTGCAAGGGGATTCGCAGATGTTCCGTAAACTCATCTGTGGAATATGGCTCCTGTGGTTCAACCGGAACAGAGTTAGACATGGAGAGAAGGGCTGGAGTCCGGAAGATCTTTGTAGCAGAAGCTTAGCCATCATTAAAAGATGCGATCAGCTGAAGCTCGCCAACTGGGAGAGGTGGTGTTGGAGAGGGCACATTCCCACGAGCTCTAGGGGTATGGCGACTTTAGCTTTCTGTGATGCATCTTGGAGTGATGCGGAGAATGTCTCTGGATTGGCGTGTATCTTCCGGAGTGGCGACTGTGTGGCATGCGTTAACGTGGAGGTTAGAGCGAGTATTGGCTCCAGCTTGGCGGCAGAGGGTGCTGCGATCCTCAGGGCGATGACCTTAGCAGATGAGCTCAACTTGGAGGAAGTTATTTTTCTCACCGATTCGAAGGAAGTGGCTTGGGCGATTTTCTCAGGAAGTGGGGACTTTCACCATAACCAGGAGTGGCTCCCAGGGTGTCTTGATCTTCTCAACCGGCACACGTTATGGTCCTCGGCCTACATCTATAGAGATCTTAATGAAGAGGCAGATGCATTGGCAAGGAGAGCGAGACGCGAATTATGGGAATGGAAGCAAAGGGATGCGATTCCTATCATGGTCAATGCAGCAGGCTAAAGTTGTGTTTTTTTTAGTTTTCTGCTTTAGTTTCTGGTTTCGTGTTTCTGTTTGGGTTGTTTGCCGTGTTGGCTTCTTTGTGTAATCAAAAAAAAAAAAAAAAAATGTTGATTTACTCATAATTGTAGCAAATATCAAAAAGGAAGGGAATAAATTTTTTTGAACATCATCATCATCCATTGTTGGTTATTTTTATAATCTGCTTGAAGAGGTGAAGCCTTAGTCTTTTTTTTAAGGCCGGCCTATGCCAGCGAATTTATTAATAATAGGTTGATCCAAGATGCCTAAACCAATGCTAATACAGACTGAACACACAGATGCTCGAGACAATAAACACGCTCTCAAGTGCCAGGCATGGGTTAAAAAATCCCACACCTTAAAAACACCGAAAGAGCTAAAACACAACAAGTATACAAGACACATTACAGTATGATCAGATATAACAATCATCTCTAATATTATGAGGATAACTACTAGCGCCTCTAATGGTCGCATCATCTCTGACTTGCATGGAAACTGAGGGCTGGCTGCACCCATGACAATGGTGAGGGACCCGTAAGCGATCGCTCATAATGCTCCCGCAAACAGTCTGCGGCAAAGAAGACCAAGAGGAGTAAACTCCCTCAGCCATGGTGCAGACACATGCTATGGCCGAGTTATTTTGGATTGGACAAATCCGACTTAACCGGACCGGACCCCCATTAATAGCTGGAGAATTTCACGCCTCAAAACTATCATATCCCCTGGAATATCATCTTCTGAGTTACCTTGGAACAGAACCATTTTAGGATGAGAAGATTGGATTTCTCCTAATTGGAGAGCACGTTGGCGAGTTTCCACAACAGCAAACTGCATGAGTTCAACCAATCAACAGTCTTCCCAGTAAATACTAATATGTTTCGAGCTTTCCAAATTTTCCACACAACGCAACATGCAGTACTGGACGCTAAACAATCAAAGAAATCATTGCCAGTCCCTAGCCAAACCCGGGCGAAGGCGGTAATGCCATGCACACGAGGTTTATCAAATAGCGTAGCCAACCAGGTCTATAATGTCTTACCCCACTCCCCCTCAAAGAAAAGGTGTTTTGAGGTTTCTACTTTATGCACAGAGCAACAACTACATTTCGAAACCAAAGGTATACCACACCCAATGACTGCATCATCTGTAGGCACTGCATGGTAAATTAGCTTCCATATAAAACAGGCCACTTTTGGTGGAATCCAAGGCCTCCATAATTGTTTAGACCATCTTACTCTTGGCCTCCATGTTTGGAAAGATTTCCAAAAGTTCTTTGTCGAGAAAGTACCTCCATTAGCACCCTCCAACAATATATACCTATCAGGCCTTGAGGATAGAACATGTGAGTCAAAAACTTCCATTGCATTGGCAGGCAGTAACCTCCTGAGCTCCTGCTTATGTTGAGCATTCGCTATAACATCCCTGACTGAAAGAGAACCAAGGTGTCCTGGGATGTGCACACCCAAGACTCGACCATACCTGGAACACTTCGTATCTCCAACACCTAGGACCCATCTGCTCTTAGAACGAAATGGATCAATCAAATGTTCAAAAGCATTCCAGACACCAGAACCCCGAACTCCCATCTTAAATCTTGAGTTTGCATGTCGCGCCCACAGTGTTTGTTGATTGATAAAACTCCAAGCAAGTTTTCCATGCAAAGAGAGCATGATGTCCTTAGGATCTTTAACCCCCAAGCCGCCACACTCCTTAGCACTGCAAATATTGTCCCAACTCACCCAATGTCGACGCTTGGTAGATGAAGAGTCCCAAATGAAGCTTGCCATGATAGTATGCAGCCGGCTAAGTACTGTAATTGGGATTGGAAAAACCATCATAGTGTGAATACCAGCTGCATTGAGGACAGAGTTTACTAACGTGACTCGGCCAGCCAAGGATAAAAATTTACGAGACCACCCATTGATTCTGTTAAGGATTTTGTCCTCCAAAGATCAAAAGTAGTCAATGAGGACCCTTCCCCGAAAAAGAGGAGCCCCTAGATACGTAGTTGGAAGATGACCCTCCTGAAACCCAGTCATAGCAAGCAAAGAGCGACGTCTGCCATTGTGAAATTTTTCAGGGAAGATCAATGTGCTCTTATCTTCGTTAAGGACCTGACCGGACAGTGAGCAAACTGCAAAAGTCCCTTATAATAAATAAAAGCTTCCGAATAGTGACCTTCGACCCATTAGTAAAAATTAGCAAATCATCCGCAAAGAACAGGTGATTAACTGAGATTGCATTTCGATGTGTGAAATAAGGTTTTAAAAGTCTCTGCACGACAGCCTTGTTAATGTTGAGACTAAACCACTCCATGGCGATGACAAAGAGAGATGGGGAGAGAGGATCGCCTTGTCGAACGCCTTGGAACGATTTGAAGAAACCATATAACTTCCCATCCCATTTCACCGAATAATAACAATTAGAGATGCAACGAAATACAAGATCCCACCATTGCTCGTTAAATCCAAAAGCCCTGAAGGCAGCCATGATAAAATTCCAAGACACTCGATCATAATCCTTAGCCATGTCAAGTTTTATAAGGACATTACCGCCAACCGTTTTTTGATTATGGTCATGAACCAAATCGTGAGACAGAGCTATGCTTTCATGTATGCTGCGCCCCTTAATAAAACTAACCTGCTCTTCACTTTTAAGCTTTGGAAGCCAACTTGCAAGTCTAGAGGCTAAGATCCTTGAAATGATCTTATGACTGAAGTTACATAAGCTTATGGGGCGAAGCTGGTTAATCGAAGACGCATTTCGAACTTTAGGAAGAAGAGTAAGATGATTGGATGAGAATGACAACAGCATCTGCAATCCTTGGAAAAAGCCGGAGATGGCTTCTACCAGATCGGCGCTGATAATGTCCCAACATTGTATATAAAAATGACCCGCTAACATACGTGCATCATCCTCCATATTACCACCTTGTTTCTCGCTCCAATTTGATATGATGTTAAAGTCGCCTGCCACCAGCCATGGGATGTCTAAGCCCTCACGTATGTCGGTTCATGTGATGACAACTGGAAAATATGTTCAGTAAAAAATGTAGCATATGCCCTTAAAGGATAGTTACTGTTCCATTGTTTATGAGACTAATTGAAAACAAATAATTAATGCCGCATAAGTGTTAATCTTTATGCGACTTGGTGTTTGGTTTCTTTATCGCGCAAACATTACGCTACTTACGTTCAACGACAAAAATTACTTGACGCACTATGTATCCCATAAAATATATGTGACGTATTTAGCACGGAAAAAAAGTATAATCTAGAATGTATTCCGGTGTAGTGTACATGGATGATTTTGGTACTTTAGAAATGGTAGCGGGTAATTACATTCATGTTTACTATCCCGAAAATAACATGATGGACAGAGAAACGGTATTCAAAGATTCGAACAACTGAGAAAGCTGTACATATCATCCAAAGATCATTTGAGCTCCTCCCACAACGAATCGCACTTCCTCCTTACAAACCCAACTCTCTTCTCGTCCAAATCATAAACCACCTCGAAACCCTGCTGAAAATAATTCCCCAGTATCCCACTGGGCCCTCCCAACTCATCTCCACCGTTGATCAACATCAAGCATCCAACCCTCCTCTTTTTCTCTTTATTTCCACCGTCCATAAATTCATAGAAATAGTTCCTTTTCGGGAGCGATACATTCCCATTCCCACCAAAATGCAGCGTCAGAGAAGGAATTGATCCTCTTCTCGCCACGTCATCGTTCAAATAGTAGCAGTGAGACAGTCCCGTAGTTGACTCCAATTCACTCAATCGCTTCCACACTCCGTTGACCCGCTCGTCGAATTCGGCGGCTATGGATTGATAAAATCTCGAGGGAAGCATCGTAAACGTCGTCCCTGAATCAACCACTAATCCTCCGTCGCCGTTGGAATCGACAAGGGACATTGTTGTCGGCGCTGGGATGAGCTTTTTACCGATTGAGATTCCGGTGAGTCCGACGCAGTAGAAGTATGGATGCTTCGGGTTGTCGAGCATCGGAGTGTAGACGACGAGCTTGTTGTCAGCTTTCTGGGTTTTTGTTTCCTGGTCGCGGCGGCCGAGGATGAGAGGACTGGGGCGGCGGATTTTGTGTGACTTGAAGGAGTGGGAGATCAAGCAGTAGGAGAATTGATTTCCGAGGTGTGGCGAGACGGTGGCGAGCTGAGCGGGTAGGGAGAGGCTGCCCCGTCCGAATCCAGCAACGCCGATGGGCTCGGCGAGGGTTGTGTGAGCGCATCCGAAGGTGAGGTTTTGTAGCTGCTGCTTCATCGACGGGATGGATAGTTTGTCGGAGTGTAATCTGGCGACGAGGCTTCCGTCGCCATAGGCGTAGTAGAAAGGAGGGCATGACGAGGAAGTGGGGCAGTCGTTGAGCTCGATGGAGTCTAGTGGACATCCGGAGATGGCGCAGAGGTCGGATGTGGGCGCGGCGGAGTGGACGGTGGAGCAGTGAGAGGATGAGCAGTGGAGCGTGGTGGCGGTGGAGGAAGCAGTGAGGTTGAAAATGGAGAGGTTTTCTAATTCGCCTTCGCAAAGTATGCATTCGAATGGGGAGCATGGGAACCAAACGACGTCGCTTCCAGTGTCCATGTACATGGAGATTGACTGAGGAGTAGAAGATGAGCCGATGGATAACGTGAGAGTGTAGTCGGTGCCAGGGGAGAGGGGGAGGGAGAGAGGGCGGCGAGCGGCAGAATGGGTGGAGCTTTTTTTGAGGAGGTGGTGCGTGGATTTGAACTGGGTTTGAGATAGGGTGTGTGTTAAGGGGAGTACAATCATTGGTGATGATGTTGATAGGAAGATACTCAAGAGGAGGAGCACAGGGAATATAAGAGAAAGAGAAGAAGAAGAAGAAGACATTGATGAAACAGAGGAAATGTAAACAAAGCAGGGGAGGAGGCTGCACATAAATTTTTAAATGGAGAGAGGTTTTGAGTTTATATACTGAGGTGAAACTTATTCAATATCAAATATTATAAAAATATTAGGTATAAAGTTGATTTTTTGGTACAAAATATAAATTAATCATATACTGATTTTTGGTGTATTTTCGTGGTGACGAACTATGTCGTTTTTTTCATTTTTCGGCTCGTTTTTTTCATTTTTCGGTTCTAAAAGTGACGAACTATAAAATAATTTTGACGAACTATAAAATAAACTGACGAACTATGTATTTTGTACCAAAAATTAACTTTCTATCCTACTGCATCAAATATTTACAAAATTAGCGGCATCTACATTAATCAATATAATAATATATTTGAATTACTATACAACTATGTTATAATATTGTATCAAAATAGGTCATTATCATCGTAACACTTTGTTGTTCGTATGTGACATGACTTTTGGCAAAACAACTTCAGAATGTTCAAGTAGAAGTCAAAGAGTTTTTCAACCGAAGATTAGAACGCGGATGCTGCGCATAATTGAAAAACAGAAGTTTCCAAATTTAGATTTTCCAAATAAGTCCAAGTACCTAATATTCGTATTACAACCTGTATAATTCGCAGTGGGAACAAAACTCCTAACATCAAACTTGTAATTAATGTTTTGCATAACATTCCCAGTGTTGATTTAATTTTATCATTTGTAGTTTTATATACATAATCCGTAGCCAAATGATCTTGAATGTTAAATGCGTAACCAAATGATCTTGTATGTTAAAGAGCAATATTCGTAACAAGGAACAAAGTTTGTAAAATGCGTAAGGTTACAAACAAAATTCGTAGCATCCATTGTGACCAAAATTCGTAACAGTTACAAAAAAAATTCGTAGTAGTGACCGATGACAAAAATTCTTAAGTATTACAAACAAAATTCGTAGCTTTCTAGTTAAAATACGTAACTTTCTAGTTAAAATTCGTAGCTTTTTAGTTAAAATCCATAGCTTTTTTAGTTTAAATACGTAGCTTTTTGTTTAAAACTCAGCATGTAAGTACAAAACCAATGTGAACGCTCAAAACATGCTTCAGTTCGAATGCCGGATGATATACGTTACAACATTTCATTTTGTAATTGCATTTTTAAACATCATTGCCGAAGCGCTGAGGTAATGTTACATATATTGTAAAGAAGGCCATTTTACTATCTAAAAAAAAACTGCTGGAACATTTCATGGATACTATTGAAGAATGCGTTGTAGCTTGAGCTAAGTACTAAATTCAACACATTATTTTGTGGCTGCTCAGCTTTTTCTATGTTGTACTAAATTCAAAATTCATCCTGAATTGTTTCAACTTTAAGCAAACCTGAAGCCTGGCTCAAACAGTAAGGCATGATAGGAGTAACTGAGTTGAGAGATGCAAACAAAAGCTCATTCATTTCACTGGATGACCTTCAGCCGAATCAGTCCGTTGATGATTTTGAAGAGCACCCTTACATTCTAGGAACTTACATTTACATACAGATGACCATTCTCCTCCAAGTGAGAGGTACGTAATGAACGGGATTTAAGTTTTAAGAAATTACAACCTGACAAATTTGCCCCTAATACGAATTTTGGTCGAGTAATTAGGGTTTATTTGATATTAATTAGATTTAATAATGACCATAGATTACTCAAGATGAAGGGACCTAATTAATTCCTATTTCTCATGATAAATCCACTTTTCATGGGATCTCAACCCTATGAGAAAAAGTAAATAATATGAAGTTGAGTGTGATTTAATAGTAAAACATACTTAATTGAAATGTAAAATAAAAACATCAATCTCAGATTCATATTTACTAAAGTTTAGACATAAAATCATCACAGTTGAGTTGGTATTGTTTGGAACACAAAAGTACATTAGGGCAGGGCTTGGTTCGATTCCTAATAGCTGAAGGGGCAACACCGTTGAAAGGGCCATATCCTTTCAAGGAAAGCGTCCGACGTGCCTCATCTTGTTTCTGGTTTACGCTATTATATTTAAACTATTTATTTAATAATTTTATAGGCTACACATTTTTATAATTAGTATTATTCCACAACTATTCCATTTGTCATGCATTTCCACTGTTATATTGTATATTTTACTTTTAGTAACATATTCCTGCAGCAGCAAATAACATATGAACTCTACTCTACCAGACTACCATTACCAAGTTGTGGCTGCGGCTCACCTAATTAAAGTGATGGATATGCATATATGGTGCGTATTAATATAGTCAGCTTTGCTGGACAGAAGATGGTGCACAGGCTGTTTCTGTCGTCTTCTATCCGGTGTTATTAAAACCGATCTGTGGATCGACCCGGTCAAGTTATTGGGTCAATAGGTTCAACCGGATTGATTCTCAAATATTAAAAAATAGAAATAAAAAACTTATATATGATATTATAATTTAACATATTTATGACTTGAATAAATATTACATGTTTATGATCTGATTACAAAAACGTACCATAACAAATTTAGAATTTGATAAAAAGTACAAATCAATAATACAACAATAATAGATCAACAATAACAACTTTAATCTTAATTTGCAAGTCACAACTATAAGGGATTTCTAAGACTAATTGAATTTCTAGTTAAATTGATAATAAGTAATAATTTTTATAGATTTGATAAATGAATATACATTATTGAAACAAATAATAAAACAACAATCATCGTTAGCCCAGTGGAAGGAAAGAGAATAACTATTAAGTGGGGTTTAGGTTCGAGTCTTGTCCAAGTCAAAATTAAATAAATAATTTTTCAGACTAGATTGAACCGATCGAATCATATGCCTATATATATGACTCTCAGAAAGAGGAGATATTAATTATTATTTATTAATTGGGATCAAATATTAGGTATGTTTATTTAGTTTAGTAGGAAGGGGAGCACTCGGTTGAGGCAGTGTTGGTAGAATGAGGCAGCGAGGTACGTTTCGAGTCGTTGATTGACTCAATCGGACGCACGTGGCGAAGCCACATGTCACGAGCCGTCATTTGCGTTCACACTACAAAGTAGTGTGAACGCGTTTGGACACGTGGCGCGCCTCAGATGCACGTGAGGTTAGATAAACGGCCGAGATCGTACCTCACTGCCTCATTCTACCAAGTCCTGCCTCATTTAATCGCTCTTCTTAGTAGGAATATGACTTGTAGCTAATCCATTATTGATTGATTAAAGACCATTGATCAGTGATCGATCACCATATTCTATAAAAAAAAACGTCAATTGAACGCACCCGTGATAGTCTGATCAAGTTGCAGTATTTGATAAGAAGCCGTGTATCACCAAACGACACTTCATAACCAACATATTGATAGTTTAGTTGAGATTAGCTCACACTGGAAAAAATATATATAGAAAAGCTAGTATTATATTTTAGGGAAAAGTATAGTTTGAGGATTTGAACTATCACAATTTTCTAATTTGTGGGCTGAACTATAAAAACTTACAAACAAGGGGCGAACTATCAAAGAATTTTCCAAACAAGGGGCACCGTCTAACGTCGTTAGGGTTTTCACTAACTCCGGCGTTAACTCCGTTCCGTTAGTTAATAAAATAATATAAAATTAAAAATTTTAACTTTTTTTTAAATTGCCAAACTATATGTTAAAAAGTTGTAAATGAAAGATATATTTTTATCCAAAAAAAATGAAAGATATATAAATTTAATTATAAGAAAAAAATACTTAATTGTCATTTTAACCATAGTCAAACAAAGTTGACTAATGGAGTTAATTCATTCGTTAACTTTAAGAGACTCTTTTTGTATTTTTTCCCTATTTATAGTGACCAGTCATTAGTTTTTTTTTTATTAATGGAGACATTGCCCACGACATGACTCGAACCCGGGAACCTTTGGTTCCGGATGGTGAGCGTTTACCACCAGGCTAACTCACTCTCGTCGACCAGTCATTAGTTTGAAAAATTAGAATATGTATTCACTAATAATTAATAGGGAAAAGTACACATGTGTGTCTTGAACTATCGGTGTTTTCCAATTAAATGTTTTAACTGTTGATTTTTCCAATCAATGGCAAAATAAAATAATAAATTAACAAAATTTCCAACGTCGAACACTGTAGCTACATCGTGATTAAATTGTTCACTCAATCATGTGTATCCCGTTGAAAATAACTAGATGATATCATCATAAACTCGTAACGTATCGAATCGATCTTTCTTCTTTAACACTCATAGACATATTTATTGAGTGGTTATCAAGAGGGTTCATGTGGTTGAGTTAGTAATTTAATTACGGTATAGCTACGGTGCTCAATTTTTGAAAATTTATTAATTTGAACATTTAATTAAAAAAACTCCGGACTTTCGAAGCACTTGTGTGTATTTTTCCCCCAACTAATATGTACTAAGTATACCATATTAGCTGGCCCTACTTGGAATATATTGGATCATTGCCAACTATTGGATAGCCGACCTAAACCCCAGCTGGCAAATAAGAGGATACCTGTGAGAGAGACACTTTTAATAAACCTTTGGAAGGTTCTCAAAAGACAAATCATATACACGTACGGGCGAAAAGAAAACTCCAGTCTGGCAACTCGAGTATAATTTGATAAATTAAGTTTTAATTTATTTTTTCCCAACTTTAAAAAAATTCTTACTGCGAACAACGTTTTATTCAATATAAGTGCACTTTGTAACAAAGCTTTTTGCTCAATCACTCGGTATATCAATATCTTAAGTTCAATCACCATCTATTTGGTGCACACTAACCCTGAGGCACTAATTAATACTATAATTTCTTATGTCTTTTTCTTTTTAATCCGATTTTCAAACAACACTTGAACTGTGAGTGCTTTAATTTTGAGAGAGGATTCTAACAAATGTTTTTCTACTAAAGCCTATTGAGAGTATTGGGAGTTTTAATGCTGAGTTTGTAGTTGCAGTTAAGTCTGTTGCAGGGTATTTGTGTTTGGAGGGAAAGGAGGTTACAGGGACGACGTCGTTTTCCATTTGCGTGCTGTATTGCGTTTGATGGGAAACGGCGTCGTGTTGGTCTGTCCATATGTCTTTCTCTCCTGCACAATTTCGTCTGTAATTGAAACTCAATTGAAATGAAAAACTAAAAAGCTTTCTCCCAATTTCTGCGTGCGATTCGATCGTCTCCAATCTCATCTCTCCGTTTTATGTTCGACGATTGGGATCCGATCGTCACCGATTCTCAAAGCCACATGAACATTGGCACAACTCAAAGTCTCAAGCGATGTTTTTGAAAAGCGTGATTAGGTTTAAAACATTTTTCTAAACAATGCTTATTGCTTAAGGCGTTCTTGTTAACAACCTTTTAAATAAGAGAGGCGAAATGAATCTTAAAAATTAGATAAAAATGGAATCATTTGGCCAATTTGAAATTTCTTTTCTTATGGGTAAAGAAAATCAAAGCATTTCATTTTATTCTTTTTTTCAAATTACATGAGAATGATTGGAAGGGCGATGCAAAAGTGATGGCGCCCAATAAGTGAGAAGATGGCTCTCCAAAATGCATGAAAACGGTCAACTGGGGGAACACTTGGATCAACAGAATCCATACAATAAAAAGAACAAAAGAGTTATTATCAATAATAACTGGGTAGGGTTATATGGGCCAGGAGACCATTTTGAAACTCGTCCGCCTTTGTTTTTCTTAATTAAGATCGAATCACATCTCATCGGATGATGATTTTTCATGAATTGGGATATTATACTTCCTCTCCTATTTTTCTTGGTGCAACATCAAGAAGGATTCTGTAATGGTATAATGCTAGTAGTGATTACAGGAAGACTTTAATAGAAAAATCTGACCTTAACAAGGGTAAAGAAAAACCAGGCCACTAGAAGGACCTCAAGAGACATCCAAATGAGCTTATCCAGCTTCATCAATATGGAGACTCTTCCTGCAAAAGGTAAACTTGTTAGCAGGTACAATTTTTGTTCCAAAATCAGCTGGGTTTTCATCCCCTAAGATTTTCTCAATGGTGATAGTCTTAGATTCAACCAAGTCCCTAATGAAATGAAGTCTAACATCTATATGTTTAGACCTCTCATGGTACACCGGGTCTTTGCAAAACCAGTGATTTCCTTTAACAAACCACTTAACCAGATGGCTTCTTTAGCAGCCTCAGTAGCTGCTATATATTCAGCTTCAGTTGATGACAATGCAACAATAGATTGTAACTGACTTTTCCAAGATATGCAATTACCATTCCATGTAAAATAAAAAGCAATAGTAGACTTCCTATTATCCTTATTACTGGCATAATCTGAGTCCACATATCCCACAATATCAGCATTAGGTTCATAGTTAGCATAGCACAGACCAAGTTTACTGGTTCCTATCAGATATTTCAGCAAGTATTTCATGGCTTCCCAATGTTGTTTTCCTGGGTTAGACATGTATCTACTTAACACACTAATAGCAAAGCCAAGATCAGGTCTAGTGCACAGCATTGCATACATCATAGAACCAACAGCAACATCATATGGTATATCATGCATTTCCTGTTTTTCTAGTTCAGTTTTAGGACAATCATCTTTAGAGAAAATCATGTGCCCTCCTAAGGGAATACTAGTAGACTTAGCATGTTTCATAGAGAACTTATCCAGCACTTTATTAACATAGTCCACTTGGGACAAAAACATTTTTCAATCAAATCTGTCCCTAAACAGTTTTATGCCTAAAATCTTTTGGGCAAGCCCCATGTCTTTCATATCAAAGTGTTTGCTTAAATCAGTTTTGATACCAGTAATTTCAGGCTTAGAATTGCTTATGATCAAGATATCATCAACATATAATAGAACATAAGAAATAGTTTCATGCTTAAGCCTTCTTAAATACAAACAGGTATCATAATTACTCCTAGCAAAGCCCAAGGACAGCATGCAGTCATTAAACTTTTTATTCCATTGTCTAGGAGATTGTTTAAGTCCATAAATGGACCTATTAAGCAAACAGCAGTGATTAGGTAGATTTCTGTCAATATAACCCTTAGGTTGAGTCATGTAAATGGTCTCATTTAGGTCCCCATGAAGGAAAGCAGTTTTTACATCCATTTGGTGTAATTCCCAGTTATAAACAGCAGTTAAAGCAAGCAAAAATCTCAGTGTTTTATATTTTACAACTGGGGCAAAAATTTCATTATAGTCAATTCCTTCCCTTTGCCTAAATCCTTTGGCAACTAGTCTAGCTTTGAACTTAGGTGGATCTAATTCAGAATTACCTTCTTTTAGTTTATAAATCCACTTGCATTCAATAGCTTTAGCATTTTCAGGTTTGGGTACCAAAGACCAAGTTTTATTAACATGCATAGACTTAATTTCCTCATTCGTTGCATTTTGCCATTCTCTAGCATTAGGTCCCCTAAGGGCAGCCTCATAAGTTTCAGGTAATTCATATTTCACTTTCTCAGCAGCAACAAGAGCAAACTCAGCAATATTACAACATTTCTCATTCCAAGATTCAGCTAAATTAGCCCTATACCTTCTATTTTGAGTTCTGTTTCTAGGTGCCCTGTCTCTAGTCAATTGATAATTACTTAAATCAGGTTAATCTTGAACAGGCATGGCAGATGTAGAAGGCATATCATTCACATTCACAGTAGATGAACTGGGCATAGAATCAGTCAAGACAGCATCATTCAAATCAAAATTCACAGCAGAAGCATTTTTAGTCCTAAGACTAGCAGTCCTATGACTAGCATGTGCTGAATTTGACTGTAAAGCTGAGTTAGAAATGCTTACTCCCCCACCTAATTGGTGTGGTTGCTCAATACCTGGATTTCCAGCTGAATTACTCCCTTCTTGTGTTACCTCATAGTCCTCTCACTTGGATTTAAGTCCAGTGACTGTCCCATCTGAGCTGATCCTTAATCATTCCTTTGCTGATGATCATCACCATCCTGTCTAGCAAATAGGCCTGTGGGGATGAAACTGGTCACACCTTCAGGTGTGCCATAAGACTCAACTTCATGGTTTAGTTTAGACTTAAAATGAAAACTGTTTTCATCAAAGGTAACTGAACAAGAAACAATCACTTTGTAACCTCCAGGTTGAATTAAAAGAAGCTTGTAACCCTTAACCCCATCAGGGTATCCCAACATGATACATTTGACAGCCCTTGGCTGCAATTTCCCCTGAGATACCTTGGCATAAGCAGTGCAGCCAAAGGGTCTCAGATGGTGCAGGGTAGGGGCCTTACCAGTCCACAACTCTTGGGGAGTTTTAAAGTTAAAAGAAGAGGAGGGACTTCTATTAATTAAGTAAGCTGCTGTGATCACAGCTTCTCCCCAAAGGGATGGTTTGACCCCAGCACTGATCATCATGCACCTGGCCTTTTCCAGCAAGGATCTATCCATCCTCTCAGCAGTTCCATTCTGCTGAGGGGTGCCAGGCACAGTTAAGTGTCTCTTTATGCCATTTTTAGTGCAAAATTCATTAAAGATTTTATTGCAAAACTCAAGCCCATTATCTGTTCTTAGACATTTTACTTTCAAGTCAGTTTGGCTTTCAACCATGATCTTCCAGTTTTTAAAGTACTCAAAAGCTTCATCCTTAGATTTTAGGAGGTAAATCCAGACTTTTCTAGTGAATTGGTCAATTATTGAGATAAAGTATGATCTTCCTCCAACTGTAGGGACTTGTGAAGGTCCCCACAAATCAGAATGGACATACTCTAATGGTTTGTTCACAGTAAAGGTAGATTTATGAAATGGATGAGCAGTTTTCTTACCAAAAACACAAGTTTCACAAAACTTAAGATCAGTTGGTTTGCAATCAAGTAAGCCAGATTTTGACAAGTAAGTTAAGCCTTTATTTCCTATATGACCAAGCCTTGAATGCCATTTTTTAGTGTTCTCTAGAGTAGGGGAAGAGTTATCATCATACATGTTAATTTCAGGGGAGGTAACCACATAGTAGAGACCACCCTTTTCTATACTTTTAATGACCACCCTGCCATCCCTAGAAACCTCTCTTATTCCTTTATAAGTTGTGATTTTGCATCCAATCTTGTCTAGGGCAGATTCTGACAAAAGGTTTCTCCTCAAATGTGGAACCCATCTCACATTTTGAATAGACCTTACCACACCATCAAACATCCTTAAGGGAACTGATCCAATTCCCTTAATTTTTAATGATGTGTGATCACCTAGCATGACTTCTCCCCCATCACAATGCTCTAAGTTGCCAAAGAGATGCTTGTGAGGAGTGGCATGCAAGGTGCAGCCAGAATCTAGGATCCAGGAGCTGATGTCATCTCCACAAGAGCCTCATGGTTGTATTCTGGACCCTTCTCACAGATATTGGAAAAACCAGATTGGTTTTCCCTTTGGGGAGGCATTATTACTGTTTTTAGTATCATCTTGTTTCTTAAAACAGTTATTGGCATAATGTCCAAGTTTTCCACAATATAAACACTTAACAGGACCATTTCTTTGGGAATTACCCTGTTGTTGGGACTTTTCAGAGTTTCTGTTATTCTGAGATTTGTTTGATTCATTGTTAGATGTACCTTGAGATCCATGGTTATGGTTTTTATTCTTATGTTTGAACTTGTTTTTACCCTTAACCATCATCACTTCTGACTTACCCTCAGTTCTAACCCCATTTTTGGTTTTAAACACTTTAAGACTGTCATTCTTAGAGGTAATAACTTCAATAATTTGGAGACTGTTACCTTATCATTTTCATACTGGATGACATCCCTAAGGGTGTCAAACTGAGATGAAATTGAATTAAGGAGAATGACACAAAGGTGTTCTTCTTTAATTTCATCCTTACACTTTTTCAAGTCTTGGGTTATTTTTAAGAAGATGTCAAGGTTCTCCTGCAAACTTATGGAAAAATCCATCTTGAAAGTGAACAATTTAGTTTGCAGGGAGATCCTATTGGGGAGAGTCTTAGCCAAGTACATTTTATCCAATTCATCCCATAAAGTTTTAGGTTCAGAATACTGCATCACTTTCCTAGCTACATCATCTGTTAACTTCATCATTATCTCAGAATAAGCAAGCTCTTTCATATCAGATTTCTCCTGATCAGAGGTGGGAGCAACCCATTCCTCTGTCACAGCCCTAAAGCACTTCTCCTTGACAAGAATGGCCTTCATTCTCATCTTCCACATGGAGAAGTCGGAGGTGCCATCAAATGGCTTTAGTTTCATAGATTCAGCCATCACATGAATTATGAAACAAGGCCAGAAGCACAAACAAGGGACTAAGAGTTCAAAGGTTAAGGCACACAAACCCTTAGACCGTCAAGAACACGTCAAGAACGGCCTAATAGGCTCTGATACCACGTTGTAATAGGATCGATTCAATATATGTAGTTAAACCTTACCCTTTATTGAATATTAGCCCAAAGAGTTTGTACAAGAAATGCCTAAATGAATGTCTTAATAACCCAATACACTGTCAATCCAAAAAACGAGTTTAGACAACTTATCTGAGACGAATCCGGCGAAGAACGCATCAGCTTCACTCTAACCGAGTTGCGGCTTCTGCGGAGCTCTTCCGGCGCTCGACTGACGAATAGGCCGCAGACGAGGCACGCCGTAGCACTCCAACACTCACCAATATCCCGTCGCACTTCAATCGCTCGTCAATTGAAACTCTCGCTTTCGAATCGCTCTGGGTTTCTCTCGAAGATGAAGAACGCAGACTGAACCCTAATCCCCAATTGAATTGGCTTTTGAATGAAACACAGGGGCGATTCAAAAGCGAGAGTTTCAATTGACGAGCGATTGAAGTGCGACGGGATATTGGTGAGTGTTGGAGTGCTACGGCGTGCCTCGTCTGCGGCCTATTCGTCAGTCGAGCGCCGGAAGAGCTCCGCAGAAGCCGCAACTCGGTTAGAGTGAAGCTGATGCGTTCTTCGCCGGATTCGTCTCAGATAAGTTGTCTAAACTCGTTGCTTGGATTGACAGTGTATTGGGTTACAATTGCTGTGTAATAATCTAGTAATATTAAGACATTCATCCAAGATAATGAAAGAAATTAGTTTAGAGTTTTGCGTGTAAGCATCATTTGAGATGGTTTGCTAGCTTGTAGATGACGAGTTGGATCTGTGAACAATGTACTTAGAGGAGATTTGAAAGGCGATTGTTTTGTAATCGTGAACTGCGACATTCTGACGAACTTTGACCAATCATTCTAGTGGATTTTAGATCTCCGCCCTGATCAGTTTAATGAGGACATGAGACTTGGTCCAAACTTCCATGAACAAATCAGGTGTATTCTTTCCTTTCTTGAATTTTCTCATCAAATTCAAATTATGGTTCTTCGGTAAACAGAATGGAAACTAATCTAAACTTAATTAATTGAAATGAACTTAAATAATTACTACAAGGTAAAAATGGTGCCAACTAGAGTTGAGATTGCGCCATATGACGGCAAGAGAGTTTGGTGTCTCAAGAGGAAGAAAATGGCATCATATCATAACATAAGGTGTTGATAAGTACACTCGAGTCCAAGGAGGATATGTGAAGTGATGAGGCCAAATAGAGGAAGACCGAGACATATGAAGAGGCATACAAATTTGATAATATTGAGTCTTGCACACAATATTATAAGAAAAGTATGTGCCAGTAAAAATCATATTGATTTGTCGGCTAGGTTAGAAGGTCTATATGAAAATCAAGTTGTTATATATTAACCTGTCATACGTTTAAGGCCTCATTATTGTTTGCTTATAAAATGGATCCTAGTAAATCCATAGACGAGAATCGTGATGAACTCTTGATTATATTTTTGATGCTTAGAGATACCACTCATGGCTTGGATGTAACTCTCACTACAAATTTTGGGATTTATAAGCGACAACCAGATATGAGCGTTTAGTTATCGCATGGTTGCATCCATGCGAGAACGTTACAGTAGTGAGGGATGTTATCGCAATTTGGCAATTGTATGTTAACTACGTGCGACAGACTTACGACAACGTTCCTACCACACTACAAATTTTGCTCAAATATGCGACAAGATTATGCCACGGAAATTAAGTCGTCGCAAAAAGTTGCGACGGTTTTGCCACACATATGTGCCAAATAACTGAGTATGCGACCAATTTGTGACGCAAATGTTACGGGTTTTTTTTTGTATTTGCGACAAAGAAGAACCGTCGCAAAACGGTCGTAAAATGCGACGGTATTACCCCGTTTTGCGACGACCTTAGTTTTTTCTTTATTAAAATATTATTAATTTGCGACCAATTTGCTACGGTTTTGTGACAACTCCAGCTTCACAATTTGAGTCGCAGCTTAGTTGCGGCAAAACAGTGGTATTATGTGACAATTTTGTGACGAATGTTTTTCCCATCATACGACGCAAATAAGTGCAAGAAAACCATGGCATTTTGGGACAATTTTGCCACAAATTTGCGACTGCAAGTTTCCCTTTAACAAAAATCAACAAATGTGAGTCACCAATTTTCATTTTTCCCCCTTAACATTTTCCTCCTATATGTTTTCACTTCCCGCTGGGTTATGCACCCAAATGCCCCTCTTTCAAACTCAAAACACCCATTTGTCCCTTTTGAAACTCAAATAACCAGAATGCCCCTTTTTTATATATTTCCAGTTTCCTCAAAATCGGGAATGTCAATTTTCTAATATTCCCGATTTCCCTCATACCGGGAACATAAATAAGGATTACGTGGCCCAGTTTAGGGCATGCGTGGACGAAACGTGGACGAAAAAAGAGCATGTTTTGATATATTCCCGATTTGAGGGAAACCGGGAATATTAAAAATTGACATTCCCGGTTTTGGAGTAACCAGGAATATTAAAAATTGACATTCCTAGTTTTGGAGAAACCAAGAAGGTAAAAAAAGGAACATTCTGATTATTTGAGTTTCAAAAGGGATAAATGAGTGTTTTGAGTTTGAAAAAGGGGCATTTGGGTGCATAACCCATTCCGGCTATCAAACTCTAATAAAATCTCACTCGGAAAATCCCTAAATTCACTCCAGCCTCTCCCTACCCGACCAGTGGCTGGGCGCCTGCAAGCTGGGGATGCGCGACTTCAAGCATCCGTCGCTGCACAAGTCTCTGGACCTCGAGTCTTCCTTCGGGTCGGCTCCTGATTCAGCTCGGTGGTGGGAGCCGGAGTTCGAGAGGAGGATCGATGCGATGGCGACGAACATGGTAGAGTGGAGCGAGGGAAGCCTTGTGGAGATTCGCGTTCGGCACTGCTTTGATCTATCTATTGCATTTGTTGCAGAAAGGTCAGTCTTTTGCCCATTTTAGGTTTATGAGATGCCCCGAAATAACAATCTTAATTATCCTGGTGATTTTTTTCACCATAGATACCAGATTATATTTTAGTTGGATTTAGGATTCTGCTTGTGTGTTCAAGTCATCATTTCTGGAAATTTGTATCATGGGTTTTGATATTGCACAGATAACTGGTCTTGATATGGTTGATGAATGAAATTGTTGTTTATTTTATGGGTGAAGAGCAGTTCTCATGTATCTGATCATATGATGCATCCATGGAGATAAGGAGAAGGTTGCTATATACTGCCGTAGTCTCATAGAACTTGATAATAGCTCGTGCTATGAGATATCTCATGAATCGTTCGTTGTTGCTGCATCTTTTGATTCATTTTGCTTCACACTCATGAATTTTGGTCCCTTGCGTGGAAGACCATGGTCTGGTTTGCTTATTGGTGAAATTTTAATCTATATGCTTATTGGTGAAATTTTATGGCTTTGGTAGTGATCTCCTGGTAAACCATGATTTTCTTCTCTTGTTGATTCCATCTGGTTCAGTTCCTTGACAGATGATTTTCGTGAATTTGTGTGCCATAGAGGCAAAATATGTTACTGTCCACTTTCATTCTATATTCAGCCATAGCTGCTTCAGTTCTTTGTTTTTTTTTCTTTTCAGTTTGTCTATTGGATGTCAGTGCAGGTTAGATCCACACAAGATGATGGAACCATAAATTGCGTGCTTCTTTTGCTCGACCATGGAGCAGATCCTAATCAAAGAGGTAGAGAAAAATGAACATTCTGTTCGTCTTTGAAACATTCTGTTCCTTATGATAATTTTGTGTGTGGTGTTGGTTCCTTCTTTACGCACATCTTTGGTGATAGGATCGTGGTTAGTAGTCAAAGACTTAAGATTGAAAGTCAGAGACTTAACAAAGATCGGAACTGTTAAGAACCTAACTTTGTATGCAGATAAATACTTAATCAGAATACGCAGCGGATTAAACTTAAATAGCTTTTTATTACTATTTAACCTGTACACTCAATCGGTACAAAAACTTGTCTATGATGTATAAATCTACCCTAGATTTACACATGCAAGACCTGACTACTTCCCTGACTATCTCCAAGACGTCGCGTAGTCGAGGCACCTCCGTCGCTTTCCGGCACAGATCAAGATTAGCTCGATCACTTGAATATAGCTCACTCACACAGCTTGCTCGATATTCACTCTTGGAAAGCTCTCTCGGATGTATGTGGAAGGCGCACGCTACTGAAGAGCTTGATCTGGCTTATATAGGTTCTTCAGTAACTGCCAGATAACTGCCCTAGATCATGTCTGCAACCGTCAGCCCATGATCTCCTCAATGTGTAGTGGAAACGTGCCATCACTCCATGATGTCTTTGACTCCAGTTGTCAACTGCTCTGTTGACCTCAACTGCTCAACTGCTCAACTGCTCCGTTGACTTGGACTGTTCTCAGGTTCTTGGTTACTCGGATACTTCCGCAGGTACTCAAGTCCAGTATCACGTCCTTGAGTGCTCCAGTATGTTCCTGACTAACAGAAACTCAAGCAAACCATTAAACTGGTTTGTCAATCATCAAAATATTGAGGCCAATGCCTCAACAATTTCCCCCTTTTTTATGATGACAAACCCATATCGGAAAAATACCAATTTAGCACTTAATAGATGTTTGAACATGCACACAACATCATATGAGAACAAATCTCCTTGGGACAAATTCCCCCTAAGTTCCTGCACACACAGAAACTCAACAAACATCCTATTAAACCAAAAACCTACACAGGTAATCCAGGTCATCCTTTTACTCAGGAACCTCAGATTAGGATTCCCCCTCAGGTGATACTTCTACCCTTCCCCCTTTTGACATCATCAAAGAAGAGTTAATCAACATACACATCAGTCAAGAACATTAGTGAAAACTCGAAATTCAGAGCAATTCATGATGGCATGCATAAAACTTCAATGACAAATAAGATAGTCATAACAAACATGTGGAACACACAATGTTAACACTCAGAAATAAAAGGGAATAAGTTGGATGGATTCAAGGAAGGGAAATCCTTAGTTAGAAACTGATCTCAGTATTCTCAGAGTCAAAAGAGATTATCCCGGGGACTTAAGAACTTCACAGCTTGTCAACTAGTTCCAATAGTGCCTCCTGCACTTCTTTGACAGCGTCCTTTATCTCCCCAACTTCTGCCTTTAGACGTCTCAGATCTCTTCTGATGTCAACGATTCCTTGCTCCAGAATTTCCCACTTCTTATGTCCATCATCTTCAGACTCATCCTCATCCTCATCCTCCTCCTTAATCTTCTTCAGGGCTGGTTTTGATTTAGGCTTGGGTTCATGAACTGGAGCTTTGATCCATCCCTCAACTTGGTCTTTGACCAGATTCATCTTCATGAATACGTCAGGATCAAAGTCCTTCACTATCTGCTCCTCTGTATCAGATACAACCTCATATAAGTTATGTTTCTGAAGAACCTTCTTAATTACCCTCGAATACCCAATCTGGGTCAGATTCTTCAGATGATCCATCTGGTGAATCATCAGCTTCGGCAGGTTGACTTTCTCCTTATTCAGCAGCTTGTCCAAAAGCAGAAGGTCCTGATGCTGAACATACGAGGGCTTCACTCCCCTCTGCAGAAAGTTGCTCACTAGCAATTTATGCAGGATCTTGACTGTAGGCTCCATGCATTGAGTGCTAATCCCCAACCCTTTCTGAACTGAATCTAACTGACAGATATTCTTCACTAGTTGCTTCTTATCCGCAACCTCCTTTGGCCACACGCTTGATTTGCAGAAGTGTCCGAAGCCTTCATGCTTTATCTCCAGTATCTCTGCAAGCTCAGTACTTGACAAGGTGAATTTCTTCCCCCTGAAATTTATCTCCAATGTTGGCACAGATTCATCAGTCAGCTTCAACTCCTTGTAAAAGTCTTCAACAGCTTCAGGACATACGTAGTCCTTTGTCTCGCACAGTTTCTCCCAACCTTGCACTTGCAACAGGTCAAGGACCTCTGTCAATCCTTCCTCCATCAGGAACTCCTCAGAGCACTCCATTTCCATCAAAATCTCTTTCCCAGATTTTGACCTTTTAGCTCTTTTGACACAACTTGTCGGAGCAGCTTCTTCCTTCACCTCTAACTTTCTTTTACCGCTCTCTCTCAGAGGTTGAATCCTTAGGGGCTGGGTTTTCTTCTTCCTCTTGGAGACTCTTGGAGCAGACTGAACTATCTCACACTCTACATCCTCAGCTTCTCCAGTTTTGTTGAACTTGGCAATTTTGCCCATCTCCACCAGCTCCTCCAACAACTGATTTGCAGCAGACATCTCTGCTCCTGCCGACGACACATCAGCCATGGGAATCTCTTCCTTCTCTTCAGAGCATCCAAACCAATAATCAGTGTTACTAGATTCTGCAACCCTTTCTGGGTTCTTCACAGGAACAGCATCAGCGATTTCTACTTCCTCTTCCTCTCCTTCCACAAATCCACTGTCACATGCACAGCCTCCATTTTTCACTTCTTCCAACACATCAACAGCCTCTATAGCACTAGCAATTTCAGAAACATCAACTATTTCCCTTTCACCAATACTCCCAACCCCAGCACAATACTCAATAAATCTCGCAGATTTTGGGTTGCAGATTGAAACTGTGGAGTTCGACTTACTTGGTTTAAGTAGCTCGGCCACCGCTTTCGGAACTACGTAGCGAACTCCCAGAATGGTAAAGGTCTCCATTAGACTATCAGACAAGTCGACGTTGCTGGTGCTTGAGTTGGATGCCATTTGAGTTACTTGTGACTTGAGAAGAGGCGACTTGAGAAGACGATTTCCGATTTTCTGTTTTAGGGTTTCGAAAGTTGTTGAGAGGATGGATGAGGAGAGATGACTTCAAATCTTCTTTAAATTCAAAATCCTGTCATTATCTCCTAATTACTCGCGTGCACGTATCGCACTCAACCGTCCGACTTTCAAGGCAGAAATCACTGAACTGTCGTTTTATCATATCAAATACCTCTATGAGTTCTTCAGTCCCAGAGACATTCGATCCTTGACTGAGAGAATGCCAGAACAGTTCCCTGACTGTGGATTTTTCACAAGGGACATTGTGGTGGATCGGCTTACCATAGGGGTATATAATGTAATATCACCACAATTCAAGTCACTCAATCACTCATGTATATAATCAAGCATGTTCTGAAGTAAATCAGGTAGGTTCATCAGACACACATAACCTATTCTAGGGTTAGGTGGTTTGACATACTTCCTTCATGGGGCAATTGGCAACAAAATCCGGAAGCAGTGTAGGGCATCAAAAAAAATGTGTTCACCAATGCATGTACTCTATCAGATTTGGCACAGGAGTAATAGCACACACATAATCAACAACTCAGGGACTTCAAACATTCACTCATGTAACTGACGGACATGCATGTTCAGGACTCTATCATCTAGTCAATCACTGAGGGAAGTACTAGAAGTACCTCACTGTGGACTCATCAATCCAAGTTCCATCCTTAGCTTTTCAAATGCATCCTTGTGTAGAGACTTGGTAAATATATCAGCAACCTGATCTTCACTTCTGCAGAAATTAATAGTGACAAGTTCCTTTTCTACACAGTCTCTAAGAAAATGATGTTTAATTTCTGTATGCTTAGATTTGCCATGTTGAACAGGATTTTTTGCAATACTAATAGCGCTAGTATTATCACAAAAAATTGGAACTTGATCAAAGTGCAAGTTGAAGTCACTTAGCTGATTACGAAGCCATAGGATCTGAGCACAGCAGGCTGCTGCTGCAATATACTCGGCTTCAGCTGTTGACAATGCCACAGAGTTCTGTTTCTTCGATCCCCAAGAAACCAAGCAAGATCCGAGGAACTGAGCCATCCCAGACGTGGATTTCCGGTCAGTCCTATCTCCTGCAAAGTCTGCGTCTGTGAATCCTTCCAAACTGAGAGACTTCACTCTCGGATACCACAGGACCAGCTTCTCAGTGCCCTTCAGATACCTAAGTATCCTCTTCACGGCCTTCACATGCGATTCCCTAGGATCAGCTTGAAACCTAGCACATTGACAGACACTAAACATTATATCAGGTCTAGAGGCAGTCAAATATAGTAAAGAACCTATCATGCCACGATATTTTGTAGCATCTGTTCTTGGAGACGCATCGTCCTTTGTCAGGGACTCATTCGGAGAACTAGGAGTGTTCACATGCTTTGAACCTCCAAGCCCGTACTTCTTCACGATTTCACTCAGGTACTTCTGTTGTGAGATCTCAGTACCATTCTCCAGCTGTCTGACTTGAATACCAAGAAAGAATGTCAGCTCCCCGACCATACTCATCTCAAACTCACTCTCCATGAGTTTAGTGAAGGACTTCACAAGCTCGTCACTTGTGGATCCGAAGATGATGTCGTCGACATACACCTGCACAATGAGAAAATGCTTATCAGTTCTCAACAAAAATAAAGTCTTATCCACCTTACCTCGCTCATATCCGTGAGCTAGCAAATACTCTGAGAGACGCTCATACCACGCCCTAGGCGCCTGTTTTAATCCATACAGTGCCTTGTCGAGAACGTACACATGATCTGGATGCTCAGGAACCTCAAAGCCAGGAGTCTGTTCCATGAAGATTTCCTCCTTCAGGAACCCATTCAGAAACGCAGTTTTAACATCCATCTGATGGAGTTTGATTCCGAACTGCACTGAATATGCTATCAACAACCTGATAGCCTCCAACCTTGCCACTGGCGCAAAAGTTTCTTCATAATCAATGCCTTCTTGCTGACTGTAGCCTTTCACCACCAACCTGGCCTTGTTCCTGACTACTTCTCCTTCGGAATTCCTTTTGTTCCTCAAGATCCAGCGAGTGCCAATCACCTTCCGATGCTCTGGCCTTGGAACAAGTCTCCAGACTTTGTTCCTTTCGAACTGATACAGTTCATCTTGCATCGCTTGAATCCAATCCGGGTCTTTCAGTGCTTCTTCAACTGACTTTGGCTCAATCAGAGACACGAAGGCGTTCATGACTGTTTCCCCCTGAACTGCAGCATAACAAATATAATCGCGAAGTGCGCTACTCGGCTGTCTAACTCGAGTACTTCTCCTCAATTCAGTTACCTCCTGAGCCTCTTGGATGTCTTCAGGATCACCATGGACTTCACCATCTTCAGGGACTACTCCAGTTTGCTCTTCAAGTTCTTCATCCTCAGGGACTTGAGCAGTGACTTGTTCAGGTGTTTCAAGATTCTCTGGAACATCAACTACTACAACATCCCTCGGACGAATCAGCTCAAAATCACCATCTTCTCCAGCAACATGAACATCAGGAACATGTTCAGAATCGTTACTCATGGACTCCTCATCAAAGATGACATGTACGCTTTCTTCAATTAGTTTGGTCCTTTTGTTGAATACTTTGTAGGCCTTGCTGTGCAGAGCATACCCCACGAAGATTCCTTCATCGCTTCTTGGATCAAACTTCCCAAGTTGATTCTTCCCGTTGTTGTGAACATAGCATTTACTCCCAAATACTCGAAGATGCGAAATATTGGGTTTCCGACCCTTCAGCAACTCATACGGAGTTTTATCGAGGATTGGTCTCAAGTAACATCGATTGAGAACGTAGCATGCAGAGTTCATTGCTTCTGCCCAGAAGCTTCTAGCCAACTTGCTTTCAATAAGCATCGTCCTCGTCATGTCTTCCAGAGTCCGATTCTTCCTTTCCACTACTCCATTTTGTTGCGGAGTCCTTGGCGCTGAGAAATTATGGTCGATTCCCTGATCAGTGCAGAAGGCAATAAACATTCTGTTCTCGAACTCGGTACCATGATCTGATCTGAGACTCTTCACCTTGAGACTGAAATTTCTTTCAACGAGCTTCATCCAAGTCTTGAAGCAATCAAAGACTTCATCCTTTGACCTGATAAAAATCACCCACGTGTATCTTGAAAAATCATCAACTAACACATACACGTACCGATTACCTTGACGAGATTGTACTCTCATCGGTCCACACAAGTCCATATGTACTAGATCAAACGCCCTTGCTGTACTGACTCCATTCTTTGAATGAAAAGATCCTCTAGACTGCTTCCCTTGTGTGCATGCACTGCAGACCTGATTAGGGACTTCGCTGATTTTCGGTAATCCAATTACCAAATTCTGATTATGCAGCCTCTTCAATAATCTGAAATTTACATGTCCCATCCGACGATGCCACATTTCAGATTCATCTGATCGAGATGACAAACAGAGATACTGTTCCGGATCAAACGAAGTATCCACATAAAACACTCTATTTGCACACTTTCCACGCAAAAGTACTTGACCTGTGGAGACACACTTAACAAAGCAACCATCAGCTGTAAAAACAACCTCGTTTTTACCACCACGACACAACTGAGAAACACTAAGCAAATTAAACTTCAAACCATTAACTAGACTCACATTATCTACACTAACCTTGCTGGATAAATGTACCTTACCTGAGCCAATGACTTTACACTTACTTTCATTTCCAAAAGTAATGGAGCCACCAGAATGATGTCGCAGAGAGGAGAATTGATCCATCTTCCCGGTCATATGACCCGAGCATGCACTGTCAACTAGCCAGGAACCTATTCCTCTCTCGACCTGCACATAAACAATCAGGTTTTAGCAACCCAAACAAGCTTAGGCTTCTTGGGCTTAGATAACAAGGTAGATGAAGTTTTAGGGTTAGAAACATGAGATTTTGAAACTGCTTTTGAGTGGGAGACATCCTTGGTCACTCCTGAGCTAGACGGATCTTTTGCTGCTCTAGGTTTTCCACTTCTTTTGGATCCTGAGGATGTACCAGACTCGGAGCTTGAGACCTCAGACACTTTCTTGGAAATGCTCTTTCGTCCTTTGCATTTTCTCTGACTGTGTCCCTCCTTTCCGCAGTGAAAGCAGACTATTTGCTTACTGAAGTCTATATCCTTGGACTCAGAGACTTTCTTCTTCTGCTTCTCGAAGTCAATAGGAACTGGACTGTTCCTTCGGTTGAGTTTTTCCCAGATTTGATGACCCTTTCCATAGGTTTTGTTGTCATCCAAATCAACCTTCAGTCTAGGTGTAGTTCTCTGTTGATTTTGTCTTTGTGGAGGTTTTGCAATGGTCACTTCTCCGTATCCAAGACCTGGCCTGGTTTTTGTCTTCTGTTTCTCTTTTCCCATTGGCGAGTCAAAGAAATGATCATCTGATCCTGCTACCCTTTTTCCAGCTGCTTTCTCGAGTCGCTGAACCTTTATGGATAATTGATGGTTTTCTTCGAACATCGACTGCATCTGTTTGTCTTGATCAGCCACGATAGCATTCAGCTCTTCTGCCTTGAGAACTAATTTCTTGATAACTGCAATGCACTGAGAACGTGAATAATAGCCAGATTGTGAATCATCTGAGCTTACCTCAGTGGATGACTCCTTTGAAGGAGTTTTCCTCGACAGTGAGGATGATGACGAAATCTGCGAACTTGAAGAATTTCCCTGTGCCATCAGACACACATTTCTTCTTACGTCTCCCATGCTATTGTCCTCATCTGAATCCCCCCAAGCAAACATTGCTTGCTTTCCTTTGTCATCCTCCTTCTGTTTCTCTTCTGTCTCAGCCTCATCTTTCTTGCGTTTGTAGCAGTCCCTTTTGAAGTGACCTTTCTTCTTACAGTAGAAGCATTCCACATCCTTCCGGTCTTTTTCTTTACTCGATCTGCTATCTGAGTTCTTGTCATCAGAAACCTTAAGGGCCTTAGTCATCACATTCCGTTCCTCAGTCTTTGAGGTTTCCTTTCCCTTATTCCTGTTAAACTTCTTGTACCTAGAACTCTCTCCAACCAGAGCAACTTGTCGAGCAGACTTGTGAGGTTCTCGACTTTCCAGTTTAACGTCCTCAATGGCCTTATTACTGACCAAGCTCGCAACCAGTTCCTCCAGGGAGTTTTCCTTTGTGCTCGGAAGAGCAGCCAAAGTCCTCGAGATATCATCCCATTCTGGACCCAGTCCCTGCATGAATCTGTGAGTAATCTCCCAGTTCTTGTACCTTTTTCCGAGATTATTCAGAGTAGCCAGGCATCCTTGGAATCTGGAGTGATAATCATGCATTGTCTCGTTCTTTACTTGTCTCAGGGAATTGAATTCCGTCTGAACAGCAAGAATACGGTTTCTTTTCACATCCTTCGATCCTTCATAGATTTTCTTCAGTGAATCCCAGATGTCACTCGGGTCTTTGAACTGTATCACTTTCTTCAGGTCTCCAGGTTCCAGTGCACTGTGTAGAACTCGTAATGCTTTTGCATTTTTCTCCAGTTTCTTATAGTCCTCAGTCGAGTACATAGTCCTGGGCTTAAGTTCTGTCTGACTTCCCTCAAGATAAATGTGCTGTTGCCCTTGCTCTATGATCTGCCAAACTTCTCCATCTGAAGACATCACATGTGCTTCAAATCTGACCGCCCAGGTCTCATACTCGCCTGGCTTCAGTTTCGGAGGATTTGAGAACGAATCACCTGTCATACCTGCAAAGCTAACCAAAATCTAGAACCCTGCGGCTCTGATACCAATTGATAGGATCGTGGTTAGTAGTCAAAGACTTAAGATTGAAAGTCAGAGACTTAACAAAGATCGGAACTGTTAAGAACCTAACTTTGTATGCAGATAAATACTTAATCAGAATACGCAGCGGATTAAACTTAAATAGCTTTTTATTACTATTTAACCTGTACACTCAATCGGTACAAAAACTTGTCTATGATGTATAAATCTACCCTAGATTTACACATGCAAGACCTGACTACTTCCCTGACTATCTCCAAGACGTCGCGTAGTCGAGGCACCTCCGTCGCTTTCCGGCACAGATCAAGATTAGCTCGATCACTTGAATATAGCTCACTCACACAGCTTGCTCGATATTCACTCTTGGAAAGCTCTCTCGGATGTATGTGGAAGGCGCACGCTACTGAAGAGCTTGATCTGGCTTATATAGGTTCTTCAGTAACTGCCAGATAACTGCCCTAGATCATGTCTGCAACCATCAGCCCATGATCTCCTCAATGTGTAGTGGAGACGTGCCATCACTCCATGATGTCTTTGACTCCAGTTGTCAACTGCTCTGTTGACCTCAACTGCTCAACTGCTCAACTGCTCCGTTGACTTGGACTGTTCTCAGGTTCTTGGTTACTCGGATACTTCCGCAGGTACTCAAGTCCAGTATCACGTCCTTGAGTGCTCCAGTATGTTCCTGACTAACAGAAACTCAAGCAAACCATTAAACTGGTTTGTCAATCATCAAAATATTGAGGCCAATGCCTCAACATTTGGGATTTAGATGATAAAGGATGGTACAGAGCCAACATTAGATCATGTCTTGCAACCCGGGAAAAATATGGTGGCAGGTGGCTATTGTATTTATGGAAGCTCTTGTACGGTAGGAGGCCAACAACCACAACAATATTTTTTGGAGTTCTGGAATTAGCTTATGATAAAATTTGCGCCACAATTTTTTTCTTTTCAGGGGATAGAGTCATTTGCATCATATGACAGTCTGTAGCAACTTCATGGCTTTGTATTTCTTCTAGGCATAACTCATGTTTCTCGCAGTTTCGCTGACATTGCTCTCTGGCTATGAAAAAGGTGAACTACCTTCTAAGGTCTTTGCTATTCTATGTAGCCCGGATACGGGAACGGATACGGGTACGGGGTACGTGAAAATAAAAAAATTATAGGGTACGGGTACGGCTTGGGTACGGTAAAAAATTAAAAATTCCAAATATATAAAATTTAAGATTGCTTAAGTGCTACAAAATGTAAAAAAATAACCAGTTTTAATATTCAACTGTGTTAGTTCTTTTTGATAAATGATATATCATCATATTTAAAAAAAAAAGAAACATCAACATAACAACGTGTACTACACGACAATTTACAACTTACCTACCTCACACATCGGTTGCTTTTAAGTTTTAAGTTAAAATAATACATAGAATAATTACAAAAACTTATTACTAGTTACTACATTATACGGAGAAGATGGGGGAGAAGATGGAGACGGCTGCGGGTTGCGAAAACTGCGATTGCACAGGGCTGAGAGGAGATCGAACGATTGCACAGGGCTGCGGAAGAGGAGAGACCTGGCAGTTTAATTAATAGATGAATAGGGTTTCCAAGTCCTTTGATTACGGTTTCTAGATCTGTCGATTGGGTTTCCGATTTCATCGATTGAGGTTTCCAAAGTACCCGAGACGTACCCGAAATTTGGTCGAACCGTATCTGAACCAAGCCGAAGTACCCATTTTTTGGGTACGGAATGGAGACGTATCCACCGCGTACCCGTCGCGAATCCGAGCGGATACGGGGTCGGGGATTGGAGACGGGGCCTGAGCAAGGTACCCGTGCTTCATAGTTGCTATTGAACTTTTCTGGAACAGTTTGTAAGACTTACTGGATCATTCTTAAATAGATCTATAGCCGGAGAAGATGGGAAAGGAATGCACAAAGCTAGTCAAGTATTTGATGATCGACCATTAATCTGATGTCTTTTATTTGTTTCCTTGTCTTTACGCCTTGCAGCTAGTCAAGTATTTTTGATTATTGTAATTTGAATTACAATTAAAAGTAATTTTTTTTGGTACGCTTGTTTGTAATATTCTTTCGAATTATTAATTTCGAAATATTTTTTATCGTATTAATTTCGAAATTTAATTCATAAATTATAATTTCTTATATTCAATTTCAGAGATATTATTAATTTTATAAAAGGACAAAAAAAATTTATCAAAAAAAAAAAAACAAATTTTTACCGTCCTAAAATAGTGGCATTATTGTGGGAAACTGGTGGTAAAATTATATCACGAATATGTGATAGTTTGGCAACTATTTATATTGCTGTGGTAAATTCGTTATAAAATTGTGGTAACATTTATACTACCGTTATGCGACGGTTTTTTGACTGTTTTATTTCTCGTGGCATAATCGTCGCATAGTTGTGGCATATATCGTCGCAAAACCGTGGTAAAAGTTATGCGACGTAGCTTTTTGCGACTAGTGGTAAATGGTCGCAAAAGTCGTCGCAAATCTTATTTTGCGACGGTTCTGCCACTCGTTTCTCACACAATTCATCCGTGGTAAATTTGATCAAAATTTGTAGTGCCACACACACCTGATTATCGCAAAAGTCTAACAACGTTATCGTAAGGCCACTGCGATAACGGAACGATACAGTTGCTACAACTGAAAGGCGGTAGTCGCAACGTTCTCGCAGCGTTGTCGTATAGTCCATGCAACCACAACATGTAAACGACAAGATTCACTTGTTCTCGTAAATTCATCGAATATTTATCGTACATGCCTGCATTAATGATTACGATAACATCGAGATAATTATACAAAGGTCATGATCTTCATTAAAATTAATAATTCAATAATGCTGTAAATTGCAAAATACCCTGGATATATTTTACCAAAACATAATGATAAATCCCCCGGATATATTTTACCAAAGACGAAGATCCACTACAAATTTTGGCTCAAGTTTACGACAGCGGAAATGAAACGTAAATGAGTCGTATGTACAACATATATGTGGCGCTTTTTGACTGTATCGCACAAACAGCCGTTGCAAGAAATGTGCGACAGTCTTGCGTAACGAATGTGCGACAACAATACGATAGTAGTGCGTCAAAAGACTAAAAGTGTCACAAATATGTGTGCGACGACTGTAACACATGCGTGAGAAATATAATAATAATATTTATATTCATTGAATACAATAATATATAAATAAATTTAACAAATAATCTTATTTTATAATAAAATGACAGAATATATGAAAAAATTTTGCACATAAAATTTCTAGTGGAACTATTTTACAACCTGCAGCTAATAAAGTCTACAACCATTGAACATCAACGATAACAGTGGAACTAATTCAACAAACCGCCCAAAACAATTTCCACTGATGTGGAACATACCGAAAAAACTTTCCCCAAAAGATAATTCAAAAAAGTTTTGATAACAAAAGCAGAACTCTAATCAGAATCTTCATCCGAGCTCACCTCGTCATCATCAAGTGACCGGCTGTTGGTGGTACTCCCGGCATGCTTAAGATCATGAAGTTACTGCGCCTGTGCCGCAACCACAGCGCGAAGATCCTGAAACTGAGGTGCCATTTGAGTAAGTAAAGCGATGGTGTCCTGAGAGAGTCCGAAGCTCTGAGCTGTACTCTGGGAAGTCACGTTCCCTTGAGTGGAAACCAACTGAAAGCGAGACCCAAGAATCATAGTTGCTGCATGACCAACCACGAATGGGAGACCAGTCCTCCGGGAGTATCCAAGAATTGGTGCTGAAGCCTCAAGATCCTCGGCCTCTGTTATGGGCTGGCCATTATGCTGTAGCGCTCTAAGTGTAGCATCTAGTTGTGCCTGGATCAAAAATAAATTAATGTCAGCGGCAACATTAATGTGAAAGTACCTCGATATCAGTACAATATGTTTAAGAACAATTAATGTTTAAGAACCAAAATAAATAAATTATAAATAAAACTGATACATGAATTTATGTTTAAGAATTTGTGAAATGTACTAAGAAGTACCTCTATCTCAGCACCATTAATGTCAAAGTACGTCCCATCTTTCCCAATCTTCAGACGTTTGTACATATCAATACAGTTAGGAATCCTCTTCAAAATTATTTCCTGCGCATAGGCCAATAAAAGTAGTCAAAGAACCATAAAACAACTATATTATTATAACAAAACATTAGACATTAGTGGTCACTAAAATAAGTATATGTTATTTAAGGCCTTCATCCTCAGTGAAGCAAATAGCAAAAATATTAGTTTTTGTCACACAATAATAAAAACTAACCAATTTTTTCCGGTGTACAAAGGGTGGATAACGGCTGCCTCGATGTCTACACGGGTTATCTTTCTTGCCCCTTCGATTCTTTTTGTGTTGGTCAGACATAGCCTTCAATTTTGCATCCTTCCTGAAAATCCGAATTTCTCTATCCGTGGCATCTGGATGGGAGAAAATTGGACCCTCAGTACTCCTTCCCGTCCTCAGGTTACACCATCCTTCTCGCAAAATCCTCCCACACTTTTTGATGAAGATCATATATATCAGAGGTGTGAGCTGAGGGTCCCATCAGGCGATGCTCTATACATTGCCAAACACATAGTCAAATAATAGTTGTTCAAATAATAGTTGTTCAAATAATAGATGTTGTTCCATTAAAAAAAATAGTTGTTGTAAGTTTGAAGTAGTTAAAAAAATTAAAGACAGTAACAAATAACATTTTCATACCTGGAACTCTGAAAACCACCTATCTCTACCTGACTGAGGGACTGTCTTTATTGTAGTCCATCCGACCTCGAATTTCTTCCCAATGCACTTCAACCCGATGTCAAATACAATATCATGAGGATCAAAGCTTCAAAATCATAAAGAAGACAAACTGTTAAGATACCACTAACCACTGTTGGATACATGTAAGCTGTTCACATTTTTAAACTTAAACTTACTTGTCATTACTCACCGGCGTGATGATACCCGAGTCTCATCACCCCCGCACAGCAGCTGCATCCGATGACTCACCGTGAACATACTCGGACCGAGGAGTCTCCGGATATGGCTGAGACCTCGTTGGTGTGTGCTGAGATGAGCCCGGTGACTGAATGGGCTGAGACCCCGCTGGTGTGTGCTGAGACAAGCCCGGTGATTGAATGGGTGACGGTCTCGCATATGGGTCCACTGTAACCCGCTCTTGCGTGTGAGCAAGAGAGTCTGCAACATAAGATCCACCCATCCCAAACATCTGCTAATAAAACCATCGGGAAAACCGAGTCGATTAATCCATTGCAATACAAGTACTTGTTCATTGGCATCGAGTGTGTACTTTGCGTTGTTTGCAACCATTCGTCCTCGGTTCATTCGAAGCTGCAACTCAGGTCTATTATAGTACAATGTCATGTCATTTCGACATTGGATGCCATTGTCTTTCCTTTGACGTTCATTACCGTGTTGAAATATTTTCGAAGACGTTCTCTATGTGCATCACATCTAGGTTGTGTCGCAACTTCACCCAGAAAGGCAAAACCCAAAATATTGATTTCTTAGTCCAATTGTGAGTGACCACGAAGCCGTCAATTGAATCGTTCAGTCCCTGCTCCCAAATATAAGGGAAATCACGAACTCTATTGTAAGTCTCATGGCCGTCTCGAAAAGGAATTGGGTTTTCGAATTCTCTACGGTCTTTTAGGAAACTCCTTGTATTGTTACGGTAAGCATGAGTCTGGGCAGAAATCTTCTACGACAATCAAAATAACAAATTTTACGTCTGTGCTGAAGGTAAAAGGTCTTAGTGTCCTCCATGCAATACGGACAACCAAGTTTTTCCTGTGTTGACCATCCAGATAGCATTCCGTACGCCGAAAAATCAAAAATAGTCCACATAAGTGCTGCTTGCAAATCGAAATTTTGACGCCTACTCCACTCAAAGGTATCTACACCAACAATCCAAAGGACAATTAAGTCGTCAATCAAAGGCCTCAGGTACATGTCAATTCTTTTCTTTGGATTAGTAGGGCCTGGAATAAGGATGGTCAACCACATAAATCTCAATTTCATGCACATCCATGGTGGTAGATTATATGGTGTCACCATTACGGGCCAATACGAATACGACTGTCCGGATGTCCTGAATGGACTAAATCCATCTGAACACAAACTCAGCCGAACGTTACAAGTCTCTACGCAAAATCAGAATAACAACGATCGAAATGTTTCTAAGATTCTCCGTCGGACGATGCACCATCTTTGTTATCGTCATCTCGTCTTGACGCATGTCAGGACATGTGTTCAGCTGTGCTCGACATCATAAATAACCGATGTAGTCTCAGTATTATATTCAAGTAAAACATAGATGATTTGGCAACCCGGACGTAGTTACTGGAGTTGGGCGCTCTACTAGGTGTCTGGTATCTCGATTCACCGTAAAATGTACAAACTATCAAGCTCTCGAACTGAGTGCAATAAATCATGCACCCATTTTGATGTTCCCATGAATGGCATGGTTTTGGCAAAACGTCTTTAGAGAGTTCAAGCAGGTGTTCAAGAGGTGTTCAACCGCAGACTAGAACTAAAGAACGGCGTGAAACAGGCGCATGCCGATTTGCGTATCCAGAAGATCGACGAGATTATCTGATTGGAATCAATCGACAAGTCATCACAGAAGATCGGATATTCAAATGAATATCCACACCATGGGTGCGAGATTATCGAATGGCTTGGCACGGAAGTTATCTCCGAAGATTGGATACGGATAAACGAAGATTGGATCTGGAGTATCTCCGAAGTATTTGACAGGATATTCTGATTGGATCTGGACTTCACCGAAGCCTATAAAAAGAATGATAGGGCGTCCATGATCTGCATGGCTTTCTAAGAGAAACATACACGAGTGTATTCTATTGATCGGAGAAGGAGAGAGCGACGGCCAACTGAGTTTCCCCACTGGAAAATCATTGTCGCTGTACCAGTCTGTTCAGTGTGCTGATCAGACTATCTATGTTGAACTAACCGCTGCACACACCAGAGACCGTTACAAGCTTTCGGAAGAAAGCTACCGAGCTTCGGGAGAAGATCGAGCACGTTCGGAAGGGAGTTTCGGACGAAGGGGATCGAGGGGGAGCCGAGATCATAAATCTGAGTGAAGTAGTGATAGAGGCTGGGCGTCTTCATTCGGGAGATTGTAAGAGTAAGTCCACGTGTAAGCTCAATACTATTCAATAAAGATTTATATCCCTTTAGGGCGTGGGAAGCCCCCCAGAGTAGGCTGTTGCCGAACTGGGAAGTACACCGTGTGTCCTCTATACATACTGTCCCAGTTACTGTCTGTGAAGGTGTTCAAGATTCGTCTGAACACTACCTCGAAGAGTTGCTTGAACAGATAACAGTATTTTAATTGGTATCAGAGCAGACACTCGACATATAGAGTATGATCCTGGTTCTGTTCCAGATGAGCTTGAAGGAAGGACAAAGCACAACACGTCCCCCGCTGCTTGAGGGACCAAACTATGCCTACTGGAAGTCCAAGATGAAAGCTTTCCTGAAATCTCTCGATGAAAAGGGTTTGGAAGGCTGTTTTGGTTGGATGGACACAACCCATGATGGAAAACCTGGTAGGCGAAGTCGTTCCTAAACCAGAAGCTCTGTGGACGAATGCAGATGAAAAGGGCTATGAATGCTATCTTCTCTGGAGTGGACGAGAACGTGTTCAAACTGATCGCTAATTGTGAAGTCACTAAGGAAGCTTGGGATATTCTCCAAACAGCTTATGAAGGTACAGACAAGGTTCGGAATTCTCGAATGCAGATAGTTACAATGAAATTCAAGGATATGAAGATGAAGGACAATGAATCCATTCTTGAGTTCAATGCAAGAGTTCTAGACCTGCCAACGAGGCTGCAGCACTGGGAAAACCGATAGATGGAGAAAGAATGGCTAGCAAAGTTTTGAGATCGCTCCCTCCGAGGTTTGCAATGAAAGTTACTGCTACTGAGGAGATGCATGACATCTCCAAACTGAAGCTGGACGAGCTCATGGGTTCACTCAGAACTTATGAGATGAATCAGAAGCAAGATGTTCAACCCATAGACGAGAAAGGAATTGCACTGAAAGCAGAAGTGTCTGAGGACATGCTTGAGTCCGGCTGCACTACTGAACAACTGGCTATGATGGCTCAGAATTTTGGCAGAATGATACAAAAGATCAACAGACGTGGTCCTGAGCAAGGTCAGTCATCCTCGAGCAATTTCCGCAACAGGAAAAAGGGGAAGTAAAGGACAAGTGAAAATAGGCAGGATTTTTCTACTGAAAAAGGGAAAGACATACAATGCCGGGAATGCAGAGGCTTTGGTCACATTCAGGCAGAATGCGCCAACACCCTCAAGAAGAAAAAGGCGATGGTTACAAATTTCAGCGACAACGAGTCTGATGATGAGGAGGAAGACGACGAAACTACCAACTTTGTTGCATTTGTTGCCACCATAGAAGACTGCAGTGAATCCAGTAAGTTCTCTACCCCTCTGTCTGAACAGCCAGTTGACGCCTCCTCAGACAGTGATGATGAAGAACTCACTCAAGAGACTCTGGCTGAAACTTACAAAGAGTTATACGAGAAGTGGCTGATGGTGATTAACCTCAACAAGAAACTTACCGAAACAGTTGCCAGTGTGACTGTTGAAAAAGATAAGATGTGGCAGGAAGTCGAGCTCCTGGTCACGCAGAAGGTGGAACTCCAAGGCGAACTTACTTCTCTAAAGACTCAATTGATAGAATGAACCAGGAAAGGTCATCTCTTCTCGCACAAAAGACTGAACTTCTGGGTACCGTCTCTTACTGAAAGTTGAGATGGAGAAAAATCGAGACATGCACCCAGAAGGCATGGTAGGCCTGAGGAAAAAGATAGCAGACCTGCAGCGCAAGGAAGTTTTCCTCTTAAACAGAGTAGAGTCGATGGAACTTCAGATGGAGTCGGAAAGGATGGAACATGCAATCACCAGGAAGGAGCTCAGTCAGTTCAAACGACCAGTTAAGATGTTAAACTCCGGATCTAAGAATCTGAACGAGATTCTCAAGTCTCAAAGAACGGAGTCCGACACCGAGGACTGGGATTCACGGAAGAAGGCAGCTCGAATAGAACAACGTTTGTTAAAGCAAAGCCAGTGGTGGTACAACTTCCTAAACAGAAGGTGACACAGAATCAAGGAAAAACCCCAGTGAATCAAAGAACGACTCGTTTCAGTCTTCACTCAGAACAGATGAGAGACTCTCGCACGTGCTGGTACTGTTACCAGATTGGACATATCAAACCTAAATGTCGTCTGTTTCTTGCTGAACGAAGGGCTATGGAGTACATGGTTAAACCTCGTGTACGACAAATCTGGGTACCAAAAACAAGTGAGAACGTGTGCATGGTCGCCTTTAATTCATCCAGTCACATGGAGAAAGATCGATGGTACTTCGACAGTGGTTGCTCAGCCCACATGACAGGTAACCCTAAGTATCTTACACATGTTAGACCTGTTATGAAACGTCAGTTTGTCACTTTTGGCGATGGAGGAAAGGGCCAGGTGATCGGCTGTGGGACATTGAAGGTTCCAGATCTACCCGCGCTCGAGAATACTCTCTTGGTTGAAGGGTTGAAGGTGAACCTGATCAGTATCAGTCAGTTGTGTGATAGTGGATCTCATGTCCGGTTTACCCATAGTGCATGTCAAGTGTTCGATAAGGCAGGTAGTACACTGATGGAAGGACGGAGGTCAGCCAACAACTGCTACCTCATAGGATCTACTGGAACAGTTGCTGCATCAACATGCCTGACGAGTCAAGCTGATGAGATGGTTTTATGGCACATGCGACTGGGTCATCTGAATCTCAAGACCCTAAAGAAAATCTCCACAGCTGGACTCATCCGAGGAATGCCCGCCGTGAAAGGTGATGTTGATGTAATCTGTGGAGAGTGCCAGATAGGCAAGCAGGAGAGAGTTGATTGGGAAAATATCTCACGCCTATATTCTCAAGACGGTTTTAGGGGAAGTTGAACAGTTTAAAAAAAATAAATCAAAACACTCATCGCCTACTGTTCTCGCTCACTCTTCCGAAAAACCCTAGAGCATCATTCTCTGCAAAACCTCTCTCGCTTGAGCATACCGGCAGCCATGGTGAACACAAGGAAATCAACCAAGACTACAGTCAAGTCATCACCGGAACCAAAGAAGACAGTCAAGGCGACATCCAAAGCGCTGAAAGCAAATCCCCAAATCAGAGAAACTGAAGATGCCGAAGAAGAAAAGGCGACACCTTTAGATGGCGGAACTGCATCAAAGACTACTATCAAAGTGACAGTTGAAGGACCAGTTCCAGCAAACCCTAAGGTCGGTACGGTGGAAAAGAAAGGACCAGAACATGCTGCAAAGCTGAAGGTGGTTGATGGACCATATTTATATGATTCATTAAGAAAGTTAAACCCACCAAATTAGACTCTTTGTCTATTTAACTTTTGCTTGTTAGTTCCGATATTTATCTACAGGGTATTTTGAAGTCTAGAGAGAATACAAGCTAAGGAGGAGTTTTAAAGCTGAAAATGAATTACAAGTCACTCCAGGACACGATCAGATTCCGACTGTACAACTTTCATAAACCTAACATGGAATCACTCAAAACAAGTCCAACCGAAGAGCAACCAGAGTCTGTCCGAAGCTGAAAATACCTGATGGCTTTTGTGAAAAGATCACAAAACACCTCACAACCACTCCCCTCCTCCACCACATGGGCGGCTAAGCCCTCCACCTCTCCTCTCAAGCCATGTGGCCGGCGGCTATGGGGAGAGATGACTCACCTCCGATGGCTTTTGAGCTCTCCATTCCCCTCATGCCATGTGGTGTCTTCTCATTCCTCCCCTTAGCCTATAATAGACATCTTCCCCTCCTTTGTAAATCATCCCACAATCCTCAAATCCACAATCACTTATCTCTCTAGATTGAGAGCACAATCCATGTAAGCACTTCTCTTTGATATCAAAAGCTTTACAGTTGTTCTTGAGTACTCTTGTCGGTTCTTGAAGTACTCTCCTTTTACTTTCATGTCTTTACTTTCGAAAACTTTACTTTACTGTCTTTCAAAAACCTTTACTTTTCAAGTACTTAGCTATGATGTCCTGTTCCATGGATATTCGTAGCTAAACCCTTCATTCGGTTGAAGGGGTGTACTAGTATCATACAATGTTTTAGACCCTTCTCTTAAATGCCTCTTTGTGTTCAAAACTTGTTCTATGTGCCACATATTAGGTCAGAACTTCCAAGGTTGAGTGGATGCTTGAAATGGCAAAACTCTTCCGTGGGGTTCGTGAACATACTCGGGTAAGTGGATGCTTGAAATGTCAAAGCTTATCTGAGGAGTTCGACCTCTTTAAAACACCATTTGGTTGATCGGAAATGATTGATCAAATGGATGCACATAGGCTAATATACCTTGAAATGGGGTATTAGTCTAAATAGAACAAGTGCTCTATGCCTTGAAATGGGCTAGACGGTGTGGCAAGTCGAGTGCTTGAAATGGCCTTGATACACTTTTAAACACTTAGTATGATCATTAGAGGTCAATGATAAACGGACTATGATACAAGGCCCCTGATACCGAATCTTTCCTTTAATTGCAATATCACCTGTTACTTTACTTTCAGTCCATATCAACTGCTTACTTTCCGCAAGTCTTGTCCTTCAAGCACTTTAATTTCCGCAAGTCTTGTCCTTCAAGCAATTTCTTTCTGCAAGTCTTGTCCTTCAAGCACTTTAATTTCCGCAAGTCTTGTCCTTCAAGCACTTTATTTTTCAGTTATTTACTTCCAGTACTAAAATCACAACCAACCCACGCTACTTTCAGTACTAAAATCACAACCAACCCCCCAACTGTCTTATTTTATTTTCCTCTTTTCGAAAGAACAACTGTCCACTAATTCCATTGGGTCGACCCCTACTTACCACTTTACTACCCAATAGTAGAGTACGAGTAGCGGACTTATAAATTTATTTTTGCACAGAGACATTGCACCTTAACGACAGTGCAGTGCGCTCCGTCAAAATTGGCGCCGTTGCCGGGGAGTTAGTAATCGGATGGTTGTTCTTGTCTTTCCCTTTCGCATAATCCACTATGTCTTCATGGATGATTCGGTATCTTCCCCAGTTTGGAGGAACCATCGGAGAAGACCCTGTGGAACATGTACAAATGTTTCACTCCATCTGCGGCCGCATGAAGCCTGAGGACGAGTCCTTGGAGGGGTTTAAGTTAAAATGTTTTGCGTTTTCCTTAACTGATTCTGCACTATCTTGGTATTACTCATCATATGCAGATTATGAAGGCTATTATGGGGATCTACGAGCCAAATTTCTAAAAGAGTTTTCCCTGTCAAATTTTCGCACTGATCCCTGTCAAAGAGCCCCACCGTCCTTTCGACTTGAAGTCCGTGAGAAGATCATCACCCTTAAGCAATCCCGGGATGAAACATTGGACGAGTACTTTTCGTACTTCGATTCCATTGTGACGAGCTGCCCGCACCATGGATTCACGAACTTTAATCTTCTTCAGAGGTTTCTCGGTGGGATGATGCCACATGACCGGAATATACTTGATGCTGCGGCAGGAGGATCGGTGATGAATTTAACCATGTCTAAACTGTGGAAGTTGATAGATGATATGGCAGAGAGCTCAAAACGAGGGCCGATGCCCCAAACTGATGATAAGGCGCCAACGATAGAAGCCGATCCAGTGCAGGTCATGGAAGACATCACAGAGGCCATGATGGACGGATCGGAAACAGGAAGCACCGAGGAAGAGCCTACATGGGAGATCACTCCCGAGCCTTCAGAAGACCTAGAGCCAGAAACCGATCCAGTGTGGGACGAGGAAAAGCCTTCATGGGAACTCACTACCGAGCTGGCAGAAGAGGAAGTCCCGGTCGCCACTGACGAGCTGCCAAAGACATACCCTGTCCTCATTGCCGAGCCAGCCGAGAAATGCACGGACCTCATTACCGAGCTGCCCAAATCAGAACCGGTCCTGATTGCCGAACTGGTCGAGAAAGGCCCGGACCTTGTGGCTAAAGTGCCCCAACTTAACCCTTCATTTTCTATGCAGATCACATCCACCGAAGATCATGTAATCAATGATGATGCGGTGCAAGGCAAGTTGGAGGCGGTACAAGGTCAAGGAAAGCCAATAATGGAGCGCTCACTCACTCCGAGTCAACAAAGCGGCCCTGAAAACTCACTCGTTCTGAGACAATCATTCATCCCTGCCACAAAGAAGAGGGTTAACATGGGAGCAAGCTTGATGTCGCCTATGTTTGATGGCAAGATTCTGAACTTCCAAACTCGCGAGGATGCCAACCGGTCATACATAAAAAGGCGACCAAGACATGGCCCGGTGGAATGGAAGCCGGGATGGAGTAGCAAGAGACCACGGCTCATTGAACCAGCAGCTATGGTCAAGAAGTCCTCACCTTCTCTGAGCTATGTAAAGAAGAACCTGCCGAAGCAATGGAGAACCCAACCGAGCACATCACTCTATGAGTTCTTTGGGCAAAGTAAAAGAGCAGCCGAGAAGAAGTTCGACCTCACACGCCCATGGGACCCCGACCCCTCCTAAGTGAGGTATCGTCGAGCCAACGACGTTAAACAAAGGCACTGGTCGGGAGGTAACCCGACACCTATCTTACTTTCAGTCATTTTATTTAGTTTTTGCCTTAAGTCATTCTCACCTTGCCTGTATATATTTGCTTGCAATTGACTTTTGACCTAAGATGTGCTGCGAGGCACGCCTTCGTTCAAAAGTGTGGGGTGAGAACCGCCTTTGTACATAATTAGTTTAACATGCTTTTTCTTTTCCCTTAATATTATCTTTTTGAAAATATGAACTTGAGAATGTGAAAAAGATAGATCATAATTCATGCATTTACCTTGTGAAATATCAACTGTTTAAAAACTTAAAATATAACTTCTCATTTGTCCCTTTATGCTGAGATATACAGGGGATGTAGAGTTGACATAAACTGCCCTAGAGAGGCTTGGCAAGCAATCGAAGGACTGAATTTCACTATATGGTTTACGAAGTCAGTGGAGGCTGCACTTCGGGTTTCAAAGAAGATTGAAGTCATCTCCGCCGTGCAGCGTTTATGCAAGAGGCGGGACGGGAATCAAACCGTTCTATCTCTAGTCCTAGTAGCCGAGAAAATAGATGAGCGACCCTCATCTTGCCCCGCGCGAAACGGCGAAGAGGAGAAAGAGCGGGGAGGTATTTCCATATTCTCTCGGGCGACGATTGGACCTCCCAAAGAAAGGTTGATAAAATGGACTAGATGGTCACAAAGAAGCAAAAGCTCGAAGAAGCTAATCAAAGGTCAAAAGCCAGAGTATGTGAAGGTTTTAACCGAAACAAAAGTGAAGAAACTCCAATTCAACATCAAAGGCCGATTCACTTCAAAAGCTGTCCCTCACCAAAAAGAAATCAAAGTGCTCAACTCAGTGAAACCCGAACCAAGTCACGTGCTAGAAAAAGCTACAAGTTAACCTTATAGTGCGAGTCGGTCCAGAGAATGCAGTCCAGGAGCCGAAAAAGGGCTATCTCCCGAAACATCCAAATTAATTTGCATCTCGGCTCGAAGGTACAAGTATCAAGTTTCTTCTAAGTATTTACACAGTTTAGTTTGGTAATAAGTAAGTAATGCATGAATAGGATAAATCTAGTCCCACAATCTCACTTTCATATTTGAAGTTTTTACTTGGATTGTATGCACATCTCTTAAAAATCATTGTTCGGGACGAACAACTAAAAGTGTGGGGTGATCTGATGGACCATATTTATATGATTCATTAAGACAGTTAAACCCACCAAATTAGACTCTTTGTCTATTTAACTTTTACTTGTTAGTTTCGATATTTATCTACAGGGTATTTTGAAGTCTAGAGAGAATACAAGCTAAGGAGGAGTTTTAAAGCTGAAAATGAATTACAAGTCACTCCAGGACACGACCAGATTCCGACTGTACAACTTTCATAAACCTGACATGGAATCACTCAAAACAAGTCCAACCGAAGAGCAACCAGAGTCTGTCCGAAGCTGAAAAGACCTGATGGCTTTTGTGAAAAGATCACAAAACACCTCACAACCACTCCCCTCCTCCACCACATGGGCGGCTAAGCCCTCCACCTCTCCTCTCAAGCCATGTGGCCGGCGGCTATGGGGAGAGATGACTCACCTCCGATGGCTTTTGAGCTCTCCATTCCCCTCATGCCATGTGGTGTCTTCTCATTCCTCCCCTTAGCCTATAAATAGACATCTTCCCCTCCTTTGTAAATCATCCCACAATCCTCAAATCCAATCACTTATCTCTCTAGATTGAGAGCACAATCCATGTAAACACTTCTCTTTGATATCAAAAGCTTTACAGTTGTTCTTGAGTACTCTTGTCGGTTCTTGAAGTACTCTCCTTTTACTTTCCTGTCTTTACTTTCGAAAACTTTACTTTACTGTCTTTCAAAAACCTTTACTTTTCAAGTACTTAGCTATGATGTCCTGTTCCATGGATATTCGTAGCTAAACCCTTCATTCGGTTGAAGGGGTGTACTAGTATCATACAATGTTTTAGACCCTTCTCTTAAAGGCCTCTTTGTGTTCAAAACTTGTTCTATGTGCCACATATTAGGTCAGAACTTCCAAGGTTGAGTGGATGCTTGAAATGGCAAACCTCTTCCGTGGGGTTCGTGAACATACTCGGGTAAGTGGATGCTTGAAATGTCAAAGCTTATCTGAGGAGTTCGACCTCTTTAAAACACCATTTGGTTGATCGGAAATGATTGATCAAATGGATGCACATAGGCTAATATACCTTGAAATGGGGTATTAGTCTAAATAGAACAAGTGCTCTATGCCTTGAAATGGGCTAGACGGTGTGGCAAGTCGAGTGCTTGAAATGGCCTTGATACACTTTTAAACACTTAGTATGATCATTAGAGGTCAATGATAAACGGACTATGATACAAGGCCCCTGATACCGAATATTTCCTTTAATTGCAATATCACCTGTTACTTTACTTTCAGTCCATATCAACTGCTTACTTTCCGCAAGTCTTGTCCTTCAAGCACTTTAATTTCCGCAAGTCTTGTCCTTCAAGCAATTTCTTTCTGCAAGTCTTGTCCTTCAAGCACTTTAATTTCCGCAAGTCTTGTCCTTCAAGCACTTTATTTTTCAGTTATTTACTTCCAGTACTAAAATCACAACCAACCCACGCTACTTTCAGTACTAAAACCACAACCAACCACCCAACTGTCTTATTTTATTTTCCTCTTTTCGAAAGAACAACTGTCCACTAATTCCCTTGGGTTCGACCCCTACTTACCACTTTACTACCCAATAGTAGAGTACGAGTAGCGGACTTATAAATTTATTTTTGCACAGAGACATTGCACCTTAACGACAGTGCAGTGCGCTCCGTCAGTGGTGCCCTCGCGGACGACGTAGGGGACTCCTAAACCAAACGAGGTAGTTCGATATCAATAGGACAAGACCCACCACCGATTGTGTCACATTCTGAGGTAATCTCTAGCCCTAAAGCTCCGATTTTTGTTTCCTTCCTTGTGAAAGATATGAATGTGGAAAATAAGAAGGGTGATAAGGGAAAGGATGTAGTGGTTGATGGGTCTGGAGAAGCCAGTAGGGCTGAGGTTGATAAGGATGGCCTTAGAGTGGTTAACGAAGGCAGAAGAAGCAAGCCCGTGTCCAAGGTAACCGCTGGTTCGAATGTGTGGAGAGAAAAGATACATGCATCCGGTTATGTAAGGCCATCAAGCGGCCTTCACAGAAAAGTTGTTGTTCGAAGAAAAGATTCACCAAGGAAGTTTGTAGCCAGGATTACTGAAGTGAGAGGACGCCTGGTTGCTATGTCAGATTCAGAAACTGAACAGCTTTTTGAGTCATCCAGCAAGAGAAAGGTAATCCTTGAGGAAGAGACTGAAGATGGTTTAGGAGAGAAGGCTGAGGGATCAGTTGGTGAGCAGCAAGAGAAGCAAGATGATGCTGAGCCTGAAGAGTCTGATCCATCTGAGAAGGATGAAGAACTCAACGATATTTATAAGGAGATTGATGAGGTGGTCCAAAATTTGCAGAAGAAGGGACCGTTTGTGCAAGTCGAACAGGCTCCTGAACTGTGTCAAGTAGCAAAGAAAGCTCTTGTCGAAGAGACTGCACCTGTGAACAAAATACAAGTTGCAGGGAAAGCAAGTGAGCAAGATGGTGTTAACTCAGGGGTTCAACTAGGTGTTGAGCAGCCTCAAGATGTCAAGACTGCAGAGGTGCCTCAATCGCAATCCATTCCAGGAAGTGTACCAGCTGAGGTACAAAATGCAGAACAAGTGGGGGTTGACTCAGAGGCTCGAGTGGATGAGGATACTTAGGTTAATCAAGACAAAGAAATGGAAGAGGCAGACCAGGCAGAGCTGACGTCAGAGAACCCTCTTGAAGATCCTCAGGACTCCGTGGAGGAGGAGAAGAGACTTGGCAAGAGGAGGGTGGAGAGCTCAAAGAGCTGCCGGGGTGAGGTGGAGGGGAGGGGAGCCGCCGCCCATGTGGCAAGGGGAGAGTGGTGGAGAGCTTTGAGATCTTTTCCCAAAAGCCATCGGGTCCTTTCAGCTCCGGTCTGACTCTGGTTGCCCTTCGGTTGGACTTGTTTTGAGTGATTCCACAATAGGTTCATGAAAGTTGTACAGTCGGAATCTGGCCGTGACCTGGAATGACTCGTAATTCATTTTCAGCTTTAAAACTCCTTTTAGCTCGTATCATCTCTAGACCTCGAAATAGCCTGTAGAACAAAAGTGGAACTAACAAGCAAAAGTTAAATAGACAAAGAGTTTAATTTGGTGGGTTTAACTGTCTTAATGAATCATATAGATATGGTCCATCAGATCACCCCACACTTTTAGTTGTTCGTCCCGAACAATGCCATTTAAGAGATGCGCACACAATCCAAGTAAAAACTTCAAATAGGAAAGTGAGAATATGGGACTAGATTTATCTTAATTCATGCAATACTTACTTATTACCAAACTAAACTGTGTAAATACTTAGAAGAAACTACTCACCGGTTTCAATTTTGGGCGATCAAATGTGTTCGACAAGATCTACTCACCGGTTTTCATTATTCTAGTGCAAAGGACTTTTGTCTTATCTCAATTCAAGGATTTCGTAAACCCTGCCTGGTTGAAATATTGAATTAGGAAAGCGAAGTTACTTCGTGATTCAATTGTTATGCAAGTTGTCATTGTTTCGAAGCATCTACAGACGACCCAGGAACTACATAGGCGATATGCTACAAGCCCAATCTTCTCGAGGATTTTGAATGGACCGTAATAACGTTTAGCAAGTTTGTAGAATCCTCGGAGCGCGACTGTATGCTGGCGATATGGTTGCAATTTTAAGAAAACCCAATCACCAGTGGAATAATTACAATCCATGCGATGTTTATCAGCTTGCTACTTCATGCGGACCTGTACCCTTGCGATGTTGTCCTTGAGGGACTTGATAAGTGACATCATGTGTGCCAGATTCGAGTCAACAGCTGCAATCCGCGAAGTACCTGGGATGTAGTCCAAATAGATGAGGGAGAGCGGCCATACAATGCTTCAAAAGGAGTGGTTCGAATAGCCAAATGCCATGAAGAATTGTAACTCCATTCAGCCCAAGGAAGATGTGTGATTCAATATGTTGCATTGGTGGAAACAAAAGAGCGCTAATAGTCCTCGACGCATCTGTTGAGCACCTCCGTTTGCCCATCCGTTTGGGGGTGATATGTTGTGCAAGTAGAGAGAGTCGTGCCTTGAAGTTTGAAGAATTCTTACCAAAAATTACTCATGAATAGGGGATCTCTATCGGAGATGATTGTCAGGGGAACTCCATGGAGGCGCGTGACCTCCTTCACAAATACCATGGCTAGTGTAGTTGCTGTGAAGCTAGTTGGGAGTGCAGTAAAATGGCTGATTTTCGTGAGACGGTCAACCACGACCCAAATCACAGTTTTGCCTGCTGATGGAGGGAGATGTGCAATCAAATCCATTGATATGGATTCCCACACGCGATTCGGGACTGGAAGAGGTTGTAAGAGGCTTGAGGACATGTTGTGGGGTACTTGACTTGTTGGCAGGTTGTGCAATGGGCAACATAGGTGGTGACAGATTTTCCCAAATGAGGCCAGTAAAAATTGGCAGAGATGCGCACCAAATAATTTACTTCAAAAATCATCATAAAACCACTGTACAATCGCTTCTATTTTTACATTTTTGCGGTGGTTTTTACCGCTGCATTTAGGACATCTGTTAGGATCGTTAGTTAGCAGTACTTGCCAAGTATCGATACTCGTCAAGTATGTATGCAACGGAAATAAGTAAAAGCGTAAAAGTAAGATCGAGACAGCAATATATAGTGGAAACCCAGATACTTAAAGCAAGTATCCAGGAAAAACTACTACCTTCTAGTTTCCACTAGAAGGATTTAGGAACGATCACTTGTATTGATGTTATCATACAACGAGTTAAATCGCTCATTCTCTCAGGCGCGTCTTAGTGATGATGTAATCCAGTTGCAAACACACCTTAAGCAATGTTCCTCTTCTGGCTTAGATCGCAGATCTGCTCCCTCCGAATTAAGCTCTTGAACCTCCGATTCAATACTCATTCGAAACTGCGATCTCAGATCGTTCTTGCTTCAGCAATCACGCAGCCAAGGAATTCCAATGCGATCCCCTAATTGAAAGGCAGCCGTAGCATCCTTTATATAGAGGGTATCAATACCGGGAAACCCTAGATTTTCTTGCTCGAAAATCTCTCATCTTGATCCACAAGTCAGGCCAAGATCTCCAAGCTGATTCGTCCATGATCCCATACTAGATTTATCAGCCTTCCAATTAGATCGTCTCATTCCGATCTAATTGGATATGCGATTGAGATAAAGTTTCCTAAAATCTCTCACGCAATATTCCCAAATATAACCAATTCCAAATCTCGTTACAAGCATCTCGAATTGATCTTGGAAATATACCAGGATATATATATGCTATAACCGATCTTGGGAGCAAAGATCAACCGAGAATATTTATGGAAATATTCTCGTCCTCAATCCGAGGTACTGCTACTTTTCAGAGATCAGCACAATGCCTTGCACACTCAGGTAGCCGTTACTTTCAGAGTACCTGTACTTAAACCTGCGCACTCAAGTAACATATCAGCAGAATGTTTGTCTCATCAAAACACACCGGAGTATGCGTCCTCCAGACGTACTCCTACTCCAGGGTAATCGTACTCCAGCAACATCGTAAAAGCGCAACAAAACCACTGAAAATGTCATTCCACATATCTAATTTGGAAAATACCACTGCAAAACCATTGAAAATGTCAGCGCAAATTTCAATATTGAAAAAACCACCGCAAAACTTATGTATATCCTCTGTAAATTGTTGCAGTGATTCTCTTACCCCTGCATAATTCCACCGCATAAATTGCCCAAATTTATAGTGTAGCAAGCTGGCCTGGGTGAGAATTACTTAAATATACAACAAATGTGAGTGATACGTAATATATGATTTTGAAGCATAATTACATATCCACTACAGCATGCACATCTGCTTAGCAAAAAGTGAGATCAGCCGAGATAATGTCAAAAATCATCCAGCCACTTTCATTTGGATTCATTAAATTTCATATGAGCATCTCTTTTTGTTTTCATATGCTTAAGCTTTCATATAGTTGTATATTAGTTGTCACTTTTTTTTTGGTCGGGTTATTAGCTGTCACTTAAGAAGATCTATAAACCGAGAAGATTTATAAACCGATGATAAAACAACTTAAAACCAAGGAAGAGGATCAGGTACAAAATTTAAATTACTGTAAAAAATACAAAATCATCTCAGCCTTCCAAATTAATATATTTGCGGTTGAGATTAAGAAAAAAATATCTTATTAAATTTAATTTTTCATTAGATTAAGGGCATATTTGTCCAATCCAATAACACAAGTTTCATGCTCTTTCCTCCGTTCGGCTATACAGATCCACGAATCACGCACGCTGCTCCTCTCTGCAGAATCTGGTCGCATTCGTCGACTAGTGATCGGCGACTTCTGCTAGGTTGGTTAGGGTTTTGCTAAGGATTTCTGCGTGTTTGGTTTTCTGCCGATACGAATGATTTTCGTTTCGGAGGAGGCGAGGGGTCTGTCGATTCGATTTTCGTGTCCGATTGTGTCTGGCTGTGTTGGTTGCGTTTGTTTGTTGCCTGGTTGGAACTATTGATTTGCGAAGCTGTTTGTGTTCGTGGTTGGGACTATGGTTTTGGTGTGAAGGGGTTTTTGGTGGAATGCTGTTGATTGGATTATGATATTGAAGCGGACTTTGAAAGTCGAAATGCCCAGTATAAGCTCCGATATGCTCTGATCAGGAAAAATATGGACGAATTCTTAACGAATTATAGTCCAATTTTGACGAATTATGTCATAGTTCGTCAAAAGTGGACTATAATTCATCAAGAATTATAGTTCTGATCTGCTGAGAGAGCAGTGTAGCAAGGAGGCGTGTGAAAGGGGAGGAACCCGACGTGTTTCTGATGAAATTATTCTTCACATTCTCAATCTATGAGTTTTTTTTCTTTTGTGATTTGTTGTGTTAGATATATGCTGATGCAGCTGAAGTGGCAGAATTTTAATGGTTGGTTTTGTGTTGTGTTGTGTTAATTAGCTGTTGTTTTTGTGACTGGTTTCAGATATGGATCATCCATGACTGCTAGAGACTTTGAGATTTATGCACCAGATGCTACCTTTGAAGACCTGCTTATGTGCGCTCATGGGTATGTGTAGGTGTTGAATGGGAATTTTAGGATCTTCTGATGATGTGGCTTTCGAATGAAAGTGATATATGGCTGTCAGGATATTTTAGTTTATGGTACTTTGCGAACCTGAACCAGATTCTCTTGTTTTTAGTTTATGGTACTTTGCGAACCTTAACAAGTGGGCTTTTGAAGGAGAGAACTTGTGGAAACTGCCAAGAACTTGGGCATCAAAACAAGCGAAGTTGCCCCAAAATAACATGCGTGGAGAATTTGGATGTGAATGTACAAGAGCATGTTGGAAATGAGAATGATCCTCACATAGCTGCATGATTATGTTTATGTATTAAATTTTTTTTGGTATCTTGTATTCATCAACACAGACGCATGCACTTCTTATTAAAAAAATTCAATGTTTCTATATTCAGTTTCGGCTTCGGCTTCACTATTATATAGTTCGTCGTGACTATTTTATAGTTCGTCATGACTATTTTATAGTTCGTCGTGATATTAATAGATATATTTCCCCCTGAGTTTGGGATTTGTTTCTTGAGTGACAAAATATGTCGAGAAATGGAATTGAAAATATAGTGTAGTCGGAAAGTTGAGACAGTGTTTTCATTCAACGTTCTCATTTTCTTCAACTGTTGTGACACTTGGCAGTGCAATCGAATAGCTAATAAACCATTTTCACTTGTGGTTTTTATCCACCAAGGAATCTGTTATATAGTTCTTCTTGTGTTCTGAATTAGTAGATCATGGATGCTAATAATATTTACAGTACAAACATCAATTGCTGGAAATGCTATTGAAATAAGTAGTTTTATATATCAAATAACTTGAAGAATAGTTCCACAATATAGCCAAAATTGAAACGCTTTGTGTCATTGCAAGTTACAGGGTAAAACTACCATAACTCTAGAATATGCAACTGGAATATATAGCTAGCTTATTTCTGCAGTATGAGGTCAGAAAGACTATTTGCAGCCAAACATATGCAAACTCAAAGATGGAGATCCAAATCAATATCTGAAGAAGAAATGTAAGTGACATTTAACAAGGCAGATTCTGCGCCGATCACTTCAGTCAAGCTTGTATTCCCCCTGTACAACTGTTGTGACGTAAAGCTTGCACTAAAACAGTGTTTTCATTCAACGTTCTCATTTTCTTCAAAGGCATCAGCTGCGGCTTTTACTAGTCTCCATTGTCCTGCTTTGCGAAGCACATCTAATCTCCGTGTGTTCAAGTCTGATCGGATCATAATGTTCTAGTATAGTTCTCGTAGAGCCAATAGTCGCGTTCTTCCTTTGATTTTATCATATTCTTTGTTGCCTTTCATAATGCACTAAGAACCCCCTGTACAAATAACAATATTGATCAGTTTAGTAGGTAGTAAACATTGACGAACTATAAATAGTATTGATGAACTATGTCACTATCAGACTCAAATGCCAACAATATTGATCAATTTATTAGGTAGTAAACATTGACGACGAACTATAAATAATAAGTGACGAACTATGTTACTACCAGAGTGAAATGCCAGCAATATTGATCAGTTTATTAGGTAGTAAACATTGACGAATTATAAATAGTAACTGACGAATTATATCACTACTAGACTCAAATGCCAGCAATATTGATCAGTTTATTAGGTAGTAAACATTGACGAACTATAAATAGTAACTGACGAACTATAAATAGTAATTGACGAACTATGGGCCCGTCCACTTTGACTCTATTTAACTTAACTGAAACTTATCTTAACTGATCTTAACTTATCTTAACTTATAGTGACGGATCTTAACTTAACTGAAACTTATATTGACTGATGAATAGTATTATTTTATGATGATGATGATGGTTGTGATGATGATGAATAGTAATATTATGAAGATGATGAATAGTAATTTTATGATGATGATGGTTGTGATGATGATGATGAATAGTAATTTTATGATGATGATGAATAGTAATTTTATGATGATGAAGAATAGTAATAATATGATGATGATGAATAGTAATATACTGATGATGATGATGATGATGGGGGTGATGATGGCGATGAATAGTAATTTTATGATGATGAATAGTAAGGTTATGATGATGATGATGGTATGATGGTATGATGATGGTGATGGTATGATGATGCTGGTATGATGAATAGTGTGATGGTATGATGAATAGTATGATGGTATGATGAATAGTATAATGATGATGACGGTATGATGATGATGATAATATGATGAATAGTGTGATGGTATGATGATGATGAATAGTATGATGGTATGATGATGAATAGTATGATGGTATGCTGAATAGTATGATGGTATGATGAATAGCATGATGATGATGGTATAATGATGATGATGGTATGATGATGAATAGTGTGATGGTATGATGATGATGATGGTATGATGGTATGATGATGATGAATAGTATGATGATGATGATGATGATGATGGTATGATGAATAGTATGATAGTATGATGATGATGTTGTGATGATGATGATGATGATGGTATGATGAATATTATGATGATGATGATGGTATGATGAATAGTATGATGGTATGATGATGATGATGGTATGTTAAAAGTAACTTATCTTAACTTAACTGAAACTTAACTTATAGTGACTGAAAGTAACTTATCTTAACTGATCTTAACTTATCTTAACTGATCTTAACTGATAGTAACTGATATTAACTTATCTTAACTTACAAGTCAAAAAATAGAGTCAAAGTGGACAGGGCCATGTCACTATGAGACTCAAATGACAGCAATTTTGATCAGTTTAGTGGGTAGTAAACATTGACGAACTATAAATGCCAAATGAAGAACTATGTCACTACCAGACACAAATGCCAGATATAAGGCTTTATTTTGTTTCAAAACTGCATTCTAAATGCATTAACAATTGCAGGATTCGCTACAATTGACGATGTAAACAACACAGCAGCCACTGAAAATGGATATATGCTACCAAACTTGTATGTAGCTGTCACTGCGATCATCGAACGAAATCTACCTGACAGCAAGCAGTTTTTTATTGAAGTCGTATAGACAATCGACAAGAAAGCAAAAGCAAACTATATAAAATTCAACATGTCAGATAATCGATGAAAACACACCTCGATTGCTGCAACCTGAAGCACACGAAAGTGACTGATCGAGAGATGCAAAGTTCATCGCATTCACTTGAACTCGTCCCGAGTTGAACGAGTTGGATGAGATGACCATTGTTCGTCGACATTGTCCCAAAACCCTAAAAATCGAGGCTTCGACGAATCGCGTGACTGCAAACCTTGCTTCAACGAATCACAAACCCTAAATTCGTCGTGTGAACTACAAATCCCTAACTCGTCGATCTTCGAAGATGCGTAGGTTTCTGGTTTCCTAAATCGTCGAGTTTCGTTCGGTGAGGAGAGATACGGGGGTTGTTTTTTTAAATTTTGTTGGTCAATTATATCCTTTCTAAGTAGAGATACACGTATAAAATTCAATTATTAATTTATTTAATCCACTTAATATCAGCCTTTGGATTAACAAAAAGAATGGATCAGATGATTTTGTATTTTGCACAGGATCTGGGCTTTGCACCAGATCCGGCCTCTAAAACCAAAGCCTACATATTTGTTGAATTTAAATTTTGAAATGGTGACATTTTTATCTTAGTACTAACTCCACACTGTTAGGAATATTGTGATTTATGTTGGATGACCTTTAGCCCTTCACATGGTCATGTCCTTTAGTCTTTCATATACCCAATAAATCCTTAGCTTTATTTCTTACATTGATTTCTAGTCTCTCCATATGTCCATGTACCCTTATATAAAGGGATCATTTGTAAAGATCAATATCAATAAGAAATACTCTTCTTCTCTACATTTTCATGTTCATGTTCATCTTCTACCTTTAATTTCTTCCCCATACTCACATATTTCACAACACGTTATCAGCACGAGTTGCTCAAGGTAGGGGATACAACATCTTATTTTTCTTTGTTTTTTATATGATGCGATGATGGCAACATTGAGTCCGAATTCGGGAAACCCTCAAAAGCCTAGCATTTGGGAAAATTACATTTCCCTTCTCTATTCATATGTGATGATTAATTTCATCTATAACTTTTAATATTGTTATGTATTCATGTTGGCATGCTAAATTTTGTTTATGGCTGAATCATGTTCTATCCATATCATCTATTCTTTTTCACTTATATCTATAACATGCTAAACGTTATATGTCCAAAAAAAATGATTTTCTATTAAGTTTATAAAACATGCTTATTTTCATGTTCTATGTCATGGATATGTAATTTACATAGTGACTAATGTTTATTATATTATTTCATTTTATTATTTGAAATCAATTCATATTATATTTACCATATATTGGCAATGTCAATTTTATGAAGCTCGCGCGAGTTCAATACTCTTGAGCATGAAAATGATTATTCGACGTTGATTATTGATATTGAAATCCGCCTAAGTGTCCATCTATCTTTAAGATACTACAAAAGAAGGAAATAAAGCACTTGTTCATAAAAAGATGGCTGAAGCCAAAATATCCTTCGGCATCATCTCGATGAGAGATTGTATATGAATTTGAGAATTAATGATCCCTCTCTCCTTTTAAAAGATTTGAAGGATGTACGAACATCAAAAGGATATGATATAAAACTTGCTTTGATTATATACACTTGCAATTGCAAGATTATGAAGATTATAAAAAAGTGTACGCGAGTATTATTTAGCAATGTTATGAATCACTTGACAAGTGAAGTTATGAGATGAAAATATCATTAATAAAATGATGAAAATAAATAAATCATTGGGGTCGTACTTGTCGTACTTCTGAACAAAATGTGTCAAAATAATTTTCACTGAACAAGTGATTATCCTAAGGATATATCACCCATTTGGACCTACATGAATCTCATCCATTTGGATGTTAAAGATTATATTTTTAAGGGCATCCGCACCCATGAACAAGAAAATGCTAGGAGAGGACTTCCTCACCTAGCATTTCTTCCAAACAAAGCACAAAATTAATGAGGATCTTCTCTCACACATGCTCCTTACGGATTTGTGAGAGAACATCCTCATTGACTTTGTGCTTTGTTTAGAGGAAATGCTAGGTGAGGAAGTTCTCTCCTAGCATTTCTTTAGTCATGGGTGCATATGCCCTAAAGAGGTCAATGGAGAATTTGACAAATTAATCAGTGAAGGAAGACGACACAAGAGATGATGTCATACTTATGAATATCAAATTCAAAGTATTTGAATTTCCATATTTTATATTTTAGTTCTCTTCCAAATAAAAGTATTTCTACTTTTATGTATTTGTCTTTGTATGAGACATGAATATTATCATTCAAATTAAGATGAAGATGATGGTCTATCGCTATGTTTAGCGAATAGTGCAACAACACATACAATTATGAGAGATTGAATATATTTTTGGCATCTCAAATTAGATAAAGCTAATGTTAACACAATATCTGGTGCATCACATCTTATTGAAAGCTATGGAAAATCTATGGAAAAGCTCATATAGTGTTACCAAATGGTACACGATTTAACATTGATGATGCAATGTTCTCAACCAGGTCAAAAAGAAACCTATTGAGTTTCAAAGATATACGTCGAAATGGCAATCATGTTGAGACGACAAATGAAAATGACGTTGAATATTTATAAATCACGTCAATGGTATCAGGAATGAAAAAAGCGATGGAAAAACATCCGTCATACAACTCTGGATTATATTATACTTTCATAAATCCAGTTGAATCATATATGGTGATAAACCAGAATTCAGTAGACCCAAAAAACTTTATAATATGGCATGATCGATTAGGCCATCCGAGTTCAATAATGATGCGAAGAATCATTGAAAATTCACATGGACATTCATTAAAGAGTAAAAATATTCTCTTGTCCAAAGATCTCTCACGTGTTGCTTGTTTTCAAGGAAAACTGATTACAAGACCATCTCCACTGAAAGTTGAGACTGATGTCCAACATTTTTAGAACGGATTCAAGGAGATATATGTGGACATATTTCCCCATCAAGTGGACCATTTCAGTACTTTATGATGCATCGACCCGTTGGTCGCATGTTTGTTATTATCCACTCGTAATATGGCATTTGCAAGGTTGCTTGCTCAAATTATTAAATTACGAGCGCAATTTCCAGATCATACAATTAAGAAAATATGTATGGATAATGCGGGGTGAAATTCTGTTGTCTGTTCAAAACCAGTTCCAGGTTGTGTTCGACCAGCGACTGGAACACTTTAGCAGACAGTATCGTAAATAGAACAATATAGGAGCACACACAATATGATACCCAGTTCGGCCTTGCCTACTCTGGGGGGCTTCCCACACCCTAAAGGGTTACAAATATTATTACGAGTTTAGAGCTACAAGTGGACTTACGCTTACACAACACCTTGTTTGTAATAGCCTAGCCTCTAACACTCCGTCTCTCGGATTTGTAATCTCGGTTCACCGTCGATCCCCTATGGGTAGGTCCGAGACTCTCTCCCGACCTATGCTGTGACCTCTCCGGCTCTCCCAAAGTCCAGAGCCTTCACCCGAAGCTCAGTGCCTTCTCCCGAAGACAGACGCGTTCTCCCGAATGCGTAGCAACAATGGTGGTGTGTGCACTTGGTTGTTCAACAAGAACAGTCTGAACAGCACACTGAACAGACTGATTCTTCGCCGTTAATATTCCGGTGTGGAATACTCAGCCGGCTGTCGCTCCTCCTTCTCCTCTACTAAAGATCACTCTCGTATTGTCTATTTCTCCATGAGCGATGCAGAACTTGGATGCCCTAGCATTCTATTTATATGCGTCGGTGGAGTCCAAATCTGTCCCAGATAATCTGTCAAATATTTAGGAAATATTCCTAAATATTTGTTAGATATCTTATCTCCAATCTTTAGGAAGATCTTGAGATTTCTTCCACGCCAAGTCAGGTTAAATCTTCGTAACCGACTCCTAGCCAATCTGCAGATATTCTTTTGAATATCTGATCTTCTATTTCTTTGCTGGCCGACCTCAACCGAACATATCTTCGATTTTTGGAAACTTTCAGTTTAGGAAACATCCTTGCGCCTATTCCACGTTGTACTTCAGTTCCAGTCTTCGGTTGAACGCTTCTTGACCTCTGCTTGAACACTCTGAAGGCGTTTTGCCAAAAGTCATGCCATTCATAGGAACAACAATCTCCCTCTTGGCATTTTTGGCAAAACCAAATCATCTAATTCTAACTATCTAGACTTCGGAGACTCGTACTGGTAAGATTGAGGAACCTATGTCGTCCTCAAAATTACTCCCCCTTTTTGCCACAAATCGGCAAGGGGTGCTCAAAATAAGAGTTCAAACTAACAAGTACGAACATAATTTATCTGTTCAAAGACAGAGTCAAGTCAAGGTTTTTAGCATAAACCTTCAAGAAGAGGAGACGTCAACTTCTTCTTCATCAGCATCTTTAGGAACAGCTTCAACACTTGTCCCCTTCTTTTCATCTACTGCCTCAACAGTCTTTTTCGCTAAGCCTTCATCTGACTCTTCATGCAGTACCAGACTTCTCTTCCATCTGTTCCAGCCTTCTTCTTTGGTAGGTCAGCCCAACTGATTTGGTGGGGTTCTGCTCTTGGCTGACCTCCTTCTGAAACACTTAGTTGGCGACAACACGCATATCCAGATTAGATCTAAGTGTTTCGAACTGAGCGGCATCTAGTGGTATGGTGAATATGTCAGTTACGGTTGTCATGTGTTTTGATGTGATGACCTTCTTCTCCACTAGCTCTCTGATGAAGTGATATCTGATGTCAGTGTGCTTCGTCATGGACTGTTGTACTGGGTTCTTGGACAGAAACTTCTTCACCCGTTCCACTCCGTGTTCAGACAGATTCCGCTTCATCTATAGGAACTCAGTGCAGCAGCTCCCTGCAGCGATGCTCTTCTTCTCTCCCAGCATCTGGTCAACATGTGCTCCAGGAAGGTGTTTCATATCTCCCACCATGGTCAGCTGGAGCTCCTTTTGCATCTGTCTCACGAACTGGCCTACCAGCTTATGTGTACATGTGTACTTGACGAACATAGACTTCTCTACTCCCCCTCGCATAGAGCCATAGTTCGGTCCTTCAAGTAACGGTGGTCGGTTAGTGCTCTGTCCTTCCTTTAAACTCATCTTGAACAGTCTCCGGATCACACTCTATATGTCAAGTGTCTGCTCTGATACCAATTGAAATACTGTTATCTGTTCAAGCAACTCTTCGAGGTAGTGTTCCAACTGAACTTAGACCACAGCTGAGACAGTACTAAGACAGTATGCATAGACGAGACACAATGTAATTCCTAGTTCAGCAACAGCCTACTCTGGGGGGCTTCCCACGCCCTAAAGGGATGCAAATCTTTATTGAATAGTATAGTGCTACACGAGGACTTACTCTTACAATCTCCCGAAAGAAGACGCCTAGCCACTATCACTACTTCACTCAGATTTGTGATCTCGGCTCCCCCTCGATCCCCTTCGTCCGAAACTCCCTTCCGAACGTGCTCGATCTTCTCCCGAAGCTCGGTTGCTTTCTCCCGAAAGCCAACAATAATCCACTGTGTGTGCATCAGTTAGTTCAACACGGACAGTCTGATCAGCACACTAAACAGACTGTTACAGCGCCGGTGATTTTCCAGTGGGGAAACAGTTCAGCCGGTCGTCGCTCTTCTCCTCCAATCTCACGAATGCACTCGTGTGTATTTTCTCTCAGGAAGGCGGTGATCATTCTGGACGCCTTAGCCTTCTTTTTATAGGCTTCGGTGAAGTCCAGATCCAATCAAAATATCGTGACAAATATTTCGGAGATGCTCCTAAATATTTGATAGATATCCTATCGTATCCAATCTTCGGAGATTACTTCCGCGCCAAGCCATCCGATATTCTCGAATCCAAGGTGAAGATATTCATTTGAATATCTGATCTTCTGTGATGACTCGTCGATTGATTCCAATCAGATAATCTCGTCGATCTTCTGGATACGCAAATCTTCCTGCGTCTGTTGTACGATGTACTTCAGTTCTAGTCTGCGGTTGAACTCCTCTTGAATACCTGCTTGAACTCTCTAAGGTCGTTTTGCCAAAACCATGCCATTCATGGGAATATAACGGGGGAATTTACATCCCAGTCTTTTAATGACTATTGTATGTCAACTGGAATTATAATTGAACATCCGGTTGCTCATGTTCATACTCAAAATGGTCTAGCAGAATCTTTTATCAAGATACTAAAATTGATAGTTAGACCATTACTTACGCGATCTAAATTGCCAAGTTCTGCTTGGGGACATGCAATTTTGCATGCTGCATCACTAATTTGTATAAGGCCAGCTGCAAATAATAAATATTCACCTTTGCAACTTGTTAGTGGCCAAGAACCAAATGTCTCTCATTTAAGAGTTTTTGGGTGTGCGTTCTATGTTCCAATATCTCCGCCCAAACGTACTAAAATGGGACCCCAACGAAGATTGGGGATTTACGTGGGATTTGAATCTGCATCAATTATTAATTTTTTGGAACCTATGACATGTGACATATTTAAGGCACGATTTGCCGACTGTCAATTTGATGAGACAAATTTCCCTACATTAGGGGGAGATAAAATAAAGTCTGAAAAAAGACAAGTAATATCTTGGAATGCAGAGTCATTGTCTCATTTTGATCCTCGTACAAATAAGTGTGAACTAGAAGTTCAAAAGGTTATCCAATTACAAAAGGTTGCAAGCACATTGCCAGATGCATTTACTAATGTTAAGACAATGACCAAGTCACATATACCAGCTGTTAATGCTCCTTGCAAAATAAATCTTCTTGATGAAGATATTGGAAGTAAACTGGCAAATGAGTTTAAAGCACGACAGAAACGTGGTAGACCAATCCCCAAAGATAAAAATCCTAGAAAAAGAAATGTTCAAGATAACCAAATTAATGCATCAACCACTATTCCAAAAGAAAATGATATGAATCATGAAGAGACTTCTTTGAAAATGAGATACCCAAAACTGATGACAATGAAGAAATTTCGATCAATTATGTCATTTTAGGGAAAAGGTGGAATAGAAAAGAAATTATAGTAGATAATATATTTGCCTATTCTATGGCTCTAGATATTACAGAAGAAAATGAGGATCATGAGCCAAGATCGGTTAATGAATGCCGACAAAGAAATGATTGGCCACAATGGAAAAGTGTCATCGAGGCAGAATTGAATTCACTAGAAAAACGCCAAGTCTTTGGAAAAATTTCCCTAACACCCGAGAATGTCAAACATGTTGGTTATAAATGGATTTTTGTGCGTAAACGAAATGATAAAAATGAAGTCGTAAGATATAAAGCACGACTTGCAGCACAAGGCTTCTCGCAAAGACCAGGCATTGCTTATTAAGAGACATATTCATCGGTCATGGATGCGATGACATTCAGATTTTTATTGAGTTTATCAGTCTTAGAAGGACTCCAAATGCATTTAATGGATGTCGTGACCGCCTATTTATATGGGCCACTTGATAATGACATTTATATTTAAATTCCCGAAGGATTAAAATTACCTGAAGCATGTAGCTCAAAACCACGGGAAATGTACTCAATAAAATTACAAAGATCATTATATGGACTAATATAATCTGGTCGAATATGTTACAATCGTCTAAGTGAATATCTTTTGAAAGAGGGATACATCAACAATGCAATTTGCCCATGTGTTTTTATTAAAAGGACAAAAATTGGATTTTCTATTATCGCGGTTTATGTTGATGATTTAAATATCATTGGGACCCCAGATGAACTTACCGAGACAATTGCATGCTTGAAAAGTGAATTTGAAATGAAAGATTTAGGCAAAACAAAATTCTGCATTGGCTTACAAATTGAGCATTTATCAAAGGGTATTTTTGTTCATCAGTCCTCATATACTGAAAGGATCCTCAGACGATTTAATATGGATAAATCACATTCGTTGAGTTCGCCTATGGCTATTCGATCACTTAATGTGACAAAAGATCCATTCAGTCCTCGAGAAAATGATGAAGAACTACTTGGTCCTGGAGTACCATATCTTAGTGCTATTGGTGCACTAATGCATCTTGCTAATTATATATGACCTGATATTGCATTTTCGGCTAATTTACTACCAAGATATAGTTCTTCTCCAACTCGAAGACATTGGATTGGCATTAAACAAATTTTAAGATATCTGCGAGGAACAACTGATATGGGCTTATTTTATTCAAAAGACTCAAAATCAGGATTAATTGGATATGCCGATGCCGGGTATTAATTTATCTGACCCTCATAAAGCGCGATCACAAACGGGTTATGTGTTTACATATGGTGATACCGCTATATCTTGGTGCTCTACCAAACAGACTCTTACAGCCACTTCTTCTAATCATGCTGAAATATTAGCACTTCATGAAGCACGCCGTGAATGTGTGTGGCTGAAGTCTTTAATCCATCATATTAGAGGATCATGTGATCTTTCAGGTGACAAAGAGTACATAATTGTATATTACGTATAAATGTTACCTCATTAAAAACCTTATTTAGGAAAACCGAAAGGGATAAAACCTAAAACAAGGAAAAGAGTGTAACGCGTATTCTCCCCCTCAATGTGGCCTTTAACATAAATCTCTAAGTTTTCGCATGCCGATTTTATAGACCAATTTTTCAAAGGGAGTTGTGCGAAGTGCCTTTGTAAACAAATCGGCTAATTTGTCACAAGAACGAATCTGACAAATATCAATTTCTCCGTTCTTATGAAGTTCATGTGTAAAGAAGAACTTTGGAGATATGTGTTTCGTTCTGTCCCCTTTTATATAGCCATTTTTAATTTGAGCTATACAAGCAGCATTATCCTCAAATATAACAGTAGGGCTTTCTTTGTCGCCTGAAAGACCACATGATCCTCTGATATGATGGATTAAAGACCTCAGCCACACACATTCACGAGTTGCTTCATGAAGTGCTAATATTTCAGCATGATTAGAAGAAGTGGCTGTAAGGGTCTGTTTGGTAGATCGCCAAGATATGGCGGTATCACCATAGGTAAATACATAACCCGTTTGTGACCGCGCTTTATGAGGGTCAGATAAATACCCGGCATCGGCATATCCAATTAATCCTGATTTTGAGTCTTTTAAATAAAATAAGCCCATATCAGTTGTTCCTCGAAGATATCTGAAAATTTGTTTAATGCCATTCCAATGTCTTCGAGTTGGAGAAGAACTATGTCTTGCTAGTAAATTAACCGAAAATGCAATATCGGGTCGTGTATAGTTAGCAAGATACATTAGTGCACCAATAGCACTAAGATATGGTACTTCAGGACCAAGTAGTTCTTCATCCTTTTCTCGAGGACGGAATGGATCTTTTGTCACATTAAGTGATCGAACAACCATAGGCGAACTCAACGGATGTGATTTATCCATATTAAATCTTTTGAGGATCCTTTCAGCATATGAGGACTGATGAACAAAAATGCCCTTCGATAAATGCTCAATTTGTAAGCCAAGGCAAAATTTTATTTTTCCCAAGTCTTTCATTTCAAATTCACTTTTTAGATATGCAATTGTCTCAGTAAGTTCATTAGGGGTCCCAATGATATTTAAATCATCAACATAAACCGCAATAATAGAAAACCCAATTTTTGTCCTTTTAATAAAAACACATGGGCAAATTGCATTGTTGATGTATCCCTCTTTCAAAAGATATTCACTTAGACGATTGTACCATATTCGACTGGATTGTTTTAATCCATATAATGATCTTTGTAATTTTATTGAGTACATTTCCCGTGGTTTTGAGTTACATGCTTCAGGTAATTTTAATCTTTCGGGAATTTTCATGTAAATGTCATTATCAAGTGACCCATATAAATATGTTGTCACGACATCCATTAAATGCATTTGGAGTCCTTCTAAGACCGACAAACTCAATAAAAATCTGAATATTGTTGCATCCATGACCGGTGAATATGTCTCTTCATAATCAATGTCTGGTCTTTGCGAGAAGCCTTGTGCTGCAAGTCGTGCTTTATATCTTACGACTTCATTTTTCTCATTTCGTGTGCGCACAAATATCCATTTATAACCAACAGGTTTGACATTCTCGGGTGTTATGGAAATTTTTCCAAAGACTTGGCGTTTTTCAAGTGAATTCAATTCTGCCTCGATGGCACTTTTCCATTTTAGCCAATCATTTCTTAGTCGGCATTCATTAACCGATCTAGGCTCAAGATCCTCATCTTCTTCTGTAATATTTAGAGCCATAGAATAGGCGAATATAATATCCACTGTAATTTCTTTTCTATTCCACCTTTTCCCTGAAATGACATAATTGATCGAAATTTGGTAATCTCATTATCTTTCAAAGAAGTCTCTTCATGATTCATAACATTTTCTTTTGGAATAGTGGTTGATGCATTAATTTGGTTATCTTGAACCTTTCTTTTTCTAGGATTTTTAGTATCTTCATCAGGAAGATTTATTTTGCAAGGAGCATTGACAGCTGGTATATGTGATTTTGTCACTGTTTTAACATTTGTGAATGCATCAGGCAATGTGTTTGCCCCACTTTGTAAGTGGATAATCTTTTGAACTTCTAGTTCACATTGATTTGTACGAGGATCAAAATGAGACAATGACTCTGCATTCCAAGATATTACTTGTCTTTTGTTTTCAGGCTTTATTTTATCTCCCCCTAATGCAGGGAAATTTGTCTCATCAAATTGACAATCGGCAAATCGTGCCTTAAATATGTCACCTGTCATAGGTTCCAAAAATTTGATAATTGATGCAGATTCAAATCCCACGTAAATCCCCAATCTTCTTTGGGGTCCTATTTTAGTACGTTGGGGCGGAGTTATTGGAACATAGACTGCACACCCAAAAACTCTTAAATGAGAGATATTTGGTTCTTGGCCACTAACAAGTTGCAAAAGGGAATATTTATTATTTGCAGTTGGCCTTATACGAACTAGTGATGCCGCATGCAAAATTGCATGTCCCCGAGCAGAACTTGACAATTTAGATCACATAAGTAATGGTCTAGCTATTAATTTTAGTCTCTTGATAAAAGATTTTGCTAGACCATTTTAAGTATGGACATGAGCAACCGGATGTTCGATTATAATTCTAGTTGACATACAATAGTCATTAAAGGATTGAGATGTAAATTCTCCTGCATTATCCACACGGATTTTTTTAATTGTATGATCTGGAAATTGTGCTCGTAATTTAATAATTTGAGCAAGCAACCTTGCTAATGCCATATTACGAGTGGATAATAAACAAACATGCGACCAACGAGTCGATGCATCAATAAGTACCATAAAGTACTGAAATGGTCTACTTGATGGGGAAATAGGTCCACATATATCTCCTTGAATCCGTTCTAAAAATGTTGGACATTCAGTCTCAACTTTCAGTGGAGATGGTCTTGTAATCAGTTTTCCTTGAAAACAAGCAATACATGAGAGATCTTTGGACAAGAGAATATTTTTACTCTTTAATGAATGTCCATGTGAATTTTCAATGATTCTTCGCATCATTATTGAACCCGGATGGCCTAATCGATCATGCCATATTAGAAAGTTTTTCGGGTCAATTGAAATCTGATTTATCACCATATATGATCAACTGGATTTATGAAAGTATAGTATAAACCAGAGTTGTATGATGGAAGGTTTTCCATCACTTTTTTTATTCCTAAGACCATTGACGTGATATATAAATATTCAACGTCATTTTCATTTATCGTCTCAACATGATAACCATTTCGACGTATATCTTTGAAACTCAATAGATTTCTTTTTGATTTGGTTGAGAACATTGCATCATCTATAATTTTTGTGTACCATTAGGTAACATTGCATCTCAAAATTGTATGTGTCGTTGCACTAGCCGGCAAACATAATGATTCATTATCATCTTTCATCTTAATAGAGAGACCATCATCCATATCTCTTTGAAAGATAAATAAATAAGATTAGGAACAATTTTATGATGAGAAAGGGGATAAAAATTCAAACTTTAATAAGTAAGTAATCATCTTTTATTGTAATTGAGAGATGATTATCCATATCTCTTTATTTGGAAGAGAAATAAAGCATAAAATATAGAAATTCAAATACTTTGAATTTGATATTCATATGTATGACATCATCTCTTGTGTCGTCTTCCATCACTGATTAATTTGTCAAATTCTCCATTTATCTCTTTAAAAATATAATCTCTAACATCCAAATGGATGAGATTCATGTAGGTCCAAATGGGTGATATCCTTAGGATAATCACTTGTTTAGTGAAATTTATTTTGACACATTTTGGTTTCATAGAGACTTGATAAAAATCAAGGTGTTCAAAAGTACGACGAGTACGACCCCAATGATTTATTTATTTTCATCATTGTATTGATGATATTTTCATCTCATAACTTCACTTGTCAAGTGATTCATAGCATTGCGAAATAATACTCGCGTACACTTTTTTTATAATCTTGCAATTGCAAGTGTATATAATAAAATCAAGTGTTATATATTTTGTCTTTTGGTGATCGTACATCACTTCAAATCCTTTCAAAGGAGAGGGATCATTGATTCTCAAATTTCATATATAATCTCCCATTGAGATGATGCCGAAGGATATTTAGGCTTTAGCCATCTTTTATGAATAAGTGCTTTATTTCCTTCTTTTATAGTATCTTAAAGATACATGGCACTTAGACGGATTTCAATATCAATAATCAACGCCGAATAATCATTTTCATGCTCAAGAGTATTGAACTCAAGCTTCATAAAATTGACATTGCATAATAATATATGATAAATATAATATGAATTGATTTCAAGCAATGAAATAGAACAGTAGCCACATGTAAAATTAAACATGACATATAACATGAACATAAATATGTTATGAACATAAGATTAAATCATCTTTCAACATATGAAATTAGGCATGTGAATGATTTAAAAGAACATGATTAGATGGCATATACATGTTATAAACAAGATCATAAAAGGAATTCATTTTTCCAAACGCTAGGCGGTTTTGAGATTTCTCCGAAGAGGACTCAATGTTGACATCATAGCATCACAATGAGAAATGGAGGAAGAAGAGAAGATGGTGTATCACTATCTTTGATTTCGTAGAGAAATCGTGCTGATAACGTGTTGTGAAATATAAGGATTTGTGAGAACTCAAATGAAGAACCTGAATATATGATGAGTGGAAAGTAGAGTGAAAGAGTATTTCTTATTGATCTTGATCTTTACAAAATGATCCCTTTATATAGGGTTACATGGGATATATGGATAGACTAGGAATCAATGTAAGAATTAAAAAGAGGTACATGAAAGACTAAAGGGCATAGCCATGTGAATGGCTAAAGGTTATCCAATAATATTCATAACAATGTCCACTAATTAACTACGTTTCTTCTTTTTCATGAGTACAACGTCGGCACAAATATTCATACCATTCATTTTACCGATTCAAACCAATTCATCCATGGAAACATACGGGCGGGGTGTATGAACCTTGTTATTATAAAATTCATAGTGAATGAATAGAATGCACTTTATTTAAAGGAGTAGGATTCGTATGATAAATTTAAAGGTTCATTTGAGAAAAAGTTTATTTAATATAATTAAGGTTTGTATGGTAAATTTAAAGGTTCATTGGTGCAAAAAGATGTTCATATGGTACCTTCAAGGTTTGTATGATACAATTAAGATACCTAATGAGGGGTTTTGGAAAGCCACAGAAGTGGAAGACAACATGGCCTATTGCTCCAAATGCTGGCCATGATTTGGTCAACTGGCGCAAAGGAAAGCTTTGAAGAGCTATGTTGCACCCATGAGACCATCCCTGATGTGTCAAAACCTTCTAAATTGACGGAATATGTGGAGAAGGTTAGGGAGGAGAAACCCCGGGAATCTTGCGAGATCGAGACCCTTCACACGAGGAAAGACGATGTTAGGAATGTTACTCCAGAGTGATCATGGAGCATCAATCTAACAATGATGTTGCGCAGGGCGAAAAGGGTGATGTCCCAGCTGTTGTCTCTGCTCTCATTGAGGTTACCGTACAAAAGGAATATATGTCCACTGACCAACAAGTATAGAGGTGGATCAAGGTTGAACAAAAAGTGAGAGGTGTCACTTTCCAAACAGCGCAAGAGGGCTCTCGAACTCTAGTTTCTCTCTTTCCTCTTTTCTCTCGAACCTTCAACAGTTTTCTAAAGTTTCGATTGACTCCGATCTGGCCGCTGGGGGTGGCGAGGGGCTCGGCCGTGAGCCAGCTTTTGTCTGCCGTCCTCGCAGCGTGGTAGCTGCTCCCTCATCGGACATTCTTCGGTCCTCTCGTTCGTCGTCTGTTGCTTAAGCGTGATGGGGTTTGTTTTCGGGTTTGGGGTTGTGGAGTGCGGATGTCGTTGGCTACTGACCTGGTTGGGGCTTGGAGGGGTAGGCTGGGGGATCGTGGTTGTGCTTTGGCGATGGAAGGCGGCGCTGTGGTGGCTCGCTGGAGGGTGTTTTGGTGCTCGATGGGGCTGTGGATGGATTCGACTCCGCTTGGTAGCTTCCCCTGTCATGCTGGTGGTCTTGTAATTAGCTGTACATAGTTTTCTGTCTTGCCGGTGGCTGTCGCGGTGGTCGCTGTGCGCTGTTGGAGCTTCGCTGGCGGTCACGGTGGTTTTTGTCTTTAGTTGTTAGTTGGTTTAGGTTCTAGTGTAGTCCGGGTATAACCGGTATGTTAATGTAGCCGGGTTGGTCCGGTTTGTATTGTGTCAGCCTAAGGAATTAAGGAATAAAACAGCGCAAGACGCATCACAACTTAAGGAATTAAACTAAGAGAGACATCTAGCCAAGTCTGCTGGATCAAACGGGCCTTGGCTATGGTGGTGTGTACGAATCCCAAGGGACTGAGGAAAAATAGATCGCGTAATGACCCATGCTAGTAATGATGGCAGGATAAAGTTGCAAGACATCACACCACAGGCTAACATGCTAAATATGTGTACGACTCTTTCCGGATGCCAATCAAATAACTTCGTGCTTCAGCTGCGCAAAAAAAGATATTAATTATATATTATCTTGAACGTATTATATTTTTTCTTCCTTTTTTTTCATCCGATAAAATAATATTTTAGAAAGAAAAAAAACACGTTGGCGTTGTAGTCTTCTTGATTGGTGACCATACATTGTGAGTCTGTTAATTAATTGGGTCATTTTATTCAAACTCATCAACTAACTTGAAGACATAGATGGAAATGTGATTGTCCTCTCCTGGTAGGCCAAACATTAGGATTAGTTCACCTGCTACTTCACACAAAATCCGCCACGTTTTATTACCAAATTGAAATGTTTGCACTCCGTCATCTTCTCATCTACATGATTTTGAGCAAATTAAACAATAGTAAAGCTAATTGGTCAGTCAGTCAATCAGAATTCAGATAGGTTCGGTTTCTGTTAATTATGTGTCGAAAATGATGATTAGATATTTTCTAAGGTTGCTTGTCTGATCAGCCTTATTATATAATTTGTCTTACTTGTGAAATTTGGTTGAGACAAGTTTATACACAGTCATGTCAGCTGTTTAATTATGGTTGTAGTTGTTGCTCATATTAATAATATACCTTAAAATGATTGTCCTGCTTTTTTGTTTGATTGATTCTTTCATGTCTGCCTAATCTCTCTCTCTCTCTCTCTCTTTGAAACTGAACAGTGTGAAAGATCAGGTTTTGGCATGAGTTTTGGGGTGAAGTGTGAAGCCTGAATTGGATTTGTGATAAGGAAGGATTGAAGCAAAATGATGGAAGGTAAAAGAAGCTCTGTCAACCAACTTTGTCATGCCTCGAAGCGACACAAAACCGATCTCTCAGTATCATCATCATCATCTGCCAAGGTACACCAAAAAGCTCCGATCTCAAATGTCAATCTGCACTTGAACATTGCTGAATGATTAGTATATGCAGGAAAAGAAGGATAAGTTTGGTGAGCGAATTACAGCCTTACAGCAACTTGTTTCGCCCTACGGAAAGGTGTGGGTTGCTTATTTCATGCCCTGGTTTATTTTTTGAAGTCATTTTATTAATATCTACGCATTTATGTGCAGACAGACACAGCTTCTGTGCTTACGGAGGCCATGGAGTACATACAGTTCCTTCATGATCAAGTCAAGGTCTGTTTCGTCTCCTGTTTTTTTCCTCCTCTACTATCATAGTGAATTTGCGACTGCTCGTCAGATCCTTCCATTGTTAGAACGTATAATTCAAGCTTTCAAGCGAAAAGGCCAACCTTTGGAGTCCTAACGTTTACTGGAAATATCAGGTGCTTAGTGCTCCATACCTTCAGAACACTCAACCTGTCAAGATGCAGGTGAACAACTTAATATCATGATCTGTTTCTGACGTTGTGTTGTTATTGAGGATAAAAAAACATATTAACAAGCCTTTGAAATGATCTGATGAGCACAGATATTAGAGGCTTACGAAATGCGTAGTAGAGGATTATGCTTGGTTCCAGTTGCATGCACTGCTGGAGTTGCAAGCAGTAATGGCGCAGATATCTGGGCTCCAGTCAAGTCAATATCTCCTAGGTACTAGATTGCAATCAAATTCAAAGGGCTCCATCAATCCAAACACAACATCAAATATGATTCACAACAAATATGCTTAGGAAAATATATAGTTACTGATCTGTGGACCTTCAGTTAAAGCTAAAATGAGTACATATGTATGATGACGCGATGAAACTGAGAATAAAAGGCAGACACTGAAATGAAACAAATGAATGATTATGATATTTTAGAGAATTTCAACTTTTCATGTTTCTATAGAATGTATCACTACTTAAAAATTCCAATTCTTACAAGACTGCATTAGGGCACAAACCACAAAGAACTGTTAACAGCATTGGAATCTTTCTTTTGAAAAACCAAAAACTGTTAACTACAATTGATCCATGTTGCACCACTAGGTCTCTGTATTGATCTATCTTTAAATACATAACCTCTCCTACCTCCCCATATCGCTATGCATGTGGTTTTGTGAAAAGAGGACGGCACTTAGTTGGCGTCTTGAGAAGTAGTAATTGTTGAGGTGTTACTCTCATCACTAGAAGTTTTACGCGTGACGTATGAGCGACCCACCTTTAGCATGACATCCACTTCTTTCTTGTACTGAGCATCAAGTGGTTTATCAAACATAAGAATTCGCTAAAGAAAATTTTCAAACAATATTGGCAAAAAACTTAAAACAGAATGAAAACAACCTCTAAGATCGCCCCCGACTTTATTTGAGATTGCACCATACACCATTTCTTGAGGTAGGCACCTGCAAAATATGAAGCATGAATTTAGCAATACATGCTTTGGTATGCTTTTCCGAAAAGGACAAGGTCATCAATCAATATGATATCACATCAAGGAAAGATGCCATGTCATGTTCGCTACTTAAACATAGATAAAGCAGAAAGTAGCATCCCCTCCCCTCATGTCTTTGCCCAATCAAATAAGGTTGGTAACATAGTGAGCACCGCAGTTCTATAAGGGGTGGTCATAACTATTAATGACATCCATCTTTTTATCCACAAAAAACAGGTTCTTAACCATTTTATGGATGTGGGTGTATGTGACTCTGTCGACTCTTTACCAATGCAAGGCCTACTTTGTCGCTGAAAGCTCCTATCAGTCTATACGAAAATATAGGTACTCAATGAAAATTTACTCACCCACTTTGATATTCAGTGCACAAGAACTTTCAGAAATAGTCTCCAGGCACCATCTACAATGAATCTGTAGAAACCTAAAATTCGTTAGTAATAGCTCCGAGATAGCACTGATATTATGCACCACATGCAAGTCTTCTCGTTTGATGCATGAATATTATTACTACTCAGAGTTCGTATACTTTTGCTAACTTTATTTGTTTTTCTTTTTTATTATTTTTAATGATTTTTTGGAAGCCTACTTGCCGGTGAGAATCTTAAAAAAAACGCAAGCGACCACATTTGTAATGAGAACCCAGGTCTCAATAATCAAAAGCATTTTCAACCAAAACATTCTGCAGTAGAAACAACATATTTATTTCAAAAAGGAGTCGATCCGAACATCATTTAGGTAGGACAACTGACAAGAGCTTTCCGAGCAATAATTCTGACAAACAGAAAGTTTTAAGATCGTCGCAATATTTACTACCTCAAAGTAGGATCCAAACGGAACGTCATGTAACTGTTGCGCTGTTTCAAAAACCTAATGCAAGAAATAGCATTAAAATAGAATAAAAAGAAAAGGAGGTACAAGGAAAGTAAGTGCTTAGTATTCCAAACAACATAAGCTCCTAAAAATAGTGAATCAGAACAGTGACAGAAAAGTAAAGTGGTGTTAGAGGACTGACCAATTTTTTCTTATCCGGTGACAAAACTACATGCTGCTTCTCTGTCATGGCAGTATCCGGGGGACACATGGGATTGTTACAAAGAGTCCTGAGTTTTATTTCTCTAACTTGACCGTCATATACATCTGCCTCATGCCATTGACCCATCTGACAAAACAGAAACCACTTTGAAGTCGTTTGAAAATTAAGTTACAATTGTTGCCCCATTTAATGAGCCTGTATACATGTTGTGTCAGGTAACATGACCACTGTGACATCGAGAAGCGCACAACTGAAAAGGGATACAAAATATCAAATAGTGGATTCATTTACATGCATCAAATACTTTCATATTTGACACCTGCCATTAAACGATTAATGCCAACCGGTACAGGGCCCCACAAGTCCAACTCCAAGTATCAAATAATTCAGTGATGTAAAAAATAATGTCCTGATCATATTCAACTGTTTAGCAACATCAAACAATGATAACATAATGACAACCATTGGTGAGCTTGATACTTACAGTGAGATCTGTATCTTTACGTACTGATCTATATTCGTTTGTGAAAGTTGAATTGTCTTTCAACAATAAGTCAAAGAACAATTCAGCTGTGCATGGGAAGACTTCCTGCCAACATGTAAAGTTGCTTGGGGGTGAAATCATTAGCAGTTGAGGACATATCAAAACCTTAAAATTGAAAGACACATATACACCTACAGGGGCGCGCTCAAATGAGGTCCATCCTTAGGATGAGGTCGTAAGGTCTAATCTGGACCATTAGATCTTGTTGATCCAACACTCCACGACGCGCCACGCGCCCCACTCTTTGTAGTGTGAACGCAAATGGACACGTGGCGCGCCCACAAAGCACGGGGGGTTAGTGGGACACGTGGCGCGTTGTGGAGCGTTGGATCAACAAGATCTAATGATCTAGATTGGACCTTACGACCTCATGCTAAGAGAGGACCTCATTTGAGCGCTCCTCTACACCTACATTATGTATACCAACAAGCACTTCTTCTTTGATGAAAGCTTGAAACTTGTCACTTATACAAGAACTATCTTCACGGATCTTAGCATGCTTATGACTAATTTCAGTAGCTCTGCTGTGTGCACGTAAGGCTAACTCTTCTTTTTCCTGTAAATCCTCAAATGCAATAACAATGTCAAAACAGATAAACGAGTAATGATATCGGACTATGAACTCTTAAACACAAGAGTCCTGGAAAAATAAGATGAGAAATGTGGGTGAACACTCGAACCAAATTTACAGAAGTACTCAGTACTCACTATGAGACAAAATAGTAAAAGTCTCAGTTTTCACTATTAAAAACCTGCATATGATGGTTTCTGTCCTTTCATGCATTAAAATGTCAAAGCTCATCCCTCCCAACAGAAGACAACAAATAATAAGTAGGAGAATGAAATTAAATATACAATGACTGATACTCTAGGTAGGCGGATTTCACAATTTTGAGATAATAAGCAGGATTTTGCAATTGTGCCCCACATACCTTTTTCTCAGCTTCTGACATATCATGAATGTTCTTTGTTATGCGCTGTAAAGCTCTTAATACGTGATTCCTGTTCCAGAAGGATGCAAATTTGTATCTAACCCTCCCTGAAAGTTTCACGAGAAGTATGACAAAGGGGTTTTAGATTTTATCTTACACGGTAAGGAAGCATGATTCTAGATTTAGGAAAATGTTTGAAATACATAAGTGGACTCGTCAAATAGATATAATGGCAATTCTGAGAAGTAACCATTAAAACAAAATAACAGATATATCATACTATTAGCATTAGTAGCGTAAGTGACAGAAGCATAAATAATTGAACAGCAATAAGAGCCTGCCATCTCAAGTAGGCACCGACAAAATAGCATGTTCTACTTGGTATGATTCTATAAAGCTTTAGATCATACATGGATTACAAAAATGCAAGAACAACAACAAAAATAAACAGAAAGGGAAGATGGAAAACAGAACACACTATACGTCTATACCATCTTAAAAAAGAGTTAAGTTGATACATTAGATGCCAAAAAATTCATCAAGATAACAGGCATAAATCATATATGCGAATGTACGGCAACAAAGAAATACAAAAATAAAACTTATATTAGAACAATAGTTTCAATGCAGTTGCCAAAAGATTACATCAGGTTTTTTCACCTATATATATTCAAGTATAGATAAAACTATTACTAGCAATGTGTAGTACTTGTAAGACAAAATTATGAAAGCACCAACCATTTAGGCTTCCCAATGGCGGTACCCCTTGCCCACCAGCACCCGTGCGAAGAATGATTGTGATGGCAGGATTGATTAGCGCATGTTGGCTTCTCCGTATCTGTCCAAATCACAAATGAATGCAAAAATGTAAGTGTGACAATTGTCCTTTTCTCATGTAGGCACACCATCTGATGTTTATGTGAATTGAAATAACAGATTATACGCACCTCATCGACATCGGTTAACGGTATTACCACCTGTCATATGAATGAATGAACTAATAAGATGAAAACAGCTAAATAAAGCAGCCCTTGAGAGGGCGTTTAAAAGCCGAGAAAGAAAGGCATCATTCAAAAAAAACAAAGAATACCAAGTAACTGTAACAGCATAGCTTGGAAAACTGAAAATCCAGCAATTTAGAATATCAAGCATTAAGAAGGCTTTATATCCATGTAGCTGAATAATTCCAGTTGAATCGATTTAAAGAGATACTAACTAACGATTCAAATATAAAGAACAAATAAAAATTAAGCTAACCTTCATTTGTTTAGAGAAAACATTAGAGTGGAAGCAAATGTGCTGAGCTGAGATGTACATGCGACCATGATACAGAAATGATGTCTCAAGGGCACAGGAAAAGCTATGCTCTACAACCTAATGCAAGCACACCAAATTAGCATTAACTATCAAAAGCCAATTAAACAGACTGCTACATGGAAGTGAGGGTGCCAACTATTACTTTTTGTGTGTGTTCTTATGTATAGACATGCTTGTATATGTAAGTATAATTGGTTTGTATGTGTATGTCTATTTTAAAGATCTTCTTCTAAAAGAATATATCAATGTGACTTGCCTCGTCGGGGTGTAAATCGAATATGGTCTGCAAAGGCCCTGATTTTTTTTGGACATCAATTGGTCCTTGTTTACAAGGATTTGTACCGCCATATCCATTTGAAACTCTAGGTCAATAAGCAAAAGATGAAACGAATAAGGTGTCAAAATAATCATAATAATAATCCCTGCTATCCCTAGGTCATCAATATGTACAGAGAACAAATGATATGAAAATTAAATTTAAAAATCGAATCACACACAAGAAAGTGTACCTTGAAGCATGACAAGGAAGTTTTATTGTTTTTAAATCAAGACACACCTGAGTAAAACTCAATTAATATTCTATCAAAGAAGCGAGGGAAATATAACGAGCTAACGTTGAGTCTACCCATACCTGGCCCGATGGGATATCCAATGCATACCAGACCGGACCAACTTGGCTTCCGCTTTCAACTTGAACAGTCGCAGACCCAAGAACTGTGCTTTGCCAAATTATATCCCAATTATATATTGTAATGGTAATCTGTAAGTTCAGGAATTGTACACTCAGTATATCTGAAGTCAAACTCTAACATGCATGCACCATGGCCGAACTAGAAACCAATTGAAGTTTTGTCTTATAGAGTTGGCAGCTTTGAAAGGTGACAGATGTTCTAACTTCTAAGCAATCAACTCATATGAAGTTTCAACAGAATCTTTAAAAAGACATACTTTTTACAAGTAAATAAAATCGGTAACCAAACCAAGGACTCACAAGTACAACCACCCTCACAAAAAGGATGAGTACAACTAAAAGCGAGATAGGCATGCGTAGGGAACAAACTTGAGTGATTGGTATATGTATAAATTTGGTTGAATTTAGATGTCATAAGGCATAGAGACAGATCCTCTACGATGTGCGCATAAACTCAAATCAGAATGAAATTCATTACCTACCGGTACAGGAAGTTTTTCAACAGAAAATATAAAATCCTCTCCCCACATAGGGTTTCTTGAGCCAGGAACCATAGAACTGCAAAAGAACAATAATATTAAGGACAGCAGCTAGACAAAAAGAAGTTTTGTTTCCACGTTACATTCTCATGTAAGCATTGATGTCTGACTGGCTTGGGAATCAGGATTTTGTTAAATAGATGCTTTGCAAATGGAATGACAAGTCTTCAATATTTGTGATAAAAAATCTTGAATACCACCATGCTAAGTAAAAACCAGATTAAATTTTGAGTTATTTTTCGAAGTAAGTGATTAAACAATGTAAGTAAATACTCTTGAGTGACGAAATTAAGTTTAATCAACACCTTATGGAAGAAGTTAACTTCAAAACGCTCAGCGGGAAATAAAGATCCACTAATCACCTGAATCGTTTTTCTGTTCCACAAGTTACTATAGCATAAGGATCTGATGTACCGTTCAAGTTTGCGCCGATCAGATTCTTAGCCGCTAACAATTCAACCTGACACAAACCAGAGAGACTGTTTGTACAATACAGCTATTTATCAAGATAGTTCATATGACAGAAATGCGAGTCGGAATTGGAGATACAAGGTAATCCCAGTAAAAACGTTACCAAATGAAGGAAGATATATGACCTGTGGTAGGAATATAAGAATTAATAATACATAACATATATAATCAAGCTACCTTGACCATACATGCAGAATCTGACTGCAAATCTCCCTTCCGCTGACCTATCTACAAAATAAGAGCATGACTGCATGTCAAACACTTGAAACATTTCTTCTTGAACAGACGCCAGTAGCTACTAGGGTTCTATACAATGGTCCAGTATAATATCCAACTCATAAGAAATACTGAAATGTTCGGTTCATTTCTCAGTAGATCTGAACACTACAATGCACAAGGCTTATTCATCATATGGAAATAAGGCTCAACTTAAAATCAAAACCCATCACTTAATACTCTGCATCACTTAATTCATCTGTCTAAGCCTTAATTTACCACAAATGAATCCAGGTTTACATTATCAGAAAAAAGCTACTATAATATAAATGAAAAAAGGCAGAGCAGCAAATGACAGAATTTTAAAGAGTGGTCATATTTTTTAAAATTAAAAATACAAGAAATAAAATCATAAAATTGACACGATCCCAACAACTGATATCAAAACAAAATCAGAAAGAGGAGCAAAAAAAAAATCAAAACGACACTGATGTTTTCCAATTTCACCTTATCAAGGGAATTCTCAGAGGAACATCCATCGCCATTCACTTCTCCACTTGTCCAAGTCAAAAAACAATACGCAGCAATCGCAAGCACCGCGGTCGCAACCGACACCTCCACTTCCCATATTGACGGCACCAGAAAATAAAAGGCCGAATCAATCATCGCGACCAGAATACGATCGCTTCAATCCCCAGCGCACAAGTTCACTCGCTCACTCACTCAAAACCCACCCGATTCTGGGGTTGCAGACATCGAATATTCAAAATTCGATCGCCTGAGAAATCCACGCCGGAATACGAGCTGCAAATTTCAGACGAAAAGGAACGGATTGGAAGCGCGCGCAGGTGGAGAAGAGAAAGCCAGAGCGGTTTGGTAAGGAAAGGAGTCAAAGTAATGAGAGCTGGACGAGGAGGACGACGATGGGGACACTCGGTGGAATGACGAAAATGCCCCTTATTTGTAATCAATGGAAAGGTGTACGAAGTATTATTAGGGCACACCCATGACTTGAGAAATATTATGAGAGAACTTTCTCACCTAATATTTCTTCCAAATAAATCACAAAAGATGTAAAAAATTCTCTTACAATTGCTTCTTGAGGATGTGTGAAAGAACTTTCTACTTTTTTTTTGTGCTTCGTTTAGAGGAAATGCTAGGTGAGGAAGTTCTCTCCTAGCATTTCCCAAATTATGGGTGCATATGCGGGTCTCCATATGGTCTTATGGGTTCGAAAGCCTAATGGAGGCTTTGTGGCCCGCAAGCTCTAAATCTAGCTCAATCTATGTTTAAGTTTATTGGCAGCCTAGTCTTAAGCTTAACGGACCGGACTAGAATGTAATGTTTTTTGCCCGGTCCGGCCTATAGGCCCGATCTATCATGGCCCACTTCGAAAAGCCCAATTAAGCCTACTAAAAAGCCTAGTGAAAGTCTACCAAAAACAAAAGAGATGTTACATTTTATTTTTTGATAAACTTGGCTTCTTATCAAGTTTACTTTTGATCTTTATGCTATAAGTCAGTGTGTAGCCGCCGTATATGTTATTCATAAACATAAAACATTATATTTATTATTATCATACAAGATTAACTAGCTCGACCTAGTGATATATAAGGCCCAGCACGGCCTATCAAAAACAAAGCTTAAGGGCTGCTTAAGGCTCAAAAAATATATTTAGGCAATCTTTTTTTTTTTGGGCTAGGCCGGCCCGGCCTATTTGAGAGGCCTAACTATTAAGGATTGAAGTGGGGCATTTTAGGAAAGCTGGGGGGTTGGAGGACAGGTATGTGTTTAGAAATTATGGTTTATAAACTTTAGTTGTGACGGCGTCAGTTTAATTTTTAGGGAAAATGATAAAGAGGAGATATGAACTACCGCTCATTGACAAATTACGGTCCGAACTATGAAAATTGACAATTAAGAGCAATTTCAAAATATTTTAATCCTCAATTTCACAATTAAAGACAAGTTGGTTTTTTCAATTCATTCGTTTAGTTAACTTTGTTAATTGACGGAGTGATATTCCATCAATCTAGTGTTTTATGGGGATTAAAATATTTGAAATTGCCCTTAATTGTCAATTTTCATAGTTCGAATCTTGATTTGTCAATTGATGATAATTCATACCCCTCTTTGTCATTTTCCCTAATTTTTATGTTGTTCGGAATTGGGGTACTCACCCATGAAAGTGGGTCGGTCTCCTAGTCGGGTTGAAATATTATAATATGTGCATGTTCGAATTGGGCTCAAAAAGTAATGAGTCAATGTACGAGTCAAGTTGAAGGGATTTGGACCCAATTCAATTAACGGATTATAAATAGATCCATCATAAATAAGTTGGATCGGTCTATGTTTAGTAGAGTGAGTCAATCCGTGGATTTCTCCGGGTTAGATCCTTCGAGTATTGTTTTCAATAAAATATTTAAAATATCTAATTAATATTCCGATCCAAAAAAAAACTAATTAATATTCAAAAAAAAATTTGATTGAATTAATATTCAAATTTTGAAAATTATATTTTTAAGTTAATCGTATCTCAATAAACCAAAAATAAAATAAATGTTATGATATTATGACATTATGAATGCAAACTCAACCTTTGGTTGTCTAAACCTTTGGTTAGACTCATTTAGATCACTCTTTATACCTCTTCTTATTTGTGTTAAAGGTCATGTCCTTTCATTAGCCTTCATGTAATCTATAAATAGATGACATTGTAATGTATGAGAAAAAAACAAGAATACATTCTCTTTACACATTTCTATCATCTCTTGTTTCTTCCCTATTATATTATAACACGTTATCATAGCTGTGTACGTCGATGATTTAAATATAATTGGAACTCCAGAAGAGATCCAATTGGCAGCAAACTATTTGAAAAGGGAATTTGAGATGAAAGATCTAGGAACTACTAAGTTTTGTCTCGGCCTGCAGTTCGAGCATACAAATAATGGAATCTTTATCCATCAATCAAATTACACCGAGAAGATTCTAAAGCGTTTTAATATGGATAAAGCACATCCATTAAGTACGCCGATGGTAGTAAGATCACTCAACATTGAAAAGGACCCTTTTCGTCCCCGGTCAAACGATGAAGAGATTTTAGGTCCAGAAGTACCCTATCTTAGTGCAATTGGGGCTTTAATGTACCTTGCCAATAATACCCGACCAGACATATCATTTGCAGTTAATTTACTTGCAAGATATAGTTCATCACCCACTAAAAGACATTGGATCGGTGTTAAGCACATCCTACGTTATTTACGTGGAACAAGTGATATGGGTTTATTTTTCAATGGAACAAATGGAGTACAAAATGGTGAATTGGTTGGTTATGCTGATGCGGGTTATTTGTCTGCTATCTCACAAACGGGGTACTTATTCATGTATGGAGGAACTGCCATTTCATGGCGTTCAACAAAACAGACATTGGTAGCCACATCATCGAACCATGCAGAACTGATTGCACTATACGAAGCTGGACGAGAATGTGTTTGGCTTAGATCATTTATCAACCATGTCAAAACCTCTCGTGGATTAGTATCAGGCAAACAAAGCCCGACAGTAATATATGAGGATAATGCTGCTTGCATCGCCCAAATCAAAGAGGGATATATTAAAGGTGATAGAACAAAGCACATATCTCCTAAATTCTTCTCCACTCACGAGCTTCAAGTGGAAGGGAAGATCAACGTTTGCCAAATACAATCCAGTAAGAATTTGGCAGACTTGTTCACTAAGTCATTACCGACAAGAGTTTTTAAGAAGCTTGTAAATGACATCGGGATGTGCAGTCTGAAGGACTTGACAACTTGAGGGGGATTTTTATAACTGTACTCTTTTTCCTTAACTTGGTTTTTATCCCTTTTGGGTTTTTTTCAGGTCAAGGTTTTAACGAGGCAGTTCACCGAATAAGGAGTGTACATTCAAGGGGGAGTGTTATGATATTATGGAATTGTGAATGCACACTTAACCTTTGGTTGTCTAAACCTTTGGTTAGACTCATTTAGATCACCTCATAATACCCCTTGTTATTTATGTTAAAAGGTCATGCCCTTTCATCTATCTCATGTAATCATATAAATAGGTGTCTATGTTAAGAAGGATGAAAACCAAGAATACAATTGTCATACACATTTCTATCATCTCTTGTTTCTTCCCTATTATATTATAACAATAAAAACTTAATTAAAACCAAAGATTTTTTTTGTTTATATAATGTGATCAAAACTTTTGGATTTGAGGGAATTACACACTCGAGAGAGCGACCAAGAAAATTGATAAATATGATTATGAATATTAAGAAGTTTCTCATGGATCCCTACACCTGGATTCGAATCTTTTGGTCACCAATTTTCCTCATAATTTTGTGAGATTTTCTTCATTCTCCTCGTGTCACCTCGTGTGTGGATGCTTCCTACATCCCTCGTGGATGCTTTTCTCGTCCCGCCTCGCTCGTGGATGCTTCCTACATCCCTCGTTGATTTATTCGTCTTCACGTCTCGCGCGTGGATGTGTTCTTCCTTCCTGGTAAAGGTGTCCAAGGTGGCTTGAGCTCTAAATGTCGAAGAATGTACCGATGGGGTGGATGTGTGTATCTATGGTAAAGGTGTCAAACATGGCCAGCGCTTCAGAAGTAGAGAGATATATATCATATGATTTCGGATCTGATTAAAATGTCTTGCTAGAGCTTTAAAAGATCAATATGTATGTGTACTAGATTATAAAGCTTTAATAATATGTATTATAATGTTCTGAATTATTATATCCATTATCAATTAAAAAATATTAAATTTGTAAAATTACATAGCAACCATAAATCGTTGATAGAAGTGGGTACCATCATTTATCAAACTTCAACGCTTCCGCAACAATCAAATGATGAACTCTTCACGCCTTATCGATAGAAAAAAAAATGATGGACTCTTCACATTTACTCATCCATAATCAGAGCCCTAGAAGTTGGCCAGACCCTAAACAGAAGGTCATCATGTTCAATCCCAGAAATTGTAAACATGAAGTCTGCCCCCCCCAACGGTCCAATTATCCATCCATCTGTCAGAATATTTTCAACTGCGGTCAAATTGACTTTCTCCGCATCAACCATTACTTCGAGAAAAAACGAGAATTAAATAATTCCAAATTAAAAATAACATATTAATTAAGCATTTATTCCAAAATCACAAGTACCAAACCCAACTGCTACCCACAATTAATAACGTCATTAGCAACTAAGAACGTTTTGTTTAATATAAATTAATATTTATCTAATCTTAATTAACCAAAAAAAATGGCAGATGTTTATGGAACCAGACCAACCAGACGCGTCACGTGGACCACATAACTAAGAGAAAAAGTCTGCTCTTAAATTACCGATATAGCCCTATTTCTTCAAATTGATATAACTCAATGAGTGGCAAAAAGGTAAATTTAAATATTAGTGCCACGTGTCGAGGCCGATTCCATCGGTACACACTGTGTAACATTGTTGTTCAACAAATGCGAACAGCGAAACAAAACCGGAGAGAGAGTAGGTGAGATCAATTCGTCAGTTGCGGACGCGAAAAGGTTTACAGAGTAGAACGGAGATAAGATGGTGATAAAAGTGGAGTAGAAGAAGAATCTGGTTCGGATTCGGAGCGGTGGATAAAAGTAGGTAGAGAAAAGTGAAGAGGAAGAGAGAAGCACACACGCAAGGTGAAGCAGCTCATCCGTTTCATTTTTACCCAGTCTCATCTTTTTCGCTTCGGCTTTTACCTCTGAGAAGTTTCCCTGCGGAGTCATTGTGAGTGAAGTGCGTTTGGGTGTTGCTGTAATTGAGTTGATTTTAATGCTTTGTGTCGGGATCGAGCTCTGGTTTGTCTATTGTGTTGATTTGGTTGAGCTTGATTGATTTTTTTTCATGGATTTGGACTTTTGAGTGGCTAAAGTTAGGTTTTGTGGAGGTTGTTTTCTCTGTTTTGTTGTTTGATTTGATTGCTAGAATGAGTTGAGAAATTAATGTTGTTTTTTCCTCTGAGATACGATTAGGACACAAAGACAGTTAATTTCAGTTTGAGTGTGGTTCGATTGTTGAGTTGTTTCTGTTTTTGTTAGTTTACCAGTTTTTAAGCTCAACATCAAGTGTTATCTAAGGTGTTCCGCGTCCACTACAAAGACAAAGAGCATAATTCACAAGGGTGAATGATTTACGCTGCTTCTGTAAATTTTGGCCTTTTTCCTATTCGTGTTTTGCACTGTTTGTTAAAATCTGTTTTGGTGCATGGAATAGGCTTCGTTGTTGATGTTGATAGATTCTGGAAGTAGATGTGTAAGATTTAGACCTGTTCATCGTCTTAAATTTTAATTTGCTCGCATCTCATTCCAGCAGTTGTGAACATGAGATAAAATCTCTGTTTGTGCAGCGAACAAAGAGTAGTAATTTCCCCAGACATTTGAGGTGTTGAGTCTAAACTCGAAAAGAAAAAAAAAAGTCTAAACTTGACCTCATCGAAGTAATGCAATTATATCCACCTAGCTTACGGTCTAGCAATGATACATAATAACTGGCGGATGGGATTGCGTTCTAAAAATATCCAGGGTTGATGTTTTTTTATTTCTTTGATTGTTTTTTCTTCTTCTTTCAGGCGGAAGCTGATGTTAGTATCATGGCGAAAAAGGGGAAATGGCTCTCTAAAGTGAAGCGATTTCTTGTATGTGCTAAAGAGGACTCAAACAACGTAAGTGGATGTATAAAATCTTTTGCAGTGGCCAAGTAGCATAAGGTGATAACGGTGGTATTAAGGGATATGGAATATTGATATTTATCCATGCGATGTGAGAAATTTAATCCATCTCCAATAAGGTCGCACTGTTATAGCCGGCTCATTGTACAAAGAGTGTGGTTTATCTACTTTTATTGAACACTTAAAATTTGTAAAGCAACGGTGATTGCCTTCTAGACTATAGGTTTTTCTATGTTGCTCATGTAACTTGGATAGCAATATATAGAAATTTTATCTGGAAATGTTTGTTCCTCTCAGTGTGTTTTTATTGTATTCTTCAGCTGATAATTTTGAAGGCTCTTTGCCTCTTTCCTGCCTGAAGATAAAATAGTCAGTAAAAAGAGTACCCTCCCAACTCGAAACGATAATGTATGTGATTTTATAATTTAATTTTCAGGAGTCAAGTAAGAGAACTGGACGGGAACGAAGGAATGCACGAAGAAAACTTAAGCATGGGGAGCGAAATTCTTTCATTTCCTTATTTAAGGAACCAAGTAGCATTGAGAAAATATTGGAGGATGCTGAAAGAGAACATGGGTTAACATATAGACCTCCATCACCTTTAGAGCAACCAAAGAAACACCCTGCTGTGCTTCGTAAAGATGGATCTCCCAAAGCTGCCTCTACTGGGTCTATTTCTCCTATGGCTACCTCTCCTGGCTCTGTTTCTCCCAGGGCTACCTCTCCCAGGGCCGTCGCACCCAGGATCGTTTCTCCCAAGGCTACATCTCCCAGGGCTGGTTCTCTGAGAATTGTCATTCCAAGAGCATGTTCACCAAGAGGTGTCACTCCTCGGAAAGGCTCCCCTAGGGATGTCTCTCCAAAGACGGATTCTCCGAAAGTGCCCTCTCCGAGTGCCGTTTCACCCAAAGCTCGCTCCATGAGGGCTATCTCCCCAAGAGTTGCACCTCCTAGGAATGTATCCCCAACTCCAAGCCCACCAAGACCTCCTTCTTCTCGCGCTAGTTTCTCAAAAGCTGCCTCTCTCAAGATGATTCATAGGGAAGAGAGCATAAGCAGAATTGATCCAATCTTTCCATATCACCATGTCTTAGCCACAAAGATACAAGCAGCTTATAGAGGTCATGCGGTATGGTTTCTTATTTAGTCTGATCAACTTTTAACATATTTGAAATTGATTTGCATAGCAGTCAAATTTATTGTTAGATTTCAATTCAATCTAGTAAATATTTGGATGACTCTGATTATTGATATTGATACTGTGAGATTGTCTAGTCCTTATTTAATTTATTGCATGGTGATTATTCACATCTGAATTAGCTAATTACAATGCCAAATGAAAACAAGGTCTAATGGGCCATGACAATCCAAACTGAGTAGGCTTGTATGTTCTTAGTACATTCAGTATTAGTACTAGAAATTCACACATTTTCTTAGAAGCGTCCTTTGGTTGTCTGCAAGTTGTCAATTTCTAATCAAATCATTATTATCTCTTGCGTTTTCGATCTGTAAGGTAGCTGTCGCAGATGCTTTAATGCACCTTGTTGTATGTTTCATTCGGATGGAGATTAAAAAGGCAATATAGTCTTTGCTTAGAGTCCTATTTTGCATTGGTAACGGACGGGCTGAGCTCTTTAAGGAGTGTGACATGCCTCACTTAGCAATGGGGTTTCTGTCGGTAGTGGTGTAATACATCTATAGATAATGAGATCACATGGAAATATATAAGTCAATAATGCATTATGCTTGCATCTTTTCTTTACCATGCTTTATTGACCATCTATGGACATGTGAATTAATGCCTCGCAGTCGAGAAAGATCACAGGATCTGCAAGGGGTTTAGTCAGACTGCAACGATTTGTAAGGGGACAAAGTGTCCGCCGCCAAACTGCTAATGCTGTGAAACAGATGCAACTGCTAGTACGTGTTCAAACTCGACTTCAGTCCCAGAGATTCCAGATGTTGGAATGCTATGCGCTCCAGCACGAAGAGCAATACAGAAGTGATAACCAAGCAGATAGCATCACAGTAAGTTGCCTACGGCCCGAGTCCCCGCACTTCTTTTAAATGAGAAGTCACAATGCTATAAAGTGTTTACATGGCGCTATGCGACAAGGATTGTTTGTAACCATGATTGGTGCAGTCTGATGCAGGTAACAACAGAGATTGGGATGACAGCATCCTTACAAAAGAGGAAAAAGATGCAAGAAACAAAAGAAAAGAGGAGGCTGTAAGAAACAGAGAAAGAGCGATGGCATTTATTCGGTCTCACCAGGTACTTGTGATCTTATTGATTGTCTCACTTCATTCAGGCTGTGCTCTATTTATTAGTCATAGCATACTCTGTTTGATTTTCAGAAAGTTTTGCTTATCAGATCCTCTCTTACAAGTACGTGATTTTATGCCAACAGATGTCCAAATTCACATCAGAATCAGATCGGAATGCACTAATGGATCTTCGTATTGATGGGCTTCCCTGGTCTTGGAACTGGTCAGAGCGTCACTTGCTAAAGGCGATTCATCCCGATGACCAGGTTAAGAATGCAACTTTGACTTCTCCAAAGTCTGTCACTCCAAGGTCCACAAGATCGTCAACAGCCCTACGAGGAAATCAGTTTCTAACCCCTCCGAGAAACTCACGAACCCAAACTCCAAGCAGGTTCTCTCAAATACAAACCCCTGACGGAACACCACGCTCACATTACAGCTCTCGCAGTCTGCTCAATAAGTATTTCAAACCGACGCCACGAGGAAGTCAATCTCCATCTGACATGAACTATAGCGACACTGATAGTCTAAGGAGCTGCCCTACCTTTTCGGTTCCGCGTTACATGTCACCGACTGCGTCCGCAAGCGCCAAGATGAGACTCAACAGCAACATCAAGGACAGATATGTGTCATCACCAAGCTTACAATCGAAGAGAAGACTCTCATACCCATTGACGCCTCGTAGTGGGACATCCACCTCCAGAGGCCCCATACCCCCAGACAGTGATGCTAGCTCCCAGAGAACAGTTGGAACAAACCACTCATCCAGATCTGCAGACAACGCAAGTGTGGGTACACCAGGTTCCTTGCCCGATGGCAGGAAGCCATTTAACCGATTCGTGTAGTTTGCAGTCATTCATTTATGCCAGTCGTCTCCTCACTTACCTTACCTTTGACCCCCAACAGTATTTGTTTTTGTGGCCACTTTTGGCCGACTTTGTGGCTTGTTCAGACTGCCAAAATAATGTCGTATGACAAGATGATAGGATTTAAATGGTGGGTGCTTGTGACATGTTGTAGAACAATGTACTGCTTTTCTAGTGTGATATAAATTAATTTTGGTTTGGCATTTGAGAGTCGCATTTTTATTTTTATTGGGTAGAGGTGCATCTTGTTAGCACTCGCATGAACGACCCGAGAAAATGAGGACCTTGCCTAGGACCTTCGAGGAGGACCCAATTTGGGGTTCGAGATGATCCAGCTGAGGCCCCCGTCAAGAGGACCTGAGTCTCTTAACCCGATGGTCCGGAAGGACCCAAGCGACCAATTGACTTTAGCACTCATGCGAGGACCCTCGAGCAATAACCCGTGCCAATATTCTGGGCAGAACTGATCAGAGCCCCGACAAGGCCCTACACGTGTGATCGGTTGAGTTATTGACCAATTAATCTCGTCATTCGATGATGGATTAGCTCGATTCTCCCACGCGTTTTAGTGTATTTTAACGATTTTCCCTAGTGTTTCAGGTCTTTCTCCCCCAGGACCGATGAATGGCGAATGGACGAAAAGTTGAAGAATTGAGCGAAAATCTCCGTCTTCTAACCAAGACCCCGTGACGCATCGCAACCGCCACGGGATGCACGGGCGTCACGGGCCCTATACTGGGAGGATCAGATATCGAGCAGATTGAAGATACCGTGACGGCCCCTTTGGTCACGGGCGTTACGAGACTTTCAAAAGCTGAGCAGATGGCTATTTTTCGCGCAGCCCGTGACCGAGATCTTCTTCACGGGTGTTTCTAAATACCGGAACAGAATTAGGAAATTCGGGCCTATAAATAGAAAGGTAACTTTTGGGAAAAAGACCTGATTTTTGGAGAAGAAGACAGAGCGTATTATTGGGAGAGATCAACAACACAACGAGCTTCATCGTCTACACAGCTTCCTCGTCCTTGATTTCTCCATTTATACTATTTTTGGTTAACTTACTATGAGTAGTGAGTAGTCTTCCGTATTCTAGGATCCTACGGATCCCGTGCTATGTACCTAACTCTTCGTGTGATCAATTGAACGTTTTACATTAATGCAATTCGAGTATTCAATTTCATCGTGCTTAATTTTATCGTTCTTGCAAGTTTTACATTGAATGTGATGTTTGCACGCTAGAACGTATTTAGGTTAATTACCAAAAGATGGATGGGTCCGAGGTATTAACCGGATTGCATGAAATTGATATTAGGTCATGGTAGCTACAATGGTAGTTCATGAATTAATAGGAAAGTTGACTTTGTCTGAAAAACCATAAACTTAACTAATCGAAATCGTAGATAATCCGTGGATGGGCGGCGTTCAACGATTGAGATTAATCTAGATAATGATCCGTGGATGAGCGGCTTGTCTAGTATTATTTCGGTTTTTTCCATATTCGATATCATGATGAATTTACGTGATATGATTGCATGATTACCGGGATTCTTTTTCTGATCAAGTTCAAAATCTTCATTTTCCTGTATTCAATACATCTTGTTAATCGGAATAGCGAAATAGGTCACTAGTTAGCTAGTATTCACACACGTTGTTGATCGACCCTTGGCTTACCAAGGATTATAAATTTTGTTTGACTGCAATTCGACCCCTAAAACTCATAACTTGACGACTATTAAGGGTTAAAAATACGCTTGCCAAAATGGCATCGTTGCCGGGGAACAGCGCTTAGTGTGATATTAGATTTAACTTGTGTAGTTTAGACTATTTCACCTTGTTCTTTGTTTGACCTTTCTCTGCCTAACTTTCTCCACTCACGGTAATTCTTGGCTCTCGCAGGTACTAGCTAGTTCATGCCAAAGAAAACACCTAGACGGAAGAAGCAGGTTCAGGTATCAGACGAGGACTCACCGGACCAACAAAGAACTCTTCGCCAGGTCCAAAACGAAGCTCGACAAACCCGAGCACTGATTCGCCAATTCACAGCACTAGATATGCAGCGTCCAGCGTTACCTGGACTGGTCGATGATAACCAGCAGCGTCCTGTGCAGCAAGCAGTGCGCAGGACCCTTGGAGACTACACTGCTCCGCGTGTCTCAGGATTCCAATCTGTCATTGCACCACCTGGTATAGACAACGACAAATGGGAACTCAAAACGGGATGGTGTAAAATAATTAATTTTCGGGAAGGATGAACGAAGACCCTCACCAGCACCTTAAGCGTTTCATTCAGATGTGCAACATAGTGAAGACCAATGGTGTTCATCCAGAGTCCTACTAGCTGAGGCTATTTCCATTCTCACTTTCTGACAAGGCTAGTCGGTGGCTTGACAGTCATGCAGAAGGCACTTTCACTACATGGGATAAGTTGGCTGAGGCCTTTCTACAACAGTACTTCGCACCATCAAAGACATCACATTTCAGGAACAAGATCATCTCGTTCCGCTCTATGGATGGTGAGACCCTCTACGAGGCTTGGGAGAGGTACAAACAGCTGATGAGACTGTGCCCTCACCACAACTTGGAGCTGTGGCAGATCATGGACACCCTTTATCAGGGAATCGACCAGGGAATGCGCACCTTGAGAAATCAAACAGCTGGTGGAGGACTTACTGGAGTCCCCCTGGAAGAGACCTATGCTATCATAGAGAAAGCAGCTCAAGATTACCACCTCTGGACGAGTGATCGAGGTAATCCTAAAGATAGGAAGGGTGTGCAAGATCTCTACCTTGCTGATGGCACCAATGATATAGCTGAACTAACCACCACGGTGAAGATGCTTGCAGCTGAAATCAAAAATCTGAAGATAGACTCCTCTGTAAAGTCATCTATTGTAGCTAATGTAGCTGTCTACTGCCAGATTTGTGGCTCTCCGTCTCATTTCGCGGATGGCTGTCCGGTAATGGGATAAGATAGTAACGAAGGAAGCCAGGAAGATGCCAATTATGTTGGGCAAAATAATCAAGGGAGTGGGCTCGCTTCTGGATCAGCCCCTAATAGGTGGGATAATCCGAACCGAAATCACCCTAACCTCTCTTACAAACCACATAATCAGGCGCCTCCTAACTTTCCTTACAGACAGCAACAGAGCAATGCGCCGTACCAGCCGCGAGGCCAATACAACAATCAAGATCAACAGCCGCAGAGTAATGCTCCCTACCAGCCGAGGCCTCAGTACAACAACCAGCCCCAATAATAGCAAAATCAGCATTCGGGGAGCTATAACAATCCACATCAGCCACAGCGAGATCAGAACTCCGGACCAACGTCAAACATCGAAGCCATGCTAGCTAGCTTCATAGCCGACCAGCAAAAGACGTCTGAGGAAACTACTGCTGAGGTACGAGAACTTCGAAGGACTGTAGAGCAGCTTGCCATTCAGGTGGCCCAGCAAGCAAACTCGGCGAGCAGAGAACACGGGAAACTTCTGTCGAAGCCGGATCCAAATCCTAGGGCATCAGTGAATGCCATCACACTCCGAGGAGGAAAACAGATCGAGATGCTACCAGCAAGAAACCTCAGCAGCACCGCAAGAAAGCCAAAAGAAACTGAACCTGATGGGCAAGAGCCCGTAACACCCGTGTCGCCAGTTGAGCCACGGGAGTCACGGGACCTAGACAGAGAGAAAGAACTCGCAACGGGAGCTGAGACCCAGGCTAAACCTTCTGCACAACTCGTGGAGCCAGCTCCCTATAAGCCCATGGTCCCGTTTCCTCAGAGGTTAAATGCCTCACGGACAGATAAGGCTTTCAAGCAGTTCGTGGAAAAGATTCGTACTCTCTACATCACGCTGCCACTCACCGACGCCATCACCCAGATTCCTACTTATGCTAAATTCATGAAAGAGATTCTTACTGGGAAGAGGAAGATTTATGGATACGAGACAGTGGCCCTGAGTGAGGAGTGCATCGCAGCCATGCACCAGCCTATACCGCCTAAGCTTAAGGACTCAGGGAGTTTTTCTATCCCTTGTGATATTGGCGGTATTACTATTCGTCATGCTCTATGTGATCTAGGTGCTAGGGTGTCTATCATGTCATATTCCTTGTATGCTAAACTGAATTTGGGTGATCTTTGTCCTACTAATATCTCTATTCGCCTTGCAGATCGTTCATGTAGACTCCCGAGAGGGATTCTTAAGGATGTACCTGTCAAGGTGAAGAACATTTACATCCCTGCCGATTTTAAAGTGCTAGAGATCTCAGAGGACATAGATATCCCAATTATACTTGGTAGATCATTTCTTTACACGGCTAAGGTAGTTATTGACATGGATAGAGGGTCTATAGCTTTGCGAGTAGGCAGTGAATGAGTTGTCTTTTATTTGTCTGACATGTGCAAGAGTCCTAGTCTTTTAGCTGACTGTGATGTACTAGACTCGGCTGATGTTGATGATCCTATTACACTGACCTTTGTTGAGTCTTACAGGGTTGTACCAGGCTGCCCAATACCGATGGACATATGCGCAGTAAACGCTGACCCAGCAGCTGAAGCTGAACAGACCACCGACTCAGATAAGGAACCTTGCGAGGTAGAGCTGAAACCTCTACTCGCAAGTCTCAAGTATGAATTTATTGGCCCCAACTCGACCTACCCGATAATTGTGAATGCATCCTTGACTGATGTAGAGATCCAGAGAGAATACTAGCTGTCCTGAGAGACCATAGGCCAGCCCTAGATTATTCGATCGGTGATCTTAAGGGGATTAGCCCAGATATGTGCATGCATAGAATCCATCTAGAGGGCGATGCAAGGCCCACTAAGGATGCTCTGAGGCGTCTGAATCCTAAGCTGAATGATGTAGTGAAGAAAGAAATTCAGAAATTATTGGATACTCATTATTTATTCTATTGCTGATAGTGAGTGGGTTAGTCCTGTGCATGTTGTCCCTAAGAAGGGAGGTTTGACTGTTGTTCGTAACGAGAATAATGATTTGATCCATACTCGTACTGTGACTAGTTGACGTATGTGCATAGACTATAGGAAGTTGAATAAAGCTACTCGTAAGGATCAATTTCCTTTGCCTTTCATTGACCAAAAGTTAGAGCGTCATGCGAATCATAAGTTTTTCTGCTACCTCGACGGTTATAGTGGGTTTTTCCAGATCCCTATACACCCCGCGGACCAGGAGAAGACTACTTTCACTTGCCCTTTTGGCACATTTGCTTATAGACGCATGCCTTTCGGTCTTTGCAATGCACCAGCTTCTTTTCAGCGTTGTATGATGGCCATTTTTTCTTATTTTATAGAAAACACCATGGAAGTATTTATGGATGATTTTTCGGTGTATGACTCTTTATTTGACTCGTGCCTCTCTAACCTTACTAATGTTCTTCGTCATTGTGTTGACACTAACCTGGTTTTAAATTGGGAGAAGTGTCACTTTATGGTGCAGGAAGGTATTGTGTTGGGTGACAAGAGTATTTTTAATCCTTTATAGTCGTCAAGATATGAGTTTTAGGGGTCTAATTGCAGTCAAACAAAATTTATAACCTTGGTAAGCCAAGGGTCGATCCAAGGAACAGACGTGTGAGTACTAGCCAACAAGTGACCTATTTAGCTATTCTGATTAACAAGAGGTTTTGATGTGAAGCGAATAGCAGAAATTAAACGCAGTAAATAAAAGGTTTGGATTTTAATAAGAGAAAGAATTTCATAATCATACTTCACCCGTGTCGACCCTACTAATCATGCAATCATATCACGTAAATTATTCATGCTATCGATTATGGAAATAAACCGAAATATCACTAGACAAGCCGCCCATCCACGGATTATTATCTAGATTAATCTCAATCGTTGAACGCCGCCCATCCACGGATTATCAACGATCTCGATTATTAAACTTAAGGTTTTTCAGACAAAAGTCAAATTTCATATTAATTCATGTACTACCATTGTAGCTACCATGACCTAATATCAATTTCATGCGGTTCCGATTAATATCTAGGACCCATTCATCTTTCGGTAATTAAACTAAATACGTTCTACCACGCAAACATCCCATTCAATTTAAAACTTGCAAGAACGATAAAATTAAGCACAATGAAATTGAATATTCGAATCGCATAAATAAAAACGTTTAATTGATCACATGAAGAGTTGGGTACATAGCACGGGATCCGTCGGATCCCAGAATAAGATGACTACTCACTACTCATGGTAAGTTAACCAAAATTAGTGTATATGAAGAAATTAAGGACGAGTTAACCGTAGTGACGATGTAGCTCGTTGAATCCTCAATCCCGCGATAATCTTTGTCTTCTCCCAAGTTAGGGTTCTTCAATCTCAAGTTACGCACAGGCACTAAACTCTCGTATCATCCACACTGAGTAAATCAGTCGCTTGCCCTCTTTATAGCTTTCCAAAAGGCTAAAAATCCAAAAACGAAATTAGGAAACAAGTCCAAAAATCTGTCCCGAAACGCCCAAAAATCATTTTTAGAAACTGTCTTCGATGGGGCCGTGATATTCAAGTGTGTCACGGCTGTCACGGACTAAGCAAAACTACAAAGTTGTAGCCCTTTGAATTAGCTTTCCAACAAGCTTTGAATCAGTCAATTTGGACACCATATGCGATCTGTACGTGCAAAATAAGTCGGAAAGGTCGGTATGCCCTGTTTTGTCCTGTTTTTGCCCAAATCTTCACCAAATGCTTTGCTTTGCTTCGGATCAATCTAAAAGTGTTAGGTATGTGATATATGACCTGAAACACTATAAAAGAGGTTAAATGATAACAAAATATCTGGAAAACAAACCTAATCCATCATCGAATAAAGTGAATAATAGGTCAAGAATTCGATCGATCAGACATCTAGTCTCCAACCGAGGCATTGAGGTCGATCGCGCAAAGGTGGAGGTAATTGAAAAGTTGCCTCCGCCAAAAGATGTGAAAGGAATCAGAAGCTTCCTGGGGGACGCAGGATTTTACAGGCGTTTCATAAAAGATTTCTCGAAGATAGCCAAGCCGCTCACTGATCTACTATGCCAGGAAGCTAAGTTTAACTTCGCTGAATTATGTTTTAATGCTTTCCACACTCTAAAATCTGCGGTTACCTCTGCCCCTATAGTGTATCCCCTCTAACTAGGAGCTACCATTTGAACTAATTTGTGATGCTAGTGACTTCGCAGTGGGAGGAGCCTTAGGGCAGCGCAATGACAAGAAGCTACACGTGATCTGCTATGCCAGTAAAGTCCTAGCCGGCGCAGCTACAAATTACACTACAACAGAGAAGGAGATGCTAGCCATAGTTTATGCTTTCGAGAAGTTCAGGCAGTATCTAATAGGCTCGAGGTCTATAGTGTACACCGACCATGCTGCCATTAAGTATTTGCTGTCCAAAAAAGACTTGAAGCCTCGATTGATTAGAGATAAGAAGGGAGCTGAAAATCTGGTTGCACACCACATGTCCCGCCTCGAGTTAGGCGAACTCGACCGCGACGAGGATAAACTCCCGATGACTGACTCTCTGGCAGGCGAGCAACTTATGAGTATTGACGTGGACACCGCCCCATGGTACGCAGATTTTGTCAACTACCTGGCCTGTAGTATACTTCCTCCTGACCAGTTACAGAACCAGAAGAAGAAATTTCTGTCCGACGTAAGAGGTACTTCTGGGATGACCCTTTTCTATACAAATTATGTGTTGACGGTCTCTACATGACTTGTGTTGACGAGGACCATTTCAGATGGATCTTGGAGCGCTGCCATTCGTCGCAGTATGGTGGACACGGAGCTGGGTCGAAAATAGTCGTGAAAGTTCTGTAGTCCGGATTCTATTGGCCTACTCTTTTTAAGGACGCCCACGAGTTTGTGAAAGCTTATGATCAGTGCCAGCAGAGATGCCCCAGCAGAGCATTCTCGCAGTAGAGCTATTCGATGTTTGGGGGATCGATTTCATGGGACCATTCCACCTTCTTATGGAAATCAGTATATCTTCGTAGCAGTCGAATATGTTTCCAAGTGGGTTGAAGCAGTTGCTACTCCTACTTGCGACGCCAAGGTAGTCATGAAGATGTTCCAGAAGGTTATATTTCCTTGATTTGGAGTTCCCAAAACACTTATCAGTGATGGAGGTTCCCATTTCAAAGAATGAAATTTTGAGACCTTGCTGAAGAAATACGGAGTTTATCACAAGGTTGGCACTCCATATCACCCTCAGACCAATGGGCAGGTAGATATCTCTAACAGAGAGATTAAGAGCATCCTGGGAAAGACAGTCTCTAGCCACAGGAAAGATTGGACGTCCAAGCTAGATGACGCGCTGTGGGCATATAGGACTGCATTCAAAACTCCTATCAGAATGAGTCCTTTTAGGCTTGTCTACGAAAAATCCTGTCATCTGCCAGTCGAACTTGAGGACAAAGCTCTGTGGGCAGTCTGGGAGCTGAATATGAACATGAAAACAGTTGGGGAAAAGCGATTACTGCAGCTTAACGAACTTGACGAGATCCGATTGGACTCTTATGAGAATGCTCGTATCTATAAGGAGAGGACGAAGAACTGGCACGACAAGTGAATAGTGCGCAAAGAATTCAATGAAGTTGAGCCTGTTCTTCTCTACAACTCACGCCTTCGATTATTTCCCGGGAAGCTGCGTACCAAGTGGAGTGGCCCATATACAGTGGAGAGAGCATATCCAGATGGTCACGTAGAGCTGAACATTGAGGGAGGTAAATCAATGGTGGTCAATGGGCAGCGCCTAAAGTATTACCACGTCCTGAAGCATCTGGCACCTCCTGAAGGCGTTGATGATAACCTACTTCTCAGGAAGGGATCTTAGCATGGGACTTCCCAAGAATGCTTCTGAATCGATCTCCCTAGCTATGTCTCGCCAAGAAGTTAAACTAGGCCTCCTCGGGGAGTATCCCGGACTGTAAGTATTAGTTAGTTGCATATTGCATTTGCATTGTGTGTTTCGTGTGTGAACTGGACAGAACCGTAAGCCAGGAGAGCAGAATTTCGAAGGATATTTCAAAGGACAGCCCGTGACCAATGGGAACGTCACGGGCGCTTATCAGCAAGTCACAGGCGTGGGCAACATCAGAGCGGCTCAGAATCAGTATCCCGTGACAACCCTTGACCAAAGGAGCGTCACGTGAGATTTATAGTTCGTCACGAGGCTTTTTGCGATTCCAGACAGAAAGAAAAAAAAGAAATTTAAGAAGAACGAAAACGTGTTCTCATTTAAAACACGAAGGGGTTTCGATTTCCATATCTCAATCGGACGAATTCTACATCCTCACCCTCCCATAATCCCTCCTCGCCTCCGACCGTTGCACACGGCCCACCATCTGTCTCCTCCGACGTCGTCAACCGCCCCGAGTTAGGAGAACTCGACCACCTCCGAGCCCTAAACCCCCCAATCACATCCACTCCAATGGCTCGTCCGACCACCAGGCGGGGCACTCAGGCCACGGCCACCACTCCTCCAGCCGCTCCGATCCTGCCAGCACCCCCTGCGCCACCTGCTCCTCCGACAGTCCCAGCTCGCCGCCAGTATCGCCACTGAGTCACTCCCCAATAGCCGTCTCAGGAGATGCGAGCCACTTACAAGGATCTCTGGAAGTAAAAATTATGTAAGCCCACCTTAGTTCCTCATTTTAAATCATTGGCTGATTACGACGTGTTGGATCCCGTTCGGGAGATGTTTATTGCCTCCGGTTTAGATATCATATTTGCACGTCAAGCTCCCACACACCAGTCTCCCTTATTTGAATTTGTGGCCTCTTTTACGCCAACTATGGATAGTGCGCACACGACTCATTGGAAGTTCCAGTTAAATAGCACTTAGTTCTCTTTGGATATAGCAGAGGTGTGTCACCTACTGGGGTTCCCTATGGAGGGACGCGACGCCCACTATACCGATGCTGAGCGCACTGACTTCTGGCAGTATATTCCGACACTGACTCTTATTACCTAGCCACGAACCCAGCAATCAATATTCAGCATGTAGAGTGGAAGGTGATACACCATTTAGTTGCCATGGCTGTCAACGTTCGTGGGGAAGGTGGCACAGTATGTAATGAGAAGGACATAGATGTGATGATTTCGATGAGTCGTGGCCTCTCCATTGACTGGTTCGCAATCCTAATATCTCATTTCTTAGATTGGCACCGGCTCACAGGCGTTAATGTCAATAGCGCGATCAGCGATGGCCTTTATATTACTGTCCTAGGCGAGGAGCTCGGCTATGATTTTGGTTCTCCCTCGAACTCTCGTGTTTGGGAATTGGACATCAAGAAGATGGTCACTTGTCACATGCTTAAGAAAAACTTGACGTAGAACCACATGCCGACCTTGCCAACAACTGGTGTCAAGGGCAAGAGGCTTGAGGCGAAGCAGAGGCTCATGGAACAAGGGCAGGACAACCCTCCCGCAACCGCGCCAGCTTTTGATGCACCTGAGGCACATGAGCCTCCTATACCTAAGCTTCCGCGCCCACATGGTGACCTACCGCTGAGCTTTGAGGAGTGCTTCACGCGTTTAGAGACCCAGCAGAGTCAGATCCTTATCCAACAGAATCAGATCCTTACCCAACAGAGTCAGCTCACCTGTATCCAGGACCACATGGCTTTAAACATATCCGACCTTTGGTTCCAAGCTAGCAAAGCACAGCAGTGGGCACAAGAGTCCCTGAGCGAGTTTTTCAGACATCAGCAGTTCTCTGCTTTCGCCAACCCTCCATACCCTCTATACCATGTGCCTGACCCACACCTCATGCGCTTCCTGCCCACCACGACTACGAGGCCGGACCCTCCCGCACCTTTGGCTCTGCCGGTTACACTGATTCAGAGGGCAGTCTAGCTCGCGACACTGCTACCGATGATGATTCTAGCGCTACTTTTTTATTGTTCTTGTCAGCTGTTGCACTTTTATTCATGTTTTCATATTGTATGCTGACCTTTTTGCCACGACTCTTCATTTACATGCTATTTGATGTTTGAGACGTTTTTTTATATGATCTACGTTTTGCTCGCATCATTTACCATATTTTTCTATTTGGCACTTCTAGCTTTCGCCTACCCACCATTATCGATGCTAATCTATCACTTGTGCAGCTCTAGGTTTTTCTTTATATATCTACCAGCTCATGAGTCGCATTTCACTCCCCGGGCATCGCTTAATCTTTATTGCTATCACACTATCACGCACGAAGGAAGTTCCTATGCGCCTTTTCTTTTCTTTTATTTCTTCGCTTAGGGACTAAGCTCAATTTTAAGTGTGGAGTGGGTAGCGCATAGTCACACACATCACATATCACACATTGACTCTTGCATATGCTAAACTGTCTATGTATTGCGATTAAAATCCTCATTTTCTACGATACTACTTGACTGATTGTCATTCTTTTGGATTCGAAGTCTAGGACTTGAAATAGTTTATTGGTGTGTGTATTCTCTCGTGTCAGTATCATTGCTGGCCTTTGCCTATCACGTGTTTTACCTATTTCTTGAAGCATGTTTGAGACTTGATTTTAGTAGGCACCGGTACAAAATGTCAAAATCTTAAATTACATCTCTTTTTCTAGGTGACCATAGTACTAGTATGTGTTTCTGTATACTAGTTGTGATTCGCATGCACCCGCCTTTATTCATACACTATGTCAAGTTTTAAGTGTGGAGTTAGAAAAAAAATATAGTCAAATCAAGAACAAAGTTCTGAATTTTCCAAAGAGAGTGAAAAATTGACCCCAAACATAGTTGTTTTTGAAAGAAAAAAAACACAAAAAAATACCAAGGGCAAAGTGAGAAAAGTCACCCCTTGTGTATGAAAAAAAAAATTCTGCCCCCTTTTGCTTGATGTGGTGTAATTCCACCTTCTCATTGCGTGTAATCATGACTTGTCTTGCGAATTCATATACAAATCCTAAGGGATGATTCTCGTGCGTGCACTGAAATTCTGATGTGATTTTCGTACTATTTTTCAGAAAATTCGTAAGCCAGGCTCCTCTTCTCTTACGGGTCATTGCCTAGTCCTTGGGACTTGAGAATGAGCTTTGGGCCAAGAGCCGGTGGACTATCCCTAGATAGCATAGGTGAATGTCGAGCATGTTTTGTGTAATTATTCATGTTCTTATTACGTTGCTATTAAACTATTTAGAACGTGTGATTAGTCGCTTGCTAGCCGTGTGTGCTGACCGTTTGAATGCATGACTCGTTTTATCTATGATTGTCTGACAACTTTGATGAAGATGTATGACTTGAAGTCGAGGTAACACGATGAATCCAAGGTATGACATGACTTTACTGTGACTCGTTGAGCATCATTTCATGCATACACGTTAGTTAGTTGTACAGGGGATTTGTAGGTAGCCTCATTCCTGAAAACCTTCACGAGACTATACTCGTCCTACTAGGGCAGCCTAGGGGTTTAAAGGCTTGATGCATATGTTAAATGCATTTGTGTCCTCTATGACAGTGAGTTATGCTTTTATTTTTATTTTAGTTAGGATTGATCACATGATACACGAGTGGGTGGCTGTTTTTACCGTTTATTGACTGGTGCTTTATATTGCTCGGGACGAACAAATCCTAAGTGTGTAGTGTTTTGATGGGTTGAGTTATTGACCAATTAATAACGCTATTCGATGATGGATTAACTCGATTCTCCCCCGCATTTTAGTGTCTTTTAACGGTTTTCCCTAGTGTTTCAGGTCTGTTTCTCCCCCAGGGCCGATGAATGGCGAATGGATGAAAAGTTGAAGAATTGAGCGAAAATCTCCGTCTTCTAACCAAGACCCCGTGACGCGTCGCAACCGCCACAGGATGCACGGGCATCACGAGCCCTATCTTGGGAGGATCAGATATCGAGCAGATTGAAGACACCGTGACGGCACTTTGGTCACGGACGTTACGGGACTTTCAAAAGCTGAGCAGATGGCTATTTTTCGCGCAGCCCGTGACAGTCTGTGACCGACATCTTCGTCACGGGTGTTTCTAAATACCGGAACAGAATTAGGAAATTCGGGCCAATAAATAAAAAGCTAACTTTTGGGGGAAAAGACCTGATTTTTGGAGAAGAAGACAGAGCGTATTATTGGGAGAGATCAACAACTCAACGAGCTTCATCGTCTACACGGTTTCCTCGTCCTTGATTTCTCCATCTATACTATTTTTGGTTGACTTGCCATGAGTAGTGAGTAGTCTTCCGTATTCTGGGATCCTACGGATCCCGTGCTATGTACCCAACTCTTCGTGTGATCAATTGAACGTTTTTCATTAATGCAATTCGAATATTCAATTTCATCGTGATATGATTGCATGATTAGTGGGGTTGCCACGGGTGAAGTTTGGTCCTGAGATTCTTTCTCTGATCAAGTTCAAAACCTTTATTTTCATGTATTCAATTTCTGCGTTTTTGTTGACATCAAAACCTCTTGTTAATCGGAATAGCTAAATAGGTCACTAGTTAGCTAGTATTCACACACATTGTTCCTTGGATCGACCATTGGCTTACCAAGGTTTATAAATTTTGTTTGACTACAATTCGACCCCTAAAACTCATAACTTGACGACTATAAAGCGTTAAAAATACGCTTGTCAGCGTGCAGGATTGGGACGTTGCGAGAATCCTCAACCAAAGTGGCTCGATCAAAAGTCAAGTCAAATCATTTAAGAGGTATGACAGCTCATACACGGCTAAGGACCCAAGCCGTGTGAACAGAGGGATGTACTTGGAGTTGGACACTCTTTCCACACGGTCATGCACCTATTTATGAGGGCATTTTGGAGGGAAACTTGGAGCATTAAAGGCACATGTGTTGGCCTTCTTTTTCTTTTTTTTTTGATAAAACGCAAAGAGAGAAAACAACGAAACCCTGTGGAGGCAACAGACGACAGCAGACAACTGGACAACTGCTAACCAAAGAGCAACAGAACGCGACAGAACAGACTCTACAAACTAAACAAAGATACAACCAACAAGACCATTTGTCCGACAACAACTATATACATACATACAAGACTCAAGAGTAGCGCTCAAATGAGAACCCCTTATTTTTTCGAGAACTTGAGAGCCCAATCTACACCTTCCAAAATACAAGATGCATTTTCTAAGATGTATTTTGGGGGTGACACGTGTCCCATGTACATTTTCCAAGATGCATTTAATGCAAAGTCAAAGCCACTTTTTTTACTTTACTTTTTGGACATGTGTCGCATGCAGATTCAAAGATGCATCATGATCTAATGGTGAGATTTGGGTTCTCAAGTTCTTAAAATTTTAAGGGTTCTCAACCGAGCGCTCCCCAAGACTCGATACAAAACTCCCCAATTGATTCCTGTAAACCTCCACTCATGCTAGGCCCACAGAAAAGCAAACTCTTCTGCAATCTTCATATAAGCACAGGCCTTTCAAATCTACATGTGGCTACACTTGTATTCTTCAGATCATCAGCTTTCAAACAAAGAAAGCACGCCAACTCGATAGAAGGCGTAACAGAGGACTTAAAACGCTTTGAAAAGTCATCTAGCTGGGAACAGTCAGCTGCTCCACTTTGCCTCATGCCTAAGAATTAGACGTACCACCTGCGATTGAAATCAAAGCGCCAACAAGTGCATCCATCGGTGACCAAATCCAGACGAAACCCAAAACAGCTATACATAACGGCTGTACAGTCGACGTCGCCGCGACGAAACAAAGGAAAACAACATGAACTACAAACCCCAAAAAGAGGCGTTTGAGCCGCACAAACATTACGAACCAAAAAACCTCCTCGAGCCTCCATCACCTCGCCGGAAGCCAAACAACCACCTCCATCAACCTTTCTGGGCTCCAGTCACTGGCACCTTCAACCCGGAACACCCTCTACTGCAACAAACGACGTCAGAACTCCGCCCGACCCTCCCGCCATCATAACCGGCCCCCTAAACCACCCACCTACAGCCAGGTCGACCACTGTGACGCAAGAGGAAAAAATCAGTCAGGGTGACGCCGCCGAAGAGGAGACCAGCGAGAAGAGACGGGAAATGAGACGAAAAGGAGAAGCGGAATGAGTAGACTAACCGGCGAGGATGAAATTGGCGTAGGAGAATCAACCAAGCATATCGGAGACTATGGCAGAAGAATTGAGAAGGTTTGAGAAGAAGGAGAGAAAAGAAAAAAAATACGATTTGGCCTTCTTATACGATATAAACACCAATGTACTCTCATTTTATTCATTCAACAAGAATCTATTCAACTCATCAAAAAAAAACAAGAATCCATTCAATATATCTTTTATTTTATTTTAGTAGTAGTATTTTCGGACATCACGTCTTGGGCTGACCAAACGTCCCTTCCATACAAGGATTTTATAGGGCATTAATCCTCTTTGTATCAGCCACTTTCCACATTATAGACCTCTCTTGGCAACTTTTATCACGAGCGGTCCCTATCACATCTTTCCTGTGTTTAGTTTAGTTTAGTGTAGGCCTTTTCAAAAGGCCGAGGTGGTATGCCTAACTCGATATTGGCTGAACTTATTATTAAGATTTATGAAATTTAAAGCTTAATCTATACAGGGCCGACGTAACAAAAATCGAGGCGCGAACCCTAAGTAGAAAATGGGGTCTTTAATACTATATAATCATTTAGAGACTTGTCAAATATAAACCACGTCTTTTTATACAAACTATAGAGTAAAGATCATCTATAAAGTATATTTTTGGCGCAATATGCAAAGTTCGTCAAAATCGGATTATAATTCATCTCCAGAAACCAAAAGTACGACATAATTTGTCACGAATAATTTATAATTCGTCACCGAGAATTAACCATAAACCAAATTCAATACGAGATTTAATCTCATTCGGCCAAATGACCAAATCATGGATCGCGATTGATTTGTATTTTTTATAAAAATATGCCCTTTGCACCGAATCCTTGTCCAAACTATAAACCTTTTTAAAACATAATTTGGGCCACTTCGTCTATTTTTGCGAAATTATATACGCGAGGTAATATGGTCTTTTCCAATATCCGGTATTAATGTTCAATCATTTTAGCCTAAAGTTTAGTCATTAGCTAAATGTTCAGTCCTTATAAACGACCATTCCTAGTTTTTAATGTTAAATGTCGATTATAATGTATCAGTTAAATGTTACTTGACATTATCGAGTAAATTAAATTTTCCACGTAATTTGACTAAATGTGTTTAGTTAAATGTTCAGGTGAAAAAGCTAAATGTTGAAACTTTTAAATTCACATGACGAACCCAAGTCTGCTTAGTCTTGTCTAGTTTCCTCAATTATTTTTTTATGTCTATCCCCAATCTGATAATAATTTAATGCAGCTGACAAATTGTTTTTTTCTTTCGGACTATCCAACTCGTTAACTTTATACTTATTGACCGATGTCGGATAATGGATATGCAAGGACATAGACCCACAGTATTGATGGTCAACGACATCAACATTAAATTTGAAACAAACATTTGGTGCAGCACAAACAAATGTTGCGAATGTCAAAACGACATCACTTCAATTAAACGGCGATGATTTGATTCAATTAAAATTCAAAATGATACAATATTGATTGAAACGACATCGTTTTAATTTTCGCAGCATTTGACTGCGCTACACACTATATTTTCCCCTTTATTCCACAAAAGAACAATATAATATAACTCACTTAAATGACATTTTAATTAATACAACAATGCAGTTGTACATCAGTCAAATAGAAAATGAATGATCCAACACAAATCCGAACAATCAGAGATTAGCTACTTATTTGTCTAGTTTTCTACAAGTCTTAAATAGGTTGAGCCTTAAAAGCTTTAGGACATTTAGACTCAAATCCGGGCCTGGTCTTCCAATAATTAGGCAGCTTAAGATCGACTTTTGTGGGCTAGGATAGACTTGTACCTTAATACACTTCGGACCAACCTAAGCTTTTAAAGCCCGTGAAGCCATTTAATTTGAAGACCCCTAGTCTAGTTTCCATTTTCATGTTCTTCATCGTGGATGTTCCAAAGTTAGTTAATATCATTTCACTCGTCGAGTAACATATATCAATTATTTTTATATTGTTCAGTAGAGTAAAGATCAGGGACACAGTATATTTTTGATGTAAAATGAAAGTTTGTCAAAAATGGGTTATAATTCATCGCCGATGAAATTCTGTTGTTTGTTCAAGACTAGTTCCAGGTGGTGTTCTACCAGAGACTGAAACACCTTATCAGACAGTAACCGGAATAGAAAAAAAATAGGAGCACACACGATATGATACCCAGTTCGGCCTCGCCTACTCTGGGGGGCTTCTCACACCCTAAAGGGACACAAATCTTTATTGAATAGTATAGAGCTACACAGGGACTTACTCTTACAATCTCCCGAATGTAAATGCCTAGCGTCTATCACTACTTCACTCAGATTTGCAATCTCGGTTTACCGCAGCTCATCGTCGATCCCCTGAGTTCGAGACTCCCTCCCGAACTAGCTCGAACTTCTCCCGAAGCTCGGACACTTTCTCCCGAAAGCGTGTCTTGATCACCGTGTGTGTGCGCTTGGTTTTTCTTCAAGATCAGTATGAACAGCACAATGAACAGACTGCTTCTTCGCCGTGGATATTTCGGTGTGAAATACTCAGCCGGCCGTCGCTCTTCTTTCCTCCAATCTCACGAATGCTCTCGTGTTTATTTCTCTTAGGAAGCGATGCAGATCTAGGACGCCCTAGCCTTCTATTTATATGCTTCGGAGGAGTCCAGATCCAATCAAGATAATCTGTCAAATATTTCGGAGATGCTCCAAAATATTTGATAGATATCCATTATCCAATATCCAATCTCCGATATCCATATCATATCTTTGACGATATCTTCGAAACCAATCTGTAGATATTCGTTTGAATATCTTATCTTCTGTTTTGCTCGTTGATTGATTCCAACAGATCATATCTTCGATCTTTAGAATCTTCCGAATTAGGAAACATTCGTTCTTAACTTCTGTGCAGCGTATGAGTTCCAACTTCACTTGAACAGCTCCTTGACTTCTAGCTTGAACACTCTGAAGTCGTTTTGCCAAAACTCATGCCACATAGGAACAACAATCTCCCCCCTTGACATTTTTTGGCAAAACCATCCCACTTCATTTAGATCCCACTTCAGAGATCACACTCCCCCTTTTTGCCACAAAATAGGCAAGGAGGGTTCAAATAGACCAGCTTGTTCTCCTCGGCATCTGGAACTCCCCCTCGAACATAGCCAGGGGCAGTGACACTTATAGTGAGTCTGTCGGACCATGGTGTCTCAGCAGTTGTTCGACCACGGGTCAGTAAATAACTGGGTCCCTTCAACAGAGATTCTGCATTCTTGTTGAGCACTTGACGAGAGTCATGTGTGATCTTTACGTGGGGACATCCATCTCGAAAGCTAATATCTTTCGCCTTCAATCCATCAGCCAAAGTCGCTCTCTTGAGCTCAGGTAGGCCCGGAACCTTCACTGTCCCACAGTCGGACACTTTGCTATCTTCTATCATGTGAGCAGTGAATCCACTATCGACGTGTCGGGGACCTTTCTTCATGTTACTGGTTGAGCGGAATCCGATGAGACACACTTCCTCCTTTTGCTTCACTCTCCATTCTTGTGTCATCCTTAGAGTAGTTCTACGCTGTAACTTCCTGCGCACAGCCAGGAACTCGTGACACCTTGGCTTGATGTGCCCCTTCTTGTGACAGTACCAACATGTACATGTGTCTCTCCTCCATTCAGTAACAGGTCTGCCATGGTTGGCCATGCGCTGCTTCTTCCCTTGATTCCGAAACTGCTTCTCAGGGTAGTGGTCCGTTCTCTGTTCAGGTCTCTGTGCAGGTTTCAGTTTTGCTTTAACAAATGTAGTCTTACCCGAACCACTTTTGCCGTTAAAGCCAAGACCTCTATGTCCATCTTCAACTCTCTGGGCCCTTAGTATGGACTCCAAGCTCTTTAAGCCTGAGTTCAGCATCTTCACCGATTTTTTGAACTTGCTCAATTCCTCCATGGTAGCAGCATAACTATCTCTCTCCATCTCGATTTGTAGCTCCAGGGATTCCACTTTGTTCAGAAGATGAACTTCTCTGCGGCTTTCTCTATTTTTCTCCATCTCAACTTTCAGAGAAGACACGGCGCCTAGGAGTTCCACCTTCTATACAAGAAGTGACGAATGTTCTTGATTCATCCCAATCATCTCGTGCTTCAACGCAGTGAGTTCTTCCTGATGTTCGACCTTATGTGCAACTAGAACTTTAACCTCCTGCCATATTTTATCTTTTTCTTCCGTCAGGCTCGTCACGGTTTCTGTGAGCTTCTTGTTCAGACCAATCACCATCAGCCACTTCTCATAAAGTTCCTTGTAAGATTCAGCCAATACCTCATGAGTAAGTTCTTCATCATCACTGCTGCTGGAGTGGTCAGCAGACTGTTCTGGCACTGTCCCGGAACAATTGATGTTAGGTTCTTCACCTATACGAGCAGTAGCGCAAGTGAATGCAATGAAGTCATTCGAGTCATCCTCCTCCGAGACACTATTGCTCAGGTTGGTAGCAAGCGCCTTCTTCTTCTTGAGGGCGTTGGCGCATTCAGCTTGAATGTGACCATAGCATTTGCACTCCCTACACTGGATTACTTTGCCTTTATCACCCTTGAACTCATTGTTGTTCTCTCCAGGCTCTTTTCTCCTCTGAGAGTTTTCTCCTCTTCGACTCTGTGAGTTAGACGTGGATTGCTGTTCGTGAGTGGGTCCTCGTCTATTCAGCATTTCCACAATCCTTTCGAGGTTTATGGCTATTGTGGCGAGCTGTTCAAGCATGTCCTCGGCGCTGTTCCACTCTTCAATAACATCAGCCTTCAGTGCAACACATTTACTGTCGTTCTTTGAAAATCATCTGGAAAATTCATCTCATATGTCCTTAGTCACCCCATGAGCTCGTTAAGCTTCACCTTGGTTATGTCTTGCATTTCCTCAATGGCAGTCACCTTCATAGTAAATCTTTGGGGTAAGGATCTCATAACTTTGCCAACCAGTCTCTCTTCCTTGATAGGTTTTCTCAGTACCGCTGCTTCATTAGCGAGATCTAGGACTCTAGTGTTGAACTCGGCAATTGTCTCTTCATCCTTCATTTTCAAATCCTCAAATTTTGTGGTGAGCATTTGCATCCGTGAGTTCCTCACTTGTCTGTCCCTTCATGAGCTATTCTGAGAATCTCACATGCATCCTTGGCGATTTCACAGTTAGCAATCAGCTTGAATACATTCTCGTCCACGACTGAAAAAAATTACGTTCATAGCTATTGAGTTTCTGACAGCAGTCTTGTCGTCAGTCTTAGTCTAACGCTCTTCCGGTTTCGGCACCACTTGTCCTTCAGCATTCGTCATTGTTGGAGGGGTACATCCAACCAGTACAGCTTTCCCTGCCCTTTCATCAAGAGTTTTCAGGAGTGCCTTCATCCTAATTTTCCAGTAGCTAAAGTTTGGCCCTTCTAGCATCGGTGGTCCGCTGGTGTTCTGCCATTCCTTCGTACTCATCTTGAATAGAATCCGGATCACACTCTGTGTGTCGAGTGCCTGCTCTGATACCAATTGAAATTCTGTTGTCTGTTCAAGACCAGTTCCAGGTGGTGTTCTACCAGAGACTGGAACACCTTATCAGACAGTAACCGGAAATGAAAAAATAGGAGCACACACGATATGATACCCAGTTTGGCCTCGCCTACTCTGGGGGGCTTCCCACACTCTAAAGGGACACAAATCTTTATTGAATAGTATAGAGCTACACATGGACTTACTCTTACAATCTCCTGAATGTAAACGCCTAGCGTCTATCACTATTTCACTCAGATTTGCAATCTCGGTTCACCGCAGCTCACCGTCGATCCCCTGAGTTCGAGACTCCCTCCCGAACTAGCTCGAACTTCTCCCGAAGCTCGGACACTTTCTCCCGAAAGCCTGTCTTGATCACCGTGTGTGTGCGCTTGGTTTTTCTTCAAGATCAGTCTGAACAGCACACTGAACAGACTGCTTCTTCGCCGTTGATATTCCGGTGTGGAATACTCAGCCGACCGTCGCTCTTCTTTCCTCCAATCTCACGAATGCTCTCGTGTTTATTTCTCTCAGGAAGCGATGCAGATCTTGGACGCCCTAGCCTTCTATTTATATGCTTCGAAGGAGTCCAGATCCAATCAAGATAATCTGTCAAATATTTCGGAGATGCTCCTAAATATTTGATAGATATCCAATCTCCGATATCCATATCATATCTTTGACGATATCTTCGAAACCAATCTGTAGATATTCGTTTGAATATCTTATCTTCTGTTTTGCTCGTTGATTGATTCCAACAGATCATATCTTCGATCTTTAGAATCTTTCGAATTAGGAAACATTCGTTCTTCACTTCTGTGCAGCGTATGAGTTCCAACTTCACTTGAACAGCTCCTTGACTTCTAGCTTGAACACTCTGAAGTCGTTTTGCCAAAACTCATGCCACATAGGAACAACAGCCGAGAAACCAAAAGTACAACATAGTTAGTCAAGCGTATCTTATAATTCGTTGCCGATAAATTAAACATAAATGAGATTCAATCTCATCCGTCCAAATGACCAAATCAATAACTGTCATTGGTTTATATTTTTTACCAAAATATGTCCTTTGCACCGGATCCTTTTTCTAGTTCAGTAAAAATAAAGACCATGTAAAAAACATATTTTTGGTGCAAAATGCAAAGTTCGTCAAAACTGAATTATAATTCGTCGCCGAGAAGCCAAAAGTACGACATAGCTCGTCAAGAGTATTTTATAATTTGTTGTCGAGTAATTAACCATAAACGGGATTTAATTTCATCCGTTAAAATGACCAAATCAATGACTGTGATTAGTTTGTATTTTTTTTAAAAATATGTCCTTTGAACCGGATCATTTTTTTTGTTCAGTAACATAAATCGACTTGCTAACTAGTTATTTTCGGTATGGACCTTTGCTTTGGTCTGGTAGCACTAGGATCCTCTGGCTTAGTCAATCCGCCAAATTGCGAGGCATCAACATCTTGGCAAGCACAAGTTTTGGGCTCACTTTCTATTGCCCGTTCGAATTAAGCTATATTAAATTTTAAACTGTGATTGATTAGTTATCTGTCAGAGTATAGAAATTTGGACTATTTGGTGAAGAGGAGCGTTCAAATGAGGCACGCTACAGTAAAGTGAGGCACGTGAGGCACGATCTCAACCACACATCTAACCCCCCCCCCCCCCCCCCCCCCCCGTGCTTTGTGGGTGCGCCACGTGTCCAAATAGTAAACCCACTACCAACAGTAAAAAGCAAACAGTAAATCCCACTACCACACTTTTAAATCTCAATCATTAAATCAATATCATCAATGGCCAAGATCATGCCTTACTGCCTCATTCTTATAACCCTGCCTCAACCGAGTGCTCCCCATTTGGTGAAATATATTAAAGGAAAGAGTTTGTATCTTATATTAAAAGTAAGATCACATGCTAACCATTTTATTTTGGGCAAATTACAAAATTCCTCGAAAGTTGATTATAATTCGTCGCCGATAAATCAAAAAGTACGACATAGTTCGTCAAAAGTGATTTATAATTCATCGCCGAAAAATTACATACAACAAAATTTTATCCCATGCATCCAAATGACCAAATCAATAGATGTCATTTGTTTGTATTTTTTACAAAATTATGATGTTTGCGTTGATCCTTTTTCCTTGCATTAAATATAAATTTCAAAACTTAAAAACTTCAGATTGAGCTACGGACAATTATACAAGTTAAAGTCCATGTGTGTTTCCCCACCACATGGTGGCTCAACTTTTGAATTAGAAGGAAGAACAAACAAATGTGTTCCACAATTTATCAAGTCACGTGATATCATGTCCTGTTTTTTTGACATGGTTCCACAAGTGCATTAGACAAGGCTTCGTGGTTGCTATCTTTGATTGCCAATCTAGCTGTTACTGCACGGTATCACATTATAGGCAATCAGACTGGTTATGTGTACTATCCATTTCTGATGTCAACCAAATCTATTTTGTGAAGAACTCGATGCCGTAAAGCCTCTTTCAATGAGCCTAAAAATGTGACTCGTTCTTCAGTTCGATCAAGAAACCAATTTTGTTTGGTCTTGATCTTTCGTACTTTGTTTTGTTTCTATTTCTCATAGAACAAAATAATCTTCTTTTAAAAAAAATACAAAACTTCCAAGGCTGAAAAAATGGCAAAACCACAAATGAAAGCAAATTATTGAAACTTTGTAGAGTATGATATTTATTTAGTATTGAAACTTCCAAGGCTGAAAAAATGGCAAAACCACAAAACTTTTCGTATGATATTTAGTTAGCTGGTCGTTCGTAACTTGTGGCAACAACATACAAATACATTCTCGTAAGTCGTATGAACACTTAAATAAATTGACTGACAGAAGAAGAAAGCGTTATTCTGGATGTATTTACCACTCACTATTCGCTACCATGAGCGTCAAGTGATTGATATGATTCAACCCGGCATGTATGCACTAAAAACGGCACATATCGTCATGCCTGATATAGGGGTAGCAAGGGCATGCGTTAAGGGACTATCCTGTGTGGGGGTCTATGTTTGAGATTATATGTAAATCTATAATTAAGTCAATTTAAATTTACGTAACATATGCTATAAAAAACAAAATTAACCTAACAAATTTATTATTTGCCATGAGAGGACCAACTATTATTATTATTGTTAATAAAAGGCTTTTGTTATCAATAACACAATTATTGTTAACAAATCAAACAATGCAAACGCAAAACATCATCAGCGCAAAAAACGATGTTAATAAATTGTTGAGAGCCTATCAACAAACTTAAAAAAAATCTCAATAAGCTCTTAGTTTGAATTTAAGTCCGGCGAGACCATTGAAAAGTTTTAATTAATAATATCTCAATCAACTTCAGCTCCGAGCGAACTTGAAGATTTCAAACTCACTCGTCAAAGAGCCTCTTAAAAAAGTTAGATTAGTAAAGAAAGAGTGAGAGGGACTCACCATCCCAGGAAAAGTCGAAGGAAAACTCAATAAAAATCTATCGACATTCAACATAGTGAATTGATAATAAAATTGAGAAGCAGGGCTCAAAAGATGTGTTAGCAATTCGTTGTATTATGATTTATGCCGATGATGTTTGCATTGTTTGATTTGTTAACGATATTTGTGTTTTGATAACAAAAATACTTTTATTAATAATAATAGTTGGGCCTCTCATGACTGAATCATAGATTTACATATAATTTCAAACATAATGGGCCCTTGCCGTGTGCCCATGCTGTCCTTATACTAGGCACAACCCTGGGTGGATCATAAGGCGGCCAATGACGATATAGGATGCAACCATATAGGATAATACTGGATCGGTAAAACACGTTGGGCAGGTATGTGCAGAAAATCATGTCGATAACCAGAGGAAATTACATCTTCACGAAGAACATAATGGACAGACACGAGGTGATCGCTATTTGTATTACAATGACCCGTCCCACTATGTGGAACAAAAGAATATGAAGTGTGGCACCAAACACGATCATCATGGCCACTATGGAAATGAAAAAAGTCATTAAGTCAATGATAAGCATGCTAGGGAGTGACTCGAGGAAATCCTCCTCTGAGCATCGGGAAGTTAGGATTCCCAAACACTGATGTGGAGGAAGAGAACAGACCCACAACGTCTACTACTGCAAAGACTAAAAGGATATGCTGCTATTGGTCCTAAAGGAGAATTTTATAGCCGCAGAGTACCATTTCGTGATTATAAGGGAGGCCATGATTGAGCATTTGGGTGTATTGTATTAAGAGTCCACCTTTGTCAACCAAATCTTTGTGCGCCTCACTGAAGACCATTCAAAGAGATACTAAAGTTTATAACGGCTCAGATTAGTCATTCAATCGAATGGTCACAGAAAATTGATGATGCAAACTTAAAAGTAGGAGGTGAACATTTAATATATAATTGAGGAAAGAGGGGAAAAAATTAAGATTTGACATTCGAGAGAATTTTTTTTGATCGATGGGTACATCACAAGTTGGTACAGAATTAGTACATTGTTTTTACTATTGAGTACGCTCTATGCATTGAAGTACGGGTCTCATATTGGACTCTTCTTCCCATCCAAAGTTCGAACTTCAGTGATGTATCAACATCCACAGTGCACAGCTCCAGAATTCCATCATCACCATCCAAGTCACGAGGCAGCATATTTGCATAGCTTATGGGCCAACAAAAGAATTGGTGCAGTTGCTAGTAAGTGAACTCGGATATCAGGTGTGTTTGACCAGCACCTCAACCAACATGCCACCACCCTGTTGGCGGCATCCGAGAGAATTGGGAGAAAGAAGTTTATTATTATTGTCTCCTAATTCTAATCTATAGTTGCTTCTAATGCTACCCCTACTAATTCTAATGACTACAATTAACTTCCCTACTAACATTAACTCCTAATAAAACCTCTAACTAATACAATATGATATGACTTATGGTAGCAATTGAGCCGAGTAATTTTGCTAGTATCTCAATCGAGTGCGGTTTCGGTATAAATCGGATTTTTTTATATAAACTCTAAACCTCTTCAAATATTGACACGGGTAAATTTGTCAAAAAATTTTAATTGAACACCGAGGGGCAATATAGTATTTTTCGTAATTAGTTTTATTTCAATTTAGACATTTGCTGCTTTAAAAGAGTGTTGTGAGCAAATTAAAAATCCAATGAAGGCGAACTATATATCTTTGCGTAGCTAACTCAAAGCCCTGCAACTCTCTAGTTCGCACCGAGGCAGACTAGGTCGTTTAGAAGGTCAAAATACGAGTGAAGACATAATATTTACACTTAAGGCATAATGTTCAGACTTAAGGCTAAATGTTCAGACTTAAGTCAAAATGTTCAAACATAAGACTAAATATTCAGCCATATAAATTATTTAAAAAGATTATACAATGTGTTGTGAAATGATATTGAAGCAAAATAAAGACTCCTTAGCTATATTGGCCATGAATGAAATGAATTTACACCACAAATGACATATTAGACCTTTGTTGTTTCAAATAAGTGCTGGAAGCATATGGAAAATCCGGTGTAGGCGAGCTGTATATCGTTGCGTAGCTAACTCAAAGCATTACAACACTCTAGTTCACATTGAGAGCAGGCGAGGTCATTTAGAAGGTGAACCATGAGTAAAAGTCAGACATCAGTGTGTACCGCTATGATTCCGCATAATGTTCAGATTTAAGGCGAAATATTCAAACTCAAGCCAAAATGTTCATACATAAGACTAAATTGTTAGCCATAAAAAGTATTCATAAAGCTTATACAATATGTTGTGAAATGATATTGAAGCAAATAAATAGTCTTTAACTCATATTGGCCATGAATGACATGAATTTACACTACAAGTGGCATATTAGACCTTCGTTGTTTCAAACGAGTGTTGGGAGCAAACGAAAAGTCTGATGGAGGTTGACTATATATCGTTGCGTAGCTAACATAAAGCCCTACAACTCACTAGCTCACATTGAGTGTGGAAGAGGTGGTTTAGAAGGTCGAAACAAGAGTGTAAGTCATTTACACCACAATGGCATATTAGACATTCATTGTTTCAAATGGGGGTTGTGAGTAAATGAAAAATTCGATGAAGGCGAGCATATATCGTTGTGTAGCTAACTCAAAGCCCTTCAATTCTCTAGTTTACACCAAGAGCATAATGAGGTTGTTTAAAGGTTGAAACACGAGTGGAAGTCAGACATTAGTGTGTACCGCTCGATGCTCAGACTTAAGGCTAGATGTCCATACTTAGGAAAAATGTTCATACTTGCTTAAATGTTGAGACTTAAGACTATATGTTCAGCCATAAAAAGTATTCATAAGCTTATACAATGTGTTGTGAAATGATATTGAAGCAAAATAAAGAGCCTCTAGCTCAAATTGGCCATGCATGAAATGAAGTTACACCCATATTTGACCTTCATTGTTTCAAATGAGTTCGGGAGCAAATGAAAAATCCGATTGAGGCGAGCGAGCTATATATCGTATCGTAGCTAAATCAAATCCCTACAAATCTCTAGTTCACATCAAAATAAGATGACGTCTTTTAGAAGGTCGAAAATCGAGTGGAAGTCAGACATCAGTGTAACCCTCTACGAATTCTGCAGCTGCGCTTATTTCGACTAGTGTTTTGACCTCGTAAATGACCTTTTCTGCTCTTGATATGTACTAGTGATCAGTTGTAGGGTTTTGAGCTAGCTACGCAACGACGTACAATATGTCTCCATCGGATCTTTATTCTGTTCCCAGCACTCGTTCGAAGCATCAAATGTCTAATCTGTCGTTAAAGACGTTATTTTTTTATTTACAAAAAATGTCCCGAATTATGATTGGTTATGAGTGTCGCGTGTCAAATTCTGAGGTAATTTGTAATTTTTATATTTAAATGTGATTTGTATTTGACACATTCTCATCGCAAAACTTTTGATAAAGACATTAAATTGAACGTGACTACCTATCGAAAAAAGAAAAAAAAAATTGAACGTGACTAAGAATAAACCGAGCAGAAAACGTAAGGTTGGACCGCAAAATTAGACCAAGACGAGCAGCAACGCTTGTGAATTGTGATTGGCATTATCGTAATAATCGTGTAAAAAGTAAGCCTTTGTATCCAGGTGCTGCAGTCCTATATAATGATGGACAAGTAAAACTCCACTTAAGCTTTCCAGTTGGTGTTATTCTTCCATTTGCCGTCGTGTGGACGAAACTCAACCTCAGCAACAAAACCACAGCCGCCGACGAGATACGAATGGCTCTGAAATTAAGCGCTCCGGCCTTAAAGTCTCACAAATTCTCCTCATTAGCTCTTCCTCCCATGGCCAGCATCAGATCTCCCCGCTTCTACATGGCCTCCACTCTCCGCACCGGCGCCAAGTAACTCCCACTCTCTCACTTTCCGATCGTCAAGTTTTTCGTTTCTATTGATTAATTTTCGTCACTTGAACTGTCCTTTAACAATTGTTGCGGTTTTGTCAGTCGATTGAGTTGGTGGATGAGACGGAGAACTTGTGGTGTTTATGTGTTTTGATTTGTGCTTGTTTTAAATCTGGCGTTGCATGCGTGTGTGTTTTGATTTTGGTGGATTGATTCTGGTAATGTAATGCTGTTGCTGTTGGTTTTTGGTATCTGGAGCTGCAAGTGATTAAGGTGGTTAGGAATGTCATGTTATTGTTTTGATGTTGGGTTATGGGTGGTCCTATTCCACCTAAGTGGGGTTTGAGGTTCTTAGGATATTTATTATTTGTTTGGGCATTGCTTAATCTGAAAATTAAATTGTAGCGAGGAATTGAATTTATGGATTGGTGTGTGTTTTTGCAACATTAAATAATCTACTTAATTCCAGACATTAATGTGCATGAAGCTTTACAAGGTGAAACACTTATCGTTAACCATGGAAATTCGTGTTTGGATTGGAATGTGGAAATTTGGTTTTGCTTATATTCACATGAAACCATTAATGTTGTTTGGATTTGTAATCAGCTGTAATTACAATTTAAATTTCCTTTCCAAAGGTTTGTTACATTTCATTGTCGTTTTCCAATGTAATGCCTTACTGATTGTGTGAGTGGTTTTGTGTATATTTTTTCTTCATGGGATTTCTGTTTGGAAACAGCTCATACCTTTTGTATTCTGTAAATCAAAAGTTTTATCTATCTGTGTTCTGATGTTTTTGCCAAACCCATGTGTCGTGTTCCTCCCTTAGCCGCATCCTTTGCAGTTTCTTGTTTTATTGATTATGAGATTGAATCGATGTCTTGGGAGTGGATATGAGTTATTAATTCTTGTCAAGATTACTGTAACAAACTACTTTTGTTCTAAATTTAGGTGGTAGCAATTGACTTTTTCTTCTTCTTAATCAAGTGTTTTTATGCGGTTCATATGTGAATCAGTGGTGACCTTTTTAGAATTTATGAAGGTTATACTCATTCCTTTAATATCTTCTCAGTGTTGGTGGTCATTAATCAGTGACTCTCGTATGCATGCTGTTTCCATAAATATAAGAACAGAGTAACTTTGTCTAGGTATGCCGTATGTATGCAGATGGCAAGTATCTATTGACCAATTAACTACCATATTCTTTATGCATTAATTTTTATATTCGCTTGATTCTTTCATTGCTGAGCACCAAACAATTTTAGTGACTCGATGATGTAGCCATTTATTATTTTTCTATTGATAATGCTTTCCTCGGATAGTTCTGCAATCATGTATTCACAATTTTAATTCCCAATATAGGGAGCTTGATCTGAAGAAACCATTTACACCTCCTCGGGAGGTGCATGTTCAAGTAACCCACTCCATGCCACCTCAGAAAATTGAAATCTTCAAATCAATTGAGGGATGGGCTGAGGAGAACATTCTAATTCACTTGAAGCCTGTTGAGAAATGTTGGCAACCTCAGGATTTTCTGCCGGACCCTGTGTCTGATGGGTTTGAGGAACAAGTTAAAGAGCTCAGAGAAAGGGCCAATGAAATTCCTGATGAGTATTTTGTGGTCTTGGTTGGGGACATGATCACAGAGGAGGCCCTTCCGACTTACCAAACAATGCTCAACACCTTAGATGGAGTGCGGGATGAGACTGGTGCAAGCCCAACCCCTTGGGCAGTGTGGACCAGGGCTTGGACAGCTGAAGAGAACAGACATGGAGACCTTCTGAATAAGTATCTCTACCTGTCTGGACGAGTTGACATGAGGCAAATTGAGAAAACAATTCAATATTTGATTGGCTCTGGGATGGTAAGTTTTCTAAACCTATTAGAAGTGTCTGTGGAGCCTCGTCGGGTCTATTCATTAACCAAGCAGGATTTTATTTGTTATTTGCTCTGTGCACATGAAAGTGTGTTTTGTATGGTAATAACTGCATATTGTCTGTCGTATAATTTAAAGATAAATGCTTAGAATTTGAAATTCCCCAACAAAAAAGAGAGTTTTTCTGTGTAGGATCCTCGGACGGAGAACAACCCTTACCTTGGATTCATATACACTTCATTTCAAGAAAGGGCTACATTTGTATCTCACGGAAACACAGCCAGGCATGCCAAGGATTATGGTGACATAAAGCTGGCCCAGATCTGTGGTATCATTGCTGCTGATGAGAAGCGCCATGAAACTGCCTACTGTAAGATAGTGGAGAAACTGTTTGAGATTGATCCTGACGGAACTGTGCTTGCCTTTGCTGACATGATGAGGAAGAAAATATCCATGCCTGCTCACCTGATGTACGATGGCCGTGATGACAATCTGTTCGAGCATTTCTCAGCCGTTGCTCAGAGACTTGGTGTGTACACTGCTAAGGACTATGCAGATATACTAGAGTTCCTTGTTGGTAAATGGAATGTGACAAGCTTAACAGGACTATCTAGTGAAGGTCAGAAGGCTCAGGACTTTGTTTGCAATTTAGCACCACGAATCAGAAAGCTGGACGAGCGCGCCCGAAGTAGGGCTAAGGAAGCACCTGCTCATCCCTTCAGCTGGATCTTTGATAGGCAAGTAAAGCTCTAAAAGCCCAATGATTCAAACCATTCAAGTTACTTCACCTAATTGACTCAGGTGAGCGTCCAATCTACAATTCGCTCCTCTCTCCATGGTTAGCAACTTGTGTAGTTTTTCTTGGGTTCTCTCTGTAGATACAGTCTATCTATCTCGTCTCTAGTCGGGTAAGAATAAAAACTAGCCTTTTCATATAAATGTGTCTTGTCTTTCAGCCTTATGCGAGTGCAATAAACTATGGTATTGGTGTTGCGATTCTGATACATGGTCCTTTAGTTCAATCGTAAATTGGCTCTGATCTTGCCGGACATGTCCATGCACATATTTGCTGCTTGTCTTACTTTATCATTGCTTTATTCATACTGTAGTTTTCCAAACTGGACGGTCCACACTTGTAAATGTCCTCAAAATTTCTCAATAAAAAATAGCTTTTATGAAAATGACAAATCAACTCCTGAAGTTTTCCAAATTGGACTCCGGAGCCCATATAATTTCAACGGCACTAGAGCCAAAAACAGCTTCAGCAGCATCTCCGATGTCGTTGGACTCCGATCAGACTCCGTCAACGAGCAGAGACTGGTTCTTCCCATCGCCGTCGTTCACACACTCCTCACCTCCTTCCCACAAGCCTCCCACCAGACGCTTCTCCACCGTCTCCCGAACTCCTCCCAAGCCCACCTACTTCGCCGATTCCAAGTCTCCCAAACGCTCCTCACCTTCCCCCTCCTCCACATTTCGCACTCCTTCCTCCTCCTCTCCTCCTCCCACCTATGTCGCCACTAAGGAAATTACCTACGCAGGAAATCGACGGAGACCACTGTACCCTCGCCGATCCGAGAGCTTGCCAAAATCGGACGGATCGGAGCCCGGTGCGCAGGCGCGGAAGAAGGAGGCCGTTGAGAATGCTGTGAAGGAGAAAATTCTGGTTGGCAAAAATGAGTTACGGAGTTGGAGTGTCCGGCACAGAGGTCGTTGGCGGATCGCAATTCTTGCTGTGGTGGGACATTCTTACTGTGTTTGTATTTGTATTTACTACTATGTGGCAGCATGGGAAGGGTTTAGGGTTTGTGTTGATTGTTTCTGTTGTTATGCAGGTTTTGATGTTAGCTTTTTCTTCACTGCTCCATAAGAATCATTGCTTGCAAAATCAACTCGAGAATCTGCAGGTACAAATATGCTTGTTGATAGTGAAAACATTGAATTTATTTGTCTGGGTATTGTGTTCGGATATATCAGTGCTCTGCTTTCCAAGAAGCGTTTGATTTGACGTTTGCAGATTGCTTAACTGGAACACCATATCTACTTGCAGTATCATATTTCAAAGCTTGATTTGAGATTGAGCGTATGCGAAAACTTGGATCCTGTTGATGATACGGAGTCTTTAGAGGAAGCGACTGGTGAATCGCGCAACACAGCCTTGAAGACTTCGGCTTTGATATTTTCTTTGACAAGCTTGGCAGTCCCACTTCTTTTCTTCAAATATGTAGATTATATCTCGAAATACAGAAGGTCATCAGAAAATCAATCGGAACAAGTTTCTCTTAGTAAGCTTCTAGCGTATAGGGTGGATGTGTTTCTGTCAGTTCATCCGTACGCAAAGTCCTCGGCGCTATTGGTGGCGACTCTTTTACTGATAGGTTTAGGTGGTTTGGCACTCTATGGGGTGACTGAAGACAGCTTAGCAGATTGCCTTTGGTCGTCTTGGAGCTATGTGGCTAGCGCAGGCAATCATGCTGACTCAGAAGGACTTGGTCCCAGGCTGGTTTCGGTTTCCATTAGTTTTGGAGGGATGCTTATATTTGCAATGATGCTTGGACTTGTATCTGATGCAATTTCTGAGAAGTTTGACTCATTGAGGAAAGGAAGAAGCGAGGTGGTTGAACAAAATCACACTCTTATTCTTGGATGGAGTGATAAACTGGTAAATCCCTTTCATCAATTACGGAGATGGAATTTGTATCGGTTTACATGTAGATCTTAAGGTTCTTTTTTGTTTCCTTTCACGAAATGCTGCCATATTCAACTGCTTGTTTTATTTATTATCAAATAATTTTACATTCATTGTTCAGTGATATTAGATGCTGATTAGGTAATCTACCTGGAAACTTATATTGAATCAGGGATCACTCTTGAATCAGCTTGCAATTGCCAATGAGAGTTTAGGTGGGGGTATTGTGGTGGTGATGGCAGAGCGAGATAAAGAAGAAATGGAACTTGACATAGGGAAAATGGAATTTGATTTCAGAGGAACTGTCGTCATATGCAGAAGCGGCAGCCCTTTGATTTCGGTTGACTTGAAAAAGGTATCACTGGTTCATTGATATTTGGTATACAAACATGCTTATATTTGATGCTTTTTTAGGAAGTGAACACTGAACAGTAACTGAACGAGTATTAAAAATTTAGCTTTAGGTAAACAGGATGTTCTATCGTCTTTTGGTCTCACATAAATGGCTTGTATATGATTCAGTCTGGAGCTAACTACGCGTGCTACAGGTTTCTGTCTCTAAAGCTCGTGCTATAATTGTTCTGGCTGAAGATGGGAATGCAGATCAGGTTTTCTTTAGTAACTACTCTATGTGTCACCTTGATATTAACAATACCCTTGTTGGCTCTTTTATAAACCATGCTTTAATACAGAGTGATGCTCGTGCGCTAAGAACAGTATTGAGTCTCACTGGGGTAAAAGAAGGGTTGAGAGGTCACATAGTTGTCGAGCTAAGTGATCTCGACAATGAGGTCCTTGTCAAGCTGGTGGGCAGTGATCTAGTTGAGACAGTAGTAGCTCACGACGTGATTGGTCGTCTGATGATTCAATGTGCTCGTCAGCCAGGACTTGCCCAGGTTGAATAACTTCGCTATGAATTTCTATGAATTCCATCCAATTTGAAAAAGCTTATCCCCAAAGCACTGTTTCATTTTGATGCTTGTTTGGATCAAATGTATTTTTTATACCTTTGTGCTTTCATCAAAACTTGTTGCTGATCCAGTTGCGAACCCTCATGTTTTTCTATGGTTTTGGGTATGACAGGTCTGGGAAGATATCCTTGGATTTGAAAACTGCGAGTTTTACATCAAAAGATGGCCAAAACTCGATGGAATGCGATTTGAGGAGGTCTTGATAAGTTTTGCTGATGCAATTCCATGCGGAATCAAAGTTGCATCTTGTGGTGGAAAGATTATTCTTAATCCCGATGACTCATATATTTTGCAAGAAGGTGATGAAGTAGTAGTTATAGCAGAGGACGATGATTCGTACACCCCGACAGAGTTTCCTATGGTGCATCTTTTTTCTATTCATATTACCTCTTCCGGCATCTAAGATTTTTTTTCTTGTTTTTTGTTTTTGACGTTAGAACATAAAGTAAACAATTGTGGTCGAGTCAAACTGTAGATACACTGGGCATTGAGACTCCTGTGATTCCCCTCATGAAGATATAGGTTGATACCATTTTGTTCTATAGCTTGTATTAGCTGACTGTAATACTTCAGATTATCATCTTCTAACAAATCAGGAAAGACGGCAACCAAAAAGATTATATTTTAGCTTGGCGAGGCATTAATCAGAGACAGAGTGCTTTATATCTTCCACTAATGATTCCAAGGCAGAGCAGATTCTTTACACTATTGAGCTGTAGTTTGTTTTTGGATCTAACTTTCCAGTGCCTGAAATAATAGAACTGACAATAAGAAAGATCTCCTATGATCGAGGGCCAGGAGAAGAGGGTAGATATGTTGTTCCCTTGATGGAAGTACTGGTTTAGGCTCTAGTTTGCACACCGTGGAACACAGGGATACGAAGCAATTAGAACTTACTGTAGACAATCAATTTGATCATTCAGGTGAATGAGGCATCCTATATTCATATTGCTCGTCCAACAAGAAAGCCACAGAAGATTCTACTTTGTGGATGGAGACGAGACATTGATGATATGATTGTGGTAAGTTCCATCTATCATATCCCTAATAGTTTCTTCTTTTCTCTCTCAATGTTGCAGGTACGAAGAGGAAAGCTACCAAATACATTTATTCCTGAGAGGTCTGTTGAAAGAATATTGTTATGTGGTTGGAGGCGGGATATAGAAGACATGATCATGGTAACAGTGTACATCGGACCAGCTCAGGATGGTTTTATAAAACACATTGTGGTTGTAGATTCATGGAGAACGGTTCCATAGATATTTCTTACAAATAGTGTTTTTAGTATATGACACCGTGGAATTTCATCATGATGACAACTACTCCTAAAATTTAACTCTATCGATTTGTCTTGGTTTTCCATCAGGTACTTGATGCATCTTTAACAAAAGGGTCAGAGTTGTGGATGTTCAATGATGTTCCTGAAAATATTAGAGAACAAAAGCTTATTGACGGAGGGCTTGAAGTTGACCGCTTGATGAATATAACATTGGAAAATCGTGAGGGTAACGCTGTGATACGACGTCATCTAGAAAGTCTTCCTTTAGAATCTTTCGATTCGGTAAGTACCTCATTTTATCAATTTATATTACTTCTTTTTTTTCCTGTCAGTGTATTCATGAAAGGGTATTTGTATACAATATATATTTTGATGCTCTCTTTGCAGATTCTAATTTTGGCCGACGAGTCAGTTGAAGATTCAGCCATTCAAGCTGATTCTAGATCACTTGCCACTTTACTCCTGATACGTGATATACAGGTAGTGCTCAAATGCCAAAATTAGACATATTACTTGTTAGTGCTTTAGTTCATATTTAATAATTTTTACAACTTCCCCTTCTGAAGGCTATGTATTGAGAAATCTTCATTCAGAGTGTATATATAAATTATTTAGGGTGGTACTCATGTATTATGATTTACTGCAAAATGAACTGATAGCAGTAAATATATTAGAGAAGCACGATTTTCTCCCTGGTATCAGGCCAAGTGGCCAACATCTTTTCCATTTTTAGTTTTCTTACAGATTAGTTGTTTATGTCTTTCTTTAAACACAACTTATATTCCTGTCTAGAAAAAAGTTCGAAAGCAATCAGTCATCTGGTAGTGTTTTGAACAATCCATCGCTCTGTACTCATCAGATCCATGGCTACACGGTTGTATGCAGGCAAAGCGGATGCCATGCAAAGAGTCTGTGACTGATGGGGGGAGCTTTTCCCAGGGTTCTTGGATGGGGGAAATGCAGCAGGCTTCATCTGAATCTGTCATAATTAGCGAAATTTTGGATCCAAGAACAAAGAATCTATTATCTATGTCAAAAATTGGTGATTATGTTCTTTCAAATGAGCTTGTGAGCATGGCTTTGGCTATGGTTGCTGAGGACCGCCAAATAAATGACATTTTGGAAGAACTCTTTGCGGAGGAGGTAACTTTTAATTTTACTATAAATTACTGTATACTGACACTGAGTTGAATCACAATTCGTTATGGTTCCACTAACATTGCCAAAAGGATATGTGAGGCGTTAATACTGACCCAAGCACATATATGACATAAGACATATCACATATGCAGTGAAGTGAAGTGATTCATCCCAGCTAAGTTAAAAGTTGAAACAAAGGTGTGACAATTAAAATTTGAGATACTCGGTATGAAGTCTTTTCACATAATACACATGCAGTTTGTTTGGTATGCATTTGTGCCTTTTACTCCTGTAGTTTCATCAGTTTGGTTATCCCAGGCGTTCATTTAATTAAATGTGGGATTATAGGGAAATGAGATGCAAATACGGCCAGCAAATGTCTACCTTCGAGTTGGTGAAGAATTAAGTTTCTACGATGTAATTTTACGCGCACGTCAGAGGAGAGAGATTGTTATTGGGTACAGACTTACAAATGCTGAGCAAGCTGTTATCAATCCACCAGCCAAACATGAGAAGCAAAAGTGGACTATGGAAGATTTATTTGTTGTCATTGCCGAAAAGGAATGAAAGTCTCCAGTATTCAGTCTTCAAATCAAGCCTAAAGGCCCTAAACATCACACATTTCAGTGACTTATGTATATGGGCTTCTAGTTTCTGCCTAGTGCCTGACCAAGGACTGCATTGCTTATTTGATTCTGCCAGCTATGAAGTGAGACCTCAGAGTTCTCTGTTGTCCAATAGACGACATGGTCAGGCCAAGTTGCGGATCAGCACCAGAATTATTAATTTTGATTTTTGATGGGTCCAAGAGTCACAGATTCAGACTAACCATGCGGTTCTAATTGTATAAAATTAAGAAAGATTCCAAGTCATAGAGCTCACAGCAGTCTGGCTTTGAAGCTTCAACTGACACCGGATTAGTGAGTGAAATACATGCTTGGCTAGTTAATTTTAATTGAAATTGACATCAACCAATTGTACATTTCACAGCCTGTGTAGGAATGTCAACTATCAAGTACTGTCCTGTTATGTTTGTCCATTTTTTTTTAGTATTACTAATGTTTGTCTACTTTCCTTTTCAATATAATCCCAATAATTAATACCAATCAATCATATTGATTCATCACCATATATTTTAATTTCCCACAAACTGATCCGTCTGCTTGAAACTTTCAATTCCAATTCATGGTAAGAAATGTAAAGTTTGGACTTCAACATCATTTAATGCAACCATAAATGCACATTGCATTTTGTTTTTCTCTTTAATTCTTGTGCAACAAACAATTCGGGACAGAGGGAGCATCAAGATAGACGTAGGGGTCTCCAATAGGCCGGGCCGGGCTGGCCTAGCCCAAAAAAAATAGGCTTGGGCCGGGTACTGTTAAGCCTGAGCCCAAACTTCAACTATGACCGGGCTAGGCCGGGCTAAGCCCATGTAATATTCTGAAGCCTTATCATCGCCCATAGGCCATATTTTGGGCAGGCCGGTGGGCTGGGCCAGGCTGGCCCGACATTAACCAGGCCGGGCTTTGAGTATGCAAATAAAACAATCTTTCATATAACACAGTCTGCCAAAAGAGTAACCTTTAAACCGATTACATTCCAAAAAAGATTAATAGGAAGACTTGGTAAAAAACGAGTCTGTCAAAAAAGTTAATCCGAACTCGAAGGCAGCTACTCATCTTCATTGTTTGAGAAATTATCATCATCAGCATCTGACTCAATAGTTCATGGCAGAGCAGTTGGATGTTCTTCTTCGGTTTCTGGAACATCTGCATCACATACATCATCCGGTTCTTGTAGCCAGTCAGGCCTACTTGCCAATGCATTCATCAATTCTTCAGCAATAGCTTCTTCAGCAGCAGCTTCTTGCATCCTGTCTTTTGCTAATGACCAATCTTTCAAGCAAATAAGTGCCAAGTTGTGAAACAAGAACATCATTGCTAGATGCATTATCCAAAGTGAGTAAAAAAATTTTATCATGCAAATGCCATGTTATCAACTCTTCATAAACATGAGCAGCAAGACTATCACCTGTATGAGGATATTCAACCATTTTAAAAGAAAGAATTCTTTTCTGCATGATCCAAGCATCATCAATCCAGTGGGCAGTTAAACTCAAATAGCCCATTTTTTGTCTAGATGACCACATATCAGATGTGAAACACACTTTACCTTTGAAGGAATCAAAGTACGAAACTAGGTCAGCTTTAGAACAATTGAACATTTTCATTACATCGCGCTTACATGTCTGAGCTGAAAACTTTTTGAACTGCGGCGCAAATCCTCTTTGAATCATTCCTGCAAAATCATGTGAATCGACAAAGGTGAATGGCAACTCTGCTCTAATTAAATATTCAACAACTTCAAGCCTTGCTTTCTTATTATCAAATGCATAAGTAGATATCATGCCAGCTTTATCTTTAGCTAACAACATTTGAGATCTTATATCAGAAGCATTAAGGTGTGCACTAGCATGTGTCTTAGCATGTCGTGACAAATGAGATGTACCTGAATTTCCAGAACAAATAAGTGTTACTGTTGAGGCATTAGCCTCAATACTTTTGATGATTGACAAACCAGTTTAATGGGTTGCTTGAGTTTCTGTTAGTCAGGAACATACTGGAGCACTCAAGGACTGGAGCACTCAAGGACATGATTCTGTACTTGAGTACCTGTGGAAGTATCCGAGTAACCAAGAACCTGAGAGCAGTTCAAGTCAACGGAGCAGTTGAACAGGTCGAGTCAACGGAGCAGTTGAGGTCGAGTCAACAGAGCAGTTGAGAACTGGAGTCAAACACATGATGGAGTGATGACACGTCTCCACTACACATTGAGGAGATCATGGGCTGACGGTTGCAGACATGATCTAGGGCAGTTACCTGGCAGTTACTGAAGAACCTATATAAGCCAGATCAAGCTCTTCAGTAGCGTGCGCCTTCCACATACATCCGAGAGAGCTTTCTAAGAGTGAATATCGAGCGAGCTGTGTGAGTGAGCTATATTCAAGTGATCGAGCTAATCTTGATCTGTGCCGGAAAGCGACGGAGGTGCCACGACTACGTGACGTCTTGGAGATAGTCAGGGAAGTAGTCAGGTCTTGCATGTGTAAATCTAGGGTAGATTTATACATCATAGACAAGTTTTGTACCCACTGAGTGTACAGTTTAAATAGTAATAAAAAGCTATTTAAAGTTTATTCCGCTGCGTACTCAGTTTAAGTAATTATCTGCATACAAAGTTAGGTTCTTGACAGTTCCGATCTTTGTTAAGTCTCTGACTTTCAATCTTAAGTCTTTGACTACTAACCACGGTCCTATCAATTGGTATCAGAGCCGTAGGGTTCTAGATTTTGGTTAGCTTTGCAGGTATGACAGGTGATTCGTTCTCAAATCCTCCGAAACTGAAGCCAGGCGAGTATGAGACCTGGGCGGTCAGATTTGAAGCACATGTGATGTCTTCAGATGGAGAAGTTTGGCAGATCATAGAGCAAGGGCAACAGCACATTTATCTTGAGGGAAGTCAGACAGAACTTAAGCCCAGGACTATGTACTCGACTGAGGACTATAAGAAACTGGAGAAAATTGCAAAAGCATTACGAGTTCTACACAGTGCACTGGAGCCTGGAGACCTGAAGAAAGTGATACAGTTCAAGGACCCGAGTGACATCTGGGATTCACTGAAGAAGATCTATGAAGGATCGAAGGATGTGAAAAGAAACCGGATTCTTGCTGTTCAGTCGGAATTCAATTCCCTGAGACAAGTGAAGAACGAGTCAATGCATGAGTATCATTCCAGATTCCAAGGATGTCTGGCTACACTGAATAATCTCGGAAAGAAGTACAAGAACTGGGAGATTACTCACAGATTCATGCAGGGACTGGGTCCAGAATGGGATGATATCTCAAGGACATTAGCTGCACTTCCAAGCACGAAGGAAAATTCTCTGGAGGAATTGGTTGCAAGCTTGGTTAGTAATAAGGCCATTGAGGACGTTAAACTGGAAAGTCGAGAACCTCACAAGTCTGCTCGACAAGTTGCTCTGGTTGGAGAGAGTTCTAGGTACAAGAAGTTTAACAGGAATAAGGGAAAGGAAACCTCAAAGACTGAGGAACGGAATGTGATGACTAAGGCCCTTAAGGTTTCTGATGACAAGAACTCAGATAGCAGATCGAGTAAAGGAAAAGACCGGAAGGATGTGGAATGCTTCTACTGTAAGAAGAAAGGTCACTTCAAAAGGGACTGCTACAAACGCAAGAAAGATGAGGCTGAGACAGAAGAGAAACAGAAGGAGGATGACAAAGGAAAGCAAGCAATGTTTGCTTGGGGGGATTCAGATGAGGACAATAGCATGGGAGACGTAAGAAGAAATGTGTGTCTGATGGCACAGGGAAATTCTTCAAGTTCGCAGATTTCGTCATCATCCTCACTGTCGAGGAAAACTCCTTCAAAGGAGTCATCCACTGAGGTAAGCTCAGATGATTCACAATCTGGCTATTATTCACGTTCTCAGTGCATTGCAGTTATCAAGAAATTAGTTCTCAAGGCAGAAGAGCTGAATGCTATCGTGGCTGATCAAGACAAACAGATGCAGTCGATGTTCGAAGAGAACCATCAATTGTCCATAAAGGTTCAGCGACTCGAGAAAGCAGCTGGAAAAAGGGTAGCAAGATCAGATGATCATTTCTTTGACTCGCCAATGGGAAAAGAGAAACAGAAGCCAAAAACCAGGCCAGGTCTTGGATACGGAGAAGTGACCATTGCAAAACCTCCGCAAAGACAAAATCAACAGAGAACTACACCTAGACTGAAGGTTGATTTGGATGACAGCAAAACCTATGGAAAGGGTCATCAAATCTGGGAAAAACTCAACCGAAGGAACAGTCCAGTTCCTATTGACTTCGAGAAGCAGAAGAAGAAAGTCTCTGAGTCCAAGGATATAGACTTCAGTAAGCAAAAAGTCTGCTTTCACTGCGGAAAGGAGGGACATAGTCAGAGAAAATGCAAAGGACGGAAGAGCATTTCCAAGAAAGTGTCTGAGGTCTCAATCTCCGAGTCTGGTACATCCTCAGGATCCAAAAGAAGTGGAAAACCTGGAGCAGCAAAAGATCCGTCTAGCTCAGGAGTGACCAAGGATGTCTCCCACTCAAAAGCAGTTTCAAAATCTCATGTTTCTAACCCTAAAACTTCATCTACCTTGTTATCTAAGCCCAAGAAGCCTAAGCTTGTTTGGGTTGCTAAAACCTGATTGTTTATGTGCAGGTCGAGAGAGGAATAGGTTCCTGGCTAGTTGACAGTGCATGCTCGGGTCATATGACCGGGAAGATGGATCAATTCTCCTCTCTGCGACATCATTCTGGTGGCTCCATTACTTTTGGAAATGAAAGTAAGTGTAAAGTCATTGGCTCAGGTAAGGTACATTTATCCAGCAAGGTTAGTGTAGATAATGTGAGTCTAGTTAATGGTTTGAAGTTTAATTTGCTTAGTGTTTCTCAGTTGTGTCGTGGTGGTAAAAACGAGGTTGTTTTTACAGCTGATGGTTGCTTTGTTAAGTGTGTCTCCACAGGTCAAGTACTTTTGCGTGGAAAGTGTGCAAATAGAGTGTTTTATGTGGATACTTCGTTTGATCCGGAACAGTATCTCTGTTTGTCCTCTCGATCAGATGAATTTGAAATGTGGCATCGTCGGATGGGACATGTAAATTTCAGATTACTGAAGAGGTTGCATAATCAGAATTTGGTAATTGGATTACCGAAAATCAGCGAAGTCCCTGATCAGATCTGCAGTGCATGCACACAAGGGAAGCAGTCTAGAGGATCTTTTCACTCAAAGAATGGAGTTAGTACAGCAAGGGCGTTTGATCTAGTACATATGGACTTGTGTGGACCGATGAGAGTACAATCTCGTTAAGGTAATCGGTACGTGTATGTGTTAGTTGATGATTTTTCAAGATACACGTGGGTGATTTTTATCAGGTCAAAGGATGAAGTCTTTGATTGCTTCAAGACTTGGGTGAAGCTCGTTGAAAGAAATTTCAGTCTCAAGGTGAAGAGTATCAGATCAGATCATGGTACCGAGTTCGAGAACAGAATGTTTATTGCCTTCTGCACTGATCAGGGAATCGACCATAATTTCTCAGCGCCAAGGACTCCGCAACAAAATGGAGTAGTGGAAAGGAAGAATCGGACTCTGGAAGACATGACGAGGACGATGCTTATTGAAAGCAGGTTGGCTAGAAGCTTCTGGGCAGAAGCTATGAACTCTGCATGCTACGTTCTCAATAGATGTTACTTGAGACCAATTCTCGATAAGACTCCGTATGAGTTGCTGAAGGGTCGGAAACCCAATATTTCGCATCTTCGAGTATTTGGGAGTAAATGCTATGTTCACAACAACGGGAAGAATCAACTTGGGAAGTTTGATCCAAGAAGCGATGAAGGAATCTTCGTGGGGTATGCTCTGCACAGCAAGGCCTACAAAGTATTCAACAAAAGGACCAAACTAATTGAAGAAAGCGTACATGTCATCTTTGATGAGGAGTCCATGAGTAACGATTCTGAACATGTTCCTGATATTCATGTTGCTGGAGAAGATGGTGATTTTGAGCTGATTCGTCCGAGGGATGTTGTAGTAGTTGATGTTCCAGAGAATCTTGAAACACCTGAACAAGTCACTGCTCAAGTCCCTGAGGATGAAGAACTTGAAGAGCAAACTGAAGTGAATGGGCAAGTCCCTGAAGATGGTGAAGTCCATGGTGATCCTGAAGATATCCAAGAGGCTCAGGAGGTAACTGAGTTGAGGAGAAGTACTCGAGTTAGACAGCCGAGTAGCGCACTTCGCGATTATATTTGTTATGCTGCAGTTCAGGGGGAAACAGTCATGAACGCCTTCGTGTCTCTGATAGAGCCAAAGTCAGTTGAAGAAGCACTGAAAGACCCGGATTGGATTCAAGCGATGCAAGATGAACTGCATCAGTTCGAAAGGAACAAAGTCTGGAGACTTGTTCCAAGGCCAGAGCATCGGAAGGTGATTGGCACTCGCTGGATCTTGAGGAACAAAAGGAATTCCGAAGGAGAAGTAGTCAGGAACAAGGCCAGGTTGGTGGTGAAAGGCTACAGTCAGCAGGAAGGCATTGATTATGAAGAAACTTTTGCGCCAGTGGCAAGGTTGGAGGCTATCAGGTTGTTGATTGCTTACTCAGTGCAGTTTGGAATTAAACTCCATCAGATGGATGTCAAGACTGCGTTTCTGAACGGGTTCCTGAAAGAAGAAATCTTTGTGGAACAGACTCCTGGATTTGAGGTTCCTGAGCATCCAGATCATGTGTACGTTCTCGACAAGGCCCTGTATGGATTAAAACAGGCGCCTAGGGCGTGGTATGAGCGTCTTTCAGAGTATCTGCTAGCTCACGGATATGAGCGAGGTAAGGTAGATAAAACTCTATTTTTGTTGAGAACTGATAAGCATTTTCTCATTGTGCAGGTGTATGTCGATGACATCATCTTCGGATCCACAAGTGACGAGCTTGTGAAGTCCTTCACTAAACTCATGGAGAGTGAGTTTGAGATGAGTATGGTCGGGGAGCTGACATTCTTTCTTGGTATTCAAGTAAGACAGCTGGAGAATGGTACTGAGATTTCACAACAGAAGTACCTGAGTGAAATCGTGAAGAAGTACGGGCTTGGAGGTTCAAAGCATGTGAACACTCCTAGTTCTCCGAATGAGTCCCTGACAAAGGATGATGCGTCTCCAAGAACAGATGCTACAAAATATCGTGGCATGATAGGTTCTTTACTATATTTGACTGCCTCTAGACCTGATATAATGTTTAGTGTCTGTCAATGTGCTAGGTTTCAAGCTGATCCTAGGGAATCGCATGTGAAGGCCGTGAAGAGGATACTTAGGTATCTGAAGGGCACTGAGAAGCTGGTCCTGTGGTATCCGAGAGTGAAGTCTCTCAGTTTGGAAGGATTCACAGACGCAGACTTCGCAGGAGATAGGACTGACCGGAAATCCACGTCTGGGATGGGTCAGTTCCTCGGATCTTGCTTGGTTTCTTGGGGATCGAAGAAACAGAACTCTGTGGCATTGTCAACAGCTGAAGCCGAGTACATCGCAGCAGCAGCCTGCTGTGCTCAGATCCTATGGCTTCGTAATCAGCTAAGTGACTTCAACTTGCACTTTGATCAAGTTCCAATTTTTTGTGACAATACTAGCGCCATTAGTATTGCAAAAAATCCTGTTCAACATGGCAAATCTAAGCATATAGAAATTAAACATCATTTTCTTAGAGACTGTGTAGAAAAGGAACTTGTCACTATTAATTTCTGCAGAAGTGAAGATCAGGTTGCAGACATATTTACCAAGTCTCTACATAAGGATGCTTTTGAAAAGCTAAGGATGGAACTTGGATTAATGAGCCCACAGTGAGGTACTTCGAACCCTCCCTCAGTGATTGACTAGATGATAGAGTTCTGAACATGCATGTGAGTCATTTACATGAGTGAATGTCTGAAGTCCCTGAGTATCGAGTAATGTGTGTGCTATTACTTCTTTGCTAAATCTGATATAGTGCATGCATTGTTGAACACGTTGTTTCTTGATGCCTTACACAACTTCCGGATTTTGTTACCAAATTGCCCCGTGAAGGAAGTATGTGAAACCACCTAACCCTAGTATAGGTTATGTGTGTCCATTGGTTCTGAACATGCTTGATTATATACATGTGTGATTGAGTGACTTGAATTGTGGTGATTTTACATTATATACCCTTATGGTAAGCCGATCCACCACAATGTCCCTTGTGAAAAATCCATAGTCAGGGAACTGGTCTGGCATTCTCTCATTCAAGGATCGAATGTCTCTGGGACTGAAGAACTCATAGAGGTATTTGATATGATAAAACGACAGTTCAGCGATTTCTGCCTTGGAAGTCGGACGGTTGAGTGTGATACGTGCACGCGAGTAATTAGGAGATAATGACAGGATTTTGAATTTAAAGAGGATTTGAAGTCATCTCTCTTCATTCATCCACTCACACACTTGAAACCCTAAATCAGAAATCTCAAAACCGTCAAGTTGGTATCAATCCGTTGCCCTCGCAATCCGTTGCCCTCGCAGTCGCTTCCGAAGCAATCACTCTCAACGCTACAGACATGGAGTCATTCATTATCTCTGGTGTCCGATATGAAGTCCCAAAAGCAGTGGCTGATTTGTTGAACTCAAGTAAGTCGAACTTTCAAATCACTGTCTATAACCCTAAAATCGCTAGATTTGTTGAATACTGTGCTGGGGTTGGAAGTATTGGTGGATTGGAGAGAGTTGATATCTCTGGAGTAGTTAGTATTGTGGAGTTTGACGATGTGATAGAAGAAGTAAAAGACGGATGTTGTCATTGTGGCGTTGGTCTCGTTGGCGAAACAGAAGAGCAGATAGAAATTGTTGATGATGTCTTGGTGGAGAACCCAGAAGGGGCCTCTGAAGGTGTATTATGCTCTATGAAGACAGGTGATGACTATACGGAGGGTGACTTGCATGTAAAACAAGCTGCTCTAGTGATGGAAGGTTTTCTAGAAAGTCTAGAAACTTCAAAGACTGCTGTAGCAAACTCTGAGAAATCTGGTGAGGCTATTGCTGATATGCTGAAAAACTCTGAAGGAGTCGAGGACTCAGAAGATACAGCAGACCTGTTTGCATGCTCTCAGGAAAAAGAGGAAACTGAAAAGGATGGTGATGAGTCATCAGTTGATTTAGCTATTCCTGACGTGAATCAGCTGTTGGATGAGCTGGTGGAGATGGGCAAGATGGCCCAGTTCAAAGAAACTGACAGTGGTAAAAACATGGACTGTGAAATCATTGATACGCCCCCTACTGACAAAAAGAAAAGGATGAAGAAATCTCTTCCACTGAGAATTCAACCGACTAGAAAAACTGGTAAGAGGAAGCTGGAAGTGAAGGAGGAAGATGTTCCAAAGAGCTCTGCTAAAAGATCCAAAAGATCAATGTCTGGAAAAGAAATTTTGCTGGAAATGGAATGCTCTGAGGAGTTTTTGTTGGAGGAAGGCCTCACTGAAGTACTAGACATACTGAAAGCTCAAGGCTGGGAGAAAATCTGTGAGACTCAGGAATACGTTTGTCCTGAAGTGGTTGAAGAGTTTTACAGGAACTTGAAGTTTATTGAAGGAAATGTTCCTGCCTTGGAGGTAAAATTCAAGGGACACAAATTCAATTTGTCAAGTATTGAGCTGGCAATGATAATGAAAGTAGATCATCAGGGGTTTGACTTATTCTGCAAGAATAATGTTTGGCCGAAGGAAGCCGGGGACAAGCAAGAGTTTGTCAGGAGAATCTGCAATTTAGACAAGGTTCCAAAAGGGTCGGCGATCAGCACTCAACTAATGGAACCAAATGTGAAGATTCTGCACAAATTACTAGTGAGCAATTTTATACAAAGGGGAGTAAAACCTTCATACGTCCAACATCATGATCTAATTGTCTTGGACAAACTGCTGAAGAAGGAAAGAATCAATCTGCCAAAATTAATAATTCATCAGATGGACCATCTGAAAAAGTTAACTCAGATTGGTTTCTCAAGGATTATTAAGAAGGTTCTTCAGGCTCATGGGTTATATGAAGTCACTTCTGGAGGCGAGGAACAAGTGGTCAGGGAGTTTGATTCTGATGTGTTCAGAAAAATGAATCTGGTAAAAGATCAAGTTGAAGGATGGATCAAAGCTCAGGTCCAAGAACCAAAGCTTGGAGCCACACCAGATCCGTTGGATGCTGAGGAAGAAGAAGATGATGAAGTTGAAGAAGGCAATGCTAAGTTGATGGCAGTGTTCGAGAAAGTCGTCTCTGATGTCAAGACTGAATTAAAGGAGATAAGGACAGAACTCAAGGTACTTAAAGAGGAAATCAAAGTGGAAATCAAAGGAGTGCAGGATGCACTGTACGCCCTGCTTGAGCGGCTCTGAAGTCCCTCAGATCGGGATAATCTCTTTTGACTGTGAGAATGCAGTGACCAGTGACTGATATGGATTTCCCATCCTTGAACCCATCCAAACTTTTCCCATTTATTTCTGAGTGTTAACAATGTGTGTTCAACATGTCTGTTACGACTGTCTTATTTGTCATTGAAGTTCTATGCATGCCATTATGAATTGCTCTGAATTTCGAGTTTTTACTCATGTTCTTGACTGATGTGTATGTTGATTAACTCTTCTTTGATGATGTCAAAAGGGGGAAGGGTAGAAGTATCACCTGAGGGGGAATACAATCTGAGGTTCATCAGTAGAAATACCTGTGTAGGAAGTTGACTTAATAGAAGTTTATCTAGTTTCTGAGTCTGCAGGAACTTAGGGGGAATCTGTTCCCAAGGAGATTTGTTCTCATGTGATGCTGTGTGCATGTTCAAACATCTATTAAGTGCTATATTGGTATTTTCCTTTGTGGGTTTGTCATCATCAAAAAGGGGGAAATTGTTGAGGCATTAGCCTCAATACTTTTGATGATTGACAAACCAGTTTAATGGGTTGCTTGAGTTTCTGTTAGTCAGGAACATACTGGAGCACTCAAGGACTGGAGCACTCAAGGACATGATTCTGTACTTGAGTACCTGTGGAAGTATCCGAGTAACCAAGAACCTGAGAGCAGTTCAAGTCAACGGAGCAGTTGAACGGGTCGAGTCAACGGAGCAGTTGAGGTCGAGTCAACAGAGCAGTTGAGAACTGGAGTCAAACACATGATGGAGTGATGACACGTCTCCACTACACATTGAGGAGATCATGGGCTGACGGTTGCAGACATGATCTAGGGCAGTTACCTGGCAGTTACTGAAGAACCTATATAAGCCAGATCAAGCTCTTCAGTAGCGTGCGCCTTCCACATACATCCGAGAGAGCTTTCCAAGAGTGAATATCGAGCGAGCTGTGTGAGTGAGCTATATTCAAGTGATCGAGCTAATCTTGATCTGTGCCGGAAAGCGACGGAGGTGCCACGACTACGTGACGTCTTGGAGATAGTCAGGGAAGTAGTCAGGTCTTGCATGTGTAAATCTAGGGTAGATTTATACATCATAGACAAGTTTTGTACCCACTGAGTGTACAGTTTAAATAGTAATAAAAAGCTATTTAAAGTTTATTCCGCTGCGTACTCAGTTTAAGTAATTATCTGCATACAAAGTTAGGTTCTTGACAGTTCCGATCTTTGTTAAGTCTCTGACTTTCAATCTTAAGTCTTTGACTACTAACCACGGTCCTATCAGTTACATTACAAATGTTACATTTAGCTCTCTGCACCTTTTTGCCATCAATAACTTCTTCATCAAGTTTTTTAAAATGGTTCCACACAACAGAAGTTAGCTTGGATTTCACAGTTGGTGATACATCAACAACTACACTAGGAGTAGCATTATTAATCACTGGTGTTTCATCATGCTCAGATAATATAGGTTCCATGCTTGTCAAGTTAGACGCACTTAAACTAGCATGCATGAATAATACACATTAACGAAACACAAAACTACAAGAAACTTCCTGAACTCCTAATCACCCGCAAAGTTCCTGCAAACAAAAAAGTTAGGATTAGTAAATTAAAAAAAAAAGTTAAACCTTCAATGTAATATAAACAGAGTAAAATCAAGCGAACACATATTATGCATAAACTGGAAAAAAGTTACAGATTCCACTATAAAAAAGTAGATACATGCTTATACAAGCGAACACATATTATGAATAAATAGATATTAGAAAAACATTTTTGATTTGTGCAGGTAGATATAAGAAAAACAGGAGATAAATGAAAATTTAAAATCCAAATCTATGCTTAAATAAGCCAACGCACATTAGGCTTATAAAAACCGAATAATCGACTACAACATAAGCATAATCAGACTCAGAAGAGCAGATAGGCTTGTAACCATGTCGATATAAGAAAACAGGAGGTAAATAAAACTAAAAATTGCAGATCTATGGTTAAACAAACATTCACATTCACATACTCATAAGAGCAGCTGCTTTGTTTAAGGTTGCTTATCAAAAACGGTAAAAATCGATTAAAACACAAGCTGACAAGCATATATACATACACATGGGATTGAAGCATGTCGATATAAAAACGGATGGTAAATATTACAGATCAACGCTTAAACAAGCGGACACATGCTCATAAGAGCAGATCCGACTTGCTCACGGCTTCTCAGAAGGACGAAGGTGCTAGAACATAATTACCTTGAAGATTATTACGAACTATCAGAATCAGATGAATCAACAAACTGATTCGTGTATGAAATTTTTTAGAGGAGGACTAGCGGACACGGTTGATGAAGATGAGTAGAAGACAAGCGGCGCAGTACTGTAGACAATATGTTTTGTTTTCATATATCATATATATGCATTATTAGGCTTAGGGTTAAGGCTGTTGGGCTTTCGGCTTGGGCCATAGATAGGCCGGGTTTTAAGGCCGTAATGGGCCTAAAATACAAAACCCTTATCCGATCCATTGATATTAAGGCCACACTGACATAGGCTTTGATATAGGCTAGGCTGGGCTTTAAGCCTATAGGTCACCAGGCCCCCAATAGACTTTTGAGCCCATTAGGCCATATGGAGACCCCTAAGATAGAGTCTTGCAGCTAGTCAAGGAAAGACAAATTCAAAGAATAATGAAACTGCTCATGAAACATCAGTTCTCCATATTTATGCAGACATGGGAGTGTTGCAGCTCCCATTTTGACAGGAGAAAGTAAGCAACCTTTAAAATACATAAGTTTAGGCCGATGAGTTCATCAACAACACATCCCCAAGTTACCGGTTCCCAAACCCTAATCCCCAAATTAGCAACAACGTCTCATTCTGTGGCTTCGCCACTCAATTGCAAACCTCTTACTTTTCATTTATTACAACTTGGCCCTGTAAGTTTTGTAGTTTACAATTTGTATGTAAAATTTATCAAATTGGGTCCACAAATATCAGACCTTATCCATCACCAACCAATCAATTTCGAATTCCATCTCTCGTATTTAAACTTCAACGTTCAGTAATCACTATCTCATCTTCTCTGCTCAACTCACTGGCTTTTGTTTATTTTCCATCACATAACAAACATTTCTTACAAAATTGATCAACCATGATGGCACATTTGCTCACTCCCACGGCTCCAGCTACGCCTGCAACACCCATATCAGCATTGTCTGCCAAGAAGATGTGCAATCCTATTCGGCCGCTTCGATTAACAGTCCCTGTCTCCGATAAGAATGACGCAGGCATCGATCGAAGGTCTGTAATATTTAATCAACATTTTCATAATGTGGCTTCATTTATGTTTTTAATAAACTCTTCTGCTAGGAACAAAATCTATCAATAAAAGTTGAGGCATTTTGGGAAAAAGATTGAGTACACCACATTCAACTATTGCTAGTGCTAAAACTGCGTTGTTTCATGAAAAACGTCATCGTTTCGTGAAAAACGATGTTATTTCGATTGATATTTTAAAAATATTTTTTTTAAAAATATAACAAAATGGCGACTGTTTATTCGAACGACATCATTTTGATACTCACAACCTTGCACTGTATCCGAATCTGTCATTTTGTAGGAATTTTAGACTTGGTGTATATGTGTATTATTATCTTGCAGATATTTATTTAAAAAATGCTAATCAATCTACTGTTATAGCATTAATTTATCTACTTTGTAAAACATTATTTTCTCTTGTATAAATTGTGAGTATCATTGTGATGTTACTTGCAGGAGTAGTGTTTTATTTGGTCTGGTAGCTGGTGCAGTTCTAGCAGGCCTGAGTTTATCGGTGGGAGATGAGAATGCGAATGCAGCAGGTAGGCGGCCTCCGCCTAAGCCACCAGCGGAGAAGAAGGACCCCAATATAAGTGGGCTAGCGGCCAAAATATTGGCGAGTAAGAAAAGAAAAGAGGAAATGAAGGAAGCTGTGGCCAAGCAAAGACAGCGAGGAAAGCCTGTTCCTAATTAAACAAGAGTAGAGAGCTCCTTAGTGCAAGTAGGAAATTATCTTGTTGCAAAATGGAATTGTCGCTACATGTAATAAATCAATCCGCAGTTCTATTTAAAACGAATGATGCCTGTCTACAGTCAGTTCCCACAATGACATCAAAAAAATGTAATTACTTCAAAAAGGAATTTCTCTCTTAATTTTTTTTCATTAAAGTAATTTCTCTCTTCTGAAAATAACTGGATGGCGTCTTTAAGAAACTATGAAATACTATTGTCTCTTCGAGACTAGATTCAGGTGGTCTTCTAACTGAGACTAAAACCCCTTAGCAGGCAGTATTCGAAAGTAAAAACTGGCACACACGATGTAAAACCTAGTTCGGCAACCAACCTACTCTGAGGGGGCTTCCCCACGCCTTAAAGTGTAGCAAATCTTATTAAAAAGTTTAGAGCTATCGATGGTCTTACACTTACAATCTCCTGAATGGAATTGTCTAGCCTCTAACACTTCTTTCCACGATTTGCAATCTCGGCTCTCCCTCGATCCCCAGAGTTCGAGACTCCCTCCCGACCTTGTTCGAACCTCTCCCGAAGTTCAGACACTTCTCCCGAAGCTCAATGTCTTCTCTCGAGGACAGACGCGTTCTCCCGAATGCGTAGCAACAAGCGGTGTGTGTGCAGCGGTGTGTGTCCCACGGTCTGTTTCTTATCAGCACACTGAACAGACAGATTCAGCGCCATCGACTTTTTGGTGAGAAAGTTTTCCGGCCGATCGTTCCTCCTCCTCTACAGAATATGGGCGTGTATAACTTCTCCAATAACGATGCGGAATGGAAAACCCTAGCCTAGTATTTACATGATACTTGGCTGGATTTCTTATTCTATTAAGGATATCTTAACCACCAAGAGACTTTATCTCCAGGAATATTTCCTAAATATTCTTTAACAATCTTCTTTCTTGATAAGCAAGCGAGTATCTTCTTCATAATATCTTCGAGTATCTTCAATATTCGTCAATATATTCGAACCGCCTCAGATCTTTATGGCCGATATACTTGAATTTGGAAACTTCCTCCCATCAATTCTGTGCAGCGCATGAGTTCTAACTTCACTTGAACATCTCCTTGACTTCTAGCTTGAACACTCTGAAGTCGTTTTGCCAAAATTCATGCCACATAGGAACAACAATCTTCCTCTTGGCATTTTTGGCAAAACCATCCGATCTAGCTCACTAGACTTCAGAGATCAGACTCCCTCTTTTTACCACAAAATAGGTAAGGAGGGTTCAAATAGACCAACTTGTTCTCCTCAGCATCTGAAATCTTTTCTACTCATAGTCAGGGTCAGTGATAGGGATGCACATCCGGTCCGGACCGGACCGATGGACCGAAATATTTTTGAAACTTGGACCGTGGACCGACCCGACTCGAATATATACGGTCCGGTCCGGATCGACGAACCAGAATTTTTTGAGAACTCGGACCGAAACCCTGGACCGGACCCGATATATTTGGGTCGGGTCGGACCGAAACCGAGACCGGACCGGTTATATATCGGGTCGGATCGGGACCGGACCAAAATCGGACCGGATTCATGTTTATGTTTCAATTCTATAAAAAAACCTGTCCTAATTCTAATTCATTCTAATTGACAATTGTTTAACTGAATGGACAAAGACAAAACACAGAGGCACTGAGTGCATACAAGAAGTGATACAAAACACAACTCAAAAGTGATACAAGAAGTCAAGGACAAAAGTGACACAATGACAAAACTCAGAAGTTATCCAGATCCAGGCTCCCCACTGAGGCACTGAGTGCATTCTCATTCTGCATTTTCATTGCTTCTCCACTGCCTCTTCCATTTTCATCAACCTATAACACATCAACCAACTACCATTTAAAAGATGAATAAAATGTACAATACAATACATTTGCAGCAGGGAATGTAAGAAATCATATGATAGGACGAAAAGCTATGCAGCCGGGAATGTACAATACAATACATTTGCAGCAGGGAATGTACAATACAATACATTTGCATCAGGGAATGTACAATACAATACATTGTTCAGCATCAGCATAACAAATGTTCAGCAGCAATCAGAAGCATAACAAATATATTGTGCCAATCAGAATCAGCAACAAATGTTCAGCAGCATAACATTAACCAATAATTAACAACATCAAATTAAGCTAGTGTCTTATGCCTTTGTGCTGAATTCTTACCCCATGTAAGATGTGCCTAGTGACTGTCCACTTATCAAGCACAAAATGTGCCTTCATCATCCTCATCTAACAATTTACAAGTCAACAAAGACAGTCTCAATAATCAATAATCATATCACATCACAGGAAATAATATAAAAGATTATTGCTGAAAATATTGTTACCTGCGTCACTGTTACTCGAATCAGAATCGGAGTTCTTTCGTAGTTGCAACCAATCTTGAGTACAAACGAGTGCTTGTACAATCTGTCGCCAAGAATAACATAAAACAAGTAAGTAGTAATTGATTATAAGTTGTAGAATAACATATAAATGTGTTTACATCAGTAAGGTACAATATTAGTGATTTTAATGGCTTACCTTAGGCTTCAAACGACTTCTATAACTCGTAAGGTGACGTCCCCCGATGCTAAATGTAGATTCGGAAGGAACTGCAGTGATGGGTATGGCTAGTGCATCACGTGCCATACGTGAAAGGATCGGGTATCTAGGTCCATTAAGCCTCCACCACCTCAAAACATCACCCTCCTTTGCTTCATTTCGTTCATGCAGATATAAATCAAACTCGGATCGATCTGAAATATCATCCCGATCCGGGTTCCCATTGTACTCTTGTAGCCAACTTGAACTTTCATTTGTACCATCAATCGATGGATTTGATTGTGAACCAGTATCATGACTTTCGGACACAACATAAGAATAAGAACTCACGTATCGATCAAACAACGCATAAGCAGCATCCTTAACTGTGGCAAGCATATCATCTACACTATCTCAAGGAAACATCATTTGAAGAGCAAAACCCACCCCTTTCAGCTTAAAGTAAGGATCAAGAATTGTAGGAACAAAAATCAGCATGTTCAACTTATCAAAAGAACCCCAATACTCGTCACACTTCTTTTTCATTTCACTGGCCATCTTTTTTAAAGTGGGATCATCATTGGCAGCCAACTTATTAAGCACCTTGACTACTTGAGATATATGGAAAATCATGTAGTTGCTCGTGATATAATGGGAACCTGACATACGGTTTGTCAACTCATAAAACTCCTTCAGATAAGCGGCTAGCACTTCAATCTTACTCCAATCAGAAGAGCTCAGAGGACCCAAATCTGAATCATCAAGTCGAGGGATTTCCATCCAAGAAAGGACAGTTTTATAAGGAATTGCACTATTCAACATGTCATAAGTGGAGTTCCACCTAGTGCACACGTCAAGTCTCAAAGAAATGTTGCAATTCACATTAAACTTTTCAGCTTGTTGTTTGAGACCATGCATCCTAGCAGGAGACCCTCTCACATACTTAATTACGGCTCCAAGCTTATCAACATGCTCACCACATTGTTTGATACCATCTTGCACAATCAAATTAAGAATATGTGTCATGCATCGAATCTGCACATACTTGCCCTCGGTAATACTACCCTTACCTTTTGCCATCTCAGAGATATAAGCACATAGAACATCATTTGCAGAAGCATTATCAACTGTCACTGTTAAAAGCTTTTTATCTAGGTTCCAATAAGTCAAACAATCCTCAAGTACCCTACCCATGTCTTGTCCACTATGACTACTGATTTGGCAAAAATTAATAATCTTTTTTTGCAACTTCCAATCCTTGTCAACGAAATGGGCAGTGACACACATATAATTAACCATCTGTACGGATGTCCAACAATCTGTAGTCACACATACACGTTGGCAAGAATTTTTAAAAAGCTCTTTCACCTTCTCTCTTTCTGTTGTATAGAGCTTAAAACAATCACGTTGGATGGTAGTACAGGAGGGCATCTTAAATTGTGGACAAGTAGCAAAAATCAACATTTTCAAGCCATCCTTCTCTACACATGTAAATGGCATCTCATCTTTAATCACCATTTCAACGACTGCCATTTTTATAGCATTTTCATTATAACTCCAATTTTTCATTTTCGTACTACTGCTATCATTCAGACTCTCAAAGATGATTTGAGATTGTGTACCTTTCCCCAAATTAGCCGGATTTTTTACAAAAGCTTCAAAATGTTTCTTCACATTTTTGGTGCCATTTTTGGTTGAATCGCAGGCATATGTTGTCCCACAGTGCTTGCACCTAGCCCTTCGACAGTTTTTTTCATCCATATATTCCTCATATGCAACCCAATACTCGGCTCTTGATCCTCTCCTCTTTTTAACAACCTGCCTTCCCAAATTTACTGGAGACTCGTCTACAACAGTTTCTACTGGAGCATTTGCAGCACCAACAACTCCAAATAGCTCAGGAGAATCAAGAGTCTCCTCAGTTCCCCCTTGTGCATGGGGCATCAATTTAATCCAGTGTGAGACATCTGTCAACAAGAAAAAAATACAATTGCTTATACAACAGGTCAATATCAGATAATTCTTGGCAAGAAACCCTACCAACTTACAGAGTTACAAGTCCTGTTGCGCGATACTTTCGTTGAACATTCCATGGATATATTTCAACACAGAAATCAAATTAAATCTGCACAGAATAACCTTCGACAAATGAATTTAAGAAAAGAAAGATGATTCTATTTAAACTACCTGATACAGGACCGTGACTGAGCGACTGGTAGGGTAGAACGACCGTGACTGAGCGACTGCAGTGCAGACGAAGATGAGGCGGTTGCCGATTAGCGATTGTCAAGGATAGGATACGATTATACGAAGTAGGATTGGCCGTGACTGAGCCGCTGAGCGACCGTGACTGAGCGACTGTGCGACTTCAACTTCTGGCTTCGGCGTTCGCGTTCGGCTTCTGGCTTCGGCGTTTGAGGGTTGTGGCTTCGGCGACCGTAAACGCGTAAATCGTAATCGCGTTCGGCTTCTGGCTTCGGCGTTTGTGGGATGTGGCTTTGTGATTTACGTATGTACTCGATTTAGGGTTAGGAATTAGAATGAAGTAGAATAGAATATAAAAATGTAGAATAGAATTAGGAAAATTAAAAAAAACACGGTTTTATTCGGTCCGGACCAGGACCGACCCGTAAAATAACGGGTTGGACCGGGACCGACCCGAAACCTGAAAATCCCAGATTATGTGACCCGTAGACTGACCAGAATCCGGTCCGGTCCGATTTTCCGGTCCGGGCAGAATTTGTGCATCCCTAGTCAGTGACACATACTGTGAGTCTTTCGGACCATGGTGTCTCAGCAACTGTTCGACCATTGGTCAGCAAATAACTGGTTCCCTCCATTAGAGATTCTCCATTCTTGTTGAGCACTTGACGAGAGACATGTGTGATCTTTACGTGGGGACTTCCATCTTTGAAGCTTATATCTTTTGCCTTCAATCCATCAACATGAGTCGCCCTCTTGAGCTCAGGTAGACCCGGAACCTTCAATGTCCCTCAGTCGATTACCTTGCTCTCTCTTCTGTCATGTGAGCAGTGCATCCACTATCGACGTGTCAGCGACCTTTCTTCATGTTACTGGTTGAGCTGGATACGACGAGGCACACTTCCTCTTTTTGCTTCACTCTCCATTCTTGTGTCATCCTTGGAGTAGTTCCCTACTGTAACTTTTTACGCATAGCCATGAACTCGTGACACCTTGGCTTGATGTGCCCCTTCTTGTGACAGTACCAACAGGTTCTTGAGTCTCTTCTCCATTCTCCGTTGGAACTCATCCTGTTGGTCAGAGGGTACCTGTTCATCTCTCTGTTCACCGGCTGTTCAACTTTGACAAACTTAATCTTTCCTGATCTGCTCCCATCAGTGTAGCCAATACCTCTACGTCCTTCACTCATTCTCTGGGACTTCAGAATCGTATCTAGGTCTTTTGATCTAGAGTTTAGCATCTTCACTTATTTCTTGAACTGATTCAGCTCGTCCAGTACTGCCGCATGGTCGTCCTTCTCCATCTCAATTTGTAATTTCAAGGACTTGACTTCTTCTAAAAGACATATCTCTCTTCGGCTCATGGCATCATGTCTTTTCTTCAGTTCTTTCATGTCTCTATCCTGCATGTCTCTGTCTTTCTCCATCTGCATCCTTAACGACGAGACAACTCCAAGGAGTTCTGCCTTTTCTTTGATCAGGACATCAGCTCTTTCCCTTAGTTTTTCCTTCTCATCCTTCAGGCTTGTCACGTTGAAGCTAAGTCTGATGTTCAGATCTATCACTTCCTCGCACTTCTCATATAGAACCGTATAATTTTTGATCATGCATTCATCTGTGATTTCTTCATCATTACTGTTGTTGGAGTGGTCAGCAGACTATTCTGGCATCATCCCGGAATAAGTGATGTCAGGTTTTTCACCTCTACGAGCAGTAGCGCTGGTGAATGCAATGAAGTCGTTCGAGTCATCCTCCTCCGAGTTACTGTTGCTCCGGCTAACAGTATAAGCCTTCTTTTTCTTGGGAGTATTGACACTTGATGGACCATAATTATACAAATCAAAAACACAGTAAAACCCACCAAATTAGACTGTTGGTCTATTTAACTTCTACTTGTTAGTCCCGATATATTTCTACAGGGTATTTTGGCGCTTAGAGAGAAAACACGCTAAGGAGAGGATTTTACGCTAAAAAGATGTTACGAGTCATTCCAGGTCACGACCATGCTCTACTCAAAATCAGCCTTAACATCCTTCATGGAACCGACTTGGAATCACTCAAATATGCTAGAACAGTCGGCATTTGGACAAGAACGCAATGCAAAGGCACAGAGCCCGGTAAAGGCCAAACAAGGGCAAATTCATCCGATTTGGGATTTCGACCATGTTCCGAGCAGAATTTGGCTTAGGTTCCTTCTTGAGATCATCTTAGAATGACATTTTCATTCAGAATACACTCTCCAAAATCCAAGAAGCTCCGGCCAAGGCTCCGGTCAGATTCCGGTCAAACCGATGGCTTTTATGAAAAGGTCACAAGCTTCTAGAAGGATAAGGGGATGCTCCTCCTCACATGGGTGGCTAAGCTCTCCTCCACTCTCCTTCCTCCACCTCATAGCAGCCGGCGGCTAGATGAACCACCACAAGAAGTTGCCATGTGGTGGCTCCTCCTCCACATGCTCCTCCCCTCCTCCTCCACCCTTGGATGAAAACCAAGTGCCACCATCTCCACCCTCCATCCTCCTCCCCTTTGGCTATAAAAGGAGCTCCTCTCCTCCTCATTTGTATCATCCATACACACTTCACAAATGTTTTAGAGAGATAGAGGGCTTAACCCTCTTCTCTTCACTTTCAATAAATATTTTGTTCTTCATTGTGGAGCTACTCTCTTGCGTGGATCTTGCCTAGGAGCTCCTCTCCTCCGCTTATTGTAAGGTATAAAATTACTTTCAGTATTATTTGTTTTTACTGTAAAGTTATTTTATTATTCGGTACCCTTGTGCAAGGCATTAGTTTACTTGTACTCCTTAACATGAATACTAGTAGCTAAAAGCTTGTACTCGGTCGCAGGGGTATACTTGTATTATAAATGTTTTAGACTCTACTCTTAAGAGTATCTCTGTATTCAAAACTTGTTCTATGTGCCATATATTAGATCAGAACTTCCAAGGTTGAGTGGATGCTTGAAATGGCAAAGCTCTTCCGTGGAAGTTCGCAATCATACTCGGGTAAGTGGATGCTTGAAATGGCAAAGCTTATCTGAGGAGTTTGATCTCTCTCAAACACCATTTTGGGTAAATCGGAAAAGACAACCCAAAATGGATGCACATAAGGCTAAGATACTTCGAAAGGAGGAATTAGTCTAAAGTAGAACAAGTGTTTTAAATGGTGTTGCAAGTCTTGCGCTAGAAATAGCCTCGATTCATCTTTGAATACTTAGCATGATCATTTCAAGTGTTCTACGCGATGTTGCAAGTCTTGTGTTAGGAATAGCCTCGATTCATCTTCGAACACTTGGTATGATCATTAGCGGTCTATGATAAACAAATATGATACAAGGCCCCTAAAACCGAATCCTTTCCTTACAGTCTATTATTGTAATTAACTTCCAGTTTTCAAATCACACTCAAACTCAACCCCAATCGCATTTAATTTCTGCATAAGCTTCATTAAAGAACAACTAATCCACACTGACTCCCTTGGGTTCGACCCCTACTTACCACTTACTACCCAGTAGTGTAGTCGCGAGTAGCGGACTTATAAATTCATTTGCACATTTGCTCTGACGACAAGCATCTGTCAAATTGGCGCCGTTGCCGGGGAGTTGTGCATCGGAATAGTTGTTCTATTTTGTTTTTCCTTTTTTATTTTATCATGCAATTCACTAAGTCTTACTACTACGGAATGGAACCTTGGAACATTGAGGAAATTTCCCCACCACCCTTCGAACTTGAAATCCGCGAGAAGATCAACAATATAAAACAATCCCGGGATGAAACTTTGGACGAGTACTTGGCGTACTTTGACTCCATGTTGATAAGCTGCCCGTACCATGGATTCACCAACCACGATCTTCTTCAAAGGTTTCTCAATGGGATGCTGCCACAAGAGTGGGATTGGCTAAACAATGCAGCGGGAGGCTCGGTAAACAACTTAGGCATAGATGATCTTTGGAACTTAATAGATGATTTGGCCGCGAGGTCAAAACAAAGACAAGATCAGGCCATGCGGAGCGAAGAACTGGATAACATAATGCACCAAATCAGGGTAAAAACTGAGTTATGGGCAGCAGAAAACGAGCTGGCAGCTAGCACCCAGCAATTGGCCGCAGACATACAGCAAATGAATGCCTCGATGCACCAATTCACGGCCAAGACATACCCGGACCTCAATGACGAGTTACCCATATCGGACCCATACCTCAGTGTGATTACCCCCGGAGACTATATGAATGACAAGGATAAGGACCCTTGGTTACCTGAAGAAGAGCTACATTCAGATTATCCCTGGGAGTTAGAAGAAGAACTGCCCAAATCAGGCCCGGTCCTTATCACCGATCCATCCGAGGAAATCACAGTCCTAACTGCCGAGCCAACAGAAGTCCCGAACATCACTACCGAAGCGGCCGAAGAAATCAAGCCAGGCCCGGTTCTTGCGCTCGGAGCACCCGAGAAAGTCCCGGATCTCATTGCCGAACTGTCCGAGAAAGCCCCGGTCCCACTCACCACGACTCAAAGAAAACCGCCTGAAAACTCACTCGTTCCAAGACAACCATCCATCACTGCCACAATGAAGAGGATTGGCAGAGGCGCATGCTTAATGTCGCCTACATTTAATGGCACAAAACCAAACTTCCAAACTCGCAAAGGTGCCAACTATTCAAACATGAAGAAGCGGCAAAGACATGGGCCGAAAGAATGGAAACCCGGAAGGAGTAACAAGCAAGCACAACTCATTGGACCAGCAGCTATGGTCGAAGAAATCTCACCCTCTCGGAGCAAAAGGGCTGCCGAGAAGAAGTTTGACCTCACTCACCCATGGGATCCGACCTTATGATCCATGATTGAGGTAACGTCGAGCCAACGACGTTAAACAAAGGCACTAGTCGGGAGGTAACCCGACACTATCTTACTTTCCGCACTTAAATTTTCTGTCTTTTATTTTCTGTATTTTACCTTTTCAATAAGTCGCTCTCACCCACTTGGTGCATAGAAGATTTGACTATTCAGGAATCGGACTTGGGTGCAACATTAAGCCAGTCAGGGCTATGCTAAGAGTTCAAGGCCCCAGCCGAACTCCCTCGATTATCCAGCCTCGAGCCATGTCGTTCACTCGACACCTTAAAGGGAGTTCTGTCCTTCCCTTTTCCTTAATATCATTTCCTTCTCGTAATTGTCTGCTTGCATGGCTTTTGAACTAAGTAGTGCTGAAAGACACGACTTCGTTCAAAAGTGTGGGGTGAGATCCGCATGTGTACATAAATAAAAAAACATTTTTTCTTTTTTAGTATATCTTTTTGAAAATATGAACTTAAGAATGTGAAAAAGATAGACCGAAATTCATGCATTTACCTTGTGAAAATTCAACTGTCTAAAAACTTAGAACGTAACTTCTCATTTGTCCCTTTGTGCTGAGATAAACTAGGGATGTGGAGTTGATAGAAATGCCCTAGAGAGGCTTGGCAAGCAATCGAAGGATCGAATCAAACTATATGGCTTTCGAAGTCAGTGGAGGCTGCACTTCGGGTTTCAGTGAAGATTGAAGTCATCTCCGCCATGCAGTGTTTATGCAAAAAAAAAAGGCGAGGACGGGAATCAGACCGTCCTCTCTCTAGTTAAAGTAGCCGAGAAAATAGATGAGCGACCCTCATCTTGACCCGCGCGAAACAACAACGATGAGAGGAGCGGGGAGGTATTTCCATATGCTCGCGGGCGATGATTGGACCTCCCAAAAAGGCTTGAGAAAATGGACTAGCAAGTCACAAAGAAGCAAAAGCTCGAAGAAGCCAATCAAGAGGCCAAAGGCCCAAAATTGTGAAGGTTTTAACCGAACAAAAGTGAAGTACTCAAAAAGTCAAATCAAAGGCCAAAGGCCGATTCACTACAAAAGCAGTCCCTCGCCAAAAGAAAAAATCAAAGTACTCAAACCAGTGAAACCCGAACCAAATCACGTGCTAGAGAAAGCTACAAGGAAACCATATAGTGAGAGACAATTCCGAGGTTGCAGTCCAGGAGCCTAAAAAGGGCTATCTCCCGAAACATCCAGAATAATTTGCATCTCAGCACGGAGGTACACGTATCAAGTTACTTCTATTTATTTACACAGTTCAATTTGGTAATAAGTAAGTAATGCATGAATTAGGATAAATCGAGGCCCACAGTCTAATTTTCATATTTTAAAACCAAACTTAGAGTACCGCCCTTTAATAGCATTGTTCGGGACGAACAACTAAAAGTGTGGGGTGATCTGATGGACCATAATTATACAAATCAAAAACACAGTAAAACCCACCAAATTAGACTGTTGGTCTATTTAACTTCTACTTGTTAGTCCCGATATATTTCTACAGGGTATTTTGGCGCTTAGAGAGAAAACACGCTAAGGAGAGGATTTTACGCTAAAAAGATGTTACGAGTCATTCCAGGTCACGACCATGCTACACTCAAAATCAACCTTAACATCCTTCATGGAACCGACTTGGAATCACTCAAATATGATAGAACAGTCGGCATTTGGACAAGAACGCAATGCAAAGGCACAGAGCCCGGTAAAGGCCAAACAAGGGCAAATTCATCCGATTTGGGATTTCGACCATGTTCCGAGCAGAATTTGGCTTAGGTTCCTTCTTGAGATCATCTTAGAATGACATTTTCATTCAGAATACACTCTCCAAAATCCAAGAAGCTCCGGCCAAGGCTCCGGTCAGATTCCGGTCAAACCGATGGCTTTTATGAAAAGGTCACAAGCTTCTAGAAGGATAAGGGGATGTTCCTCCTCACATGGGTGGCTAAGCTCTCCTCCACTCTCCTTCCTCCACCTCATAGCAGCCGGCGGCTAGATGAACCACCACAAGAAGTTGCCATGTGGTGGCTCCTCCTCCACATGCTCCTCCCCTCCTCCTCCTCCCTTGGATGAAAACCAAGTGCCACCATCTCCACCCTCCATCCTCCTCCCCTTTGGCTATAAAAGGAGCTCCTCTCCTCCTCATTTGTATCATCCATACACACTTCACAAATGTTTTAGAGAGATAGAGGGCTTAACCCTCTTCTCTTCACTTTCAATAAATATTTTGTTCTTCATTGTGGAGCTACTCTCTTGCGTGGATCTTGCCTAGGAGCTCCTCTCCTCCGCTTATTGTAAGGTATAAAATTACTTTCAGTATTATTTGTTTTTACTGTAAAGTTATTTTATTATTCGGTACCCTTGTGCAAGGCATTAGTTTGCTTGTATTCCTTAACATGAATACTAGTAGCTAAAAGCTTGTACTCGGTCGCAGGGGTATACTTGTATTATAAATGTTTTAGACTCTACTCTTAAGAGTATCTCTGTATTCAAAACTTGTTCTATGTGCCATATATTAGATCAGAACTTCCAAGGTTGAGTGGATGCTTGAAATGGCAAAGCTCTTCCGTGGAAGTTCGCAATCATACTCGGGTAAGTGGATGCTTGAAATGGCAAAGCTTATCTGAGGAGGTTGATCTCTCTCAAACACCATTTTGGGTAAATCGGAAAAGACAACCCAAAATGGATGCACATAAGGCTAAGATACTTCGAAAGGAGGAATTAGTCTAAAGTAGAACAAGTGTTTTAAATGGTGTTGCAAGTCTTGCGCTAGAAATAGCCTCGATTCATCTTTGAATACTTAGCATGATCATTTCAAGTGTTCTACGCGATGTTGCAAGTCTTGTGTTAGGAATAGCCTCGATTCATCTTCGAACACTTGGTATGATCATTAGCGGTCAATGATAAACAAATATGATACAAGGCCCCTAAAACCGAATCCTTTCCTTACAGTCTATTATTGTAATTAACTTCCAGTTCTCAAATCACACTCAAACTCAACCCCAATCGCATTTAATTTCTGCATAAGCTTCATTAAAGAACAACTAATCCACCCTGACTCCCTTGGGTTCGACCCCTACTTACCACTTACTACCCAGTAGTGTAGTCGCGAGTAGCGGACTTATAAATTCATTTGCACATTTGCTCTGACGACAAGCATCTGTCAACACTCTTAGCTTGAAAGTGGCCTAAGCCTTCGCACTCCCTACACTGGATTACTTTGCATTTATCACCCTTGAACTCGTTGTTGTTCTCTCCAGGCCCGTTTCTCCTCTTCGACTTTGCGAGTTAGACGTGCATTGTTGTTCCTGAGTGGGTCCTCATCTATTCAGCCTTTTCACAATCCTTTCAAGGTTTTTGGCTATTATGGCAAGCTATTCAGACACGTCCTCGACGTTGTTCCACTCTTCAGTTACATCAGCCTTCAGTGCAACACATTTTACTCTCCTTCTTTGAAAATCATTTGGAAAATTTATCTCATATGTCCTTAGTGACCCCATGAGCTCGTCAAGCTTCATCTTGGTTATGTCATGCATTTCGTCAATGTCAGTCACCTTCATAGCAAATCTTTGGGGTATGGATCACAGAACTTTGCTAGCCATCCTCTCTTCCTTGATGGGTTTTAACAATGCAGCCGCCTCATTTGAGAGGTCTAGGACTCTTGCATTGAACTCAGCAATCGTTTCTTCCTCCTTCATTTTCAGACCCTCAAACATTGTAGTGAGCATTGATGCGCGTCATCTGACGCGTTAAACTTAAATTTATAATCTCCTGCGACTACTAGCAAGCGGTAAGCAGGGTCGAACCCAAGAAGATATTCAACTTAGGGTATGGAAGTTGTATCTGTGGACAATTAAAGAAAATGGGAGTTTTTAGTGGTGTGAGTGCAAAAGAGAAAAACACAAAGAAGGTTTCAATCAGGGAAGATATTCAACTTAGGGTTTCTATTGTGATACGTTTATCATAGACAACTAATGATCAAATTCCAAGTTTCTAAGTGTGGTTGTTCCGATAAAGGTAACAACCCTAAGTATCCCGTCAAAGGTGATACACCACAATCTAACCTGACAAAGGTGTTAGACTTCTAGATCTTTCCTAAACACAATAATCTGATATAGGTATTATTAAGCTTAGGAAAAAGTTTCCAGTATATATTAACGGTAAGAATTGGTTGTCAAACTAAGCTTTACGACAATGTTTCCACTTAATATAACAATTCAACTCATGGGATGAGCATCATGGGTAGTGATCTAGCGGTCATAGTCTTGGTCGAATGATCAAGAGGTCGACAGTTCGAACCCCCTTGGATGTACCGGCATAAGTTTGGGCTTGTCCATTCCTTGCTTATCATAGTGGAATTTAATTTTTTTTAAAATTCATGGGATGAAGAACAAGAACTAGTAAAACATGGAATTACATTAAGAAAAGAGTCACAAAACGTAGTCACAATAAACGAAACCCTAAACTGAAATAAGAAATTTAGCTACTAATAGTCATAACAAAAACACAAGGGATTTTGGAATGAAAGAAATAGAAATTCTTCTTTTCGTCGGAAGCTTCGCGTTCTCCTCCAGGTCTTCAAAATATGTAGAATCATGGAAACCCTTCTCCAAAACCTTAATTTATAAGTTTTTGGATCTCTAAATCTATCTTTGGGCCCAAATTTCCAATTCTCGGAACTGCTGACATCATCAATATGCTGATGATGTCATCGCCGCGCCCAAGGAAGACGTTACGGCTACTCCTTGCATTGACGTTATCGGTACTACCGCGCCCAACTTTGATGTTAGCACTGCGCTTATGTATTCCTTGGGCGCGATCCCCACTGACTTGGTTTTCCTTTTTCTGCGCAACAGTTCTGACTTCGACTCTCAATTAGACCTTCCAAATGACCTTGGATGCACTCGGTGTGAACTGGAGAGTTATAGATGATTGAGTCAGTTACGCATTGACATGTAGTTCATTTTGTATGATCAGTAATCAATTCCCAGCACTCCATCGAACCTCCGAAGGTCTGATCTGTCACTCTGGTGTTTTGGGCATGAAATGTCGTCTTTTATGCGCGTTTCCTCCTAGAGCTTCCGAAACACCTGAAATGAAAAACCATACTAAAAAGTAAATGTTCGCATATATCAATGTCGAAATAAATGGGCTTAGTTAGTTCGACGAGTCGTATAAATATAACTCATCAAGCATCTGTTTCCGAGAGTTCCTTACTTTATCTGTCCCTTCATTAGTTGTTCTGAGAATCTCCCATGCATCCTTGGCGATCTCACAATTAGAAATCAGCTTGAATACATTCACGTCCACGGCTGAAAAATTAGCGTTCATAGCTATTGAGTTCCCGACAGCAGTCTTGTCTTCAGTCTTAGTCCAACGCTCTTCAGGTTTTGGCACCACTCGTCCCTCATCATTCGTCATTGAAGGAGGGATATCTTTCCATGCCCTTTCGTCAAGAATTTTCAAGAATGCCTTAATCCTAGTTTTCTAGTAGCCATAGTTCGGCCCTTCTAGCAGTGGTGGTCCGCTGGTGTTCTGTCCTTCCTTCATACTCATCTTGAACAGAATCCGAATCACACTCTATGTGTTTAGTATCTGCTCTGATACTAATTGAAATACAGTTATCTGTTCAAAACTAGATCTAGGTGGTGTTTTAACGGAGACTAGAACACCTTAGCAAGGAGTATCCGAAATTAAAAACTGGCACACACGATGTAAAACCCAGTTCGACAACCAGCCTACTCTGGGGGGCTTCCCATGCTCTAAAGGGTAGCAAATCTTATTAAAAAGTTTAGAGCTATCGATGGTCTTACACTTACAATCTCCGGAATTTAATTGCCTAGCCTCTAACACTTCTTTCCATGATTTGCGATTTCGGCTCCCCCTCGATCCCCTGAGTTCGAGACTCCCTCCCGAACCTTGTTCGAACCTCTCCCGAAGTTCAGAAACTTCTTCCGAAGCTCAATGTCTTCTCCCGAAGACGGACGCGTTCTCCCGAATGCATAGCCACAAGCGGTGTGTGTACAGCGGTGTGTGTCCCACGGTCTATTCTGATCAGCACATTGAACAGACAGACTCAGTGCCGTCGACTTTTCGGTGAGAAAAGTTTTCCGGCCGATTGTTCCTCCTCTTATGTAGAATATGGGCGTGTATAACTTCTCCAACAACGATGCGGAATGAAAAACCTTAGCCTCGTATTTATAAGATATTTGGCTGGATTTCTTATTCGGTTAAGGATATCTTAACCACCAAGATACTTTATCTCCAAATATTTAGGAATATTTCCTAAATATTCTTTAAATCCAAATCTTCTTTCTTGATAAGCAAGCAAGTATCTTCTTCAAAATATCTTCGAGTATCTTCAATATTCGTCAATATACTCGAACCGTCTCAGATCTTTATGGCCGATATACTTGAATATTGGAAACTTCCTCTCGTCAGTTCTCTGCAGCGCATGAGTTCCAACTTCACTTGAACAACTCCTTGACTTCTAGCTTGAACACTCTGAAGTCGTTTTGTAAAAACTCATGCCACATATGAACAACAAAATAGATGTTATTTTGGCACTAGAGTAATTCATGTATACTACTCAGGGACCTTTGATCTTTGATTGCAAGGTAAGAGTTCACGACCGCTCAATCATCGTGCCTTTTAGCATGATGCTACGTCATTTCTGTAAATGATAAATTATTACGTTGCCAAAGCCCAACGATCGTGTAGCTAGCAAAATAAGAGCATAATTATTATTAGAAAGCGGACATGAAACAATATTGCTACGTACATTTTGGGTTTTGTGTTTGTCGAGTTTATAACGTAATCGGTATTAGTCATATTGTTCTTTTCAATTTTATGCTCTTGTGGACACTAAGGGAGGAGAGCGACATACCGATGAAAATCGAAAAGACATATTAGCACAAGCCATGCGGCGTCTCAACCAGCGTCTCAACCCATCCACTTTGAAGCATATTTTTTTAACCCTTGGCCTTGCTCACGGTAGAAGCCATCTCCGGTACCTCAACTCCTTTTTTTTTTTTCTCTTGGTTACAAAGTCAATAGGTTAGCCAACTCAACTACAACCCCACAAGCATCTTAGACCTCATTGGGTTCATGAAAAGTTTATGGTATGGAAAGAAAACTTGAGGAAAATTACAAGTTTCATGTTTAGTTTCCTACCATGAGTAAAGATCAAGTACAAAACATATTTTTAGTACAAAATGTAAAATTCGTCAATATCGAGTTATAATTCGTCGCCGAAAAACCAAAAGTATAACATAGTTCGTCAAGAATATTTTATAATTGATCATCGAGAAATTAACCAAATAACGAGATTTACTCTCATCCGTCCAACTGACCAAATTAAAAACTATACATATTTTTAATAAAAATATGTCATTTGCACCCGATACAGTTTCTTCTATCAAATATCCAAAGAAAACCAAAAAAAAATTCAATACAAAATTTCCTCTTGGTTTCCATTAAATAACTTTCTATCGCGTGAACCTATTTGATTTTCTTTGCACCTCACTTTCCATGATTTGAACAGAAGCACACAAAACTGGTCAAGTTTGTTACTCAAATTCGAATGATGTATTATTAGGGCAAACTAAAGTTTTTTAGTCACATTCGGCTGTATTCAGTTTCTCGCTGGACTTCAACCTCTCGATTCATCTCGTCGTTACAAGGTCTATCTCTCTATGCTACTTCATTTCATTCCCGCTGTTCATATTCCATGCTACCTCGTTCAATGTATAATTTAAGATGTAGGGTTTGGAGTTTTAATGATGGTCATTAGTAATTTCATCTTCCACCGTGGAGAAACTGAAGAGCCTAGAATTTGAGCCAACTCTTTTTGTTGGAGCAGTTAATAGTGGTGAGCTATCACATCACCACCTGCATAGGTGATCTACCCTGCAGCTGATTTGTTTTTAGGAACACAGTACAATAAACAAAGACTAAGCTAGAAAAATAGAAGCGAAAGAACTGCTGGCTCAAAGTATGCGATTCACCTCTTACTTATTTCGGTTCATGAGTCGGCAAGGCATCCTAATGCCTTTCCCCAGTATTTTAATAAATAAAGCTATATCCTTTTCTTTTCTTTTTTGGCTTTGGAACTGCTGGGGTAATAATTCTTTTAATGCAATCCTCCATGGTGTATTTTCCCTTATGGTTCATGGTGCTGCAACTCGTACAATATTTCTGATATGGCACTTTCTATGGCCCTTGAAGATATCATGAAAAATTTGGAAGCTTGTGTTGCGAAAAATTCCTATGGTTGTATCAAATGCAGATTATGTTACTGTAGATGCTAGAGCTTTGTCCAGTTGCCTGGTAACATTTGTTTTTTTAATGGTATCGTTTAATTCAATGCTGGTCTCATCATTTAATTCATTTCAATGTTTGGGATTCGGATTATAGTTGATGAAAGTCTGGATCAAAAGTTTTGAAAAATTACAATGCTTGAAATGCATAGTTGCCAAAATAGTTGAGGACTTTAAATTCTGGTTTGAGTCTGAGAAGCAAAATGAGAAATTGATAGTAGTTTCTTGTGCAATTAATCATTCTGGTCAATCATTCAGGGACTCCGACCTTCAATTTATTCCCAATCTTGAACAAGCTGAACCCCAGATTGACATGGCTCAGCGGGCTATGTATGTTTTCACTACCATTATTTTGATTCTTCTTTCTGCATCCAGTAACTCGCAAGTTCTTATTTAATGACTTGATTATTAACTTTTCAGGAATGAACAATTGTTTGCTGAAATGATAGCCGCGCCTCTCCCTGACGATGATGATGACTTTGACTTTGAGTAATTTGGAGATCAAGTCTAAAGATGTCTGTTTCATCTCGTGTCCTAAGATGAGGGTGACTTTGAGTAATTTGGAGATCAGCCTCACAGTGTCTTTACTTCCTTCATTTAGTTTCCGTTGTTTTACATAGGCACAAATTTGGATCGGATCGTAAAAATTCCGGTCATGTCGACGGTCCATATTTGAAAATATGAGGTCCGTAAATTTAAGGTAATCCGATCCGGTTCGGTCCACTTTTTACAAATAAAAAAATACGATCAATCGGTCCGGTCCGATCCATATAAACTCCGGTCTGGTCCGGTCCATTTTTTGAAAATTTCCGGTCCATCAATCCGAGCTGAACTGTAAAATTCCGGTACGGTCCGAGTCGGACGGGTCGTACATCCCTAATTTCACATACCTAGCTAGCAAGGAATGTTACTCGATAGGGAACGGTAACTACGATCCAACAAAGCTTTATTATTTTGTTATCAATAAATAAGCTATAAAATAGGCTGTAAAAAGTTATATAAAAAAAAACCTTTCCATTGACAATAATAAACCCTTTCATACACGTGATTTCCTATATGGCCTTGAACAACAATAATTAAAAAACGAATGGTTTACATGTACATAAAGAATTTAACGAATGAATTCATACACAGTAAATATATGCTTGCGCATTCTTTTCTCTCGAGTCTCACAGAATGATCATGTGTCTAGTAGCTAGTGGCCAGGTCCTCTCGGACTCGGACCAGACGCCAATCGTTGAAGCCAACCAGCCATTCGCAACCTTGTCTGCTCGTAAGCAGCAGACGCATAACTTTCCAAATAGTCCCCTCCATTAAAGTCCGGCTTCTCCAACAAAACTCTACTTGTAGCATCCACACGACCACTTAACTCTCCCATTACAACAGCCAACACTACAAGGATCACCACCAGAAAGGCACTGCTAGACCTCATATTCCTGAAAGTTTACTACTGATTAACTTTTTGTGTGTGTGTGTGTAACTGTGATGAGTGAGTTGTAAAGAGAGAGAGATAATGTTATTGTACTGTAAGAGGTTGTTGGTGTGTGTGTCTATTTATAGTTGCTGATATGTGGGTGAGAGTTTTTTTTGGTCAACGGACATCTTGACTAGGTACAAGCAGTGTATAGTTATTGAATGAAGAAATGTCCGATGAAAGATTTTGATTGATTATTATTCAAGTTCAACAAGTTTGTGTTTTCATATTGCTGGCTGTGTGTGTGTGTGTGTGTGTGCGTGTTGAAATTTTACACAAAAGTTGAATCAGTCGCACACCAACATCAATCAATCTCCTCCAATTTGATACCCAACAACCTTCAGCAGGTATACGTGAAAGATAATTAACATCCCAGGGCACTCGTTCGTCGTGTGATCAAGTTAGACTCTTATAATTAAAGAGTCTGTTTTGACCATTTTTTGATCTGCAAGGCACGCTTAATTGAATTGTCTCTGCACCATGCATGACATGTCTGAGGACGTATATACTTTAATTTAAGAATTTACTGTCAAAAATCATATAATTGAATTAAATATATTTTTTTGATACACTTTTAAAATTAAATATTTAATTCAACCTACTTTACATGCATATCAAAATACTCCAATAAAATAATAATAATAATACAAACATATGCATTTGTCATAGACACCAAGTAAAAGTAATGAATGTTGAATTTTGTCGGTCAATTATTTTACATTTGACTATGTTGTGGTCAAACTTTTACTATTTCAAACAATAAAGAAACGTTTTAGAGTGAATTTTTTATGGCCATTTTAGCCCTCCTCAGTTTCCGAGTAATTCCCGAGCATTTTCATTACATCAAATTTCACTAAAGTTGGAGCGAACGAGTAACTGATTAATTTCCATTTCCGGCAGTTGGGAGTCCCGTGTATCGGTTTCCTCGACACGGCGAAAACTGAAAAGACTGGTATATTGTTGCTGGGGTATGTTTGACTATTTGTGTTGATTAGTTTGCACCAACAATTTGGTTTGTTTTGGGGTTTTTTTTTTAATCAGCAAATTATGCCCAGGACCTGTTCGATGAAATGCCTAGCTAGTGTAGTAACAACCAAGTAGTAAACACTAATGACACTCTTCGTGCTATATATGATACAGGGTTGGATAGAGGAGTGTTCAAATGAGGACATCCAAATTTGGTAAGGACGTAGGGACAAATCTCATCCATTAGATCATCATCCATCTAACCCCCCGTGCTTTGTGGGTGCGCCACGTGTCCAAGTACCCAAAATCCAATAAAGCAAATAGTAAAATCCCACTACCAAAAAGCAAACAGTAAAATCCACTACCACATGTGACACGTGGCAGCATATGGATCATTGGATGAACCTCATCCAATGGCCCAGATTAGTCCCTACACCCTCACCATAAGACCCGTCCTCAATTGAACGCCCCCCGGGTTGGATATTTCGCATAGTTTCATTTTCATTTATACAATGTGTGTTGTCACTTGTGTGTTCATGATCGAACATTATGTATCTTATATTATTTTCGCAGGGTGCTGCCGGGAACTTTCTTTAATATTGACTTTAGATTTTCTGCTAATCATGTCGGAAGATGGAGTTAGTCAAATTTATTGAATTGGAATTGGAATTGTTCTCTCCTTTGACCTGGTATTACAGACAAGTGTAGTTATCAATTCTCAATTTATATATGTACCTAGTCTAGGAACATATAGAAAGTCGCATTGACCATTTCATCTTAGATGAGTTTTAAATGTCGTAATAACACGATCTTGCCATCATTGTTCGTATATGCACGCTAAATGGAAAGTTAGACAATAATTAAAAAAGAGGTCAGGTGGTACTTGAAGACATGAACTGTAGTATTTTTAAATGCCCTCATGCACACTAATCACTACCTCATCATTGTCTGAATTTTTCGCTATCTCTATGCATTAATGGCTTACCCATACTTTTCAGCCAAAGAAGAGGTCGTTCCATGTGTGGCTCAATAGTTTCCTGAGGAGTTCCAGCTGAAGCTACTATCGGGGAGAGTCCGGCACAAGTACTGTGTTTTCGCCACAGATAAAAGTGTTTGTAATGCCACAGGATTTTTTTGGAATGTATATATTTTCATGTTCTCGCCAAGCCTTATTAATAACATATCAAATATCAGCTGAAACTTGAGTAAAATCTCCAGGACCTTTTTAATGGGGGACCTAAAATGGTACATAGAATATAAGTTCATTTCCACGGTCATATATATCAATGTACAGATGGTAGAATGTAGAAGTAAACTCGTAAAGGATACAACTAGCTTTTCTAAGAGAACAAAGTAAAAAGCCACAGGTTTTTTTGTTGTTGTAACTAGTAAGATGTCAAATGCCAATCAACTGAAGGGGATGCGTCGCATCTTAAGCTAGCTAGCAAGGTGGCTGGGACAATTGTTGAACATGGTGTGCCACATGTATGCTCTAGAGAGAACCATCTCAAGCTCCTGATGCGTCCAGTTATTAGTAGGAAGGTGCTGAAGAAACATCACCATCTCTTGAAAATCAAGCTTCAGAAGCTTATCCGACCACTGAAAAAATATAAGTGGAACGTTTAGAACTTTTAATATTCCGTCTTGACTAATTCCTTGGCTTATCAAATAAGTGTCCACTAATTGTGAATCAAGAAAATTGGGGAACTATAAATGTTGAGTTCTCTCATACAGCATGGAAACAAACTTTAGGACGAGCATTGAAACAGCCATCTCACCGTTAGAAGGAAACTGGCAAATATATATACAAGAAAATCAGGTAATGCATCTCCTTCTGCGAGGTATGTGTCCCAGAGACGTGTAACAAGACCGAAGGGGATCTGTCAATGGAAGATAAATATTATAACATGCAACATCAACAAAGAATATGCTTGTCAAACGATATTAATCTACTGTAATATGACACAACTCAAGTACAAGCATTTTAAACATTTCATAAGATACCTCTCGTATTAGAAGACAATTGAACCAGCGGAATGCAAATTGAAGAAATTCAAGGCCTTGATCTTCAATATGCCTTGACACCGGCTCTGAAATAAGTGAAACCAATTCCCAAAATAGTGAAATATGACAACTACCCTTAAGCGAGACATTCTGAAATACAAAATACATTGTGGAAGAGAAATAAAGTACTGAAGTAGATCAAATGCTATAAAGCCAATGGGCGATTGACTTTCCACCTACTGTGGGTACAATGACAACTAGCCTCAAAGGAACTTCTATCTGTACTGTTTAGTGTTCCCTTGTCATAATTTTTTTCAGTCTGGGAATTCTATGATTTTTTTTTCTTCCCAAATGAAGTAAATGCGGAGAGAAACAGTGGATGTACGTACCGTCAATCCGCCTCACCAGTTCCTTCAGTTTGAAGACAAGCCTTTGGATTCCCGGCTGAGCAAATGTGTAATGATCTTGCATGCCGTCGAGAAGCTTTGAAAGACACCAGTAGCAGTCAGCTTCTACATTGGTGATATTTTCAGTTGTCAAATCTGTAACTGACCAATTTCCTACACTTCCTTCTAAATACTCTGACAAGAAGACCACCAGGAAGGGCGTAACAAGATCATTTATCCCCTGAACATACCCGCTAGCAGGATGGCGAATCGCCCTGAAAAGTAGCAGTGATCAAATGCTATTGAATTTGACAGGGTATCACGATGCTATATATAACTCATCACAATAAAATCAAAAGAAACAGATCCTCAAGTAGTCATAGGTCAGACAGGATAAGGTCCCAGCATCATGTGAAATTTCAAAAAAAAAAACTGAAATACATCACTTGATAGGGATATTGAAAAGCACTCCTGGCATAAGTTGATAGACTGTCTGGCCAACCGAGAGACTAAAAGTGAACATAAAGCTCTCGAGTGCTTATGGTCCATCTTCTACAGGTTCATTATAGCATACGAAGGCTATGAACCATTGACAGAAAGGAAACAGTGGAAGTTCTAACCATGTATATAGGATGCGTTCAAGTGATTTTTGTATTTGACTTTGCTGAAAGAAAGCGACATCAGGCACTGTTCTGGGGCAGTCGACAGAAATCTGATGGAAAAATAAGCATTCGATATTACTCTTCATTAGGTCTGATATAAAGATCATCACACTGAATGTAAGATACAAATGAAGCTTGGACAACACATTACTGCAGTCTGCAATGAAGTACCTGGCGTAGCATGTTGATCTCATCATCTGATCGTTCTGAATCTGGAATGTCATAATATTGAGCGACACATTCAAGATACTCAAGGCGCTTCCTTCTCAGAACTCCCTCCCTTCTATCTGAATTAGGTGGTGCATATCCCTGTTGTCAGTTAATTTTTAAATTCAAACAGCATCAATCATCATTAACTGAAATTATACTCATAAGATATAGGGTGTGTAAAATACAAAGCCCGTTCCAAATGACAACACCACAGTGTTACATTGGAATATGGGTCCACGAAGGATGAAATACTGTTGAAATAATATATCACTAAACATATCTTAGCAGAGTCTTAAGGTAAAACAAGAAACAAAGAAATATATTAAAAAAAATTCTTATTTCAGACTACTAGAAAAGTAAATAGTGAAGATATTCTCCCTAAATTCTCTGTTTATCAAAGAGCAACTGGAGTTACAGAAACATACAATAAGTTCTAGGTCAGTGACTTATTAAAATCTCTGTTACATTCACGTCGTTTTAGCTTTTCATTGTTTGTTCAATATTACTTGTTGTTCTTGTTCTAGGAAAATTTGTTTCAATTGACTCATCTCACCAGATAGATGCACGCCTAACAGTAGTAACCAACATAAATATTGACTGTATTGTGGTAATCACATAAGGGTGCAGAGTATCATACACAAACACAAATGAACAAAGACAAACATAGATGAATAGAGCAATACGAAAGAATTCAAAAGCAGTACCAAAAGACAAGTGATAGTATTTAATCAATAAAAATTAAAATTGGATGGTCACAATATTTTGGCAGTCATGATATACTGACCATTATCTATTGACATGCTTTTGGCAGAAAACAAGGTCTTTTCATGCTAAGCACTCTACGCTCGTCTAACAAAATACATACATGCATACAAAAGGACATCAGAACTTTAAGCACTTGGGTACCACTAGACAACTGCATAGAGCCCTACATATGACAGGAAATATCGATGGCCATGAGCATGAGCTTACTGGTTTAATGTCAGTAGAGATCTTGAGTTTTGACTTTGTACACAATTTCAAAATAGTTCTTTGATGCATTTTTTTCTAGAGAAACGATATCTTACCAGAAGGAGCCTCCAAACAGTGGGCCGCATATATGGTGGTACACCACTCCAAGCCAAAGTCCGTATTGTCTCTGCAGAACAACAATAAATCAGAAACTTATAATATGTTTTACTAAAATTAATGTTTCTAAGTTAGCATGCTTATGATATGATAAAGGCATGTGAAGTCACAATGATAGTACAAGTCAAGAGTCATATGGGTAATAAGATCTTCAAAATGTTTGAACATTGTAAAGCGCAAGCTAAATCAAGAAGCAAACCTATGAGCAGACATATAAGGTAAGCTCTACATGTTGTCACTGACGCTGAAGCTGTATGTACTGCTCTAGTGTATATTTTCCAGTGGCGAACAATCATAAATTTAATTTGCTATGAGGATAGAGACAAAACAGAGAATATATTGAGTATAGCTCAATGTAAGACAGTCAAATTAAGTAGGCAGGTAGCTATCAAATTCTAAGAGTATACTTCCAACACTTATGCTTCACAGTGACTATTTGGAGCTAGTCTCCAGCTTAGTGAACTCTTACTTGAGAAGTCATACAGCTAATTATCAGTCTCGAGAGTTAACTACAAGGAACTACATAAACATTATCCAATGCACCTAGTATGACTGTCGGGGCAGACAGCTCCTTCGTGAACTTCATAACTCTTGCAGAATCTGTAGCTCTAGCTCCCATAGAGGACTTGTGCACCTCTTTGGAAGTGCTCTCTGTATTTGAGTGCGAGGGTTTTATTTTACTCATAGCTGCATTATTATTTGAAATACTTGTACTCTGGACTTCTTCCTGCAGTTGGACACAAAGTTTAAAGCTCCGGAGCTAAGTCCCTAACTCAGCCAAGAAAGGGAGTATTGATACCATACATGGTAGAGTCATATAATAAGTACCTCGGATTTGTCTGAAAACTCATTATGGAATTCATCATCTGAGTAACTCTTGAGATCAACAGGAGTAGTTACAGGGTCAGCGGAATCCAATGGGTCAGACCTTCTACTCAATAAAACTTTTCCAGGGAAGGTGCGGCCCTTGAGTAGTCTACTCAAAGGAGAAGCAAAGTTAGTTAGAATCTAAATTAAAAAAAAATGAAAAAGCAAAACTGTAATTTCTATGAAAAATGACTAATAAACAATACAATCAAAAGGTTGATCATACTATTAGCATCAATGCTCATTCTTAGTAATCACCAGAAAATAATGTAAGACCATGTCAAGCGAAATAAAAAAAAAGTAGCGCCACTGGTATTTTATGACGAGCATGCGAAAATGGAAATCTCACTGGATCCTCCGATCTCACATCAGCGAATCCGAAATTCAATCAGATGCACTGACTCAATCAATCTAACACACGTCTAGATCTAAATCAAAGGACGCAAGTAAAGCACGCAACATTGGAAAACGAAATCGCGGCACTGAAAGCAAAAGAGAAAACTGTGGAGTCCGAAAGGGTTTACCCTTGGAAGTTTCGGAGGGTCTGATTGAATCTGGAATCAAGGCTGCTGCTGCTGCTGCTGCTGCTGGTGGTTGTATCAGGTTGTGTGCGGTTGGAATTCATTGTCGTCGCGCAAAGAACATCGTCTCTCTCAATCTCTGTCTGCTGCTGATCATCACCGACGAGATTTGATTACCGACTGCTTCAACCGAATCTGGAAATTGTATACACATTTTATTAATTTTTCTTTTTTTAAATCTCAGCTTTATTTTTAACAAGTACTCATTTCATTTTCAACCCATGGCTAAGGAATTTCATACTTTATTCAAAGAAAAAGATTTAGGTGCAAAGAAAATACTATTGATGAACTTTATCGTCCTTTTGGTTTCTCGACGAAAAATTATAATTCATTGTGACGAATTTGCATTTTGCACCACACCTGATCTTTCCTCCTTATACAAAATACCATTTGTTTTTAGGAATATGAATACAAATACACTGTCCGTTTTTTTTATTGCTTACAAATGCACTTACTCTTACAAGATGTAGGATATCATTACAGGATACATCACACCAGATTCATATTTGTATTATAACAAAAAACGATGGGAACTGCGTGAGTGTAATGACACCTGACTACAAGTCCAGAGATGATTTCTTCCTCTCGGGAGTATTTGACCTGTGCCACGGCTCATGATTTACTATGTTGAGATGATAATGGTCGGTGTAACACGTTGATGCACTGATTAGCTAGAGTCGTTTCCCCATACGTTGTCCCAACCACCAACCGGAGCAGCCTTTGGCTGTTCAGTGGAGTGTTGTTGATTCACATTGGCATATCCCGGACCAGGAAGTTGGAGATTACCAGGAGGTCCGTGCGGCTGCTCCACCTTTCTAGGTTTTGTTCTAATGCCAAGAAGCCTTAATACAAATCTGGCCAACTCACCGTACAACATCCCAGAACGGTCAAAGAGCTGCAATGAAGAAGTTACTCGTGTCAATTTACCCCTAAATTGCTGCAATCTTAAATACCATCAATAAGTAAATTACTCTACCACAAAAATATAATCTCAAGAGAGTATATGTTGCTCATTGAACCTCGCAACAAAGCAGCCACATATAAATATAACTGGAAAGTGTAATAGGTTGCCCATCATAACGCAAAACAAAGTGCAACTTCGATATTATGACTCTAAGCTTATGAGAAAGAGAAGGCTCAACATTCATCTTTTGGTTTTTCATTGCATATCATGTAAAGTTTCACTTGAATGCAGGTCAAGTGGCAAAAGCATACATATTTTAACCTAGAAAGCATTTTCTGACTACGTACTTCGAAGAACGAAATTTTAAGTGCTCATTTGTAACCAGACACTACAGAAACAGAAGCTAACCGGCTAAAACTTACGAAATTGGATTTCAGTTTTAATGTCAAGAAAATACATTGATAGTATATATTACTGAGTTGAGCAAGTGAAACATTATATAGAGAGCTTATCTGCATTCGAATTAGATGATCTTCACAGTGGTAGATCTGCTGTTACAAAAATCAATTACCTGCAGAAGCGCTGACATAAACATATGAACAGCTTGTGTATTTTGGTCTACGAGAATCGATATCCGACCAAAGAAGTTAACCACGCCTTCCATCTGAATAAGAATGAAACATAATTTTCATTATTCCGCGGTTTCATAGAATTACATCAGCATATATCAGATAACTGAAAGAAGATAAGGCAGTACAGTCCAAACTTGCAATCAACGTCAACAAAGGCCAGCAAAAGACTAGGCAACTAAAGCCATTGCTTTAGCCTCAGCCAATAAAAAAAATACAGAAGCAAAAAGGGCCCTTTTACCAATTATAGGAGGAACTAAACCCGTGCTTCCTCACTTTTATAAGGTTAGAAATTAACACATTGTTTTTTTCAGTAATAGATAGATGTGTGACCAAAAAGGCTACATTATTTTTGTTTCTCTAGACATTTCCAAGTCTCAAGCTGGCTGGCCCTGAACATCAACAAAAAATCATTACTGAAATTCTAACTGCATTTACATAAACTGAGTGCAGCCTCAGCAAGTGAACCAAAAATATTTTCGGCATCAAAATTCAAACTATCAAAGTGCAGCTCTGCCAACGATAACAAGAATATAACAAATGCTGCATGCCATAGTAGCTTGTACGCATATGACATAATTCAGCTCGAATAGGAAAAGAGTTCTCACCCTTTTACCCAAAGACGAAAAACATGAACTATTAAATTGTTGCGGAAAAAAGACTAATCAACTAAATTGGTCGAAAAAAGGTATAACGTCCTCAAAGAAGACAGATGACTGGCGATCATGCTAAACATGTTAAACCATATTCCACAGGAGAGCTTTATGAAATACAATTTTAATCCCATATTATACAATGTAAAACAATCTCCATCGCAGTGCAACTACATCAAGGCAATGTTTGAGTCTGGGCAAGTACGTTCAAGGGTGGTGAAAACATTGAAAACAAAGGAAAAGCAAACATGGCGTTGCTGAAAGATAAACTAAAATACATTAAAATGCTTATAAATTTATTGAAGTCGAAAGCACGTATGATATCAATACCTCTAAATATAAGAAAATTTTATGGAAGTTCAAAAAATCATCAATCAAATTATTATAATATCTGACTGATTGAAGCCTTATGTTCTAAATAATATTCCATAAAAAACTCAAGACTGACCACTCGAAGAAATGACATCCAGAAACCAGGGGGCTGTGATGGTTGGCCATATGGATTATTTGGATCCTGAGCACCGTAGGGGCCTCCCATACCACCACCCATTCCATATCCACCCATAGGACCTCCAAGACCGCCGCCATACATTCCTCCTCCATACATGCCTGAAGATCCATAAAGACCACCGCCTAAACCTCCTCTGTTATACATGCTGCTACCATACATTCCTCCGCCACCATACATTCCTCCGCCCCCATACATTCCCCCAGTTCCGATGGTTGATCCATAACCCCCACCAATGGTTGATCCATAACCCCCATATCCAGAATTTAATCCTGCATTAAAAAAAACAATCAACTATGAAAAATGTTTTCAATAACATAGGATGATATAGGACATCATAATCTACAAATTCATCAAATGACCTCCATAGCTGCTAGCTCCATAACCAGTGGTTCCGTAACCCTGCTCCCAAGGTCTTGTTGGCATGGGCCTGCCAACTGTGTTTGCGTTAACAACAGAAGTTGTATTGGTAGGCACTATTTCTCCTGGTCTTGCAGTTCCTGAAGCCTCAACGACGTCACTAGTACTACCAGGAGTCGGGGGCTTAAAAGGAGCAGAGCCTGATGTACCTCCTGCTTTCTCCCAAGGTTTCGGTGGAGGGACACTTGCTGTTACCATGAAAAACAGATTCAGAATAAAAAAAGATTTATTCCTAGACACAAAGCACTTGCTAAACACTATCTTGATAAACATTGAACACTTAGAAATTCAAGCATATCAGGTTTCATTTGTGGTACATGTTTCCAACAGATCTATACATCCGGATCTATTATGCAAAAAATCATACAGCAACAACACAGCTTAGAAATTCGCTACCTTCCTCGCCACAACCCAGTTCTCCAAACCCACAGAGCAACCAACCACCTCCCAACCATCTCAAACCTCATCAAATCAATAATTCAAATCATCAAACCCTAAATCTATCTGATTCCAACCAACATAAACAACACCCCGGAAATGGAACCCGGCACACGAATCGACAACAGTTGCGTTCACAAGGATGAGTGGAATCGAGAGGGCGGCAAGACTAACCTGGAGGATTCGCGGCCATTACGCGATCCGAATCGATAGAGAGAGAGAAAATGTTCGTTGGGAAGATGAATTTCTCGGCCTTTTCTTCCTCCGGTGCGAGCTTGATTTTTTGTCGTTTATCTCGTCGGTTCTTAAAAACAATAGGATAACTGATAACGTCAACCCGGTGGATCCTCACACGAACGGTTTGACCTAAATCTCAATTGGACCAGTGTTTGAAGTCATTTCTACTGGTTTGATTTGTGTATTGGGTTCATATATTTCATATTTGTAAATTGTAACTGCGTTAACCTGTTTTTTTTTTTCCAACCAATCAAAATCTTCGATTCAATTACATTAGTCGGTAGTAGAAGGTAGGATGAGATATCGAAATTTTTGAATATTCACTACGTATTTGTAATATCTTTACAGATACAAAATGAACCGATAATTTGAGTTATCGTGGCTGGCTTGATTTTGGTTTGATTATCAGATATAATATGTAATATTTGGACCAAATAATAATTGGATTGGTATCTGGGGTAATAATGTAATATAGTCAATTTTCAACAACAGAAAATACAATTCGTCAATACCTGGGGTAATAATGTAATATGGTCAACTTTCAACAAAAGAAAATAGCATTCAGTCAATACCAACACCTTAATATATATTATATAAGGACAAATACAAAATGGAGTGTTGAATTATTATCCATTTTTAATATTTTGTTCGAACTATCCAAATTTTCAAAAAGGTACCGAACTACCAAATTAAAACACTAATATTGTGTAACCCCGTTAACGATTTTCGTAACGCCGTTAGATAGAGTTAGGCTTTAGATAATAAAATTTTAAAAAAGATAAAAAAAATTAAAAAATGTTCTAAAAAATTATAAAACTTCAGAAATTGCAAAATTTTATAAAAAAAATGATAATACATTGGAAAATTCAGAAAAGTTTTAAAAAAAAGTTAAACAAATTCAAAAAAAGCAATTTTTTATTAATTTCCGACAATTTAAAATATATACAAAAGATGAGGAAAATTAAAAAATATATAATTTTTATGAAAATGAAATTAAATTGAATAAAATTATTTAATAAATAATCAAATAGGATATTTTATTTTTCAATTTTTTTTATTCAGTAAGGTGAAAGTTTGATCTTCCTTCCATTACTTTCAATTTGATTATATATTAATTAATTTTTATATAAATTAAATTTCTAAAGTTTCAGAAAAGTTATAAATTTTTCTAAATTTCCTAATTTAATTAAAATTTTCGGAAACTAATAAAAAATTACATTTTTTTAAAACTTTTGAAAATTTCTGAAAGTTTTTAAGTTTTATAAAAATTTAAATTATTTATAAATTTTGAATTTTTCCAATTTATTAATTTATATTTTTTATACAATTTTATTAAAAAATTTAGAACATTTTTTAGTTTTTTAATTTTTTCCAATTTTATTAACTAACGGTGTTAACGAAATCCTAACGCCGTTATGAAATCTTTAACGGGGTTATATAATATTACTGTTTTGGAAAATTACTGATAGTTCAGCCCCTTTTTTGACCTTTTTGGAAATTTGGATAGTTTGGACAAAATATTGGAAATGGACGGTAGTTCACTACCCCATTTTGTATTTTTCCCTATTATATATTAATTGCTTTCAATACTATTCTATGCCATTGTTATGAGTTTCTCTACAATTTACCGCCTTTGGAAAGTCATGTTTTCAAAATAGGCCGCTTGAAACTCGAATATCCAGATTGTCCAATTTTTATTAAAACATGTATTCGGGGAATCGGTATTAAGTATTTTTTTTTATCAATACCGGTTCCTGAAGACCCGATTTGTTACATTTCGACTAATCCCAGTCCCCAGAAACCGATATGATATGCAAATGCATACGTGACTGATTTGGGTCCTACGTGGACCAATGAACCCATTATATCAATCCACGTCGAATATCAGTTCTAGAGGAACCGGTATTCTAAAAACCCTAGCCCCGTTATATATTCCACGCCCGACACAACCCGCGTGCAGCCTCCTCCTCCTCCTGTCGTCGAATCGATCATCATCATCTTCGATCGACAGATACACGACCGGCTTAATACCCTTCTCGTCTATCGCCGACATCATCACCTGAGCTTCGTAACCGAAGCTATTGTGTTGCTTGCGGAGTGGGTTCATGAGATTTGTAAAAGCTCGTGTACTAGTAAAAGTTGACCGACTTTAATCTCTGCAGCAAGGCAGTCGTACGCTGAATCGACATATGCTCCGAATGATCTTTCTGTAGGAAATCTGACTTACTCTGTCGAAGCCGCTTGATATTGAACATTATTGTTGATGATTATCTACATACCGGTTCCCGAGGAATCGGTTTAAACGTTGATGCCATGCTAGCACAAATAGGGTTCATTATGTCCACGTAGGGCAATATGGATATTCAAATTTCCCAGGAACCAGTACTAATTAAAATGCTTAATATACCAATTTTCCAGGAACCAGTACTTATTAAAATGGGGCATCTAAATATTCAAATTTTCAAGAGAGCTATTTTGGAGAGATGAGTTTCAAATTGGTGCAAAAATAGAGAAACTCCATTGTTATCTTTATCTCCCTAAATTTGTCAGGATTTTCGCAAGATCTTGATATTCCAAAGACATTTTTGCAATAAAATATTTCGAACAATTTTTTAAAGGAAAATGTAAATGAATAATATTGCCCTTTTACAACAACAAATTTTTTTTTTTTGATATTGGGTGGATAGAACAACTAGAAACATTGCAATGTTTACATCTCTCGACTTCTAAAGGTTTACATCTCTCGACTTCTAAAGCACATGCCACGTTCGACATATTTACTATGAATCCGCACACATCCACCTAATAGCACCTCCACGAGGGATGTAAGGATACAATCATCTTAAGATGGACTCCTTAACCAACAAATCACAGTGTGGTTATAACAACAAAAATTCAAACCACTATAATTTTTGAATTTTAGTAAATTCTGTTTATCGAATACTTTGAAAAGAATGTGTGAGATAGTGTTTTTTTTTTTTTTGATAATGTGTGAGATGGTGTTGTATCTATGAATTTAGCAGTATTTGCATCAAAAAGGCCACAGGGAGAGGATTAGAAAAGTACAAAATAATTTGTAGGCTGAACACTGTAGCTGATTAAATTTGTTACATGTGGCAGAAACATGCTTAGGACGAATTCAATAATTTGCTTAAAATACTCAGTAGCTTGTCTCAAATTAAATGTTCATCAGACTAATTGATCATAATAATTAGATTTGTTTTGATACCCTTATATAGGCCTTGACAAACAGCCATACGGGTCGAAGACCCTAGGTCCACCTGAGATTCGAATGAGCCCCCCGTATCTGAACAAACCCGAGGTAAGCCTTTCTCAGATCCGAATCCGTCTACCAAAAGGTCGGGTAAAAGCTTCGTTTCTTGAGCTCGAGTAAAATTCTCGGCCTGATACAACCCGAGCATTATTACATAAGTGGTAAGGGAAGAGGCAAGAGCAAGACTTCTTATTATCACCTGTCACTCCTGATTCTTTAATATGAGCGGTGTGTGACATAATGAGAATGAAAGGTTAAGAATAGATTCTTGAATCTATGTAGTGTGGATTCATTTAATCCAATACACGCCAAGTATTATAACCATGGAATATAATCTCACATCGTCGAATGACACAAAAAGTATTGTGAAAATGCATATATATTTTAGAGTTCATTAAAAGTCAACTCACAAATGTTGGATTGTGCAGTAAGCCCCACATCTGTTGGCCCACTAGCACGTCTAGCATAACTGGACTATTCCATAAGAAGCATTCAATTCAAAATTCAGAGTCTTATTTTCTACGCGATTGATTTTGTGTGAATTGTGCTTAAGATTACAATATTCAGCCTTTTAAGGTTAAATAGTGCAAGGCGGAAGCACCCAAGCTTCGACATTAAGTGATAATAATTTATTTACGTGGGTGACAATCTAAATTCATATGGGACCAGTCATGAGAATTAAGTTAAACTCACTAAACAATCTGTCCCACATTACCAAACGCAATGAAATATTATTGGTAGATGGGTATTGAACGTTGTATTTTTAGTACAAGTCAAAACAATTTATAATGACCGGTAAGTACCGGGTCGTCCAAGGAGCAATTGTAAACCTAGGATCACTATTCAATTTTACTCAATATGTCTATTTCCAATCGGTTGTGAGAAATGTGATTGTCAATTGTCAAATAATGATTAATGCAATGTAAAAGGTTGTTTTCAAGGTTTTCAAAGGCGCTCCTAGGGTACTACTTCCCTCCTTGGTGCATTCGACTCTTAACGGTTCAATTTCATGCAAGAATGAATAATGTAAATGTTAGATTAAGGCGTGTCCCTATTAAATCAAATTCAATCGCTAGATGTTGTTATTCGATTCAAGGAAAAGACACCTCGCACGTGAGCTTCAATCGCTAGATATTGTTAGCTCACATCCTACTCTAGGGCTCTCAATCATCAACGCTAGTTGAGTGATCGATAACCAATGAGCGGTTTAAGATCAAGCCTATCTCAATGCCAAGATGGGTCACGCTAGTGATCACCACCTAACAAGGGTGAATCTACTTCGTTCTAGAACTCTTAGTCTCGTTCGCTAGAACACTCAACCTCAAATTCATGTTTCTAGACCACTTAGGCATTTTATCAAACACTAGGTGGGCATAGAATAGACATTTAGTCCAAGTAAATTCACAAATCATAACAAGTATTCATTCATGCATATAATCAATGGGCAATGAGTTTCATACACCAAGGAGGTCCATAGACCCCTAGAAACTAATGGACTACTCACTACTCAAGTTCATAGACAAACAAAAGTAGTGTTGTTACAAGTGAAATGAAGAAAACACAAAGAAGAGTAAGGATTTAGAGTGAAGGATCCCCCTATATCCTTAGAGTGCTTTGATTTGGTGAGTTGATCTTCAAAACCCTTGAACTTGTCTCCAAAAACCCTCCAAAACCCTTGATAATCGTGCCCAAAACGAAACTTTCTATTTATAGCCCAAGTATAAAAATCTGTCTTTAAATGGCCAACCGGCCGGTTGAGAAATGTGAGCCGATTAGCTCATTTCTCTGAGCTTTTCAACCGGCCGGTTGGGGAAAATCTGGGCAAAACATGTGAGCCGGTCGGTTGGGAAATGGCTCTCAAACGCTCGATTTGTCTGAGTATTTCAACCGGCCGGTTGGGGGCTGGCTTTGGGCATTTTCTGATCAAAAAGCTCGATTTTCTTGAAGTTTTGAGCTTTGGGCCTCGTCTTGACGCGATAGCTGCTTTTAACCTGGAATGTAAGAATAAGGGTCAATGAGCATCGAAATAACACCGAGAATGGACCAAAACTCTTCGCGAATGTGGAGCAAAATAGGTATAGAATTCAACTCATCAAAACACTCCACACTTAGAGTTTGATCGTCTCGAGCAAACAATAAAAACCAGTCTAGACGAAGCAAAGATGAGTTGAAAAGATATTCAAGATTAAAGCTTGGTTATTAGCAACAAAACTCCTTTTCGTAGGTGTTACGAGTGCATTTAGCGTATGCACCAAGCCTTTAAACCCCTAGGCTACCCTAGTGGACGAGTTATAGTCTCGTGAGAGTTTTCAGAAAAGGGAATACTCACAAATCCCACATGCATTTATCCCATAAGAGTGAAAACAAGAGTGTTTAACAATTAAGGCATGGGTTTCTCAAAATCGACTTCACATCCCAAGCTAGCATCACAATCACTATACATTTCAAGAGAGTTTTCAAACCGTTTAAGATCACATGAGGGTGCACATTCAAGAAAGTCAATACTAGAGCTATCAAGTGCCTAACCTAGAAGTCTATTCATTTTTGAAACAAGGCTATTGAAAAATGGTTAAAGCTTTTTGCATAAAAATGTCGATCGATTACCTATGCTACCTAGGGCTAGTCCACGGGCTTACGATATAAACTCATTTCCAAGTTTTAGACGTTAAAGTCATAATCCATAAGGAAAGAGGAGTTTGACAACAAGAGTTCTTAAAACAAGCATAAACCAACCGATAGCTTACGTGAAATCACAAGGTTCGTCCCAAAGCTCAACTTGCTAGCACACAATGCACGTGGTGAACTCACACATATAAGAGATGATGGAGGGGCATAAAGTCAAGTTTAAGTGTTTTTCTTTTCTTTTTTTGAAATGGCCTTTGGCCTACAAATGCTTTCGAGGGGGAACTTTTCTTCCTAACCCCCGGCATTTGTATCATTTTTTTTGAAGCAAAACTTCTCGTGATCATCGAGAGAGTTCTTAGTCGGGGCTTTGCCCTCTTTGACCATGTAATTAATTTATTTATTTTTGAATGGGGCCTATTTTTCCCCCTCTTTTGACTCCACACTTAAAACTTGACAATATGCCCAATGTGAATATGGAATGTGCGAGAAACAACCACAAGCAAGGCACGAGGCAAGAGAACTAAAGTCACCTAAAAACAACCGGGAGGTTTAAGTTTTCATGAAGATTTTAAATTGTGCTTGCTAAAAACTCTTCAAGCATGCGCGAAAAATACTTAGATTTCTAGATAGGCACAAGATAGCAATGAAAATTGATTCACGAGAATGTGCATTCAATAGAGCTAGCTTGGTTTTAGACTCTAAATCATGTAAAAGGGAATTGTAAGCTAGATGTGACTTATAGAAGTTGAGAATTGATAATCACAAGCTTTTAGTAGTATAACACTCAAGAAAAGTAGGGATAAAGCGTGATGCAAGTGTTCATTTTTAAAAAGTATGCATGGTATAGCATGTGAATTATGCGCCTAACCCAAACAACACTCCACACTTAATTAATGCTTAGTCCCTAAGCGCAAGAAATGATAAAATGTGATAAAGGCGCAAGGAAAAACTCCCCTCGTTTGTAGAATGTGGTCCATCTCAATCAACTCGTTTCCTTTGATGGCAATACCCTTTGAAATTTCTCCTTGATGGCAATAGAAAACAAGGAAAGTCAATGTGTACTAGCATGAAAATTTTCACAAAAGTAGTAGGATAACAAAAATGACGATCAACTTCCTCATAGCATGTAATATAATATGCTAAAAGGGGACAAATGAATGCCATACATCCAAAATGCGCACCAAGGCGACTTTAATATCCAAAACAATACCAACACATCAAAATGGACCAAAGTCAAGCATTGTCATCATCATCCTCCCTTGGTCTTGCATGGGATGGGGTGGGAGCACGAGATGGAGGAGGACGGAATGGAGGAAAAGCAAAGCGAGGGGTGTACCCCCGAGGTTGAGCTGGATGAGCGCTGGTGGAGGGGAGACTCATGTTCACGACCATAGAGGTAAGAGTGGTGCACACCCACTGAGCCTCTTCATGAGCGAACTCCTCTAAACGACCAAAACCCGCCCTCAAATCAGCAACATCCCCAGAAAGCCTATCGAATCGTGAAGTTCAGTCCGCGCTAGAAGGCGGCATGCTCTCGGATGAGGGAGCCTCGGTTCCATGTGTCTCGGAGGGGATAGGGGGAGTGGGCTCGTTGCCGGCTGGTATAGGGGAGGATGGGGGTGATGGTGTGAGATTTGCGAGGCAATAGAAATGGTTCTTAATTTTGAAAGCTTCCCTGCTCTTTTTCGCCCTGAGTTGAAAGTCTGCTGTGTGAGGTTGGTCGTCATGATCCCATAACATCCCACCGGGCTTAAAGTAATGGCTCTTCCTCATTGTGTCAATATCAAGGATTCTCTTTTGTGGCGTAGGGCACCCCGGGTAGTCAAAACTGAAGTTACAGTTCATAGCTATCAATGTGATTAATGACCCTCCTCCAATTGACGCATTTCGAGAACCCTTCTTCACATAATCTTCAAACCTCTTGGTGAGGATTGAAATCCAATCAAGACCATCCCCATGATCAATAGCCATCATCAATTCAATGTCTGGAATTGTTACAGTGCGAGCTAGCTCTTTCCGAGAATTTATAGCAACGCCAATGAGATGGTGGAGCACCTTCCAAATTGGAGTCTTGATGGATGTAGAGTTGTATGATGAAATGAACCATTCATTTCTCCCAGAAATTTTCTTCCAAAACTTGGTTCTATGATTATCAAGATAGATAGGATAGCGATCTCGTGGAGGCGCTAAATGAAGCCATTCTTCCAACCGGCCGGCTCACATGTTTTGCCCAGATTTTCCCCAACCGGCCGGTTGAAAAGCTCAGAGAAATGAGCTAATCGGCTCACATTTCTCAACCGGCCGGTTGGCCATTTAAAGACAGATTTTTATACTTGGGCTATAAATAGAAAGTTTCGTTTTGGGCACGATTATCAAGGGTTTTGGAGGGTTTTTGGAGACAAGTTCAAGGGTTTTGAAGATCAACTCACCAAATCAAAGCACTCTAAGGATATAGGGGGATCCTTCACTCTAAATCCTTACTCTTCTTTGTGTTTTCTTCATTTCACTTGTAACAACACTACTTTTGTTTGTCTATGAACATGAGTAGTGAGTAGTCCATTAGTTTCTAGGGGTCTATGGACCTCCTTGGTGTATGAAACTCATTGCCCATTGATTATATGCATGAATGAATACTTGTTATGACTTGTGAATTTACTTGGACTAAATGTCTATTCTATGCCCACCTAGTGTTTGATAAAATGCCTAAGTGGTATAGAAACATGAATTTGAGGTTGAGTGTTCTAGCGAACGAGACTAAGAGTTCTAGAACGAAGTAGATTCACCCTTGTTAGGTGGTGATCACTAGCGTGACCCATCTTGGCATTGAGATAGGCTTGATCTTAAACCGCTCATTGGTTATCGATCACTCAACTAGCGTTGATGATTGAGAGCCCTAGAGTAGGACGTGAGCTAACAATATCTAGCGATTGAATCTCACGTGCGAGGTGTCTTTTCCTTGAATCGAATAACAACATCTAGCGATTGAATTTGATTTAATAGGGACACGCCTTAATCTAACATTTACATTATTCATTCTTGCATGAAATTGAACCGTTAAGAGTCGAATGCACCAAGGAGGGAAGTAGTACCCTAGGAGCGCCTTTGAAAACCTTGAAAACAACCTTTTACATTACATTAATCATTATTTGACAATTGACAATCACATTTCTCACAACCGATTGGAAATAGACATATTGAGTAAAATTGAATAGTGATCCTAGGTTTACAATTGCTCCTTGGACGACCCGGTACTTACCGGTCATTATAAATTATTTTTGACTTGTACTAAAAATACAACGTTCAAAATGGCGCCGTTGCCGGGGAGCAACGAATTAACTTAGGGAACTAAAGTAGATTTTACAAGATTTGGACTATTTCACTTATTTCTCGTGCTATTGCTTGTGTTATTGCTTGCGACTTAACGATTCCCCTTGACCCTTGTAGGAATTTGAATGAACACGAGATTTAAAGGGCAAAAGCACGTAGCTACCGGTTCAACTTCAAACACTTCTCTCCCAACCGTAAAGAAACCAAGAGGTAGACCTCGCAAGAATCCTCTGCCTCCCATTCCACCACTTGCTCCTATTATTTCACCGGCTTTCCAAGGTCCTAGACCTCGCCCACCTCCGCTTTTAAACCCGCTACCTTATTTGCCACCGGGATTTAGGATGGAAGACGAGGTAGAGAACCGCCACACTCTTCAAAGGAATGTTCGAGATCGTAGAATGGAGGAAGATGAGATAGATGATCCTCCGGCTAGACAAAACAACGTTGATGAGCAACGTCCTATAAGGAATCCTCCCGCTCCTCAAAGGGAAAACAGAAATTACAGATATTAGGACGAGGAAGATGATGAGAGACCCGTTGGGGATTATATGACTCCCACTCTTGAAGGGAATGGCTCGGCTATTATGCCCCCGGATGAGGATGCTTTACGCTCGATTTGTCTGAGTATTTCAACCGGCCGGTTGGGGGCTGGCTTTGGGCATTTTCTGATCAAAAAGCTCGATTTTCTTGAAGTTTTGAGCTTTGGGCCTCGTCTTGACGCGATAGCTGCTTTTAACCTGAAATGTAAGAATAAGGGTCAATGAGCATCGAAATAACACCGAGAATGGACCAAAACTCTTCGCGAATGTGGAGCAAAATAGGTCTAGAATTCAACTCATCAGGTATAAAACTAATGGCAGGGGTAATCTAATCTGACATCGGTAATCAAAGCCCAACTCATATTTAGCGAGAGCAATGAGGTAAGAACGTGGCAGAATGGGCAAGGTTGTAGCGGAAATATAGGGTCAAATTGGACTTATCAACCGAGTGGCTCAACATGAGAGAACCGCAGATTTTGGTTTGATTATGCATTTGAATTGGTTTGGTCGCAGTGGACAAATCGAACCAAAGAGGAACCGGTTCGGAGCTTCAATGAACCAACTCTACATAGAGAAGAATCTGAGGCATCACGGGATTCTTTTTTGGATCCCCCGGAGCATATAAAAAGTCCACAATTGATGAATAGGCATCATCAAAGAGGGATGTTACTCTTGGGAAGTCAGGGGTCCAAGGCCATCAATGATCACCTTCAAGAGAGCATTAAATGCGTCGGTTACTATTGACGGTTAGGATTGCGCAAGCAGTGATGACGAGAGAAAAACAAATAAACTATGCGAGTACACAAAACTTTGATACTCAGTTCGTCAATACACCGTGACTACGTCTGGGGGCACCAAGTCAGGGTTTCTTCACTAGAATGTTGGATACAATTACAATAATCAAAGTGGGTATAAATATGGTAACCATCTAAACCCTAATTATCTAATTAGGAAATAGAAACCCTAAACCTCACTGCCAAAATTATGGACTTTATAAACTGGACCAGCCCAATAATCTAATCAGGCTCCACAACCCAACAATCTCCCACCTAGAGACTGATTCCAATTGTAATTGTCTTCGTCCTGAACAACCCATGCAGGCGGCAGTGCCAAGCCTTCAGCTCACGTCATGAGCCTCGTCGAAGCAATGCACAGCTTCAACTTCTTCATCTTCAAAGTTTTGCTACCCTGCGAAACTGTCTGATTCATGTGACCACAACGACAGTGCCACAAATCCGCATCACCGCTCCCACCTGAACCAGCGATGTCGTTCCGAACGTTCCTCACCTTGTACAAGGTTCCTTCCTTCTTTCCTTGAGCTATCACCCTAGCTCCATTTACTATCTTCCAGTTCCTGCAGCTGAAGGTTACAACATAACCATCTTCATCTAACTGCCCAACTGATAGCAAATTCTTCTTCAACCCAGGAATTTGCCTTACTCCACGCAACTGCAGCATATATCATTCTAGTGTTTTGATTCTAACATCTCCTTTCCCCACGACTTTTAAAGGCTCAGCATCACCAAGATACACCTTCCCGAAATCTCCAGAGATGTAATTTTCCATTACGCCGCCACTACTGCACGAATGAAACAAAGCTCCAGAATCCAACACTCAAGCCTCTACTGAATTTTTGACACTTAAGATCAATGCATCTGCAATATCTTTTGTGGTTGCACTCCCTAACATATCCCGTGACGGTTCCTCACACTCACCCTTGTAATGACCGAACCTATCACAATTCCAGCACTTGACTTTGCTCTTATCTTTCACAGGCCCCTCGTTACCTCTAAACTTTGACCTGCCTCTGCATCCAACGTTCAAAGCTAATCCTGAAGTAGACTCTGACTCCTTCCTACGAGTTTCTTCACTCACTACCAAGTCTTCAACTTCATCGAGCTTAAGTTTCTCCTTTCTTGCTGTCGCACTTATTGCTGTAACCGTCCAGCTCCAACTCTCTGGCAAGGAAGATAATAAAATTAGGGCTTATATCTCCTCATCGAATTTAATATTAACCAAGCTCAGCTGCGCGATTATCATATTAAACTCGCTCAAGTGTTTAGCCATCTCCGCACCCTTTGCCATCCTAAAATTGAAAAGTCGCCGCATCTGGTGAACCTTGTTCCCGTGGATGGTTTCTCATATAGTACTGACAACGTATCCAACATCTCCTTCGTCGTGTTGGCCTTGACCGTGTGATATGCTACGTCTCTGGACAACAATAAACGAACCGCGCTTATCGCCTTCCCGTCCAACAGCTTCCACACGTCGTCCTTCATACCCTCTGGTTTCTTACCGTCAATTCGTAGATGTAAATCATTACCATACAGGTAATCCTCAATCTGCATCTTCCACCGGATGTTTTCCATCTCTCTGTATGACTGCTACAACACAAGCTCTTGATACCAGTTGTTAGGATCGCGCAAGCAGTGATGACGAGAGAAAAACAAATAAACGATGCGAGGACACCAAACTTTGATACCGAGTTCGTCTCTACACCGTGACTACGTCTGGAGGCACTACCAAGCGAGGGTTTCTTCACTAGAATGTTGGATACAATTACAATAATCAAGGTAGGTATAAATAGGGTAACCATCTAAACCCTAATTATCTAATTAGGAAATAGACACCCTAAACCTCACTGCCAAAATTATGGACTTCCTAAACTGGACCTGCAGCCCAATCATCTAATCAGGCTCCACAACCCAACATGGACTTCATAGAATCATATAAGGAGGACGAGCAGCAGCTAGAGGCATTAAGAATAATGAGAAATGAGTCATTTCTTGGTCACTTAGAATAGTTTGTAAGCTTTAGGGTCAAGTTCAACCTTCGATACAAGGGTTGTTTGGGACATTATTTCCCTATTGTATCAAGCTCATTTAAGCCTTTTATCCCATGTTTTCCATTTCCATTCAATAAATCAAGTTTCCTCTGCATTTCCATATTTTAGTCAGTGTCACATTCCTTAGTGATGTGTAATGTACTTGGCATGCAATGGGTAGACATAGATTTGCTCACTGGCTTTGTCATTTCTATCCAAGTGTAATGTTTCTCCACCATTCAATTTGAAGTGCTTCCACTTTTCATAATTATTCCTACGTCGAAGTTGTTGGGAATGGTGCACTTGAAGAAATTGTCCAACATTGCTAAATGAGGAGAAGAATTACTAGCTTATATATGATCACTACTACAGGAGGGGGAATATGCATTGGTTCCGTGTTTTGGATTATGCATCGGTTTTCACATTATGCAGCGGTTATGTATAGAACCGATGCATAATATAAGGATTATGCATCGGTTATATAAAAACCGATGCATAATGCAAGGATTATGCATCGGTTTTTATGAACCGATGCATAAACCTTTCATTATGCATCGGTTTTTGTATAACCGATGCATAATATGGTAGCTTATGCATCGGTTTCTGTCCAACCGATGCATAATGTCGAATTACTCTAAATCGTTTTTACACTCTGCGAATTCATCCTCCGTTTCGTAAAAATTTCTTACTGGAGATTTAAATCCGTTGCCCGCCTCCGACCGTCGCTGCTCCATCCTGCCATCGTCGTTGCCGTTGCTTCGCTTTCCATTCATCGTCGCCGTTGTCTTGTCGCCCTCCGTTGCCAGTTGCTCGCTCGTGTCCCAGCAACTCGCCAGTCCCCGCAGCTCTCCGTCGCTTCGATTGCCAATCCTCGCTCTTCTTGGCCAGTCCTCGCTCGCCAGTCCACGCAGCTCGCCAGTCCTCGCATCTGGACAGTCCGCCTGCGGCAGTCCTCCATCGCCAGCAAACAGTCAAAGGTATTTAGGATTCAGATTGATTGATGATGTATTTGACTGATTTATTAGGGTTTATAAGGGTTTATGCATCGATGCTTTGAGTATGAATCGAATTCATTAGGGTTTATATTTCATTCAATATGAATTTCATGGATTTGGTAGGGTTCGGATGTCATTGTTAGGGTATGATTTCTTGTTAGGATGATGTTGTGCAAAGTGTAGTCACATAATTTTTCCTATCGGTTAATGGTGTTTCGTTTCATTGGTTTAGGTCTTGAATTGTATTCTCGTCCCTCGCATATAAGTCATATTGCTCTTTTTATTCTCCGAGCACCGTCACATAAGGTATGTATATATTTAGTTCTGTTGTTCATGTTTCATGATTTCTGCTTGTCAATTCAATTCTTAACTGGTTTTTTACAAATCTAGCGTACTTCAGCCTTTGCTCATTGCATTCCTCAACCTACTGCTACATTTCTACTCTCTCGATTTCACACAAGGTATTCTTATCATCTTATGGTATTCTTTTATTTTTACTATGTTTATTTTTTGAACATGAACATTTAGGTTACCTAACTTGTTCTCAGTCTAATAATATTATTTACATGCTTCATGTAGTGGATTTATGATGAGTAGAAAGTGGATGTCCGGTAATAGGTTAAGTGATGAGTATGAAAAGGGGATAATGGATTTCTGTGAATTTGCATCGTGTCTTTTGTCCGTGTAAGGCGTGTTTCAATAAGATAAAGGTCAAAGTGGAGGAGTTGCATAAACACCTTTTTTTAAAGGGAATTGATCCACTATACACGGTTTGGTACATGCATGGTGAGGCTGAACCGCAAGATGTTGAACCTCAACCCGTAGAAAGTTTGCCTGAAGATAATGATGATTGGGAGGAGGACAATTTAATTGATATGATTAACAACGTCGCCGGTGAGTTTGATTCTAGACCACAAGTTGTGGAATCATTGAGAAATGACTCTGAATTACCACTGTATGAAGGTTGCTCCAAATATACAAGGTTATCTGCAACTTTGAAGTTATTCAATTTGAAAGCTAAAAATGGATGGAGTGATAAGAGTTTCACTGAAGTGTTATCGTTGGTGAAAGATATGCTTCCCGATGGAAATACTTTACCTAACCGTACTTACGAAGCTAAAAAGGTAATGTGTCCCATGGGAATCGAGTACAAGAAGATACATGCTTGTCCCAATGATTGTATATTGTATCGTAATGCTCATAAGGATTTGAATGAATGTCCGGTGTGCAAATCTTCTCGTTACAAGTTAAACAAAGGACGGACAGATACGTCAAAAGGCACTGCGGCTAAAGTATTGTGGTATCTTCCAACGATTCCCCGATTTCAACGATTATTTGCTGACCCGAAAGATTCAGATAATATGCGATGGCATGCCGAGAAACGTGTCATTGATAGCAAAATGCGTCATCCGGCCGATTCATTGCAATGGGCCAAAACAGACAGCTTATTCTCAGAATTTGGATCAGAGTGTAGGAATTTACGCCTTGGCTTGTCTACTGATGGGGTGAATCCGCATGGAAATCTCAGTAGTCAACATAGTACATGGCCCGTGATATTGGTGATATACAACCTACCTCCTAGACTAACCATGAAGCGTAGATATATGATGCTTTCTTTGTTGATATCGGGTCCTAGGCAGCCTGGAAATGACATAGATGTATACTTGGCTCCCTTGATAGATGATCTGAAGCTTTTATGGAATGAAGGAGTACGGACATTTGATGCATCTAGGCAAGAATATTTCAATATGCGTGCCATGCTGATGTGTACCATCAATGACTTCCCTGCTTATGGTAACTTGTCCGGGTACAATATTAAAGGGTACAAAGCTTGTCCAATATGCGGGGAAGCGACACATTCACGCTATCTAAAGAATTGTCGAAAAATGATTTACATGGGGCACCGGCGTTTTTTACCGAGGTATCATCCTTACAGGCGAAAGAAAGTGGCATTCAACGGTGAGACCGAACACGCAATAGAACCTCAACCATCTTCAGGTTATGAAATACTTGAGAAAATTCAAAATATTACAAATCGATTTGGAAAACCTAGTGCACGCACCGAAAGTGCTCCATGGAAGAAGCGATCTATATTTTTTGATCTCCCTTATTGGCGTACACTTGACATTAGACACTGTGTTGATGTGATGCATGTGGAAAAGAATATATGTGATAATCTGATCGGCACATTATTAAACATTCCTGGGAAAACGAAGGATGGAGTTAAAGCGAGACTGGATATGCTAGATATGAACATTCATACTAAATTATCACCAGAAACCCGAGGGCAACGTACATATCTGCCTCCATCATGCACCACTCTTTCTAAGAGTGAGAAATCAAGATTTTGTGAATGTCTTAAAGGAGTTAAAGTTCCGTATGGCTTCTCTTCAAATATTGCCAGTTTGGTTTCGATGAAGGATCTGCGATTGAATGGATTAAAATTTCACGACTATCACACTTTAATTCAACAGCTCTTGCCTATTGCAATTAGAGGTATATTGCCTCCAAAAGTGAGAGCCGCTATACAAAGACTTTGCGTGATTTTTAGCTCTTTATGTGCTAAGGTTGTTGATCCAACAGAGCTTGATAGATTACAAGAGCAAGTAGTGATTACATTATGCCAACTTGAGATGTTCTTCCCACCATCATTTTTTGATATAATGGTTCATCTAACTGTTCATCTGGTGCGCGAGGTTCGAATTCTTGGACCAGTGTATATGAGATGGATGTACCCTTTTGAGAGGTACATGAAGATTCTAAAAAGCTACGTGAGAAATAGGCATCGTCCTGAAGGATGTATAGTGGAAGGATACATAACTGAAGAGGCGGTTGAATTTTGCACTAACTTTTTGGGAAATACCACTGCAATTGGGATTCCAAGGCCACGTCATTTTGATCGATTTCAAGGAAAGGGAACAAGTGGATCGAAACAAATAGTTAAATCCATGGATGAGTTATCAAAAGCCCATTTTTACGTATTGCAACATATACCTGAGATGACGCCTTTCATCGATGAGCACTTAAATATAGTGAGGAGTGCACACCGGGGGAAAAATGAAATATGGGTGCAAAGAGAACACCGTCGGTCATTTTGTAAATGGCTTAAAACTGATGAAGCTTTAAGTAATGAAGGGAACTCGGAAGAGGAGTCTGATGATGACTTAGTGAAGTGGCTTATGGCAGGTCCGAGACCAAAGTGTATACATGTGGAGAAGTTTTGACATTAACGGATTTTGTTTTCACACAAAAGATCAAGACGAACGCAGCGTTGTGCGAAATAGCGGTGTCACACTTGTTGCTGAAACCACTCACATTTCTAGCGCTAGAGATCGAAATCCAATATCTGCTCCTCTCAATTATTTTGGGGTTATCGAAGAAATATGGGAGTTGGATTATGTTAAGCTACAAGTACCGGTTTTTAAATGTAAATGGGTTAATCATTCCGTGGTTCGCACCGATGAGTTCGGAATGACGTTTGTGGATTTTCGCAGGGAGGGATATAAAGATGAGCCCTTCATCATGGCCGAACAAGCAAGACAAGTATTTTACGTCAAGGACCCTTCGGATAAAAATCTATTTGTTGTCCTCCACGGTAAACAACAAATAACCAATGATGCTACAAGTGGCACTTCTGAAGACTTCGCTGAAGATTGCATACCTGTGTGTACGATCGTTCCCGTGGAAAGCGTCGAAATTGAAATTGATGACGAAATGCAATTAAGAGAAGATCACGACGAAGGAATATGGATTGATAAGCAAACTTAACTTATGTGTATGTTGTAATTTACTGTATCACTGATGTTCATCACATGTCATTTTTTTTATTGTTGTCTATGCATTTGTAATTACATTTCTATTAAACTAACATTTTTGTGATATTTCAGGGATAATGACACAAAGTAGTAGTAGCGGCGATGAAGACTTCCGTGTGGTACAGTGCGCGCCCACCAAAAAAACAAAGAGGGGTCCATCGTTAATGCTAGATTTGATTAGGAGACATAGGGATGCTGGCACCAAGATGACAGTCGAATTTAGCGACACAGGATATCCCTTGGGAAAGATTGGTGACAACTGGAGGAGTTACCTAGGCACTGTGGTCCGTACTCGAATTCCGATCGACTTCCCTGATTGGAGGAAGGTGCCTTCAAAGCTGAAGGATCTTATGTGGAACGAAGCAACGGTAATATATTATATAATTCCATTATTATGTTGTTAGCAACATTGATCGTACTAATTATAACTTGTTATATTTTTTTTTCAGGAAGTGTTTGTTGGACCAGAAAGATACAAAGAGCAAGAGGTCAAATATGCATCTAGTGCGTGGAGGAACTTCAAATCGAGACTCGCTACAGACTATATATTTGGTAAAAAGAAGGACGACGATCCCACGAAGGAGTATAAATACATTGATTCTGCGCAGTGGAAGAAATTTGTAGACCATAGACTCGGTGAAAATGCGAGGAAGCTATTATGTTATGAATTTTATTCGAGATATAATCCAGTTTGTACGTGCTAATAACGGAGCGGAGATTGATGATCTTAGCCAAGTAATCTTTTAGACTTGTATTATTCTCTAAGTTGTGACTTTGGTTTGGTTTGAACTAATTGGAACTTTTATGTATTGACTTACTTTTATCTTGCTTTTCATTGTTTCTAGTGTTTTCCTAATGGAAGTGAATCATATGAAGACTCGAAGATCGATGAAGTAAGGGAAATGACTGTCGCCTACTTGTATAACTATATAAGCAATCGTTACCCAGTCGTTTTAGGACAACAATCTTAGGTTTGTTGTTTGTATTCGAATATTAACTTTTTGTGTTGGCATTGTTGTATGGAAAGAAAGATGTGTACTTGTATATTCAATTTGATCTTTTTGAAATGAATGTATGTCGATGTTGTTGAGCAACAGTGCATTTGTAATTGAACAGCAGGGTATTTGTAATTGATCGATATTTGTAAAAATTTCAGGGTGGATTTGAGCTAAAATAAGCCAAATCTGCCCAAAAAATTTAGGACATTATGCATCGGTTTAGACTAAAACCGATGCATAAAGTCTGACCCTTACGCATCGGTTTTAGTCTAAAACCGATGCATAATGTCTACCCTTATGCATCGGTTATTATAAACCGATGCATAAGGTCCGATCCTTACGCGTCGCTCGGTTATGCATCGGATCAAAACCGATGCATAAGGCCCTCGAAAACCGATGCATAATCCCTCTGCTGTAGTAGTGGATTACTAAACCATGACTCTCAAGCCTAGGTTTTTGAGTCAATATGGGGAGGTAATCCATATGAGTTAGCAATTTCAACATGGTATCAGAGCCCACGTTGCGATCCGGGCCAAGTGCAATGGATGTGGGACACGTGTGGAAATGCAATACCAAAGTGAGTGCTCGTTTGGAGATACCTCAATCGTTTGGTGGGTTGGACCCCAGTTTAGCCTGTATAAGGGAGTTGCAAAAAGGCACTCTGAAACCTGGTTTAAGCCTGTATGGGGGAGTCGCAAAGGCGCACCTGCAGTGGGTTGGACCCTAATGAAGGGGAGCGTGGAGCACCCCTAGCGGAGAAGGGACTTTCGCATACGCACCTACGTTTGGCTACAAGTAATGTAGCGGTGTTTGATTGAGGGGAGCATGCACAATTTCTCCAATTGAGGGGGAGATTGTTGGGAATGGTGCACTTGAAGAAATTATCCCACATTGCTAAATGAGAAGAAGAATTGCTAGTTTATATATGATTACTAAACCATGACTCTCAAGCCTAGGTTTTTTAGTCAATATGGGGAGATAATCCATAGAGTTAGCAATTTCAACATAAGTGATGTTGAGGGATAAACCGTTGGATGCTTGTATAAAAGTTCGTATCCAATTTGTGTTTCTTCACTTAATCATTGTTGGTTGAAACGTGTTTTAAACGGGTTATATCCGGACCGGATCCGACCGACCCGATTAGCGTGAGGAGTATATTCAGGTTATGATTGTTTGAAGTTTCCGACGCTCGACTCGAACCCGACCCTAACGTTGAAAAATTCTGAATAAGGGTCTGCTTGATTGAGGTTCGAGTTTGCCCCTTGGGCCTTGTCAGGTCGAGCTAACCCGACCCATTTTCCAAGCTCTACCCTTGCACGGAAGGCGTCAAATGAATATTTTTAAGAATGATCAGATTGATGAATATTTGAGGTAAAACAATGAATATGTGAGGCATAATGAACAATATATGCGTCAAGTTAAACAAGTCTTAACAAATTTATTTTATTTAACAATTACATGTTTTATGAATTCGTACTTTTAGCGTAATTACTTTGTACCTGATCTTTGTATAGGGGAATAGTCAATTACAAATCACTTAACGTTGAAAGTTATAAACCTGCCAAATTCTGACGCGAGAAAGAACGAATGTGATTCTTTTTGTTTGTTGATTCTTGATTATAATTGGTCATCAGTTTCCCAATGCTCGCGGACTTATCTTGAATATTCAACATCTGGCCTCAAATGTTCTATCAAAAAGAATTAATTTGATGTCCTTGCATGGAAGGAAATCAAAATAAGTATTTGGTACGTAGGATCAGACTTATAAATAGAGGAAAATGGTGAATATGTGAGGCAAACTGAAGTATTCTAACTGATGATCTCGTCGTATATAAAGATTTATCACATCACGTACCAAAATTAGCTCGATTTATAGTTTTCATCCCAAAATTAGTTTCTACCCAGTCTACCTAATCCTAACCCTATATACAGAGAAAAATGATCAAATACAATTCTTTTTCTACATATAATAAAGACACCAAATAACACGTAGTATATTCTAACACCCAATTTGTTCAAAATTGAAATTTGAGTTATACTCAATCTTCAAATTTCATTCTCAATTTACACTATTTTTCTAAGATGCTTAGGTTTAGGCCGCTCTTAGGTACGGCGGTTTAAGCCATGTGGCATATTTAAGCCCAAAAATACTGAGTCAGCCAGTTGATCCAACAATTTTTATTAAGCCGCTGTTGTAATAGCGCCTTAGTGCACAAGAATCTCGATTTTAGTTTCATTCGTACCGTTGCCGGAACAACAAACTTCATCGATAACAATCCTACTAATTGAGGACACAATGGAAAAAACACCATTACAACCAAGGAATCCCTATAAATCGACAACAACAATACACGAAAAGATGGAAACATCACACGGAATCTTACCGGAATTGATGAGCAGCGCGGGTCCACCAAACGGGAAGCAATAGGCACAATCGGAGCGAGGGACGACGGCGGTCGGTTGGGGTTGATGTCGAACGGCGAGCTAGGCCGGAGGAAGTCGGTTCGAAATTGGATTTCGGTGGAGGATTAGGTGAATGCGTGATTCAGGCAACGGTACGAAACTGAAATCAAGCTTATTATGCCCTAAGGCGCTGTTACAAACAGCGCTTCAATATAAATTGCCAGAGCACCTGGCTGACTCGGCATTTTTGGGCTCAAATATGCCACATGGCTTAAACCGACGTGCCCATGAGCGGTCTAAACCTAAGACGATGTTGGCAACGACGCCTTAAAAAGTAGTTTAAATTGGGAATGAAATTTGAAGATTGAGTATAAATGGAACTCAAATTTCAATTTTGAGCGTATAGGGAAATTTTCCCAATAACAAACAAGTGAGACGCTAATTAAAAAGTGAGTAAATTGAAATCGATTTCAGAAGTTAATAAGTAGATTGAAAAATGTATTTGATCAGTTTAAACAAATTGGAAAATTTTCCCTTACATTATGTGTCACAATTTGTCACCATGAAAGACTGCTCTGATCTGTTTCATGACATGCTCTTCCAGTTCAAATTAGCGCCACACCAAAGTTGACAACAACTAGAAAGCACTGCTGCAGCTGCACCCCTTTGAGGTACTTGCTGATGCAATGAAGCCATATAAGACCACAAAGTCTGTTAGAAACAACAATTTTGACTTTGACTACAACAGTTTGTGGTAATATTTTTCTTTTAATAAATTGTGTCTTTTTAGTTTGTGAATTTGTTAGATTAGGATAAAAAGCTGACTAGCCCATTGGATGTGAATGACACAATAATTATTAGACAGTTATAAATAAATAGATAAATAACTAGTGTCGGTTTAGTTGTGAATTAATTTTTCTGATTAAGATTTTTTGCGAGAGATGAGGAGCGTTCAAATGAGAATCTTTTTTACGAGTACCTGAGAATCCAAATCTCATCTTTAAAATGCATCATCAAGTCCTTGTGGTGATGACAAGTGTCTCATATGCATATTCAAAGTTGAATTTAATGCAAAACCAAAGTTACTAAATTTGGATTATCAAATTCTCGAATTTTAAGGGATCTTATTCGAACACTCCTCTGAGCTCTTATATTCTATTTTTTTTTATAAGCCTTATATTCTATGTTTTAGTCTTATATGTGTCTTAATTGTTTTGTCATGTATTGGTTAATGTTTCTGTTGAAAGATGTTCACTTTTTTGGACCAAAATGGAGACTCCTTATGCATCCTTTTCTGCCTTTGAAATTCCACTTTTTGGTATAATATTAATACCCAACAAATGACTGCCTGTCACCATCTCTCTCTCATTCCATCTTTTGTATATATATGTGATCTCAAGAAGGCTCTATTCTCAAACACACAACAAAGCTGAAAGAAAGAGATGCTCCATGTCAAGAGGTTTTCCAGACAAGTTAGATCACTGGATAACTAAAGGCATGTCTGTGATTGTCCTATAGAGGTGCCTGCAGAGCAAGCTTTTGTTGAGTGATCTTCTTCAAGTCCTGGGACACATAACATTCCCTCCGAAATCCGAGGTACGTTTTACACGTTTGGATGACATATCAGCATAAAATTTCTCAATGTGCAAAAATGAGAATGATGCTTCACAAGTTTTGATGGAGTAGAATTTGAAAATTGTCATGTCAAAGTTAGCATGAAAGCCAAACTTTACTCTTTTCTTTTTACCTGTGAACTTCATGGACAAAATTTTAATGTCGTCATAATTACTTTTGCATCATATTTTTCATAAAAATTCCAGTTTTCTCTAATAGAGCAAATTGGTTCTTTTTATACTCAATTCCAAAAATTCACTGTTGATCTGCCCTCTTTTCACTTAGGCGTTTGTGGCCTAAAACGCTAATAGCGGCGCCTAAGTAAAAGTAACAGTAGGGCAAATTAGCGATAGATTTCCCGAACTGGGTATAAAAAGAATGTTCCGAAACTTTTTCATATTGTAGTAAAATGTTGAGCAACTTTGTTAGAATATTAACCGAATGATCACCTTTATGAGAGACAAAAAAAAACCTTATTTAAGTGTAGAAAATTAATAGGACGCCTCTAATTCTGAGGAAGCTAGGGAACTTAATTGCTTAAATTACTACCCTAAGTATATATATCCTACTACATATTTATAGTCATTATTCTTTCCTTACACCCCTACAAAAATTGGTTCTTGAATTGTACATAAAGTCATTGCTTTTAGTATAAAGTTGCCTACCTCCTTGCAAGAAGTTTCTCTTGCAACATTTCAAACCTCCACTTTGATGGCTCGCTGCCTAACTCATCTTTTTAACTCAAATTTCTGTCTGGTTGCAAATTTTGAATTTATGTAGGAGAAAAAGGTTTGTTTGATGAACAGGTTTGAAATGGCCGTGTGCTCAAAATGGTGTGTGTTCCTGGCTCTTATGGTTCTGGGCTCAGCTGTAGCTGCCACGGCAGGTAGCTTTGAGTCAGGTGAGACTTCAACACCCGTGTTTATGTCGAATTGCGACAGATTCTACTTCAAATTCAATATTGTCAGTCATAGTTTTATAACCATTTATAAGCTAGATTATAAAATTTCGAGGAGTATTCTGAAAGCGGAGTTGAAATCAATTTGTTGCAGAGACAAAAAAAATAAACATGATCGAATCTTATAATGAATCGCGTCTTACAAGCCAAATATTGGATGATACGGTTAGAGCTGATCCTCTGGACAATTTGAGGAGATACAAAGGAGGCTATGACATCACAAACAAACATTACTGGAGTGTAAGACTATCAATCATCTGTGTCGAAAACATTTGCTTGTGAGTCAAGCAATTGCAAATGTTAATTAACCATGCTGTTTCTGCAGTCTACTGTGTTCACAGGTATATTTGGGTATGCAATTGGGCTGCTATGGCTTCTATGTGGCATTTTGCTTGGAGGATTTTTAGTAGCATCGTCCTGCATCACAGGCCGCAAAGAGAACAATAAGGCACAGAAGAAACACGCACACTTTTTTAAGCAATGCGACGTGGTTTCACTTATTCTAGCTGCAGTTTTCACAGTCATAGCAATGTAAGCATCCTTAATACATAATGAATAATGATACACTGCTAGTAGCTGGCTTGTTTTTTTTTTAATTGCTAAGGACTGAACAAACTCAGACTCATACAGTAAATAAGTCCCGATGGGGTTCCAACCCTTGACTTTATAAATCTAGTCAGCTGTTCAAACCAACTGTGCCTGAGTAACCTGACACCGCCTGCATTGATTCCTGCAGAATGATCGCGGGAGTAGTATTGGGCGAGAATGCACAATTCTACTCGAGAGCGAGAAAAGTGGTGAGCATAATAATTGATACAGCAGACAATGCGTCGGGAACATTGTATGAAACCACAGGAGCACTTAAATCGATAAGTAAGGCCATGGAGACATCCAACATAGTTATCGCAAATCCTTCCTTGCTCGAGACGACTTCTGAAGAACTCAACTATGCAGCAGCTAGTATTCTCATACAAGCTAAGAACAACAGACGCATCATTAACAATGGACTCAAAATATTGTAAGTAATTAATCCCCCATAACCAAACTATACACTTCGACTTTTTCAACAAAAGAAAAATGACATTCAATTTTCATGGCAGTTTTATTACTAGCATGGTGATTATAGCGCTGAGCTTAGTTGCAGTGATGGCCTTATCAATCGCAGGATTTCTGCGTTTCAAGAAAAATCTCAGCAAGTAAGTCTTTTAGATCCTGTAACTTGTAAGCAAAAAAAGCTTAGACAAGTAATTTTTTTATATAAAAATCTGATTTAAAGAAATTTTCTCTGTTTTTATTTATGTTGCAGGCTGATAGCAGTTTGCTGGATTCTTACTTTCCTGTGTTGGATTCTATTTGGGATATATTTTTTCCTAGCCAAGTAAGCTCTCAGCTTTTTAGATGTTAGCAATCGCCTTTAGCTCGCGAAAAAGGTAACTTATTTTGAATGTGTCTTCGTAGTTTCGCTAGCGATACGTGTATAGCATTGGAAAACTTTCAGCAAGATCCATACAATAACACGCTGAGCACGCTCTTGCCTTGCGAAAACATGCTTCCGGCGAAGTCTGCGTTGTCTAACGTCAGCGAACAGATCTATAACCTGGTAGAAGAGGTAAAGCAATGTTCATAACAGAAATTCATACGCGCCGTAATTTAAATATTTCATTGAATTCTCAAAATGCTATTATCTGCTGCAGGTGAATGTGAACCTGTTGATCCTAGAGAGCACAAGTTTACCATTTTCTATTCAAGTCTGCGAACCTTTTTCGGGACCGCCTGATTACTTTTACGAACCAGATAGTTGCCCAACTGGTACGATTCGTATCGGAGACATCCCAGAGGTAAGACTATTTATCTATTTCTGTCATATGAATACAGATGATAATTTTCCATTTCAGTAACATGGAATTTTTAAAAATCCAGGTATTGAAAAAACTTACTTGCTCCAGCACTAATGCCAAGAACTGCACAAATTTTATCTCCGAAAGCAACTTTGAGACGATTCAAGCCTACGCAACGTCAATTCAGACCCTTTTGAATGCGTTCCCTGGCATGGAGAGTTTGGTAGAATGCCAAACAGTTAAAGACGCCTTCGCAGAGATCACGTCAAAACATTGTAAGCCATTGAAGAGAAGTGTTAGAATCCTGTGGACAGCGCTGATTTTCTTGTCGATAGTAATGGTCATTTTAGTTCTGATATGGACTGTGAAACTTTACCAAGATCGAGACCGTGGTTTCTCAGACAGCACTGTGAGTCCTCGGTATCCCGCCGCAGGAAATACGCTTGAATCTGGAGAAGGACAAAATGAGTAACTCATCAAGTGGACATATTTAGCTTATAACAATTGTGTATAGATCATAGGAGCACCATAAGCACACTGCCAATTAGCAGTTAGTTTTGCTTCTTGGCTTTGATCCTGGAATAAGGATTCAAAATGCCAAAGAGATAGAAATACACATACATACTTAGGCAAAGGCCGAAGGCCATACACAACACTATAGGTATAGGCGTATAGCACAATTTGTTGGAATATGTGTGAAATAATTGTGAAGAAAATGGTGGTGCGCCCCATTTTTGAGACCAAATTTTCAGCGTGAAGAACACCTCGAAATAAGTTGATAAAATTGTGATAAAATACCTTGCAACAAGAGGTATGAAATTGAATGTAGAAATGCCAAAATCGAATTGATATCGAATGAGAAATTGTTGCCAAAAGTTGGACCAAAACTAATAGAAACATGACTTTGGTATGAATGGATGAGTGGATTGATTTCACTTGAGTGAAACCAATTGTCCCACATTGGAAGGTATATGAGAATGATTATATGTTTATATATGATCATGGTTCTCTTACTTGGTAAGATGCTAAGCGAAAGTATCTCACAACACACACGCGGGCTCCTCTAGGGTGCAAATCATCCAACTTGACGACGTCGGATTTGGCTTCCAATGTGTGCACGAATGTCGCATCAATTAAGCCGGCTTGGCGCGGTTCGGCTTTGAACATTTTAATTTCGACTTTGATCATCAAACCAAGTCAAAACAACTTTGGTTTTTTTGCAACACGAAAAACTCTTCGACTGGTCTTGGTATCTGAACCGTTTGCCGTTTAGGAGTAATGAGGGCAGCTGGAAGGATGGCCTTCCTGGAGTAATGGGGGACAGTCCAAGCGATTCGGCTTCCTGAGAACTCTCTTATATAAAGGAGTTCGAGCTTCACTTCTGAAACACATAGTAAAAACATCACTTTCCTCCTCTGTTTTCATTTGTATTAGTGTGTCGGTGATAGCAAAAGATCATAAAGTGTTCGATCGACAAAACTTCGGTGCACAGAGTTTGCCGATGTTCATTTCATCCTGGGAAGCATACTGCCAGCGAGTCCCAGCACCAACAGGGCGGTAATCTTGCTTTAATGACAGCGACAAACGCGACTCGATCCACTCCGGTTTGCAATTGTTTTGTTTATATTCATATCTGCTTCTAAGCTTATTTGTTCTGTAACTTCAATATAATCTGCTTACTGCTGACAAGTATTTCCAACACAAATAGTATGTGTTCCATAATTTATTCATACTTTCTAGACACGCACGCTATTGAAGTTGATTGTCGTAGTTTGTTCTTCTGTCATCATTCCGTATTTGTTGATTCACAGGAATCGGTAAACGTAGTTCGAAGTTGATTAGTTGTAGCTGTAGTTGGTTTTCTAGTAGTTAGTTATCGACCTTGTTTTATCTTTTCGTTCAACTATTCTTTCCTCCCACTCCTGTTGTTTCTCTTCTATTTAATCATGTATCTTTAGCTTATCATGATATGAAAAAAAACTTCATAGAAAGCTATTAAATTCATCATGGTATCAGAGCATAGGACCTGTGTTTTTTTCTCTATTATGTTTGAAGAAAAGATTGAAACTACCGATGGAAACCCAAACTAGCGTCTGTCGACCTCATTACTAAATGAGTACAATTATCTCCCTTGGTCTATATCGATCACTCTTGCGCAGCCTCAATACAAAATTTCTATGCTTCAAGACCTTACAATGGGTAGCGACTTGATCTCAAGTGTTCTCAATGTGAGAAAGTTTACATGTCAGGCATTGGTCATGAAAAATAAAAAAGTTGGATCCTTCATCATGATCTTAAGCCATAATTTTCTAAAGTGCAAAGAAACAAAAAGAACTTTACCCATAAATATGAAAATTCTTCAAATCTCAGGGCTAACGTGTGCTTATCATCTAAAGTATACAGTTCTCAATAAATTCAATAGGTTTTTAAATGTGTTTTGTTCTATTTCATACCAAAAAAATTAAAGTATCAAGGTTTATGTAACAACATCTCTATTATTGTGTATGTTAAACAAAGCATATTGATTACACTTAGGTTACAAACGTATAAGAAACATATAGATCTTATGGAACATGTGAATGGAATGTCGCGAGATAGGTAACAAAAATGAAAAACCATGTGTGGACGCACCCTAAGGGGTATGGGGCGGCTGTCACCAATCTTTTTTCCAGATTTTCTATTAATATATGCTTAATTAAATTAATGCCCCCATTAAATTTTAATTTATGCCCCCATTCATTAATTCAGAAATATATTTTAAGCTATATTCTTACTAAAAACAAACTTAACCTTATAACGAAACAAAATAAGTCTAATTTATAATTTCTAATTAAAGCTTGTAACCAAACAAATATTTTCCTAATTGAATTTAGAATTAGGTTTTCAAACTTACAACATTACTACTTCTCTCGGCAGCCGGCTGAAAAACTAGAGAGATCGGAAAGCTTATATACGATTTTTAGATCGGAAAGTTGACAAGTTTTAGGGTGATAAGTTCTGAGGCCTGAGGGTGCATATAAACGGAAGCGACATAATTTAGTCATCAGTCAATATGTCACGTAAGTTTATATACGATTTTGTTCACATATTTCTGATTAATCTAGTTATATTTTTGATGACTTTATATTTTTAATTGAATATGCTTGCAGAAAGAAAGTTGGACTATTTTTTAAAGCCAAAACTCCATCTTCGGCTAGTGTGAGGATCGTCATTCAATTGCAAATACATCAAATATTGTTCCTCAAGGTACTTTTGCTCTTGAGTATGTTGGTTTAAATGATCTCCGTGGTATCCTGCAGATAGGAATTTTTTTTAGAGAATATCATCCAAATCAACGTGACGAGATAAGAAGAAATTATTTACTTAGAGGACCTTCTCAGCCGCGTGGTCATTCTTCTCCACAGAAATTAGTAAGGAGTTCGTTGAGACGATTTAATGTTGAGTGGTTTGATCAGTATGGTAATTGGTTGGAGTACAATATAAAGGGGGATACATCATTTTGCTTGTGTTGCTACTTATTTAAAGATTTTGGTAAACATGCATTTGTGACCGAAGGTTTCTCTAGTTGGAACAAGCCTGAAAGACTAACCTCAGATGTGGGAGACGTCAATAGTTTTCAAAATAGATCACTCAAAAAAGGTGATTATTTGATGAGACAAGCACAATCTATTGTTGTTGCTTCTAATAAACAAAGCGACATTACAAGGAATGAACATCGATGTTTCAAGATTTTTGTTAAATTAAGGAATGTCGTTTCCTGGTCATGATGAATCTGAAGAGTCAAATAATCAAGGAAATTTTATGAAATTAATCAAGTTAATTGCTAGTCTAAATCAAAGTATCAACAATGTTGTTTTAGGGAAAGCTCCTGGCAACAACCAAATGGTCTCTCCGAAAATTCAAAAAGATATTGTGGATTGCTTCGTCTCTCAAGAAGTTATTCGTCGTATTATTGAAGAAATTGGTGATGATGTTTTTGCTTTGTTAGTTGATGAGTCTAGTGATGTTTCTTACAAGGAGCAAATGGCCACGATTTTACGCTTTGTTGATAAATATGGGATTATTAAAGAGAGATTTATTGGTGTTATTCATGTGAAAGATACATCGTCTATGAGCCTCAAAAGTGCTATTGATTCATTATTTAGTGAATATGGATTGAGTTTGAAAAGCGTCAGAGGACAAGGTTATGAAGGATCAAGTCATATAAATGGTGAATTTAATGGATTACGAGCTTTAATTTCAGAAGAAAATAGTTCAGCTTATTATGTCCCTTTTTTGCTCATCAACTACATATGTGAGCACGTAGCCAAGGATTCCCAATGTCAAAAACCGCACTTTGAAAGGCAGCCGTAGCATCCTTTATATAGTGGTATCAATACCGGGTAGCCCTAGATTTTCTTGCTTGAAAATCTCTCATCTTGATCCACAAGTCAGGCCAAGATCTCTTAACTGATTCGTCCATCCCATATTGGCTTCATCAACTTGCTAATTAGATCATCCCATACCGATCTAATTGGATATGCATAAGATCCTTAGTTTCCTAAAATCTCTCACGCAATCTTCCCAAATCTTGATCACTTCTAAATCTCGTTACAAAAATCTTTGAACTGATCTTGTGTAACCACCAACATATATTTGCCAGATCCGATCTTGGGAGCAAAAGATCCACCGAGAATATTTATACAAATATTCTCGTCTTCAATCCGAGGCAACGGATTTCAGGCGCTGCAATACACTCTTACTTACTGAGGGAGTATTGGTCATCTGAAGCATGTATTTGAGTTGAAACATCTCCTTCTGAAAATCAGCCAACTTGTCATCCCTTTGCTCCAACACCCTCCTAGTGAGCAACATCATACTATGTATTGATTCCCTCTTGAACTTCCATCATTGAGGATCTAATCCATCCTTCCTCATCGACAAGAATAACCTTCGTACCTCTGCATCCTTAGTCTCTTCAAATATACACTTCATCCTTCTCTCCGCACTCCAAACTTTTTTTATAAACATTACTTAGGTACGGGAGAGAGCATACCTCATTGGGGTCAGCATAATCCATATGATGTATTATTATTGTGCTGCTCTCTTTTGATAAGCTTGTTTAGTAAGATGCAGTGCCCTTTTGCCTTTCAGGGTAGCATTTCTTACCAGGTAGGTATGGAGCAACCACATCTGATGGTTGAGATTTCCATCATTGATTCTCCGCATTTGGTGTAGATCCTTAATAATAATGCTAACCTTCCCATCCTTCGAGTAAAGCATATGTCTCAGTACATAGTGCCATTGTTACCTGTGGTACTTCATCACATCTGCCTATCGTCAATGACCTCCTCTGTACAGTTACCCAATCCCGCATCCCTTTCCCACGATACCGATTTCCTTCGCAAATTCCCATGGTTTTTCAAGGGGTGGTGTGATGCGGTAGGGTTACCCGAGTGGTATGAGATAATGCATCACACACGAAAACAAACAGCTACGTAGGTGAAGTGAATATATAGAACCTATAGGGAGCACGTCCAGTATATGGAAAATATTAAGGGGCTCATAGGAGCGTTCAACCGCGGGTAGGCTAGGGACGGCTGTATATACCTTCCATCATATGGGCTTGTAATGAGGGATCAAAACATTCGGAAGGTTCTTTTGGGCAGAAAAACAAAAGCCTTTTCATCCGTATGTTAGTGTATCATAAGTCACACAATCAATCAACTTATACGGTGCATGTTCACGAGTATATTCATAGGTGTGATTGAATAAGACCAAGCCAACAACTTCACATAATCATGCCATAAACACATGTCAAATATTTCTCACCAATCATCGGGGTCCTTACGGGGGATGCATCGTCAATCATGGGAAGTCATCCCACGCTCCATGCGTAGTTCTCAAAGGGTTCCCTATTAAATGCCTTGGTGAATATGTCAGTGATTTCATCTCTGTTCTACAATATTCCATGCTCACCATACCATTCTTGTCACAATCACGTAGGAAGTGGTGTTTGATTTGTATATAATTAGTCCTAGAGTGCTGCATATGATCCTTAGAGATATTTATAGCACTAGTATCATCACAAAGAATATGAATGGAATTAAATGAGATATCATAGTCACCTAGCTATTGTTTAAGCCATAGGAGTTGTGCACAACATGCTGCAGCTGCAATGTACTCCGCCTCTACAGTCAAGAGGCATACCGAGGTTTGTTTATTAGATGTCCATGACATGATCCTAGAAGTTGTGACATCCCTGACGTGGACTTCTTATCCACTCTTTTCCCAGCAAAATCAGCATCTATGTATCCCACCAATCAGAGATCTCTATTCATGAGGTACCATAAGCACAGTGTATCGGTGCCCTTGAGGCATCATAGTATTTGTTTTACTGCCGTGAGATGTGTCTTTATTGGATCTGCATGAAAACGAGCACACAAGCATAAACTGTACATACTGTCAACTCTACCATCAACGAGATAGAAAAGTGAACCTATCATTCCTCGATAGAGTGTCAAGTCTAATTGCTACATGGACTCATCTCTTTCGAGGGACTCGTTGGGAGATATGGGAGGGGACATGATACTAAAGTCCTTTCCATCGAAGGGAACAGTACACTTATCCATTTCACCAAACTTAATCATATCCTGACACTTGCATCCAGATAGCTCACTATCGTGCTTCATGGATGTCTTTTTAAAAGTTGTATGAGTATCGATCTCTGGTTCGTACTGTATCCCTAGTCTGGATACAAATCGCTTCGGGGAAATCATCATTGATTTCTTTGAATTTTGATTCTGCAAGCTCTTTCAACCACGCGTCCTTCCCACTTTCCTTGATGACTTTGCTATCCTCCACTTCTGTCAACTGTTTGACATTTTGGGATTCCAACTCAGATATCTTATCCTCAAGGTCCTTAATTTTCTCGGCTTGTGCTGAGACTCCATCACTGTCAGTCCGAAGCTGGGACAATTGCCCTTCCAGGGAGGGGATCCTTTTCTTTAACTTGGCTTCTGTTATGCATAGCTCTTCCTCAAGTATCATTCCCTTGGCTGACCACTGGTTATCGTGGTCTTCCAGTCCTGCAATATGTTATTCCTGTTCGTCTAGGCTTGCATTCAGTTCTTCATTTTTTTGTCAGTTTCCTCAGCGGAGCCAATACCTTTTTATTAGAGAATTTTGATAGATTTGATGTGGTATCTAAATTTATTACCTCATCGTTTTCCATTATGCATATGGTGTCTCTGGGATCCTCTCCTTTGCTTTCTTCTTCAGATTCCCCCCAAGCGGCTAGGATGGCTTTTGTTTCTTTCTTGAATGGAGGTTCTTCTGCCTTCTTGCGGTAGCAGCCCTTCGCATTGTGTCCTTTCTTCTGGCAGTGATAGCAGATCATATCTTTGAAGGATATGTTCCCTTTGAAGGGACTCAAGGGCCCTTCACCTCTCCACCAGGCCAGCCATTCTAAGGGCCCTTGTTATGAGAGCAGTCGCCTCATCCTCACATTCATCAATGTCATCAGTCTGGGCTAGCTCAAAAGCCCTTTCAACTTTTAGTGCTATGGAGTCTTCCTTAATAGGGGTTCGTCGGGCGGCTTTCCTTTGTTGTATGTCATCATTGCTCTGGAGCCTTGCTACGAGTTCTTCAAGAGTCATTTCGTTGATGTGCTTCTAAGCCTGAAGAGCCAAAGTCACAGTGTCCCACTGAGAGTTTAAGGCTTGGAGGAAGTGGTGCGTGACTTTCTATTCAGGGATACTCTCCCCGAGAAACTCCATCTGTCCAACGTATCCCTGAAAGCGAGAGTGAAATTCTTCCAGCGTGTCATTCTTTCCGTGCAATGCATTGTCGTAGTCTTTATATGGCTGCCAAAATCCAGTTTTTCTTCACATCCTCACTTCCTGAGTATAGCCTCTTCAGTGCGTCCCAAATCTCCTTAGAGGTTTTGTAGCGGAGCATCTTCTTGAGGTCTCTCGAGCCAAGAGCTGAGTCCCGTACCTCCTTCTCTCTATTATTCTTCTCAAGGATCTGTAGTCATTATCAGTGTAGTCATCCCTGCTCTTTTCTTTGGTGGGATCCTTAGTGTCCTTGATGAGTACGGGTCCCTTTTCTATGATTCTCTACAAGTGTCCATCTAGGGAGCAGGTGTGTGACTCGAACTGTTCCGCCCACCAATCGCATTCACCATGTTTCAGCTGATGGGGTCTCCAGAAGCTATCGCTGATTGTTGTCATCTTACCTGCAGAGCTAACTAAACATCTATAGACCAGGCTCTGATACCAATTGTTAGGATCGTTAGTTAGCGATACCTCGCCGGCAACGTTCCTTGCTAAGTATCTACGCAGCAAAAATTAATACAGTAAGTAAAATTAAGCACGATACATCAATATATAGTGGAAACCTATATACCAGAATCAGTAACTAAGAAAAACCAATACGTTCTGGTTTCCACTTGAAGGATTTCGAAGTAATCCCTTGTATTACAGTGTTCTCGGTTACAATTGAATAGATCACTCACCCAACCACACTTAGTGGTGTACCGCCATACTTTCAGACGCACCTTAGTTCGTGATCTATCTTTGTTGTCCCCGCACAACAAGTGGATACTTCCCTTCCGACTCATACCGTAATACAGCTCCCTCCGAGTTCGCCGTTGAATGTCGGATTCAAAACTTCCTCGAACACGATCTCTGATCCATGCTACTTCCGTAAGCACGAAGCCAAGGATTTCCAATGTCAAAAACTGCACTTTGAAAGGCAGCTGTAACATCCTTTATATAGGGGTATCAATACCGGGTAGCCCTAGATTTTCTTGCTCGAAAATCTCTCATCTTGATTCACAAGTCAGGCTAAGATCTCCTAGCTGATTCGCCCATCTCATACTGGCTTTATCAGCTTCCCAATTAGATCGTCTCAGACCGATCTAATTGGATATGCATAAGATCCTTAGTTTCCTAAAATCTCTCACGCAGTCTTCCCAAATCTTGATCACTTCTAAATCTCGTTACAAGAATCTTTGAACTGATCTTGGGCAACCACCAACATATATTTGCTAGATCTGATCTTGGGAGCAAAAGATCCATCGAGAATATTTATAGAAATATTCTCGTTCTCAATCCGATGTAGCGCTACTGTCAGAAATCCGTGCAATACCTTGCTACGCACCTACGCAGCCACCACTGGTTGGGAAGGAAAACACGCGCATAACTATATGTACATATATGTACACACCCAAAATTAACTCCTCACTTCCCCCACCTCCGCTTCCAAATGCCTCCCGCTGAATCCACCCGCCACAAACCCTTCAATAATTCCACCACGAGCAGATTTGAGCCCCTCCGTGCTTCCACGACGAACTGACTCTTCAAAATCGCGGCCAGAGCCACTTGGGTCCTCCACGCCTCCCCAACCACCGACGGAGCTTTCTCCAGCAGCGCACAACACGCGAAGAAGAAATCCAACACCAAGGAAGAAGCGGCACAGGTCGGCGCACGGATGGGGGAAGCAGTGGTTGAAGAGAGAAGGAAGAGTTGAATTAAAAAAAAACCATTATGAATATGTATCTGAATAATTACATCAGTGAGCTAAATAATTAGTTCAATATGCGAATAATTAAATTATGTTAATGAATAGTTTGAAATACTCATAAAAATACTACATTGTACACAAATAATGACACCAAAAAGCTGAACTAATACAAATCAAAGTAATGATATGTGACAACAAATCCAGAGAAATTAATATTATGGACTAAATTGAATTAAAAAATAGAAACGCGATGTGCAAATATGCAAAATGATCAGCGTATCCCTCCCCATTTTAATAATTCGGATTGAAATTTAATTGGTTGAAGCTGGAACATGACATATACAACTCTTACCATATTTGTATTTTCACCTTACCTCAATCCATTATCACAATAAAACAGGAGTTTTTAGAGAAGAGAGTATCACTACAGCTAGTATAGGAAACTATTTGGTATATGAAGATGAAGATAGGTGCCATCAAGAAGGAGATGTGCGCCAAGTATGATATGAATTGACTGATGAAAATGCGGTTTTGTTGATTAGAGCCTATTTTTATAGGTTTTTGGCCTTGTTCACGGCTTTTTGTAAGTTTTGTTAGCCGGGCAGGTTTTTAGCGTTAGAATTGATAATTTGAAGTTTCGAACATTGCCTTGTCAACTCCCAATATAAGTTTGTGTAATACAAAACTCGGTAAAATTGCTCCTCCTCTAAAGAACATATAGTCGTTGAAAATTATATTCCAGAAGACGTGCCAATGAGCATACTTTTCCATCTCCTAACCAAATTCATATCTATTCAAGCAGCTCACTCAATAGGAAAAAAGATTCTCACATTTAATTTGCATCGAGCTGCGCAAAGAGAGTGCGTTCTTTTAAATTGAGCTAAATTGAATTAAAACCAAGTTGAATTGCTAAACTGAAATTTAATTGAAAAAACTATATGATTATGGTTGCTTTATCAAGTCATGTACCATCACTCACCATAACTCATTTCAAGTCATTATACCATAACCCGGTTCAAATAAGTTTAGGAGATGATCGAGGCAATCAATATTGAGGTTATAAAGGAAGCAAAACAATGGAATATTCTTGCATATGTAGCTCGTTCGATATGATTTTTACCTATGTCAATGTCGGACGGGAAGGACGTCTCACGATCAAATGGTTTGAACCAACTCGATAATGCAAGTGAAATAATATTTTCACAATTCGTCTCAAGATAGAATTAAACCTAATATTTTATTTTTAGCCACTTAGTTAAATTAATAATAGTAATATCATTAGAAAACTATTGTTTTGTTTATTCCGTATATCCAAAAACAATTATATACTGGGGACCTTATAAGGACAAAAGAATTCACTATCATATGCCATCATTTCGCCATTGTGATCAACCTACCACAAATTCATTCACATGTATAGAATTTTGATACATATTTTAGCTCATCAATTGGTGTAGGAAAGTGCATATTCAAACTTATTCGATAAATATCCAAACGAATAGATGAATCAAGTACGCGATATGATAGTGTTTCAAATTATAAAAGACAATCTAAAATGTACCGTGGAAATGAACATGTGTGAAGATGAGTAGATGACATATAAATGCATTTGAAATTGTTCTACACTTGAATGTTTTTTGTACATGTTTAACTAAACTCATATAAATGAAACTTAACTTATTTCATGCGTGACTTAGTCAAAAACTTGATTATGGTACTTGACTTTTAAGCTAAAAAATATATATAATTTCAATTAAAAGTATTCCTTATAAAGGTTATGAACAGTATTATAAAACCCGAACCGATCCGGCCGGTTTGACACACCGGTCACCGGACTGGTCCGGTTTTATAGTCAGATCTGTTATACAATCGACTCACTAGAAAATTGGTTGAACCAGCCGGTTTTTAATTAAGCCGGTAACCCGTATTGATTTTTTAAAAGTTTCAGAAATTTCAAAAATTAATTATCATTAACACAACTCAAACACAAGACCCCTGTACAATTATTACCTCTTCATTCCACTATGCTAATTGTTAATATTTGTCTGGTTTATATTATATTATTAAACTCAATACTTGTTAATCTATTTAAATAGAAATTCAATTAATGTAAAGACAATTCAATTATTCGGTATGTTTGGATTACTTAAGTGATAATGTAAAGACAATTCAATTATTTGGTATGTTTGGATTACTTAAGTGATAAATAATATCAACTAACTTTCACTTTAATTTTTGATGTGCTCTTTGTCTATATTTAAGCATTTAAATCCTACATTTTCCAATATTTTACTTTTAAATGGATATTACTATATTTTTTCAATATGATATTGTTATAAGGATGTGTTTTAATGGTCTCGCCCCTGGTTTTGCGACTTGCGTATTAAGATTAAAATTGCTATTGTTGCTGATTTATACTATTCTAATTCTAATATTGTTATGATTATGATATTGTATTCCGATCATAAATCGATAAAATTTAATTAGGTCATGAACTTGTTAAATTATAATGTTATATCTACGTATTTTATTTTTATTTTTTAGAACGTGCGGCGAGACGACGTCGGATGTGGCTTCCAATGTGTGCGCCCGCGTCGTATGTGACACCAGTTCAACATCGACTGAGTCGGCTGGCGAGGTTCGATTTTGCAAATTTTAATTTTGATTTTGAGAATTAAACCAAGTCAAAACGACTTGGTCTTTCACATCATGTTCGGTTTCTTTTGAAAGACGAAACTCATCAACTTGAACGGTTTGCCTTCATGGAATAATGGGGGCAGTTGAATGGTTCGACTTCATGAGAGTAATGGAGGGCAATCTGAGAGGTTCGGCTCCATGAGAACTGTCCAATATAAAGGAGCTCGACATTCACTTTGAAACAAACAAAAATTAAAACAACTCTCCTCCTCTGTTGCCGAGGATCGTTTCATCCTAGGAAGCATGTTATCAACGAGTCCCAGCACCGATAAGACAGTAATCTTACTTTAAGGACAGCGTCGAACACGATTCGATCTACCATATACGGTTTGCGATTGTTCTCCGTTTGATTCATATTTGTTTCTATAGAGTAGCTTCAGCAATATCCGCCTTTTATCTACAACATTTCCAACAATCTTAAAGCAAGATTGTTCTTATTCAATTGTTTTGAAGTTACTAACAGATCTGACTTTCTTGTAGAATATGAATTCTGAGAAGAACCTGTCTGTGAACATGGATGGTGTCCAACACCCTCCTCCTGTTTCCGCTGAATTGGCTGCTACCACTCCTCCACCAGTCATGGCTCCGGCAGGGAATGGACCTGCCGGTCTAGTTCAAAACACTACAGTGTCACGAGTTCCTGCTGTAGTGATGCCAGCCGATAGGCCTGAGAAGTTCTCTGAGCTGAACTTCAAGACGTGGCAGCAGAAGGTGCTCTTCTACCTGACACAACTAGGGTTAGCTCGGTATCTGACCGAGGAGACACCCAAGGTATCTGATGAGGAGTATGATCCTCAAGTACTCATGACATTTAACACATGGAAAGATTTCGACTATATGTGTCGAAACTCTTGAATGATGCACTTTACAATGTGTATTGAACCAAATGCGAACCAAAAGCTTGGCTAAGGAGCTTTGGGAGTCTTTGGATCGGAAGTACCAAACTGAGGATGCTGGCTCCAAGAAATACATTGTGGGGCGCTTCCTTGAATTCCAGATGGTGTATTCAAAGACTGTGAGCAATCTAGTGCAAGAGCTACAACTGATTATCCATGAGATACATGCTCAGGGAATGAAGATCAGTGAATCATTCCATGTTGATGATGTCATTGAGAAGATGTTCCGGGGTGGAAGGACTTCAAAAACTACCTTAAACACAAGCAAAAGGAGATGTCTTTTGAAGACTTGGTGGATCGCCTTAAGATTTAAGAGGACAACCGAGGCATTTACAAGATGATGAGGCTACCATCTGAGAGGGCCAACATTGTGGAATGGTAGTAGCTCCAAGGGGAAGAAACTCTTCAACGAGCTTAGATCCAAGAGTGGGGTATTCAAGAAGAAGACGCAGCTAAAGTTTACTGGCAAGTGCTTCAACTGTGACAAAGAGGGTCACAGAACTGCTGATCGTAAGAAGCTGCTGACAAAGAAGAAAAAAAGGCGAATGTAGCCGAGGTGGATGAAGTTCTCTTGATGGATGTTATCTCTCAGCTCAGTTTGGTGGATTCAAACCCTAAGGAGTGGTGGCTGGATACTGGGGCAACCACCACATCTGCTCTGACAAGAATGTCTTCTCAGAGTTAAAAGTGATTGAAGCTAGAGAGAAGGTGTACATGGGCAACTCGGCCACCTCAGAAGTCAAGGGAAAAGGCAGTGTGATTTTGAAGATGACTTCATGAAATGTGTTGAAGCTAACTAATGTTCCATATGTGCCTCACATTAAGAAGAATTTGGTAACTGGAGCTTGACTTGATAGCCATGGTTTTTAGATAGTATTTTAGTCCAAGAAAGTCGTTCTCTCAAAGAACGATATGTATGTGGGACGTGGTTATGTAAAAATGGCATGTAGAAACTGATGGTATGCCATCAAGTCTATCAATAAAGAAAGTTCTTCCGCTTATTTGGTTGAGTTTTCTAATTTATGGCACGGTAGATTAGGCCATGCAAATTATGACTCAATAAGGAATCTAATAAATTTGGATTGTATACCAAAACTTCAAATTGATCCCGAACACAAGTGTGAAATTTGTGTTGAAGAAAAATTAACAAGAACGTCCTTTTATGGTGTTGAAAGAGATACTGAACCCCTTGACCTAATACATAATAATCTATGTGACTTAAAATTCATACAACAAGAGGTGGTAACAAATATTTTGTTACTTTAATAGATGATAGTACAAGATATTGTTCAATATATTTGCTTAAGAGCAAGGATGAGGGAGTAGAGAAGTTTGTCATGTATAACTTGGAACTGGAAAACCAACTGAACAAATAGATCAACAGGCTACGTAGTGACCGTGGTGGTGAATATGTAGAACCGTTTGGGATAATGTGTGCACAAAATAGAATCATACATTAGGTCACTCCACCTTATTCACCTCAATCGAACAGTATAGTTGAATGTACGAATCGCAATATCAATGAAATGATGAATGCGATGTTGTTTAGTTCGGGATTACCTCAAGGAAAGTGGGGGCGGCCGTTTTGTCGACTAATTATCTCCTGAATAGGGTACCCCGTAAGAAGAAGGAAAAATCTCCTTATGAATATTTTAAAGGGAGAAAATCTTCATATACATATTTGCGAGTGTAAGGGTGTTTAGCTAAGGTAATGGCTCCCGGTCTTAAGAGAATGAAAATAGAACCGAAGAAAATTGACTATGTGTTTATTGGGTATGCGCAAGATAGTTCTGCATATAGATTTCTTGTGTATGAGTCGAAAAATCCTGATATACACAAGAACACCATTATGGAGTCTAAGACTGTTTTGTTCTTTGAACAAGTCTTTCCATATAAGTCTAAGGAAATGTGTCCTAGTTCACCTTATGAGATAGGAGAAGATGTCGGTGAAAGGTCTCAACAACAAGAGGAAGTATCCAAGGAGGATACAAATTTAGAGGAACCAAGACGAAGTAAAAGAGTTAGGATTCCAACTTCGTTTGGACCTGAGTTTCTTACCTTTATGGTTGAGGTAGGACCTCTTACATATAATGAAGCAATAAGCTCTGTTGAAGGTCCTTTATGAAAAGAAGCCATAAAAAATGAATTAGACTCCGTTTCGCAAAATCATACTTGGGAGTTAGTTGATCTTCCTCATGGATGAAAACCACTTGATTCCAAGTGGATTTTTACTAAGAAAATGAAAACAGACGATACTATTGATAAAACAAAGCGAGACTTGTGATCAAGGGTATAGATAAAAGGAAGGTCTAGACTATTTTGACACATTCTCACCCGTGACAAGGATCACATCTATTAGGATGATAATTGTCATGGCAGCATTGTGAAATTTAGAAATTCATCAAATGGATGTAAAGACAGCTTTCTTACATATAGACCTTGAGGAAGAGATATATATATGGAACAACCTGAGGGTTGTAGTGTGCCAGGACAAGATATTAAATTATGGTCAGGAAGATATCTGTGGGAAACATGGCTTTCGTTTGCATTATAAGACGAACAGTTCAAGGACATCACGTGTGCTGAATAGTCAGTAAAGAGAACATGTTTTCCCAAGAGAAGATTCAAGGGCGTTGCCTACCTATCCTATGCAGATATCGACCGTAGAAGTTATCCCCACATCGAGTCGAGTCTTAATTATCGAGTTTTAATTGTTTATTGTTTTCACCACTCGATTTTCTTCATGTGGGGATTGTTAAAATGTGTGTTAAATAAGTGTGAAGAAAATGATGGTGCGCCTCATTTTGAGACCTAATTTGAATGTGGAGGACACCTCGAAATGAGTTGATAAAATTGTAGTAAAATACCTTGTAATAAGGGGTATGAAATCGAATGTGGAAATGCCAAAAACGGATTTATATTGAATGAGAAATCAATGCTCAGAGTTGGACCAAAACTAATGAAAATGAGTTGTTGGTAGGAATGGATGGGTGGATTGATTTCACTTAAGTGAAAATCCATTGTCCCACATTAGAAACCAAATGAACATTAAATGTTTATATATAAGTTCATTTCTTACACTTGGTAAGATGTTAAGCTGAGAGGCTCTCTCTACGCGCACGGCTCCGCGGGGGTTTAAATCATCCGGCGAGACGACGTCGGATTTGACTTCCAACGTGTGCGCACGCGTCGTACGGGACACGAATGCTGCATCGATTGAGACGGCTTGGCGCGGCTCTGTTTTCCAATTTTTATTTTCTATTTTGAGCATTAAACCAAGTCAAACGACTTGGTCTTTCACATCTTCGATTTCTTTTGAAACACGAAACTCATCAACTGCAAGTCTTTGTACGATTTGCCTTCATGGAATAATGGGGACAGTTAAACGGTTGGGCTTCATGAGACTAATGGGGGAATCTAAGCGGTTCGACTCCATGAGAACTCTCATATATAAAGGAGTTCGACATTCACTTCGAAACACATAGAAAACAACTCTCCTCATCAATTTTCCATTCGTTTGAGTTTGTCGGTGATAGTCGAAGACCTTAACCAGTTCGATCTGCAAAGCTTGGTGCAAGGTCTGTTACCGAGGATCGTTTCATCCGAGGAGCATATTGTTAGTGAGTCCCAGCACTGATAGGGCGCAATCTTGCTTTAAGGACAGCGTTGAACGCGACTCGATCCGCCACCTACGGTTTCGATGGTTCTCTGTTTAATTCATATTTGTTTTTGTTTAGTAGCTTTAGCAATATCCGCCTTTTATCTGCAATATTTCCAACATGGAATTGATGTTAAATTCAAAGTGAACTGAAACTAAATTGAAATAAAATAAAATAAAATTTTAAACTCAAAATAATGGACTCGTATTGTCCAAGATCCAGCATTGAAAGGGATGCATTAGTATTAGAGCGGTTTCAGTGATGGGGATCTAGTATCGTCAAACTGACGCCTCTCTGAAAGGTCTGACTAATCAACATTCCCAGCACTCCAATGCGCTACTACTTTCTTTTTTTTTTCTTTTTTTGGTAATGGGATACAACAATTCAGAACATTTCAATGCAATGTCGCCTTATCATCTAGCACATATATAAGATCTCTGCAGCTCTAGCAAGGCATCTTGATCGGATCTGAAATCTATGGTACATTTTCTCCACTTTCTATAGCGCAGGCCAAGTTCGACACATTTACCATGCATGGATCCGCACATCCACCCCAAATCACGGTACATTCTTCGACACTTAGAGCTCAGGCCACCTTGGACACTTTTACCGTTTGCAAGACTCGGCACGTCCATCTTGACAGCCGCACCTCCACGAGGGAGGAAGCATCCACGAAGGCTGTAGGAAGCATCACGCACGAGGTGTTAAGAGGAAAGCATCCACAAGGGATGTAGGAAGCATCCAGCTAAATGCGGGACGAGGAAGAGAAAGAGGAAAAGGAATGGAGAAAATTATAGGAAAGTTAGTGGCCCCAGGACTTTAACCCAGGGCATAAGGATCCAGCCATCTTAAGGTGGACTCCTTAACCAACAGGCCACCACCCTATTGGCAGGCGCTACTACTTTCGAGTTTACATTTTATGTATTTGTAAAACTTTTGGGTTTTAAAATTTTCGTTTGCAAAATTCAAAATATTTTATCAATTTGATATCAATAAAATTTATATTAAAAAAATCAAATATATAACTGTTAAAAACAATATTATTCTAATACAAAAATTTATTTAAAATAATATTTTTATTATTATTGTCGCGCGAAGTCTTGGAGTTGTCGTACGGTCTTATACGACAGTTGTACGCTAGCATTCCGTTACATGTCATAATTTTGTCCCACAACAGTTGTACAAAACTGTTACATAATTATCGTACAACTATCACATATGCAGTAATATTGCGAGAGTTGTGCGATAATGTAATGTTGTCATACAATTCAACCAACATTTGCACTGCATCTGCAGGGAGAGAATATCTGTCCAGATATTCTGTGAGATCTTTTAGTTCCTAAAGATCTCGGGATCCAGCTGGAAAACGTGTGGATATCGAAGGAAGATTGATGGACCATAATTATACGAATCAAAAACACAGTTAAGCCCACTAAATTAGACTGTTTGTCTATTTAACTTTTGCTTGTTAGTTCCGATATATTTCTACAGGGTATTTTGAAGCTTAGAGAGAATACACGCTAAGGAGAGGATTTTACGCAGAAAAGATGTTACGAGTCATTCCAAGGTCACGATCAGGCGCTGACTGAAGAAATCTAAAGATCCTGACATGGAATCATTCAAAACAAATCAAACCGAAGAGAAACCAAAGTCAGTCCGGGGTAGGAATGGACCGATAGTTTTGTGAAAACTTCACAAAACTCACAAAACCTCCTCACAAGGGAGGCTCCTCCTCACATGGGCGGCTAGAAGGGGAGGAGCATCCTCCTCACATGGGCGGCTCCTCCCTCACAACTCCTCTCCTCCACTCTCCTCCCTCCACTTGGCGGCTCCTCCTCCCTCCTCCCAAAGCCGCCGGCGGCTAGAGCTCCCCCCCCCCCCCCCCATGTGTCATCTCCTCCTTGCTCCTCCCTTCTCCTCCCTTGGATCAAAAACACATGCCCCCCATCTCCACCCTCCATTTCTCTCAAGTTTGGCTATAAATACCAAGCCAAACCTCATTTGTAAACATCCCAAAAAATCATAAATCACGTATCTCTCTAAGTTTGGCAATTTGTAAGTTTGGTTTTGAAATAATACTCTTGTTGGTTCTTGAGTATTATAACAGTTTTAGAGAATACTCCTGTTGGTTCTTGAGTATTCAAGTAGGAATTGGGAATACTCCTGTTGGTTCTTGAGTATTCCCCTTACTTACTGTCTTTCAAAAACCCCCGAGTATTTAGCTATGGTATCCACCTCTATGGATATTCGTAGCTAAACTCTTCATTCGGTTAAAGGGGTGTACTTGTATCATAAAATGTTTTAGACTTTGCTTTAGTGTTTTTTCTCTGTATTCAAAACTTGTTCTATGTGCCATTTATTAGGCCAGAACTTCCAAGGTTGAGTGGATGCTTGGAATGGCAAAGCTCTTCCGTGGAAGTTCGTAAACATACTCGGATAAGTGGATGCTTGGAATGGCAAAGCTTATCTGAGGAGTTTGACCTCTCTCAAACACCATTTGATTGCTCGGGAATGACTGATCAAATGGATGCACACAGGCTAATATACCTTGGAATGAGGTATTAGTCTAAGTAGAACAAGGGCTCTACGTTTTTTGCAAAAGTCTAGACAGTGTGTGCAAATCGAGTGCTTGGAATGGCCTTGAAACTCTTTCGAACACTTTTGCAAAAGACTAGACAGTGTGGCAAATCGAGCGCTTGGAATGGCCTTGATGCACGTTTGAATACTTAGAAGGATCACTAAAGGTCAATGATAAACAGGCTATGATACAAGGCCCCCGAAATCGAATGTTTTCCTTGAAATCAAACAACTCCTGCACTTACTTTCTTAGTATAACTGCCGTAATCAACTGCTCACCTTCCGGAGGACTTGCCAATCACGCATCACCCGCTGTAAGTCTCCTACTTTTATTTTCAGTCATTTACTTTTCGCACAAAAAAACCAAAACCAACCAAAAAGTCACGTAGTTACTAGCTCTAAAACCTCAACCAACCTAAAACACGCTCCCTTGTTGTACAAATCACCTCAAAGAACAACTATCCCCCTAATTCCTTTGGGTTCGACCCCTACTTACCACTTGCTACCCAGTAGTGAAGTCGCGAGTAGCGGACTATAAATTTATTTGTACATTTGCTCTGACGACAAGCATCTGTCAAAGATCTAATCAAAGATCTCGCTACAAATTAGGAAATTGCGTAAAAGATAAAGATCAAGATTTGAGCAGATTTGACTGAAGATCTTCGGTGCTACTCTTTAGGAAACTAAGATGGCACACGTCCAACTTGAATATTATGGGATAATATAGTAAAATATGAAAGATTTTCGCTGGAAAATCTAAGGTTTCTTGGGAGGATGGATGACCTATAAATTGGATGCTACCACCTCCTTTAGCACTCGTTCGTTCTGGAGATCACTGGTGTCGAAGGTACTAACCGAGCAACGACTGAAGATTGCTAATCAAGGCTTGACGTACTGGCGACATACCTGCGAGGGAACGAACGGAGCAATATGAGCCAGACGGAAATAGCGACTTGCTGTGTGGTGATCAACAGAGGCGATTACAACTAAGGTATATCTGAAAGTAAGGTGATACACCCTTGAGAGTGGTTGGGTTGTAATCAACTCTTTGTAACCGATTACACGCTAAATACAAGGAACTATTTCGAAATGCTTCGAGTTCTGCTAGAAGGTAGTGGTTTTTCTTCAGTACTTATTTGAGTGCTGGAGTTTCCACTATAACCTGCTGTGTCGCGTTATTTTTACTTGCTATATTTTTATTTCTGCCAGTTTACGTTTACCTGGCAAGGAGCGTTACTTTCCAGGTCGCTAACTACCATCCAACAATTGGTATCAGAGGCTGGTCTCTAGATTCTTAGTTAGCTTTACAGGTAGAATGACAACCATGAACGACTCCTTCTGGAAGCCGCCTATTTTGAAACCAGATGAGTACGACTGGTGAGTGGAACAGTTCGAGGCACATACATGTTCCCTGGACGGACAGATGTGGCAAATCATCGAACAAGGGGCAGTGAAGATCCCGAACGCAACTGATGCTACTAAGGAGAAGGATAGAAAGGATTATACCGATGCTGATTATAAGATCCTTGAAAAGAATAGTAGCGCAAAGAAGATTCTACATCATGCTCTCAATCCGGGAGATCTGAAAAAGATGCTCCATTATAAAACTGCCAAAGATATATGGGATGCACTAAAGAGACTCTACTCAGGGAATGATGACGTGAAGAAGAACCGCATTCTAGCTACAATGAAAGATTATGACAATGCAGTCCAAGGTAAAGATGAATCGCTTGAAGAATTTCACTCACGTTTTCAAGGCTATGTTGGACAGATGCAGTTTCTGGGGGAGCAGGTCCCCGAATGGAAGGTTACCCATCACTTCCTTCAAGCACTAAACTCGAAATGGGATATTGTGTCCGTGGCTCTACAAGCACAAAGAGACATCAAAGAAATCACACTTAAGGAACTCGTAGCGAAACTACAGAGCAATGATGGTATTCAACAAAGAAAAGCTGCTAGATGCGAACCTGAAAAGACCCAGTCTATTGCCCTCAAGGTCGAAAAGGCATTCGAGCTAGCTCAAAAAGATAACAACGAGGAGCCTGAGGATGAGATGACAGCAGTACTGAGTAGAGCACTCAAGATGGCAGATACCGCACCAAAACGTTCCTTCAAGGGGACTGCATCAAACAAAGATGCATTGGGCTACCATTGTCAAAAGAAAGGACATGTGGCGAAGAATTGCTTTAGTAAAAGGGCGGGAGAGCCACCAGCTCAGAAAAGTGTTAAGGCTATGGTGGCAATATGGGGTGAATCTGATGAAGATAGTGAAGAGGACAACCCAATTGGAGCTGTATGCATAATGGCTACTAATGAGGTAAGTGATTCTGATCCTTTTGCATACTTGACTAATAGAACTAACGAACAATTGATATCTCTTATTAAGAAACTTGTGAAGAAGAATACCGTACTCTGTCAGAAATTGCAAGACCGGGAGGAAGCTACCATAGCTCCTGAAGAAAATGGTAATCTATGGGCTAATAAGGCCTTGAAACTTGAGGAAGAACTATCCCAGAACGGAACCAAGTTGACCAAATAGCTCTGAAACCTCGAAAAAAGGCTGAACAGCTTAAACACACAGAATGAAAGCCTACAGACAGAGTTAGATGATATCTGTTCCCTAGAAGGTAAGGTTACCCAGCTTGAAGGAAGTTGAGGTGACCAGAGGAAATGAAGAGGACTAAAAGAAGAAGTGGTTGCAAGAATACACAGATACAAAGGCTTCTGAAATCAAGGAAGGGTTCGCCAAGCACTTAACATCTCGACCCGGTCTAGGGTACAATTCTGAAATGGAGAACAAGGTCTCAAGGAAAGGAAAGGAGGTGGACCAAGCAGTCGAAAAATACTTCAAATGTAAATGTGGAGCAACCTAAGGAATGACAGAGCTGACTGCTGACAGAAGTACTGTTCCCTTTGACGGAAAGCAAGCCTACACCCTTTGGCTAAAGCAAGCAGCAACTCTTCCCACATTGACTTTACTGCACGAGTCGCCAATAAGTCGGTCCCACCAGGAAGAAGTAAGTATGTGGACCTGAAACATCACAGAGTCTGCTGGCATTGTGGTCAGGCAGGATATCGACAAGGAGAATGTTCCCTATAAAAGGACCTAGAACAAAGAGTAAAATCTAAGTACGGGACACCGGAAAGACAAGAGAACGTCTGCTGGACGTGTAAACAAGCTGGACATTATCGAAGGACCTGTACCTACACTGAGGGTTAGAAGAACAAAAGTTGGAAACCAAAAACCCCGCCCGGGAACGTTTCCGAGAAAGACAAGGAGGGACCTAGTGACACAGACGGATCCAGAACCACTTATGCTGCCAAGAAACCGAGTAAGCCTAAGTTTATTTGGGTTCGTAAAAACTAATATCCTTTTCTTGCAAGATAGAGAGGAGAGTTGTCCCTGGTACATAGATAGTGCACGCTCAGGACACATGACCGAAAACAAAGAATGGTTCGAGTCGCTTCGCCATCACTCTGGAGGATCAATTACGTTCGGAAACAAGAGCAAAGGAAAATCTCTCATGAAGGGAAAGGGAATGAGCAGAGTATACAAAGTGGATCCGTCATTCATACCTGAAGAGGAACTCTGTCTTACATCCCAAGCTAATGAGTCCGAGCTATGTCAAAAACGGTTCGGACATGCAAGCGTAAGACTTTTGTCCAAGTAACATCAACTAGAGCTGGTGAACGGATTACCAAATCTGGAGGACGGCCTAAACAATCTATGAAATGCTTACACCATGGGAAAACAAGTAAGGTCATCCTTTAAATCAAAGAACAAGGTAAGCACTACTCACCCTCTTGAACTTATGGACCTCTGTTGTCCCATGCGCACAAGGAGCCGCGAAGGTAACAGATACATATTTGTGATTGTTGATGATTATTCAAGATATACATGGACTGTATTTCTAAGCTCTAAAGATAATGTTTTTGTAGAATTCGAAATCTGGTTGAAGTTAGTTGAAAAACAACTGAACCTCACCCTGGCAGGTATACATACTGATCACAGAACTGAATTTGGGAATTCACTGTTTCTAAATCTGTGTAGGACCAGGGGTATCAGACAAAACTTCTCTGCACCTAGGACACCTCAACAGGGCATACTTGAGACTTATCCTGAACAAGGTTTGGAGATTAGTCCCTCGGCCAGAAGATCGACCCGTCATAGGGAAAAAATGGGTGTTCAAACACAAACTGGACGACAAAGGGCAAGTAGTCCGGAACAAGGCAAGGCTTGTTGTTAAGGGATACAACCAACAAGAAGGAATCGACTACAACGAGACATTTTCTCCGGTAGTCAGGTTAGAAGCCATTAGACTATTGATTGCATATTCTGCTTACCATGGCGTTAAACTGCAGCAGGTGGACGTAAAGACCGCATTCCTCAATGGGTTACTTAAGGAGGAAGTGTACGTCGCACAAACCCCTGGCTTCGAGGATATCAAGCATCCCAATCACGTGTACATGACAAAGCTCTCTACGGACTGATGGTACGAAAGACTGTCTCAATTCCTCCTCGCGCACGGATATGTAAGAGGAGAGGTCGACAAGACAATGTTCCTTCTGAAGGAAGGAAACCATACTCTGGTGGTACAGGTATATGTTGATGACATTATTTTTGATTCCACTAATGATCTCTTGGTCAGGAAGTTTACTAAACTCATGGAGAGCGAGTTTGAGATGAGTATGGTCGGAGAGCTTAAATTCATCCTAGGACTTCAAGCAGCACAAGAAGGTGACGGCACCCGAATCCATCAGCAGAAGTACCTTCGTGAGATGATTGTCAAATTTGGCATGCAGGACTCGAGCACTATGACCACTCCAATCTCTCCAAACGAGTCAATAGGGAAGGACGGAAGTTCCTCACATATAGACCAGACAATCTACCGAGGGATGATAGGTTCACTTCTTTATCTTACTGTAAGTAGACCTGATATTATGTATAGTGTTTCTCTATGTGCACATTTTCAGGCAGATCCCCGGGAGACACATTTGAAAGCAGTAAATAGGATACTACGTTACCTGAAGGGTACCGATACCCTCTGCCTATGGTATCCCAGGAATGCTGACCTTCGACTAGTGGGATACACCGACGCTGATTTTACAGGCAATAAGGTAGACCAAAAATCTACATCTGGCATGGCACAATTCTTTGGATCATGCCTGGTGTCATGGGCCTCAAAGAAGCAGAATTTCGTCGCTCTCTCGACAGCAGAAGCCGAATACATTGTAGCTGCATCGTGTTGTGCGCAACTCCTATGGCTAAAGCAGCTGCTAAATGATTACGGTATTATATTTGAGTATGTTCCCATTCTTTGTGATAATACTAGTGCTATAAACATCTCTAAGAATCATATGCAGCACTCTAGGACAAAACACATTGAGATAAAGCATCACTTCCTACGTGACTGTGTGGAAAAGGGAGTGGTGAGTGTAGAGTTTTGCAGAATAGAAGAACAGGTTGCTGACATATTTACCAAGGCACTCAACAGGGAACCCTTTGAGAGGCTTCACATGGAGCTAGGTATGACTTCCCTCAACTGAGTACGTGTCCCCTGTGAGGCCCCCAATGATTGGTGAGAAATATTTGACCTGTGTTTAAGTACATGACTATGTGAAGTTGTTGGCTTGGTCTTATTCAGTCTCACCTAGGAATGTACTTGTGAATATACACTGTATAAGTTGATTGATTGTGTGACTTATGATACACTAACATACGGATGAAAAAGCTTTTGTTTTCTACCCAAAAGAACATTCCGGATATTTTGATCCCACATTACAAGCCCATATGATGGAAGGTATCTACAGCCGTCCCTAGCCTACCCGTGGGAGAACACTCCTATGAGCCCTTTGTTATTTTCCACATAATGAAGGAGATCCCCACGAGGTACCATCACTTTCCTTATCATCTATACTGTTATCTACTTTTGTGTGTGATGCATTATCTCATACCACTTGGGTAACCCTACTGCATCACACCGCCCCTTGCAAGACCACGAGAATTTGCGAAGGAAATCTGTATCGTGGGAAAGGGACGCGAGATTACGTGATTGGATAACTGTACAGAGGAGGTCCTTGATGATAGACAGATTTGACGAAGTACTACATGAAACATTGGCACTATGTAATAAGACATGTGCATTACTTGAAGGAAGGGGAAGATAACATTAATATTACGGATCCCCATCTAGTGCGGTGAATCAATGGGAGAGATCGCAATATCAGATTTGACAAAGTACTACATGAAACAATTGCACTACGTAATAAGACATGTGCATTACTTGACGGATGGGGAAGATAGCATTAATATTACGGATTCCCATCTAGTGCGGTGAATCAATGGGAGAGATCGCAATATCAGATTTCGTTGCTCTAGATCTACCTGGTAAAGAATGTTACGCGATGGACAGAAGTGCACTGCATCTTGCTCAACAAGCTCAGCAAAAGTCAGCAGCTTGACAAGCACACAACAGTACCACAACATGAGGATCATGATGACCCTTTTAAGGTATACCCTCTCCCGTACCAAAAAAAGGAGGATGCAGTGGTATGAAGTTTATTAAGGAAGAATAGATTATTTAATCAGTGGAGGAACCTCTAGGAAGGAATGAATATGGAGTATGATGTGCTCAGCTAGAAGGGCGCACCTCGAAGGGGTGATAAGTTGGATGATATTCAAAAGGAGATGCTCCAACTCGTATACATGCTCCGGTAGACCACTCTAACCCAAGTCTGTTGCCTACATCGTCACTCCCAAGTCCCCTACCTCTGCTACATACGCACTGAGTAACGCTTTCGTGGTCAGTCCCTTTTTCGCTCCCCAGCTCATCAATCCCTTTTCTTGGTACTATTTTTGGTGCTTCTTCATCCCTAGTATTTCGTGTTAGTCTGTCATGCTCTTAATTTAATGAATACAGTGTTTTATTTCGGTATGCTCTGACGGTTTAATGAATTTGCCGATTCACTGCTATGCATACTAGTGCAGTGACTACACTTGTCGAGATTTTTGATGATGCCAAAATGGGGGAAGACGACGATATGCTCGCTCTGAGGGGGAACATTACCTCAGCAATAGGCATTGCTGATCTGAGGGGGAACTTTGTATGCCAAAGGTAATATAAAGTGAACTGACTCTGTTACTGTTTGGGAGTTTGAAATTTCCCTCATCAGAGATTCATTAACTTACAATACTGAAATATGTTACTATATCGGATTAGGTTGGGGAGTTGAAATCTCCCTCTTCAAAGATTCGTTAGCTTAAAACTATGTAGAGGTTAATATATACATGTGTTTCATGCTATTATTATCTCTCGTGAAGAAGATGTTTGTTATCATCAAAAAGGGGGAAATTGTTGGAGTCTGTGAACTCCACCGGTTTTGATATAACAAACATCCTGCTGATGTGTTACTTGAGCATGCAGGTTGATGCACAGGTACTCTGGAAGTAACGTTCCTACAGTGCGTAACTGCATGGAGAGAATATCGGTCCGGAAATTCTGAGGATCTTTTAGTTCCCAAAGATCTCGGAATCCAGCTGGAAAACGTGTGGATGTCGAAGGAAGATCTAATCAAAGATCTCGCTACAAATTAGGAAATTGCTTAAAAGATAAAGATTTGAGCAGATTTGATTGAAGTTCTTCGGTGCTACTCTTTAGGAAACTAAGATGACACACGTCCAACCTGAATATTATGGGATATTATGCTAGAAAATAGGAAAGATTTGGCACGAAATTATTATGGGATAATCTTGTAAAATAGGAAAGATTTTCGCTGGAAAATCTAAGGTTTCCCGGGAGGATGTACGAGCTATAAATTGGATGCTACGGCCTCCTTTAGCACTCGTTCGTTCTGGAAATCACTGGTGTCGAAGCTACTAACCGAGCAACGGCTGAAGATTACTAATCGAGGCTTGACGTACTGACGGCATACCTGCGAGGGAACGAACGGAGCAATTTGAGCCAGACGGAAGTCGCGACTTGCTGTGTGGTGATCAACATAGGCGATTACAACTAAGGTACATCTGAAAGTAAGGTGGTACACCCTTGAGAGTGGTTGGATTGTAATCAACTCTTTGCAACCGGTAACACGCTAAATACGAGGAGCTATTTCGAAATCCTTCTAGTTCTGCTAGAAGGTAATGGTTTTTCTTCAGTACTTATTTGAGTGCTGGAGTTTCCACTATAACCTGTTGTGTCGCGTTATTTTTACTTGCTAAATTTTTTTTTTCACTGGTTTACGTTTACCTGGCAAGGAACGTTACTTTCCAGGTCGCTAACTACGATCCAACAACATAGCTTGTGCATATGGATTTAACAAATAGTTCATGAGTTTTCATTTTGTTGGTATCACCAAACTACTCGACTCACGACCATCACCTAGTAAGGCGGTCCGTGCGGTGGCTTGTTGACCAGATTTTAAATCACAATCTAGTTAAATTGTATTGGTACACACAGCTTTCTGATGTCAAGGAGGCGCGTGGATGAGAAAGGCATCCGCGAGGGATGTAGGGAAGAATGAAAGGAAAATGGAGAAGAAAATTTCACAAAATTGTGAGGAAAATTTTGAATTGTTATATAAATTGAGATTTATGTCTTAAAAGAACCCTATAATTGATAATCTTGTAATTTCGTGATCTAATTATTATTTGATAAAAAAGATTACAATCGATCAACCATTAAGATAGATTCTATAATTTATAATCTTTGCATTTTAAGATATAATTATTATTTGATAAATTATGTCGTAACACATTGATATTAGTCAATATTAAATCACGATATATACACACATGGAGTGATATAGAGTTGACATTTCGTGATCTAATTATTATTTGATAAAGAAGATTACATTACAATCGATCAACCATTAAGATAGATTCTATAATTTATAATCTTTGCATTTTAAAATGTAATTATTATTTGATAAATTATGTCGTAACACATTTATATTAGTCAATATCAAATCACGATATACACACATGGAGTGATATAGAGTTGACAAATATATGAATCTTCCCCACTTAGCAAAAACACCTCCAATTTGACAATGTGTGAGATGAGACCACCACTAAGCTATCCTTCATCCTTTATTCGAAATGCACATGGCATACCGACCCTTTTATTCTAGCCAGCCAAATCTGCCTCATCAAATGAGCCTTTCTCATCATTTCTTCCAATCCAGCCTTTTAAGGTCATTTCAGCTAAAGCGATATGATGAAGAGAATAACAACTCTTTATGGGGTGGCTGCTGCTGTACAAAACGTCCTTTGATGAAGCCAGCTTTTGTTGGGTAATTTATTTATCACTTTTGATTTTATTGACGGGTACATTATATATATCGGTACAGAATTAGTATCTCTTTTGGCACTATTTAGTACATTAATCTATTTTTTTTTTATATAAGTACACTAATCTATTAATTGAAGGCTTATGGGCCAAACAGAAGAAATATAAGCCAACAAAGATTTGGTGAAGTCACCAGAAATTAAACATATGACGTGAGGTGTGTTGTCCGACATCTCAACTAACAAGCCACCACCCAATTGACATTGAAGACTTTTGATTGAGCATTGAGTTTATATTAATTGTCTAAACTTTTAGTTTGACCGTCAAATTTAGATTAAATCACTAAATTGAGTTATTCAATTCCATTTTTCTAATTAATTTAACTTTTGTCGTTCAGTTCAGAAGAATATATCTGATGCCAACAGGGGTGGCGGCATGTTGGTTAAGGAGTTCACCCTGGATAACTGGATCCTTACACCTTGTGTTCGAGTTCCGGGGTCACCAAAATTTCGTAATTTATGAGATTTTTCTTCTTTCTTTTTCTCGCCCCGCCTCGTGCGTGATACTTCTTCATCACTCGCGGATATCTGTCCCTTCCCGCCTCGCGCGTGAATGTTGTTCCTCTCTTATGGAGATGTTATTCGTTCGTCAATAATGGACGTGTTGGTAAAAGTGCCCAATGTGGCATGTACTTCGGATGTTGAGAAATGTACCAGCAATTACAAGGTAGATGTGCGCGGATCCATGGTAAAAGGTGTCAAACCCAACCTGTGCTTCAAGCGGCGGATACATATGTACCAATGATTTCAAAATCTGTTCGAGATGCAATATATATGTACTGGATGATATAGGGGAGCGCTCGGTTGAGAACCCATAAAAATTCGAGAACTTGAGATCCCAAATCTCACCATTAGATCATAATGCATCTTTGAATCTGCACGTGACACATGTCCAAAAAGCAAAGTAAAAAAAGGTGGCTTTGACTTTGCATTAAATGCATCTTGGAAAATGCACATGGGACACGTGTCACCACCAAAATGCAGTTTGCATTTTGGAAGGTGAAGATTGGGGTCTCAAGTTCTCCAAATTTAAATGGATTCTCATTTAAGCGCTCCTCGGATGATATATATTGAAATGTATTGAATTATTGTACCCCTCCATAAAAAAAAGAATATACCTGATCAAAAGAACAAAGACTTGTTATCAAAATAAAATAAAATAAAGACTTCACATAATCAAGTACGTATTTACGGAGGTTAAATTCGTTCAACATTTTTCGTAAACAACTATTAATAATTTTTCAATTGAAAAGGAAAAGCCAAAATATTAATTAAAAATGTCAGAGTAAAATACATTTGTTTGGATAGGTAAGTGGTCTAACGGTATAGTGATCAAAACGTCGGCATTTAAATCTCTTTTAGATGCATCTTATTACATGAATTCGAGATTGTCCGCACTCCTTACCTTTCATTGTAAAAAAAATTAATTTATAAAGGAAGGATTAAGATCAGGTGCAAAGTGATAATTATTGTAAAAAATACAAACTAATCTCAACCCTTCATTATATATTTGAATGTATATGATTAACTGAAATAAACCTCTTTTAATTTAAATTGATATGCAAATAGAGGCAAATATGGTATATCACATCCTTAATAACCACCCATCTCTCTCCTCTCCCCGATGAAAAAAATCAGATCTCCATGGATGAATCTATATCTCCATGGATTCCGTCGCTAAGGATGAACTATCTCCATAAATATAATAAGAATGAGGCTTCCTACTGCTGTTAATTGAGAACTGGAGCGACGATGGGCTCCGAAGCGCAGTATTTCTCGAAAGACTTCGACTGGGAGCAACTCAGACTGGAAATCGAGTCGGACCCGTCGCTGTGTTACCACTTGAATCCTTCTACTTTCGCGCCGCCTCCTCAAGACTCCGACGCCTGGGATCGTTTCCACATTCGTCACTCCACCGGAAAATTCTTTAAGGTACGAATACCATTCTTACTAGAGGCAATTGCAATATCAAGCGGATGCATCCGTTCCAGGAATTAAATTTTTTAATAAAGGTTCAAGAAAATGGCAGGAAAGAAGATACTTGTTGAAGGAATTTCCAGACTTACTTTCTTGCCAAAATGCCAAGCTGCTGGAAGTTGGATGTGGAAATCGAAGTACTGCTCTTCCAATTCTGCTGTAATACCATGCTATAATTCGTCAAGATTTCTGAGGAATTGTAGTACAATTCGCATAATTCGTCTAATGTAAACTAAAATTCGTCAAGAATTCGGCACTATCATTGTATAATTAGTCATGACATTTTATAGTTCGTCACAACCATTTTATAGTTCGTCATGACCATTTTCGAATTATTCTGTTCGAAAACTGTCGATTGCATTTTGGGTTGAGTTCCATTGATGTCGAAGATGATCCAGATTGGAAAACTGAGTTCGGCGAAGTTTTACTCCTTCAATTTGATTGAATTAAGTCTGATTTCTTATAATTCGTCATGCCAATTTATAGTTCGTCATGACTATACACGTTCAAACTTTTATTATTTGACAATTCGTCATAATTCTTGACGAATTATAGTCCAGTTTTGACGAACTATGACATAATTCGTCAAAATTGGACTTCAATTCGTTAAGAATTCATCCATGATTTTCCCAGTCCTTCTCCCATTAACAAATACACCATTCAAACAATTTATAATTCGCCATGCCAATTTATAGTTCGTCATGCCAGTCCTTCTCCCATTAACAAATACACCATTCAACCAAACTGTATCCCCCACCAAATCTGCAGCGCTACATTCTGCGGCCACGACGGGCTGTTCTCGTCAGTTCCTGCGGCCACGACGGGCTGTTCGGGCCACGGAGTGAAGCCGTTGAGGTGTTGAGATGCGTCGTCGGTGTTGGGAGCGAAGCCGCTCGAATCGGTTAATGACAGCGTCGACAGCGTCGACATCGAAATCTATGGATGAGCAATCAGTTGATTTACGGCAGTGGTGATTACTTTTGTGGATTATATTTTGTAGAGATGATGGAGTTGGGGAGAAGGGAGGAGAGAAGGGTGATGAAGATTTAGATCTGAGTTTGTTTCATCGAGGGGGAGGAGAGAGATAGATTTTGATTTTTTTTTGTGGTCAAATATACCCTTTGAGTGAGTTATACATGCCAAAATTCATTGATAATTATTTATTCTCATTAATTTACAGCCACATGATTATGCAAATCGATGGTGCTGATGATTTTGTATTTTGCATCAGATCTGAGTTTTGCACCAGATCTGGCCTCATAAAGGAAAATATATGAAGCTCGTTTGCTACTAATCGTTTCAGTGGTCCATAAAACTTATACAATTGATGATCACTTTCAAAAGTAGTGGAAATTCCCACCTAGAAAAACAAGAAATGTGGAAAACAAGTTTCTAGAAACATCCAGAAATATTGGTTCTTAGCCGTTCGATGAAACTCCCTATCATTACTAAAAGGCTTTTAGTTTTAACTGCTCAAAAAAGGCTCTAATCTCAAATCGGTCTAAATTTTTTTACTTGTGAATACTACATATAAACATCATTACAACTTTTCAAGGGATTGTTTTTAAGCCGATGAGTGTGTGGTGTAGTGCCGTAGTGGTTTCTTATTTAACCATTCCTTCGACAAAAATTTCATAATTCATCAAGTTTTATTGTTTTGTATGTACCTAGTTGATTACTATCTTAGTGAAGATTTTATAATACAATTTGTAGTGCAATTTCTTCATAGTTAATATATCTTGCTTTGGGGGAGCGTTCAGTTGAGAATTCCTAAAAATTTGAGAATTTGCGATTCCAAATTTCATCATTGGATCAAGTTGCATTTTTGAATATGAAGATGACACGTGTCACACTAATTTGTTTTCCTTCATTTCACTTTCGAGCATTCTTTTTGTCTAGATGCATTTTCAGGTTTCGGAAAGTGTACTTAAACAAAAACGAAAATGCATAACGAAGATTCTCAAAGTTTTCGAAAAAAAAGGAACTCTTATTTTAGCGCTCTTCTCTTGCTTTGTGTATGGTACTATAATAAGCAACTAGTACCTCACTCGTTCGTACCTGATCCAACAAGAATGAACTCATCTTTGACCTGTAAAGTACACTTTATCGAAAATATGACACAAATTAATGTTCCAAACATTTTTTTTATCAAAAAACAAACATCCGGTGTTGTCATTCTAATAAAATCTCATAAAAACTTTCAATACACATGCTTACCTCAAATGCCACCACGCCACTTGATCTTCAATAATTTTAGTAAACCATCCTGGGTTGCATTTTTTCCTTTATCAAATATGTTATTAAAATAGATCCAAAATATATATATATGTTATTAAGATAAAATATGAATATAAACTTTGAAAAACCTAGTAATTTTTTAATAATTACTTTGTATTTCGGACTTCGGAGGTATTAAGTTAACAAAAATGTAATTTTACAAATTACTTTTTAAAAAAAATAATGTACTTTGATGTGTCCTCGTAATTTTTTTTTTCTCGACGAGTTACAAGTACAAAATCGGCACATTATTTAGTACACATGCTATTAATTGAAGTGCATGTCTAACAGAAGTTAAAGAAGTCAACAAAAGAAATTAATGTAGTCACCAAGAATCAAACTTGAGATCTGAGACATTGTCAACCAACACTTCAATCATCAAATCACCACTCTCATGGCAATGTGTCGTCGTAATTAAAATATGATTTTTTTGGATTGAATTATGATTTTAAGTGAGTGGAGGATTATATATTTGCAACTTGATAAGGTAACGTGTGTATTCAACTATTCATGTCGTGTACCTTACCGTACTGAATCTGACTGTGAAGTCACTAACGTTTGGCCCTTTAACAGCTTTGTTTAGTGACGAAAACAAGTAGCAAAAATGTGTATTGTTCACCTCTCAAGTTACACAAGGACATGTAGTTGGGAGTTGGCCGTGTTTAAGTGGGGTGCATAAATAATAGGAAAATGACAAAGAGAGAGTATGAACTATCATTCGTTTACAAACGGTCCGAATTATGAAATTGACAGTTAAGGGCAATTTCAAAATATTTTAATCCTCAATTTCACAATTTAGGCCAAGAATGTTTTTCCAATTCATTCGTTCAGTGAACTGACGCAATGATATTCCGTCAGTTTAATGTTTTATAGGGATTACAATATTTAGAAATTACCTCAATTTTCATAGTTCGGACCGTGATTTGTCAATGATTGATAGTTCATACCCCCTCTTTATCATTTTCTCTAAATAATATGAGTGGTGTGACGGTGAGTGGCAGTACATTTTATTGTACCTCTTTCCAATAAAGTGACAATCGAATGTAAAGGAAAAAGTATGGAAACTATTGGATTTTTTCCTTTTGTAAGTTGGGCAACTTTGATTTGTAGATGATACATTTAATCAAAAGTTGATTGCCAACAGATTTACCCACCACAAACTGATTTGGTAGTAAAATAGCGTCATAAGACTTTGGGTTGTTCTTCATAACTGAATTTTTTTTTTGAATAACTGAAAGTTTAATGCCTGAACTATTAAATCATTTATCATCATTATCATGACAAGTTTCACATTTATGAACTTTGGCCTTTTCAAGTTATGTCAATGCTCATTTCTTTGACGTCACCCATTTGAATTTTTAAGTTCACCTTCAATGGAACACACTAATCACATACATCAAAAGCATGTTTCGATGTAGGACCTAAGCGAGTAGATCGGTGGTGAGCACTCCCCCGGTTGACGCATGAGCCCGGGTTCGAGTCCTCTAACCCACATTAACACTACTAACTAAACTAACACCAATCAAAAAAAAGAAGCATGTTTCGATGTTGTTCTTTAAACCTGAATTTAACTGAAAATGAATTGTATTGATCTGTACATAACTGAAAATTGTGAAATTTAAGTTCAGTCCCCGATCTTCTAGGATTTCAATTTGGTATTCTGACCGAGGAAAACTGATATTGAACGAAGGATTATGAATAAAATAAATTAAGTTACATCATTCAAATTTTAGTTGAGTAATGCATGTTCGATTGAAGATTAACCACATAATGAGGGATGACTAGTGTTAGTTCAAATTGTGAGGAACCCAAACCCCTCCCCCACATTCAATGGACTAGGGTTCTTAGGGTTAGGGCTTGTACTGATGAAGCTAAAAGTCAAAGAGAACCAAATGTTGACTTGAGGTTAATTAGTGATTGATGGAGGACCATATACAAAGATGATCAGACTCAAACTTGTACCACACAAAAAAAAAAGATTCTATGCCTTATTGGTAGGGCGACATGGGCATAAAGAGGGTGATAAATTATCAATAAAATTTTGAGGTCAATTACAATGGAGAAGATTTGGCTTAGCTCTTTGAAAAGCTTGTTTGTTTTCCTTATCTGTAATTTCATTTGCCCAAAAGCTGCGGACACGTTTTTAGGTGTTTTCCGGCCAGGATTACTTTTGATTGAACAAAGATTTTCTTCCATTGGCACAAGTTTTTCAACCATGGGTGCGCCGTTGACCTCTTCTATTTTTTTTATTTTTATTACAGCCTAATTTCTCAACCTATCCTTTATTTATGTTGATAACAAATTGCCCTCCAGTCTCCAGAGTTAAGTGTCGATATATTTTCCTATTCTACCCTTACCACATAAAGCTCCAATTTTGATCTCATCAAAATATTAACGTGAATTTTTTTCAAGGAATTAAATCCAAAATTTCAAAGAATTAACTAACTCTTATGACCTCTCGTCTTGCTAAATATTAAGCTAGTCTTAACGTGAATTTCCATTTTAAGCAACTTTAGCTAACTCCAAGAGCCTTTTGACAAAAATTCACACCCACAAATTTTTTTCCACAATCTAACGTTTGATAACACTAAAGAAAACATCAACAACAAAATTGTTACAAGCTTGGCTGAGCTGATTTATAATCTCATTTCAAAATGTTAAAGGTTTCATATTAATAACCTATCAGAGAAGAAGAACTGTCGAGTACACCTAGTAAGGCGGGAGGTAAACGGCATATTGCAGACATCATCGCAAATCATGTTAGAATCTACTGGTAATTTTGGTCCAGGTTGAATGTTGTTCCTACGTTAAATAATTATATCCAACTATTATAAGCCTCTTTTATCAACAAAACAAAAAATGTTACTAAAAATAATGTTGTCAAGATTCTTGTTAAAATCCCTTCCCAAACTCAAAAGAACAACACACCCACGCTCAAAGAAGAATCAAAAGGACCATCTCATAAAGCAAAGTAAACCAAACACGCCTACACAAAAGGCACATTATCCCACACATTATATTCCGAATCGACTAGGACGACTACCAAAAATAACACCCTACTCCAATATTCAAACATACACTTGCATATTATCATTTACAAAATTAAATCAAATACAAAAAAGTTGTTCGAGACATCACATATTTTCCAAGGATATTATTATATGTTCTCGTACTGGAATATGATAGATGGTCTTTGATTAATGTCTGACAAAGATATCCATTTTCTCTGTATAGAATCAATCAGTGCACTACACATAATAACATCACAACCCGAATCAAGCTCCACCACTTCCATCATACATGTATGATATATCGTACTAAATGAGTACTTACACATTACAATTATTGAGTAAAACCTTTATTTTTTAAGAACACTTTTTTTTTTTTTTTTGCATCTATAGGGATTTGAATTGTCGACCTTCTAGGCATTTAACAAGGACCGTGACTAGTAGATCACTATTCTTTCTACAGAGATTTGTACATCGTTGCAGATCAACATTTGCGATTGTTTTCATCAATTTATTATATTTATTCATCAACTGATACAAATACACTAGACTGTCTTACATATTCATCGCTTTGCCTTAAATATTTATGGGTCCAATTCTCTTTGTAAAAAATATTTGTCCCTTCGTATAAGGTAATCAAAGCAAATGTTTTAAAATGTCGAATAACTGAGTCGATGAACATTTGAAACTATATAACCAATAAATATTTATAGCAAACAGTCGAATATTGAGCCAAATTACTATATTTATTATATAAAACGGGCAGTAATCTAACAGTTATAATCTTGATCGAATGATCAAGAGGTCGCGTATCATAGAGGAATTTAATTTTTTTTTAAATTATATTATGATAAAAAAATTTTATCATTTAAAAATGTCGCGTGTCAAAAGAATACGGTTTTATGGTTTTTAGTACAAAATTAGTTTGTACTTGAACCCCTTTATTTAGGAATACCTAACATCTCCAACTATATAAATAGACTGCCAATTCACTTGTACCCAAAACACACAAGAACCCAACGTCTAGCGAATACTCCAAGTGGTATAGAATACAGGGTGAAGATCAATCATCAGAGCGAAGCGCGATGAGCAAGGTGAAGAAGGGATGCGTGGCGGTTCAAGTAGGATCAGAGGATGAAGACGGAGGATTCCAGCGTTTTGTGATACCCATCTCATACCTATACCATCCTTTGTTCAAAAAGTTGCTCGAGAGAGCTCAGGAAGTATACGGGTACCACACGGCTGGACCGTTGAAGCTGCCCTGCTTGGTTGATGACTTTGTGCATTTACGTTGGCAAATCGAGAGGGAGAGCAAACATCAATATCATCAGCAGCACAGCCATCATCATCACCAGCATCATAAGCAGTTTTCTAGCTCGCTTTCTTTTAAATCTTGTTGAGTTTGTATGTGTAGAAGATTGTGCCATTGCTGAAGGCGAAGGATGAGGACTGAGGCTGTTGTGGTTTTTGTGTAACGGTTCGGTCTTAGTCTTATATAACAACTGTAGGTTTTGAAGTCCTTGTCGATGTTTCGAGAAGACTTTCATTTTCCTGAAAAAACTTCTTCTTCTTTTTCAGCTGAGAAATTTCAGCGATATATAGCATCATAATACGCAGCTAACAAGTGAAAGGTGTACTAAACAATTAAGGAAGGAATATTTGCCATAGGAGAAGATGCAGGGGCGGATGCAGGGTTTAGGTAATGGGGGCGGTGGCCCCCGGTCGATTTTTTAAAATTTACTTAATGTTAGGTTAATTAAGTTAATACTTCAATAATTTTTACAGTTCGCCCCCACTCGTTTTGTAATTATGCCCCCACTATTAAGACAAAATAAATTTTAAGTTAAATAATTTGATAGTTTATTTATAAAACGAGTATAATTTAATTGTACAATTTGAGCGTAAACAGTTTAGGTTCCTATACGAACATACACTTACTCAAAAGAAGATTTATTAAATAAATATTAAACACATGAAACAAATTGTATTGCGAATTGCGAACATGCTCGATCGAATGTTTGTGACATGTATAATTTTAAAATTAATATTTGCTCTTTGTAACGAGAACTATACACCTCATGCTCCAGAGATTTTTTTGAAAATGACCCAAATGAGTTTCAAAATTTCAGAACTGACCCACGCGAGTTTCACATTTCAAAAATGACCCATTTTTAATGAAACCGGATCCCCAGGAACCGGTTTTCTGTGTTTTCAAAACACCGGATCCCCAGGATCCGGTGTTATGTGCAAACTCAACACGTGGAGTTCTCTCATTCGAACGCGCACATAACACCGGATCCTGGGGATCCGATTTTGTAAAAAACACAGAAAACCGGATCCTGGATGGATCATTTTTGAAATGTGAAACTCGCGTGGGTCAGTTCTGAAACTGAGAAACTCGTTTGGGTCATTTTAAAAAAAAACTCCCCGCTCCATGTATCTATCTTTTTTTTTCCTTTAGAAGAGTAGACACCTCATAACTCTATCTTTATCTAAATTTTTATTCATAAATAATTTAAAACCGTATATATTTATGTCGCCCCCGGTCCAAAAATTTTCTGGATCCGCCACTGCTTCAGAAGATGTGATAATGAACAAGGCTAAGAAGGGACGTGTGCGTTCTGCCTCTGTTTTAAGAAGGATCAGAGGAGGAAGGATGAAACTTAGGGTCGCTTTGTTTTACTATTATTTCATAGAGAGGAGATCCCATGAGAAGACCATCTTAGATGAGAAATGAGAGAAAAAAAATCTGAATCTTCCATCTTATCACATCTATGACTGAGATTAAATCAGATTTCTTTCATAATTTGTAACTGATTTACGACTTATTACGATCTTAAGGGAAAATTAGGTATCAAATTTCAATTAGAATCCCGTTATTCTCGAACGAAACTCAAAACCTAAACCCGCTACCTAGCACTACGAATTCAACCAGTTGAACTGCGATTATCGGCGACCTACGGCGACTCCGTACACAGCTAGCATCATCAATGGTGGATATATCGAACAATGAAGTTATGACCGTAAAGAAGGTCGACCACGTTTACGGTATGTCGCCTTACGAATCGAACTCCTCCATTTATTTAGGGTTTGAAGTTAATCGACTGTATCTTGCAACATTCAATTCGTTTGTTGGTTTATTTCATAGCGATTGCACTACTTTATGTAATCGGTGTTTGATATCATCATGTTTTATGAACAACATCTACTACAAATTTTAAACAGAAAGATACGCATTATAAATGAATGCCTATCAGATACTGCAAAACTACGAATTTTAATTAGAAAGATACGCTTTATAAAAAAGGGTTATGTTACTTTGCAGAGTGTATGATTCGTACGTTCAAAAGCATAATGTTTGTAGTAACCTAGTTAAAAATGCGTAGCATAATATTCGTAGTTACGGAGATAAAATACGTAGCTTAATATTCCTAGTAAATGAATATGATGTTCCTATGAATGACATGGTTTTGGCAAAACGAGTTTATAGATGTCAAGCAGGAGTTCAATGGGAGTTCAACCACAGACTGGAACTGAAGTACAGCGTGAAACAGACGCACGAAGATTTGCGTATCCAGAAGATCGACGAGATTATCTGATTGGAATCAATCGACAAGTCAACACAGAAGATCAGATATTCAAATGAATATCTACAGCATGGCTGCGAGATTATCGGATGGCTTGGCACGGAAGTTATAAATCTAAGGGGGAGCCGAGATCATAAATCTGAGTGAAGGGGATCAAATGAATATCTACAGCATGACGAAGGGGATCGAGGGGGAGCCGAGATCATAAATCTGAGTGAAGCCCACGTGTAGCTCCAGGGACGGAACCAAGGCTTTCCGGGGGGACACTTGTCACCCCCAGGTATTTCTAAATTTTTTTCCATATAATATTGTATAATATATTTATTCATAAGTTATGTATTACTTTGACCAAGACTCAGGCCAAGACTGTCATAATAAAAAAAGAAAAAAGACCAAGACTTTCATCACAAAAAAGGGACCAAAACTCAGGCCCACCACTAGGACTCGAACTCAGGCCCACCACTAGACCATTTCGGATTTGTGCTCATCAGATGCAGAGCACTCGAACAAAACCTGCTCCAACTTCGATTGAGCTGCTGCTTCCATATTATCAATCTCAATTCTCACGGCCGCACAGTCGTCAACTTCTTTGTTCTCCGTCTTCCAGGTATTTTTTTCCCTTTTTTTGATTCGTAAGATTTCGACAAATAGATGTACGTTGAACTTTGAAGTCACCTGCCATGATTTTCGTATTATGATTTGTATTGTTTTGATTTCTAATTTTATAGATGAAAACACCAACTATTGATTCATTCTTTAAAAGAAAAACTACCGAAATTTCAGAGAAAGACAGTCATGATCATGCTCCAAAATTACGAAGGCTTGAAATTGAAGATGATTTTGATATCGACAAATTAGAACGTGACCCAGGTTTAAGGCCACAAATATGGAAGTACCTCATTGGTAAGCGTGATGAGGTTCGGAGAGCTTATATTAATTTTGGTCTGTATCAACCTATGCTTAATGAGTATCCAAAATCTGTTGAAAGACAATCCCGCAGTTTTCAGTCATCTTGGTATATGCGTTTTGCATCGTGGTTAGAATATTCCAAGGCAGTAGATGCTATATTTTGTCTGCCCTGTTTTTTATTTCAAAAAGAAGATGGACCTTCAGGATCGAATGCGTTCAGTGTTGATGGATTTCGAGCATGGAATAAGGTGGGAGGAAAAACTTGTTCACTTATGGCACATGTCAGAAAAGATCACAACTCCCCTCATCATAAAGCTCTCTCAAGTTGGTCAGATCTCATGAATCAATCGGCTCATAATTTTAATACGTTTGCAAATTTGAGAGCACAAGAGATACTTGATAATAGACTTCGATTGAAAACATCTATTGAAGTTGCTAGCTAGATGGCTTGCCTACCATTCTTGTGCTTTTAGAGGCAACGATGAATCTGACAGCTCAAGTAATCGCGGTAATTTTATTGAATTGTTGAAATACTCTGCATCTTTGAATAGTGATGTGGCAAAGGTTTTAGACAATGCTCCGCGAAATGCATCATATACGTCACCAAAAATACAGAAACAGATATTACAAGTCTGGGCAATAAAAGTCAAGAAATTTATTCGCGAAGAAATTGGTGGTGCAAAGTTTTGTATAATAGTGGACGAAGCTCGGGATGAATCTAAAAAGGAGCAAATGTCATTGGTTTTGAGATTTGTTGACAGAGATGGTTGCATAAGAGAACGTTTTTTGGGCTGCTTCATGTTAAAGATACCGCATCATTGACTTTGAAAAATGGTATTTTTTTCGATGCTCTCTCGTTATAATCTTGATATTGAGTCTATCCGAGGGCAAGGTTATGATGGTGCAAGCAATATGCGTGGAGAATGAAAGGGTTGCAAGCTTTAGTTTCACGTGAATGTCCATATGCTTATTATGTCCATTGCTTTGGTCATCGTTTGCAGTTAGCTCTTTTTGCTGCATCAAAGGAAGTTTATCATGTTCAACAGTTTTTTGAGAAGCTCAATTTTATTGTCAATATCGTGAGTGCGTCTTATAAACGCAATGATCAACTAAGAGATGCTCATGCTTCAAATATGGCTTTTTTACTTGCTATCGGTGATCTCGAAAGTGGAAAGGGTATTAATCAGTTGGGTTCTTTACAAAGAGCCGGTGACACTCGTTGGACTTCTCACTTTAAATCAATTTCAAGTTTGATCAAGATGTTTAGTGCAACATGTGAAGTTTTAATGACTATCAAATCAGATGGAAATACTCATAGCCAACGTGGTGAAGCATGTTCGGTTTATGAGACGATGACTTCTTTTTATTTTGTCTTTATTAAGCATCTGATGAGAGAAGTTTTAGACATTACGAGTTGCCTTTGTAATGCCTTGCAGCTTCAGTCTCAAGATATTTTGAATGCTATGTCACTTGTTTCGACTTCAAAGTCGCTTCTTCAAAAGCTCAGAGATGATGGATGGAGCAACTTAGTTGAAAAGGTGAGAACTTTTTGTGAAAAAGTAAATATAGAAGTTCCTGATTTTAGCACTCATCACGAGACAAGAAGAAGAGCTTCTCATCAACAAAATAGAGTCACGGTGGAGCATTATTATAGAGTTGATATTTTCTACACAGTGATAGATTCTCAATTGCAAGAACTCAACAACAGATTCAATGATGACAGTGTGGAGTTAATCATTCTCTCTTCAACTTTAGATCCCAAAGAGTTGCGTACAACACTTAGAGTCGATGATATATGCAAACTGGTAGAGAAATTTTATCCATTAGACTTCGATGAGGATGAAAGGACATCGCTGCACATGGAACTTCAACATTTTGAGCTAGTCCGACAACTTCCTAAGTTTAACACTTTGACCGAAATTTCTGAACTATGTCGATGGTTGACGAGAACAAGAAAATCAAACATGTTTCCGTTGCTATACAAGATGATAACTCTTATTCAGACTCTTCCAGTTTCCACTGCTACAGCCGAACGGTCTTTTTCAAGGATGAATATAGTGAAAAATGCACTCCGCAACAAGATGGAAGATGACTTCTTATCGGATTGCTTGGTTGTCAACAATGAAAAAGAAATAGCAAAAATGTTTAGCACGGATTCAATAATAGATGATTTCCGTGATTTGGAAACAAGACGCTCTTTATTTTAACATAGAACAATGGTATGTTTTCTCATAATACCAATTATTTTTTGTTCGTCACCCCCTACCCAAATTCCTGGGTCCGTCCCTGTGTAGCTCTATACTATTCAATAAAGATTTATATCCCTTTAGGGCGTGGGAAGCCCCTCAGAGTAGGCTGTTGCCAAACTGGAAAGTACATCGTGGGTTCTCTTCATATACTGTCTCAGTTACTATCTGCTAAGGTGTTCAAGGTTCGTCTGAACACTACCTCGAAGAGTTGCTTGAAAAGATAACAGTATTTCAATTGGTATCAGAGTGGACACTCGACATACAGAGTGTGATCCTGGTTCTGTTCAAGATGAGTTTGAAGGAAGGACAAATTACAACCCGACCCCCGTTACTTGAGGGACCAAACTATGCCTACTGGAAGTCCAAGATGAAAGCTTTTCTGAAATCTCTCGATGAAAAGGCTTGGAAGGCTGTGTTGGTTGGATGGACACAACCCATGATGGAAAACCTTGTAGGCGAAGTTGTTCCTAAACCAGAAGCTCTGTGGACTGATGCAGATGAAAAGGCAGCTGTTGGAAATTCAAAGGCAATGAATGCAATCTTCTCTGGAGTGGACGAGAACGTGTTCAAACTGATTGCTAATTGTGAAGTCGCTAAGGAAGCTTGGGATATCCTCCAAACAGCTTGTGAAGGTACAGACAAGGTTCGGAATTCTAGAATGCAGATAGTAACAACAAAGTTCGAGGATATGAAGATGAAGGATAATGAATCCATTCCTGAGTTCAATGCAAGAGTTCTAGACCTGTCTAACTGCTCTGGGAAAACCGATTGATGGAGAAAGAATGGCTAGCAAAGTGTTGAGATCGCTCCCTCCGAGGTTTGCCGTGAAAGTTACGGCTATTGAAGAGATGCATGACATCTGACGACACCTCAGACAGTGATGATGAAGAACTCACTCAGGAGACTCTGGCCGAAACTTACAAAGAGCTATACGAGAAGTGGCTGATGGTAATCAATATAAACAAGAAGCTTACCGAAACAGTCTCCAGTGTAACTGAAGTGAAGGACAAGATGTGGCAGGAAGTCGAGATCCTGGTTACTCAGAAGGTAGATCTCCAAGGTGAGATTACTTTAGTAATAACTCAACTGGCTGAGATGAAACAGGAAAGGTTGTCACTTCTGGCACAGAAAACTGAACTTCTGGGCACCGTGTCCTTTCTGAAAAATGGAGATGGAGAAAAATCGTGACATGCACCCAGTTGGCATGGTAGGTCTAAGGAAAACGATAGCAGATCTGAAGCGCAAAGAAGTGTTCCTTTTATACAAAGTAGAGTCAATGGAACTTCAGATGGAGTCGGAAAGGATGGAACATGCAACCACCATGAAGGAGCTCACCCAGTTCAAAAGATCAGTAAAGATGTTAAACTCCGGTTCGAAGAATCTGAACGACATTCTCAAGTCTCAAAGAATGGAGTTTGGACACCGAGGACTGAGATTCACGGAAGAAGGCAGCTCAAAAGGAACAACGTTTGTTAAGGCAAAGCAAGTGGTGGAACAGCCTCCCAAACAGCATGTGACTCGGAATCAAGGAAAAACCCCAGTGAATCAAAGAAAGATTCGTATCAAACCTCACTCAGAACAGAAGAGAGACTCTCGTACGTGCTGGTACTGTTACCAGATTGGACACATCAAACCTAACTGTCGTCTGTTTCTTGCTGAACGAAAGGCCATGGAGTTCAGGGCTAAACCTCGAGTTCGACAAGTCTGGGTACCAAAGACAAACGAGAACGTGTGCATGGTCGCCTTCAGTTCTTCAAGTCACATGGAGAAAGATCGATGGTACTTCGACAGTGGATGCTCTGCTCATATGACAGGTAACTCTAAGTATCTTACACATATTAGACCTGTTACAAAACGACAGTTAGTCACTTTCGGTGATGGAGGAAAGGGGCAGGTGATCGACTGTGGGACATTGAAGGTTTCGGATCTTCCTGAGCTCAAGGATATCATCTTGGTTGAAGGATTGAAGGTGAAACTGATTAGTATTAGTCAACTGTGTGATGGCGGACACCATGTGCAATTCACTTACGACTCGTGTCAAGTCATGGATAAGAAAGGAGGCACACTGATGAAAGGCAGCAGGGCAGCCAACAACTGCTACCTCATAGGATATGATGGAACAGTCGCTGGATCAGCCTGCTTGACGAGTCAAGCGGATGAGATGGCATTGTGGCATAGGCGCCTGGGTCATCTGAATCTCAAGACCCTAAAGAAAATTTCCACAGCTGGACTCATTCGAGGAATGCCCGCTCTGAAGGGTAATGCAGATGTAATCTGTGGGGAGTGCCAGATAGGCCACTATGGCCACCTACTATGCAGAACACGGAATATCACACCAGTTTGCATCTGCCATTACCCCCAGCAGAATGGAGTAGTGGAACGCAAAAATCGCACAATTCAGGAGATGGCTCGTGTGATGCTACACGCCAAGAAAATACCTCTTAAGTTCTGGTCAGAAGCTATGAATAATGCGTGTCACATCATCAATCGTGTTACAATACGCACTGGAACAGAGATGACCTGTTATGAACTTTGGAAGGGGAAGAAGCCCGTAGTGAAATACTTCCACATCTTTGGAAGTGTGTGCTACATCCTGAATGACCGAGAGTACAAACAGAAGCTGGATCCGAAGAGTGATGAGGGATTCTTTCTAGGATACTCCACGAATAGTCGAGCATACCGGGTATTTAACAAGCGTACAGGCTCGGTCATGGAATCAGTCAATGTCAAAGTAAAGGATGAAGTGTTTGAGAAATCTGTCTTAGACGATGCTGACTATGAAGCTGGAATAGTACCAGAGACACCTTCCTCGTCTCAGTCGGGTGGAAATGATCAGCTAGGGGGAGTGCCAACAGAGGATAATCACACCTCGAACTCCTCATCTGACAAGGATGAAGACACCAGTACCCAAGAGGATATTGGTGCCTTACAACCCTCTCGACAAATTGCCAGAAACCACCCAATTACTGAAATCATTGGTGAACCGAGTGAAGGTATGAGGACTCGCGGCAAGGCAATTAACTTCAGAGAACTAGCTGCATGCGCATGTTTTCTGTCCACTATTGAGCCGAAGAACTTCAAAGAAGCATTGCCTGATGAGTAATGGGTACTGGCTATGCAGGAAGAGCTGGAAGAGTTTGCTCGAACTGATGTATGTGACTAAGTTCCGAGACCTGATGATGTGAATGTCAACGACACAAAATGGATCTTCAAGAACAAGTCCGACGCCACAGGAAATATCACAAGAAACAAGGCACGCCTAGTGGCACAAGGCTACACTCAGATTGAGGGCATCGACTTTGATGAAACCTTTGCTCCAGTCCCACGTCTTAAAGCCATTCGACTACTTCTTGCTCTGGCCTGTCACTTACAATTCTGACTGTTCCAGATGGATTTTAAGAGCGCGTTCCTTAACAGCTTTCTGAATGAGGAAGTATACGTTGCTCAACCAAAAGGATTTGAGGACCCACATCACCCTGCTCACGTATACCGCCTAAAGAAGGCGTTGTACGGTCTCAAACAGGCGCCCAGGGCATGGTATTAGCATCTCACCGTGTTCCTCGTCGACCATGGATATGTGTGAGGGGGAGTGGATAAGACCCTGTTCGTGAAGCACACAAGGTCAGACTTTATTATCGCACAAATCTATGTTGACGATATAGTGTTTGGGTCCAATACACAAAAGCTTGTGGATCAGTTCGTGGAACAGATACAGAAGATACAGATACAGATCAAGATGAGCATGGTTGGAGAGATGAACTACTTTCTTGGACTCCATGTGATACAGAAGGGGGATGGCATCTTCATCTCACAAAGTAAGTATGCCAAGAACTTGATCAAAAAATTTGAGCTTGAGAAGGCAAGCCACAAAAGGACACCAGCTGCTACGCATGTGAAGATCACTTAATACGATGCTGGAACAAAGGTCGACCAGACACTGTACATGAGTATGATTGGGAGCCTCTTGTACTTAACAGCCAGCAGACCAGATATAGCCTATGCAGTAGGAGTATGTGCAAGGTACCAGGCAAATCCGAAAGAGAGACATCTAATGCAGGTGAAAAGAATTATAAAGTATGTCTGTGGAACTGTTGATTTAGGGATCTGGTACACCAAGGACACCAACCCATACCTTGTTGGTTACTGCGACGCGGACTGGGCAGGAAACGCTGAAGATCGGAAGAGCACTTCTGGAGGTTGTTTTTTCTTGGGCAACTACTTGGTTTCCTGGTTCAGTAAAAAGCAAAATAGCATCTCGCTCTCTACAGCCGAAGCGGAGTATATAGCTGCAAGAAGTTACTGCACTCAACTGCTATGGATGAAGCAAATGCTGTGTGAATACGGAGTGGAACATGAGGAGATGACCCTGTACTGTGACAACATGAGCGTAATCACCATATCCAAAAATCCAGTACAGCACTCCAGGAGGAAGCACATATACATCAGACACCATTTCATCAGAGAGCTGGTTGAACAGAAGGTAGTTACACTGAAACATGTAACAACGGACAAACAACTGACTGATATCTTCACCAAACCTTTGGATGCTACAAAGTTTGAGACAATCAGATCCTCCCTGGGTCTATGGGTTGTCAAAAACTAAATATCCCGGGCAGTGGTCTGTCAAGGGCGAATCACCAGCAAAGCAGTTGGACTGACCATATGAAGAAGGGAGTTGGAACAGGTGGTGCATATTTAGAAGGTGAATCTTTTATTCAAAATATTTCAGCAATATTTTTGTGCCGTTATGAGGAGAGAGATGATTGGACCTAAGTTGGTTTTGGGAAGTTGAGTAGCCTGGTTGTTTTTGAAAATCAAATCCCCCATCTGCTGCCACTCTCGCATAGTCTTCTGAAACCCTAGAACATCAATCCTTTGCGAAATCTCCAAAAGCATCAGCTCTTCGGCAACTATGGTGAACACAAGGAAAACAATCAAGGCTGCAGTCAAGACAACACTGGAACCAAAGAAGGCAGTGAAGGCGACATCCAAAGCGCTGAAACCCCAAATCTCCAAGTCGGAGAAACCGAAGATGCCGAAGGAGAAAAAGGTGACACCTTTAGATGACGGAACTCCATCAAAGACTGCGGCCAAAGAGACAGATGAAGGACCAGTTCCAGCATATCCTAAGGCCGGTGCGGTGGAAAAGAAAGTACCAGAACCTGCTGCAAAGCAGAAGGTGGTGCCCTCGCGGACGTCGGAGGGGACTCCTAAACCAAACGATGCTAGTTCGACATCAATAAGACATGATCCACCACCGACTGTGCCACAAACTGAGGTAATCTCTAGCCCTAAAGCTCCGATTTCTGTTCCCTTGCCTGTGAAAGATGTTAATGTTGAAAATAAGAAGGTTGAAAAGGGAGAGAAAGTAGTGGTTGATGGGGATAGAGAAGCCAGTAGGGCTGAGGCTGATAAAGATGCTCTCGCAGTGGTGAAAGAAGGCAGACCAAGAAAGCCTGTCTAAAGTAACCGCTGGTTCAAATGTGTGGAGAGAAAAGATTCATGCATCCGGATACGTAAGGCCATCAAGCGGGCTCCGTAGGAAAGTGGTTGTTCACAGGAACAATTCTCCAAGGAAGTATCTTGCTAGGATTACGGCTGTAAGAGGACGCCTCATTGCTATATCAGACTCGGAGACTGAGCAGTTTATTGAGTCATCTCAAAGGAGAAAGCTGGGTTTTGGTGAAGAAACTGAAGATGGATCAGTAGAAAAGACAGAAGGATTAGTGGATAAGCAGCAAGAGAAGCAAGATGATGCTGAGCCTGAAGAGTCTGATCCATCAGAGAAGGATGAAGAACTCAACGATATATACAAAGAGATTGATGAGGTGGTCCAAGACTTGCAAAAGGAGGGACCGAATGAGCAAGTAGAACAGCAGCCTGAACTATGTCCAGAAGCTGAGAAAGCGGTAACTGAAGAGATAGCACCTGTTGCCAAAAAACCAGATGCAGTGAAAGAGGGTGAGCACGCTAGTGTTATCTCATAGGTCCAACAAGGAGTTGAGCAGATGATACCTCGAGTCGTTGAGACTACTAAGGCAACTCAGTCACAAGCTATCCCAGATGATGTATCAGTTGCAGTACAAGTTGATGAACAAGACTCTATTTTATTGTCTGAACTAAAGAAGGCTGAGAAAGACAAAGGAAAGAAGAAAGTTCTTATTCAAGAACTAGGAAGCAAAGATTGCGCTGGACAGACTGAAGAAGGTCACGCCGCAGGGGGGAGCAAGTGGAGTCAAGAAGAGAAAGCGTGAAACTCCATCCCCTGTATCAGCAGAGGTTCCAACTAGGCTCACAAAAGGAGGAATATGGTTCGCAAGTAAGGATGCCTCAAAAAGATGGAAGGCAGTTCAGAAGAGGAAAATAATCCCTGAGAAGCTCCTTGATGAGAAGCGCTACAATGGAAAAAAGTGGTTCATGTTTTGAAGGAGTCAAGTCTGTACTGGTCCTTAACAAAGTGCAAACCATTCAACGAACAGCTGGTAAGAGAGGCTATAGCCAACTTGCCCACTCAGTTTGGAGTTGTTGGGGACAAGGATTACGGAGTGGTCCATGTTCGAGGAAAGAGGGTCGAGTTGGATCCTGATCTCATCAACATCTATTTTGCCATGGATGACCCAGTAGTGGACGAGGAGGAACCAGACTATGACAAGATTGCCAATTGCATTACTGCCGGTTCGTATCCCTTCTAGGGAGAGACTTCCATTCCGGTTGCAGATCTGACCACGTTCTACTCTATGCTCTTGTTTATTGCTATTTTCAACTGGAAGCCGACGTCACACCGCTCTTCAGTCAGCAAGGAGATGGGTCAACTTCTATATCAAATTTGGAACAAGATGCATTTTAATATGGGGAAAATCATGTTCCACCAGATAGCTGAACATGCTACTTCCAGTCGTATCCTGCATCAGATTTGTTTTCCTTCCCTCATCTATGAGCTTATTATATACAAGAATCCAGAATTGAAGACGCCTCTGGACAGTCTCTCCAAAGCCCCGCTAAAGTTTACAGTGGATCATAAACTATACAAAGGGCGTCATGTGACTGACCTTCAGGCCCCAGGACAGAAAAGGAAGGACCTTCCAGAGTCGTCGATGAGAGGATCAGCTGCTGGCCTAAAGATGTCTCATACTGAGAGGGAACAACTACTGGAGCAGCTGGACACTTACCTCGCGGTGGAACTGGAGAAGAAGAAGTGCATCAACAGCTTGGCTCGTGCACTAAGATATCCCAGCGATGATGAGGAAGATGCCGTTGCAGCAGAGGATGATGACTCCATTGGGATCTCGTCTACATAAAGGTCCATGTTTTGAACACTCTGAACAATGACAAAAAAAAATTCGTTCTGGTACTTGTTCTGGTACCTTTTTTTCTTTCTGCTTGAACTATTATTGGACCCCTTGCCAATTTGTGGCAAAAAGGGGGAGTAATTTGAGGTGGTTGTTTTTGTTCCCTCAAGTATCTCTAAAGTCTAGACAGTCTAGAGGATTTGGTTTTGGCAAAACGAATTTAGAGATGTCAAGTAGGAGTTCAACCGCAGACTGGAAATGAAGTACAGCGTGAAACAGACGCACGAAGATTTGTGTATCCAGAAGATCGACGAGATTATCTGATTGGAATCAATCGACAAGTCAACACAGAAGATCAGATATTCAAATGAATATCTACAGCATGGCTGCGAGATTATCGGATGGCTTGGCACGGAAGTTATCTTCGAAGATTGGATACGGTTTAAGAAGATTGGATATCTATCAGATATTTAGGAGTATCTCCGAAATATTTGACAGGATACTCTGATTGGATCTGGACTTCACCGAAGCCAATAAAAAGAATGCTAGGGCGTCCATGATCACCATCTCTTTTCTGAGAGAATAACACACGAGAGCATTCGTGAGATTGAAAAAGAAGAGCAACGGGCGGCTGACTTTTTCCCAGAAGATTAGAAAATCACTGGCATTGTAACAGTCTATTCAGTGTGCTGATCAGACTGCTCGTGTTGAACTGACCGCTGCACACACCAGAGAACACTGCAAGCTTTCGGGAGAAAGTAACCAAACTTCGGGAGAAGATCTAGCACGTTCGGCAGGGAGTTTTGGACGAAGGGGGTCGAGGGGGAGCCGAGATCATAAATCTGAGTGAAGTAGTGATAGAGGCTAGGCGTCTTTGTTCGGGAGATTGTAAGAGTAAGCCCACGTGTCGCTCTATACTATTCAATAAAAATTTATATCTCTTTAGGGCGTGGGAAGCCCGCCAGAGTAGGCTATTGCCAAATTGGGAAGTTGACACGCGTATTTTTAACCCTTTATAGTTGTCAAAAGTATGAGTTTTAGGGGTCAAATTGCAGTCAAACAAAATTTATAAACCTTGGTAAGCCAAGGGTCGATCCAAGGAGCAACGGGTGTGAATACTAGCTAACAAGTGACTTATTTAGCTATTCCGATTAACAAGAGGTTTTGGTGTGACAAAAATAACAGAAAATAAATACAGAAAAATAAAGGTTTGAACTTGATCAGAGAAAGAATTCCAGGACCGTACTTCACCCGTGCTAACCCCCACTAATCATGCAATCATGTCACGTAATTATTCATGCTATCGAATATGGAATTAAACCAAAATAACACTAGACAAGCCGCCCATCCACGGATCATTGCCTAGATTAATCTCAATCGTTGAACGCCGCCCATCCACGGATTATCAACGATCTCGATTTATTAAACTAAAGGTTTTCCTATTAGTTCATGTAAACATGACCTAACATCAATTTCATGCAATCCGGTTAATCCCTAGGGCCCATCCACCTTTCGGCATATAACCTAACTACGTTCTAGCAATGCAAACATACCCTTTGATGTAAATACTTGCATAGAACGATAATATTAAGCACACAATGAAATTGAATATTCGAATCGCATAAATAAAAACGTTAATTGATCACATGAGAGTTATGGTTACATAGCACGGGATCCGTAGGATCCTAGAATAAGAAGACTACTCACTACTCATGGTAAGTTAACCAAAAGTAGTGTTGATAAAGAGATTAAGGACGAGGAAACCGTAATGACGCGGGTGCTCGTTGAATCCTAAATCTCGCGATGAACTCTGTCTTCTCCCAAGTTAGGGTTCTCTTCTCCAAGCTCTAAACTCTCTCTCCAATCGTCCACTCTCGCCAATCATCCACTCTGATTTAATTCAGCCAATCCTCTATTTATAGCTTTCCAAAAGGCCAAAAAGCCTAAAAACGATATTAGGAAACTTCCCCAAAAATCAGTCCAGAAAAGCCCAAAAATCGTTTTTAGAACTGTCTTCGACGGGGCCGTGACTACCGTGACTTTTAGACATGTCACGGCACTTTCGGCATGCTCCAAAATGGCTCTGGGACAAAAAGGGGCCGTGACTCCCGTGACGTTGTGTTTTGGTCACGGCAGTCACGGCCATGCAAACTGGCAGAGACTTCGGGCGCCTTTTTCGTTGTCTTAACCTCCGAATTTGATCTTGGCGTAAACTACAAAGTTGTAGCCCTTTGAATTAGCTTTCCAACAAGCTTTGAATCAATCAATTTGGACACCATACGCGATCTGTGCGTGCATAACAAGTCGGAAAGGTCAATCTGCCCTGTTTTGTCATGTTTTCGCCCAAATCTTCGCCAATTGCTTTGCTTTGCTTCGGATCTATCCAAAAGTATTAGATATGTAATATATAACCTGAAACACTAGAAAAGAGATTAAATGATAACAAAATATCCGGAAAACAAACCTAATCCATCATCGAATGAAGCGAATAATAGGTCAAGAATTCGACCGATCAGAAGTACATCGTGTGTTCTCTTCATATACTGTCCCAGTTACTGTCTGCTAATGTGTTCAAGGTTCGTCTGAACACTACCTCGAAGAGTTGCTTGAACAGATAACAGTGTTTCAGAATCATAATGCGTAGCTTTTCTATGTTACTGCCTTTTCTGTAAAATCTTATCTATCCACAATAGTGTATGCGTAGCCCTCGAAAGTTATAATTCGTAGTAACTATATCAATATGTGACAGATGCTTGTCGTCAGAGCAAATGTACAAATAAATTTATAAGTCCGCTACTCGCGACTTCATTACTAGGTAGCAAGTGGTAAGTAGGGGTCGAACCCAAAGGAATTAGGGGGATAGTTGTTCTTTGAGGTGATTTGTACAGCAAGGGAGCGTGTTTTAGGTTGGTTGAGGTTTTAGAGCTAGTAACTACGTGACTTTTTGGTTGGTTTTGGTTTTTTGTGCGAAAAGTAAATGACTGAAAATAAAAGTAGGAGACTTAAAGCGGGTGATGCGTGATTGGCAAGTCCTCCGGAAGGTGAGCAGTTGATTACGGCAGTTATACTAAGAAAGTAAGTGCAGGAGTTGTTTGATTTCAAGGAAAACATTCGATTTCGGGGGCCTTGTATCATAGCCTGTTTATCATTGACCTTTAGTGATCCTTCTAAGTATTCAAACGTGCATCAAGGCCATTCCAAGCACTCGATTTGCCACACTGTCTAGTCTTTTGCAAAAGTGTTCGAAAGAGTATCAAGGCCATTCCAAGCACTCGATTTGCACACACTGTCTAGACTTTTGCAAAAAACGTAGAGCCCTTGTTCTACTTAGACTAATACCCCATTCCAAGGTATATTAGCCTATGTGCATCCATTTGATCAGTCATTCCCGAGCAATCAAATGGTGTTTGAGAGAGGTCAAACTCCTCAGATAAGCTTTGCCATTCCAAGCATCCACTTATCCGAGTATGTTTACGAACTTCCACGGAAGAGCTTTGCCATTCCAAGCATCCACTCAACCTTGGAAGTTTTGGCCTAATATATGGCACATAGAACAAGTTTTGAATACAGAGAAAAAACACTAAAGCAAAGTCTAAAACATTTTATGATACAAGTACACCCCTTCAACCGAATGAAGAGTTTAGCTACGAATATCCATAGAGGTGGATACCATAGCTAAATACTCGGGGGTTTTTGAAAGACAGTAAGTAAGGGGAATACTCAAGAACCAACAGGAGTATTCCCAATTCCTACTTGAATACTCAAGAACCAACAGGAGTATTCTCTAAAACTGTTATAATACTCAAGAACCAACAAGAGTATTATTTCAAAACCAAACTTACAAATTGCCAAACTTAGAGAGATAAGTGATTTATGATTTTTGGGATGATTTACAAATGAGATGGGGGCTTGTATTTATAGCCAAAGGAGAGGGGAATGGAGGGTGAGGATGAGAGCATGTGGCTTCATCCAAGGGGAGCTCCATGGGAGGTAAGAGCCGCCGGTTGGAGGTCATCCATGGAGGAGAGCTTCCTCCTTTGGCCACCTCCTCCAAAAGCCGCCGGTCACCATGGGCAAATGTGGAGTTTTGTGACGTTTTTGCGACGTTTTCACAAAACTATCGGTGTATTTCAGCCCGGGATTGACTTTGATTGCTCTTCGCTTTGATTTGTTTTGAATGATTCCATGTCAGGATCTTTAGATTTCTTCAGTCAGCGTTTGATCGTGACCTTGGAATGACTCGTAACATCTTTTCTGCGTAAAATCCTCTCCTTAGCGTGTATTCTCTCTAAGCTCCAAAATACCCTGTAGAAATATATCGGAACTAACAAGCAAAAGTTAACTAGACAAACAGTCTAATTTAGTGGGTTTAACTGTGTTTTTGATTCGTATAATTATGGTCCATCAGATCACCCCACACTTTTAGTTGTTCGTCCCGAACAATGCTATTAAAGGGCGGCACTAAGTAAGTTTTTAAAATATGAAAGTTAGACTGTGGGACTCGATTTATCCTAATTCATGCATTACTACTTATTACCAAATTGAACTGTATAAATAAATAGAAGAAACTTGATACTTGTACCTCCATGCTGAGATGCAAATTATTCTGGATGTTTCGGGAGATAGCCCTTTTTAGGCTCCTGGACTGCATCCTCTGGACCGTCTCGCACTATATGGTTTTCTTGTAGCTTTCTCTAGCACGTGATTTGGTTCGGGTTTCAATGGTTTGGTCTTTGATTTTCTTTTGGCGAGGGACAGCTTTTGTAGTGAATCGGCCTTTGGCCTTTGATTTGACTCTTTGAGTACTTCACTTTTTGTTCGGTTAAAACCTTCACAATTTTGGGCCTTTGGCCTCTTGATTTGCTTCTTTGAGCTTTTTGCTTCTTTGTGTCTTGCTAGTCCATTTTCTCAAGCCTTTTTGGGAGGTCCAATCGTCGCCCGCGAGCATATGGAAATACCTCCCCGCTCCTCTCATCGTTGTCGTTTCGCGCGGGTCAAGATGAGGGTCGCTCATCTATTTTCTCGGCTACTTTGACTAGAGAGAGGACGGTCTGATTCCCGTCCTCGCCTTTTTTTCTTTTTGCATAAACACTGCATGGCGGAGATGACTTCAATCTTCACTGAAACCCGAAGTGCAGCCTCCACTGACTTCGAAAACCATATAGTTTGATTCGATCCTTTGAATGCTTGCCAAGCCTCTCTAGGGCAATTTATGTCAACTCCACATCCCTAGTTTATCTCAGCACAAAGGGACAAATGAGAAGTTACATTCTAAGTTTTTAAATAGTTGAATTTTCACAAGGTTAATGCATGAATTATGATCTATCTTTTTCACATTCTCAAGTTCATATTTTCAAAAAGATAATATTAAAGGAAAAGGAAAAGAAAACATGTTATGTACACAGGCGATTCTCACCCCACACTTTTAAACGAAGGCGTGCCTTTCAGCAACACTTAGTTCAAAAGCCATGCAAGCAGACAATTATTAGAAGGAAATGTCATAGTCATTTCATTCTATGCACCAAGTGGGTAAGAGCGACTTTATTGGAAAAAACTAAATGACAGAAAATAAAAGTACTGAAAGTAAGATAGGTGTCGGGTTACCTCCCGACCAGTGCATTTGTTTAACGTCGTTTGCTCGACGATACCTCATTCCTGGATCATAAGTAGGGATCCCATGGGTGCTTGAGGTCGAATTTCTTCTCGGCTGCCCTTTTGCTCCGAGAGGGTGAGGCCTCTTTGACCATAGCTGCTGGTCCAGTGAGTCGTGCTTGCTTGTTACTCCTTCCGGGTTTCCATTCCTTCGGCCCATGCCTTTGTCACTTCTTCATGTTTGAATAGTTGGCACCTTTGCGAGTTTGGAAATTTGGTTTTGTGCCATTAAATGTAGGCGACATTGAGCACGCGCCTCTGCCAATCCTCTTCATTGTGGCAGTGATGGATGATTGTCTTGGAACGAGTGACTTTTCAGGCAGTTTTCCTTGGCTTGTGATGAGTGAGAGTTCCTTTGTCGGCTTTTTTGGCTCATGCTCCTCCTCTAACTCCCCTTGCACCTCATCATTATTGATTATATGATCTTCGGTGGCTATGATCGGCATGAAACACGAAGGGTTAAGTTGAGGCACTTCGACCATGAGGACTGGGTCTGTTCCAGGTGCTCCGACAGTGAGGACCAGGTCTTTCTCGGACAGTTCGGCAATGAGGTCCGGGACTTCTGTAGGCTCGACAGTTAGGACTGTGATTTCCTCGGATGGATTGGTGATAAGGACCGGGCCTGATTTGGCTGGTTCTTCTTCGGTCATTCGCTGGTCCTCATCCTCAGTCGGCTCCTCGGGTTCAGCCGCCCTTTCTATTGCCCATGATTCAGTTTCGGCCGTGAATTGGTGCATCGCGGCACTCAATTGCTGCATGTTTGCGGCCAATTGTTGGGTGCTAGCTGCCAGCTCCTTTTCTGCCGCCCATAATTCAGTTTTGGCCCTGATTTGGTCTATTGTGTTGGCCAACAGCTGGTTGCTAGATGCCAGCTCCGTCATACCGTCCTCGAGTGGCTCGGCCTGATCTTGTCTTGGTCTTGACCTTGCGGCCAAATCATTTATTAATTCCCAAAGCTCATCCGTGTCCAAGTTACTCACCGAGCCTCCCTCTGTAGCATCATTTAGCCACTTCCACTCATGTGGCAACATCCCACAGAGAAATTTTATTTGAAGATCGAAGTTGGTGAATCCATGGTGCGGGCAGCTCGTCACAATGGAATCGAAGTACCATAAGTACTCGTCCAATGTTTCGTCCCGGGATTGCTTTATGTTGTTGATCTTCTCGCGGATTTCAAGTTCAAAGGATGGTGGGGAAAACTCCTCATTGTTCCAAGGTTCCATTCCGTAGTAGTACGACGACATGGTTGCGTAGAAGTGATTTCGAGAATTGAGAGAGAGAGAGAGAAAAGAAAAGAACAACTAATCAGTTAGCTAACTCCCCGGCAACGGCGCCAATTTGACAGATGCTTGTCGTCAGAGCAAATGTACAAATAAATTTATAAGTCCGCTACTCGCGACTTCACTACTGGGTAGCAAGTGGTAAGTAGGGGTCGAACCCAAAGGAATTAGGGGGATATTTGTTCTTTGAGGTGATTTGTACAGCAAGGGAGCGTGTTTTAGGTTGGTTGAGGTTTTAGAGCTAGTAACTACGTGACTTTTTGGTTGGTTTTGGTTTTTTTGTGCGAAAAGTAAATGACTGAAAATAAAAGTAGGAGACTTACAGCGGGTGATGCGTGATTGGCAAGTCCTCCGGAAGGTGAGCAGTTGATTACGGCAGTTATACTAAGAAAGTAAGTGCAGGAGTTGTTTGATTTCAAGGAAAACATTCGATTTCGGGGGCCTTGTATCATAGCCTGTTTATCATTGACCTTTAGTGATCCTTCTAAGTATTCAAACGTGCATCAAGGCCATTCCAAGCACTCGATTTGCCACACTGTCTAATCTTTTGCAAAAGTGTTCGAAAGAGTATCAAGGGCATTCCAAGCACTCGATTTGCACACACTGTCTAGACTTTTGCAAAAAACGTAGAGCCCTTGTTCTACTTAGACTAATACCCCATTCCAAGGTATATTAGCCTGTGTGCATCCATTTGATCAGTCATTCCCGAGCAATCAAATGGTGTTTGAGAGAGGTCAAACTCCTCAGATAAGCTTTGCCATTCCAAGCATCCACTTATCCGAGTATGTTTACGAACTTCCACGGAAGAGCTTTGCCATTCCAAGCATCCACTCAACCTTGGAAGTTCTGGCCTAATATATGGCACATAGAACAAGTTTTGAATACAGAGAAAAAACACTAAAGCAAAGTCTAAAACATTTTATGATACAAGTACACCCCTTCAACCGAATGAAGAGTTTAGCTACGAATATCCATAGAGGTGGATACCATAGCTAAATACTCGGGGGTTTTTGAAAGACAGTAAGTAAGGGGAATACTCAAGAACCAACAGGAGTATTCCCAATTCCTACTTGAATACTCAAGAACCAACAGGAGTATTCTCTAAAACTGTTATAATACTCAAGAACCAACAAGAGTATTATTTCAAAACCAAACTTACAAATTGCCAAACTTAGAGAGATAAGTGATTTATGATTTTTGGGATGATTTACAAATGAGATGGGGGGCTTGTATTTATAGCCAAAGGAGAGGGGAATGGAGGGTGAGGATGAGAGCATGTGGCTTCATCCAAGGGGAGCTCCATGGGAGGTAAGAGCCGCCGGTTGGAGGTCATCCATGGAGGAGAGCTTCCTCCTTTGGCCACCTCCTCCAAAAGCCGCCGGTCACCATGGGCAAATGTGGACTTTTGTGATGTTTTTGCGACGTTTTCACAAAACTATCGGTGTATTTCAGCCCGGGATTGACTTTGATTGCTCTTCGCTTTGATTTGTTTTGAATGATTCCATGTCAGGATCTTTAGATTTCTTCAGTCAGCGTTTGATCGTGACCTTGGAATGACTCGTAACATCTTTTCTGCGTAAAATCCTCTCCTTAGCGTGTATTCTCTCTAAGCTCCAAAATACCCTGTAGAAATATATCGGAACCAACAAGCAAAAGTTAACTAGACAAACAGTCTAATTTAGTGGGTTTAACTGTGTTTTTGATTCGTATAATTATGGTCCATCAATATGCGTAGCTTTTTGAGACGCGTCGTCTGACGCGTCAAATTTAATATTTATAATCTCCTGCTAAAAGCTAGTGTAGCGGCAAGCAGGGTCGAACCCAAGGGAGCTGGTGTTGCAGAAGCTGTATCTGAAAACAAGAAAAAAGGGGAGTTTAAGCAGTTGTGAGTGCAAAAGAGGCAAAAGCAAGGAATGATTCAATCAGAGAGAGTATTCAGCTTAGGGTTTCTATTGTGACATGTTTATCATCGGTTGCTAAATATCTAATTTCATGTTTCTAAGTGTGGTTGTTCCGACAAAGGTAACAACTCAAGTATCTCGACAAAGGTGATACACCACAATCTAACCCGACAAAGGTGTTAGACTTCTAGTTCTTTCCTAAATAAAACAATCCGACAAAGGTATTATTTAGTTTAGGTGTTACTATCTACCTTTACGACAAAGTTTCCAGTAGATGTTAACGGTAAGAATTAATTGCTCAATTAAGCTTTGCGACAAAGCTTCCACTTAACCTCACAAATTTATTCATGGAATGAGCACAAGAACTAGAGAAACATCAAATTGCATTATCTCCTGCTTAATTAAGCTTTGCGACAAAGCTTCCACTTAACCTCACAAATTAATTCATGGAATGAGCACAAGAACTAGAGAAACATCAAATTGCATCAAACACCACAATCTGACCCGACAAAGGTGTTAGACTTCTAGTTCTTTCCTAAACTTAATAATATGACAAAGGTATTATTTATTAGCCTAGGTGTTACGATCTACCTTTACGACAAAGTTTCCAGTAGATATTAACGGTAAGAATTAATTGCTCAATTAAGCTTTGCGACAAAGCTTCCACTTAACCTCACAAATTAATTCATGGAATGAGCACAAGAACTAGAGAAACATCAAATTGCATTAAGAACAGAATCTCAAAACATTGTCACAATATGCGAAACCCTAAACTGAATTAGGAGTTTAGCTACACATGATCATGCAAAAACACATAATAAAAAGTAGGAAAAATCTTCTCTCTCGTCGAAAGCTTCGTCTTCTCCTCCAGTGCCGTCTTGGTCTTCGTAGAATAATTGATTGAAACCCTAACCCAAAACCTTAATATATAGCAAAGCTGTGTTACCAAATCTGGTTTTGGGTTGAATTATCAAATTGGGTTTCTAAATCCGTTTTTGGGCTTGATTTCCAAGTTTCGGGCTTGTTGATGTCATCAAAATACGTGCTGACAGTAGCGACCGCGTTTCGCCTTAACATTACGGCCGCGTTTCCGTCAGACATTAGCGTCGAGATAATGTCTCTACGAAACGCGGTCCCCACTGAGTCTCGACTTCGGCTCTTGATTTGGCCATCTAAATTACCTCGGATGCTCTCGGTGTGAACTAGAGAGTTGTAGGGAATTGAGTTAGCTACGCAACATCATGTGGTTCATATTTTTCTGATCAGCGGTCCATTCCCAGCGCTCCGTTGAACGTCCGAAGGTCTAATCTGCCATTGTGATGTTTTTGGCATGAAATGCCGTCTTTTATGCGCGTTTCCTCCTAGAGCTTCCAAAACACCTGAGATACAAAACCATACTAAAAAGTAATTGTTCGCATAATAAAATGTCGAAATAAATGGGATTAATTGATTCGACGAGTCGTATAAATACGACTCCTCACTTTTCAACCGTTATAATTTCTGTTGCTTTTTAGGATAGCAGTCAACATGTATAACTCGTACCTGTATTTGCGACATACTGAATATTTTGAATTCTTCTTTGTCTGAAAGCAAGAGGAAGAAGAATACAAATGTGGTTAATCCAACCAAAGAAGACGTATAAGAGAAACACCCAACTTTCGTTTCTGAAAACTTCTGAATCAATTGAAGATAAGTTAAAGGCAGAGCTGAAAGATACGGTTCCATAATAGTTTGACTATTTAAATCAGCCAAGTACAAGTTCGATGTTAGGAATTATGTATAACATACTACGAATAATACAAAATAGTTCGATAACTTAAAAAAGAAAAACAGCGAAGCACGTTGAAGTATGTACGAATTATATATAATAAACTACGTATTTTACCAATCGTTAAGTTTATTACAATGCATGAGTCCGCAACAAATATATATGTTGAAAACTATGCACATGTAGTCTGAGTCTGCTACGAATTATATGTTGAAAACTACATGCAGTCTGAGGCCGTTACGAATTATGTGTTGAAAACTACGCATTATATGTAAAGCATGCAGTCTGAGTCCGCTATGAATTATATGTTAAAAACTAGGAAAATTTCCCAAATTGCTTAAAATTCAACATTGCTTTCCAATTTTACACAATCTCTAGATTGATTTCCCAATTTACACTAGTTTTCCAACGGCGTCTTAAAATTAAAACGCTCCTGCCAACAGGAGCCTCGTGGCATTTTTGCGCAAAAATATGCGGTTATGTGGCATAATATTACCAAACAAGCGTAAGCCGCTGTTGGAGACATCGTCTCACCTTAAAACGTTGTTGGTAGGAGCGTTCAATAGAAATTCGGAGGAAAAACTAGGGCTCGAAACTTAAGCCGTTGTTACGAACGACGTTTTAATAAAAAAAATAGATTTAAACGATCCACATCAGCTGCTGACTCACATATCTTTGCGCAAAAACGCCAAGAGGCTTAAGCCGCTGTTGGCAGGAGCGTTTTAATGTTAAGACGCGGGCCCTTGTCAACGACGTCTTAAAAACTAGTGTAAATTGGGAAACCAATCTGCAGATTGTGTAAAATTGGAAACCAATCTGTAGTTTTAACCAATTTGGGAAATTATGCTAAAAACTACGTATTTTGGTCATAAAGACTATTACGAATTTTGTATGTAATTGTTACGAATTTTGGTCGCAAAGCATCCCCGCAATCCTAAATCCTAAATCTACAATTTGAGAATTTCTTATGCAATTAGAATGAGCGACTACGATTTCCGATCTGCGATTTGAAGACGCCATTGAAAATCGGCTAGGTTTCACGCGATTGCGCACGACTCCGGACATGAACAAATCGATCAGATACGAGCAGAATATTTTGTTTGACAAAATGACGAATACACCCTTGATATCAAATTTAATACTTAATTATAGGCAAATTTATCAAACAATTTTTTCTCATTTCTCACCAAATTTCCTATTTCTCATATGATCTTTTCTGTTATTTCACATAATTGTCCCTTCTATGCCTCTCATTTTGATCTACCAAATTTACCATGTCAACAAGTGTAGCCTTCTCTTTGAACCCCTCCTTATGGCAAACCAAATACTTGTGAGTTAATACACCATCTGACCTTTTGTTTGACAAAATGACGAATACACCCTTGATATCAAATTTAATACTTAATTATAGGCAAATTTATCAAACAATTTTTTCTCATTTCTCACCAAATTTCTTATTTCTCATATGATCTTTTCTCTTATTTCACATAACTGTACCTTCTATGCCTCTCATTTTGATCTACCAAATTTACCATGTCAACAAGTGTAGCCTTCTCTTTGAACCCCTTCTTATGGCAAACCAAATACTTGTGAGTTAATACACCATCTGACCTTGTGCTAGTGGTCGATAAACGCACAGAAAACCCAGCAATGTAGGCATAATGTTTGTAAAATGAGATAGCATCTTCAACATTCTTAAATACCATACCAATACGTGGTTTAAATTCATCTGGACACTTAGGAATCCAAAGTCTTGTACCAGATTCTGATACAAATGAATTATAATCATCAGCGCAAGAAGCATCATCCTCACAGTGACCTGTTTCGCACATAATCGAACTATTACAAATTATGTTTTAAAATTGCATAATAAATACATTTACTTTGCTTAACATGTTTGTTTGCTACGAATTATATAAAAGGTGCTGCAATTATAAAACATGCTGCACTTCAGATACGCATTTTGGATATACCCCTCACATTATATATTAAATGCTCAATTTCGCTGTCACTACACTTCGGATACACATTTTATATAGACCCCTACGCATTATAAATTCCAGGAGGGCCACTGTTTCGAAGACGAAAGGAGAGAAGAGCAAAGTGATTGCCGTACTGCCAAATTACAAAATCGACAGGTCGATCAATATCGGATCGTATTCATCTAATCATACTGATTACGTACAATGCAAGGCGTTAACAAAACTATTACCTGCAACAGAATCGGCGGATGAACCCATACTCGCAAAGAGACTGCGCAATTGACGTAGTCGCAATCGGCTTCAAGTACGACCACTGTCGAGGAGAACATAAAACGAGGATTCAAAAACCTATCCGCACATCCTCTCAAAATTTAAAAAAACCGATCTGCACGAACGTGTGCGACAATTTAGGAAATTATCTAAAATTATTAACAAAAAAAGGACGCTTACACCCTTATTTAGGATTTTAATCCGAAAATTAATGCAAATATATACGTTAAATCAGGACCGTTTAATGAGTAATCTGACGGTGCTTAAAATTTCTCATTTCTCACCAAAAAAGTCATTTCTCATTTGATCCAAACTCTATACCCCTTATCATAAAAGAAAAAGATTTTCTAAGAAGAAAATATAAGAGAAAGAAGAGCGTAAATACGCTAGGAAATAAAATAAATGGCAGAAGAATAAGTCAAAGACTTGTCATAAATGTGGTAAAAAGGGCCAATTTGCCAATAATTGTTGGGTTAAACATAAGATTAATAATCTTGAAGAATCTGATAGGATAAAAGATATTATATCAAAGATCCTACTTAATGAGGTTTCAGAATCAGACCAAACTGATTTCTCTTCAACAAGTGAAGATCTAAAGGTTTTAAGAAATGAAACCCTTAATACTGACCCAGATTCAGACTGTGCTCCTTGCAAACAATGGCAACCCTGTCTTAAACAGGATTCTGAAGATGAGGAAGCATTATATAAAATGCAGTCACAATTCCAAGATTTGGAAATTAATATGTTAATCAAAAGGAGTTACTTGCAACCTACATCCAAATTATGAAGAAAGACTTCCTGGATCACGATGATGAGGCATTGTCTCATACTACAGATAAAACTGACGCTTCCATGGCTACGTCAGGACAAAGCATATTCCAGGATTCCTAGGATGTGGAACCTGTACCAGATTTTGATGATATTTTTGACAACCTCCAAGCCGAGCTCGAGAAAAGACTGGCACAAAGGACGGTTCATTTAGGGGAATCTTCCCAGGCTAAAGATAAAATATGAAAGGTCTCAATTCTCTAGTGGCTTTCATACTTGGCTTATTGAAATGAACTAAAAACAAAAATCAAATGGTGAAAGGTCCTACCTCTCTAGAAGCTTTCACTCATCGTTGAAATTTGAGGCAAATATTTATCATTGTGGGGAATCTCCACTATTCATAAATAGTACTTAATAGGGTGTTATAGGTCCCACTTATTTTGGACTACTCCATTCTTTTTTACTATAAATATGTGTGTATGACATTAGGAGAAAAACAAGCCTTTGCATACCTAGCAAAGCAATAAGTTTCTACTCCTTCTCTCTAAGTTTGTAAAATATTTTTAATCAAAGTTTGAAGTATCACTGGTGCACATACGTAAGTAAGTTATTTTTATTTTGTACTTAATTTTTATTTTTGTTTCTGATGGGTAGCCTAATAGGCTAAACCCTTGATATGTGGTAAATCGATGTCAAGTATAATGACTATTCATATTGTTGTAAAGATCTGAGTTTGAGAACAAAGGACTGGTCTGGGATTAATACAGTTACAACATCACCAATACTGCAAGGTTGGTTAAGTTCGTAACGGGCATACTGGCATAACTAGTTTTGTCTTTACAGCACGTACCCGTAAGATCACGTACCCATAAGCATTTTGGAGTGTAAGTCCCGCTTAAGCCCGACTTGGCGTTAGGGCAGTTCTGTTTTTGTGCTATGTGGGTTGGTCTATGCGGGTTGTTGACTAACGAGAACTTGCAGTTGTGTAGTAAGTGGTGACCGTTTGAACTGACTGTAATCAGAACTGGATCTATGATCTAGAGTCTAACCCTTGACAAATATAGTGATAAAGTAGCTAATATTATACCCTGGAACGGTGTATCAAACTTTTTTATAAAATAGTTAGTTACCTTTTGCACGAGAAAATAGACAAGGTATTTATATTTCTCATGCGAGAATTTCAAGTCGAATTTCACCTCATTTCGCTTCTCACTCTCAGCGCCGCTACACGTAAAACCCTAATCCAGGTAACCCCGCAATCCATTTTCGTATCTCAATCCTTTCCCGATATTCGAGTCTCATCCAGGGTTTTTGCCAGTCGATTCTTCGCTTAAATTATTAGTGCTTCGCTTAAATTCCTCTCTGGGAATTCAGTTGATTAACTTTTGTGCAAAATGCTCAGATTAGCTATTTGCCCACACTTTATTGACGCTGAAGTGATTGTGGTTGTATGCCCCTTTGGAGCAGTCATGTAGATTTTGATGTGGGAATGCTATCTCACCTGGCAATCTGAATTTAGCAGATGCTTGACAATTATCAGTCCCCTGTCTATGGCTCGTGTAAAAATTATATTAGCACATCAAAGTGACAGTCTTATTACATTGACCTAGTATTAAAATATGCATATTTATGGTGGATAAGAGACGTCTAGTGATGAGATAGTTTAGTTTGAGTAATGCCTAATTATTTTCCGGATTTCTTTGGACTGAAATGTATTTTCTTTGTTCGTTTGTTTTCTATTCAGAAACATGGATAGAGAGAGACTCATGAAGATGGCTGGTGCAGTTCGCACCGGTGGAAAGGGCAGTGTAAGAAGGTATAGAACATTTTCTCTATTTTTTGCTTTCCTTATTTTGTGTGTAGATTATTTGAGGGGCCAGTATCTCATCTTTGACAAAATGTCCTAAACATCAAGGTTTGAAAATTCAAATATGCGGACTATTTCGATGTTGGTTGCAATGTGATGAGGCATGTGACTCTGAAATATGTTTCAATTTCAGAAAGAAGAAGGCCATCCACAAGACAACCACAACCGACGACAAAAGACTTCAGAGCACCTTGAAAAGAATAGGCGTGAACTCCATTCCTGCAATTGAAGAAGTGAACATCTTTAAGGATGATGTGGTCATCCAGTTCATCAACCCTAAAGGTGTTTATGAGTGAAGCGGTTTTCCTTAAATTGTTACATTTTGTGCTTGATTTGTCGTGCGTTAAAACTTTAAAATTGAATCTCTCTCGTGTGTTGTTACAGTTCAAGCATCCATTGCTGCAAATACCTGGGTTGTCAGTGGATCTCCGCAGACAAAGAGTAATTACCATTATACTTCTACCGTATTTTCTTTTCATTTTTTCTAAAAAGTAGTGTACATTGGCATTTGGCATGCTTCGGTATCATTATGAAATTTTGACATAATGAACTGATCTCCAGCCTCATTTCACTGGAGCTTTTGATCTCATCTTTCACGCGACATGTTTTTGTTGATTTACCACATTCTGATCCTCTTTAGTTGTTTGTTTTTTCTGTTTCATCACTTGATTTCAAGTTGTGAAAAACATAACCTTTTTTTTTTTTTTTGCAGAGTTGCAGGATATCCTGCCTGGAATCATTAACCAATTAGGTTTGTGCCACTATGTCTTATCAGTCTGTCGAGCTGTTCTATAGCAAACCGTGAATCATATAAAGGCAAAAAACTGACAATCGTGACAATTTTATCTCTCAGGCCCAGATAACCTGGATAACTTGAGAAAATTAGCAGAACAGTTCCAGCAGCAGCAACAAGCATCTGGGGCAGCTGCACCACAAGAAGATGATGATGAGGTCCCGGAGCTTGTGGCTGGTGAGACCTTTGAAGCTGCTGCTGAGGAAAAGACTGCCTGATATGTTGGGGCGGTTGCATGTCGATAGAGAGCCCTGGGCCTTGGCGGTGTTGCTCTATAATGTTTTGTGATTTTGTTTCAACTTTTAAAAGGTTTTTAATCTTGCATCCGGCTAATGTATTTTTCTTGTCTCACACTCCAACTGCGATTCTTTGATATTAAGAGACTGCTTACGTCTTCAATGGCAACTTGCTTTTAGTAGAATGGTACAGAAGAGTTCTCAAATGAGAACCATTCAACCAATCAGGACATGCCACGTAAGCCCTTCACCCATTCACATGTCCAATGGGCCCGTGCTTTGTGGTAGTGGATGACGTGGCACGTTGTGGAGTGTTGGATCAACAAGATCCAACGGTCTAGATTAGACCTTAGGTTCTTAGTCTAAGAATGGTTCTCATTTGAGCGCATCCCAAATGGTACATATAACATAATTCAGTTATTTTCAGACCTTCTTTGATGATGGAAGTAACCATGTTATGGGCGAGCCATCTGATAGGAATAACATGGCCAGGTTTTGGAAATTCATCTGGAAACTTCTTGTCCCTCGTAAAGTAAGAATCTTTATATGGCGAGGTTACCATAAAGGGTTGCCGACTGGAGAGCAATTATCCAGAAGACAAATCGGATGTATTCACTCTTGTACCATGTGCAACTTCTATTTCGAGGATGATATGCACCCTTTTATACATTGCTGGTGGAGTAAAGCAGTGTGGATGTATTTGGGACTGGATATCCATATCGAGTGTAGGAATATGAGATCGATGGCAGATTTGCTTTTTCATATCTACACTTCTCGCAGTGCAACTGTTTTTTGTAAAGTTATGGTAGCTCTATGGTTTGTTTGGCACCACAGGAATCGAGTAAGTCATGGCTCCACTAGTATGTCTCCAGTCACAGCTGCTATGAGGATTAATAATCTCCATAAGGACTTCACACGCAACAATAAATCTCTTATGTTGAGTATTAACAATGCAAGCTTAGAATGGCAAAAACCTGCGGGAAACTTTAGCAAGATAAACTGTGATGGAGCTTGGAATGAGGAGCAAAAAACCGGAGGACTTGGAATTATTCTACGCGATTCAAAGGGTTGTATATTAGGCGTAATGTCAAGATTCTTTCACCCTGTTGAATCTGCTATTCAGTGCGAAGCTGCAGCTCTGCGGGAGGGCCTAATCGTGGCTAGGAACTTACACTTGGAGAATGTCATCTTCGAGACGGACAATATCAATATGGTGCAGGCCCTAAATTTTGGTATTGCTAATGAAGCATCAAGGAGTCGAGGATTTCAGGAGATGACAGAATTTCTATATGAACACCGTAATTGGCATGTTGTCTTTGCAAGGCACGAAGCTAATTGTGCGGCAGATTTCCTAGCGCGGAAAGCTTATATGGAGAGATGGAATTGGCATAGATTGGACGCTATACCTTTATTATCGAATCTTGTCCAATTGTACTAGCTTTGTTGCTGTTTTTTTAGCCTACTGGTATGATAAAAAAAAGAAGTTATTTTCAGACCTTATTTGGGAATGTAACGGAAAGTGCAGAAGAAAAAATAAAATGAAAACTTTGGGTGAATTTGTATCTAAAAATGATCCTTATGATTATATTAACATATGCAAAGAACTATATAAAATGAAAAGTTCGGCTGAATTTGTATATCAAAATGATCCTTACGATTATATTAAAAGTAAATGTATTAGGCAAATAACAAATTTTTGAGAAAAATACAAACCATTGACATCTCTCGATATAAACGAATGAGTTTAAATCTCGTCATATGATTGATTTTTCGGTAGCGAATTATAGGTCACTTTTCACGAACTATGTCGTACTTTTGATTTCTCGGCGACGAACTATAACTCAATTTTGACGAGTTTACACAAAAATATGATTTGCATCTGATCATTTCTTTATATTAACGGAGGCAAAGAACTAGTCTTTTTATTCGGGGCCCTCTTTAGAAACGACAAGTCTCTAAATTAAAGTAGCGTAGGTGAAGAACATACTCTAAGAATCTAACTCATCGAAATTTGTTACCCAACATTGCTTAGAGCATCCCTCACTATGACAAAAATATATATATTATCTCTCTCATCCATTTTTCTCTCATCTTGTCATACCTCATGACTATTTTGATCAAGTACACCCCACTCATGATCAAATAAAAAGTTCATCATCATTCTCTCTCATCACTACATAAATTATAGCTCATAAATATTAAGATTAATAAAAATATATCAAAGTGTATCACGTTTTATAGAGCTCAAAAAATTATGAATATTGATATTTATTTTGATTTTTTACTTTGTAATTTAGAAGATATATTCGTTGCAAGATCAAAATAAAAATTGAACAGTTTCTTACACAGGGCACGTGTCGCGTTGCGATTGGTTCACGGCTCATGATCAAATCTTTGATAAAAAAGATCATGGTGGGGGTGCATGTTTTTTTATCATCTCTTATGACACTTTTCTATGATAAAAAAGATCATGGTAGGGGATGCTCTTAGACCTTAACAACATGTCAGATGAAAAGTAAGCTCTTATAGAACACTTGAATGACTTATTTGAGCTTTTAAGTTGCTGAACTGATCCATACCGAACTGAAGTGAACCACCCGTTTTTCCTTTTTCTCCCCCTCCCCCTTCCTCACCTCTCCCTCCTCCTCCTCCGTCATCCTCCCCTTGTCTACTCCGCCGAGTTGCTTTTCCTCTCCTTCTCGCTGCTCGAACCTTTGTGCCTCTCCGGGTTGTGTTATTGTCAGAACTATGTTACATCTGGAGTTTATGTATTTTGTCTTTTCAACACAATTTCTATGCTATAGAGAAATTTGTATTCTATTGAAACTGATAAACTGGTTGGTAAATTAAGTATAATTGTTTGTGTAACTGATACTGGCTTAAGAGATGGATTACAATAAAAACAGAGATGGCTAAAAAAAAAAAACTTATCAAAAAAAAATAAAGTTCCAAAGAATAAACATGTTTTTTTTAAATAAAATTTTATTTGACGGAATCTGAATTCTTATCTCACTTATCCTGAAACAGATTACGTCAAACCCCGGAACCAAACATCCAGGATGCTTAAAAGGTAATTTGGTATTACAGCAAGAAAAATACAAGTTGAAACATTTTCACGAAACCGAAATCAAAGCGCATTTCAACTACCAGCAATTCGATTGCCGTGTCGGCCGCAGACAGTAATTCAGAGTGCTGCAGCCTGCGTGGACTTCGGATTCGAGTTTGTAATATGTTTTTTTTACTCGTAGACGGTTTTGTTAGGCATCGTAATTCGTAATTTTGCATTTCATTTCTCCCTATCCTCATTTTTGTCGAGCGATTTCTGTGATGCTAATTAGTATATATCTTCATTGAATAATTTCTGGTTACATTGCATATTTGGAGCTGGAAGATAGTTGTTAGTGTTAGGTGTATGGATATGTGATTCTCTGTAATCAGGACAATAGAGTAAAGAAAAGAGTTGAATTTAAGGCCGATTTTCAACACCTCACTCAATTGCTCCCTCACACTAGTTGCAGCAAACGTTTATTGGGATACATCAGATTCTCAACATAGCACCCCAATATTCAATCATGGAGCCAATTTTTTTGCTTCCTTATTAGAAAGAAGAAAGCTTTAAAAAAGTTATTTAAAATATGAAGAAGCAGGCTCTTCTTTTTTGTAAGGAGCTTCAACAGATTTTTAACAGAAACAACTTTTACAAAGATGGGTTTATCCTAGAAAGATAACTGTCTGTTTTCCTATTATTTTTAAGAAAACAATATACATGCAGTGCTTCATAAGAGAAAAATAATTAATATCAAGCCCAAATAATGAGGCATATTATCATTCATATCTAACACTTTGCAGGTGAAGGAAGGGAGTTCTATGTGGATAGCAGTATGACTGTCCACGACACAGGTTAGAACTGGAATTCATTGTGTTTTTATGTTATAATTCATGTGATGGATCCTGACCTATATAGTTATTCTCTCCCTTTATGTTGTGATGATTTGTGCTTCTGTGTCGTGTGTTCTTTCACATGTCAGCTCTGCAGAATTTAGCAAAGAGGTGCGAGCTTAGACTATCTCAAAAGAACCAATTTACGGAAGAATGCCTATCAGGAATTGAGGATTTACTACAAGATGTATATGCATCTCGTCAGCCGAAGCCCAGTGACTATGAGGATCGAATAGAACTGGTCCGATTAGTGAATGAAATTTCAAAGGAAATATATGGTATTATGCTTTTAGTGGCTTTTTATTTCGATCAAGACTCCCCTGATCTAAGCTGCTTTATGATATTGGACCGCTTTTCATGAGGAAACCAACATTTAAAATCACTTAGTGGGAAGACGTATCAGACTGCTTTGAAAATGTAGTATTATGTGTGTGCCAGCTCGCTCTGGAAGATGTGTTACTGGCTCCCCTGTAAAGTCTGTTATTAGTTTTCTTGAATAATCTATTAGAGTGTTTCCCAATCCAGACTGATATGTAAGAAGACCTTCAATTCTGTTAGCTGTTTAGTATGTAGTGATAGCCTAACCAATCTTGTGTGTAGAAGTAAATTTAAACTGTTGTTATAACGAGTGCATTCAATGTTCCTCTCGCGCTCCTAATCTTCTATTTTTGTTATTCCAGGAAGTTCTGCATATCCAACTGTTGAGGAGTATGGATCATTTGTGATGGGTATATTTAGTGCAGACAGCGATCTCGATTTATCTGTTGACTTGACAGATACTGAAGCCAAAATTTCACGGGATATGATGGTTAAAGCACTTATAAAGTTTGCTGAGAAGTTTCGTGTCCTTCAAAGTAATTTTTTTAAGTTCAAAGTTCAACTATATGTGTTGAAAATCAACTCTAAACTATTATGCTCAAGTTTTCATATTAGAACTAATTAGAAGGAATATTTGCTTCATCGCTCCACCTGTATGCTCATCATAGCTGAGTTAGTTCAAGTCCATACCTATAGCATAGATGAGGTATATGTTACTTGATATAAAGTAGAAAGTCAATAGAACTATATAACATTTAAGTTACATGACCATGTGGATGGCAAAAAAAAAAAGTTCCATGACCAAGTGCGTCTCACGCAGTTACTGAAGCTTACTCTTTTTATTGATGCAGATAAGGGTCGTTTTCGTGATCTTAAGAGGGTTTTGGGCGCGCGGGTGCCTATTATAAAAGCTACCCATTGTGATAGCGGAATTGAATGTGATATATCCATTGGAAATTGGGATGGAATTAAAAAATCCAAAATTATACAAATTATTTGCGGCATTGATGTTCGGTTCCAACAGCTAAGTTTTCTGGTATGTAATGTTATCTCGGTATATCAATAGATTCTCAGTTGTATAATCAACTTCATTATCTGTATTTTGAGCTACCTGTTTGTTTTAGCTAAAAAAAACATCATGGACCCTATTTGTCACTTTCGTGGTTTTTTATTTATATGGAAGAGATGAAGACAGAGTGTATAACGGTGCACACAGACGCATTACTGAGTAATTGTAGAATATAGGAGTACCTATTGGCTATTAGCACAAGTGTTGTGTATCAGTAGATTACAAGCAGCATAACATCTCTAGAATGCTGGTCTCCGGGTCTGGTTATGAATGATAAAGCTTTTACTTCGGAGCTGACTGACTTTTGAGCTTTTAAGCCTATACTAGAATCATGACCATTTATTATTATATATCCTGGTTACAAAGTGCTTACTGTTAGTGCCATTGTTGAGGCTGTGAATTGTGGTCTATGCGTTCTGCCTTCCTTAACCTGCACTGGCTGGCCATGTTTCAGGCAATTTATGATAAATAGGCTGGAGTCGGTATTAACAGTCATTTTCACAGACCGTGTTTGTAAAAAATATGGCATTCACTATTCAGTGTGATTGTCATGTATATTTAGGGATTTCATTTTGTTGTCTTTGTATCATATTCATCTGAGTTTTGTATTGCTGCAGATGAAAGAATGGGCCAAGGCACATCATATAAATAGCGCAAGGACAAAGACATTGAATTCACTATCGATAATTTCGCTGGTTGCTTTTCATTTGCAGGTATATCTTTGGAGTTAGAGCACTCATTAATACCTCGCATGCTGCACTGATTTCTCATGTTGCTAGTAACTTGAGAAACCTGTTGCGCTAGTATGAGATACTGCAACGTACTTCAAAGATCCTATGAAGAAAGTAATTTTGACTTATGCATTCGCAGAGTGGTCAAGGGTCTTGCTATAAACCTTAATACATCATGGATCATGTCCCTTAAGCCTTTATCACTTTCTGCAATGTTTCAAAAGTTGTTAGTTTATAGTATTTTGTACTTACTGAACTAGTAATTGTTTGTGCTGAATGCCCAGAGACACATATTCAAGAAATTATTAAGTTTCCAAGGGATGCTTTTGTTTGTTGGCTTTTCATTTTAGCCTTAGCAGCTGGTTCTAGTAAATGTTTGCGCTCACAATTTTTTGTCTGTGTTCCCTGGACCAGGAAATGATACATTTGCTTGCTTTCTCAATTTTGTATGCAGACTCGTGAGCCTCCAATTCTGCCTCCATTCTCCACAATTTTCAGAGGTCAGTTAGTATGCAACGTTAAACAGTCCTTTAACCACGCTGTCTTCGAAGTGATTGTTAGCTGCTTAGTTTTCACAGTTATTTGATGGAATACCTCATGATAAATCCCAATGACGACTGTGATTCCATAGTGATATGTTGTAGCAATCCCCTGATTTATATGTTTTTTCTTTTCATCTTCCTTCTCCTTCTTTCGAGCGTGTCCCTCCTATTTCTTCAATAGTGTTACTTTTGTCTATCGGGTTCACTTGCTAGTTGACCTCTGAGTCCGAGGCTACTGTTTTCAAGAGTCGAAGTTGACTCTGCAGTTCAGTTTACTCAATATTCTAAAAATTGTTAGACTGATGATCCTTGGTTATAATAAGTCTGATATTTACTTGTTAAATAAAAAAATGAACGAAACAACATGCCCCAATTGGTTTTTCAGTAACACGTTCAATATAGAGAAAATTTCACGTCGATCCGTCCTGTTACAAATCCAGTGGTGTTTGTTGCTACACATGTGCATTGGAGGTAAATCTGCTAGATGTAGATGATGTGATATTGTAGTTTGTTCACAGAGACTGCTCTATCCAGATATCTGAAAGATTGTACTACTTCAAATTCATGTATTTTGTTCCATCTGTAATACCGGCAGTCTTTTCATTTTATATATTCAGCTCACTTTTTTATATTTTTCAGATGGTACTGAGCCTGAAAAAGTGAATGAGGTTGTTCGTGAATATGTGGACTTTGGAACATGTAACAAAGAAAGTACAGCTGATCTTTTTGTAAGCTTCCTAATCAAGGTAAATCCAGGGACTACCACAGTTTTTCTTTTTTATAAACTAGCAGATTTTAAATGTATGGCGCAAAGTTTGTTGGTTAGTTTTATGTATCATAGTATGTGCTGTTATCACATTTTACTCAATATATTTATTGTCCTGTAACTTGGCTTGCAGCTTGCTTCTGTAAAGCAACATTGGTCAAAGGGCCTTTGTGCCAGCACCTTTTACGGAACATGGATATTAAAATTGTGGTCAGATGAAATTGGCTACTTAAGTGTAAGTACAGCCCCCTCTAAATTGTTGAAAGACAAGGCTTTGAGGCTTCCATTGCATTTAGATATTATGAATCTTCATTGTCCATTTAACACAGGTCGAAGACTTCTCAACGAGGTCCCAAAATGTTGCAAGAGCTGTAAACAGGGAGCAGTTGGACAGGATTTGTGACTGCATCAGTAATTCACTAAACCACCTTGTTAGATTCAAAGACGACCAGATCCAGAAGTCTCAACTGAAGGAACTCTTGTTTGGACTTGTCCCCATTATCGGTTCGAAGTCCAAACTTTTAAAAAGGCCCAAGGGGAGGACCAGAGCTCAAACTTTACGTGCTGATAGAAGGAAGAAACGGAGGGCAGAAAGAAGAGCAGAAAGGGAGAAAGCTACCCATGAGCCTTCTCTTGCGATGTCATACAATGTACTCCAGCAGCCTACTCTCCTCAATGCCCTTGCAAACGTCTATGCTGGAGTACCGCCTATGCCTACTCCCTATCGGACACATCATGCAGGGGCATTGGTTAGCGGGAAACTATCTGGTCAAGTGACAACTGCACCACCGAGTCAACCAGGTATGATAAATTCTCAAAATGGCAAGTCCATTGTTCCTCTAGTAGTTCCGCTACCTAGTACATCACTTGAGCTTATACCATATTCGCCTACCTCCGAGCCCTCTCCCAATCCTTATGACTGGGCCCAACCACAGAACTAATTTCTTCTTATGGAAGCTGTTGTTGTATAATCAAGGATCAGTATATTGCTGTAGCTGTAATCTTGTGCACCCTTAGCAAATAGCTTTCTACTGGAATACTGGTGAAACTGAATATTGATGCATCATTGATGTACCCACCTTTGTAAAGAAATACTTTCTTTTTTTTTTATTGGGGTTTTTAAAATTTACTACGAACTGGCTACTTTGATTTTTTTTTAAAAAGAAAGAACCGGACAAAACTTCAGGCTTAGTCCATAAATCATATTGGAGATTAAATTGGGAGTTTTAGTGCAAGGGTGTTTGCTGTATTGTTTTGGTTTTGGAGGGAAGTGTAGTTACTCATTTGTAAGTCTGTTACAGGTCGAAGTAAGCGATGTCGTCTCATTGTCAGCGTGAAAGTCTGCGTTTGGCATGAAACGGCGTCGTCTACACTCGGCTTTATCTTCCATCAAGTCCCATTTTCGTCTGTAATTCAATTTGACAGAAATGCAAAATCCTAAGCTTTATCCCAAAATCCAATATTCGTTTCTCCTTTTTTTATCGATCAATTGAAGTCTCCGGTGGTCGTTTGGAGTTCCAATGAACTCGTTTCTCAAATCAGAAATACTGCTCACAGTTGAACCTTAAAATGGATGTGACAGTAGCACATTCTCCTTACGGCAGTTGATGCACATGCTTTTAGTGATTCAAGCTTTTTCTTACGAATACTTTTAGGATCATTGTTATTGCAGGCTGATACATTAGAAAGGCAATTTTACATGGAAAGAATTAGTTGGAGCCCTAGCCCCTATCTGTGCTTGCTCATCATCGTATTAGAATGTTGGTCTCTGCTACAGCCTACAAGATGTAAAGGAAAATGAAAAGTTCGAAACATATTTGTTTGACTTTTTGCTACAAAAGTATTGGGGTTTTAGCAACGGAAATCTCGTCGAAGCAGTTTCATAAGGCAACGTTGCAACCTCAGAAACCATATGTTGTGTTGTTGTTGAATTGAGCTTTCTGGTCTGTTCGACACTCGTCATATAAATATAATAAGCGAATCCGCAGCTGTTTTTGTGATCGATCCATGTCTGTATCGAAAAATGTGGAGTCGAAGCGGCGGAATCTTGAAGCAGTTTTCTGCGTCGAGTTATCAGGTTGCGAAATTGAGTAACTGGACCAGGTCGATTACGAGGTTGGCTGCGTTGTGGGGCAACGGGGATTTCGGAAGATTAGGTCTTGGCGACTTGAATTCCCAATTAATGCCTTCCTTTTGTCCTCCTTCCGCTTTTGATAATCACAATCTTCGTGACATTGCCTGCGGTGGAGCTCACACCTTGTTTTTGACTGGTGACGTCATTCATCTTCTTCTATAAAACTTTGAATTTGATCGATCACATCCTTCATTTTTATTATTATTATTTGATTCTTTCAATCAATGTTTATTTCAGTTAGCTATATATAGTAGAGGGCTTCATGGTTTAGGGTTTTTGTATTGACTCGCCACTGAAGCTGAAGATGAGTTTAAACTTTCAAGTACTGAATTGAATTCAGGGTTCCTGATTTGTTTGGTGATAGCTGAAGAGAGTATCAGTATGTTAGACCGCGTAGTATCAGTCAGATACAACACTATCTTTATGAATTAGGACTTAGGAGACCACTTGAACTAGATTTTTGATGGAGCAATATGATTTTCAATCTTTGTTAGCATTCCTTTTGGTGGATTGTTTAGTGGTAATTGAGTTTCTCGGTCGCTGATGACTATTCAATTGAAACTCTCTTACTGCCTGCCAACCTGGTTGTTTGGACTGATGCGTCAACCCCTGTCGTCTACAGAAAATGGAAGTGTTTATGCAGCTGGTCTAAATGACTTCGGGCAACTTGGGCTGTCTGACAGTGACTATGCAACAGTATGTTACTTCAACCTTCTTCTTTTTTTGGATACTCTTTCGTTCAAGGAGTCGAGGATAGCTACACATTTGAAAAAGTTCTGTTTAATTTACATATGTTTTTTTTTGTGAGGGTGATCACCCACAATATGGACAAACTAATCTAGTCATAAAGCGTATATACCAGGATAGAGGCCCGTTCTGCTGCTACCCCTCGTTTACTTGCATCCCCTTATACAAGAAGTGCAAAATGCGTTTAGTGCACACGTTTTGCATTTCTTGCACACAAAAGTATTGTACCGCGTTTTTTCCGTTTATTGAAAAACGAAGAGACAAAAAATGCGCTATAGAGTATATTCCCGTATTGCACTTTTACTTGCAAGAAGTGCAAAACGTGTGCATTGAACGCAATTTGCACTTTTTGCACAAGGGGATGCAACCAAATGGGGGGATACATTTGAGCGCTCCTCTACCAGGATATAACTCTTAGTAGCAGCATGCATTTTTTGTTTGCCTAATAGGTTTGGAATTTTATGATATGGTGTATGTCTTGCAGGAGCCACGATACATTTCCGGACTACCTAAAGAAGTCATACACATTGCTGCTGGATATCATCATTCTGCTGCTATTACGGGTTCGTACTGACACCAAAACTTAGACTTAATTGCCGTTTAGAATTATAATCCTGATACCTGCATTTATTACATGCTTTATTAAAAAACAAACAAACCACAAGTCCTTGAAACCAGTGCTAAGTTATATGGTTGCTCATTTTACCATTTTTTGCTTTTGATTTTAAAATTAGGAAAAAGACCTAATTTTGAAATCACCCTTTTCACCATCAGAGAAATACGAAACAAAAGTAATACTTCTCAAGTAAAAAAATGGAGAAATCATCAAATATAGAATTGTATAATAGGTCTACAAATGTCATGTTACATAAGTTCCTACTATATGCTAATAAAAATACAGGTATATAATTTGATCACAACTTTTTTTTAATGATTGATAGATGCATCATCATGTCGATTTTTGTCACGCCCCGAAACCCCATGGACGTGAGTAAGAAAATTTACATTACTTCTAATACGAGCTTACATTGACTTTCTTACAAACATACTTAAACTCCCTACCTTTACATACATAAAAAGATATCTAAACGCACTAACAACAGTGTTATGAATCACGCTACAAGAAAATGAATCAAATAACATCTTATCTTGATGAATATAAGCATACGTCTCCACGATGACCTTATTCCTGAAAAGGATTAGGAGTGAGTTTTGGGAACTCAGTAGGAAAACTTAATTTCAACCGTTAGTCCACAAGTTATATGCTCACATGACATACCAAGGCATATCAACAACTATATGAGTGATGCACGTGATATGCAATGATTGATGTTTAACCATGTTTCGCATTATTCAAAACTGATAGACTTTCACGACTCGGAAAGCTACCGGCCACGTTTCACACCGGTCTGGCACCAACCATCATCCCATTCGCGGGATCTTCCTGCAGGGTTTAGGGACTACAACCCAAGGATATCTCGTATCCCGAATACTGATACTGGTAGACTTTCCAACTGGGAAAGCTACCGGCCACGTTTCTCACCGGCCTGGCACCAACCCTCATTCTTTTAAAAACATGAATGTCATGCTTGAATGCTATGTGATGTAATCATACGCAATTGTATCACAACATATCATGTACTACGAAATACAATCACGAATCATTAATAACTTACAAACTAAAACAGGGCTAAAATCATAAAAGTTAAACAAATCATTCACGGTTGACTTCAAATAAGCGCCGGTATAAATACTTTGAAGATTACTTTCTAAACTAGCTTATAAGGTATTTTAGGACTTAAATTCAAGATTTCAGAATTATATATAAATGCAACAAATCAGGTTACATTACATGTCTATTTAATTTGAGTAATTCATCATACAACATGGTTATCACTTGTAAATGACTCTAGTGAGCTCTATATGTAATTCTACCATGTAAATTCCTAATTTCAGAATTAAAAACATATGTATGAGCAACTATTTCAGAATTAAAATAAGTTGTTTCAGCAACTATAATAAAACTCAGATTGCTTATAAACTTGTTTTTATGCTAAAAGTTGGTTAAACCATGATATAACATAGCATGAGAAGACCATAGCTCACACCGTAGGTACTTTTACCATATGAATGTATAATATCAGAGTTAAACTCAAATATTTCAGCAGGTATTACATAATTCAGATTACACATAAATTCATTTTTAGCTTACTTTTACATCCTAGAGCTTGTTTACATGAGTATAGTACATGCACTTCTAATTTGATGTCTTTCTAGCTCTTTTATGAAGTCAAATAAGGCATACGCAACATGCATCAGCACCCAGAATCTGTTCACAGTGTTTCTAAGCATATAAATCATGTTTTTCCTGTCCTAGTACTTAGCAACCATAAAACTAGCATCTAGACAGCACCTAAAAGCTAAAACCCTGAATAAAACCCACATGGACACATCAAACCATTGAAATACACCTCAAGCAAGTACTACATACATCAATCTCAACATGTATGAACATAAAACTCATACACTAAAGGAAGAAATCAAGAAATCCTACCTAATTTCCCCCACAAAATCGCTGCCCAGAAATCTTCTACAAAGCTCTTGTTGTTTTTCTCTCTCTTTTATTGCCTAAGGAGGTAAAATGACTCCTAAGTATGGCCTATATAGACATGTGTATATGATGATGACTACCACTTGTCATCACTAGATATTTATTTACTTGATGTTTATCTACTTATTTTCTTAAAAATTCAACATGTGTCCTCATTATGTCATACTTGATGTTTATCTACTTTCTTAGATGACAATCTGATTTTTACTTCTTCAAAAATATCTACTTTAAGTCTTTAAAAAATTCAGGTTCTTACAATTTTGTTCTAATCAACATCTTTCTGCAGCTGATGGAGAACTTTACGTATGGGGAAAGAATTTACATGGACAACTTGGTCTTGGGAAAAGTAATGATAAAGCTCAAGCCATAACTATGTACATGTTGGACTATAGGTCAACCATGTGATTATGATGAATATAATTATCTCTGTTTGTAGTTTAAAATGCTTCCTCGGCCAGTACATTGTTGCTTGACGATCTTAATATGCTTTTTAGGTGCTGGTGTATAAGGGTCTCTTGGTCCTGCTTTGTTGTTTTTATTGTTTGTTAGATATTCCAATGGGGAGCTGGGTGCCATCCCCTCCACTCCATTCTTTTTTGTTAGGCCTTTGGCCGTGTCTTGTTAGGGGCTTCGCCCTGATGGTGTTGTTAGAGGCTTTTGCCTTATGTTTTTGGTTTGTGCATTGGCTGTATCAATAAAATGAGGTATTTTTTATTACAAAAACGGAAGATGAATTTGTTTTATTATTTTTATGAAGCCCAATATGCATTTATTGAGCTTACCTTCAATTAATCAAGCTTCCGATTAGCAATTAGTACTTTCCGATGTGGCTCTCTTGCTTACATGATAGTCGATGCAATTTTAAATATTTTATTGATTCATACTGGTTTCTTTGTATGAGTTTGCTTTTGGTTTCTATTTTCCTTGCTGTATCAGCTGATTTCATAGTTTTCCTTGCACAACCATTCATAGTTCCTTTGAACTAATTTCAGGATCTGATAATGTTGTTTCAACGCCTATCAAAGTTGATTGTCTGAATGGGATAACTGTCAAAATGGCTGCTTTAGGTTCAGAACACTCCATTGCAATTACTGGTACTTGATTGTTATCGATTATGTTATGTAGTGTAAGTTTGTATTAATTGGTATTTAATTCCACGTGTACCTTAACGCAGAGCTATCAATTGTGTTTTTTACAGATACTGGTAAGGCACTAAGCTGGGGGAATGGGGACTCCGGAAGGCTTGGCCATGGACACGATTCTAGCTTTCTGGGATTCCTGAAGAGTTCCAGGTTAACCCGTGCTTTTGGGCTCATGTGATTGGACTTTATTTATTTCATGTCGATTGTCGATCAGTACTTGTGCGTCAGAACTTAAGGACTTCTACATCATGTATCATAAATCATTATGGAAAATAAGTTATAGATTGTATTGTATTTTGCGTTTACTAACTTTTGGAATTGGTTTAAAATGCGGAAACCTTAAGTAGTACTCTGTGAGAAAGCTTATAGCAGTTACCGAAAAATATAGGTATTTTTTATAGCAATAAGCATGACATGTTTTCTCTCTTTCATTGATCCAGTGAATACACTCCTAGGCTTATCAAAAGCCTCGAAGATGTCAAGGTACATTTATCGCTGTTACTTTTTGTACCTGTTTGGTGGTTACCTCCGTAAGACTGTGATCTGTAATCTGTAAGGTTCTTAGCTTCTTGGCTACCTTTTTATGGGCAGATAAAATTTGTTGCTGCTGGGTTGTTACACACTGCGTGCATTGCGGGTAATCCTCGATGTTGACTTCTTTTCTGCGCTTAAAATGAAATAGCTATTATCTTTGGTTATGGTTTACTTAGCTGACTACTGTGCTGCAGAAAATGGCTCTGTTTTTCTTTTTGGAGAAAGAGCGCTGCCCAACTTGGTATATACACAAAAAATCTCGTATTCGTGAATTTAATTGTATCAGTAAAATAATGTAACACAGCAACCTTTACTGATTACAATAATAGGGATTTAGTGGCAGAAGGAAAGTGACAACTCCAACCATCATCGACAATCTGCCATATTCTGAAGAGGTTGCATGTGGTGCTTATCACACTTGTGTCATAACAGGTACCTTGTTCATCTCAAAAAAACTTAATTTGCTAGATCAGGAACAACATTAGATCGAAGCAAGAACTTACTGATTTTGTGTTATTTTTCTTGGTGCATCTCATATGCCAACAAAGGATGGATAAAGTTGGTCTTTATTTTTCTGTATTCTATATCATTTCATTTGCGTCTGATATTATATTTTTGGCGGCATGTTTCTTATAGGTGGCGGAGATCTATATGCTTGGGGCTCCAATGACAATGGCTGTCTTGGAATCGGGTATCTTCTATACTTAATCATAGTTTACCCGCTAAAATAGATATTTGGATCAAGTTCAGCGACAAAGTTTGTTTGAGGTTTACCTTCATAATAATTGATGCAACCTTTATGGTCAGCTGTACAGATGTTTTCCATTCACCTGAAAGAGTGGAAGGCCCATTTTTAAAGTCCCCTGTTAACAAGGTTAGTGCTGTGTTTTTTTTTTGATTGTATTGTAGATTGTATTGTTCCCTGTTATAGATTGTATTGTATGGAAAATAAGAACTATTTGAATGGTTACAAAGTTGGCTTATGCTTTATGGTTTATATATAAACTTACTGTAGCGCCGAACTAGAGATTTCCTTCCTCAGTTTACGCCTGTATTTTTACGCACTGAGTTAACTACCTATTCTGAACCTGCAGGTGTCTTGTGGTTGGAAACACACAGCAGCTGTCTCAGGTGCGATAAAATCAATTTCATACTTAGTTAATAACGATACATATCAGTCAGTGATTAGCTACAAGACTAGCGTTCTGCAACTAATAGGTCTTATACCATTCTTGGCCGGTTGGCTTAGATCAAGTGTAGTATTTGTTCTCATCAGTTTAATTTTTGATATGTGATTCAATGAATCACACAATATTAAATTAATTTTTATAGGAGAGATTCATTACAATAGGTTGCTATTAGAATCTTTACGTGTCGCTCAGGTGTTGCACTATTACCTGAGCCTAGCGCACCCCAACTAAAAAGACAAAAAATAAACTAGTAGGTGAAAGGAAAAAAAATATCATAGACGTTTCGCTCTCATAGTGGCTCATTTTATTTTCATAAACTTTTATAGGAGGTAAGGTGTTCACCTGGGGATGGGGAGGTTCACATGGAACATTTTCTGATGATGGATTTTCATCAGGCGGGCAGCTGGTTTGTCTCCTATCTCTATTGTCACACTATGTATATAACAACCATATAAACAAGGATCAGTAACTATTTTCCACAGGGACACGGTGACGACGTGGACTACATTAGTCCATCTGTTGTTGATTTTGGCCAAGACTTGAAGGCAGTTGCCGTCTCCTGCGGGTTCAATCACACAGGCGCGATTCTTGAAACCTTAACTTAAGTCCCGAAGAGAGTTTGATACCCGGCTACACAATAAACAGAGTCATGAATAAAAGGTTATCGGTACCCCCATGTTGTATATTCAACGTCCAGCTGCACTGTAAATTAACAGTACCTTGACACACAAGTAACTGAAGAAGCACTGCAATTGTCAATTGAATTTTGTGTAAAATCAATTTGGAAGTAAAGTCTAAAGACAAGTATGTATCTTTTTAGTACTGATTTATGCATTGACTGCATTCTCAGTTCCCAAGAAGAAGGACGACAAAACATCATCGTTCCTGTCATTTGTCTCTCCTGCAAGATATGTTGCTTGGGTGACCAACCAAAAGCTGTGTTGGGTGATGAAGACTGACTGACTGACTTCATCAGCAAGCAGCTTTTAAAGCTTCATCAGAACTCAGCAGCTACTTTCAGGCATTCATTCATCAATATTGTGGGTATGTACCATCGGTAATTGGTCCATAAAATTTCATCAGAATTCAGAATGGCATAAGAAAACGACCCAGCCCAGGAAACAACCTTTTGGATCTGATCTACTTTAAATATGACAACTTTATTGCATTTGCAACCGCGTAGTGTGGTCTTATCGAACAAGACAGGAATTGTTAAAATGTTAGATTGATGAGATGATGATGGGATGCATGGTGTCAGATTGAACGTACTACTAGTAGTTTTCACAAAAGCAGGGTTAAAAAGATGGAACATCGTTTGTACTACCTCCTGCCGGAAGAAAACATTAATAATAGGCAAATTAACAATTCTTGCATTTGGATGTTTTTATTATTATTATTATTATTATTATTATTATTATTATCTGTTTTTACTTAAATTGACAAAAGGTAGTGATTTAGCGGTTACGGTCTTGATCAGGAGATCGACAGTTCAAATCTTATAAATGCACTTGACATGAGTTTGGGGTTGGTGCATACCTTACATGTAATAATAGTGGAATTTAATTTTTTTTTCAAAAACTTAAATCGCGTCTATTGAAGTCGAGTCATAAAACACCTCTAACTTGAAAAACATCACTTTCACGCGTTCATGGATGAAATAGACGATACAACACGCCACTCGACCAAAACCCTTCCGCTTCTTGCATTTGTATGTTGGTGCGTGTATGATCACTACTACACATTTAGAATCATTAAACCAATTAAAGCTAATAGTTATTTTCCCGGTGAACCCTAATTAACTTCTTCTTTGTCCTGTGTTTTTCCGCTTCGTCATGTCTTCACGTCGTGAATATCTCATGATACATGATGGCATCCTTTTGTGTTGATATCTGAAACGATCTGATAATGGTACGTGTGCAATATTTAAAACCTGTTTTATACATAGCAAATGAGAAAAATCACATCAGAGTACACACGTAGAATTTTGATCAAACAATTAATTACGTGTAATAATGAATAATGTCACCCAAATTCCACGGCCACCACCACCACCTCCTTTAAGATCTAGCCTTCCTGCTGGAGGCCTGCAGTACTGCAGCTCCCACCCACCCATGTTAATTCACTACATCTGCTGATACACATATGAAGAAGTTGAGATTGAGAGGAATGAAGCCTGGTCCGAGACTTGTTCGATGGCCGTGGCTAGGCTAAGGTAGCTCTTGTTCACGCCTCGAGCCAGCCAACACTCCCCTCAACCTCTCTCTCTCTCCTCTTCTCTTCATCTGCAGGGATGAGAATTGGAGTCGTGCAGACAGACATTTCTGACGCTATAGCTAGCTGATGCTGATTATGTATATAAAGAGAAGAGCGCAGTAAGTAAAATGTATTAACTACTGACATGTTTTATGTTTACCAGGCTAAGTATTGTAATCAGTAAACCATTCAATCTTTCTATTTGACTAACCCTATCTTTTGACTTGTTTGATTTCATATTCAACTATATGAGCAAGTACATGTTAAATTACTTTTTCCTTCAGCTTTTTATATGGAGTGATATTTCAAGTTCAACAAGTTACAATGTACTAGCTAGTACTACATGTAAAATTACTCGATTCGGATTCCTACTTTAATCAAAACGGCATCGTTTTATGATAATTCAAAGAAAAAGGATCCGGTGCAAGTAGTATAATTTTTAAAAAAATACAAACCAATGAATATCATCCTTGATTTGGTCATTTGGACGGATGTGATTAAGTCTCGTCTTATGGATGATGTTTTGGCGACGAATTATAAATAACTTTTGACAAACTATGTCCTACTTTTGGTTTCACGGCCAAGAATTATAACCCTCTTTAACGAATTTTGCAATTTGCACCACAAATATGGTTTGAACCTAATCTTTTCCCAAAATTTGCAATTTTGCAAAAACGATGTCGTTTTGATAAAAATGATATCATTTTCCACTCGCAGCAAATTGTTACACTGCACCGAACCTTTTTTTCATACTACTACCATTTTGTGTACAAATAATAACCGCAACTCTTGAAGTAACTTTTTATCAACAAAAAAAAAACTCTAGAAGTAACTTTACTTGATATTTTTTTTTTCGTTTTGTGAGTATGTATTTTTCCAATTCCAAGGTCATCAATCAAGTCAAAGTTATTGGGCGAGATTCACATGGGCGTTTAGCCTCTGGCAAGCTGTTAGTAGGTGTTGCCGGTCAAAGAGACAAAGCAAGGGTTTCTAGCTAGCTCTAGCTAGGAGGGATTGTATTTGTAACCTGAATGCATAGTTGGGGATTATTGGAGGAATAAGAAGTAAACATATATGATTTACAAGGATTAATAACTAGTTTTGCACAGAATTATGTAAGTGAAACACTTACTAAATTGTGGCACTGTTTGGTCAATCGATAATAATTTTTGTAGCTGGAAGTTTACAAGCTTGGGGAGTTTTCTGTTAAATCTATATATATTATGATTAAGTCTATGTATGGGGTGTAAACGAACCGAGCCGAGTATCAGGTTGTTCGTGTTCGGATCGTTTAAAATTTGACGAGTTCGAATTCGAGCCGAGTATTTTCGAGCATTAAAAATATGTGCTCGTGCTTGACTCGTTTAATTTTTCACGAATTCGAGCCGAGCTCGAGCTTTAAAAGAGTATTTTAATTTAATTAATTTAATATAATAATCTATAATTAACGAGCTTAAACCGAGCTTTTTATGAGTTCGAACGAGTATTTAACGAGCAGTTGAATACTCGAATTAAAATTTTAATGAATTCGAACTCAGCTCAAACATCTGGAAAGTCTAAGGAGCTCAAACTCAATATAAACGTTCATTGCCTGGCCTTCAAGTAAGGCCCAACTCGTGGCTCAACTGGTAAGGATGTTGTTTCTTTTATTCGAAAAATTCAATTCTTTCACTATTGTGTGAGCAATGTGGGACTTAAGACACCACAACTCTTTTTTGAGTAGATAGCTTTTTCTGGCATTTTTTGGAATGAAGGATTGGTGTTTGAGAGATGGTGTTTCGACTAATAACTCGAGTAATAATCGAGTCATAAACGAGTTTTAAGCGAGTAATTATCGAGCATAAACGAGTTGTTCACGAACATGCACGAGCCGAGCACCATTCGGCTCGTACTCGGCTCGTTTATTAAACGAGCCTAAAAGTTATGCTCGTGCTCGGCTCGTTTTACTTCGAGCCGAGCTTTGACAGAGCATGTTCACGAGCGGCTCGCGAGTGTATCGGCTCGTTTACACCCCTATGTATGACAGAGACAAAGAAAGTACGGGTGAATCATCTAACACAAGTGAATGGCAAAATTTTTGGAAAGATATTTGGAGATTACATATCCCAGGTACGATCAAATTGTTTATTGGAAAATTTATCACGATCTTACCTGTGGCGAAAAATTTATTACATAAACAAATGGCGGTGGAATATATATATATATGTAAACTGTGCGGTTATGGAAATGAAACTGTACTACATATTCTGAAAGATTGCTGGGTTGCAAAAGCTTTAGGTTATCGGCTAAATCTTCCTACAAATATTTACGAAGCAACAATGAAATGTCCGTCAGATTGGTTGTGGTGGTTAGCCTCAAATTTTGAAGTTGGAATCTTCAAGAAAGTTATGATTGAAGCTTGGTCTTGTTGGATTAATAGAAATAATTGCGTGTTTGAAGATAAGTCATGGGAGAGGAGCGCTCAAATAAGAATCCCTTATTTTTCGAAAATTTGAGACTACAATATTCATCTTCAAAAATGCAAGATTTATTTTCTAAGATGTATTTTGGTGGTGACACATGTCCCATGTGCATTTTCCAATATGTATTTAATGCAAAGTCAAAGTCACATTTTTTTACTTTGCTTTTTGCACATGTGTCACATGCAGATTCAAAGATGCGTCATGATCTAATGGTGAGATTTAGGTTCTCAAGTTCTCGAATTTTTAAAATTTATCAACCGAGCGCTCCCCTGGGGTATGTCAAAATTGGAGAATATGTGCAATTCTATGTTATCATTATTAAATACATATATTGACAGTTTATCTGAAGATGGTATCATTGCTACAAAATGGAGACCACCAGCAGCGGGAACATTAAGAATTAATTGTGATGCCTCTGTTAATAGTGGTCTAAGGTGTGCAAGGATTGGAGCTGTACTAAGAGACTACAATGGCACTATATGAGATATGAGTTCGGATTTCCTTATCTGTTTCTTGTGTGAATGAGAGCTTATTATTGGGCATGCATTTATGTATGACTATTGGAGCAAAACAAGATATACTTGAAATAGATTCGACTGATATCTTCACAGCTATAGTGTATGACAATGATTATTATGGAAGAAGAAGCTCCCACACTTATGAATGTTACTATCTTCTTCATCAAAACCTTAGCTGGTCTCTTAAACTTGTTACGAGAAAGACAAATTCTATGGCAGATGGTATTGCTAAGAAAGCAAGGATGGACCCCTGGAAATGAAATTCTATTGAAACTATTCCTGTTATGCTTTCTTCTTTCTTTGATGATTACACATTCATATGTAATTTTAGGCCTCAACTGCGTATTGAATGGTTTTAGATTGGTGTTTGATGCTTTGTATAGCTGTTGTATTACTGGATGTTGTATTGCCTCTATTATAGGCAATGAACATTTATATCAAAAAAACATATAACTGATCATATGTTGCTTCTTTCTACACCACTAAAATTCCTATTGGACTTCCAAGCACTTACACTATAAGCAAGGGCGCATCCAGCTGGTCGGCTGGACGAGTTGATGCCAGAATTTGAACACTACACATCCCACAAATATCTCTTTATTCTCTATAGGGTTATGGAGTTTGATAACCAAAAGTCCAAGCGTTTCCGTGACTCAACTAAAATAAAATTTAGCCTAATGGTAGAGAGTTTGGAGATTTGAGCTACCACGATTTTTGAGCCTAATAGCTAGGGTTTCCATCAGGGTTTTCGGACCGTACCCTAGTTATTAGGGGTGGACAAAATCCGACCCAACCCGATAACCCGGTCCGACTCGGTCCACTTAATGTCGGGTTAGAGTCCAATTAAACAACCCGGTATAATTTTCGGGTCGGGTTAGGGTTAAGGCTCGGGTTACCCGATTTCATAAGTAATATAAAAAATACTAAATTTTTAATGAGATTCAAACTTTATACCTCATATGAATAAAAATTTATTTGTGTTCTCGTGATATATCACACTACATATGAATATGTAATTGATTTGCAATGAAAAATAAAACTGTAATACTAAACTTTAAAATATTTATATCATGATAGATGACCATGAATGTTTTATGCTTTTAAATTTTTTAGTTTTAGGGTCGGGTTCGAGTTCACATAATTGACCCGGTCTTTCGGGCTGGGTTAGGGTTCGAATAAATTACCCGATCATTATTTCGGGCCGGGTTAGGACCATGCACAACCTGTCCAACGCCCACCCCTACTAGTTATACATGTTCTGATGATTGTAATCACATCTCATCAACATAGTAAAAATCTCCTGGATTGATTGTACCTCCCGAAGTAGAATTGGGTAACAATTCTTGTATTCTTATGTTATTTTCTTTTATCACTGCTTTCGACCCTAACACTCCTCCGCAATTCGGCTAAAGCTTTATATGTGTTATTAAGTTATTTATGTAAATTGCTCTCCCAAAATGACTATACTGTCTCCTCATTTCTTTTTTAGTTTTCTCTCGCTTCTCTTTAGAAGGGGCGAGAGGTTTCGTTGGTTGTCGGTGTAAGGCGGTTCAAGGCTTAAGGAGGGTTTTTCCGGGTTAAAGGTGAGGCCTTTCCACCGTTTCATTCCCTCTTCTCGGCTGAGCTCGATGGTTTCGTCGTCTGGTCGACTGTGGTTGGCTGGATGGGCTGATTCCGGTAGGATTCGGGTGGGATGGGTGGGTTAGAGGCGGCGGGGGTCGTTGATTTTGGCCTGCGGGCGTGTTTTTTGGGCCGGTTCAGCCGGATCTGGCGTCTTTTGGGGTCGTTGTGGTGGAGGTTGGTGTCGGTGATGTCGAAGGGCTCATGGTTCGGGTGGCCGGCGGTGTTAAGCGGCGCAGTCGGTAGCGGTTCGGGCCGGAGCAGCGCGGCTGTCGGGCGGAGGCCTTGGATGGTGGTTGGTTGGGCTTCGGCGGCGCTGACGGCTGGGTTGGGTTCGACCGGGTTTGCTGATCGGCTGCGGGGTAGTTTTTTGAGTCTAGTTTAGGCTCGTCTTTGTAGGTTAGTTAGGACTTATCTGCGGTAGCCGGATTAAGTTCGGTCGGATAATAAGCCGGTGTTTACCGGGATGGTCTCATGGGCTGTCGTTGCTTATATTTGTAGAAATGGGGCCGGGGCGTTAGCGTTTATTTGAAGCTTGGCGTCACCGGTTTGGCCCCTTTGGGTGGTGCAGTCTTTGGACCGCTGAGATATAAAGACGATTCAACAGCTTCCTATTGTTAGCCTGTTACGGATTACGCTTTCACGTGGTCTGTGCTGATATAGGTTATTACTGGCAGTCTGTTGTATCTTATTTATGTTTGTTGTTGTGTCCGTGTTTTATCAGCCTCTGTTTCCATAAAAAAAGTTATTTATGTAAATTATATATTTTATTTGTCGACCGCCTATAGCTTTAAAAGTAAAGTTAATATAGTAATACAACCCCGAGATTATATCAAATAAAAACTGCATTTAAATATAAGAGTGTCGTTCGGGTACAAACCGATTTATAAATAAAAACTACAAATCGAATTTTGAGCTGACACGTGTCCAATTTAGTCGAAATCTCGAACAGCACACGGATGGGTATTATAGTCAATCCACACTAAAGGGTATAAAAATAATAATGTTATTTTCAATTTAGTCCTCAAGTTAAGAATGACCAGACTTAAGGAAAGAATGACCAGACTTAAGAATTGGTAATAATCAGACTTAAAATTAAGAATGACCAGACTTAAGGAGAGAATGACCAGACTTAAGAATTGGTAATAAATCAGACTTAAAATTAAGAATGACCAGACTTAAGGAGAGAATGACCAGACTTAAGAATTGGTAATAAATCAGACTTAAAATTAAGAATGACCAGACTTAAGGAGAGAATGACCAAACTTAGGAATTGGTAATAAATCAGACTTAAAATTAAGAATGACCAGACTTAAGGAGAGAATGACCAGACTAAAAAATTGGTAATAATCAGACTTAAAATTAAGAATGACCAGACTTAAGGAGCGAATGACCAGACTTAAAAATTGGTAATAATCAGACTTAAAATTAAGAATGACCAGACTTAAGGAGAGAATGACCAGACTTAAGGAGAGAATGACCGGACTTAAGAATTGGTAATAAATCAGACTTAAAATTAAGAATGACCAGACTTAAGGAGAGAATGATCGGACTTAAGAATTGGTAATAAATCAGACTTAAAATTAAGAATGACCAGACTTAAGGAGAGAATGACCAGACTTAAAAATTGGTAATAATCAGACTTAAAATTAAGAATGACCAGACTTAAAGAGGGAATGACCAGACTTAAGAATTTGTAATAAATCAGACTTAAAATTAAGAATGACCAGACTTAAGGAGAGAATGACCAGACTTAAGAATTGGTAATAAATCAGACTTAAGGAGAGAATGACCAGACTTAAGAATTGGTAATAAATCAGACTTAAAATTAAGAATGGCCAGACTTAAGGAGAGAATGACCAGACTTAAAAATTGATAATAATATGAGTTAAAATTAAGAATGACCGGACTTAAGGAGAGAATGGCCAGACTTAAGAATAGGTAATAAATCAGACTTAAAATTAAGAATGACCATACTTAAGGAGAGAATGACCAGACTTAAGAATTGGTAATAAATCAGACTTAAAATTAAGAATGATCAGACTTAAGGAGAGAATGACCAGAATTGGTAATAATCAAGGGTTAAAATTAAGAATGACCAGACTTAAGGAGAGAATGACCAGACTTAAGAATTGGTAATAAATCAGACTTAAAATTAAGAATGACCAGACTTAAGGAGAGAATGACCAGACTAAAAAATTGGTAATAATCAGACTTAAAATTAAGAATGACCAGACTTAAGGAGCGAATGACCAGACTTAAAAATTGGTAATAATCAGACTTAAAATTAAGAATGACCAGACTTAAGGAGAGAATGACCACACTTAAGGAGAGAATGACCGGACTTAAGAATTGGTAATAAATCAGACTTAAAATTAAGAATGACCAGACTTAAGGAGAGAATGACCAGACTTAAGAATTGGTAATAAATCAGACTTAAAATTAAGAATGACCAGACTTAAGGAGAGAATGACCAGACTTAAAAATTGGTAATAATCAGACTTAAAATTAAGAATGACCAGACTTAAAGAGGGAATGACCAGACTTAAGAATTTGTAATAAATCAGACTTAAAATTAAGAATGACCAGACTTAAGGAGAGAATGACCAGACTTAAGAATTGGTAATAAATCAGACTTAAGGAGAGAATGACCAGACTTAAGAATTGGTAATAAATCAGACTTAAAATTAAGAATGGCCAGACTTAAGGAGAGAATGACCAGACTTAAAAATTGATAATAATATGAGTTAAAATTAAGAATGACCGGACTTAAGGAGAGAATGGCCAGACTTAAGAATAGGTAATAAATCAGACTTAAAATTAAGAATGACCAGACTTAAGGAGAGAATGACCAGACTTAAGAATTGGTAATAAATCAGACTTAAAATTAAGAATGACCAGACTTAAGGAGAGAATGACCAGAATTGGTAATAATCAGAGTTAAAATTAAGAATGACCAGACTTAAGGAGAGAATGACCAGACTTAAGAATTGGTAATAAATCAGACTTAAAATTAAGAATGACCAGACTTAAGGTGAGAATGACCAGACTTAAAAACGAACTGTAGCGAAAGTTGAATTTTACTGTAGCGAATTTTAGGACGATTATACCCCTCCTATCTTTTATATCTTTTTAAATAAGTCCGCGTGTGTTTTTTTTATTTACAAAAAGAACCCCGAACGGGATGAATTTTGATTTGTCGATTTTTACACGTGTCAATTTTTTTTATGGGTTTATAATTTTTATTTATAATTTTGGTTTGTATTTGATCCAAACTCTAAATATAAAAACTATAAACCATCTAAGAATTCGACACATGACACTCTCGACCAATCAGAGTTGATAGGTTCTTTATCTATGTTTTGACATTTCAATTTTGAACTGTTATATTTTTCAAATGTTTAAATTGGAATGGTTATCACTATAGTTTTTTTTATGATTTATGTATAGAATGAATTTTCTTTGTTTATTTTATCATGCATTATAAATTTATTGGTCATCGATAAAATTTAACAAGTTCTATAACACTTATTAATTACTTTTGAATGATGAAAAATGCATGTGGACTGATCATCCTGTACGAAACTAAATAACTCTAATGTAACTTCCAATGCTTTGACTCCGCCCTTGACGATAAAGCTAAGATCCACACAGGGCTCTACCTCTACCTCTATTGCAATGAATTACTTTATTCAATGATAATTTTGATTTTTGATACATACCTGCATTGTTTTCATCACACTATCTAGCTGAGTTGGCTTTGATTTTATTAAGTAAGGGTCGGTAAAGGATTGGGCCGGGTAAGTCCTAGTCCTATCGGGCCGGGCTGAGTAGTGCTTTGGTCGACCCTAGCACTAGCCCTTTATACATTAGGGTCGGGTCGGACCTTGAGAATTCATCAGCCCTAAAATCGTTATCGGCCCTTCATTTTATAGGGCTTTTAGGGTTAGGGCTAATTTCGGCCCTAAACGAATGACTAATTAATCGAAAAATAACTCTTTAAACACAAATATTACTAGTTTGGACGTGTGAGATTTAATGGATGTGAAAAAATATATTCTTTTTAAAATCAAGAACGTCCTTAAATCAATAAATATACGATTTTAAATCGGGCTCGTATTTCGGACCGGATCGAATAATCGAAGCCTTAACCCGACCATAAACCCTTCAGATCGAATCATAAAAAAACTTGCGTAGAACTAGGACCAGATTCGGACTCGGACCGAAGCGTCCTGGGCCTATTTCAGGCCCATGACCAAATGGGGACCCCTATTATTATGTTAGTGAAAATTATGTACGGCTAGAGTAATAAAGTTACTATTTACTATTCAAATAGCCAGCTAGCTCTGGCCAGCTACTTGCTTGCTGCTGCCAGCTTTCTCATTCAATTCTCCCAACATTCAATATCTTGTCATTCATTATATTCCCCTTTCCATTATTACCTCATAATTATTATATTAGCCTTTTAACCACTCTTATCCCACTTCACTTGTACATTTCATCATAATACAAAGTAAAACCACCGAATATACCAAAAATCCATCGAATTTAAAAAGGTAGCAGCTGTAAGTATATAATGAAATTAAGATAAAGGATCACGTGTAAACAGTATTTTTTGTAAATAAATACAAACCAATGATAATCATTGATGAGGTCATTTGGACGTATGTGATTATATTAAATCTCGTGTTGTATGCTTGGCCTCTCGGCAACGATATATATACTACTTTGACGAACTATATAGTAATGTTGGTTTCTCAACGACGAATCATAGGTTACTTTTGATCAATTTTATAATTTAGACAAAAAATGCAGGTTTGCACCTACCAAACCTTTTACCATGAAGTTAATATCAATTTAATCTAAAAATTTATACCTTTTCCCTTGTATTTAAAAAGGTTCATAGTTGTTATAAAAAAAAAAAAGAAGAAAAAGGTTCATAGTTAAAATTTTATTGTTGCATGGGTTTATAAACAGAACGAGCCCCACATGACATGATCATAAATATTGGTAAAAATACTGGACAACTCAAATTTGTGGTTAATTGCACCTTTTTTACTGTCAATTGGGAAAGTAGTACAGTTCTTTTTATTTAGGGCTCAGGTGTCAGAAACACAGTATCTTCCGTGAAACACGTCTTCAAACCAGACGTCAAATTTTGGCAAAGTATATATCTCAGCCCTCCATTCTGAACGTCAACGGTTGAGATCGTCCGCATATGTATTTTCAGTGTCAGTGCAAACGGAGGAACGTCAAACGAGGAGGTCAGCCCGATTAACGAGGAGTAGAAAAAGAGAGCAATATAGCCAAAAGGGTCAACAGAAGTACGAGGAATTACTCCTATTTGCTTTCTTCACTTAGTAACATCAAATCATTAATGCAAAAATAATCATGTTATGCTTGTTTTGTTTGGAAGAGACGGTTTTTTTTTTTTTTGGGGAAGTACACAATCCGTATTTTCCAACTGAAGATTTAAATTATTAATTTTTATAATTAGTAGCAAAATAAAAACTAAATTTATAAATATTAGAACATCGAGCACCGTAATTACACCGACGTTAAATTAAGAATTCAATCATGCGAACCCGTTAAAAATACCCGATATTCTCATCATAACCTCTTAACATATTGACTCGTTCTTCTTGTTTAAAACCAATAAACCTTTTTATCGAATCACTATTGACGGATTTCATATGATTGAGTTAGTAATTTAATACCGATATAGCTACTGTGTTCAAAAATTCTTTATTTTATTTTTTATTTTGCCCTTGATTAGAAAAATTAATAGTTTGGACCTTCAATTAGAAAATGACGATGGTTCGGGGTACCAATATGTACTTTTACTTCTTTTTTTTATAGAAAAAATGACAAAAGGTGTGATGAACTATCACCTTATGTCAAATTACGATCTGAACTATTAAATGATAACCATTGACAAATAATTGAAATTAATATGGCACAAAAACTAACTAATTAATGTTGAGTGACCAAAGGAATTAAAACACAACTACGTGTGTCCTTCAATTTTATCACAACCTACAATTTTCAGTGACAAATTAGTTTAAAAACTCTCAAATTGCTTTGAATTGTCATTTTGATAGTTCGCATCGTAATTTATCACAATGTAGTAGTTCAGGACCCCTTTTGGTCATTTTCCTCCTTTTTTTTTATGCAAGGACAATAATTATATGTTAACTACATTCATTGGAAAACGATGTAATTTTTTTTTTTCGATCAAAGGGAAAATGATGTAATTTTAACACAACTTTGCTGCCGCGGCCTCGAGGAAAAGGTCATGTGCACATAATTTTTAAAAAATAAAAACTAGTCATACCTATTGATTTAATTATTTGGACGGATGAAATTAAGGGAACCCAAATCAATATAAAATCAAATACCAATCAGAATATTAGAATAAATTCTCCCCAAAACCGACAAATATCTTAACACTTTCGCACGCAGTTTCAATTTCTACTATTTCAGCCAAAATCTTTCCAAACTCACCTCATAAGAATAATTTCCAATAGCACAACAATATTTACTATTTAATTAACAACCTCACAATTTCATAAACAGATTTAATAGCTATAATATTTCCACCACCACATCCCCTGCTCATGATCAAACTTCATCCTATATCTTAAAAAATCGAAAAAAACTAAAAGTACATTTCCATATATAAAAGGACTTTTGAGCAACAGAAGAATTCAATATGACAATATCAGGATAGTACTTTGTTGGAGTACGATTATCCTGGAGTAGGCGTATGTCTGGAGGAAAATTGTTTAAGTACATGTACTCTGGAAGTAATGGCTACTTGAGTGTGCAGAGTATTGCACGGATCTCTGAAGGTTCGGGTACCTCGGATCGAGGACAAGAATATTTCCATAAATATTCTAGGTGGATCTTCGCTCCCAAGATCGAATTTAGCATAGATATGCTAGAAGATTGCACAAGATCAGTTTTAGATACTTGTAACGAGATTCGGAATTGGTCTAGATATGAGAAGATTGCGTGAGAGATTTTAGGAAACATAATCTCAATCGCATATCCAATTAGATCGGTATGGGACGATCTAATTGGAAGGCTGATGAAGCCAATATGGGATGGACTAATCAGTTAGGAGATCTTGGCCTGACTTGTGGATCAAGATGAGAGATTTTCGAGCTAGAAAATCTAGGGCTACCCGGTATTGATACTCCTATATAAAGGATGCCACGACTGCCTTTCAAAGTACAGTTTTCGACATTGGGAATCCTTGGCTGCGTGCTCACGGAAGTAGCACGGATCGGAGATCGTGTTCGAGGAAGTTTTGAATCCGGTATTCAATGGTGACCCTTGGAGGGAGTAGTACTACGATCTGAGCCAGAAGTGAAGTATCCACTTGTTGTGCGGGGACAACGAAGATAAATCACGAACTATGGTGCGTCTGTAAGTATGGCGGTACACCACTGAGTGTGGTTTGGGTGAGTGATCTATTCAATTGTAACCGAGAACACTATAATACAAGGGATTACTTCGAAATCCTTCTAGAAAACTAGAAGGTAGTGGTTTTTCTTAGGTACTGATTCCAGTATCTAGGTTTCCACTATATATTACTGTGTCTCGTATTTGCTTTTACGCTTTGCTTTATTTCCGCTGCATACATACTTAACGTGTATCGATACTTGACTAGTATAGCTAACTATCGATCCTAACAATTGGTATCAAAGCCCGATCTCCAGATTTTTAGTTAGCTTTGTAGGTAAGATGCCAAAGATCAGCGATAGCTTCTGGAGACCCCCTCAACTGAAACTTAGTGAATACGATTGGTGGGCTGAACAGTTCGAGTCACACATATGCTCCCTGGATGGTCTGTTATGGAAGATAATAAAAAAGGAACCAGTACTCATCAAGGATACTAAGGATCCTACAAAGGATAAGAGCACGAATGACTACGATGACAATGACTACAAGATCCTTGAGAAGAATAATAGAGCAAAGAAGGTACTACACTCAGCTCTTGGCCCGGGAGACCTCAAGAAGATGCTCCGTTACAAAACCGCCAAAGAGATTTGGTAGGCACTGAAGAGGCTGTACTCAGGAAGTGAGGATGTGAAGAAAAAATGGATTTTGGCAGCCATGAAGGACTACAACAATGCGTTGCAAAGAAAGAATGAGACGGTAGAAGAATTTCATTCTCGCTTTCAGGGATACGTTGGACAGATGGAGTTTCTCGGGGAGAGTATCCCTGAATGGAAAGTCACGCACCACTTCCTCCAAGCCTTAAAATCTCAGTGGGACACTGTGGCTTTGGCTCTTCAGGCTCAGAAGGACATCAAGGAAGTGACTCTTGAAGAACTCGTAGAAAGGCTCTGGAGCAATGATGACATACAACAAAGGAAAGCCGCCCGACGAACCCCTGTTAAGGAAGACTCCATAGCACTGAAAGTTGAAAGGGCTTTTGAGCTGGCCCAGACTGATGACATTGATTAATGTGAGGATGAGGCGAGTGTTCTCATAACAAGGGCCCTCAGAGCGGCGGGCACTAGACGGATGGGTCCCTTAAAAGGAAACTTGTCATCAAAAGATATGATCTGCTATCACTGCCAGGAGAAGGGACATATGGCGAAGGTCTGCTATAGTAAGAAGGCAGGAGAGCCTCCGGTCCAGAAAGACACAAAAGCCATGCTAGCCACTTGGGGAGAATCTGAAGAAGAAAGCGAGATAGAGGATCCCAGAGACACCATATGCATAATGGCAAATGATGACGTAATCAATTTAGATACCATATAAAATCTATCTAATGTCTCTATTAAACAGGTATTGGCACTGTTGAGGAAACTGACGAAGAAAATCAAAGAACTGGATGCAAGCCTAGACAAACAGAGAGAAACTATTGCAGGACTGGAAGACAACGACAACTAGTGGTCAGCCAAGGCAATGAAACTTGAGAAAGAGCTATCCATAATTGAAGCCATGCTAAAGAAAAGGATCCACTACCTGGAAGGGCAACTGTCCCAGCTTAAGACAGATAGTGACGAACCCTAGCTCAAGTAGAGCGAATCAGAAACCTAGAGGACAAGGTATCTGAACTAGAATATGTGAATGCCAAGCTGATGTCTCAATTAGAAGCTTTTAAAACCAGCAAGGAAAATGACAATGAGGCCTTGATTAAAGAGATTGCTGACTCTAAACTCAGAGAAATCAAGGAAGATTTCTCGAAACGGTTCGTGTCCAGACAAGGGATAGGGTATGAACAAGGGACCATTACTCAGACTTCAGATAAAGGAGAACTCATGAAACATGTCAATAAGCCATCTGAATGTAAGTTTCAGGCCATGAACAAATCTTCCCAGAAGGATGAATTTACGGTTCCCTTCGATGGAAAGAAGGCGTACACACTATGGCTCAAGCAGGCTAAGAATACGAAGCCCTCTCACATACACTTCGCCCTCTAGAATAGCAAAGACATCTATCCCACCAGGACATAGCAAATACGTGGACCTTAAGCATCACAGGGTGTGTTGGCAATGTGGCCAGGCAGGACATCTCCATAGGCACTACTTACGTCGCAAGCATGAGGAAAAGAAGGTTAAAGCTAGGTATGGCACCCCAGCACATGTATGCTGGTATTGGGGGCAGGAAGGCCACTCCAGAGGGCATTGTCCCCTCCGTAGGGATCTTGAGAAAAGGAAACAGACCAGGTATGACAAACAAGCTCAAGTGTGCTGGTACTGCAGACAGGAAGGCCACCACAGAAGGAACTGTCCCCACAGAGATGAACGTGGAGAAAGAGCACATACACATACATCCCAATCTAGGAACGCATCCAATGTGACATCCGAAAAGGATCCCAGAGACGTAAGTGGACTTAGAGATGCTCATATTGCACGCAAACCAGGTAAGCCTAAGTTTATCTGGGTGCGTAAGAACTAATGTCTATTGTTGCAGGATGGAGAGAGGAATTGTCCCCAGTACGTACATAGGGCCTTCTCAGGTCACATGATATCTAAAGAACATTTTATCTCTCTTTCCGCCAAAGAAGTGTAAGGGTGAAGTTTTTGATATGGGTAAAATAAACTTGTTTGCAAATACTCATATTAGACTTGATGCACGGTCTGAAATCTAACCTCCTTAGCATGTCACAACTATAGGCATAAAGTTACTTTCTCATCTAATGAATGCCTTGTTGAGTGTATAAGTACAGGGATGGTACCCGTGAATATGAGAAAAATAGCTTTAAAGTGGATCTGTTCATTTTCCCCCAAGTAGGAACTATGTCTGCCCTTAAGGATAAATGACATCACATTGTGGTATGGATGATGTGGTCATGTTAGTCTGTGACTTCTCTCAAAGCCACACCACCTAGGGCGACTAAGCGTACTTCCAAGGGTGAGAACAAATTGGGTTGACTTATGCAAAGCTTGTACGAGGAAGGAGGTAAGATTGTCATCTAAGTCGAAGAACGAGGTAAGTACTCCCTGCACACTGAGACTCATCAATATGGACATGTATGGCCTTATGCATATAAGAAGTCGTGAAGGTAATGTAAGCGTAATTGTAATTACTGATGATTACTCGTGATACACTTATGTTTTATACATATATCTACGATGAAGTGTTCGCAGAAAGTGTACCCAGATGAAAATTGTGAATAGACAGATGGACCAACCCTGCGGAGTATACGTACATGGCACGCAATGGTGAATGAAAACTCACGGTTTCATACATTGTGCAGGATCAAAGGCTGAATATATCAAGTCTCAGAGTGTTCATGAGGTAGTCTAACCTTAACAAGTCATACAAGGTGTACAACAACCAACCGAGAAAGATAGAGGAATGCATGCATGTGATCCTTGATAATGATGTAATGAGGGAAGACACGGTCCGCGATGATGGAGCGGTCCCTTGGCACAAGATGACATTTTTAATCCAAATAATAGACGGACAGGGGACCGACTCACTTACACGGATCAAGACAGACAAGATACAGATTTAGAACAGGAAAGTCAGGAGCCAGACGGGTCAAGGCGATGCATGAAGATTTCCATGAACTCGAAGGGAACAAGGTGGTGAGGAGCAAGGCACGGTTGGGATACAATCAACAGGAGGGAATAAACTACGATGAGACGTTCACTCCAGTAGTAAGACCGCGCGTTTTAGTGAGTACTCAGAGAGGAAGTGTACTGATGGACCATAATTGTATGAATTATAAACACAGTTAAACTCACCAAATTAGACTCTTTGTCTATTTAACTTTTGCTTGTTAGTTCCGATATTTATCTACAGGGTATTCTGAAGTCTAGAGAAAATACAGGCTAATGAGGAGTTTTAAAGCTGAAAATGGATTACAAGACACTCGAGGCCACAATCAGATTCCGACTGTACAACTTTCATGGAACCGACTTGGAATCATTCAAATATACTAGAACAGTCGGCGTTTGGACAAGAACGCAATGCAAAGGCACCAAGCCCGGTAAAAGCCAAACTAGGGCAATTTCGACCGTTTTGGGATTTCGACCATGTTCCAAGCACAATTTGGCTTAGGTTCCTTCTTGAGATCATCTTAGAATGACTTTGTCGTTCAGAATACACTCTCCAAAATCCAAGAAGCTCCGGCCAAAGCTCCGGTCAGATTCCGGTCAAACCGATGGCTTTTGAGAAACAAATATCTTCCGATGGCTTTTGGAGTGGTGACTCACCCCGATGGCTTTTGCTCTCCTCTTGCCATGTGTTGTGATCTCCTCCACATCTCCTCTCCTCTTGCCATGTGTTGTGATCTCCTCCACATCTCCTCCCATTTTGTGACATGTGGTGGCCTCTCATCCACATCCATCCCTTGCCCTTAGCCTATAAATAGAGATGCCCTCTCCTTGTAAATGTATCCCATCCACAATCCACAAGTCTTTAGAGAGATAGAGGGCTTAACCCTCTTCTCTTCACTTTCAATACACATTTTGTTCTTCATTTTGGAGCTACTTTTCCTTGCTTGGATCTTGCTTAGGAGCTCCTCTCCTCCACTTATTGTAGGTACAAAAGCCACGGCTTGTCCTTTACTTTCCGTATATATTGTTCTTACTTTAAAGTTATTCTCCTTTTCAGTATCCTTGTTCAAAGCCATGGTTTGCTTGTATTCCTTGACATGAATACAAGTAGCTAAAAGCTTGTATTCGGTAGAGGGAGTATTTATATCATAAACCGTTCTAGACTCTATGCTTAATGCTACTTAGTGTTTCAAAACTTGTTCTATGTGCCACATATTAGGTTAGAACTTCCAAGGTTGAGTGGATGCTTTAACGGGCAAAGCTCTTCCGTGGGGTTCGTGAACATACTCGGGTAAGTGGATGCTTTAACGGGCAAAGCTTATCTGAGGAGTTCGACCTCTTTCAAAAACCATTTGGTTGATCGTAACTGAAGATCAAATGGATGCACATAAGGCTAAGATACTTCGAAAGGAGGAATTAGTCTAAATAGAACAAGTGTTCTAAATGATGTTGCAAGTCATGTGCTAGAAATAGCCTTGATTCATCTTTGAACACTTAGTATGATCATTAGAGGTCAATGATGAACGATGATATAATATGAAATCCCTAAACCGAATCCTTTCCTTACAGCCCATTATCAACTGTTGTAATTTACTTTCAGTTCTCAAAGCACACTCAAACCCAACCCCAATCGCATTAAATTTATGCATAAGCTTCATTAAAGAACAACTAATCCACCAATTCCCTTGGGTTCGACCCCTACTTACCCTTTACTACCCAATAGTAGAGTACGAGTAGCGGAGATATAAATTTATTTTGCACAGAGACATTGCACCTTAACGACAGTGCAGTGCGCTCCGTCAAAATTGGTGCCGTTGCCGGGGAATTGGAATTAGAAATCGGACTAGTTGTTCTATTTGTTTTTCTTTTGTTGTAGTTCTGTCATGCAGTTCACAAAGTCTTTCTACTATGGATGCGAACCTTGGATCAATGAGGAGTTTTCCCCACCACCTTTCAAACTTGAAGTCCGCGAGAAGATCAACAACATAGAGCAATCCCGGGACGAAACTTTGGACGAGTACTTGGCGTACTTTGACTCTATTGTGACGAGCTGCCCGCACCATGGATTCACCAACCACGATCTTCTTCAAAGGTTTCTCAATGGGATGATGCCACAAGAGTGGAATTGGCTAAATGATGCAGCGGGAGGCTCGGTGAACAACTTAGACATAGATGATCTTTGGAACTTAATAGATGATTTGGCCGCGAGGTCAAGACCAAGACAAGATCAGGCCATGCGGCGCGAAGAACTGGACAACACGATGCACCAAATCAGGGCCAAAACCGAATTATGGGCAGCAGAAAACGAGCTGGCAGCTAGCACCCAGCAATTGGCCGCAGACATACAGCAATTGAGTGCCTCGATGCACCAATTCACGGCCGAAACCGAATCATGGGCAATAGAAAGGACGGCTGAACCCCGAGGAGCCGGCAGAGAATGAGGACCTACAGATGATCGAAGAAGAACCGGCTAAGACAGGCCCGGTCCTCACTGTCGGAGCACCCGAGCCACTTGAACCGGTACACATTTCCGAAATGCCCGAGGAAGCCCAGATCCACATTGCCGAGCCACTCAAGGACAAGGAGGAAGAATTGGCAGCTAGCATCCAGCAAATGAGTGCCCCTATACACCAAGACGAGGTCGAAAATGAGGAATTCTGGGCGGCTACACAACTGATCTGGGACCGCATTACCAAACTGCCCAAATCAATTTCGGTCCTAACTGAAGAGTTGCCCGAGACATACCCAGACCTCAGTGCCGAACTGCCCAAAACAGACCCGGACCTCAGTATGATTGCCCCCGGAGACCATATGAATGACAAGGATGAGGACCCATGGTTGCCTGAAGAAGAGCTCAATTCAGATTATCCCTGGGAGTTAGAAGAAGAACTGCCCAAATCAGGCCCGGTCCTTATCACCAATCCATCCGAGGAAATCACAGTCCTAACTCCCGAGCCAACAGAAGTCCTGAACCTCACTGCCGAAGCGGCCGAAGAAATCAAGCCAGGCCCGGTCCTTGCGCTCGGAGCACCCGAGGAAGTCCCGGACCGCATTACCGAACTGTCCGAGAAAGACCCGGTGCTCACTGTCGAAGCACCTGAAACAGACCCAGTCCTCATGGTCGAAGTGCCCCGACTTAACCCTTCGTGTTTTATGCCGATCATAGCCACCGAAGATCATATAATCAATAATGATGAGGTGCAAGGGGAGTTAGAGGAGGAGCATGAGCCAAAAAAGCCGACAAAGGAACTCTCACTCATCACAAGCCAAGGAAAACCGCCTGAAAACTCACTCGTTCCAAGACAACCATCCATCACTGCCACAATGAAGAGGATTGGCAGAGGCGCATGCTTAATGTCGCCTACATTTAATGGCACAAAACCAAACTTCCAAACTCGCAAAGGTGCCAACTATTCAAACATGAAGAAGCGGCAAAGACATGGGCCGAAAGAATGGAAACCCGGAAGGAGTAACAAGCGAGCACGACTCATTGGACCAGCAGCTATGGTCAATGAAGCCTCACCCTCTCGGAGCAAAAGGGCAGCCGAGAAGAAATTCGACCTCACACGCCCATGGGATCCCACCTTATGATCCAGGAATGAGGTACTGTCGAGCTAACGACGTTAAACAAACGCACTGGTCGGGAGGTAACCCGACACCTATCTTACTTTCAGTAATTTGATTTCTGTCATTTAGTTTTTGCCTTAAGTCATTCTCACCTCACCTGTAAATATTTGCTTGCATGACTTTTGAACTAAGTTGTGCTGTGAGGCACACCTTCGTTCAAAAGTGTGGGGTGAGAACCACCTGTGTACATAGTTAATTAACATGTTTTTCTTTTTCCTTTTCCCTTAATATTATCTTTTTGAAAATATGAACTTGAGAATGTGAAAAAGATAGATCTAAATTCATGCATTTACCTTGTGAAAATTCATCTGTTTAAAAACTTAGGATGTAACTTCTCATTTGTCCCTTTGTGCTGAGATATAAAGGGGATGTGGAGTTGATAGAAAATGCCCTAGAGAGGCTTGGCAAGCACTCAAAGGATCGAATCTAACTATATGGTTTTCGAAGTCAGTGGAGGCTGCACTTCGGGTTTCAGTGAAGATTGAATTCATCTCCGCCATGCAGTGTTTATGTAAGAGGCGGGACGGGAATCAAACCGTCCTATCTCTAGTCAGAGTAGCCGGGAAAATAAATGAGCAACCCTCATTTTGACCCGCGCGAAACGGCAAGGATGAGAAAGAGCGGGGAGGTATTTCCATATGCTTGCGGGCGACGATTGGACCTCCCAAAAAGGATGAGAAAATGGACTAGCAAGTCACAAAGAAGCAAAAGCTCAAAGAAGCTAATCAAAGGCCAAAGGCCAAAATTGTGAAGGTTTTAACCGAAACAAAAGTGAAGAAACTCCAACTCAATATCAAAGGCCAAAGGCCGATTCACTACAGAAGCTGTCCCTCGCCAAAAAGAAATCAAAATGCTCAACTCAGTGAAACCCGAACCGAATCACGTGCTAGAGAAAGCTACAAGGAAACCATATAGTGCGAGTCGATCCCGAGAATGCAGTCCAGGAGCCTGAAAAGGGCTATCTCCCGAAACATCCGAATTAATTTGCATCTCGGCACGAAGGTACAAGTATCAAGTTTCTTCTAAGTATTTACACGGTTTAGTTTGGTAATAAGTAAGTAATGCATGAATTTGGATAAATCTAGTCCCACAGTCTCACTTTCATATTTTACTTAGATTGTGTTCCGCCCTTAAAAAGCATTGTTCGGGACGAACAACTAAAAGTGTGGGATGATCTGATGGACCATAATTGTATTAATTATAAACACAGTTAAACCCACCAAATTAGACTCTTTGTCTATTTAACTTTTGCTTGTTAGTTCCGATATTTATCTACAGGGTATTCTGAAGTCTAGAGAAAATACAGGCTAAGGAGGAGTTTTAAAGCTGAAAATGGATTACAAGACACTCGAGGCCACAATCAGATTCCGACTGTACAACTTTCATGGAACTGACTTGGAATCATTCAAATATACTAGAACAGTCAGCGTTTGGACAAGAACGCAATGCAAAGGCACCAAGCCCGGTAAAAGCCAAACTAGGGCAATTTCGACCGTTTTGGGATTTCGACCATGTTCCAAGCAGACTTTGGCTTAGGTTCCTTCTTGAGATCATCTTAGAATGACTTTGTCGTTCAGAATACACTCTCCAAAATCCAAGAAGCTCCGGCCAAAGCTCCGGTCAGATTCCGGTCAAATCGATGGCTTATGAGAAACAAATATCTTCCGATGGCTTTTGGAGTGGTGACTGACAGAGCGCACTGCACTGTCGTTAAGGTGCAGTGTTCTTTGTACAAATAAATTTATAATGTCCTCTACTCGCGACTACACTACTGGGTAGTAAGTGGTAAGTAGGGGTCGAACCCAAAGGAATTAGGGGGATAAGTTGTTCTTTAAATGGTCGTACAGCGGGGGAGCGCGTTTTTGGTTGGTTGATTGGTTTTAAAGCTACCAGCTAAGTGATTGATTGGTTGGTTGGTTGGTTTTAGTACTGGAAAGTAATTGATAATAATTAAAAGAAAGCGTTCGGTTTCAGGGGCCTTGTATTATATCCTGTTTATCATTGACCTTTAGTGAATCATCTAAGTATTCAAACATGAATCGAGGCTATTCCTAGCTCAAGACTTGCAACATCGTCTAGCCTTTTAAGGTCGTAGAGCACTTATTCTACTTCAACTAATTCCTCCTTCCGGAGTATCTTAGCTTTATGTGCATCCATTTGGTCCCTTTGGTCCAGTTTCCAAATGGTTTTTTAGATAGATCGAACTCCTCGGATAAGCTTGCCCATTTGGTCCCTTTGGCCCAGTTACAAATGGTCCCCTTATCCGAGTATGATCACGAATTCCCAAGGAAGAGCTTGCCCATTTGGTCTCTTTGGTCCAGTTACAAATGGTCCACTCAACCTTGGAAATTTTAATCTTATATATGGCACATAGAATAAGTTTTGAATACAAAGACGAGACACTAAGTTAATAGTCTAAAATATTTTATAATACAAGTCCGCCCCTTCTACCGAACGACTAGTTTAGCTACTATTTATCGCGCTAAACATTATAACTAAGGAATTAGAAATTAAAGACGGAAATAAATATTAGAATACTTACAACAGTTGAAGCGCCAAGGGAGCAACCTTTTATTTCCAAAGCCAAACTTACAAAATCTAGAGAGATAAGTGATTTTTGGATGAGAATGGGATGATACAAATGAGGAGAGGAGGGGTGTATTTATAGCAAAAGGGGAGGAGAATGGAGGGTGGAGATGGTTGCACATGTCTTTCATCCAAGGGAGGAGGAGGAGGAGCAAGGAGGAGCTGCCACATGGGGGAGGAGCAAAGCCGCCGGTCACCTAGAGTGGAGGAGCCGCCGGTTGCAGGTGGTGGAATGGGGAGGAGCTCCTCCCTTGGCCACCTCCAAGCATGGTGGCCGGTCACCAAGTCCATGAGTGCATTTGATAGTTGATTTGGAATGGCCAAGTGATTCTAAGACTAATGGTCGAGCCAGAATTTCCAAATTCCATGGTTTGGTCGAGCAATTTGGTCTTGGTGCCTATGCGCGAGGCTTTTGCTTTGGACTTGGGCCAACTGCCAATCTGCTCGAGCATTCTCCTTGGTTTTCCGACATCTTCCACCTTATTTTCCATTTTAAACACTTTGGTCGAGGCGGAATTGTCAGATGAGATGGTTTGCTCGGGCAACTTGAATTGAGTGTTTGGTCAGCTCGACGGAGGGCCTGGAACTGCTTCAACCGGTCGGGTGGTTCTTAGGCATTTTTCCTACCCGGTCGGTTGAGTCTTAAATGCAAATTCCTCTTTGGTTTGAATTGTTTGGAGTGATTCCATGTCAGGATCCTTGAGATTTCTTCAGTCAGCGTCTGATCTTGACCTTGGAATAACTCTTAACATCTTTTCAGCGTAAAATCCTCTCCTTAACGTGTTTTCTCTCTAAGTGCCAAAATACCCTGTAGGAATATACCGGGACTAACAAGTAGAAGTTAAATAGACCAACAGTCTAATTTGGTGGGTTTTACGGTGTTTATGATTCGTATAATTTGGGTCCATCATATCACCCCACACTTTTAGTTGTTCGTCCCGAACAATGCTATTAAAGGGCGGCACTCTAAGTTTGGTTTTGGATTATATGAAAATTAGACTGTGGGACTCGATTTATCCTAATTCATGCATTACTTACTTATTACCAAATTGAACTGTGTAAATAAATAGAAGAAACTTAATACTTGTACCTCAGTGCTGAGATGCAAATTATTCCGGATGTCTCGGGAGATAGCCCTTTTTAGGTTCCTGGACTGCAACTTCGGGACCGTCTCGCACTATATGGTTTCCTTGTAGCTTTCTCTAGCACGTGATTTGGTTCGGGTTTCACTGGTTTGAGTACTTTGATTTTTCCTTTTGGCGAGGGACTGCTTTTGTAGTGAATCGGCCTTTGGCCTTTGATTTGACTCTTTTGAGTACTTCACTTTTTTGTTCGGTTAAAACCTTCACAATGTTGGGCCTTTGGCCTCTTGAATTGCTTCTTCGAGCTTTTCGCCTTTTTGTGGCTTTGCTAGTCCATTTTCTCAAGCCTTTTTTGGGAGGTCCAATCATCGCCCGCAAGCCTATGGAAATACCTCCCCGCTCCTCTCATCGTTGTTGTTTCGCGCGGGTCAAGATGAGGGTCGCTCATCTATTTTCTCGGCTACTTTAACTAGAGAGAGGACGGTCTGATTCCCGTCCTCGCCTTTTCTTTTCTTTTTGCATAAACACTGCATGGCGGAGATGACTTCAATCTTCACTGAAACCCGAAGTGTAGCCTCCACTGACTTCGAAAACCATATAGTTTGATCTGATCCTTCGATTGTTTGCCAAGCCTTTCTAGGGCAGTTTATGTCAACTCCACATCTCTAGTTAATCTCAGCACAAAGGACAAATGAAAAGTTACGTTCTAAGTTTTTAGACAGTTGAATTTTCACAAGGTAAATGCATGAATTTCGGTCTATCTTTTTCACATTCTTAAGTTCATATTTTCAAAAAGATACTATTACTAAAAAAGAAAACAGCAAGCATGTTATTTATATACAATGGTGGTTCTCACCCCACACTTTTGAACGAAGGCGTGCCTTAGTTCAAAAGTCATGCAAGCTAATATATATATGTGAGAATTATTAAGACAGAAAATTAAATGACAGAATTTAAATGACAGAAAGTAAGATAGTGTCGGGTTACCTCCCGACCAGTGCACTTGTTTAACGTCGTTGGCTCGACGATACCTCGTTGTGGATTACTGGTTTGGGTCCCATGGGTGGCTCAGGTCGAATTTTGCCACCGTTCCTGTGTTGCTTCTTGCCTTGCCTTTTCCCGATTTCTTGTGCGTGTTAGAACCCCATGGTTTTGGTACTTTTTCTCTCCATTGCTTCTGAGAAGGTGAAGGAGCTTTGACCATAGCTGCTGGTCTTGTTACTTTTTCGGTCTCATTTGGCAGGTCGGAAATCTGCGTACCGTGATCTGAGATAGGTATTATATCTGGCGGTTTCTTCGTATCCGTGCGGCTATTGTCAATGTAGAAATATGCAATTTTGCCGCCGAATTTAAGCGATAATGAGCCCTTGCCCACATCGATCCTTGCCTTAGTAGCGTAGAGGAATGGCCGTCCCAAGATTATTGTTGGAGGGTCGTCTTCGCTGGTCTCTCCCGTTTGTATTACATAGAAGTCTGCAGCAACGACGAGCTCTCCCACATGGAGTATTACATCTTCCAGTACTCCAACCGGACGGATGCATGATTTATCTCCTAGCTCGATATTTGTCCTGGGTGGCTTCAACGGACCAAGTCCTAACAAGTAATATAAGGAGGAGGGCATGGCGTGGACAGCAGCTCCAAGATCGACCAGGCACTTATGAATCTGAGTTTCACCAATACCGCAGGTGACTGTGAAAGCCCCTGGGTCTTCATCTCTTTCCGGTTGTGACTCAAGATCTGAAGTGAGGGCTTTTGTAATTGTCGGGTCACTCTGCCCACTCCTTAAATTGTCAGTGTCATCCCATCCAGATGCTGGTACGTCGGAGTGTATAATTGGTGGTGGTGTTATGCAAACGGTGAACGAATATCGTCCATTGTCAGCATGCGTGACCCATGTTTTGCCATCATTGGGTCGGTCTTCCTCTTGATTCCAATCAGGACGATGCCTACGGGCGAAGTGCTTGTTCGTAAATTTGTAAGTTGGGGATCGTGCAACTTCTCCTAGCGTCGCCTTTTCGTTAGACCTTTTTATCATGCTAAGATTCGCCTTTGGGTTTTGGATGGTTTGTGAAGGGAGTCTGCCAGGTTCATTAGTGAGTGTTGAAATTACCGTGGCGAGCTGGGACATTTGTTTGGTTAATTCTGAAATTGCCCCGTCAGTTTTCGCCTGGTATTGGTGTAGCGAAGTACCCAATTGACTTATGCTTCCTGCGAGCTCCTTCATAGTGTCATCAAGCGACTTGGTTGATTTTTGCTGATTATGCGGGCCGGTTTGGTACTGATTTGGTCCTCTTTGCTGATATTGGCCTGCTGATGGAGCGTTCTCGTTATACTGCCGGTGGGGGGTTTGGTAGAATGACTGAGCTAGTTGAGGGACAGCTGGTTGTGCGTACTTCTGAGAATAGTTATTGTTACGCCAGCTCGGGTTGGTTGCTTGACCATACTGTCTGTTTTGTCCGGCTCTGTCATTACTGTTGTTGTTGTATCCTTGGTATCCTTCTACTGCATTCACTTCTGCCGGTTCCTCTTCTATTAATGTTGGACATGCGTCAGTTTTGTGGTCTGCAGAACCACAGAACTCGCAAGGTTTTATCGGAACTGGCTGCCTTCGTAGGATTTGAATCATCATCTCCTTTAGCTGCTTCATTTCCTAAGGCATAGAGCTCATCGACGTTTCCGCTTTTGCCACATTTTTTGTCCGGGAGAATTCTTCCTGCTGAGTTGTCTCTTCTCTGAATCGGGCATTCTCAGCAAAGTTGGTGATAAGATCCCTTATGCCACTTAATGATAGATTCATCATGGACCCTCCAGCTGAGGCATCCAGGAGCATTTTGTCTAAGGGTCTTAATCCATTAATGAGATACTCGACGGTGAGTTTCTCGGGCAGTCCAAGGGTACAGCAGCTTCTCTCCAGGCGGTTGAATTTTTCTAGGTAATCGTACATGGTTTCGTCGGGTCCCTGCCTGATGTCCTGCAGTTGCCTCCTTACTTGCATCGCTCTTCCTGCTGGGTAATATTTGTCTAAGAATTTTTTCTGCGAGAAGGCTCTTTAGCTTGATCCATATAGACCTCAACAAAGTCTTCATACCCCCGAGATCCTTTTCTCTCAATAGGCTCTTCCTCTATCTTATCCTCATCAGGAAGTTCGGGCTCACATTCAAACTTGCTTGTGCCGGAAGGGAGGAGTTCTTCTTCACCAATAAAAGTTGTTTCCTCTATGCAAGAGGCATCATCATTGAAGAATTCCTCATCGGAGAGCGTTAATGGAATGGTGAACTCTTATGCGTTCTCATCCAAATGATCATGAGATGTGCTAGTAGTGAAGGATGCTTCACTTTTGCATTCCATCTCGTCTTCATTACAAGGTTCACCATCCCTTGTCTTGTAATAAGCTTCGGTGGCGGCTCTCCAAAATTCATCCTCCAATTCTTGATCCCGTTCTTCCCTTGAGGCATTAGATTCAAGGACTTCTTCTTTGGATAGCTCCTCTTCCTCTTCAAAGTTCTCAAATTCAACGGCTTGTTGTGCCAACTTGGCTTGAAGCATATCCATGTGAGCATGCATATCTTGTTGGGTTTGCTTCACTTCCTTCAATTCTTGTCCCATCTCATTTTGGCTAGCAAGGAGTTTAGCAAGCATGACTTCTACATTGGAAGGCTCACTTGTGGGTAGAGGAGGTTGAGGGTATGGAGGGTAGGAGTCTTCAACTTCATAGCATTGGCTATCATCCCAATTCGGAGTGTAGGTATGTGATGGATACCAAGAGTTTTCCCAATAGGCGTTTGGTTGCTCCTCTTCTTGGTCATCCCCATTCAAATTATAATAACTCGTTTGATAGCCATGCTCTTGGTAATTCCAATATGGTTGCTCCTCCTCTTGATAGTATTCTCCATTGGCAAAGACTTGTTGGTTGTAGGGGTCCATCCTTGCAAAATAAGACAAACGGAGTTAGTAGGGGATATGAGTAGAAAAAGAATGTACAAGTATAAGAAAAAAAAGAAAAATATTCACAAGAATAGTCGGAACTTCCACACAATCTAATCTAGGGATGTGCTAACTAGTTGCTCCCCGGCAACGGCGCCATTAGACGAGCTATTTCTTTTTCACCTCTAGAATAAGTATCAATGAAGAGAGGATCGAATTTAGTAGGTCAAAACATTTATAATGACCGGTAGGGTACCGGGTCGAACCCAAAGGAGCAAGCCAAGCACATGCACTATTTAAGATTGTGTTTCCATTCGGCTATTCTAAACAAAATGTATAAAGGAGTGTATATATCTAAATCCTATGTGTGGCGAGTAATTAGGGATAAAAGATAGATAAGAGGTGTTTCGAGGGGTTACTTCCCTCCTTGGCAATTTCCCAATGATCACATACAAGATATTCAAACATTTCATGGTAGTCAAATAGTATTGAACCTAGTTTAGACTAGGATAGACCAACTATCACTTGAATCTATTCCTAGCCAAACTCTCTTATAGCTCGAACCTCTCGGTTCATTCCATAGCAATAAATACGATGAACTCGACTCCTAGTTCACTTCCTACCCATGCATTGTGGAAAACCTAGCTTAGACTAAAGTAGACCAATGTTTATGTTAATCTAGTCTTAGCCAAGCTCTCTTATAGCTCGAACCTCACTCGCTAGAGATAATTGGTTCATTCCATAGCACCATTATTCTTGGAATGTCTTCCTAAGGTAATAACTACTATGAACTCGAGTCCTAGTTAACAACAAATGCATACATTGGATAGGATCACATTCTCTATTATCCAAACTAGGCATTTAATCAAACACTTAGTAGCATGTTCACATATGAAGTGCATAGAGAACATGAATTTGACACCATTAGATGGGATTAATTGATGTTTCGCTTAATGACTAACTCCAATAAATCAAAAATTCAATCCTTAGTCAAGCATCCATATCCTAAGGTTCACTTGCATGATTCAAGATATAGCTCATTTTCTCCATCCTAACACCATTCCCAAGGGTTTCCAAGTCCTAGGTTCAAGTTTTAGTCCAATTTGTCACTTAGGCATTTTATCAAACACCTAGAGTGCATAACATTCATAACACAAGAGAAAATGAAATCAACAATCATCCATATGAATATCAATGTATCTATGTGATCAAAGAGTACCAAGGAGAGTCATAAGACCCTCAAAACACAAGATCACTACTCACACCTCATGTAAAACAACATGGTGTGAGTAGGGTTTAATGGCAACAACAAGTAGAATAGGAAAAGTGCAAATGAAGGAGGATGTTAATCCTTGAACTCCCTTTAGTCTTCTCTTCTTCTTCTTGGTTGGATGATGATTGATGACATTGTTTGACCTCTTTTCTTGGTCTTATTCTCCCCAAAAACCTCCACACTTAGGTCAAAAAGCCCTCTTTCTATTTATAGCCTCGGGTGAAAAAATAGCACTGTAGCAGTTCAGTCGGTCGGCTGGTTTTGGGGTCGAATCCCAGCCGGTCGGCTCAAATTGGACGATTGCATTGTTTGTGCAGTGCAGGGACCAGCCGGTCGGCTGAATGGCTCGGCCGGTCGGCTGAAGTTGGACGATTGCATGCCTCTGAGGTCTTCATCCAGCCGGTCGGCTGGTGAGTTCAGCCGCCCGGCTCAAGTCGGACGAAAGCTCTACTCTTCTGCTCTTGGGTCCAGCCGGTCGGCTGGTTTAGGGGGAATTACCTGCTGGTCGGCTGGGATGCATTTTCAACCCACTTTTGCTCCAATTCTTCGGTTTTTTCCCGAGTTTTCGTTTTTAGGCTTCGACACTGAGGTGATGTTGTTTTGTACCTGAAACGTACGGAAAGGGATCAAATGACATCAAATTATCGTTGGAAACGAACAAAAGTTATAGAGAAAATGACTATTAATAAGTCGAATACTCGACTTATCACAAAGCCACCACCCATCCTGACCACCAAACTCTGAACATAACACTTGACAATTTATTAACAAAACAGATGACATGACATTCTACGTAATAATCTGCAAAACTAATTTGATTAGGAATTCTGATGCGAGCAGAGTGATCTAACTCATTCTTGGGTCGCTGAGTTTCTCCCCAAGCCCATGGAAATGGGTCGCTGCCTTTTATCCCCTCGCATCAGGCCTGCAGACTGTACACCCCAAGCAAATCAGGAAGGTTTTTGTATTCAATCATGTTGGGTGTTGGTGGTGGGATTCGACCCCAGGCACCTTTTAACAAGTGTAGTGTTCACTTGTCCCCAATTGAGCTGCAATAACTTTTGCTCATCATTGATGACCTTTTCTTTATTTGGTGTACATACTCTCAAGGAATATTACTCCGTCAAGAAGAAAAAGAATAGGAAAAATAAAAAATAAAAACGAAAACGCTATAAACTGTCATTGTATAGACAGGGAGCAAATAATTGAATTCCATTCATTGTACACAGTTGGGTCATTAAGTTACTTGCCGACACATCTAAGCAAGAAGTGCTAACACAATTATATCGCCAGTGTTAGCTTATCATGTCGACATTATTTGCATTCGAGACAAGTACCCTCAAAAACCAGTCTTATATATAATGTCATCCCTCCCATAATATTAATTTCAAATCTAATTTCTTCTCCTCTTTTCATATCTCATAAGTTTCAAGCACACTTACAACATACTGTATCCCTTGTTACACAAAAAGGTATATGAAGTCTGCGCGTCATCATGCGCAACGCGCAGGCTCCGTTATCTAGAGGCGTGTCAACCCTCTTTATGTCATCCCTATTTTTTGTGCTTCATATTGATCATAGTTATAGTTTTTATTTTTGTTCCGCTTAGTGTTCATTATACACCGCCGGAATGATAAAGAAAAAAAAACATGTTTGGGATCAAAGCTATTGCACTACAAATTTTTGGGATTTTACCGTCTCCAACTTCCGTCAGTAAAACATCAACTGACACGCTGGCGGAAAATAATCCGTTATAATTCCATCAAAATTCCGTCACCCAAATAATATTCGTTAAATTTCCGTCACAATTTCGTGCACAATAATTCCGTCTCCACAATTGAGGTGGAACACTGACGGAATTTGTTACACGGAATGTTGAGAAAAAATAAAGGGAAATATTGGGAGTGTTAATTTCGTTCCATTTCCGGCTAAATTCCGTCATTTATATTACCGTTAGTATTGCCCCTATATTCCGTCATCATAGAATTTCAGCCAATATTCCCACTTTATTCCGTCACAAATTTGGTAGTATATATATTTTTTCTCTTTCTTTCCGGCCATAGGAGTATCTTAAAATTCTGATATGTTTCTACTTGGTTTTGATTCTTAGCCGTTAAAGTAGAAAGTGATCAAACTGCCCGAAGCCTCATCATAATATAGAAAATTCATAGTGGCCCCTCATGGGCACGGCCAAGTTGTAAGAACAACACTGCTCAAATTATATGTTCGAATCCTAATGGGTCAGAGTACGTTGCCTCCGGTTGATAAAGAGGGGCAAAATAGGCATAACAAATGAGTAGGAGGGTTACACAACCATGGTGCAGATGCAGAAGGTTAATTTGTTGAGAATGATAATTCGCTTTTTATTCAGTATTTGGTTTGGCTACGAGCCACTTATGAATAGTTATAATAGCTAGCTCAGTCACACATACATAATGCATTAACAGCCTTATTTGGTGGCCTGGTAAAAGAGGTAGCAGCATCCTCTTCCTCAGTCCCTCACACAGTTATTAATTTACAAGTATAACACTCTTACACCCTCCCGGTCGTCCGCATGAATTAACTTGTTCACTCCGTAAGAGATACTCGGGAACATAATGGCATCCTGCACCGTGCTGTGCCCAAGTCCAAGAAGATGACCTATTTCGTGCACTGCAACTGTTTCAGTATGCATTGCATTTGCAACAGGATGGATTGTCCAATTCTCAGTAGCATCAAAATGCATCCTCCCATTAGTTGGTGCAAAGGCATGAGCAAGAACTCCTCCAGGGCCGTCGAACGAGCTCCCATCTCCATGATCACCATGGTAAAATCCAACAGTTATATCCGCCTGGTTCACATCGGTGACAAATTGAAATGTGAACCGGCTAGCAGCATCCCATTGCCCAAATGCGTTAAAGATGGGCTGCCTAGCATAGTTTGGAAGGTTGGAGAGAAAGGCGAATCTCAAGTTTGTCTTAGCAAGAGGCCATCTTGGCCTTCCATTAAAGAAACTGTAGTGTGCTACTGAATGAAGCTTACTGTACTTCATCATGCCTGACTCCATTTGCAATGTTCGATTGACCACGTCGGGGCAACCACATCTAGGTTTCACCATTTGCGACACCGTCTCATCGTTCAACGATCCGGTGGGCTTTAAGTGGTAGTTAATTTGGTATGCTTTGATTGCAGCCTCCAATGAACCATCGAAATAATCATCATGAAGATGATTCTTTGAGCAAGGGTAACCAAATTTGGATAAGTAAGCTTTGAGACTGTGAAGGTGGGTGATGTTCTTGTCTCCTTTGTGACATCCTTTCAAGCCTTTGATATATTCAAATGCTGAATGGTCACAGGTTGCTTGAGTAACAAGGAAACACAAGACTAGAAGAAGCAGAAGAGGACGAGGGGCTCGAAATGCCATTAGTAAATTTTGTCTTGCGATGCAAATGTATTTGTAGGGATTGATTCAAGCCTTTTTTGTGATTTGAACATTGTGAATTGGAGGTCTATTTATACGCAAATGAGATAAAGGTTAATAATAACAAGTTGGCGTCCACCCATGTGGACTTTATTATTTCATTGCATCCCCCATTTCACCAATTATTATTCCATATTATGCAAAACGCCATTCTTGCGAGAGCCGTTCAGGTTCATTGCCCCTTCAACTTGGCAGTACCCCTCCAGACCAATTCTCCTGTTTTGGTCGTCATAATGAGATGTTAATATTATCATTGTTCAATTAACTGATTTTCTAGGTCGAGAGACATCAGCGCTAATCATACGTCTAAAATTTTAAATTAACCAAATATGTATGTCAAGAAGAGTGATTGCCTCTTGGTTAATGAGTCCACCCTGAGACGGTTGAGATGCAAATGTATTTGTCGGGATTGATTTTAGCTTGTTTTGTGATTTGAACATTGTCATTTGGAGGTCTATTTATACGGAAAAATGAGAGTAGATTTTTCATCTTTATTGAACTCTCTAAGCTTTTTCAATTATATGTTGAATGCAGTACTATAAAATATATTTGGCAAGTTGATCTCGATAATGAAGATGTACAAGACCCGCTGCCATACGGCATACAGTGTGTCCAAATTTAAAGCCGCCACCTTCCATTCTTAAGGGTATCCGCATCCGTTGGAGAATTTTATCTCCTCAAGAAGCAATTTCTATTACTATTCATTAAACAGTAACATTATTTTTGTAGGTTCTGTGCAGCAATGTCATCCTGTGGAGAACTTCTTATTACTATTCATGAATAAAAAGTTATCTTTTGTTACCACCCATGGTGTTTAAAGGAGTGGACAAATAAACAACTATGTATTTTGAAGGATATGAAGCTGTTGACTGGTGCAGGGGTTCGTCACTAAAAGCCAAAGGAAGTCGTTGCTGTTAAAGGTCAGTTCGTTGCTAAAGGTAATCAAGTAGAGCGACACCGTTTTTGTGGAAAGCCGAATCTCGCGCGCTGGTTCTCCGTCGCTGATCCGTGGCTAATGCTCATATCAGCCAATCAAATTGAAGTGTGGATGGCGCGCAGATCAGTCTGGATCCAACGGACGCAGATCAATCCATCAAGCTTCATCCGACGGTTCCTGCTCTTTGTCTCAGAACGGATATAAGCTCGAGCAGAAACTCATTTAGGGTTTATCCTGCGTTCTTCTTCTTTGATCAAATCCTCTCAACTCTGCGATTCTCCGTCCACGATAGTTTAGGGCTTCGGTTCGGATTGTACTGTATGCGAGATTGAGAGTATAGTGTACTCGACTACGAGGTTCACTGGATTGAAGAGTGTGTAACCGTGATACAACTTCCGGCGTGTTTTGGCGATTCCGACGACAAGAGGATAGTGCATATCGAGTCTGAGTCGCTCAACGTGGATTAGACACTTGTGCTGAACCACGGGCCTTATATTGGTGTGTCATTTTCTTTTTAGTTCAATTTCAATTTATAGGGTTCTTGCTATTGAATTGGGAATTTGATTGAGAATCTGATTAATTGAGACTGTTATTAGTGATTAAAACCCTACATATTTACCTCATGTAATCAATTTAAGAGGTCTTCAAATTACAAAATAGTGACACGAGTATACAACGCGCTAAAGGATTTTCAATTTTGACTTTGTGAAAGCATTGCTTTTCTCTTCCAAATGAGATGAAACATGAGATTAATGTCATCTTTTTCACAAATGATATCATCCATCAATGTTGTTTTTTTCATTCTCCTTGCCTCAGATATTTAGTTGTTCCTTTTGGAAGAAGATAAAACATGTACATAACAAATCTGAAATTGGATTTGGACTCGATAATTGCATGAACCTTATACTTGGAGATTCATAGCATACAGCCACTCAATAATTGAATGAACCTTATAAATGTACATCGATCATTAGAGAGAATACTCCAAATGAGATTAAACAGTAAAGATCAATGGCACAACTTGATCACATGACTAAGGAAAGAACAAAATGGATGCAGTATCAGCCACTTTTGCCAGCCGTAGCATCACCGAAGTTGTGCATCGGGAGATGGAACCTCCAAACAGCAAACTTTCGCCAGCTACTGCAAGAGTAATGTTGTTCCTATGTATTGCATAGCTTTTGGCAAAACGTCTTCAGAGTTTTCAAGCAGGTGTCAAAGAGCTGTCCAACCGAAGATTAAAACACGGATGTTGCGCAGAACTGAAGTACGAAAGTTTCATAATTTCGGGATATCCAAATATCGAAGACATCAAGAGTTAAAGTCAGTTTACAAGAATATCAGGAATAGATATTCAGTGAAGATCCTCACGCTAACGTGATTAGCAAGAAGGAAATATTGGAGGATTATCTAGATATCGTATATGAAGAATCCGACCAGATTTGGGAAGCTGCGGAAGAGTATAAATATGCAGCTAGGGTTTCCCAAATGAATGATTCGCTTTTGGAGAAGTTAAACACACAAGTGATTTTTAAACCGAGGAGGAGCGACGGCCGGCTGATTTTTCTCATCGGAAAATCAACGGCGCTGAGATTGACTATTTAGTGTGCTGATCAGACTTGTCCGATTGAACAAATCGCTGCACACACACCACAGAGATCACGCTTTCGGAGAAGGCGTATGAACTTCGGGAAAGGTTCGAGCAAGGTTCGGGAGGGAGTCTCGAACTCATGGTATCGGGGGGAGCCGAGATCGCAAATCGTGGAGAAAAGTGTTAAGGTGATTACATTCGGGAGATGTAAGTGTAAGACTATTGAAATCTTTAAACTTTTTAATAAGATTTGCTACCCTTTAGGGCGTGGGAAGCCCCCCCAGAGTAGGCTGGTTGCCGAACTGGGAATTACATCGTGTGTGCTTGCATTGTTCTGTTTCGATTTATTATCTGCCAAAGTGTTCCAGTCGCAGTTCGAACACCATCTGGATCTCGCCTTGAACAAGACAACAATATTTCAAATAAAAATGGCAACTTATAAGTTACTTAAAACCCGTACACAAGAGCAAACTTTCGCCAGCTACTGCAAGAGTTGAAATGGCAAGCTAATGAGAAATTAGAAAAAAACCCATACACAAACAAATCGGATATCCAATGGCTATAGAAAGACTTCATCACAACAACGAACAAATGAACAAATCAATGAGAACTCACCCTCTACTCGACCAACAAGGGAAATCCAAAAGTAGCATAGTTCAAGAGGTAATGAAAGTTCAATAATAAATAACTGCAACAGACCTCTTTGATGCGTTTCATCAAGCAGATAACCTACAATAGACATTGCAGGTTTACAACTAAGAGTTTTTTTTTTTAAAATGACCCGTTTTGAGTTTCAAAAATGACCCATGTGAGTTTGCACTTTCAAAAATGGCATGTTTTTAATAAGACCGGATTCCTGGTAACCGGTTTTTGCCATTTTCTCAAACACCGGATGACCAGAAACCGGTTTTATGTGAAAAATTATAAAACCGGGTTTCGAGTATCCAAAATTTGCAAAAAAATTGATAGGTGGACGAAACGTGGATGCCTGGTCAAATTACATTTTTTAAACACCGGTTCCTAGGGAACCGGTTTTCCTTAAAAAAAATCATCCTTCTAAACCCTAGGAAGAAACCTTAAACCTAACCGGCCAAAGTACTATCCGAACCATTCTGATCATTCTAGTCGCTTCTGCAAACCAGATACACACCACTCCAAAACATCAACAAACGCCTTAAAAATAACCTCATGACAATCCTTCGAATTTAGCTTCAGAAAGCACCTCAGCATCTCCCTCAACTCATCTTCTCTATACATTTCCTTCTCCAACACCATCTGCAGCATCGAGTCTTTGAAATCCAAAAACGGATTCTCCGACACCTTCTCCACCACCATCCAATCCCAACTTCTTCCATCCAACCTCAACTCAGACGATTTCACAGCTGCTGCTGGTTTTTTAGTCGAGGTGGTTTGTTTTGGGGCTGAAGAGGTTTGTTAGGTTTAGCGTTATGGCTGATGTGTTGAGCTTGAGTTTTCGTGCTTTCATGGTGGATATGATAAGAGTTGATGGTGTGAGGATTAGAGATTTGTTAACGGAGAAGAAGGATGATATTTTTAAAAAAATTAAATTTTTTTAACAAAAACTGGTACCCCACGAACCGATGTTTAAAAAAATTTAATTTTTTTCCACCTGACATCCACGTACACTTAAAATTCACGTTTCGTCCATCTGTCATTTTTTTTAGCAAAAACCAGATCCTCAGAATTCGGTTTTATAATTTTTCACATAAAACTGGTTTCTCAGGAGTCGGTGTTTGAGAAAATGGCAAAAACCGATTCCCGGGAATCCGGTCTTATTAAAAACAGGTCATTTTTGAAAGTGCAAACTCACATGGGTTAGTTTTGAAACTGAAAACTCAAAAGGATCATTTTAAAAAAAAACTCTACAACTAATGAAAACGAAATTTCTCTATTATAACACTCTCACTACTAATTTTTGGGATTTTACCGCCTCCATTTTGTGTCACTAAAACGTTACGTAACGCGGTGATGGAAAGTAATCCGTTATATTTCCGGCACAATTCCGGCATCCAAAAAATTTTCGTTATATTTCCGTCAAATTTTCGTTAACAGATATTCCGTCTGCAGAATTGAGGTGGAAAGTTGCCGGAATTCAGTAGACGGAATGTTGAGGTAAAATAAAGGGGAAAATTGGGAGTGTTAATTTTGTGCCATTTCCGGCTATATTCCGTCATTTTATTACCAATAGTTGACCCACTATATTCTGTCATCAAAAAATTTCAGCCAATATTCCCGCTTTATTCCGTCACAAATAATTTGAAAATTTCGTTAATGTTGCTTCACAATTCCGTCAACCTAAACGGAAATGTAATGGAACAACAACGAAATTTTTTGCCGACCATACGTATTAAAAAAATTGATTACTTTAATTGGACAGCGCTTACAAAGAAAGCGCTGTCTAATGTTAATATATTACAGCCCTTTCAGTAAAAGCGCTGTGAAAATGTTAAGTATAAAACCGCGCTTTTAAAAAAACAGCTGTCTTAAATATTCTTAACAGTGCTTAAAAGAAAGGCGCTGTCTGAAACGAAAAAGAAGACATCGCTTATTTGGAAAGGGCTGTCTCATTGTATTTTTAACTGCGTGTTATTGTAAAGCGCTGTGGAAAAAGACCAATACGACAGCGCTTAAATTCTGAAGCGCTGTCTTATGTCCAACATATTTTCAATTTGTTTCCCATCATTTAGCCGTTGCATTTATATTACCGTTATTTGTGGACCGTTGAATATTTAAAAAAATTTCAAAGTTTTCCCCTATATATGACACACCTTTTACAACAATTAACCAACAAAAATCTGATCAGAACGTAGTACGTTGCAATTCAGTATTTTGCATATACATGTCTCCTTCGTTTGATCATGTTAGTTTCAGTGAACATTATGTCGACCGTAGACAGCATGCTATACCTGTTGCAGGAAACAGGTGAGAGCTTACTGTAACATTCAGTTTGTTGGTTTTGATAAATTTACTATTTTTGTGATCCAAAATTTGTATCAGTTTCTTCCCGTTCGATGTTCATCAAAGGGTTGCTCGAGAATGCATATCAAAATGCTGGGATTCAACGTGGAGATCATGGAGCATGATCCCACAAAATGCTAAGGAAAATTGGTACGAGGAGTTTCAGGTACAAAGCGTTACCTCAAAAGTGTAAACAATGAAATATTGTTTACAATGCTAAAATCGGGTTGCAAAATGTTTTTGATTGAAGAATATAGCTACCTGGGATGCTGATGAAGAAAGACGCGTTCGACGTAATTTTATGAGGAGATGTCATATGATCGTCAATGACGCATTTTTACGCTTAGGAGAAGAAGGATTTCACGTTCCCCACAGTCAACTCACCCCTAAATTATTTGACGTGCTGTTTTAAGTCAAAAGTAACATCTTTGTATTCCGTGCTGTTAACGTAACTTATTGAGGCACAACGGCTGACAATGTTTAAGTACTTTTCCTATTGCACTTATGTATCCACATCGCAAATTTAGTGAAAATTTTATGAAAAACCAACAGCACTGGTTTAATACAATTTATTTATATACCACTTATGTTTTGAAAGCACATTTGTAATGCAAATTGACTTCCACCGTCTAGCCCTATTTCGACTGTTTTATGTTTGTAAGGTATGGTCCATAAACGAAATTGAAATTTGACAACATTGGTCAGTAATACATAGAGATCAAACAAGAATTGATACGAAATAAGGGATATTTATAAAATACGATACACTTGCCGCAGGTACGCAATCAAACCATTTGCAAACTCATCCCTAATACCGTCAAGCACAGTGTTATGATATGATTGTACTCCTCCGGGGAAACACTGTAAAACAAATTAAGTGTTGCAATGTATAAGGACAAGAGTGGCTTCATTAATAATAAATTTTATCTTTGTATATACTTACTTGTCCGATGTCGTTCTCGAGCGATCTCTTTGTATCTTGAACAAATTTGATTATTTCGTGCATATATTGCACGGCATAGTAACCACATAAATCGGACGGTATGGGCTGGCTCGGGCACTGCAAAAAATACTTCTATCAATGAAAAAACGCATATCATTTCATTAGTGGCTCAAATTGGAATTGTTTTATATTTGTTATGTGAATAGCGTGACAGTCTTCCACTCTATGTCATCTGCTGACGGGATGTTTAAGCACAGGCAAATGCTACTACAATACAAACGTTAGTACTATCAGCAGGTTGTAGGTAATGTTGTAAGGAGAACAGAAAAGTGGAGTAAAATAATTCATTATGTGTTAACAAAGTTAACCGCATCAGTCAAGGGCTCCTTCGCCAAAGGATCAAGCCAAAGGACTAGTCGGTTTTTAGGAAAGATCACAATCAGCATCCAATGAAACCTAACAAACGTTTCACACAATGTATAAAATAATAATACGCATTTAATGAAAAATACAGAACGTAGATTATAAAATCCACTTACGCTTTGACATTGATGTAGGGAAGGACGTAGCATAATTTACGATCGTAGTCGGGCATTTTCAATCTCCTCTGGAAGAACTCGACCCTCTTATCGAAGTCCTCTGATGGCGTCACGTAGCTCGGTCTGAAGAATCCAAAACGAACGCCTGGTCGCAGCTTATCGTGGAGAAACATGTAGCCATATGATGAAGTTAGTGAAATTTGTTTTAATATTGTAACAATCCCTACGAATTACCTTATGTACACTTCGACTGATGCTGCACCGACAGCTTGGAAGGTGGTGAACTCCTTAATGCAATCATTGTTCAATTCCACAAAGCAATCCTCACCAAACACTTCGCTACTGATGTACACCGAGTACAGAGTTGACTTGTCCATCCCGCAAGCGTGCTCGTAAAGAAAGCGGCAGTCCATACTCATTCTGCTCCTATCTTCGTTGTCGAAACTGGAGCATTGGAGTTTAAAGAAGCTTGTCTCGTCATAACGCTGACCAAACAAAATGTATATCACATGAGTAAAAAACCCCATGTTTTTGTATCGTGATAAAAACAAATTGTGTGAGGTACCTCTTCATCAACGTCTACTAGACATTTCGGCCATCCCACAAAGGCATGCAATGCATCCTCTACTCTCTCCATGTATCCGAGCTTCTGTGGTAACTCAGCAGAATGAACGATCGCATCGTCTATAATCACCTTGACCATGTCATCGTCCAACTCTTGATATTGGACGATTCGTCCTGGCATCACTTTGCCAAGTGCGACGATTTCTTTGCTAGTCTCCAAACCTCCAGAAACGGGGAGTATGCATTTTTTCCCAATCTGTTCAGATGATGAAACAACATTATTATATCAAATTGAATGAAATACATTGTCATTTATTGACAAACTATGAAATGAATTCATAAAACCTCGGGTATATCTGTAAATGGGCATGGATTCGACCCACTATGATGGCTATGCAGGGTAGGCGCGTGCGAAGTAACAGCGGAGCATGTGCTGCACGTAGGAGACTGCTTACCGAATACATCAGTCCAACCTACCAAACTCCCTACCCCCCGTGTGCGGCCGGGGTACTCGTCCTTCCCCGTCGCTTCCGTCAGTATGTCTCTCCGTCCCCGTGACGTAAATCGTCCTTGACTGGCCAAGTCTTGCAATTCATCCTGTAAATAACATATATTTAGTTCAGCATAATCACACCAGTTGACGTACTATATATTAAATTACTAACTTACAATTTTTTCAGCCACCATCCGCATCGAGTCGTTTACGTACTCCTTATTCCTCCTTTGGTGACCCTTCTTCCATACTTCATGCCTCTCAATGTGGACGACAGGCTCTTCCCCTAGAGATATCAAACCTTGCTCCTCCATCTGCGCTTTCTTTTCCATAACAAGCTCCGCCTTTGCCTTCTTGTAGCTGCCACGAGACAATGTGTGCTGGTACTGGTTAGATTTTGCTCGATCAATGTTCTTCGCCCTAATTTCTTGTGCCTCGGGAGTCGACCGTTGTTCGACAAACGACTTCCATTGTTCTGTACCAATGAAAGGGTACATGATAGTCGGATCCTCTCCTTGTTTCGGGCCAAATATATACTGGTTCGCTAGCTCACTCTTGAAGTTTCTCCACATTCTTGCGGCAGTCTGCATCTCCATCGCCTTAAACTTACGGGTTAACTCGGTCTGTGGCACATCAAATAATGCCTACAAAAATCATCAATGTTAATAATGGCATAACTGTTGAAAAACCGACTGTGATACAATAACAAACACACCATCATATCGTCCCACACCATATCCCTCTGCTCATCGGGTACAGACTTCCTAGTTCCATATGTAATCGGAACTCGCGATCTTACAACAATGCCTGCAAGTATATATCATAATGAGTACAACTGATATCTGAAAATATTCGTTAATCGCATATATATGCACCTCAATTACGGAATAACGTCATTACCAAGGTAGGTTGTGAATGAAGTGGATACTTCACTGGCAATAGTTCCATCTCCCTCTAACGTAACCGGCTCCTTAGTGCCTGTTTCCTTATGCCGCTGGATTAAGCTTTTCAGAGAGCTTCGGCCTCTTCCCTTACGCGTAGAAGAACTTCCCCCATTATCGGTATGTGAGTAAACCATCGTCTTTCGATTAAACAACATATGTATTAAAATCAGTTACATACCATTCATACCAAAAATAGGACATTACTACTAATTAACATACTTCATCCATATGCTTTGCAAAATTAACGCCCAAATGTGTAATACATCTTTAACATACAGTAACAAATTATCGCAAAAACTTGATTGGACAAAACTGGTTACATTGAAAAATAGATTCGTAACTAATTAATCGAAGGTTAAACGAATCGGAACGCATTCTAAGGTTAACACAGACCCCTAACTAAATTACACAAACCGGGATTGGAAATACACAAAACGATGGCGACGGCGGACGACGACTAGAGCATATATACGTATAATCGGAGACGAAGAGAATTCAATACAATGAACATCCCAATCAATGTTACCTTATAGCAGACAGTCAGTTAGATCCGACGGGGGCCGAAGACGGCAGTGAAATTTTCAGTTTTGGGACCGGCAATTTGAAACGGACTGAAAATAAGATAGGGTTTTCAGACAAGTGCTTTGTATGAAACGGAAGCACAGCGCTTCCATTGAAAGCGCTGGCATTTTTAAAATCAACGAAAGCGCTTTTTGTAGAAACGCTGTGGAATGTGTAACCAAAAACAACATATAATACCAAATACATCGCTATATTTTAAAGCGCTATCGTATAGTTAACCAATTAATGTGTTTAAAGTTTAAGCGTTGTTGAAAGGGCTGTCTATTTACTATATCTACACGGCGACTAAATGAAAACGCTGTGTTTATTTACGACATCGTTTAAGGTCAGACGTAATATTAAGGGCAATATCATGGAGTTTTTCATCATTTGTTCCTTTATAAGTACACATATACATGGTTCTGTCTACACACCACACTTAAATACGAGTTCATCATAATGTGTTCCAATTCGGAAGCTGACCGTATATTTGGTTCGAGCTCCCGAGATGAATCCGGCGGTTCAGAAGGGTATATTTGCTCAGAACAAGGTTATATATACCCATGTGACAACGGCTGTGCGTGTAACGGAGTTCACAGCTATAGTGCGGAAAAATACAGTCACGACGCGGAAAAATACAGACACGATGAAGATTCCAGTGTATAAGGACCGTATTGGAATGCAGCCTCAGCTACTGGTGATGAAGAAGTTGACAAACCTTCACCGCATGGGTCTCCTACAACTAAATCACCGCGAAGTGGTTGAATTCAGTTAAATGTATATCCCCGGATTAACTATAATTCGTACTTCGTATTGTCTTTATAATTATTATATTGTCTGAACCATATTTCTAATAATATATATGTGCAAATAATATTTGACCATATATATTATGGTAATATAAGGCTATCTTTCCAAGTGGTGGGATACTCAATTAAGGCTATCTTTCCAATGACAGGTTTCGGTGTGGTGGGATCCTCAATTAAGGCTATCTTTAATATTAGTGGAGCGAATTTGGTCAGGGTTTACGTTGAGGACTGCTTGGCCTCCTGTACATTCCAGCTTTATGTACTATTTCACGTTGAAAATAACTCGCAATCCTGTTGAATTTCAGCTTTATGTACTATTTCACGTTGAAAATGGCTCGCAATCCTGTTGAATTTCAGCTTTATGTACTATTTCCCATGTGGTTCTGACTTCATTGTTCAGAACTTTGCGTATTTGCAGTAATTTGCAAAAATTACTTTCGGGCAACATTTTAGGACCGTTTGCTATATCCATAATTTAATGAATTTCATATGTATGACCGTTTTTTTTAATAAATTTATTTGCTTGTAACTGAAGCATATTTTTTAATAAATTTATTACTTCAAATATATAATGATGTTATAATTGTAAAAACAACGCTTACGTCGAAAGGGATGTGTAAATTATCATAACACATTCTATTACACCTACTCTGAGACAATACTGGGATTGGAAAAATCTCCTACTCTGGGGAAGGTAAATCTGAACTACAGATCTTACTTTCATTCCGTATTAAATTGTTGAATTTGTTACATGGAATTGTTATATGAAGGAAGGAGATGGATGTACGAGGCTGCTATACATGGTTCGTCGTATAGTAATGATGTTTTCATCGCCGGAGTAAACCAATTTGTCGAAACTACCGTGTCTAACGGGCATCTTTCATCCGACAACAAAATGCGGTGCCCTGTACGAAATGCAAGAATCGTCGATTCATTTATATTAGAATGCTGGAGGAGCATTTGTACAAGTACGAATTCACACCAAATTACTATAACTGGACATTGCATGACGAAGAGCTAGTCACGTACGGAGATCCGTGCACAGACATACCGGGGCCGAGCACAAATCACACTTTTGGTAATTTGCACGATGTTGGAAATGATACCAATGAAGCTGAAGACCACGATACACCAAACAATTCTTGTATTCCATATGAGACGAACTTGAATTACCAGCAATATGAGAATCCGGAAGCGAATAGATTCTTCAACCTCTTAAATTCATGTTCAGAGCCAGCTTACGAAGGTTGCACGATAGAAACAAAACTATCGATTAACATGAAAATGCTAGCAACAAAAGCTAACTATGGCTTTTCTGAAGGGGCATTTAACGCCATTTGTGAAACAATGAAAAACATGATTGGTGGAGATAACAAGATCCCCGCTTCTTTCAAACAAGCAAAGAAATTGGTATCCGATCTCGGAAAGGGGTACAAAAGGATTGACGTATGTGTAGCAGGGTGTATGATTTACTATGGTGAAGATGAAAGTTTGACAAACTGTCGTATCTGCTCAAAACGAAGATATCATCGTCCAAGAAGCGCTGAAAGCTCTTCAGGGTACCAACGGCATACGAGATGTGAGATGTTTTACTTACCGATTATACCAAGACTACAAAGACTATTTTTATCAGAAGCTATAGCAGCAGATATGTCCTGGCACGCGAGGCCAAGGGAAGAAGGGTCTCGCATTATTCACCCCTCAGATGGAGAGTCTTGGAAGCATTTTAATCGTTGCCATCCGCACTTTGCTTCCGAGCCTCGTAATGTAAGGTTAGGCTTATGCACAGATGGATTTAATCCATGGGGTATGTCAACCAAACAATACTCTGTTTGGCCCGTAATGGTGACACCCTACAACTTACCCCATGGTTGAGTATGAAGACGCGATTCATTTGGTTAACAATACTAATTCATGGGCCATCAAATCCAAAGAAACGTTTGGACATCTATTTAAGGCATTTTATTGATGACTTGGTACATCTTTGGAGTGTTGGGGGTAGAAACATATGATGCTAGTCGAAACGATTGCTTTACAATGCGGGCATCTTTGATGTGGATTGTATCCAATTTCCCGGTGTATGCAATGCTATCGGGTTGGTCAATGATGGACCATAATTGTATGAATCATAAACACAGTTAAACCCACCAAATTAGACTGTTTGTCTATTTAACTTTTGCTTGTTAGTTTCGATATTTATCTACAGGGTATTTTGGAGTCTAGAGAGAATACAGGCTAAGGAGGAGTTTTAAAGCTGAAAATGAATTACGAGTCAGGACACGACCAAATTCCGACTGTACAACTTTCTTGGAACCGACTTGGAATCATTCAAATATGCTAGAACAGTCGGCGTTTGGACAAGAACGCAATGCAAAGGCACCAAGCTCGGTAAAAACCAAACAAGGGCAATTTCAGCCGATTTGGGATTTCGACCATGTTCCAAGCAGAATTTGGCTTAGGTTCCTTCTTGAGATCATCTTAGAATGACATTTTCATTCAGAATACACTCTCGAAAATCCGAGACGCTCCGGTCAAACCGATGGCTTTTGAGAAACAAATATCTTCCGATGGCTTTTGGAGTGGTGACTCACCCCGATGGCTTTTGCTCTCCTTATGCCATGTGTTGAGATCTCAAGCCACAAGCCTCTCCTCCCTTGACAAGTGTACGGCTCTCCTTGCCTCCCTTAGCCTATAAATAGACATCTTCTCTTCACTTGTAAATCATCCACAAATCCGTCCTCATTCCAAACACAAATCACTTATCTCTCTAAGTTGAGAGCACAATCCTTGTAATACTTTTGTTTGAAATCTATAATACTCCTGTTGGTTCTTGAGTATTCTAGTAGTCTTTGAGAATACTCCTGTTGGTTCTTGAGTATTCTCCTTTACTTACTGTCTTTCAAAAACCCTCGAGTACTTAGCTATGGTATCCACCTCTATGGATATTCGTAGCTAAACTCTTCATTCGGTTGAAGGGGTGTACTTGTATCATAAAATGTTTTAGGCTATACTCTTAGTGCCTCTTCTTTGTGTTCAAAACTTGTTCTATGTGCCATATATTAGGTCAGAACTTCCAAGGTTGAGTGGATGCTTGAAATGGAAAAACTCTTCCGTGGGGGTTCGTGAACATACTCGGGTAAGTGGATGCTTGAAATGGCAAAGCTTATATGAGGAGTTCGACCTCTCTAAAACACCATTTGGTTTGATCGGAAATGATTGATCAAATGGATGCACATAGGCTAGTATACCTTGAAATGGGGTGCTAGTCTAAATAGAACAAGTGCTCTACGACCTTGAAATGGGCTAGACAGTGTGGCAAATCGAGCGCTTGAAATGGCCTTGATACACGTTTGAATACTTAGCAGGATCACTAAAGGTCAATGATAAACATGCTATGATACAAGGCCCCCAAAACCGAATGCTTTCCTTAGATTAAAACACTACCTGCACTTACTTCCTTAGTATAAACTGCCCTTTCAACTGCTGACGTTCCGCAAGACTTGCCGATCACGCAACAACCGCTGTAAGTCTTCTTTTTACTTTCAGTATTTACTTTTATGTCATTTACTTTTCCGCACTAAAAACCAAAACCAACCAACCAATCACTTAGCTGTTAGTAGTAAAACCTCAATCAACCAAAAAACACGCTCCCCCGCTGTACGATCCCTCAAAGAACAACTTGTCCCCCTAATTCCCTTGGGTTCGACCCCTACTTACCACTTGCTACCCAGTAGTGAAGTCGCGAGTAGCGGACTTATAAATTTATTTGTACATTTGCTCTGACGACAAGCATCTGTCAGTCAACACAAGGAAAACTTGGATGCCCATGCTGTATGGAGGACACTAAGACATTTTTGTTGAAGAATGGAAGAAATGTTTTTTATTTTGGTTGTCATAGACGGTTTTTATCGCAGAATCATTCGTATCGGTGGAATTCGAGGAATTTCTGTAGAGATCGAACAGACTTCGACAGTCCAGTCCCATTTCGCTCAGGAGACGAAGTTTTTGAAAGAGTTCATAACTTAAAATATATATGGGAGCGAGGTACGAATGAGGTGTTGGAAGGCTTCGGGGTTTGGCACAATTGGACGAAGAAATCAATTTTCTGGGAACTTCCATACAGGGTGGACATCAAGCTTAGGCATAACCTTGACGTTATGCACATTGAGAAGAATTTTTTCGAAAATTTATTCAACACTATCATGGATGTCAAGGGGAAAACAAAGGATGACGGTGTAAAGTGCAGAAAAGATATCGGGTTATATTGTCGGAGACCAGAACTAGAACTAAAACTATTTGAGATCGTCTGGTGGCTAGCAAGGGTAAGTATCAGCTTACATGAGAACAACAAAAACTTGTACTTGTTTGGGTCAAGTCTTTGAATTTCCCTGATGGTTTTGCTTCTAACTTGGGGAATAAGGTTTATTTGAGTTCCCTAAAGCTGGTGGGGTACAAGTCACACGACGCACATGTATTTATCGAGCGTCTAATGCCTATTGCATTCAAGGTTTTTTTAACAAAACAGATATGGGAAGCTGTATCAGAGTTGTGCACATTTTTTCGAGACATTTGTGCATCCTCACTTGACATCGAGCTAATGGAACATTGGCAGAGGAACATTGCTGCGACACTGTGTAAGCTAGAGACAATATCCCCCTTCCTTTTTTGACTCAATGGAACACCTCCCAATTCATCTGGCTGATGAGGTACTGCTTGGCGGTCCAGCCCATTATCGTTGGATGTATCCATTTGAGCATTTCATTTACCGTCTTAAACAGTTGGGCCAAAAAGGTAATAGAGCTGAGGTGGAAGCAAGTTCATTAACGCTTATATGCAGCTGGAGACTTCATATTTGGGATTGGATTACCTAGATGCTGAGTTAACAACGAACTTTACCCGCTTAAAAAGAAATGAAGTTGCGACAGAAGATTGCGATGACCCTCAGATTTCTATTCTTAATTACCCAGGAGTCGCTGGGAGCATCTTAATTCGTAGGGTTCTGGATAGCAACGAATTTGCTAAAGCGACTCATTACATCTTCAGCAACACACCTGAGATTGAACAATATTTGGCATTATTTGAGAGCCGCTTAAGACAATCACATCCCCGGCTCAATGACCGCCAAGTATTGATGAGTCGAGTTTTCGACTCATTTATCGTCATTCTTCACTATAGTTTTGAATCGTTTCTGACGATATTTTGATGTCATTTGACCTCTATCTCTACATTTCAGGTAGAAAACAAGTTTCCCCCATGGTCAATGCCCAAATGTGAAGATTGGTTGAGTTTCGGCGCAAAAACAAGGAGTTTCGGGGCAATACCGAGCATATTGACCTTTGCAACTTGTTTTGGACGCCCAGGGCGCATACGGTGTCCGAATTGGTTGATTCAAAGCTTGTTGGAAAGCTAACTCAAAGGGCTACAACTCTCCAGTTGATGCCAAGACCAAATTCGGACGGGAGGACCACCAGTCGATCGACTGGGAGTCCAGTCGATCGACTGTTTAAACAACTCAGCAGCTCCTCAGACTGTGTTCTTCGTGACCTTTGCGACTTGTTTTGGACGCCCAGGGCGCATACGGTGTCCGATTTGGTTGATTCAAAGCTTGTTGGAAAGCTAACGCAAAGGGCTACAACTCTCTTGTTGACGCCAAGACCAATTTCGGACGAGAGGACCACCAGTCGATTGACTGAAAGTCCAGTCGACCGACTCGATTGAAACTCAGGAGCTCATCATATCTTGCACATCCCAGTCGACCGACTGGGAGTCAAGCAAAGCCCACTCGACCGACTGGATGAAAAACTCAGATTTCTGCACCCAGATTTCAGCCGAATCTATAAATAGAAAGAGGGCTTTTTGACCAAAGTGTGGAGGTTTTTGGGGAGAAGAAGATTAAGGAAAGAGGTCAACCAAGGTCATCAATCATCATCCAACCAAGGAGAAGTGAAGATCAAGGGAGTTCAAGGATTAATCATCCTATTTCTATCCCTCTTCTATTCTACTTGTTGTGTAAAAACCCTACTCACACCATGTTGTCTTACATGATGTGTGAGTAGTGGATCTTGTGTTTTGAGGGTCTTATGATCCTCCTTGGTACTCAATGATCATTGTATACACATTTGAATGGATTTATTGAAGTTGATTTCATTTTACTATGCTCTTCATGTTAGACATGTCTCTAAGTGTTTGATAAAATGCCTAAGTGACATGTTTGTGTTAGAACTTTGATCTAAGTATTGAAAGAGCTTAGTGAAGGTTTGGATGTAGTAAAATTGAACTTAACCAACGTTTATGAGAGTAAATGCATGGTGAGAGGTAAACTAGAACTTTATGCATGTAGCATTTATGGGAGTAAATGCTATATAGTGGATCAATACTCTTTAATTAGTGAGATCCTAGCTAAGATGGCTTGACTAGGATTAAACATGCATGGTTTGTTCAATTCTAGTCTAAGCTAGGTTTTAAACCTATCAACCTCTTAAATGATTAAACTCTTGTATACATGATCATTGGAATTTGCCAAGGAGGGGAGTAACCCCTCGAAACACCTCCTACTTATCTTTTATCCCTAATTACTCGCCACATAGGATTTAGATATATACACCCTTTTACACATTTTTGGTTTAGAATAGCCGAATGGAAACACAATCTTAAATAGTGCGTGTGCTTGGCTTGCTCCTTTGGGTTCGACCCGGTACCCTACCGGTCATTATAAATGTTTTGACTTACTACCGACCCTCTCTTCATTGATACTATTCTAGAGGTGAAAAAGAAATAGTTCGTCAAATGGCGCCGTTGCCGGGGTGCAACTAGTTAGCACATCCCTAGACTAGATTGTGTGGAAGTTCCGACTATTCTTGTGAATATTTTTCTTTTCCTTATACTTGTATATTCTTCTTATTCTCTCATATCCCTTACTAACTTAAGTTAATCTTGTTTTGCGAGGATGGATCACTATAACCAACAAGTCATGCACAATGGAGATTATTATGAAGAGGATCAACCAAATGCCCATTGTGAAGACTATTGGATGTACGACCACAACCAACAAGTCTTTTCTAATGAGGAGTACTATCAAGAGGAGGAGCACCTAAATTCTTATTGGCAAGAACATGGCTATCAAACAAGTTATTACACTCCGAATTGGGATGATAGCCAATGTTATGAAGTTGAAGACTCCTACCCTCCATACCCTCAACCTCCTCAACCTTCAAGTGAGCCCTCCAATATAGAATCCATGCTTGCTAGACTTCTAGCAAACCAAGAGAAGCAAGAGAGAGATCATTTGGAATGGAAAGCTCAAATGCAAGCAATAGAAATTGGGAACTTGAATAAGGAAGAAGAGGTTTCCGAAGACTCCTACCCTCAACCTCAACCCTCGAATGAGTCCTCCAATCTAGATTCCTTGCTTGCGACACTCCTTGAAAACCAAGAGAAGATGCATAGAGACTCGCAAGCCCAATTGATGGAGATGGATGCTCAATTTGATAGATTGGAGGCTCAACACCAAGTTTTGGAAAGCAAGTTGGCACAACAAGCAATGGACAATGAAAACTTGGATGAGGAAGAGGAGGTATTTGAAGAAGAAGTCCTAGAATCTAATGCCTCAAGGGAAGAACGGGATCAAGAAATGGAGGATGAATGGTGGAGAGCCGCCACCGAAGCTCATTACAACGAATGGGATCAAGCCATTCCATTGACGCTCTCCGATGAGGAATTCTTCAATGATGATGCCTCTCACATAGAGGAAACACCTTTTATTGATGAAGAAGAACTCCCTCCTCCCGCTACGAACGAGCTTGAACGTGAATCCCAATTCCTTGATGAGGACAAGATAGAGGAAGAGCATATAGAGATTGAAGGTCTTCAAGGGTATAGAGACTTCGTTGAGGTTTACATGGAAGAAATGAAAGAGCCACCTCGCATAGAAGAAGACAAAATTTTAGGAAGGGATATTGAGGATGGGGCACCCAAGGAATCGATTGAAAAATTAGAAGGAGGGATGCCCATCAATCTCGAGACAAGTTATGAAGACCCTTTCTTCACTACTTCGTCTCGAGACAAGTTTTGGAGCTTCTTGCCCTATTTCGAGAGATCATTTGGAAAAAGCTCCCATGACCCCTTATTTCTTAAGGGATCTTCATACTTGAAGGGGTCATGCTCCCGAAGGAAAGTCCATTGTAGGCTTGATGGGAAGAAATTCAAATGGGATTTGAAGGTGGATTGACACGACCAAACCCAAGGCCCCGCGAGAAGGGATCCTAGCAAAGGACTTCTCGACGAGTGATTCTATGGGGCGCTTTGCTACGTCTTTGCCAAGACGGGAAAAACTAGGCCCCCGCGGGAGGTAACCCGGTTTGTAAGTTGTTTCATTCTTGTTCTTTTGTATGTTCAAGTGTTTGGCATGATTTTGAGTAGCTAAGGCTCTAAAATATGGAATGTGAAATGTGTGATTAGTGGCTAAAATTTTAAGTTTGGAGTGAGGTCTACTCACTCCAATTCCACTTCACATTGCCAAGCCCTCCACTTTTCCCTTGATCTTTCTATGCTTAATGATGTTGCCCATAGTGCTCATATGCTTTATTGGTGTTTACTAGAGTGGAACTAATTTGTGATATCATACTATGACTCTAGTTTCACATTTGGGGCACTTAGGAAACCTTGTGCATGTTTTAGAGGGCGTGGATCAACTTCCTTGTTTGAATTCTATGAAAATTGTGCCATGATGTTATTATGTGACTTGTGATGCTATCTTGCTCATACATGAGTTTTACATAACCTTGTATGTCACTTGTTGCTTTTAACCTCTCATGTGTTCTTGTCATCAAGGAAGTTATTCGCATCATGCACATTCAAGCTTAGCACAATGTCATCTTTTCTATTGGTGGGGCACATCTACAAACGAGGGGAGTTCCTATGCGCCTTTATCTCATTTTCTTCATTGTTTGCGCTTAGGGACTAAGCTACCTTTTAAGTGTGGAGTGGGTAGTCGCATAGTTCACTCATATTATGCCATGCCTAGCATTGTAGAATGAGCACTTGCATTCATGTATTCTATCCCTAACATGAGAGTGTTTTCAACCACATAGGCTTGTGACTATCGGCTCTAAATCCCTATAAATCACATCTAGCTTATTATTCACATTTATTGGATCTTGAACTTAGAACCGACCTAGTCCTATGAATGTGCATTCTTGTGAATCAATATAATTGCTATCCCTTGTCTATCCAATTCTCTAAGTATTTTCGTTGAAATACCTTGGATCGAGTTTTATCAAGCACTTTTAAAATTTTCACGAAAAACTTAGACCTTTCGTTTGCTCCTTGGTGACTTGAGTTTTCTAATTTAGTGCCATGCTTATGATTGCTTCCCGCACATTCCATACACTTTTTGAACATATTGTCAAGTTTTAAGTGTGGAGTCAAAAGAGGGCGAAAAATAGGCCCCAACAAAAAAGTTTTTGTGGTCAAAGAGGGCAAAGCCCCGACTAAAAACTCTCTCAAAGTGCTAGAGAAGTTTCGCTTTAAAAATGATACAAATGCCGGGGGTTAGGAAGAAAAGTTCCCCCTCGAAAGCATTTGTAGGCCAAAGGCCATTTCAAAAAGAAAATAAGAAGCATTTAAAACTTGACTCTATGTTTTCCTCCATTCTTCATTTGTGCGGGATTCATCATTTGCATTGTGTGCTTGTTAGAATGACTTTTGGACGACCCATGTGCTTGCACGGGAGTTATCATTTGGTCTATGCTTGTTTATTAAGAACTCTAGTGTCGAACTCCTCTTCCCTTATAGATTATGGCTTAAGCGCCTAGAACTTGGGAATGAGTTCCATGTCGTGAGCCAATGGACTAGCCCTAGCTAGCATAGGTGAGCGGTTGACACTCTTTTGTGCAAAACTATTAACTTTGCTTCTATTGTATTGCCTTGAAAATGAGTAGACCTTTGGATGAGACATTTGATAGCTCTAGTATTGATGATCTTGAATGCACAACCTCATGGGTACTCAAATGGTTCAAAAGTTCTTTTGATGATATTGTGATGGTAGTCCTAGTTTGGGGTGAGGGATTGGTTTTGAGAAATCCTCGCCTTGGTTGAGCACTCTTGCATTCATTCTCATGGGATAGGTGCATATGGGATTTGTGAGTATTCCCTTTTCTGAAAACTCTCACGAGACTATAACTCGTCCACTAGGGTAGCCTAGGGGTTTAAAGGCTTAATGCATACGCTAAATGCATTCGTAACGCCTACGAAAAGGAGCTAGTTAGATTGTACATACTTGTCATTTATCTTTCAATAACATGATTAGGAATAATGATCGAGACCTTGTGAAATCTAGTGAGGCAAATAGACGAAAAACATAGCACCACTAGCATTTCGACATTTGCATGACCTTGACATATTCTCATACTTTGTTCGGGACGAACAAAACTTAAGTGTGGAGTGTTGATGAGTCGAGTTTTCGACTCATTTATCGTCATTCTTCACTATAGTTTTGAATCGTTTCTGACGATATTTTGATGTCATTTGACCTCTATCTCTACATTTCAGGTAGAAAACAAGTTTCCCCCATGGTCAATGCCCAAATGTGAAGATTGGTTGAGTTTCGGCGCAAAAACAAGGAGTTTCGGGGCAATACCGAGCATATTGACCTTTGCAACTTGTTTTGGACGCCCAGGGCGCATACGGTGTCCGAATTGGTTGATTCAAAGCTTGTTGGAAAGCTAACTCAAAGGGCTACAACTCTCCAGTTGATTCCAAGACCAAATTCGGACGGGAGGACCACCAGTCGATCGACTGGGAGTCCAGTCGATCGACTGTTTAAACAACTCAGCAGCTCCTCAGACTGTGTTCTTCGTGACCTTTGCGACTTGTTTTGGACGCCCAGGGCGCATACGTTGTCCGATTTGGTTGATTCAAAGCTTGTTGGAAAGCTAACGCAAAGGGCTACAACTCTCTTGTTGACGCCAAGACCAAATTCGGACGAGAGGACCACCAGTCGATCGACTGAAAGTCCAGTCGACCGACTCGATTGAAACTCAGGAGCTCATCATATCTTGCACATCCCAGTCGACCGACTGGGAGTCAAGCAAAGCCCAGTCGACCGACTGGATGAAAAACTCAGATTTCTGCACCCAGATTTCAGCCGAATCTATAAATAGAAAGAGGGCTTTTTGACCAAAGTGTGGAGGTTTTTGGGGAGAAGAAGATTAAGAAAAGAGGTCAACCAAGGTCATCAATCATCATCCAACCAAGGAGAAGTGAAGATCAAGGGAGTTCAAGGATTAATCATCCTATTTCTATCCCTCTTCTATTCTACTTGTTGTGTAAAAACCCTACTCACACCATGTTGTCTTACATGATGTGTGAGTAGTGGATCTTGTGTTTTGAGGGTCTTATGATCCTCCTTGGTACTCAATGATCATTGTATACACATTTGAATGGATTTATTGAAGTTGATTTCATTTTACTATGCTCTTCATGTTAGACATGTCTCTAAGTGTTTGATAAAATGCCTAAGTGACATGTTTGTGTTAGAACTTTGATCTAAGTATTGAAAGAGCTTAGTGAAGGTTTGGATGTAGTAAAATTGAACTTAACCAACGTTTATGAGAGTAAATGCATGGTGAGAGGTAAACTAGAACTTTATGCATGTAGCATTTATGGGAGTAAATGCTATATAGTGGATCAATACTCTTTAATTAGTGAGATCCTAGCTAAGATGGCTTGACTAGGATTAAACATGCATGGTTTGTTCAATTCTAGTCTAAGCTAGGTTTTAAACCTATCAACCTCTTAAATGATTAAACTCTTGTATACATGATCATTGGAATTTGCCAAGGAGGGGAGTAACCCCTCGAAACACCTCCTACTTATCTTTTATCCCTAATTACTCGCCACATAGGATTTAGATATATACACCCTTTTACACATTTTTGGTTTAGAATAGCCGAATGGAAACACAATCTTAAATAGTGCGTGTGCTTGGCTTGCTCCTTTGGGTTCGACCCGGTACCCTACCGGTCATTATAAATGTTTTGACTTACTACCGACCCTCTCTTCATTGATACTATTCTAGAGGTGAAAAAGAAATAGTTCGTCAAGTATACGACAAAATATTAAAGGAATTCCCTGAGTGGCTTCATTCGCGTGTTGGTGTTATTGATTTTCTGCACATATATTTCCTTATATCCACTGACACTATATATGCATTAACTCGTCCATATTTTGTCCAGGTTTGGGAGATTGGAGAAACCGTATCACTACCACAATGGGTTCACCACTTGTCCTCTGGATTTCACTCTGACGTAACATGTTCGGCAACATACAAAGTTAATACTACAAATTTAACATCGAGAGCCACGGCAAAGGGAGGAATACGGTGAACAGTCATGTTTACGTGAAAGGGACAGAGGGAATACACTACTACGGGGTGATTGAAGAAATAGTTCACATGCGATGTAGGACCCATCATAGGCTAAGGGTTGTCTTGTTCAAGTGTCGTTGGTACGATCCTCAATTTGTTAAGTCATACCCGGCTAATGGCATTGTCATCGTCAACACTCATAGATCGTACATGCATTATGACCCATACATTCTTGCTCAGCAAGCGGTTCAAGTATACTATGTTACGTTTTCGGGATTAGCAGGACAGAATGATCAGGGCTGGGTTGCAGTTTGTCCAGTAAAATCAACAAACGCAATAGACATGGAAGTTGCAACTGTTCCATTCCAGGATGATGGTCAATTACGAGCTGAGATGCCTGTAATTAACGACGTTGGTTCATATGGGAACCTCGCTGATGATGAAGTTTACGAGTACACCGAAGAAGACGTAAACGAAGATAACGTAACTGATGATATTGCAGATATCCTATATGATTCCGACGAATCCTCGTGAACTCATAAATTTCTATTTTTTCTGAAGGCATTGTAATGTGATTACACTATCCTTTTGTTATGTAATCAAAATGTCAGTTTGAAAATAAAAGTGTCCAATACAGGGAAAACATATGGACATCATTAATAATATGTGACACTGAAGTAAGGTAATAAGATAAAATAAATGTTGATTCAGTTTGAAAATATAATAATATGTGACACTGAAGTAAGGTAATAAGATAAAATAAATGTTGATTCAGTTTGAAATTAAATATTTGAAGTGTAAATAAAAAGTAAGGAAAAGGCGCCTAGAAGCGAAAATGAAATAAAAGGCAGCTACTCACAAATTTTGGATGATGCTACTGACAAACAAGACAGCGCTTCCCACTAAAGCGATGTTGTATATATGTATTTAAGAGCGCTCCTCATAAAAACGCCATTGTATGTTACATATACGTCAACGCTTTTCTTTGGAGCGCTGTCGTATATTTAAAAAAAGACAGCGCTTAGTTTAAAAGCGCCATCTTAAGTGCTATATATGACAGCGCCATCAGAATCTCAGATCTACTACTTGACAACATCGTCTTTCTTCGTAACTCAGCTCTCGGCGAATAAGGTCGACCGTAATCTCCCGTGCCATTCTTTTACTTCGTATCTCAGAACACGCCATTTTCTTAACCCAGGTAAGGTCAATCCGAAATCGTCTTTTTTCATTGTGATTTGTCGGTAACACAATGTCTTATGTTCTTTACACCAAAATATATGTTTTTTGATTCCCCGCCTGTTTTATTTCGGTAGAGTTAATGTCAATATTATCCAGTGAACATGGCTGTGGGTTGTTCGTCATAGTTGATTTCATTTACAGTTATTCGTCATAGTGGATGTAATGTGTGAACATGGATGTGGGTTGTTGTACAGGTTACATATATATGGCACCACTAAAGCGTACTGGAGGTGGCAAAAGGAATATCGGCACTGGTAGAGGTCCGCCTGGTTTATACATGCGCCAACCGAGAACAATGAACCAGGAAAGACAACATCAAACACCATCAACCGGCGACGGTCGTCAATGCCCGGAAGTGTACAGACCTACTATGCATGTACCGGCGGATCCAATACCTGTTCAAAGGGACGAGGAGAGAGCATCCCCACATAATAATGAATACGAGTTGGACGAACTTATGCATTTCAATGAAGAGGCATTTCAAGCGGATGGACAGGGCAACGACCAGTGTCATGAGGGAGCCCAAGATAGTTTGGGGAATGATGACGATGGAGATGGCACACCGCAACGGCATTTAATATAGGAGTGACATCGGGCAGTGAAGGACTAGAGGAGATGACACGGATAGGTTTGATGTCACAGGATGGTCGACCGTGGATTGTTCCAGCGGGTGATGACAAGTAAGGAAATTTTTTGCATATACAAATTAACATTGCATTACTAATAATATTGTACATTACCCACGTGAAATTTTTTCAGCTTTGACCCACCATCAGCTGTTAAAAAAATTGGGTTGCAATGTATCGCCCCTAGTTTTAAGGTTGGTTGGACGACAATTGGCACGTGTGATCCAGATGCGCCGTTGAAATGGTTTCGACATTTTAAGGTAAATGGTATTAAATTTGTATGACAATGTCTATTTTTATTCCGATATTGAGTCATTTTGTAGTTGGACACATAGTAAGATAATATTACAAATTTCGTAACGCACATATGCAAAGCTTGTACCGGTGGGATCCAATGCACAACGATCAAATTGAGGCCAACTTCAGAAAGAAGGTGGGGAAGATACTCCAAGATGCTTGGAAAGGCATGCGAAAGGGGACGACTAAAGGACCGAAGTGGTTGACAAATGATCACCGGCTTGCAGCAAAAGCGCGCTTCGACACGGACCCAGTATTCAAGGCCCACAGCAAAAAAGCAAATCTATTTGGCCAGGCATGCTAGAAACGGGCCGTTGTTGCACGCCTTTGGGTCGAGACCAGCACATTTTCACCATGCGAATCTGGTAATACAAATATTGAAAGCACTTTAATTTACATTATCAAATACACTATCAACATTTGTTATATGTTCAGGGAAAGAGTAATCAACGACAAGTGTTGCCCACTGATATGTTTGATCGGAAATTCAAACGGAAGGATGGGACATATTTGATCCCGACGCGAAAACGAAAAGGGTATGTGATGACCTAATTTTATGTCTCCGCATCACTACTTTGACTTTGACTATGAATATAATGTCAATCAAAATGTAATGTGTGAATTCATGTTTCTGTTTGGGATTGAATATCTTAAATATTTGATTTATTTCGTAACAAAACATTTTTATCTTTCGGGGAAAATGTACAGAAAGAGCTCGAGGATGCTGAAGCTGTGGTCTTAGGGAAACATGACAAAGGGAAAAGGGTACCAGAGGAGGAGCTAGTGATCAAGGCCGCTGCAACTGTCATGGGTGTTAACCCCAGGTCTGGGATACCGTATTTTTACGGGCCATTGGCGACATTAATAACGGACAAGTTCTCCTCAACCGGCAGCCAGTCAAGCGCGAGCTCACACGTATCAAGGTCCCAACAATCGGAAGAGTAGATATCTCAGGAGATGAGGCCGCGATTGGAGCGCATGGACGAGCTTTATAGCTCTCAGTCCCGACAGGAGGATGAGATCAGAGATATGAAGGGAAACATATAGAGCGATTGATGCAAATGATGCAAATGCAATCTGACATGCTTAGGATGTTAACTCCTACAATCCTCCGCCTCCAAGTCAAAGTCCGCACGTAAACAACCGCAGTCAGCCTACTCAGAGATCAAATGAAGAGAATCGGGGACGTCGTTAGGGCTAGAGGGGAAATTTAGCACTAGACGTGCTAAATTACTAATCAATTTCGAAAAATATTGTGTTTGTTTTTCGAATAGTAATTTTTAAAATGAAATTAAATTGTTTTTCAAAATGAAATTAATATAATGTTCAATTAAATTCAAAATGTTGTATCAAAAAAATTTTGAAAATTGTATCTGGTGACGGAATTGTGTAGGAATTACACCGGAATATTGATGGGCATTATTGACAGCGCTCATCTAAAAAACGCCATTTTATGTTACATATAAGGGAGCGCTTCCAGATAAGCGCTGTCGTATATTTACCAAAAGACAGCACTTACCCAGAAAATGCCATCTTATTGCTGGCGGAATTTTGCCGGCATATTGATGGAAATTAGGCTGACGGATTTTTGCCTGATAATTGATGGAAATTTTATATGACGGAATTGTGCGGGAATAGTGATGGAATTAATTTGTGACTAAATGTTATTGGAATAACGACGCATATTTATCGGTGACGAAATTCTGCTGGAATAATGATGGAATTAATTGGTGACTGAATGTTATAGGAAAAATGACGCATTTTATTTATGACGGAAATGTGTGGGAAAAATGTTGGAAATATTTCGCGGAGGAATTTTGCATGAACAAAGACGGAAATTTACCGGAATAATGATGGAATTAGCTATGACGGAAACTTATGGGAATAATGAGGGAAAATAATTGGTGACGGAATACAGAGGGAATTATGATGGAAATAATGCATGTCGGACTTTTGTGGGTAAATAGACGGAAATTTACATCGGAAAATTGACGAACGTGTGACGGAGTTTTGAGTAACGGAATGTAGACGGAATGTATACGGAAATTTGATGGAAAATGATGACGGAATTTTGCTGGAATCAAGTTTCCGCCGGGAAAAATGCGTTAGCGTGGTTGTTGACAGAATTTTGCGGGAATTTATGTGTTTACCGGCAAAATTCCGTCACTTTTTAAATGATTGAATTTTTCCAAAAATTTTTAGTGTCTGTTATGAGAATCACTAGATCAAGCCTACCTTTTGGTTCGGGAACCAAATCCAAATTCACAGTCACAAGACAATGCAATTGAAAACGGAGTTTGGCTCCACATGCCACTCAATCAATAACTAATTAAGAACAACCGTGGTCGATTTTTTAACAAAACAAAATCGTTCAAGTTTAATTTCGACATCCTTGTTGCGAGATTGAGCGTACTTGGATGTTGAGAAACAGCATAGACCTCCAGACGTCGAAAATCGATGCGTCGGAGATGATGAGGAGAACTCGATTGAACACCAATATCCTCGTGTCGCCGCCGCCATACACCCAACCAACTCACTCTGTGACAAAACCAACCGATTTTCCACCTTCCCCGCGTAAACGCCCATATCTAACTAATTTGAAGAAAGTCCGCTCAGACGTTCTCCTTGAGCACGTCCTCGCGGACGTTCGGCACAAAAATCTTCCCTCGGACGTTCGCCTTTAACCGTTGCACAATTTTGTTTCCTCGGACGTCCTGAAATCCCTCTCGAACGTTCTGCAATCTCAACCGGTGCATATGCCCTAACTAGGTCACTCTCAATATATATGAGGACCTTGTGAAACACATTTTGGCCCCATTGGCAAAGTGGTTCTTAATGGGAGACTTGCACTGCTCCATGCCCCTCTGAAACCAATTGGAAATTATCTCCTTGACGTCAACTCGTCTTTTGGTAATTTTAGGGTTTACGAACATGGTAAACATGCCTAAATCTATTACGACAATGAACCCTAATGAAATGAGTCAAATCGGGATGAAATCGAGCGAAGCCGGGACTCCATGTCAGTGTGTTTTGCGCCCAAGGAAGACATTAGGTGTTTGGGCGCGGATGGTAAAGTCTACCAGGACGCGATGCAAAAATGAGAGTATAGATATTAACCATCTTTATTGAACTCTCTAATCTTTTTCAATCATATGTTGAATGCAGTACTATAAACTACTATGGCTGCTAGTTGATCTCATATCAACTATAAGACGTGCAAGACCAATTGCCACTGGTAGTGTGTCCTAATTGCCAGCAAGAAATTCAAAGCCGCCTTACAATTTTAACTGAGTCTGATCTCTAGACTTTGTGAAATCAGTTTCAGGCATTGCCAAATAATTGGTCCTTGCTAGACACTTTCACTCCCCTTTACATTTCATTGCCTCTGAGTTTAGTCGATATCGCCTACAATCAAGAATAACAGGCTTCAATTCAATTCCTCAATGATTAAAAACTATGCAGAAAATGAGATTGATCGAAGGTATTTTTCTAAATTATTTCTTCTAAAAATACAGACACCCAATAACGCATCAGAGATGGAGTTTGAATCTGCTGGTACGTGAGAGATGCACAACACCATTAATTACCAACCACCAGGCGACACCCTGATCGATTATTAAAGCTGTAACTAATTAAGTGTGCCTACGTACATTTCGTGTCAATTCGTTGATCTCACTAGTTTGACATGCATGATCCAAATTATACACCAGCATTTACTGCCTAAAAAGGTATATTCTCAGCCGATTGGACTATAAATGGGCACAAATATGACATAGTTGGTCTAAAATGATTTATAATTCAACGTCGAAAAATTATTCATACAACAGGATTTAATCTCATCCGTCCAAATGACCCAAATCAATAGCTGTCATTAGTTTATATTTTTCACAAAAATACGATGGTCGGACCGAATCCTTTTTCTGGGCCCAAAATAATTTAATTAAAACATAAATATAAGATAATTTAGAGTATAAGGTTAATGGGAAGCGCTCATTTGAGACATGGTTGGTAGAATGAGGCAGTGAGGCACATTGTGAGCCACTCATTGTGTTGATGTGGCAGAGAATAGTGTGTTGCTGTTTGCTTTTTACTTTTTGGTAGTTGGACATGTGGCGCGCCCACAAAGCACCGGAGTTAGATGTGTGGCTCAAATCGTGTCCCACTACCTCATTTGAGCTCTCCTCTAAGGTTAATAATAACAAATTGGCGTCCACCCATGTGGACTTCATTCCACCAATTATTATTCCATATTATGCAAAACGACATTCTTGCGGGAGCCTTCAGCAGGTTCATTGCCCCTTCAACTTGGCACTACCCTCCGGACCAATTCTCCTGATTTGGTCGTCATAATGAGATGTTAATATTATAAGTGTTCAATTAATTGACTTTCTAGGTCAAGAGAGATCAGCGCTAATCATACATTTAAAATTTGGTCGTCATAATGAGATGTTAATATTATAAGTGTTCAATTCATTGACTTTTTAGGTCAAGACAGATCAGCGCTAATCATACATTTAAAATTTTAAATTAACCAATTATGTATGAGTCATGTAATTAATTATTGGTCCATGTAGTATACTATATAATCTAGTTGCCCATAATCATATATTGTGCCGTGTACGATTTTGTTTAGTACCATCATTTCATTGTTTTTGTGAAACATCCAATTTTGGTTGAAGACAAAATCCATAATTATATAGATCCATTTCTGATGCATTAATAAAAAAAGTCATATAATAACCTTTTGGTTCATAAATATTCAAAATTTTGGGTGATGGTTCATGCACTGATAAACAGTGCTTATCATTTTATCCTCATTACGAAAATTTACCCTCATTTTAACCTTATCATTATGCAGCTTGTATTGATAATCGCTGCATAATATAAAGCTTATACATCCGTTTGGTAAATAAACGCTGCATATAATAAAACTTTTTCCGAAATGCTGCTCGATCATAATGGTACTTTCTGTAGTAGTGTGGGTATGCATGGTAAATTCAAAGGTTTGCATGGTGTAAAAGATGTTCATTTAATAAATATAAAGTTCAAAGTTCGTATATATAGCACACACAAAAAGTTTATATGGTACCCTTTTAGATTAGTATTGTATAAATAAGCGATTCAATTGTGTCAATTGTTTCATTCATGGCTGCGTTTCTGTGTGTGAAAATTGAGCAACTGATAAACCTGCAGGGGCGGATCTATAGGTAATGGAGTGGGAGCAGTTGCCCCCGGTGATTTTACCAAAATAGTCTTAGTTTTAGTGTATTTTTCGAACATGCCCCCACTGATATTTTCAATTTGCCCCCGTTATATTTTTAATTGCAAATATAAAGCATTTAACATTGGAATTCAATAGCGACCCAAGGACTAAAGAGTCCAAGATAAGTCTAGCCCAAAGAATCCCAACTTGTGTTAAAATGGATAGGCTTCCTTCCCCTTTTATAATCATTTGTGAACTAAAGACATGTATAGGAAGCAATGTGGGATAATATGACTTCACTTACTTTTTAACTTCTTTCTTCCTTTTTTGTAATATTTGCTTTTGTCCCACATTGGATGTTCATTACAAAACTAATATGATGAATGAGTATATATAGAGGAACACTCCCACTTCAAAATCCAATCTACTCAATCCAATGAATTTTTCTAGGATTATATAAGCCAAAGCCTACTATATTCTAGTAATTCATATTGAATAATTGAGTAGTATATTGAATATTTAATCGAGTTGTTCACGAGTACATACGAGTCGAGTATTATCTTGCTCGTACTCGACTCGTTTAATAAACGAGTTTGAAATTTATGCTCGTGCTCGACTCGTTTAGTTTCGAGTCGAGCTTTGACCGAGTTTATTTACGAGTATCTCACGAGTGTATCGTCTCGTTTGCAGCCCTATTGATTGTGTTGAATAGAGCTTCCGATTAGGCGTGAGTTTATAGATTAAAATTCTCGTGTCAATTGTTTACATTTGCGCATGACTGAAGAACTGAATTGCTTAAGTTGTATTGGTTAAAATCAAAAAGCAAAAGTGAACTGAGTAAAAACAAGAATTGATTAGCGTATTTAAAGATTAGCCGTTCTAAGCGTATTTAAAGATTAGTCTTTAACCGTTCTCTCCAGCTCACAACAGCAAAAAAAATCGCTGTACAATGTTGCCCCCGGTCCCAATAAATCCTGGATCCGCCCCTGTAAACCTGACTGGGTAAAAGTAAAAATGAGTTCACGCTGACTATATCTTACCATTAAAATGATTAGTTTACCGCATATTTTTAATCTATACCCGATTTCTGGCGTCCATTGATGCGACTTTATTTGGATGTGATTTCGTGTTTGGAATTCTATGAATAATTAATTGTGATGAAAACTGGCAGGCTTCACCCAGCAGCATCTCATCTTCCTCGGCCCCACATAGAATTAAATTATGTTTTCTAAAATCATTGTTCCGAATATAAAAACGATCCAAATTAATAAAGGTCGCTGTACGTAAGGTCCATAGTGAATTTACTACGGCTAAGAACATCCCCGTCATAAAGGCTTGACATTTCGTCCTGGGTCGAAATAAGTCTTAGGACGATCTCGAAGGGTTTAGGGTCGAACTACGGCTTCGATTATTCGGTCCGGCGAGTTCGATTTAAAATCGTATATTTATTGATTTAAGGACGTTCTTGATATAAAAAGAATGTATTTTTCACATCCATTAAATCGCATACGTCCAAACTAGTAGTATTTGCGTTTAAAGAATTATTTGTCGATTAATTAGTCATTCATTTAGGACCGAAATTAGCCCGACTCCGACCCTAGCCCGAAAAATCCCATGAAACGAAGGACCGATAACGATTTTAGGATTGATGAATTTTCTCAAAGCTCGGCCCGACCCGGCCTAATGTGTAAAGGGCTAAGGCTAACCAAAAGCCACACTCAACCCGACCCCTACCACCATGACTTTTTAAGTCATAAGAAAAGGTCATGAGAGATGTTCAAAAATATATGGATCTCTACCATGATTAAACCAATCATAGAAAAGTTCATGAGATGATCAACTTGAAAAAAATATCATCCCATGACTAAAAATTAGATTTGGTCATGAGTCGTGAACCAATTGCAACGCGAAACGTGTGCTGTGTAAGAAACTTTTCAGTTTATATTTTGATCTTTCAAAGAATATATCTTCTAAAATTACAAAGTTAAAAAAATCAAAATAATTACCAATATTCATAATTTTTTAAGATCTATAAAACGAGATACACTTTGATATATTTTTATTAATCTTAATATTTATGAACTACAATTTATGTAGTGATGAGAGAGAAAATGGATGAGAGAGTGAGATGATATGTTTTTTAGGGAAAAGTACAGTTTGGGGACCTGAACTATCACTATTTTCCAATTTGTGGGCTGAACTATAAAAACTTCCAAACAAAGGGTGAACTATTAAACAATTTTCCAAACAAGGGACAACGTCTAACGCCGTTAGGGTTTTCACTAACGACGTTGGACGGCTTTAACTTCGTTCCGTTAGTTAATAAAAAAATTTAAAATTGTCAAACTTTTTTAAAAATGTTAAAATTTTGTAAAAAATTAAATGAATTTATAAAAATTATATAAAAAATAATTTTTAATAAAAAATAATATAATTTTTTTGAAAAATTAAACACAAAATGTAAAATATTTTAAATTTTTTGTTACAAAGTTCCTCTACAAATAATTCAAGAAAATGTTAATTATTATTCCTATCTAGTTTGAATGGTAATCAGAGGATGAAATCATATTGGTAGTTTTTTTGTGTGGACATAAGTATGGAATTAGTAGTCTTCTGATTGAGTTTAGGTATGAAATATTGATCTTTGTTTACATGATCCTCTTTTTTTTTATACATGATCCACTTGTAATCAAATAGTTTGAAACTTAAATTAAATTAAATCAACAATTTGATCTTAGCTAACAATAAATTTTAACCGTTTTTTTCATTCAAATCAACATTACAACAAAACAGACCCAAGAAGGGAACAAACAAATAAAAAAGGAAAGACAAGTAAACAACTACAACGCATTCGATAGATAGACCTCTAGGCACCGCTGTTGTGTCTGTCCATTTCCACTTGTCACTGCGAGCCTTCTTCGCCAACCAGTCCACTGCTGCATTTGATTTTGTAGTTTTGATCTTGAATAGCTGTTATATTTAATTGAGCTTGTGGAAGTTGGAATCTGTGGATCAGGGGAATTCTGTTTGTTTTGGTGCAGGGGAAAAACAAATGAGGGAATTTCTGTTATGTCTGTTACATGAGTTTGTTTGCCAAATGGAACGACACCGTTTCACTTACAGCTGTGCGTTTTGGTTTAAGTGTCATATCCGACTTTTTCGGAACGCATCGTTCGATTATGTGGCTGGCTTGCTTCGACGTCGTTTCGTCCAACAGATATAAATCAGAAGATCCGCGCCTGGGTTGGACCACTCGAATTTTCTGCAAAACACAATTAGGGTTCTTGAAGAAATCAGATTTGGGGTTTTTTTTGCGTCGAGTAGAAATTGATCGTTCGATCGGTTGTAATAGCTTCGCATTAGTCTACTGATTGTATTCTGTACATTGATTGATTCCATAAGCTCAATAAAACGTCCTCACTTGGTGCTGGAGTAGGGGAAGGAGTCCCCGAACCAGGGCAAATCTTTTTGTCGTTGCTCCGTAGTTGTTAGTTCGTTTTAGATTCATCATTACGCTTGTCGATCCGCATCCGCATCTCTACAATGGGTATCAAGAGCTTTGAAGATCGGAGTGATGGGTCCTATGAAGATAGAGCTGAACCGGTTTGATGGCCATGGCGACTTCGGCTTATGGCGTAAGCGTATGAGGGCAATCCTAATTCAGATGAAGGTCGTGAAGGCCCTGGACGGCGAGAAGGACTTCCCTGCGACGATGACCCAAGACGAGAAGGAGGAAGCCCAAGAATTAGCCTATAGCACCATTATTCTTCATCTCAGTAATAAAGTCCTGCGAGAGGTGTCCAAGGAGAAGGCTGCAGCTAAGGTGTGGTTGAAGCTTGAATCCCTATACATGACGAAGACACTGACCAGCAAAATCTACTTGAAAGGTAAACTTTTTGGGTTCAAGATCAGTGAAGATAAAGACCTTGATGAACAACTAGATGAGTTTTCAAAAATCATTCTGGATTTGGAGAATATAGAAGTAAAAGTGGATGATGAGGATCAAGCCATCATGCTGCTAAATGCTCTACCTAGTTCTTATAGTTCATTTGTTGAGACAATGAAATATGCAAGGGAATCCTTGACTTTTGAAGAGGTTCTCACTGCCCTTAAGTCAAAACAAATGGATGCTGGTTCATCAAAGGGTGTTGCAGAGGGGTTATCAGTTCAAAGGAAATTTGACAAGAAGAACTACAACAAGAAGGGATCAAAAGGCAACTTCAAGCAAAAATCTCAGCAAGGTGGACATCAGTCTCCTAACTCAAAGAAGCTGAAATGCTTTTTCTGTCATAAAGAGGGTCATTTTAGAAGGGATTGTCCTGAAAGAAAAAAAGCAAGATGGGGGTAAAGGAGGTGATAAGGCTGAGGCAGCAGTGGTGGAAGAGACAGAAGAGGGCTATGAAAGTGCTGATGTTCTTGTAGCCACAAATGCTGCAGATGGGAGTCACTGGATCCTTGACAGTGGCTGCTCTATCACATGACTCCCAACAAGGCTTGGATGCATGACTTCAAGGAGTTGGATGGAGGCATGGTGCTGCTGGGTAATGACAAAGCATGCAGGATGCAAGGAGCTGGATCTGTAAAGCTCAAAACTATTGATGGCCAAGAAGCAGTCCTCCATGATGTCCGGTATGTTCCTGATCTTAAAAGGAACTTAATCTCCTTAGGCACTTTAGATAAGCTTGGATATGTGTTTAAAGCTGAAAAGGGCATTATAAAAATAACCATGGGATCCTTAGTAGTATTGAAAGGTAAGAGGTCAAATGGTGTATATGTCTTGCTTGGAAATACTGTGACAGGGTCAGTCTCAAATGCAACTGAACAAATGCATGATAAAATGAATCTATGGCACTTAAGGTTAGGACATGTTAGTGAACTTGGCCTTAAGAAATTGCATGAACATGGTTGTCTTGGAAATGATTGTCTTGGTAAACTGAAGTTTTGTGAAAACTGCATACTTGGTAAATCTAACAGAGTTAGCTTTATCAAAGGCATACATAGAACAACTGATAAACTTGAATATATACATTCAGACCTTTGGGGTCCTTCTAGAGTTCCTTCACATGCTGGTAGAAGGTATTTTGTGACTTTTATTGATGATTTTACTAGAAGGGTATGGATATATATATTAAAGTTGAAAAGTGATGTTCTAACTGTGTTTAAAGAGTGGACAGCTTTAGTTGAGAACCAGACAGGTAAAAAGATCAAGAGGATGAGAACAGATAATGGGCTTGAGTACTTATCAACTGAGTTTATAAATGTCTGTAAGGAAGCTGGGATTTCTAAGCACCCCTCGGCAAAATGGACTTGCTGAGAGGTACAACAGAACAATTCTGGAGAGGGTGAGATGTATGCTTATTCAGGCTGGGTTACCCAAGGTATTCTGGGCTGAGGCAGCTACAACAGCATGTTATTTGATCAACAGATGCCCATCCTCTGCCATAGAGTTCAAAACACCAATGCAGATGTGGAGTGATCATCCAAAAGATTACAACAGACTCAAGGTTTTTGGATGTGCAGCTTATGCTCACATCAGACATGATAAGTTGGATTCAAGGGCCTTAAAGTGTTTATTTCTGGGATATCCTGATGAAGTAAAAGGCTACAAACTGTGGTGCCTAGAAAACATTTGGAAGAAATCAATTATTAGCAGGGATGTAGTGTTCAATGAGGCCATTTTCCCCTACAAAGACAAGAGTGAAAATTCTGATCAGTTAAACAAGAAATCTGATGAAAGTGATAAAGTCCACACTGAGGTGGAGCCATCCAGTAAAGGTGAAGAGGCAATGACTGAGCAACAACAAGTTGAGAATGCCATAAATTCTGATAGCAGTGATGAAACACAAGAAGAGGAACATGCTGGTAATCAAGAAGACCTCAGCAATTATATGCTTACAAGGGATAGACTAAGGAAGACCATCAGGCATGTTGCAAGGTTTGGGATAGACAACATGGTTGCCTTTGCTTTTAATACTGCAGCAGAAATTACAGATGAGGAACCAGTTTCATACCAGGATGCTGTTCATTCTGCAGATAAAGATTTGTGGATTAATGCTATGAATGAGGAGATGGACTCTCTAATGAAGAATAACACTTGGGAACTTGTGGATAGACAAAAGGGGCAGAGGCTAGTTGGAAGCAAGTGGATATTCAAGAGAAAGGAGGGAATACCTGGTGTGGAGAAACCAAGGCTTAAAGCCAGACTTGTGGCCAAGGGGTTCACACAGAAAGAAGGAATAGACTTTACAGAAATATTCAGTCCAGTAGTCAAGCATAGGTCTATCAGAGTTATATTGTCAATTGTTGCAAAGTATGGCGTATATCTGGAACAGTTAGATGTGAAGACTGCATTTCTTCATGGGAAACTGGATGAGACTATATATATGAGGCAGCCAGAGGATTTGTGATTGGGAATAAAGAAGAGAAAGTCTGTTTGCTCAAGAAATCTTTATATGGCCTGAAACAGTCTCCAAGACAGTGGTACAGAAGGTTTGATGAATTTATGATCAAACAAGGGTATCTGAGATCAGCTTATGACTGGTGCATATATGTGAGCAAAGAGGAAAGTCAGAATGAAAGGGTTTATTTACTCTTATATGTTGATGATATGTTGCTAGCAAGCAGAAACTTCAATCAGATAAAGAGGTTGAAGGAGCAGCTCAATTCAAGTTTTGAAATGAAGGATCTTGGACCTGCAAAGAAAATACTTGGTATGCAAATATTGAGGAATATGGAGCAGGGCACATTGTTCCTAAACCAGCAGGGTTATATTGAGAAGGTTCTTACAAAATTTGGAATGGGACATGCAAAGTCAGTTTTGACACCTATTGCTCAGCATTTTAGACTTCATAAGGACAACAGTCCTCAGTCAGAGAAGGATATCAGTTACATGCAGGAAGTTCCATACTCTAGTGCAGTTGGGTCTCTAATGTATGCAATGGTGTGTACTAGACCAGACCTAGCTCACTCAGTCAGTTTGGTAAGTAGGTTCATGGCAAACCCAGGTAAGGATCATTGGGCTGCTGTAAAATGGATCCTAAGGTACCTAAAGGGAAGCACTGGAATTGGTTTAAAATATGGTGGATGACGTGTAATATTTTTCTTATAGTCAAAAGAATTTATAATTTGACCGGTAAGACCGGTATCGAACCCAAGGGAGCAATTGGATTATATGCTAGGAGAATCAAGTTTTCAACTCAGCTATTCCTTCAATATTCAGTGGTGTGGTGATTATCAATCAAGAAACAAGTAATGAAATGATTTCAAGGGGTTTCAATTCAATTAAAGAGAGTTTCGAGGGGTTATGCTCCTCCTTAGCATTTCCCATGATCATGCATACAAGAATTAAACACATTCAAAGTGTTAGATAGTGTTGAACCTAGCTTAGACTAAGGTAGATCACATCCTAATCTAATATATTCTTAATCAAGCTCTCTTATAGCTCGAACCTCACTCTCTCGAGGATATCGGTTCATTCCATGGCATTTATTAGCATTGGAATCTCTCCCAAGCAATAAATACCATGAACTCGAGTCCTAGTTCACTTCAAATCCGTAAATATGATCACATTTACTACATCTAAACCATCCCTAAGGTCGCTAGATTCTTAGGTCAAGTTTTGGGATAAACAAGTCACTTTGGCATTTCATCAAACACCTAGTGGCATGCAATAATGAAGATCATAGCAAATGTGAATTTAACACCATAGATTAATCATCTAACATGTGTATACATGATCAAGAGTACTAAGGAGGGTAACAACACCCTCAAAACACAAGGGGACTACTCACACATCATGTAAGACAACATGATGTGTGTATGGTTTTTACACAATCAAATGAGAAGAGAAGAGGAATAAAAATAGGATGGTTAATCCTAGATGTCTCCCTTTGATCTTAAATCCTCCTTGGTTGGATGGTGATGGATGACCTTGATTTGATCTCTTTCTTTGGTATTTTCCCCCCAAGATGCCCAGTCCCTAGGTCAAACTTGCCTCTTTCTATTTATAGCCTCGGCAGAAATTTCGCACTGTAGCAGTCCAATCGGTCAACTGGGAAGTGATGGCGGCCCAGTCGGTCGACTGGAGGTTGAAAAGGCAGTCTCGTGTAGTGATCTCCCAGTCGACCGACTGCGCAAACGAAGATATGTGAGGCTCCTGAGTAGCTTGGCCAGTCGACCGACTGGCGACCTCAGTCGAGCGACTACGCAAGTGGGCAAGTCTGGGCGTCTGAAGCTCCTGGTCAGTCGACTGACTGGAGGGTTCAGTCGACCGACTGTGGAAACGCAGTTTGTTTGAGCCTTCTGGGGCCTTTCGCCGGTCGACCGACTGGTACAGGGGAAGTATCCAGTCGACCGACTGGTGACTCTTTTTGCCCACATTTTGCTCCATTCTTCGATTTTTCCCCGAGCTTTTGTATTTTGGTTTTTGGCACTGAGATATCTTGTTTTGTACCTGAAACGTATGAAAAGAGATCAAATGACATCGAATTATCACCGGAAACGAACTAAAGCTATAGGGAAAACGGGTATTAATAAGTCGAAAACTCGACTTATCAACACTCCACACTTAAGCTTTGTTTGTCCCGAACAAAGTATGCAAATATGTCAAGGTCGTGCAAATGGCAAAATGCTAGTGGCGCTATGTTTTTCGTCTAGTTGCCTCACTAGCTTTCACAAGGTCTCGATCATTATTGCTAACATGTTATTAAAAAGTAAATGCAAGTATATACAACCTAACTAGCTCCTTTTCGTAGGCGTTACGAATGCATTTAGCATATGCATTAAGCCTTTAAACCCCTAGGCTACCCTAGTGGACGAGTTATAGTCTCGTGAGAGTTTTCAGAAAAGGGAATACTCACAAATCCCAAATGCACCCATCCCATGAGAATGAATTCAAGAGTGTTCAACCAAGGCTAGGATTTCTCAAAACAAATTCCTCACCCCAAGCTAGGACTACCATCACAATATCGTCAAAAGAACTTTTGAACCATTTGAGTACCCATGAGGTTGTGCATTCAAGATCATCAATACTAGAGCTATCAAATGTCTCATCCAAAGTTCTACTCATTTTCAAGGCAATACAATAGAGTCATAGTTTAGTTTGCACAAAAGGGTGTCAACCGCTCACCTATGCTAGCTAGGGCTAGTCCATGGGCTTGCGACAAGGAACTCATTCCCAAGTTTTAGGCGCTTAAGCCATAATCCATAAGACAATCAAGAGCATGACACTAAATTTGGAAACTCAAGTCACCAAGGAGCAAACAAAAGGTCTAAGTTTTTCGTGAAAGTTTTAAAAAAGCTTGCTAAAACTTAATCCAAGGTATTTCAACGAAAATACTTAGAAAATTAGATAGACAAGGGATAGCAATGATATTGATCCACAAGAATGCACATTCATAGGACTAGGCCGGTTCTAAATTCAAGATCCAATAAAAATGAAAAGTAGGCTAGATGTGATTTATAGGGATTTAGAGTCGATAGTCACAAGCCTAAGTGGTAAAAAACACTCTCATGTAGGGATAATGTGCAAAAGATGCAAGTGTCCATCTAAAAATGATATGCATGGCATGAACAACATGTGAACTATGCGCATCAAACCACTCCACACTGAATTCAAGCTTAGTCCCTAAGCGCAAAGAATGATAGAATAAAGGCAAAGGCGCATAGGAACTCCCCTCGTTTGCAGAGCCGGTGACATAACTCTTGGGAGTGAGAAATAACCTTTTGGTTGCAAGTGTAGACAAAGAAGGTGAATTTGGAACATGATAATAATAAATAGATGTATATCATGTAGAGTGAACAACATAAATGGTAAACACCTTCAATATCATAGGAAATGTAGCATACAACCAAAGACGAGTCAAGAGTATAATCACTCAAAAAGGCATACATCATCCAAAATTGCGGCAAAAGGCGACTTAACATCCAAGTACATGATCTAAGCAAGAAAGCATCAAAGCATAGACAAAAGTAAGAACAACGTGCAATACAAGCTCAAGATGTAGCCTCATCGCCCCCCGAACTGGTCTGTCTAGCTGAATCTCCAACACCTTCCTCTCTAACGGAACTCTCCCGCTCTATCGTGGCACTAGTGTATCGTGACCCCTCCTCTCTAATGGAACTCTCCCGCACTATCGTGCCCACAGTGGGTGGTGTGCCTGTCCCCCCGAGTCTAGAAGCTGGCGTGGTAGGCAATGGCGAGACGGCACGAGGAGCAGAAAACTCTTGAGCAACTGGAGGTGCTACTGGACCACCGGGACCTCTGACCATGGACAAAACTGTAGACCGGAGCCACTCCCAGTCCTGGCGAGCTCTCATATCTGCCTCTCTGACGAAATCCTCTAGTCTACTCAAGCCACTCCTCAAGTCAGCAACATCAGAGGAGATCCTCTGTCTCCACTCGGCCAAATTATCTGTAGCACGTGGAGAACTCTCGACGACCGGCTCCTCTGTGGGCAACTCCTCAGCAATGGGAGCCGCGGGCTCTGTAGCTGTGGGAGGGGAAGGTATAGGGGAGGCGGGAGGGGATGAAGTGAGGTTGGTTCTGCAGTAGAGGGGGTTGACTTGCTTGAAAAACCTCCTCCGATACGTCGCATAATCCTGAAGCTCCTTCTTGTGAGGCTTCCTGTCTGTCTCCCAAGTCTTACCGTCCTTCTTGACGATGTGCATGTGCTTCATGGTGGCCAAATCAAGTGTGCTCTTGGATGACTTGGGACATCCCTCGTGGCCGAAGGTGAAGTTACACCTTAAGGCTATCAATGTGATCAAGGAGCCACCTCCCAAAGCACGATTTCTCGTACCCTCCTTAACAATGGCCTGAAAATGGGCGGCGAGGATAGCAAGCCAATCAATGACCTTTCCGTGATCAATAGCTAACATGAGGTCCATGTCGGGGAGGGTAAACGACCTAACCTTCGCCGTCCGAGTGTTTATCCCTATGGCTATGAGGTGGTGGATGACCTTCCAAACCGGGTCGGTGATTGCCGAAGAGTTGTAGGATGAGATAAACCATTCATTCCTCCCCGAAATCCTCTTCCAAAATCTGCACTGCTCATGCTCAGTGAATTTCCGTGCTGTAGCATCATGAGGAGGGAATTCTAGCCAATCACGGATCACATTCTCTTTAATCTTGAAATCCCGTCCTCCCAAAACAAATTTCCACGCAAATTCACTACTCTCCCCCTCCTCCTCCTTAACCCATTAAAAGGAGCAAATGAACTCCTCTACTACCCTCTGGTAGGATCCCGGATCATCATTAAACAAGAAATGCAAGCCACTATGTGTAAGGCGAGAGTGTACCTCATCCGTGACTGCACTATTAATCTTCTGAAGGAGCCCCATGTCGGGGTAGAGAGTGGGAATGGCCGTCTTCCCCTTCTTCTTGATGGTGGCATGACGGGTCCGTTGCATCTCATCTCTAAACTCTAGAGGCACGGAGAAGGGGTATGGGGTCGGAAATGGCAAGGGTCCCTCCAATGGTCCTTCATGTGGCACTATGGGGACGAGTGCATTGGAGAGAGATGCTTCAGCTGCGGGTGCTCGATGGATAGGAGGTGATGGCACTCTAGGGATAGGAGGCACGGGAACTCTTCTCTTTGTTGGTTTCTTCGGTTGATGACTCTTCTTCTTGGGAGGACGTGCGGGAGATGTCGGGCGAGTGTCCACTTCCTCTTCCGAGCTAGAGTCTCTCAGCGAAGCCCTAATTGGCTTCCTTTTGCGAGTTAGGAGAGGCGTGTCATCCTCGTCGGGCTCATCGTGTTGATCAATGGGAGCGTCTCTCGAGGGCTTGTGAGCCACCTCCTTGCCTTTGGATTTGGAATTGGATGAAGAACCGGCACGAGGCATGATTGAATGAGGAATGGAAAACTGAAGACTGAACTGAAGTTGTGCTCTGAAGCTCTGCACAGTCGGTCGACTGGACTCAAGAAAAATCTCAAACGGTCGACTGGGGGGGCGATTTTGGTTGAAATCGGGACTTGCTCGGTAGGCTTCGGCGACCGGAATCGGAGCTAGGGTTATGCAATCGGACGGATTCCGAGTAGGGTGAGAGGTCGAGCGGGTGTTGGCGAAGCCGGTCGGAGGAGATCGGCTCGGATTGAGGTTTTCGATCGAAGTCAAAGATGTGTGTGGTCGGAGGCTCGGACGGTCGGGCTGATGGCTGGAGATGTGATGGCGATGCGAGGGTGAAGGTCGGATGAAGATGAGTGAAGGGTTTGACGAGGTCGAACGGAGTGAGGATCGGGGTTGGGGTCGAAGGGGTGATTCGGTCGAGTGAGAGAGGGAGTCGGGTGAGGATGAGTTTGAAAAAGGAAATTGGAGGTTTTGAGTAAGCCATTCCCAGTCGTTCGACTGAGAGCCCAGTCGGTGGACTGCGGAAATGGAGATTTTGTTGCTTCTGAGAACACGCGCGAGTCGATCGACTGAGAGCCCTGTCGGTCGACTGGATTGGTTGGGATTTTCACTCCTTCTGAACCATTTGCACAGTCGGTCGACTGGGCTTCTGGCCACCTGCCAGTCGGTCGACTGGGCTGCAAATATCAGCATCAATGATCTTTTTCTCCTTGTTCGAATTCCCGACTCCACACTTAGAATTCTTACTCCGCATCACGAACAAGCACCTTACAATATTCATACAAATTCAATTCAAGCCAAAGGCATGCTTCACCAAGAAATCACTAGCATAGACATATATCGCAACAAAGCGCAAGCTAGGATCATACACTCCACACTTAAGACATCACCATCACCTAGATAATTCATGCAAGCACAATTCCACACCAAGCACACCTAATCATGCATTTTAGACCATCCTAGCGCAAAGTTCACTTTCAAAGTTCAATGTACGCATGCAACACATATATGAAATTAATTGTGCAAAGATGGACAACTCACAACCGGGTAACCTCCCGTTAGGGCCTAATTTAACGTCTTGGCAAAGACCGATCCGAATCTCTTCATGGTGAAGAAACACACTTGAGGAGTCCTTTGCTAGGATCCCTCCTCAAGAGGACTTGTAGAATATTGGGAGACTCAATCCGGATTCTTTGAAGAGTTGCAAGCAACTTGTTTAATAGCCCTTCTCCAATGTGATGGGTGCTTCTCACTCTTTGATGATTTTGCTTTTCCATTCTTTTTCATCTCATCGTCGGATGATGATTCATATTGATCAAAGGAAGGGTCTTCGTCGGGTTCAAGTATGTTGTGCAACTCTTTCTTGTCAACTTTCTTGCCTTCAATAATTTCGGTTCCCACGTTGTTTACCTTTTCTCCACCAATTTTTAGGGTCAATTTCCCTTTTCCCACATCAACTTCAAAAACGGTGGTGGCCAAGAAGGGGCGTCCAAGAATCAATGATGAAGTGAAGTTGTCCCCCATATCTATCTCCACAAAGTCGCATGGAATGTAGAATTTGTCGACTTTGATTGGGACATTCTCCACTAGGCCCCAAGGGCGCCTTGTAGTGCCATTCGCGAGTTGTAGAGTCATTTTACCGGATTTCACCCCTTTCAATCCAAGCTTGTGGTAGGTGGCTAGGGGCATAACGCTCACACTAGCCCCGAGATCGGCTAGTGGACTTGAGAAGTTCATATCCCCTATTGAGCAAGGAATAGTGAATTTTCCGGGATCTTTTGCCTTTTGGGGAAGTTGCTTTGTAAAGAGGGCACTACACTCATGGTTGAGGAGGTGGGGATCATCTTCTTGAATCGTCCTCTTTTTTGACAAAATCTCTTTTAGAAATTTGTTGTATAGAGGTGCCTTCTTGATGAGCTCATGAAATGGTATGTAGACATATAGCTTTTTCAACATCTTGGGGAAGACCTCATATTCTTTGTCCAATTTAGAGGGCGTGATGAGCCTTTGCGGGAAGGGAACCGGTGGGAAATAAGGGTTGAGTTCTTCCTTTCTCTCTTTAGTTTCTTTTGCCTTTTCGGTTGGAGGATTAGGGACCTCTTCATTGAGTTCTTTTTCTTCGGCTCTAGCTTGGCCAATGAGTTTTGGAGGTATTTGAACGGCTTTCTTTGGTGTGACCTCCTCCAATTGCTTCCCATTTCTAAGGAGGTCGCCGCCTGACGGAGCCCACTGCACTGTCGTTAAGGTGCAATGTTCTCTGTGCAAAATAAATTTATATTTTCCGCTACTCGCGACTACACTACTGGGTAGTAAGTGGTAAGTAGGGGTCGAACCCAAGGGAATTAGGGGGATAATTGTTCTTTGAGGGGATTATTCAGCGGGAGGGCGTGTTTTAGGTTGGTTGGTTGGTTTTAAAGCTACCAGCTAAGTGATTGATTGGTTGGTTGGTTGGTTTTAGTACTGGAAAGTAACTGATAATTATTACAATTAAAAGAAAGCGTTCGGTTTCAGGGGCCTTGTATTATATCCTGTTTATCATTGACCCTTAGTGAACCTTCTAAGTATTCAAACGTGTATCAAGGCCTTTTCCGGCGCTCGATTTGCCACACTGTCTAGTCTTTTGCAAAAGTGTTCGAAAGTGAATCAAGGCCATTTCAAGCACTCGACTTGCAACACTATCTAATCTTTTGCAAAAAACGTAAAGCCCTTGTTCTACCTAGACTAGCACCCCATTTCAAGGTATACTAGCCTATGTGTATCCATTTTGGGTTGTCTTTTCCGATTTACCCAAAATGGTGTTTGAGAGAGATCAAACTCCTCAGATAAGCTTTGCCATTTCAAGCATCCACTTATCCGAGTATGTTTGCGAACTTCCACAGAAGAGCTTTGCCATTTCAAGCATCCACTCAACCTTGGAAGTTCTGATCTAATATATGGCACATAGAACAAGTTTTGAATACAAAGACGAGACACTAAATTAATAGTCTAAAACATTTTATAATACAAGTCCACCCCTTCTACCGAACGACTAGTTTAGCTACTATTTATCGCGCTAAACATTATAACTAAGGAATTGGAAATTAAAGACGGTAAATAAATATTAAAATACTTACAACCGTTGAAGCGCCAAGGGAGCAATCTTTTATTTCCAAAGCCAAACTTACAAAACTTAGAGAGATAAGTGAAATGTTGATTTTTGGATGATACAAATGAGAGGAGAATGGCTTGTATTTATAGCCAAAGGGAGGAGAAATGGAGGGTGGAGATGGCTTCCATGTGTTTTTGATCCAAGGGAGGAGGAGGAGGAGGTGAAGATGTGGTGGAGGAGCCACCACATGGCAAGCTTTCCATGGAGGAGCAAAAGCCGCCGGTCACCATGAGGGGACCGGTCACCATGAGGGGAGAAGCTCCTCCCCTGGCCACCTCCAAGCAAGGTGGCCGGTCACCTTGGTCCATGAGTGTATTTTGACAGTTTTGTGCAGTCTTTTCACAAAACTATCAGTCCAATTTCGCTCCGTCTGACTTTGATTCCTCTTCTGCTTAATTTGTTATGAGTGATTCAACGTCAGGATCCTTGATATTTCTTCAGTCGGCATATGATCTTGACCTTGGAATGACTCGTAACATCTTTTATGCTTTAAAAGCTCCTCTTTAGCATGTATTCTCTCTAAGCTCTGAAATACCGTGTAGAAATATATCGGAACTAACAAGCAAAAGTTAAATAGACCAACAGTCTAATTTAGTGGGTTTTACTGTGTTTTTGATTCGTATAATTATGGTCCATCAGATCACCCCACACTTTTAGTTGTTCGTCCCGAACAATGCTATTAAAGGGCGGCACTCTAAGTTGGTTTTGGAATATGAAAATTAGACTGTGGTACTTGATCTATCCTAATTCATGCATTACTACTTATTACCAAATTAAACTGCGTAAATAAATAGAAGAAACTTAATACTTGTACCTCCGTGCTGTGATGCAAATTATATTGGATGTTTCGGGAGATAGCCCTTTTTAGGCTCCTGGACTGCAACCTCGGGATTGTCTCTCACTATATGGTTTCCTTGTAGCTTTCTCTAGCACGTGATTTGGTTCGGGTTTCACTGGTTTGAGTACTTTGATTTTTCTTTTGGCGAGGGACTGCTTTTGTAGTGAATCGGCCTTTGGCCTTTGATTTGACTCTTTGAGTACTTCACTTTTTGTTTGGTTAAAACCTTCACAATTTTGGGCCTTTGGCCTCTTGATTTGCTTCTTCGAGCTTTTCGCCTTTTTGTGGCTTTGCTAGTCCATTTTCTCAAGCCTTTTTGGGAGGTCCAATCATCGCCCGCAAGCCTATGTAAATACCTCCCCGCTCCTCTCATCGTTGTTGTTTCGCGCGGGTCAAGATGAGGGTCGCTCATCTATTTTCTCGGCTACTTTAACTAGAGAGAGGACGGTCTGATTCCCGTCCTCGCCTTTTTTCTTTTTTGCATAAACACTACATGGCGGAGATGACTTCAATCTTCACTGAAACCCGAAGTGCAGCCTCCACTGACTTCGAAAACCATATAGTTTGATTCGATCCTTCGATTGCTTGCCAAGCCTCTCTAGGGCGGTTTATGTCAACTCCACATCCCTAGTTTATCTCAGCACAAAGGACAAATGAAAAGTTACATTCTAAACTTTTAAACAGTTTGAATTTTCACAAGGTTAATGCATGAACTAAGATCTATCTTTTTCACATTCTTAAGTTCATATTTTCAAAAAGATACTATTACTAAAAAAGAAAACAGCAAGCATGTTATTTATATACAACGGTGGTTCTCACCCCACACTTTTGAACGAAGGCGTGCCTTAGTTCAAAAGTCATGCAAGCTAATATATATATGTGAGAATGACTAAGACAGAAAATTAAATGACAGAATTTAAATGACAGAAAGTAAGATAGTGTCGGGTTACCTCCCGACCAGTGCATTTGTTTAACGTCGTTTGCTCGACGATACCTCATTCCTGGATCATAAGTAGGGATCCCATGGGTGCTTGAGGTCGAATTTCTTCTCGGCTGCCCTTTTGCTCCGAGAGGGTGAGGCCTCTTTGACCATGGCTGCTGGTCCAGTGAGTCGTGCTTGCTTGTTACTCCTTCCGGGTTTCCATTCCTTCGGCCCATGCCTTTGTCGCTTCTTCATGTTTGAATAGTTGGCACCTTTGCGAGTTTGGAAATTTGGTTTTGTGCCATTAAATGTAGGCGACATTGAGCACGCGCCTCTGCCAATCCTCTTCATTGTGGCAGTGATGGATGATTGTCTTGGAATGAGTGAGTTTTCAGGCAGTTTTCCTTGGCTTGTGATGAGTAAGAGTTCCTTTGTCGGCTTTTTTTGGCTCATGCTCCTCCTCTAACTCCCCTTGCACCTCATCATTATTGATTATATGATCTTCGGTGGCTATGATCGGCATGAAACACGAAGGGTTAAGTTGAGGCACTTCGACCATGAGGACTGGGTCTGTTCCAGGTGCTCCGACAGTGAGGACCAGGTCTTTCTCGGACAGTTCGGCAATGAGGTCCGGGACTTCTGTAGGCTCGGCAGTTAGGACTGTGATTTCCTCGGATGGATTGGTGATAAGGACCGGGCCTGATTTGGCTGGTTCTTCTTCGGTCATTGGCTGGTCCTCATCCTCAGTCGGCTCCTCGGGTTCAGCCGCTCTTTCTATTGCCCATGATTCAGTTTCGGCCGTGAATTGGCGCATCGCGGCACTCAATTGCTGCATGTTTGCGGCCAATTGTTGGGTGCTAGCTGCCAGCTCCTTTTCTGCCGCCCATAATTCAGTTTTGGCCCTGATTTGGTCTATTGTGTTGGCCAACTGCTGGTTGCTAGATGCCAGCTCCGTCATACCGTCCTCGAGTGGCTCGGCCTGATCTTGTCTTGGTCTTGACCTTGCGGCCAAATCATTTATTAATTTCCAAAGCTCATCCGTGTCCAAGTTACTTACCGAGCCTCCCTCTGTAGCATCATTTAGCCACTTCCACTCATGTGGCAACATCCCACAGAGAAATTTTATTTGAAGATCGAAGTTGGTGAATCCATGGTGCGGGCAGCTTGTCACAATGGAATCGAAGTACCATCAGTACTCGTCCAATGTTTCGTCCCGGGATTGCTTTATGTTGTTGATCTTCTCGCGGATTTCAAGTTCAAAGGATGGTGGGGAAAACTCCTCATAGTACCAAGGCTCGCTTTCGTAGTAGGAAGACATGGCGGATTATGTATAACGGAAAAAAGAACAACTATCCATCTGCTAATTCCCCGGCAACGGCGCCAATTTTGACGGAGCCCACTGCACTGTCGTTAAGGTGCAATGTTCTCTGTGCAAAATAAATTTATAGTTTCCGCTACTCGCGACTACACTACTGGGTAGTAAGTGGTAAGTAGGGGTCGAACCCAAGGGAATTAGGGGGATAATTGTTCTTTGAGGGGATTATTCAGCGGGAGGGCGTGTTTTAGGTTGGTTGGTTGGTTTTAAAGCTACCAGCTAAGTGATTGATTGGTTGGTTGGTTGGTTTTAGTATTGGAAAGTAACTGATAATTATTACAATTAAAAGAAAGCGTTCGGTTTCAGGGGCCTTGTATTATATCCTGTTTATCATTGACCCTTAGTGAATCTTCTAAGTATTCAAACGTGTATCAAGGCCTTTTCCGGCGCTCGATTTGCCACACTGTCTAGTCTTTTGCAAAAGTGTTCGAAAGTGAATCAAGGCCATTTCAAGCACTCGACTTGCAACACTGTCTAATCTTTTGCAAAAAACGTAAAGCCCTTGTTCTACTTAGACTAGCACCCCATTTCAAGGTATACTAGCCTATGTGCATCCATTTTGGGTTGTCTTTTCCGATTTACCCAAAATGGTGTTTTAGAGAGATCAAACTCCTCAGATAAGCTTTGCCATTTCAAGCGTCCACTTATCCGAGTATGTTTGCGAACTTCCACAGAAGAGCTTTGCCATTTCAAGCATCCACTCAACCTTGGAAGTTCTGATCTAATATATGGCACATAGAACAAGTTTTGAATACAAAGACGAGACACTAAATTAATAGTCTAAAACATTTTATAATACAAGTCCACCCCTTCTACCGAACGACTAGTTTAGCTACTATTTATCGCGCTAAACATTATAACTAAGGAATTGGAAATTAAAGACGGTAAATAAATATTAAAATAGTTACAACCGTTGAAGCGCCAAGGGAGCAATCTTTTATTTCCAAAGCCAAACTTACAAAACTTAGAGAGATAAGTGAAATGTTGATTTTTGGATGATACAAATGAGAGGAGAATGGCTTGTATTTATAGCAAAAGGGAGGAGAAATGGAGGGTGGAGATGGCTTCCATGTGTTTTTGATCCAAGGGAGGAGGAGGAGGAGGTGAAGATGTGGTGGAGGAGCCACCACATGGCAAGCTTTCCATGGAGGAGCAAAAGCCGCCGGTCACCATGAGGGGACCGGTCACCATGAGGGGAGAAGCTCCTCCCCTGGCCACCTCCAAGCAAGGTGGCCGGTCACCTTGGTCCATGAGTGTATTTTGACAGTTTTGTGCAGTCTTTTCACAAAACTATCAGTCCAATTTCGCTCCGTCTGACTTTGATTCCTCTTCTGCTTAATTTGTTATGAGTGATTCAACGTCAGGATCCTTGATATTTCTTCAGTCGGCATATGATCTTGACCTTGGAATGACTCGTAACATCTTTTATGCTTTAAAAGCTCCTCTTTAGCATGTATTCTCTCTAAGCTCTGAAATACCCTGTAGAAATATATCGGAACTAACAAGCAAAAGTTAAATAGACCAACAGTCTAATTTAGTGGGTTTTACTGTGTTTTTGATTCGTATAATTATAGTCCATCACCGCCCCACATTGTTCTTCCTTATCTAGAAATTCATCCTCGAATGATCTCTCAATATAGATAGCATTGCAAAACTCCTTCTTTTCATGCTCGGGTTGCGCCGGTAGCTTTCCTTGTGCTCTAGTTGAGGACTCGGCTTGTTGAGCTATTTGGTTCTCAAGCATCTTGTTGTGAGTTTCTAACCTTTCTATTTGAGCTTGCATCTTATCTTGGTTAGCAAGGAGTTTGGCAAACATTGCCTCCACACCGGAGAGTTCATTTGAAGTTTGTGGAGGAGGGTCAACTTGTTGGTAGGGCCTTTGAGCTTGAGCTTGGTATTGTTGCCCTTGGTTTTGGTTCCTTTGAAGCAAAGTCGGTCCTTGGCCTTGATATTGATTCTTTGGTGGGAAGGTTTGATTATTCAATGTAGGCCTTGGACCAAATCTGGGAGGTGTAGCTCCAAAGTCGGGACGAGTAGGATTTGTAGTCTTATATGAGAAATTAGGGTGATTTCTCCATCCCGAGGTAAACCTTGGTGTAGTATGGTTAGATTGAGAATTTTGGTCTTGAGTGGCACTAGTATCATACTCTCTACCTTGGTTCCCACCAACAAAATTTGCTTCTTCATAACCATATCTATGACCATCCATTTGAACCAAGGGGCAAGAATTTGTCTCATGCTCATAAACCTCGCAAATGTCACACCCTTGACTCGTTGAGTGATCTTTCTCCGGGTGTTTCAACTTGAAAACTTCATCCGAGAGGTTCTCAAAATCTTTCCTTAAGGCCTCATAGTCACTTGTGCTCACCGCTTTTACTTCGTGCCTTTCTCCTTTCCTCCTTGGGTTCCCTTTTTCACTTCCCCACATGAAGTAGTTCTTTGTGATCTTCTCAATTACCGCATATCCTTCATGAGGTTCAAGTTCCATGATAGCTCCTCCCGCAGCGGTATCAAGTGCAAGCCGCGAGGGACCATCAACGCCATGGTAAAAAGTATGGAATACAAGGAGGTCATCCAAGTTGTGATGTGGGCAAAGCCTTTGATATTCTTTATATCTCTCCCAAGCTTCATAGAGTGTTTCCCCATCCATTTGCGCTAAATTTGTGATTTAATTTCTATAGTAGGCCGTCTTGGAAGGAGGGAAATACTTGTTAAGAAATGCAACGGCGAGCTCCTCCCAAGTGGTGAAACTATCCGGTGTTTGGCTCCTTAACCAATCTCTTGCTCTTCCCGTGAGGGAGAAAGGGAATAACCTCAAAAGTTTTGCATCTTCGGAGAACCCATTAATCTTGAAAGTGGCACAAACTTCAAGGAATGTGGTCAAATGAGAGTTTGGGTCCTCATGGTCTCTTCCCGAGAATTGGTTTGATTGGACCATTTGGATGGTTGAGGTCTTCAAGTCGAAGTCTCGGTTATCCACCGCCGGGACAAGGATTGGGGAACAGTATCCATAAGCCGTATGAGCGGCATAGTCCTTGAGAACCCTTCTAGCTCGAGGGCCTTGTGGGAGTTGACCTTGGGGCAAATGAGGAGGGGGTGGAGGAGGAGGAAGTCCATCTCTATCTCCCATGGTTTGATGAACGATTTCTTGAGCGTTTGAGGTTGATCCTTTAGCCTTGATTGACTTACTCCTTGTAAGGTGAGGATTAACGATATCTCTTATCGGTTGATTCAAGTCTCTATCCACAATCTTGGTAAGTTTCTTTGTCTTTGGTAGCATAAAAGAAGTGAACCTACAAGGGAAAAACAAGCAAGACAAGTGAGGACGGTGAAATGATCTCAAGAATCACAAGTAACGAAACAATAAAAGAAAAACATGGAATAGTCGGAGTACTAAATGATTCTTCCTAGGGACAATCTAGCCATTGCTCCCCGGCAACGACGCCATTTTGACGTGTAATATTTTTGTTACAGTCAAAAGAATTTATAATTTGACCGATAAGACCGGTATCGAACCCAAGGGAGCAATTGGATTATACGCTAGGAGAATCAAGTTTTCAACTCAGCTATTCCTTCAATATTCAATGGTGTGGTGATTATCAGTCAAGAAACAAGTAATGAAATGATTTCAAGGGGTTTCAATTCAATTAAAGAGAGTTTCGAGGGGTTATGCTCCTCCTTAGCATTTCCCATGATCATGCATACAAGAATTAAACACATTCAAAGTGTTAGATAGTGTTGAACCTAGCTTAGACTAAGGTAGATCACATCCTAATCTAATCTATTCTTAGTCAAGCTCTCTTATAGCTCGAACCTCACTCTCTCGAGGATATTGATTCATTCCATGGCATTTATTAGCATTGGAATCTCTCCCAAGCAATAAATACCATGAAGTCGAGTCCTAGTTCACTTCAAATCCGTAAATATGATTACATTTACTACATCTAAACCATCCCTAAGGTCGCTAGATTCTTAGGTCAAGTTTTGGGATAAACAAGTCACTTTGGCATTTCATCAAACACCTAGTGGCATGCAATAATGAAGATCATAGAAAATATGAATTTAACACCATAGATTAATCATCCAACATGTGTATACATGATCAAGAGTACTAAGGAGGGTAACAACACCCTCAAAACACAAGGGGACTACTCACACATCATGTAAGACAACATGATGTGTGTAGGGTTTTTACACAATCAAATGAGAAGAGAAGAGAAGAGGAATAAAAATAGGATGGTTAATCCTAGATGTCTCCCTTTGATCTTCAATCCTCCTTGGTTGGATGGTGATGGATGACCTTGATTTGATCTCTTTCTTTAGTATTTTTCCCCCAAGATGCCCAGTCCCTAGGTCAAACTTGCCTCTTTCTATTTATAGCCTCGGCAGAAATTTCGCACTGTAGCAGTCCAGTCGGTCGGCTGGGATGTGCTGGCGGCCCAGTCGGTCGAATGGAGGTTGAAAAGGCAGTCTCGTGTAGTGATCTCCCAGTCGACCGACTAGAGGGTCCAGTCGACCGACTGTGCAAACGAAGAAATGTGAGGCTCCTGAGTAGCTTGGCCAGTCGAGCGACTGCGCAATAGGGCAAGTCTGGGCGTCTGAAGCTCCTGGTCAGTCGACCGACTGGAGGGTTCAGTCGACCGACTGCGGAAACACAGTTTTTTTGAGCCTTCTGGAGCCTTTTGCCAGTCGACCGACTGGTACAGGGGAAGTATCCAGTCGACCGACTGGTGACTCTTTTTGCCCATATTTTGCTCTATTCTTCGATTTTTCCCCGAGCTTTCGTATTTTGGTTTTTGGCACTGAGATATCTTGCTTTGTACCTGAAACGTACGAAAAGAGATCAAATGACATCGAATTATCACCGGAAACGAACTAATGCTATAGTGAAAACGGGTACTAATAAGTCGAAAACTCGACTTATCAACGGAGCAGATCAAGGTGGAGCTGAGATGGAAACAGATATGATCATGGGATACTGTGACTCAGATTATGCTGCAAGCATAGACACAAAGAAATCTCAATCAGGTATAGTCTTCACTGTGTTTGGGATAGCAGTCAGCTGGAAAGCAACCGTACAACCAGTTGTGGCCTTGTCCACAACTGAAACAGAATATATTGCTATCACTGAAGCGGTCAAAGAAGCATTGTGGCTAAGAGGCCTGCTGGGAGAACTGGGTTTTGAACAAAAGAGAGTCAAGGTGTTCTGTGATAACCAAGGAGCTGTCCACTTATCCAAGCACCAAGTTTTTCATGAGAGGTCTAAACATATAGACATAAGGAAGCACTTTGTTATGGATATTGTGGAATCAGGGGAAGTGGGCATTGAGAAGATCTCAACTGAGAACAATACTGCAGATATGTTAACCAAGGCAGTTACTTGGGAGAAATTCAAACTTTGCTTGGATTTGCTCCAAGTTGGTGTTAACTAATTTGCAGGCAGCCAAGATGAGGAAGGACATTAAAGCTATTCTAAGATCAAGGTGGAGATTGTAGTTTTGATCTTGAATAGCTGTTATATTTAATTGAGCTTGTGGAAGTTGGAATCTGTGGATCAGGGGAATTCTGTTTGTTTTGGTGCAGGGGAAAAACAAAGGAGGGAATTTCTGTTATGTCTGTTACAGGAGTTTGTTTGCCAAATGGAACGGCACCGTTTCACTTACAGCTGTGCGTTTTGGTTTAAGTGTCATAACCGACTTTTCTGGAACGCAGCGTTCGATTATATGGCTGGCTTGCTTCGACGTCGTTTCGTCCAACAGATATAAATCAGAAGATCCGCGCCTGGGTTGGACCACTCGAATTTTCTGCAAAACACAATTAGGGTTCTTGAAGAAATCAGATTTGGGGTTTTTTGCGTCGAGTAGAAATTGATCGTTCGATCGGTTGTAATAGCTTCGCATTAGTCTACTGATTGTATTCTGTACATTGATTGATTCCATAAGCTCAATAAAACGTCCTCACTTGGTGCTGGAGTAGGGGAAGTGGTCCCCGAACCAGGGTAAATCTTTTTGTCGTTGTTCCATAGTTGTTAGTTCGTTTTAGATTCATCATTTCGATTGTCGATCTGCATCCGCATCTCTACATATTCCTTGTTGGTCATCTATTGCATTCATGCATTTCATCAATTCCATCAAATTTGTACCCGGCCTCCTCCATGATCCCAACACTTATACTACAGAACAAGCTTTAGACATCGCTTATTTTAGACAATAGACATCGCTCCTACAAGCACTGTCTATTCGACCGTTGTCTATTGTCCGGACAATAGACACGCTTGTCAAAAAGCGTTGTCTATTGTCCGGATAATAGACAACGCTTATAAAAAACAATATAGACAATAGACAACACTTGTCAAAAGCGTTGTCTATTGTCTAGACAATGACACTTGTTAAAAGCGATGTCTATTGTCTAGACAATAAATAGCACTTTTTGACAGATTTTGTACCTATTAATTAGCTATAATACACCTGCACATTTCACATATCAGAATGCATTACATTCAATTTGGAACATCCAAAATAATACATTTTCATTCATATTCTCAAAATAATTTCATACCGTTCAATGAACTTTTGACAATCGACATGTCCAGGTCATAGATGGTAACATATATAACGAGTTGTACACCACCAAAATAACCAGCTCCTCTAAGGCCGCGTCTACTCTAAATTGTATTTAATGCTCCAGTTGAATTGCCATCAACTTGATCACAAGTCTGCAAGAGCATAAATAAAACCTCAAAGGTCTGCACATCTATATACACTTATAATAACAACTTAAATAGCTTAATTGTATTTATGATACCGTTACCGAAAAATTGATCTTACAAGCAAAGCAATATATGAACTAAAAAATATGTTTTGCTCATACTATTTTGTTTCCAGAAATTAACATGAGTACACGTGAAGGATTGCCAAAAGTAAATATAAATGACATCTGATGCGTTACCGACAAACTTACTAAAACACGCATTTGATTAACACTTGCAAAAAGACATGCTTTTGGATTATTTTTTTAAAACATATAAACAAAAAGCTGTAAATGCCAACTACTGCAAAACCGCCATCTAGTAGCAACATCAAAACAAAGATCACACCAAACATCACACCAACATTAGTCATTTACCAGTAACCAGCATCACAGCCGCATCAGCCATTTACCAGCATTCTTAAAATTGATAAGCAGCCAATTTCAAATACACCCTTGCATCCCTCCTGCAAAATGCACACACTATACACTCAGACTATGACAAAATGTCTGAGAATACACACAAAAAAGAGATATTGTGCAAAAGCAAGCTATTTGTTTTAGAATTTATTCGAATGTCAATTGTTAAAGACGTTCTGATGATATAATCATGAGTTGCACAAGCATATATGTCAATTACCTGAAGAATGCGAACTTTGTTATTCTCTCGGAACAAAACTCTACTGCTGGCCAACTGCTTCGCTGAGTGGATAGATGCATCGCAAGCTTGGCAGAGGAACGTGTCGTCGGTGATGGAGTTTCGACGAGAGATGTGATTGATGGTTGGATCTGGAAAGGGATTGATGAAGAGATTCGGCGAGAGAAGCGTCTAGTGAGTTTTGTTAAGACGTTGCGCAAACATCACTACCTCAATATAAAACCCTATCTCACTCGATTAGACGGCGCTTTTACAATAAGTGTTGTCTAATGTGTAAATTAGACATAATTTTAATAAAGAGTGATGTCTAAAAAGTGGCACATTAGACAGCGTTTGGAAACAGGCGCTGTCAAATGTGAACAATAGACATCGCTTAATTGAAAAGCGCTGTCTAATGGTCTGATTTCTAAAGACAGCGCTTATTTGAAGCGCTGTCTATTCCATGTTCTGTACTAGTGCAGGTTTAGAGCCCATAGCGCCTTCCTTGAGTCCGTGTAGAAACTAACGTTAGCTAGACCCAAATGTCATGCCATTTTGAAACTCATCTCCAACGCTTTACATTATGCTTCCAGCAATGAGCTGATACCTCCATAACAATCTGATCAGTCGATATTTTGACTAATTATTCATTACATTCGATGAAGGATAATACTTGTTCTCCCGGCAAATTGTCCCCATTTGATGTTTTTCCCTAGTATTTCAGGTCTATCTCTCCTTCAGAGCCGATGAATGACGAAAGGACGAAAAGTCGAAGAATCAAGGGGAAAAATGCCTGATTTCTAACGAAGGTCCCGTCACCACCCGTGACTACTCCATAGGCTGCGAGCGAGGACCCCGTGACGTCCCCATATGTCACGGGTGTTACGGGAGCTACGGTCCGACTCAGAAGTTGCAAAAAATTGAAGACCCCGTCACCACGTGACTGCTCAACGTCACGGGCATTTCCCCCGTGACGTCTCCCTATGTCACGGGCGTTACAGTTTGAATCAGAAGTTGCGAAGAATTAAAGATCCCGTGACCGCCCGTGGCAGCTCAGTATCGCGGGCCTAGACCCCGTGACAGCCTGTGACAGCCCTTAGGTCACGGGTGTCACGGCACCGTCAGAAGGCAAAATTATCTGTTGATTTCCTAATCCGTTTTTGGCAAGTTCTGATCCTTTTTGAGAATTGATCAATATTTGGGCTATAAAATGGCAACGACCAGAGTATTCTAAGTGTTTAACTTGAGATCGAAGAACCCTAACTTGGGAGAAGACAGAGATCATCGCGAGAGATTGATGATTCAACGAGCACCCGCGTCATTACGGTTCCCTCGTCCTTAATTTCTTTGTATACACTATTCTTGGTTAACTTACCATGAATAGTGAGTAGTCTTCTTATTCCGGGATCCTACGGATCCCGTGCTATGTACCCAACTCTTCATGTGATCAATTAAACGGTTTTCATTAATGCAATTCGAATATTCAATTTCATCGTGCTTAATTTTATCGTTCCTGCAAGTTTTACATTGAATGGGATGTTTGCATGCTAGGACGTATTTAGGTTATTTACCGAAAGATGGAAGGGTCCTAGGCATTAATCGGAATCGCATGAAATTGATATTAGGTCATGGTAGCTACAATGGTAGTACATGAATTAATAGGAAAGTTGGCTTTCGTCGGAAAAACCTTAAGTTTAATAATCGAGATCGTTGATAATCCGTGGATGGGCCGCGTTCAACGATTGAGATTAATCTAGACAATGATCCGTGGATGGGCGGCTTGTCTAGTGTTATTTCGGTTTATTTCCATATTCGATAGCATGATGAATTTACATGACATGATTGCATGATTAGTGGGGTTAGCACGGGTGAAGTATGATTCTGTAATTCTTATTCTCTGATCAAGTCCAAACCTTTTATTTTACTGCATTCAATTTCTGCTGTTTTTGACACAACCAAATCTCTTGTTAATCGGAATAGCTAAATAGGTCACTTGTTAGCTAGTATTCACACACGTTGTTCCTTGGATCGACTCTTGGCTTACAAGGGTTTATAAATTTTGTTTGACTGCAATTCGACCCCTAAAACTCATAACTTGACAGCTATAAAGGGTTAAAAATAAGCTTGTCACAATCCTCCCAGACTCCGTCTATATTGCCTCTTGAACACAACACACCCTTGCTCCAACCGTTCTAAGAATCCATCACACATGATCGTTGGCTCTCATCTCTCTCCTTTAGAACGAGCTGTTAGATAAATTTCATGATTAAGGATCGTTATACCCATACCCGTGTCAATAAAACAGTAAAAAATAGTCTGACCCGATTCCATCGTTAATTGTTGACTTGAATTCTTCGCAGGAATACAATAGTGGAACTCCAGTTTCTTCGAACGATCTTAAGTCAGTAAATATTTGAGAGATAATAGGTACTGAGATCGGTATGCAAAACTGGGGACCACTACGCTTTTTATAGCCGTGTACATAACCGCTATTAAGTTTTCATATTTACGAATCCCTCCCCTCAAAAGAAGCGTAATTATGAACTGGTATCTACACATAGTTTAATATTACATTCTCACATTAACATATATAGACTCTAAAGTCAACTATACAATATATCAATTTAATATTGATTTATAAATCATGATAGCATATACATCTCTAACTATTTACATTATGATCCAAATATTAGATTATAAATTAATCTAATAATCTCCCACTGGATCATATATGTAAATCCAACTAGATGTGCAACCTTAGTAATATCAAATGTGTTATCATATAGAGTATATCCCAAACAAATCTCGTCTATTAATTATACTAACATAGGATCAAGCCAGCATTCATAGCATTAATCGTTACGGGACGGAACTTGTCACGTATATCAGCATAACTGAATGACACAGATCAATCATGGATGTGTAGCATGAAAATTACATGAACTGTGATCTACACATGCCTATTTCCAACTGGACACCTTAACTTTATGGAGATCAATTCTTAAAACAAAATGTAACAGAGTGCAATGTACACTTTATTTCTGATTGTATAACATCCATATACAACATAAGCAAAACATGATTGTAACACAAAATCCCACTGAATTCGGATATTCTCAAAATTTGCTTACACACATATAAGCAACATGCTCATGAAAGACCTGCGGTGATAATCATGGAGTTTTGTCCCATAGTAGTTTATGTAAATTTGGTCGCTATGTATTTTATTGGAATATACTGTCGATTTATTGTCACAATATACTTAATGGTCTTCCAATACTTGCTATCAAGTGCAGTCTTGTGCCAAAATTTCACAGTCATATTACCTAATCAGATGTCTCATAACTGAAAGTGTATCTTTAACCATATTGGCATCTCGTGAAAACGAAATCGGAATACAAAACGATCTCCCACCAATCCGAATTTTTATATGTGAGCATGTAATCTCTTGTTCTCTTTAAAAACCCTTTCAATTTTCTTGACTGCTACCCAATGATCTCCACTCAAGGGTTATTATATGTCCGCCTAGCACGCCAACAATGTATGAAACATCTGGTCGCGTACATACCTGATCATACATAAGACTCCATATGGCCGAAGCATTATGAATCTTATGTGTTTCCTCAGTTTCCAGAGTACTTTAACGGACGGGGTATAAGGAAAATAGCTCTTATCCCACTGAACTAGTGATACACATATTCATCCATTAAGTTTGCCTCAAAATCACATGAGACCATCACTTGATGAAACTTAAAGTATCACAAACGGGAAGCCTGATTAAAACCCATAAATGGATTTCCCTAGATTACTCATTATCCAGAGGTTGTTGAGTTTGTACTTCGGAAATACTGTTCTGATTCTCAATCTGGGTCGAACAATATTTCTAACATGATTCTCCCCCCAAACTTAGCATCCTCAAAATGTTGCAATTCTCGTCCAAAACCTAACTTAGTAGTGGGATAGTAAATCTTAAAGGCCTTTGATTGGATTAATTATCTAATCAAATTACTTTTAACTGTATTATTAGGATTTAAGCTGCTATTTTTGTTTCAGCTTTTGTTATACATTGATGGAAAGATGGATTTTGAAAAACTGAAATGAAAGTAACTAAGTTTTCTTTTTGTTTCAACTTGATTTTTATATATGTTGTGAGAAAGATTGATTTCACTTAAGTGAAAAAAAAAGTGTATTTAGGTACCAAACATTAATATAATCATGATACGTACACATCCTGAAATATATTCTAATAAAAAAATAATATTATAAAATAGAAATGCAATTGGAAATGGGAAGCAAGTAAAAGTGCCAAGTACTTTGACTACCGGAGACTTTAATTTAAGCAACATACGTATCACAGATCACATTTGTTTGACAAATACATCCAACTCTTATCTATGATTTCCTATATATATATATATATATATATTAGCAAAAGTAATACAACTAATTATGCAAACAAAAATCATACTTGTAAGACTACTCCAACTAAAACTATTTAAGTACCAAATAAACTTATGTAAGAAGAATCATTTATAAACAAAAGTTCCCATGTTTCATAAAACTCTAAGAATATCATAATCCCTAAGGAAAGCCGTGGATCACATTTGTCTGACAAATACATCTAACTCTTATCCATGCTTTCCTATATGTTAGCAAATGTGGTACAAATATTTAAGCCAAATACTCATTTAACAGAAACTAATAATATAAGTACCAAATGAACATTTATGTATACGATGAGAGTCAATCTATAAAAAAAACCTCCACACACAAAGACCAATTTATGTAGCCTGGCCCCTGTCTAACAAAAACTTCAACCAAAGACACAATTTGTCTAACAAAAACCTCAACCTCAGCTTAAACAAGCAAAAAATGGAAAGTAACTTCCCTGTTGCAAATAGCCTATTTGTATATGCGTATTTATGCATATCTACCTAGTTTCAAAACTAAATGATGATCAATCATCAACAAGTCCCCTTATAATGCTACTACATGATATGATCTCCCCATTCTTACAGCACACATGAACATACAACTTTCAAGCATCTAGGAGCTAGCTAGGTTGCATATATGTACAAGTCTGAAAACTTTGACTACAAAATGAAGATTTCCAAGCAAACTTGTCCAAATTTAAGGATGATTACCTTCCAAAACTTGTAGATCTCACCAACAAATGACAGAGAATAAAAAGATGGAGCTTCTTCTCCGACAGTTGGGGCCTCTAGCAGTGGATATTCTAAGAAAAGTGGGTGAAAATTCGATTTGCAGGGATACTCTGTTGCTTTTGTTTGCATTAAATGTTTCACGTTTACGCGACATAATTTGATTAAAATGTCGCCCAAGAGGAAAATGGTAGGTCGCCCTCATCATTGCATATTGAATTTCAAACGTTAACTGATAGGTTAAGACCAAGAGCTTATGTGGCTATCAGTTTTTCATTATTACGGGACATACATAGGGGGTCGCTTATTTTACGTCGCATCAACAAATTAATGAGACATACTAATCGAGTCGCGTTAACTATTGTCGAATTAACGTATTAATGAGACTTAAAATATGTGTCACTTTAACTGTTGTCGCATTAACAACATTAAGGGACGAAATTTTTTGTGTCGCAAAAATAATTGTCGCATAACACCTTTATCGCGACAAACCAACAATCGTCGGTCGTATAAAATGTCGTATGCGACACGGATAAGACGATAAATTTCAAAGCTTGTCCCGTCAGTTCAAATCTAGTGTAGTGATATCATATTTTCGCACAATTTTCCCAACGTTGTCACACGTTTTTTGTGACAGCACGTGTTATCGCAGGTCCATTATCGTGTAGCGCGCGGCTTCCACACGGACGGATAAACTAACATGTTAATTAATTACCAGCAGAATGCATATATTTAGCTAATTTGAATTTATGATTAGCTGATCTCTATTGACCTGCTAGAAAGTCAATTATTTGAACAACGATTAATAATATTATTATCCCAAGCTATTACGACCAAAACGTATATTGAGAAATGGTCTGGAGGGTAGCCATACTGGGGCCTGAACGGCTCCACAAGAATTGTTTTGCAGGAGAATGGATAAGAAGTGGAGAGATGCAATGTGTAAGGATTGTTTGCCCTAAACCCCGAGGATTAATCTAAGTTCAATTCAATCTCAAAACGGAAACCAAAATTGAATCAACAAGACACAAGAATTTTAGCCAGGTTCGGGGGATGCCCTACTCCTGGGAGCCTCGGGGCGGAATTGCTCAGTCCTTTTCCACTATAATCAGATTCAATTACAAGCCCTAATTGCGCAATGTGACTCAAGAACGCTGATGAGTCGTATTTATACGACTCGTCGAGTAAACTAATCCCATCTATTTCGACACTTTTATATGCGAACAGTTACTTTCTGGTATGATTTTGCATTTCAGGTGTTTTGGAAGCTCTAGGAGGAAACGCGCATAAAAGACGGCATTTCATGCCAAAAACATCACAATGGCAGATTAGACCTTCGGACGTTCAACGGAGCGCTGGGAATAGACCGCTGATCAGAAAAATACGAGTCATATGCCGTTGTGTAGCTAACTCAATTCTCTACAACTCTCTAGTTCACACCGAGAGCGTCCGAGGTCGTTTAAATGGTCAAATCAGAAGCCGAAGACGGGACTCAGTGGGGACCGCGTTTCGTAGAGACATTAGCGCGATGCTAATGTCTGAAGCAGACGCGGCCGTAACGTTAAGGCGAAACGCGGTCGCTACTGTCAGCACACGTTTTGATGACGTCAGCAAGCCCGAAACTTGGAAATCAAGCCCAAAAACGGATTTAGAAACCCAATTTGATAATTCAACCCAAAACCAGATTTGGTAACACACTTTTGCTATATATTAAGGTTTTGGGTTAGGGTTTCAAATATCTCATCATTCTACGAAGACCAAGACGGCTCTTGATGAGAAACAAGCTTTCGACGAGAGAGAAGATTTTCCTACTTTCATTATGTTTTCCATGATTATGTGTAGCTAAATTCCTAATTCAGTTTAGGGTTTGCATATTGTGACTATGTTTTGAGATTCTGTTCTTAATGCAATTTTATGTTTGTCTAGTTCTTATGCTTATTCCATGAATTAATTTGTGAGATTAAGTGGAAGCTTTGTCGCAAAGCTTAATCAAACAATTAACTCTTATCGTTAATATCTACTGGAAACTTTATCGTAAAGGTAGATCGTAACACCTAGATAAAATAATACCTTTGTCGGATTATTGTGTTTAGGAAAGAACTAGAAATCTAACCCTTGGTCGGGTTAGATGTGTTGTATCACCTTTGTCGGGATACTTTAGGAATTACCTTTGTCGGAATTCCACACTAAGAAACAAAGATTTGATCATTAGATATCTATGATAAACATGTCACAATAGAAACCCTAGACTGAATTTTCTCGCTGATTGAAATCCTCGTTATTCTTTTCTCCTGTGTTTTTACAATACTTGCTCACACAAACCCCCCCCCCCCCCCCCCCTTCTTTATTTGCATACAGGAACAGTTTCACAAACCAGCTCTCTAGGGTTCGACCCCGCTTGCCGCTTTACTAGCTAATAGCAGGAGTTTATAAATTAATAAATTTGACGCGTCAGACGACGCGCGTCAAATTTTGGCGCCGTTGCCTGGGAGCTGTGCTTCGGTGAAGTTGTTTCTTTTTGTTTTTATTTTTTCTGTTTTTTTGTTTTGCTTTATGGTTTGCTATGTCTTCTTATTATAGTAGAGAACCTTGGAACGATGAAGACGGTGAGGAAGATGGATACGAGGGCAGCAAGGTTGCGTTTTGGATGATTCGGAATCTCCCCCAATTTGGAAGTGCCATCGGAGAAGACCCAGTGAAACATGTACAAACATTCCACTCCATCTGCAGCCGCATCAAGCCTGAAGACGAGCCATTAGAGAGGTTCAAGCTTAAATATTTTAAGTTTTCTTTAACTGACTCTGCAAATTCTTGGTTTTACTCATCAGGTGCAAATTATGAAAGCAATTATTGGGATCTACGAGCCCTATTTCTAAAGGAGTTTTCTCCGCCATCCTTTCGATTTGAGGTCCGCGAGAAACTTCGTACCCTTGAGCAATTCCAGGGCGAAACATTCTATGAGTATTATGTGCGCTTCGATACCCTTCAGGGAAGCTGTCCACACCATGGATTCCCAGATTTATTTCTTCTTCAGAGATTTCTTGTTGGGATGATGACACTTGAGCGTACTATGCTTGATGCTGCAGCAGGAGGTTCGGTAATGGATGTACGCATGTATGATCTCTGGGACCTAATAGATGATGTGGCACAGAGATCAAGACCAAGACGAGGTCAGATGCACCAAACGGATGATATGGCGCAGACAGTAGAAGCTGATTCAGTACAGATCGTGCCCGACATCATATGCAACACCCCCATTAAAACCATAACGTTGCAGAGTGGAAAGGATTTGAACGAAGTAGCAAAGGAATCCGCATCAGACCAGATCGCGGATGACGTACATGTTAATGTCATCTGCGGTCCATTAAAAGGCACAGCACCCGCGCCCGCAAACTATGAAGAGACCGCGGCAGAGCAGTTGACCGCGGATGAAGAGCATGTTAAAGCCGCGGATCAAGAACATGTTAACGGTCCGCGGGAAACACTTAAAGTGTTCACTACCCGCGACCTGGTCTGCCCCAAATTTTGAAATTGATCCTCTTATATCGTTTTCTATGCAGGTAAGAGCTCCGAAAGAGCATATGATCGACCAGAATGAGCTAGGTGGCGAGTTGGAGGCGATGCATGAGCCAGAAAAGCCAACGATGGAGCACCCACTCGCAACAAGTCAACAAGCACCGCCTGAAAAGTGTAAGGACCCAGGTGCCTTTACAGTCACCCGTGATGTTGACTCTTATGTTTTGCAGATGGGAGATGCTAGAGATGACTATCCTCCAGCCCCTATTTTGGGATCACTCCTCTTTGCCACGAAGACCAAGGTTGACGTGGGAACATGCTTGATGTCACTGGTGTTTGCTGGCAAGAGACCGAACTTCCATAGTTACGAGGATTCCGACCGTCCATACATGAGGAAGCGACCGAGACATGGCACGTTTGGATGGAAACCCGGATGGAGAGACACGAGAGCACCACTGAATGAGGGCCATGAACAGCACAAAGGAGTAAGTAAATTTGACCTCACACACCCGTGGGATCCTAACTTGTGATCCCTAAAGAGGTATCGTCGAGCCAACGACGTAAAATAAAGAGCGCTCGCAGGGAGGCAGCCCGGGCAAATTTATTGTTTTTCTCGTTTTTTTTATTTCGTTTTATATTTGTTTGAGTCTTGAGTCATGTTCCTCACATTGTCTTTGGGAAAAGAGATGTTTTTCATGCATGAAACAGGTGCAGCTCAGTGCGGATCGCGTTCGACCGCAACATTATCTCACCGCGTTCGGTGTTAACGTCTCTATCGAACGCGGTACGTAACGTCTGAAGCGGATGCGGCTTACCGTTGACCAGCGTTGACCGACTCGGTTAACCAGAATTTACATCGTCACGCGACGACACGAGGGGAGTGCCTGTTCACTTTTCATTCTTTATTTGTTTTTCCCTACGTTTGTGTCTCTTGCATAGTCTGTTGTCTTGAATTTAAGTCGTACCGTGAGGACACGGCTTTGTTCAAAAGTGTGGGGTGGGAGAGTTAGTCTGTTGTGTCAGCATATTTATTTTTGCACCTGCATAGTGTCTGCACGTTTCCCTTTTAAAAAAAATTTTGAAAGTATGAAATTTCTCTCTGTTTCCTGGATATGCAGTATTGAATGATGATGATGTGAAATAGATGATGCTGATTAGATGTGTTTCTCTCGTGAAATTTGAGTTGTGCTTTAACATGTGAATTTAACCTACTACGTGTCCTTTTGAGTTGAGATAAACAGGGATGTAGAGTTGATGAAAATGTCCTAGAGAGACTTGACAAGCATTCCAAGGACTGGGTTCGAACTATATGGTTATATGGAATTTGTGGAGGCTAGCACTTCGAGATTTTATGGTTCAGAGTTGGCTCCGCCACTGTAGCGTTTATGTAGGTAGGCGGGACGGGAAAACAGACCATCCTATCTCTAGTCCGAAGTAACCGGGAAAATAGGTGAGTGACCCTCAGCTTGACTCGCGTCAAAAAGGTCGAGGATGAGAAAGAGCGGGGAGGTTTTTCCATATGCTTGCGGGCGATGATTGGACCTCCTTCAAAAAGGAAAAAAGAAAGAAAGGACAAGCAACTCACAATAAAGGAGCAAAGCTGAAGAAAAAAATCAGCCAAATTGTGAAAGTCCTATACGCAAAAAGTGAAGTACACCATTCATACATCAAGAGTCAAAGGCCAAGGAAAGTCACTACAAAAGCTGTCCAACAAAAAAAGAAAGAAAGCTCAAAAACCTAGAAGCTCGAATGAATCACGTGCAAGAAAAAGCAATGAAATATAACCATATAGCTAGAGTTCGGGACAACTAGTGAAGATCATGGGTCAAAAGAAGACTATCTCCCATTCATCCGAATTGATTTGAATTTCAGCTCAAAGGTAACATGTATCAAGTTAATTCTATGTTGAGCATGATAATCTTAGTAGCGATTGAGTTATGCATAGAAAAGCGAGTCTAGACTAGCAACTCATATTCATGTAGCATTATCTAGGACGTCGAAGAAATTGTGGTGTTACATTTATTTTCCTTCTACGACTTAGTTCTTGTTCGGGACGAACAAGTTTAAGTGTGGGGTGGTTTGATGAGTCGTATTAATACGACTCGTCGAGTAAACTAATCCCATCTATTTCGACACTTTTATATGCGAACAGTTACTTTCTGGTATGATTTTGCATTTCAGGTGTTTTGGAAGCTCTAGGAGGAAACGCGCATAAAAGACGGTATTTCATGCCAAAAACATCACAATGGCAGATTAGACCTTCGGACGTTCAACGGAGCGCTGGGAATAGACCGCTGATCAGAAAAATACGAGTCATATTCCGTTGTGTAGCTAACTCAATTCCCTACAACTCTCTAGTTCACACCGAGAGCGTCCGAGGTCGTTTAGATGGTCAAATCAGTAGCCGAAGTCGGGACTCAGTGGGAACCGCGTTTCGTAGAGACATTAGCGCGACGCTAATGTCTGAAGCAGACGCGGCCGTAACGTTAAGGCGAAACGCGGTCGCTACTGTCAGCACACGTTTTGATGACGTCAGCAAGCCCGAAACTTAAAAATCAAGCCCAAAAACGGATTTAGAAACCCAATTTGATAATTCAACCCAAAACCAGATTTGGTAACACACTTTTGCTATATATTAAGGTTTTGGGTTAGGGTTTCAAATATCTCATCATTCTACGAAGACCAAGACGGCTCTTGAGGAGAAACAAGCTTTCGACGAGAGAGAATATTTTCCTACTTTCATTATGTTTTCCATGGTTATGTGTAGCTAAATTCCTAATTCAGTTTAGGGTTTTGCATATTGTGACTATGTTTTGAGATTCTGTTCTTAATGCAATTTTATGTTTCTCTAGTTCTTGTGCTTATTCCATGAATTAATTTGTGAGATTAAGTGGAAGCTTTGTCGCAAAGCTTAATCAAACAATTAACTCTTATCGTTAATATCTACTGGAAACTTTGTCGTAAAGGCAGATCGTAACACCTAGATAAAATAATACCTTTGTCGGATTATTGTGTTTAGGAAAGAACTAGAAATCTAACCCTTGGTCGGGTTAGATGTGTTGTATCACCTTTGCCGGGATACTTTAGGAATTACCTTTGTCGGAATTCCACACTAAGAAACAAAGATTTGATCATTAGATATCTATGATAAACATGTCACAATAGAAACCCTAGACTGAATTTTCTCGCTGATTGAAATCCTCGTTATTCTTTTCTCCTGTGTTTTTCCAATACTTGCTCACACAAAACCCCCCTTCTTTATTTGCATACAGGAACAGTTTCACAAACCAGCTCTCTAGGGTTCGACCCCGCTTGCCGCTTTACTAGCTAATAGCAGGAGTTTATAAATTAATAAATTTGACGCGTCAGACGACGCGCGTCAAACGCTAACAGTTCTAATACAAGAATGCAGAAGAAGAAGAGAAGAGAAGACGAGGAATTCGGCCTCCTCAGGCAACGCCGCAGTCCGTTGCGGATTGAACGTTCTTCACACAGCTCGAATCAGTCTCCAATTGCTCGAATCGCTCGCTCGCTGTTCTTCGCAATTGCCAGAAGATCCCAAAATTATATAAACCCTAATTTCTCAGGTCACGCTCCTTATATGTTCCAAAACACGGCGTCCTGACCACACGTTCAAAACCGAATTCTCCGCCCAAACGAAACGCTGACGTTTCCTCGTTCTTCAGACTTTCGCGCTTCGCCGAGACATCGTCGTTCCATTAAACGAGTCTCGCGCCTTCAGCAGACGACGTCGTTTCCTTCAAACTTCAAACCAGTTTTACCCGCCTGATCCAAAACGACCGTGCTTTCCCTTCAGACCTGCATTTCCTATACTATCCTACACTACACTGCAATATGAGATCTCATTTGACAACTGATCCATATTGCTTGGAAAGAGATCCAATGACTTCCCAAGCATGTTGGGATTACAAGGCTTTACAATATTCCCTCCTAATCCTAACTTGCGCATCTAATTGTAATTGAATCATAGGTTATAGTGGTGTACCATATGGGAGTGGTACTAAAAGGAGGAGGAGCAATATTCTCTCAATGGCTCATGTCTTCCATCTCATCCAACCTCAGCTATGTGTAAAGCATCCCTGCAAAACACAAACTTCACAGAAGGGACTATCTTTGTCCCAAAGTCAGCTGGGTTTATATCACCAAGAATCTTTTCAATCATAACAGTTTTAGAGTCAACTAAGTCTCTAATAAAATGAAGTCGCACATCAATGTGCTTAGTCCTCTCATGATATACAGGGTCCTTGCACAAATATATAGCACTTTGACTATCTATATTCAGTGTGGTTACATAGCATTTACCAGTGATTTCTTTTAGAAAACCTTGAAGCCAAATGGCTTCTTTACATGCTTCGGTAGCAGCAATATACTCAGCTTCTGTTGAGGATAGGGCTACTATGGATTGTTGTTGTGATTTCCATGAAATACAACAGCCACCCCAGGTGAAGAAGAAACTAGTTACTGATTTTCTAGTGTCCTTCTTACTGGCAAAGTCTGAATCCACATACCCTTTAAGTTCTGGTTCCTTTTCATAATCAGCATACACTAGTCCTAGTTTATTAGTGCCATTCATGTACTTTAGAAAATATTTCATAGCAATCCAATGTTTCTCACCAGGATTAGACATATATCTACTTAGCACACTCACAGCAAATGCAATATCAGGTCTGGTACATAGCATAGCATACATTAAGGAACCAACAGCAACATCATAAGGGACATCTTCCATTTTCTGTTTTTCAAAATCAGTTATTGGGCAATCATCTTTTGAAATATCCAGGTGCCCTCCTAAGGGGACTAGAGAGGGTTTAGAATCAGTCATGGCAAACTTATCTAACACCTTAGCAACATAATCAACTTGAGACAAACAGATTTTCCTATCATGCCTGTTTCTAATGATTTTTACACCCAATATCTTTTGTGCTTTTCCAAAATCTTTCATATCAAAATGTTTCTTTAACTCCTTCTTAACATCAGAAATAGCAGTGATTGAATGGCTCATTAACAGTATGTCATCCACATACAGAAGTAAAAAAATATGGCAGTCAGATTTTCCCACTTTCATGTATATGCAAGTGTCATATTTACTTCTAGTGAAACCAAGAGTTAACATGCATGAATCAAACTTCTTATTCCACTGCCTAGGTGATTGCTTAAGACCATAAATTGATTTATTTAGCAAGCACACAGAATCAGGGGAATGTTTATTAACAAAGCCTATGGGCTGATTCATGTAAATTGTTTCCTCTAAATCACCATGTAAAAAAGCAGTTTTGACATCCATTTGTTCTATTTCCCAATCATACACAGCAGCCATTGCAATCAATAATCTCATGGTTTTATATTTTACAACTGGAGCAAAGATTTCATTAAAGTCAATTCCTTCTTTTTGAGTAAACCCTTTAGCAACTAGTCTAGCTTTGAACCTACGTGGTTCATCTAGTTCATTCCCTTCCTTGATCCTATAGATCCATTTACAAGCAACAGTTTTCACATTTGCAGGTTTAGGGACAAGGGTCCAAGTTTTGTTTTCATACATTGACTGAATTTCTTCATGCATAGCCTTAACCCATTCATTAGCATTTTTATCATGTAAAGCTTGTTCATAGGTTTCAGGCACAGAAAATTTCACACTTTCAGCAGCAAGCAAGGCAAAATGTATCATTTTATCACAGCCTTCAAGCAAGTTCATATCATATCTCTTGGGTCTAGATCTTACCCTAGGAGTCCTATCTCTAGCAAGCACATAATTGGATAGATCATTTCTATCATTTTCAACAACAGAATAATCATTAACATCCAAAGTTCCACTGTTATCCAAACCACCAACACTGGTGGGTGAAGTATTTATGCTAGAGGTAGGGATATGAGAGCTTACCTCCCCACCAGACTGGTGAGGGAGATCATTCTGCTCAGCAGCAGGGGTAGCTCCATTTTCACCATTTCCATTTGGGCTTGAGCTTCCTCCTTGATCAGCTGAGCTTGAGACTGGATATCCCACATCAAATTCTTCTCCCACTGGGTTATCAGCATCATCATTTTCCATTTGAGGCTGGGGAAAAGCAAAAGGAACATCTGGTCGTTGAGAGTTACCTGTCTGCTCAGTAGACCGCATTAGCTTTGTTTTAAAATGGAAACCATGCTCATTAAATGTGACATACCTGGCTACAATAACCTTATATGAACCAGGCTGTATTACTAACAATTTATACCCTTTCACACCATGAGGATAACCAATCATTACACATTTCATAGCCCTAGGTTGCAATTTACCTTGATCAGTTTTAGCAAATGCTGTACATCCAAATGGCCTTAAATGATTAATGTTTGGCTTATGCCCTGTCCACATTTCCTGAGGAGTCTTAAACCCAATCATAGATGAGGGACTCCTATTTATTAAGTATGCAGCAGTTACAAGAGCATCACCCCAAAGAGTACTTTTAATTCCTGAACTAATGTGCATGCATCTAGCCTTTTCAAGTAATGTCCTATTCATCCTTTCAGCAGTCCCATTTTGTTGGGGTGTGCCTGGGATGGTTAAGTGCCTATCAATGCCATGTTCTTCACAAAAATGATTAAACAAGCCATTGCAGAATTCAAGTCCATTATCAGTTCTAAGACACTTAACAGAACAACCAGATTGGTTCTCAACCAAAGCTTTCCAATGTTTAAACTTATCAAAAGTTTCATCCTTAGTTTTCAACAAAAATACCCAAACTTTTCTGCTAAAGTGATCAACCAAGGAGAGAATAATTTCTCCCTCCAATGGTGCTCACTTGAGCAGGTCCCCACAAGTCAGCGTGTATATAATCAAGTGGACCTTTAACTAGCATGGTAGATTTGTTAAAACTAAGAGCAGTCTGTTTTCCCATGATGCAGTTCTCACAAAAATCAATATTCACAGGAGCAGAATCAATGATACCTTGCTTATATAGGTGAAACAAACCTTTGTTACCTATATGGCCAAGTCTGGAGTGCCAGGTCTTGGTCTCATCCATGTCCTTTGCTGAAGTTACAGCATTGATTTCTGGAGTGGCTTGGACATGGTAAAGCCCTCCTTTCTTCAGTCCTTTCAGAACAGTCCTGCCATTTCTCATAATAGTTCTAACACCATTGAAGTTAGTAATATGACAGCTAAGGTCATCAAAAGCATACTCAGATAACAGATTCCTTCTCAAACCAGGGACCCATCTAACATTTTGAATGATCCTAACAACACCATCATGCATTCTGAGAGGTACTTTCCCTATGCCCCTAATATGCAAAACAGTTTGATCACCCAATCTAACCTCACCATCATTTATTAGTTTCAGATCATTGAATACATTTTTATTTGGTGTGGCATGCATGTTACAATCAGAATCAAGTATCCAAGAGTCAGATTCATCATCAGTAGTAACAACAAACAATTCATGATCATAAGATTTTCCAGATTCACAATTGTTAGACTGGTTTTCCCTTTGGTTCTTTCCCTTATTTCTGTTATTGTTGTTAGCCTCATTATTCTTCTTTTTCTGACAATCAGAAGCAAAGTGACCCAGTTGATTGCAATAGAAACATTTCACATTTAAAGTTTTGTTCTCAGATTTCCCATCAGACTGTTTGTTTTGAGACTCAGATTTTCTAGACTTTTTAAATGAGTTTTTGTACTTTCCTTTAGAGAACATTGCTTCATTCTTAGAATTAGGTCTAGTATCATCCTTAACACCAGGTCTTTTAAAAACCTTAAGAGAATCATTCTTTTGTATGACAGAGTCTATTATCTTAGTTAGAGTCAAATCATCCCCACCATATTGTATCACATCCTTTAGATTACCAAATTGGGAAGGAAGAGAGTTAAGCAATATCACAGCCTGATGGGTATCATCAATCTTATCTTTACGTCTATCAAGATCTTGGGTCATTTTCAGAAAAATATCCATGTTTTCAGCAATAGACAAAGAGGTCTCCATCTTAAAGGTGAACAGTTTGCATAATAAAGATATCCTACTAGGCAATGACTTAGTGAGATACTTATCTTCTAATGCAGTCCACAATTCTTTAGGTTCAGTATGGCTTACCACTTGTCTTGCAACATCATCTGCTAACCTTATTATGATTTCTGAGTGAGCCATTTCCTTTATGTCCTTCTTGGACTGGTCTGTCATTCCAGCAGGCCATTCTTCTGAAATAGCCTTGTAGCACTTTTCCTTTATCAGTATGGCCTTCATCTTCATTTTCCATATGGAGAAGTCTGAAGTGCCATCGTAGGGCCTTAGCTTGCTTCCATCAGCCATGGGCACCAAGTGTTACAGGTCCTCGCAAGATCAGAGAATCAAAGTAGTCAAGAGCAGGCAATTCAACAAACAGTATGAGTGCAAGTGATGGATTCAAGAACAGGGGAAAACAGACAAGTTTGTAGAATCAATATCAATCAACAAGTCAGTCTCAATCTGTCCTAATCACATGCAACTAACCAAGCTCTAGATACCAATTTGTAAGGATTGTTTGCCCTAAACCCCGAGGATTAATCTAAGTTCAATTCAATCTCAAAACGGAAACCAAAATTGAATCAACAAGACACAAGAATTTTAGCCAGGTTCGGGGGATGCCCTACTCCTGGGAGCCTCGGGGGGGAATTGCTCAGCCCTTTTCCACTATAATCAGATTCAATTACAAGCCCTAATTGCGCAATGTGACTCAAGAACGCTAACAGTTCTAATACAGGAATGCAGAAGAAGAAGAGAAGAGAAGAAGAGGAATTCGGCCTCCTCAGGCAACGCCGCAGTCCGTCGCGGATTGAACGTTCTTCACACAGATGGAATCAATCTCCAATTGCTCGAATCGCTCGCTCGCTGTTCTTCGCAATTGCCAGAAGATCCCAAAATTGTATAAACCCTAATTTCTCAGGTCACGCTCCTTATATGGTCCAAAACGCGGCGTCCTGACTACACGTTCAAAACCGAATTCTCCGCCCAAACGAAACGCTGACGTTTCCTCGTTCTTCAGACTTTCGCGCTTCGCCGAGACGTAGTCGTTCCATTAAACGAGTCTCGCGCCTTCAGCAGACGACGCCGTTTCCTTCAAACTTCAAACCAGTTTTACCCGCCTGATCCAAAACGACCGTGCTTTCCCTTCAGACCTGCATTTCCTATACTAGCCTACACTACACTGCAATATGAGATCTCATTTGACAACTGATCCATAGTGCTTGGAAACAGATCCAATGACTTCCCAAGTATGTTGGGATTACAAGGCTTTACACAATGAAAGATTTTGACGGCTCTGGAGGATGCCAGTTTCGTCTTCGTTCTTGAAATCTTTTGAAAAGTAGTAAATTATAGTGAACAGTAAAAGGGTCGCTTGGTTATCAAATTGGATCGCGTAAATTCACTTTTCGAAATCGATATTTCCACCCTCGTATCATTTGCCTCAGGTTACAGGAAATTCGAAGTGGGATAATCCAAATGAGTACACTGTTATTCCAGGCATTAGAATAACAACATGGTTAGAGTTGGATTTGGGAAATCAAAGACGGATTGTTGAGGTTTTCTGATTGTTTCAGAGTGTCCTACATCAGAAATAACATTTGATATTTATAGTCGAGCAATCGGATACGAGCAATGGGTGTGCCCCATGGCTGAGACGCCGCGCGCCCTGCCTTCACTTTAAGCATGCGCCCAGTGTACACTTTAAGTTAGGACGCGCTGAGATAATGTCAACGTAGGGCGCGGCGAACCTGCAAAATCCACGCGCCCAACAAAGACATTAGCATCGCGTCCTGTGTAGACTTTACCATCCTCGCCCAAACACCTAATGTCTTCCTTGGGCGCGAAACACACTGACTTGGAGTCCCAGCTTCGCTCGATTTCATCCTAATTTGACTCATATCATTAGGGTTCATTTTCCTAATAAATTTAGTCATGTTTACCATGCTCATAAACCCTAAAATTACCAACAGACACTCAACTCAGAGTTGACGTCAAGGAGGTAATTTCCAATTGGTTTCAGAGGGGCATGGAGCAGTGCAAGTCTCCCATTAAGAACCACTTTGCCAATGGGGCCAAAATGTGTTTGACAAGGTCCTCATATATATATTGAGACTGACCTAGTTAATGGAAGGTGGCGTCTTTAAATTTGGACACACCTGTATGCCATATGGAAGCGGGTCTTGTACGTCTTAATTATTTAGATCAACTTGCCAAACATATTTTATAGTACTGCATTCAACATATAATTGAAAAAGATAAGAGAGTACAATAAAGATGGTCAATCTCTGCTCCGTTTCGATTATATAAATAGACCTCCAAATCACAATGTTCAAATCACAAAAGTACTTGCTAACAATACATTTGCATCTCAAGAAAATATTACTAATGGCGTTTCAAGCCCCTCATCCTCTTCTGCTTCTTCTAGTCTTGTGTTTCCTTGTTACTCAAGCAACCTGTGACCATTCAGCATTTGAATATATCAAAGGCTTGAAAGGATGTCACAAAGGAGACAAGAACATCACCCACCTTCACAGTCTCAAAGCTTACTTATCCAAATTTGGTTACCCTTGCTCAAAGAATCATCTTCATGATGATTATTTCGATGGTTCATTGGAGGCTGCAATCAAAGCATACCAAATTAACTACCACTTAAAGCCCACCGGATCGTTGAACGATGAGACGGTGTCGCAAATGGTGAAACCTAGATGTGGTTGCCCCGACGTGGTCAATCGAACATTGCAAATGGAGTCAGGCATGATGAAGTACAGTAAGCTTCATTCAGTAGCACACTACAGTTTCTTTAATGGAAGGCCAAGATGGCCTCTTGCTAAGACAAACTTGAGATTCGCCTTTCTCTCCAACCTTCCAGACTATGCTAGGCAGCCTATCTTCAACGCGTTTGGGCAATGGGATGCTGCTAGCCGGTTCACATTTCAATTTGTCACCGATGTGAACCAGGCGGATATAACTGTTGGATTTTACAATGGTGATCATGGAGATGGGAGCTCTTTCGACGGCCCTGGAGGAGTTCTTGCTCATGCCTTTGCACCAACTAATGGGAGGATGCATTTTGATGCTACTGAGAATTGGACAATCCATCCTGCTCCAAATGCAATGCATACCGAATCAGTTGCAGTGCACGAAATAGGCCATCTTCTTGGACTTGGGCACAGCACGGTGCAGGATGCCATTATGTTCCCGAGTATCTCTTACGGAGTGAACAAGTTAATTCATGCGGACGACCGGGAGGGTGTAAGAGTGTTATACTTGTAAATTAATAACTGTGTGAGGATATGCTGCTACCTCTTATCAGGCAACCAAATAAGGCTAATTAAGGCATTATGTATGTGTGACTGAGCTAGCTATTATAACTATTAATAAGTGGCTCGTAGCCAAACCAAACACTGAATAAAAAACTCATTATCATTCTCAACAAATTAACCTTCTGCATCTGCACCATGGTTTGTTTCTGTTAGGAAAGTACTGTGTAAGCCTCCTACAGTCGTACTCAGTTGTTATATCTATTTTGCCCTCTAACTTGAAGTGGACATGTTGTTCCTATTTTGCCCTATTTTGCCCACTGCGAGCACATTTCGTTCCGGCTCGCAGTGGACATGTTGTTCCTCATTCGTGGATGTGATATTCGTCCTGCCTCGATGTGGATGTATCGTTCCTCCCTTGTGGAGGTGTTGTTTTTTTTTTAGGGAAAAGTGCAGTTTTGGGTATCAGAACTATCACCATATATTTTCCAATTTATGGGCTGAACTATCACCATTTTCCAACGTGTGGGCTGAACTATAAAAATTTCCAGACAGAGGGCGAACTATCAAATAATTTTCCAAAAAAGGTGTACCTATTTGTAAAAAAATTAATAAATTAATATAAAAATTCAAAAAATTTAATAAATTAAATTTTTAATAAAAAGGAATAAAAATTATTTGATAAATAAAAATTAGAAACTTGACGAAAAATTAAACACAAAATGAAAAATATTTTTAAATTTTTTTTGCAAATTTCCCCTACAAAAGGTAAGACTTCGAAAATACTATATGGTTGAATAAAAAGTAGTTTAACCATTTGATGTGAATTTTTTTAAAAAAAAACTAATATTTTATTCGATAAAAGCAAGAAACAGAACAAAGTACAAAGGACCAAGACCAAAAGAAGATGGTATCTTTCTTTTTAGGACAAGATCGAGCTGAAGAACGAGTCACCATTTGAGGCTCATTGAAAGAGTTTTTGCGATGACGGGTTCTTTGGATAATAGATATGGTTGGCATCAGGGAGGAATCGTACACAAGACCAATATGATCGCCTAAGATGTGTTTGGGGCTGTTATCTTGGGCTTGACAGACCATGGGTTTATTATTTATGTTGGGCTTCTCCAACACAATTTCGTCCGTCGGCCTGGCCAGAACAAGCTTGGACGTACCTTCAGGCCCACTAATTTGATCCAAAGCTATGATTTCGTTTCCTGTCCTAGGTTCCTCGAACCTCGAGGTATTCTCCTGTTCATTGTGTTGCAGAGCCCTGCAATCCTGCTGCGTCTCTTTCATGTTTGGCTGCAAAGCCTGCAACTTTCTAAGCTCACGATAGGTCTTTTTCTTATCTTTCCGTTTTTTGGACAAGCACCCAACCTTCCTTCCTATCATCTGCAGGTGCTGGGACAGATTGATTCTTAGTCAACGAAAGCGAAATGACCTCCTTAGCTGGAACCTGCGTCTCCGAGGCTTGTAGGGTAATTTTCGGGAGACCAACCCCTCGTCACGCGCCTCCCATGTTTTTTGTTCTGCCTCCCTCCTCAGCTTCGCCCTGCGGCAGTTCACAAGCTCGTGACCGTGATGGCGGCACTTAGAGCAGTAAAGAAGACGACTTTCGTAGACCACCTTTTGCCAAAAACCTGAATCCGCTCCTGTGGAAATCCACAGATCGTCAGGAAGTTCCTTCGAGATATCCACTTCCATGCACACGCGAGCATAACATGGGTTGATGAAGGTTGTTTTTTTTCTATCAAGAGCTAGAAAGCTACCAAAGGATGAAACTAAGGGCTCAATATAACCTTGTTTATACATTTGAAGAGGGAGGTTGCTCAGCCGCACCCAAACTGTAGTTGAAGTGGGTTCACGCTTTGAGTTAAAATCTTTTGTCCATCTAAAAATCCTAAAGAAAGCATGGCCGATCTTCCGCAGGGGGTGGGATAGGACTTTTCTCGCATCAAGTTCCGAGTCTAGCACTATCAGGATGTGTCTAGCATCCCATGTGCCTAGGGAACAATGGTCGCCTAGCCCCCAAGCGGTTAGGAGAGCCTTGCGGACCTCCTCTATGGGTGGCCGCCCTTCTGAGAACTTTGCCACCAAGGAGTGTTTAAGGTTATCAACTCCTGCTTGAAGTTCCACATGAGTGAATGAGATGGATGGATTTCCATCCTTGCTTCCATACTGCCTAGCAGCTAGCCGTATGGTAGGAAAGTGCCTTTCCGGACTGAGTTTTGTCACCGCCGCGAAGGAGCGGCCGTTGGCCGGAGTACTAGCATCTGCATTTCCAGGAGGTGTTGTTGATACATTTCCAGGTCGTGCCACGCCTGCGTCAGGTGGCCGTAAGTGGCCAGTCGTGGCCATGCCAAGCCCCAGAGGGACTAATAGAGAAAGGCTAGAGGAAAAATCTTCACTCAAAGTCAAAGCGATTTCACATCCAGTCTGACATTGAAGAACACTCCTGCATTGAGTTTGATCCTTCTGGGACGATTAGTCTCCTTCACTGTCTGCCCTTCATGCATGATTTGAAGTGAATATCAAAAAAATTATCCATAATACCCCTTATATAGTTCAAACTAGATAGGAACAATAATTAATATTTTCTTGAATTATTTGTAGGGGAAATAAAAATATTTTTCATTTTGTGTTTAATTTTTTGTAAAGTTTCTAATTTTTATTTATCAAATAATTTATATTCCTTTTTATTAAAAATTGTATTTTTATAAATATTTTGAGTTTTTTGAATTTTATATTAATTTATTAATTTTTTACAAATAGGTACATCTTTTTTGGAAAATTATTTGATAGTTCGCCCACTGGCTGGAAAATTATTTGATAGTTCGCCCTCTGTCAGGAAAATGGTGATAGTTCAGCCCACAAATTAGAAAATGATAATAGTTCCGGTACCCAAACTGTAATTTTCCCTCTTTTTTTATTGTGGACGTGTTTGTGTCATGCCTTTTGATTTATACGCGGTGCTTTGCCCTATCTATTCCATGGAAAGCGTGGTGTCATATGGACAATGCTTCGTTCGACGACTGAAGAATCAAATTCAAGTTGGCCCGTACTTCAATAGTCCATACATTCATAGCATGTACGCGATAAAAAAAAGTACACACATGTAATGTATGTGAGAAGATTGTTGTTCAACAAATTATAATACAATGTATGGTCTAAGGATTTTGTTCATAGTTAAATATTTAAATACCACAATTTTGTCACTAAACATTGCCAGGTCACCAATTAAAAAAAAGTTGTCCAGAGGGTTTTAAAATATGTAATCCAGTAGTGGTCAGAACTGGGAAGGTCAGAATGAACAAATTATTGTGTTTTTAATTATAAACATAATAATATCAAGTGATGGCAATTGAGTATACGTACCCCATACCTAAATTTGTGCATGGACTCGACTTAAATAATCCTAAAAAAGCACATAAATATTGACCTTCATTCCATAATTTATGGTAATCTGTGTCTGCAAAATTGGTGCCTGTTCATCTCCAAAATTTTATGTAATTGATATCTCCACGTAACTGCGATTCGCTATGGAGGAAAAAAAAACATTGTTGTTGATCTAATTTGTTGACTCACTCTTGCATATATATTTTCTAACTATTGGTCAATGTTTAGATGGTTGACCAAAGACGATATATGAGCATTGTTTTGAATTGATAACTGAACTTAACAAGCTTATTTATTTTAGGGAAAATGACGAAGAGGGGGTATGAACTACCATTCATTGACAAATCACGGTTCGAACTATGAAAATTGATAATTAAGGGCAATTTCAAATTATTATACTTCTCAATTTCAAAATTAAGGACAAGAATTTTTTTCAATTCATTCATTTAGTAACTTTGTTAATGGACGGAGTGATATTCCGTCAATTAAGTGCAATTAAGTGTTATATGAGGATTAAAATATTTTGAAATTGCTCTTAATTGTCAATTTTCATAGTTCGGACCGTGATTTGTAAATGAGTGATAGTTCATACCCCCTCTTTGTCATTTTCCCTTTATTTTATTTTTAGTCTGGAAGTTTTCAAACACTTGGTATATGATTTGGATTTGTTAATGTTTTAAAATTAAATTTCTTACACAAAATCAGTTAAACTTTGTCCCTATAAATAGGTCTTTATGACAAATGACCAATCATCAATTTTTATCAACACAAAATGATTTCGAGAGATGTCCTCCCACTTCTACTCCTAATCCTAATGTGTTTCCTTGGAGCTCAAGCAACCTCCAAAGGTCGGCCTGCATTCAAAGGCTTAGTGGATGGGGCGGACCCCGCATTAAAGACTGGGGTGACAGCCGAAAGTAAACCGTATTATTAGAAAAAGAAAAATTAATGTTGTTTAAAAAAAGTTCTCCTACACTAAAATAAAGAACGTCTTGTTTTCATATCACGAGAATCATCTATTATTGAATTCGTGCTAAACGTTTTAGCGACGTCTTTCTCAATGTTGTTATTAATAAAATTAAATATTATTATTTAGACAAATTATAATTCTATAAATTACTCGTTTTAAAATGAAAATACTATTGTGAAAAGTAGTGAATTCAAATGTAGAAGAAGAACATATGAAGATATAAGATGAGAGAAATGTAGAGAGGAGGAGATTTGTATTGCTTTGTGATGATTGATTTCAAATGCCTTACACTTTTATATAGGGCTAGAAATACATGGATATATAAAGAGACTAGTAATAAAGAGCACATCATTGGGCACTCATTGGACACTTGGGAAGAACCATTGGACACTTTTGGTACACCATGGGATACTTGAGCACACCATTAGGTACTTAGGAAAATTCATTCATTTAAGATGATATTTATAACACTCCCCTTGGATGACTTGTACAAATATTATGTCTCATTAAAACCTTACTAGAAAAACCCTGTTGGAAAAAACTTAGTGAAGGAAAAAGAGTACATAATTTGTATCATACACATAAAGTTACCTCATTAAAAACCTTATTTAGGAAAACCCATAGGGATAAACCCTGGGATAAGGAAATGAGTGTAACTCGTATCTCCCCCTCAATGTGGCCTTTAATATAAATCTCTAAGCTTTCGCATGCCGATTTTATAAACCAAATTCTCAAAGGGAGTTGTGGGAAGTGCCTTTGTAAACAAATCCGCTAAGTTGTCAAAAAAACGAATCTGACAAACATCAATCTCTACATTCTTATGAAGTTCATGTGCAAAGAAGAACTTTGGAGATATGTGTTTCGTTATGTCTCCTTATAAATAGCCATTTTTAATTTGAGCTATACAAGCAGCATTATCCTCAGATAGATTAGTAGGTCTTTCTTTGTCGCCTGAAAGATCACCTGATCCTCTTATATGATGGATTAAAGACATCAGCCACACACATTCATGACTAGTTTCATGAAGTGCCAATATTTCAACATGATTAAATGAAGTGGTTGTAAGGGTCTGTTTGGAAGAGCGCCCAGATATAGCGGTATCACCATATGTAAACACATAACTTGTTTGTGATTGCGCTTTATGAGGGTCAGATAAATATCCGGCATCAGCATATCCAACTAACCTTGATTTTGAGTCCTTTGAATAAAATAAGCCTATATCAGTTGTTCCTCGAAGATATCTTAAAATCTACTTAATGTCAGTCCAATGTATTCGAGTTGGAGAAGAACTATATATTGCTAATAAATTGACCGAAAATGCAATATCAGGTCGTGTGCAATTAGTCAGATACATTTGTGCTCCAATGACACTAGGATATGGTACTTCGGGACCAAATAGTTCTTCATCATTTTCTCGAGGACGGAATGGATCTTTTTTCACATTAAGTGAACGAATAACCATAGGCGAACTCACAACATATGAATTATCCATATTAAATCGTTTGAAGACCCTTTCAGTATATGAGGACTGATAAACAAAAATGCCATTTGATAAATGCTCAGTTTGTAGGCCAATGCTGAATTTTGTTTTGCCCAAGTCTTTCATTTCAAATTCACTTTTCAAGACGGAATCATCTTGGTAAGTTCACCCAATGACATTTAAATCATCAACATAAACTGCGATAATAGAAAATCCGGTTTTTGTCCTTCTAATAAAAACACATGGACTAATTGCATTGCTGATGTACCCCTCCTTTAAGAGATATTCACTTAGATGATTGTACCATATTTGACCGGATTGTTTTAAACCATATAAAGCTCTTTGTAGCTTTATTGAGTACATTTCCCGTGGTTTTGAGCTATATGCTTCAAGTAATTTTAATCCTTCGGGAATTTTCATGTAAATGTCATTATCAAGTGATCCATATAAATAGGCTGTCATGACATCCATTAAATTTATTTGAAGTCCTTCTAAGACTGAAAAACTCAATAAAAATCTGAATGTTATCGCATCCATAACCGGTGAATATGTCTCTTCCTAATCAATGCATGGTCTTTGCGAGAAGCCTTTGAGCTGCAAGTCGTGCTTTATATCTTATGAATTCATTTTTCTCATTTTGTTTGAGCAAAAATATCCATTTACAACCAACAAGTTTGACATTCTCGAGTGTTAGGGAATTTTTTTAAAGACTTGGTGTTTTTCAAGTGAATTCAATTCTGCCTCGATGACACTTTTCCATTTTGGCCAATCATTTCTTCGTCGGCATTCATTAACCGATCTTGGCTCATGATCCTCATTTTCTTCTGTAATATCTAGAGCCATAGAATAGGCAAATATATTATCTACTCTAACTTCTTTTTTATTCCATCTCTTTCCCGAAATGACATAATTGATCGAAATTTCTTCGTTGTCATCATTTTCAGGTATTTCATTATCTTTTGAAGATATTCATAGATCACATCTATTTCTTTTGGAATAGTTGTTGATGCATTTATTTGGTTATCTTGAACTTTTCTTTTTCTTGTATTTTTATCCTTGAACCCAATTGGTCTACCACACTTCTGTCGTATTTTAGACTCACTTGCTAATTTATTTCTAATATCTTCATCGGGGAGATCGATTTTGAAAGGAGCATTGACAGCTGGTATATGTGACTTTATCACTGTTTTAACATTTGTTAATGCATCTGGCAATGTGTTTGCCACACTTTGTAAGTGGACAATCTTTTGAACTTCTAGTTCACATTGATTTGTATGATGATCAAAATGAGACACTGACTTTGTATTCCAAGATATTTCTTGTCTTTTATTTTCAGACTTTATTTTATCACCCCCTAATGCAGGGAAATTTGTCTCATCAAACTGACAGTCGACAAATCGTGCCTTAAATATATCACCTGTCATAGGTTCCAAAAATTAATAATCGGCGGAGATTCAAATCCCACGTAAATTCTCAATCTTCGTTGGGGTCCCATTTTAGTATGTTGGGGCGGAGATACTGAAACATAAACTGCACACCCAAAAACTCTTAAATGAGAGATATTTGGTTCTTGGCCACTAACAAGTTGCAAAAGGAAATATTTATTGTTTGCACTTGGCCTTATACGAATTAGTGATGCAGCCTGCAATATTGCATGTCCCCAAGCATAATTTGGCAACTTTGATCACATAAGTAATGGTCTAGCTATTAATTTTAGTCTCTTAATAAAGGATTCTGCTAGACCATTTTGACTATGAACATGAGCAACTGGATGTTCAATTGTAATTCCAGTTGACATACAATAGTCATCAAAAGACTGGGATGTAAATTCTCTCACATTATCCATACAAATTTTCTTAATTGTATGATCTGGAAACTGTGCTCATAATTGAATAATTAGAGCAATCAGCCTTGCAAATGTCATATTACGAGTGGATAATAAAATAACATGTGACCATCTTGTCGATGCATCAATTAGTACCATAAAGTATTGAAATGGTCCACTCGATCGGGGAAATAGGTCTATATATATATCTCCCTGAATCCGTTCTAAAAATGTTGGACATTCAGTCTCAACTTTTACTTGAGATGGCCTTGTGATCAATGTTCCTTGAAAACAAGCAACACATGAGATATCCTTGGACAAGAGAATATTTTTACTCTTTAATGAATGCTCATGTGAATTTTCAATGATTCTTCGCATCATTATTGAATCCGGATGGCCTAATCGATCATGCCATATAAGAAAATTGTTCGGGTCTACTAAATTCTGGTTTATCATCATATATGATTCAACTGGATTTATATTAATATAATCCAAAATTGTATGATGGAAGTTTTTCCATCACCTTTTTATTTCCTGAGACCATAAACATGATATATAAATATTCAACGTCATTTTCATTTGTTGTCTCAACATGATAGTCATTTCGGCGTATATCTTTGAAACTCAAAAGGTTTCTTTTTGATCTGGTTGAGAACATTGCATCATCTATGATAAACTGTGTACCATTTGGTAATACTATTTGTACGCATAACATGAATGAATTTAAAGTAACAAAATAAAATAAAGTAACAACTTAATGAATTAGTAACATAAAATTAAGCATGGCATTTGAATTAAATAACATGATTAGGGAGAAAATAATGCATGACATATCGGATATGATCATATGAAAATCATTAAGTTATAAACGTAAGAGAAAATTATTTTCGGACATATAAAATTAAACATGGCAATGTTCTAGAAAATATGATTAGATGAAATATGCATGCTCTATAACATAAAATATTTAGATTTGAATCATGCATACATGCTATAAACATAAAGGAATTGATTCTCTCAATGCTAGGTGATTTTGAGATTTGCCCAAGAATGGACTCAATGTTGCCATCATCACATTATATAAAGATTAAGAGGGAAGAAGGTTTAGGATCACTACCTTGAGTAATTCGTGCTGATAACTTGTGTGAAAAGTATGAATTTGAAGAGTAGTGAATTCAAATGTAGAAGAAGAACATATGAAGATATAAGATGAGAGAAATATTGTAGAGAGGAGGAGATTTGTATTGTTTTGATATGATTTATTTCAAATACCTTACAAGTGATCCCTTTATATAGAGCTAGAAATACATGGATATCTAAAGAGACTAGTAATAAAGAGCACATCATTGGGCATCCATTGAACACTTGAGAAGAACCATTGGATACTTGGGCACACCATGGGATACTGGAGCACACCATTAGGCATTTAGGAAAAGTCATCCATTTAAGATGATAATTATAACAAATACCACTAGCACCTAAAAACAATTGCAAAATCTATCCCAAAAAAACAATTGCAAAATAATCAATTTTTTTATATATGAAACGTACAAAGAAAGTGTGAAAAAGAGTTTAGTCGAGTGGTTTGTACCAATGACATTATGTCAAGGGTTCGACTCCCTTAAGTAGCATAATTTTCTCCAATTTTGTGGTGAAGTACATTTCGTCCCGCCTCGGCTTGGACGTGTTGTTCATCTCTTGTGGACGTGTTGCGGATGTGTTGTTGGCAGGGACGGATCCAATGACAGATGCCACCCCCAGATTTTTTGTGAATTTTTTTTAGATCGAATATCTGGTACTGGGAGGAGTACGGAGCTGATTTTGGCAGTTGCAATGGAGGAGTGCGGAGCTCGGGCTCCAATCCAAGATCCAATCTTTCCTTTTCTGAACTACACCCGAGCCTCTGAATACGAGCAAACGCAACTGGATTTGTGGCGAATGATTTAATTGAACGGATCTGGATCTGCATGTTTGGGTTAATTATTGGATCTGGATTCCACAGCTCTCAAAACTCCTACCCAATTGCCGAGTTCGCACTGAACATCGGCGCACAAACGAACCCAAGCAGGAACGTCGCCCATCCACACCACGGTCGATATGTTTGGGTGCCCATCCCAGCGCCAACTTCGTCTGTTTCTTAGATCTGGATTTCTTTTTGCAATATTATCAATTTGCATAAAAGAGGCAGGTGTCACAACCCTATGATTTGGATCAAAAATTGAAAGTTCGGTAACTAAATAGGATAGATTCTCAATTGCAAGAACTAAACAACAGATTCAATGATGACACTATGGAATTGATGATTTTTTCTTCAGCTTTAAATCCTAAAAGAGTTGCGTACAACATTCAGAGTCGATGATATATGCGAACTGGTTGAGAAATTTTATCCAATACTTTGATGAAGATGAAAGAACATCGTTGCGCATGAAACTCTAACATTTGAGCTGGTTCGACAACTTCCTGATTTTAACACTCCGACTGAAATTTCTGAACTATGTCAATGGTTGACTAGAACAATAAAATCAAACATCTTTCAACTCTTATTCTGACTCTTCAAGTTTTCACTGCTACTACTGAACGCTCTTTTTCAAGAATGAATATAGTGAAAAACGCACTTCACAACAAGATGGAAAATAATTTCTTATCGGATTATTTGGTTGTCATCATTAGAAAGGAAATAACTAAAACGTTTAGCACTGATTCAATGATAGATGATTTCGGAATATGGAAACAAGACGCTCTTCATAAAGCAAAAGAAATAATTCTTCTGTCACCCCTATCAAAATTCCTGGATCCGTCCCTGGTTATTGGTGCTGTTTCATCTCGTGGATTCAAGTTAAGAGGTGTCTTATGACATGTGCTTCAGTGGACACAAATCAAATATCGAATCTGGGTTGACCGGTGCCAAAAGGCTTGTGATTTAAGAGTCAAGATATTCATATGTACCGATGAAATTCACATACAATGTGTGAAAGATGTATCTTAATAATGTTTGAAATATATGAGATGTAAAAACCATAATAAACAAAAGGGACAAAGAAAGCAAAGCAAATCAATTACTACTTCATTAGGCTGTCAGTTATTGACTTTGACCATATTTATTAATTTGTCGTATTTTCTGTTCCTCGTTAACCGGGCTCGACCTCCTCGTTTGAAGTTCCCACCGTTTGCGCTGACACGAAACAAGTGTGCAGACGATCTCGGCCGTTGGATTATCAGAATAGAGGGCTCAGATTGTTCCATTTCCATATTTTGACGTCTGGTTAAGGAGACGTGTTTCACGGATGGTACTGTGTGTGTTCCTTAATTACAGCCAGGCCTTTAAATAAAAACTGTACTAGGTTTCAGGCTTCAGCTCTACATAAAAATGTGAAATGTAGTATTTATTATTGAAGTATTTAATTTCGTTTAAATGTCCCATCAAAAAAAATCGTTTAATATAATTTTCTAGTTAAAAAATTAAATATTATAGTCAAATTATACTTTAATGGCAAAAAAAAATTATACTTTAATGAAGTCATCAAGTTGAAGTTTTTATTCATTCTCTTGAATCAAGTTTTTTTTTTTGATTGATGAGGAGTCGAAAGGGCGTGATCGGTTGGCATGTCCGCTTGGTGCCAAAAGAGCCCAGGTTCGAAGCTCTCCTCCCCCTCTAACCCCTAATCCCCCAATCAAAAAAAAAGTTTTTTTGATTGATGGGATAATTATAATTCGATACAAAGAATATTATTTAGTACACTTTCTATCTATTTGAAGCACAAGTCTTTCATATCGATTCCCATCCAAAGTTTACCGGGGATCGAATCTGGGAACTGAGACATTACAAGCAACACCTTACCAACATGACACTACCCTGTTGCACATTCTCTTGAATCAAATTAAGTTTTAAATTCAGTTCAACTTTAATTCAAATAAAAAACACACCTAGTACTCAAGTTGAGTTGTTGACATTCTTTGTTACTATTGTTTATTACGATCAAATTCTTAATTTCCAATCCTAAGTTTTATCAAGCACATAATACACGAAAGAACTTATTGAATTAGAAGTAATTTTTTGAGGTAGTGGTTAGCTAGTTAAGATAAACCGGTCAGTGTTCATTGTAATTTACAATCAGTATTCAGTTGTGTATGACCGTAGACTGTTCAAGTAGGATTAGTGTCAGCAAATTGTAAAGCGTAAATTATGAGGCAATAATGACTAGGGGAATGAATGTTGTTCTTGTTGGGCATTTGAATATTGTTGTAGGGAGCATTGAATGACTGCCATTAATTGGTAGCAGTAATAGGTAGCCTGTTTTAATTATCAATGAATAAAAGTGTACTTGGTTCATTAGACCTAGCCTGTTGAATAATATGTGAACATATTTTGTTGATTAATATATGTGAACAGAGAAATCTAACGAAAATGTGGGTAGTGCTAAATGCACCGATCTTTGGGGCTTCAAAAAATAAAAATCTATGTGGAACAAATTAAATTCCTATGAACAAATAAGCAAATTTATAGAAATTTAACAAATTTAACAAATTTACTAATTTGCTCATAAGAGTTTAGGGTTATCTTTTTATTTTTTGACGAGTTAGTAATAATGATTCGTAAAATATAGTGATTTGTTCAACCATTTGATCGTGTATCTTCACTTCATCTACATAAATTATTCCGGAAGTCTAATATGCATTTCAGTTTTCAGGTTAGTCACAACCCTAAAGTTGGCTCTTTGACCCGCCAAACTCACCCCACTAGCTAGAGCAACACTTCAAAAGTTGTCTTTGACACATGATTGATGACTTGGAATGGACAAACGACATACTTGCACATGTAAAATTAACTACTAAACTCATATTCACATTTAATATTAATTTAAATTTTCTTAATTACTTCAGTCGTTAGCTCAATACGATTTCACATTAAATATTTAATTTATTAATCAAAGTAAATTGACATGTGTGTACCTGCTGACTTCGTTGAATGCAAAAGAGAAACAAATAGGTTGGTTAGAGAGAGTCAATGGTTCACTGATTACAACACTTAGGCTGTAAACACATGTCAGTAAATTAAATAATACTCCACTTACTGCCTTCTTCTCCTTGTATATATATATAACAACCCAGCCAGCTAGAGCGTCTCAGACATATGTCTGTCTGCACCACTACTTATTTCTCATCCTGAAGAAGAGGCCGTTTCAAAGAAATAGAGAGAGAGAGGGATGCGATTGAGGGGAGTGTTGGCTGGCTCGAGGCTTGAACATGGATTTGTAGTAGCACGCTGGTGCCTGTCTGTGCAAAGTCTCGGACCAGGCTTCATTCCTCTCAATCTCATTCTTCTCATATCTGCATGTGATCTTCATCACAATATCTCCGCCTAGCTTGCATGGATGGTTGTTTCTGTTCATTTTGATGTTATTTTCTCATTCGTTATAAATTCTTTAATTTGCAATATATCACAAATTAACTTGTAGTTCTCATCAAGTTTAACAGAGAACTATACGTACTTCTCTTGTGTAGAGATCAATTTCCGGCCTGGTCTCTTCTACTTTATGCTACATTGCATTGGGGGTAAAATCGCTGTAATTCCAGAGATATCATGGATTGAATTGAAGCAGCAGCAGCAGCTGCCTAGTCACACGTACCGCCAACCTGTTGATGTATATATATATATGGATCAGCTTAATTCTACCATTATCAGAGAGCGCTTCAGATCTGAATTAAATCATGCCATGACATGATTCAAGAGATTGTTTTAAGAGTACATGTCACGTTTGTATTGTACGGAAGACATGCATGACGTTTACATTTAATTCAGATGTGACCTGAACAAAAGAAAGAAAGAAAGACGTTGTGATGTAGGCTCGGCTAGGGCTAGGGCTAGGGTTCACTTTGAAAATAACTAGGGTTTAACTTTTAAGTGGTCTGTTGGATGTAATGACAATGTAAAGTACATCCAAATACACATACACACGCGTATTTCCCATTATTCATGTTTTCTTTTGCATGGAAGTACAACCACTGTTCCATCATTTTAACCTTCTTTTGTGAAAACTCCAGTTCTGACCATCCATCATCTCATCAATCAACATTCAATAAAATCAAAACCCTACTGCACAGCTGCTTGCCTTTGTGTTGCATCAAATGCATATGCATGTCTTGTTCGATGAGACCACACAACACATTTTTTTAAACACAACATTAAGTTAAGTCCAAGGAAAAACCTCAAATTCATGGACCCACAGGATAAATTACGTCGGCCTCCTGATCACTGAACCAAAACTGTGAACAGTAGATCGATCACACAAGACATAAAGATACAGTCGTCATACACTTGCAAGCAAGTACTATAAAGCTCTCATGTTGTCTACATAAGTATCATACGTATACAATGGTGCATACCTGCAGTTAAAGAACATACAAATTAACAAGTACACGCTATATATGATGATCGAATCATGAACAACAAAGATATGATAGCTATACTTAATTGATATGTAAAGAGATTTGAAGATAGAAGATGGGAGGGTTGTTTGCTGGGCTGGATTTGCGCTGGGTCGTTTTCTTATACCATTCTGATGAAATCTCATGGGACCAAATACCGAGATACACACAACATTATTAATTGATGACTGGAATCTGAATGAATGAGCGAGTGAAAGTGGCAAAGTGCTGATGTTGAAGCAGGCTTTGAAAGCTTGCTGATGAAGTCAGTTTCTCTCAAACAGAAAGGCAGGCTCCATTTCAACAGCTTTTAGTGGTGGTCTCCCAAGAAACATGTGTCTTGCAAGAGAAAGATAACAAACGACGTGAAGGATGATGTTTTTTGTAACACAGTCATATATCTAGGGAACTGCGAATGACGTAAATGCAAAAACAAGTACCGGTTTATATTATTATTATTTTGTACGATAACTAGTCAAACTCAACATATCAAGAAATCTCACCTTTTAAGTTTGTATGTAAATCAACAAAAAAAAAAAAAAAAAGGGGACATGCACAGGGACGGACCCAGGAATAAAGTTCCGGGAGTGATAAATGAAAGTTTATCACTAAAAATTTCAACGAACCACGAAATCATCTATTATGTAAATAAATGTCATGCTCTGTATTTCAATAGTTTTTCTTTTAAAGAATAAATCAATAGTATTTTTATAATGTTTAATACTTTTTTTAATTAAACGCACACGAAACCCACAAAGACGAGTTGAACCAAGGACGTTGAACTCTATAATACACCAATTCGTTAAGAAAACTCATAAATTGAAAAATAAAATAACCTTGATAAAGGAGAGGCAAAGCCAGTGGGATACCGACTTTGTGACAATATACAGTAAAGGCGGTAATTTTATTATATGAGTATTAATTAAGTTCAGAAAATTTAATTGTATTACTTGAGTATAAGTTGTTAACTCCTAAAAGTATTAAATATGGAATTAATTTCAATATATGTGTAATGATTTTGTTTTTATGTTATTTAACTATGTGAATATTTTTTTTCCTCCAAAAATTTTGGGGTGACACCCTCCTGTCACAGGCAAAACACCATTACAATAAGGATCCAGGAAACAAAGGTTGTATGTAAAGTTGTATGAAGTTGTTTTTGTTCGGTTGTATTCTTGTTTTTTCCAATCAAAAAAAAATTCTTTGTATGTACATCAGTAGATGTACTCACATGCCCCATTTTTTGTTTAGGTTTTAAATTTAAGAGAAATGTGGTAAGTTGTCTAATAAGAAACATTTGACATCTATTGAGTCCCTGCTAAGCCTTAATTTGAGAAAATTGTATGAAGTAGCACAATAATGTTCTAGAATTCCTCCGCGTAGCTTGCTTAGAAGGTAAAATTCAAGAATCTGTCATGTCATAGGCGTTTAGTCACCGCCTAAACCCGCCTAGTTATTACCTAGACCCGCCAAGCTAATCGCCACCTAGAACCGCTTTAGTCGCCGTCTAGATCCGACAAGGCACCTGATCTTTCCTCTTTGATAAAATTAATGTTAAGATGTTTCTACTATCCGATTGTTATTTATTTATTAAAATATAACAAAATACATATCATGGAGAGCGCTCGGTTGAGAATCCTTAAAAATTCGAGAATTTGAGAACCCAAATCTCACCATTAGATCATGATGCATCTTTGAATCTGTATGTGACACATGTCAAAAAAGCAAAGTCAAAAAATGTGGCTTTGACTTTGCATTAAATGCATCTTGAAAACTGCGCATGGGACACGTGTCACCACCAAAATGCATCTTAGAAAATGCATCTTGCATTTTGGATGATGAAGATTGGGGGTCTCAAGTTCTCGAAATTTATAGAGGTTCTCATTTGAGCGCTCCTCTACATATCATAATATAAATATTAATATAATTGTTAATTATTTAAAAATACAAAACCGATTAATCCTCGAAGAATCTTTCCGCCCGATTAACACCTAACATGTTTATAAACTTGAATCAACGATCGATACAGGGAACTAAAAGATATCCTAAAACCTCTCACTACAAATTTTGCTCAAATTTGCCCCGGACGAATTGTGTGGAAAAAAGTTGCAGAACCGTCGCAGTCAAGATTTGCGGCGACTTACCATTTGTCGCAAAAAACTATGGCACATAAATATTACAACAGTTTTGCGACAATTTAGTTATGTTCAGAAATATAATTCCTTTAAAAAATGAAATAAAAGCTAAATTTATATTTGGGATTCAAAAAATTATAGTTCAAGTTGTAATTCAAGATTACAATAATCAAAATCAAAAGATTAGAACATTTAAAAGGTTACTATACTAAAAAAACAATTAACCGATTGAAATCTGGAAAAAAATAATAGAAATATGGTAATATCTAGTGATCACTAACGTGTAGCTTGTCCCACGTGCACCGCATCCACTATTTTCTTCATCTCTTAAACTTGCTGGAGTTGAATTGGAAATATTCTAGGCAGTGCTTTTCCTCTTTAATTAACTGTTGGCTTATGCGTTCATCAACCATTGATATTAACTTGCAGGTTGTCAAATTATTTTTAAAGTTCCTCTGAAAGTTCTCAGCAAATTTGCTAAACATAGCAGCTATGTTCGTTTCCTGAGATGCATGCTGCTGCGAGCGTAATGCTTGTTATGTCACAATATACTCGCTGAAGTATCGGGTTTATGGTGTCAAGGTGGCAGCTACACCGACAACCCTAGGAAGCTTTCTCTTATATGAGACACCCACCAATTTGGTAAGTATCTCTAAATCTTCGGACGGGAAATAATTGATCCATTTGCTCGAAAATATAAAAGTCCTCAACGTCTTTGTTTATAACGTGCCTGAAACAAATCATATAAAATATGAGAGTGAGGATCATACGAGAAGTGCACTAAACCACGAGAAATGAGAAATTATGTAAGTCGTCGGATCAAAGATCTCACGGCTCATGAAAAATAGGATTTTTTCCATATTATCACGTCTAAATATGGTCATAAGGGTATTATGGTAATCAAAGTATATTCAGATCCTGTTTTTTCTCAACCAGTTCGATCGATTTTTTGCACAAGTTTGATCTTCGATTGCATCTGAGAATTCAATTTTCCGCACCCGTGTTCTGAAAATTATCCAATGTCTACGTCGTTTCTAATTTTTCGTCATTGATGGTGCATTTTTTCACGACCTGGGTTGATGTATTGCATATAATGCGTAGCTTTTCAACATATAATTCGTAGCGGACTCAGACTGCATGCATTGCATATAATGCGTAGTTTTCAACATAAAATTCGTAGCGGACTCAGAATGCATGCATTGCATATAATGTTTAGTTTTCAACATATTAATTCGTAGCGGACTCAGACTGCATGCATTGCATATAATGCATAGTTTTCAACATATAATTCGTAGCATGAATGAATTAGTAGCATGTTGATACGAATGTGGCTTTGATAACCTACGCATTTTATAACCTACACATTTAAGTGTATTTCTTTGTCACTAATCGCTACAAATTTTATTTTTCAAATTATGAATTTTGCGCTGTCACAATTTTACTCAGTTACGAATTTCGAAATCGGCTGAAATCATCGTCGTCGTCTCTCAAATTATTCTCAATCCCTTTATCGTCGTCGCCGCCTCTCCAATGACTTCCGACACAACGAAATTCAGACCTTCGGCGCCACACCTTTCGCGTCGCCGTCGTCTCCAATAGAATCGATCGAATTTTTAGTGTGTTTATTAGACTATAATATCCTTAATGAAGGTTATGAAAAAGTTTATTAGTGTTAATTAGTGTGTAATTTGAACCATAGATTAAATTAGATCTAAGGATGAGATAATTTCTCGTCTAAAAAACCCTTCTCATGGGATCTCAACTCTAAAATATGAAGAAAACTAAATAAACTTGATACCGACACTACAAATTTTGCCAAAATTTGCGTCACTAATTTGCGTCACACCAGCGTGTCCAGATAAAGTGCCGAAAAATAAAACGTCAAATTTTCGACATAATCACGTCACTACCCGACTATCGTTGCAATTCCAACACAATTCCGTCAATATTATTACGTCCAACTTCCGTCCTGGTTTCGGAAACCAAAATTTTCAATATTTCCGTCCCTTGACAGTCATTTTTCCGTCAATAGTCATCCGCCAAATGTCCATTATTATTTCGTCGACAAAACATTTTCAATGTTTCCGTCATGTATCCGTCCGTTTTCTGTCAATATTATTCCGTCACACTTCCGTCCTTATTCCCTTGGCAAAAAATATTCAACGTTTCAGTCATTTGTCCGTCAGTATTCCGTTACTTATTTAGTTACCGTTTATTTTGACCGTTAGTAATTTCAGTCACATAACCGTCACTGATCCGTCAATAATAGTTACCGTTTTTCCTCCCGTTGGTACTTTAAACGGAATCTTGACGGAATTCCGACGGTATTTTGAACATAAGTACCCTATATATATGAAGTCGTTTACATCATTCAAAGCTCGACATAATTCTTACAATTGATAATCGTCAACATGTCTCCTTCATTTGACCGTGTTGGTTTCACTGTCAATCCACATGCCGTCGATCGTATACAGCAAGTTACACCTGTTGGAAGAAACGCGTAAGAACTAATTGTAGTACCCTTCAAATTGATTTTTTTTGATATAACCAACCATTTTGTGATCCCAAAATTGGAATTTGTAACAGTTTCTGGCCATTCGACGTTCATCTACGGATTGCACGTGAATGCATAACAAAATGCTGGGATGCAACGTGGACATCGTGGCACATGATCCCGGAAACCGCTAAGGGAATCTGGTACGAGGAGTTTCTGGTATGAAGTGGAAAATCAAAATTTTAATATAAATCAATTTGTTGAGAAGCAGTAATTGCTATTTAAAATGATTTGCTTGTAGAGTATTGCTACTTGGGATGCACGGTATGACAGTCGCATTCGGGGTAATTTCATGAGGAGATGCCATATGATCGTCAACGACGAAATGAGACTGCAACGGATTAAAAGGTCACAAAATAGGTTTTAAACCAACTGGAAAAATGGCATAATTGTGAACGGCTGCTGATGTTTTCAATAAATTAGTGACAAAATTTAATTGTGTGAATTAAATAAATTAGTGATTTGCAACGGCTTACAATGTATGTCATAAATTTTATATTACGTCCATATATATGTTTTCCAAATGAATTTGTACTGGACATATATGTCCAACGAAGCGAGAGATAAATTGATGATTCAAATCGATATTTGTTGAATAATAATTGGTTCGAAATGCAAGCGTAAGTTGACAAGCGTATTTTTAACCCTTTATAGTTGTCAAATTATATGTTTTAGGGGTCAAGTTGCAGTCAAACAATATTTATAACCTTGGTAAGCCAAGGGTCGATCCTAGGAGCAGTGCGTGTGAATACTAGCAAACGATGTGACCTATTTAGCTATTCCGATTTAACAAAGGTTTTGGTGTGTTGGAACAAGCATAAATTAAATAGCAGAAAATTAAATGGGTTTGTGTTTTATCAGAGAAAGAATCCCAGAATCCATACTTCACCCGTGCTAACCCCACTAATCATGCAATCATGTCACGTTAATTATTCATGCTATCGAATATGGAATATAACCGAAATAACACTAGACAAGCCGCCCATCCACGGATCATTGTCTAGATTAATCTCAATCGTTGAACGCCGCCCATCCACGGATTATCAACGATCTCGATTTATTAAACTAAAGGTTTTCCTATTAAATCATGTAAACATGACCTAATATCAATTTCATGTAATCCAGTTAATACCTAGGACCCATCCATCTTTCGGTAATTAACCTAAGTACGTTCTACCAATGCAAACATACCCTTTGATGTAAATACATGCATAGAACGATAAAATTAAGCATACAATGAAATTGAATATTCGAATCGCATAAATAAAAACTTCAATTGATCACATGAGAGTTAGGGTTACATAGCACGGGATCCGTAGGATCCCAGAATTTAGAAGACTACTCACTATTCATGGTAGTTAACCAAAAACAGTGTAAAGAAAGGAAGAAACGAGTAAACCGTAAAGACGCGGTGTAGCTCGATGATCCTCACGCTGAAAGCTCTGTCTTCTCTCCCAAGTTAGGGTTTCTTCTCCAAAAAATCAACCACACTAGAACACACTAGTTGATGCCCTTTTATAGCCCAAAAATCGAGTAGTTGCCAAAATAGTCAGAACTTGCCAAAAATGGATTAGGAAATCTGTCCAAAAATCCTGTCTTCTGAGGTGCCGTGACACCCGTGACATTCGGACATGTCACGGCATGTCACGGCTGGGCCAAAAGTTACTGAGTTGAAAAGGGGCCGTGACACCCGTGACATTCGGAATGTCACGGCATGTCACGGTTAGGCCAAAACTCACTGAGCTGAAAGGGTGCCGTGACACCCGTGACATTCGGAGGGTGTCACGGCATGTCACGGCACACCTGGATGTCACTCGGATCTCTCTGAGGAAAAAGCCTACCGTGACACCCGTGACATTAATGTGATGTCACGGCATGTCACGGCCTACTGCTGGTGTAGAGCTCTTTTTAGGCCATTTTCGATGCTACTTCCCGTCGTTTCGGTACTTTGCGTCCACGGAGTGATGATAAACCAATTTTACCTGAAATACTAGGAAAATACATCAAATAGGGACAAATTGCCCGGGGAACAAGTGTTATCCTTCATCGAATGCAGTGAATAATCAGTCAGAATATCGACTGATCAAAACACTCCACACTTAGGATTTGTTCGTCCCGAACAATTGCCAAACAAATAGCAGAAAAGATGCACGAGTGAGTATAATGCTCAACAACCATGTGTTCTAAAGCTACCTACTCAAGTGACATGTGATCAATACTAGCTAAAGCAAAAAGAAGAACAAAGTAAACATAACTCACTGTCGTAGAGGACACGAATGCATTTAGTCTATGCATCAAGCCTTTAAACCTCTAGGCTGCCCTAGTAGGACGAGTATAGTCTCGTGAAGGTTTTCAGGAATGAGACTACCTACAAATCCCTGTACAACCAACTAACGTGCATGCATGAATGATGCTCAACGTGTCACAGTAACGTCATGTCATGCCTCGGATTCATCGTGTTACCTCGACTTCAAGCCAAACATCTTCATCAAAGTTTTCAGACAATCATAGATTATACGAGTTATGCATTCAAACGATTAGTACACACGACTAGCAAACGCCTCATCACAAGTTCCAAATAGTTCTATAGCAATGTGATAAGAACATGAAAAGGTGCACAAAACATGCTCGCCATTCACCTATGCTATCTAGGGATAGTCCACGGGCTCTTGGCGCAAAGCTCATTCTCAAGTGCCAAGGACTAGGCAATGACCCGTAAGAGAAGAGGAGCCTGGCTTAAGAATTTTTCTGAAAAATAGTACGAAAATTGCATTAAAATCTCAGTGCAAGCACGAGGATCGTTCCTTAGTTTCTAGTACATGAATTCGTAATACAAGTTATGATTTGCACGCAATGAGAAGATGGAATTACACTATATCAAGCAGAAGGGGGTAGAAATTGTTTCAAGAGTGTTTTCCATATACCAGGGGTGACTTTTCTCACCAGGTCCTTGATATTTTTCTGCTCTTGCAGAATCAACAAAAGCATGTTTTTTTTTTCCGTTCTAACTGGTTATCTTTCAAAAACAACTATGCTATGGGCCAATGTTTCACCCACTTTCCAAAATTAAGAACTTTGTTTTTGAGGGGAAAACTTGAAGGTCAATTGTCTAACTCCACACTTAAAGCTTGATATAGTGTATGAATAAAGGCGGGTGCATGCAAATCACGACGAGTATATAGAAACTCATACTAGTACTAAGGTCACCTAGAAAAAGAGATGCATATTTAAGTTTTTGACATTTTTGAACCGGTGCCTACTAATATCAAGTCTTAAACGTGCTTCAAGAAATACGTAGAACATGCGATAGGCAAGGGCTAGCAGTGATACTGACTCAAGAGAATACACACACGAGGAAAACTATTTCAAGTCCTAGACTTTGAATCCAAAAGAATGTCAATCAGTCAAGGAGTATCGTAGAAAACGAGGATTTCAATCGCAATACATAGACTGTTGAGCATATGCAAGAGTGAATGATATGCAATGTGTGTGACTATGCGCTACCCACTCCACACTTAAGATTGAGCTTAGTCCCTAAGCAAAGAAATAAAAGAAAGGCAATGGCGTATAGGAACTTCTCTCGTGTGTGATGGCAGGACTGCTGTGGAGATTAAACGATGCCCGAGGAGTGGAATGCGGCTCGTGAGCTGATAGAAACGGAGAAGACCAAGCATAAGACTGCACGAGTTAAAGATTAGCATCGGTAATGAAGGGTAGGCAGAAACAGGAAACGCCAAATAGAATGTAGGAAAATTGATGCGAGCAAAATATATATCATAAATCATGTCTCAAGCAACAATTATCATGTGGAAAGGAAAATCATGGCCAAATATCGGTGTACAACAGGAGAAACAGTCAATGGGCAACAAAATACTAAAGCAGTCAAAAAAAAAAGATCAGCAGGATAAATGCAGGAGGAGCTAGACAGCGCCATCGTCCTCGTCCTCATCAATACCAAATAGCTCTGCTGTACTACCGGAGTCCCTATCATCAGGGGGGTGTGAAGTGCCAGCCTCGTGGTCATTACCGGTAGGGGGAATGTGCGGTGGTGGAGGGTAATCTAAGTGGCCCTGTCCACGAAGCAATGTCATTAAGGCGTCCTGCGTCCATTGTTGCGTCCTGCTGGACTGATGGCGAAAATCTGAAAAATCCGCAGTGAGCTGGACATGGCCTTGTACGAGCTCGTTCTGTGATTTGTTTATCGGCCACTGATGCGCATATGATGCACCTAAAATCCGCAGGCGCTGCTGCTCCATAATCGAGTTCTGGTTCGCCACTATCTGATGCACCTGCGCGAAGAGTCTCATCTGGGTGGTCTCCAAGCGTGCGAAACGCTCCTAAAAGGTGCTAGAGTGCAGGGGCGGGGTGGAAGGATCAGGGTAATCAGGTGGCGGCTGAGAGGTCTGCACGGGCACTGGAGGAGTGATGAGTCGTATTTATACGACTCGTCGAGTCAACTAAACCCGTTTATTTCGACACTTTTATATGCGAACAATTACTTTTTAGTATGGTTTTGCATTTCAGGTGTTTCGGGAGCTCTAGGAGGAAACGCGCATAAAAGACGGCATTTTATGCCAAAAACATCGCAATGGCAGATCAGACCTTTAGACAGTCGACGGAGTGCTGGGAATAGACCGCTGATCAGAAAAATACGAGCCACATGCCATTGCAAAGGTGACTCAATTCCCTACAACTCTCTAGTTCACACCGAGAGCATCCGAGGCCATATAGAAGGTCAAATCCAGAGTTGAAGTCAGAACACGCGTGCAGAAAGAGAATCAGACTCAGTGTGGATCGCGTTCGAAGAAGACATTAGCGATAACGTTAACGTAAGGTACGAACGCGAAAATTAACGTCTCTTCCGAACGCGATGATGACATCATCAACGTGTTTTGATGACGTCAGCAAGGCCGAAACTTGGAAATTGAGCCCAAAAACAGACTTGGAAACCCTATTTTTTGCTATAAATAAGATCCTTGGGTTAGGGTTTCCATCATCCATCATTCTACGAAGACCAAGACGGCTCTGGAGAAGACGCAAGCTTTCGACGAGAGAGAAGACTTTTCTACTTATCATTATGTTTTACATGATCATGTGTAGCTAAACTCGTTATTCAGTTTAGGGTTTCGTTCATTGTGACACATGTTTTGAAACTTCGCCCTTAATGTTATTTCATGTTTTACTAGTTCTTGTGCTTATCTTATGAATTGACTTGTTAGATTAAGTGGAAGCTTTGTCGCAAAGCTTAATTGAGCAGTTAATTCTTATCGTTAATATCTACTGGAAACTTTGCCGTAAAGGTAGATCGTAACACCTAGATTTAATAATACCTTTGTCGGATTATTTGTTTAGGAAAGAACTAGAAGTCTAACACCTTTGTCGGGTTAGGTTTTGGTGTATCACCTTTGTCGGGATACTTAGGGTTGTTACCTTTGTCGGAATAACCACACTTAGAAACATGAAATTAGATATTTAGCAGTCAATGATAAACATGTCACAATAGAAACCCTAAGCTGAATACTCTCTCTGATTGAATCCTTCCTTGCTTTTTGCCTCTTTTGCACTCACAACTGCTTAAACCCCCCTCTTTTCTTGTTTTCAGATACAGCTTCAGCAACACCAGCTCCCTTGGGTTCGACCCTGCTTACCGCTACACTAGCTTTTAGCAGGAGAATTATAAATAGTAAATTTGACGCGTCAGACGACGCGCGTCAAATTTTGGCGCCGTTCCCGGGTAGCTGCGCTTCGGTGAAGTTGTTTCTTTTCTTTTTGTTTTGTTTTGTTTGTTTTATTTTATTTTCTGTTTTTTTAGTTAATTTTCTTGTGATGCACCATGTCTTCTTATTATAATAGAGAGCCTTGGAACTATGAGGAGTTTTCCCCACCATCCTTCCAACTTGAAGTCCGCGAGAAGATCATCAACCTCAAGCAATCCCGGGATGAAACATTGGACGAGTACTTGTCGTACTTCGATTCCATTGTGACGAGCTGCCCGCACCATGGATTCACAAAATTATATCTTCTTCAAAGGTTTCTCGGTGGGATGTTGCCACATGAGTGGAATAGGCTTAATGATGCGACGGGAGGCTCGGTGAATAACTTAGACATGGACGATCTTTGGCACTTGATAGATGATTTGGCCGAGAGGTCAAGACAAGATCAGGCCAAGCGGCTTGAAGAAATCGCCAACATAGTGCGCCAAATTCAGGCCGATCTGGCCAACACGGCTCACAAGCCGATGGTCATCAAAAAAGAGCTTACAATGGAGCCCACGGAGCCGGCAGAGGATGAGGACCCATGGTTGACTGAAGAAGAGCCGGTCAAGCCACTCGTATCGGGTGCAGGAAACGAAGAAAACGACTCGGAGTCAGTGCCGATCGCGTTCAAAAGAGACATTAGCTCGACGCTAATGTCTGAAGCAAACGCGCCTATAACTTTAAGGCCGGACGCGCCTCTAACGTCTACAGCGGACGCGACCCTCACTGATGCACCATCCAGGACTGACCATTTTCCTTCGTTTTCTATGCAGGTAATAGCTCCTGAAGACCATGTGATCGATAATGATGAGCTGGGAGATGAGTTGGAGGCGAAGCATGAGCCAGAAAAACCAATGATTGAGCACCCACTCGCCACGAGTCAACAAGCGCCGCCCGAAAAGTGTAAGGACCCAGGTGCCTTCACAGTCACGAGAGATATTGACTCTTATGTTCTACAGATGGGAGATGCTAGAGATAACGATCCTCCTGCACCTATTTTGGGACGATCACTCCTCTTTGCCACAGAGACCAAGATTGACATGGGAACATGCTTGATGTCACTTGTGTTTGCTGGCAAGACATCGAACTTCCATACTTACGAGGATGCCAAACGTTCATACATGAAGAAGCGACCGAGACATGGCATGTTTGAATGGAAACCAGGATGGAGAAACACTAGAGCACGACTCGATGGACCAGTAGCTATGATCAAGGTGTCCTCGCGGACTCGGGAGGATGTAAAGGTGAACCCGCCTGATCGATGGAGAGCAGACCCGAGCACACCTTTGCACGATGATTTTGGGCAGACTGAAGGAGTAGCTGAGGCGAAATTTGACCTCACACGTCCATGGGATCCTAACTTGTGATCCCTAAAGAGGTACCGTCGAGCCAACGACGTAAAACAAAGGCGCTCGCAGGGAGGCAGCCCGGCAAATTTTTGAGTTTTTCTCGTTTTTTATTTCGTTTTATGTTTGTTTGAGTCTTAAGTCACTTTGTCTTTTGGGAAAGAGATGCTTTTCATGCAGGAAACAGTGCACCTCAGTGTGGACCGCGCCAGCCCTCAACATTAGCTGACCGCGTTAGCCTTCGACGTTAGGTTAATGTCTACACCAGATGCGGCACATAACGTCTTAAGAAGACGCGGTGGACCGTTGACCAGCGTTGACCGACTCGGTTGACCAGAATTTACACCATCACGCGACGACACGAGGGGAGTGCATGTTCATTTTTATTCTCTATTTGTTTTTCCCTACGTTGTGTGTCTTGCATTGTTTGTGTCTTTGAATTTAAGTCGTGCCGTGAGGACACGGCTTTGTTCAAAAGTGTGGGGTGGGAGAGTCAGTTCGTTGTGTCAGCACGTTTATTTTTCGCACCTGCATAGAGTCAGCACGTTTCCCTTAAAATTTAAAATTTTGAAAGTAGAAATTTCTCTCTATTTTCCGGATATGCAGTATTGAATTTTGATGATGTGAAATAGATGAGCTGATTAGATGAATTTCTCTCGTGAAATTTGAATTGTGCTTTTACATGTGAACTTAACCCACTGCGTGTCCTCTTGAGTTGAGATAAACAGGGATGTGGAGTTGATAGAAATGTCCTAGAGAGACTTGACGAAGCATTCAAAGGACCGAAATTCAAGTTATATGGTTATATGGACTTTGTGGAGGCTAGCACCTCGAGATTTATTGGTTCAGAGTTAGCTCCGCCACTGCAGTATTTATGCGGTCAGGTGGGACGGGAAAACAACACACCGTCCAATCTCTAGTCCAAGCAGCCGGGAAAACAGACGAGCGACCCTCGGCTTGACTCGCGTCGAAAGGACGAGGATGAGTGAGAGCAGGAAGGTATTTCCATATGCTTGCGGGCGATGATTGGACCTTCGAATCACGGACGAGCAATTCACAATAAAGGAGCAAGGCTCAAGAAAAATCAGCCAAATTGTGAAATTTCTACCCGCAACAAAAGTGAAGTACATGATTGTACATCAAAAGCCAAATCACTACAAAAGCTGTCCCAAAACAACTCAAAAACCTTGAAGCTCGAATGAATCACGTGCAAGAAAAAGCAACGAAGTGTAACCATATAACCAGAATTCGGGACAACGAATGCAGATCATGGGTCTAAAGAGGACTATCTCTCATTCATCCAAATTCATTTGAATTTCAGCTCAAAAGGTAACATGTATCAAGTTAATTCTGTGTTGAGCATGATGATTCTAGTAGCGATTGAGATATGCATAGAAAAGCGAGTCTAGACTAGCAACTCATATTCATGTAGCAGTATCTAGGACGTCGAAGAAATTGTGGTGTTGCATTTATTTTCCTTCTATGACTTAGTTCTTGTTCGGGACGAACAAGTTTAAGTGTGGGGTGGTTTGATGAGTCGTATTTATACGACTCGTCGAGTCAACTAAACCCGTTTATTTCGACACTTTTATATGCGAACAATTACTTTTTAGTATGGTTTTGCATTTCAGGTGTTTCGGGAGCTCTAGGAGGAAACGCGCATAAAAGACGGCATTTTATGCCAAAAACATCGCAATGGCAGATCAGACCTTTAGACAGTCGACGGAGTGCTGGGTATAGACCGCTGATCAGAAAAATACGAGCCACATGCCATTGCAAAGGTGACTCAATTCCCTACAACTCTCTAGTTCACACCGAGAGCATCCGAGGCCATATAGAAGGTCAAATCCAGAGTTGAAGTCAGAACACGCGTGCAGAAAGAGAATCAGACTCAGTGTGGATCGCGTTCGAAGAAGACATTAGCGATAACGTTAACGTAAGGTACGAACGCGAAAATTAACGTCTCTTCCGAACGCGATGATGACATCATCAACGCGTTTTGATGACGTCAGCAAGGCCGAAACTTGGAAATTGAGCCCAAAAACAGACTTGGAAACCCTATTTTTTGCTATAAATAAGATCCTTGGGTTAGGGTTTCCATCATCCATCATTCTACGAAGACCAAGACGGCTCTGGAGAAGACGCAAGCTTTCGACGAGAGAGAAGACTTTTCTACGTATCATTATGTTTTACATGATCATGTGTAGCTAAACTCGTTATTCAGTTTAGGGTTTCGTTCATTGTGACACATGTTTTGAGACTTCGCCCTTAATGTTATTTCATGTTTTACTAGTTCTTGTGCTTATCTTATGAATTGACTTGTTAGATTAAGTGGAAGCTTTGTCGCAAAGCTTAATTGAGCAGTTAATTCTTATCGTTAATATCTACTGGAAACTTTGCCGTAAAGGTAGATCGTAACACCTAGATTTAATAATACCTTTGTCGGATTATTTGTTTAGGAAAGAACTAGAAGTCTAACACCTTTGTCGGGTTAGGTTTTGGTGTATCACCTTTGTCGGGATACTTAGGGTTGTTACCTTTGTCGGAATAACCACACTTAGAAACATGAAATTAGATATTTAGCAGTCAATGATAAACATGTCACAATAGAAACCCTAAGCTGAATACTCTCTCTGATTGAATCCTTCCTTGCTTTTTGCCTCTTTTGCACTCACAACTGCTTAAACCCCCCTCTTTTCTTGTTTTCAGATACAGCTTCAGCAACACCAGCTCCCTTGGGTTCGACCCTGCTTACCGCTACACTAGCTTTTAGCAGGAGAGTTATAAATAGTAAATTTGACGCGTCAGACGACGCGCGTCAAGGAGTAGGCTGAACTGGTGCTGGCTCCTGTGCCTCAGCCATGTCGACGTCCGCAGGTGGAGGGTCACCACCTCTAGCACGCTCGAGCGTCCTTTGTCTGCTCTCGACTCGGCGGCGCTTCTTCCCTTTGGGGAGCTCGTCCCTATGCTGCCACTCACGGTCATTGTCAATCATCTTTATGTCTACCATTTTCTCGTGATTCAGGGTGGAAGTTTTCGGCGTTGGTAGCTGGCTGAGATCCCATCCTAGGGATTCAGCGAGAATGGTGACAAATTGACCACCGCCTAAAGCACTGTTCGCGCCTAGGACTGAACCCCATAATATCATCTGGCCGGTGAGAATCTGGAAGAAATCAATAGAGCGGGAGCGGTCCATGGAAATCATGATATCGAGTTCCGGGTTGCCAATGTTTGTCGCTCCTTCCCCCGTGGAAAAATGCTCATGGCGACAAGACGATGCACAATCTTCCATAGCTTATTCTTGATGCAGGAAGAAGGCCAACTGGATGTGAAATAACAGTCAAAACCGGATATGGCCTTCCAGAATTCATACCTCTCCTCATCATTGTACTGGCCGCAAAAGCCCTCCAAGGGAAATCCCAATACAGCACACACCTCGGCTTTAGACATAGTATAATTATAATTACCGAGCATGAATTTCCAATGAGTGGCTTGATCCGGGCTTCCTAAGTATTCAAATGTGGCTAAAAATTCCTTTAAGACTAGAGGGTAAGTAGGTGCCGGCTGAGCAAACAGAATATCAAGGCCGGAGGCCACAAATAATGCACGGCAGCTATTCAATAACTCGAAGGAATTCAGAGTACCATGGTCAGGGACTAGAGTAGGTTTTACCTTCTTTACTGAGATAACGTTTTTGTATCGAGCATCTTGTGCCATTGTCAGGTAGAGGGGAAGACGAGTCTGGTAAGTTCTTTGAACCGGTGCATTGGCAGCCGGCGGTGGTGCTGAGCCATTCCGAGCAGTCTGGGATGATGATGCAGCAGCTTTGCGGGAGGACTTCCTAGCCATGGTGGAGGGAACTCGAAATTGGGGATATCTGAGCTGGAATTTGGAATTGGGTTTTAGGGTTTGGGAAATTCGGATTTTGGGGGAGGGTGGAGTTGGGCGGATGAATGGACGGATCTGGGCGGATGAAAGGATGGAGCTGTGCGGACGGATGGCTGAGGGAGGCTGGGCGGAGCTGGGCGTTGGGCGGATGAACGAAATTGGTCGGAAGAGCTGTAGAGGGTGTCGGGCGTCGAAATCGGCTCTGGATTTTGAAACTCTGCAAATTTTGAAAACCGACTGACCTAATGTGTTTTATGAAATTTCAACCCTGCCGTGACATGCCGTGACATACGAGGATGCCACGGGTGTCACGGCACCCTGGAAACTTACTGATATAAAACACTGCCGTGACTACCGTGACATACCGATAGTGTGACGGCATGTCACGGCACCCTTGAAATTACTCTGCCCAATTTCCCTACCGTGATAGCCGTGACATGTCCATTATGTCACGGGTGTCACGGCACCAATAATCCTCAGTGATAAAATGCATGTTTCGACCCCTGTTTTTCTGTTTTGAGCGTGACACACTCCACACTTGGATTCCTGTAAAGGCCACACACATCTTGTACAATGCAAAAGGTGCAAATAATAGGAACTTACAGCGCGGGTTATTCCCCGAAGAGGCCTAGTTTAACGTCTTGGCGAGACATAGCTGGGTCTAGACAGACTCATGACGCATAAGAAGCATTCTCGGAGAGTCCTTTAGCTAGGATCCCTCCCCGAGAAGGAGGTCACCGTTAATGCCTGCGGGAGGTGCCAGATGCTTGAGTATGTGGTAGTGCTTAAGGCGTTGCCCATTGACTACCATAGTTTTACCTCCTTCTACGCTGATTTCTACATGCCCGTCTGGGTATGCTCGCTCCACTGTGTAAGGGCCACTCCATTTAGTACGCAGCTTCCCAGGAAATAATCTGAGGCGGGAGTTGTACAGAAGAACTCGCTCGCCTTCGTTGAACTCTCGGCGCACTATCCTCTTGTCATGCCACTTCTTTGTTCTATCCTTATAAATGCGGGCATTCTCGTAGGAATCCAGTCTGATCTCATCGATTCGTGTAACTGCAGCAGTCGCTTTTCTCCGGCTGCCTTCATGTCCATGTTCAGCTCTCTAATGGCCCATAATGCCTTGTACTCGAGTTCGACTGGCAAGTGGCAGGTTTTTCCATAAACAAGTCTGAAAGGACTCATCCCAATGGGAGTTTTGAATGCAGTCCTATATGCCCACAGCGCGTCATCTAGCTTGGACGCCCAGTCTTTCCTGTGGCTCGAGACCGTCTTTCCCAAAATGCTCTTGATCTCTCTGTTAGAGATCTCTACCTGCCCACTGGTCTGAGGGTGATAAGGAGTGCCAATCTTGTGGTAGACACCGTACTTCTTCAACAATGTCTCGAAGTTTCGTTCCTTGAAGTGAGAGCCTCCATCGCTGATAACTGTTCTGGGAACTCCGAACCGAGGGAAGATAACCTTCTGAAACATTTTAATAACAACCTTGGCGTCGCATGTAGGAGTAGCCACAGCTTCAACCCACTTGGAAACATAGTCGACTGCTACCAAGATGTACTGATTCCCATAAGAAGGTGGGAATGGTCCCATGAAGTCTATCCCCCATACGTCGAAGAGGTCCACTGCGAGAATGCTCTGCTGGGGCATCTCCTGCTGCTTTGAAATGTTTCCAGTCCTCTGGCACTGATCACAGGCTTTTACGAACTCGTGGGAGTCCTTGAATAGAGAAGGCCAGAAGAATCCGGACTGTAGAACCTTCGTAGCTGTTTTCAAACCAGCCCCATGTCCACCGTACTGAGAAGAGTGGCAGCGCTCCAGAATATATGGGATCTGGTCCTCGTCGACACAAGTCCTGTAGAGACCGTCAGCACATAGTTTATAAAGAAAAGGGTCATCCCAGAAGTACTTTTTAACATCGGAAAGAAATTTCCTCTTCTGGTTGTGCGAGAGGTCGGGAGGGAGGATTCCATATGCCAAGAAGTTAACGAAATCTGCGTACCACGGGACGTTGTCCACATCAACGTGCATCAGCTGTTCGCCTGCTAAAGAATCAGTCATCGAAAGTGTGTCCTCTTCGCGGTCGAGCTCTCCTAGCTCGAGGCGTGACAGGTGATCTGCAACCAGATTTTCTGCTCCCTTCTTGTCTCTACTGTCAATGTCGAATTCCTGGAGGAGGAGGACCCAACGGATGAGGCGAGGCTTGGAGTCCTTCTTTGACAGCAAGTATTTGATTGCAGCGTGATCGGTGTACACTATGGTCTTCGAACCAATTAAATACTGCCTGAACTTCTCGAAAGCATAGACGATGGCCAGCATTTCTTTCTCTGTCGTAGTGTAATTAACCGTTGCTCCGGCGAGGACCTTGCTGGCGTAGTAAACTACGTGTAGTTTCTTGTCGATGCGCTGCCCCAAGACTGCTCCTACTGCAAAATCACTTGCATCACACATTAGTTCAAATGGCAGCTCCCAATCGGGAGGCTGCACTATCGGAGCAGAAGTAAGAGCAGTTTTCAGATTATTGAAAGCATTTAAACACGAATTATTCAAATTAAACTCAGCTTCCTGGCAAAGTAGATCAGTGAGCGGCTTGGCTGTCTTCGAGAAATCCTTGATAAATCGCCTGTAAAATCCAGCGTGCCCGAGAAAGCTCCTGATCCCTTTCACATCTTTTGGTGGGGGCAGCTTTTCAATTACCTCTACCTTTGCGCGATCAACCTCGATACCTCTGTCAGAAACCATGTGTCCAAGCACTATACCTTCCTGTACCATAAAATGACACTTCTCCCAGTTTAAAACCAGGTTAGTATCAACACAACGTTGAAGGACATCAGTGAGGTTAGAGAGACATGCATCAAACGAAGAGCCGTACACCGAAAAATCATCCATGAATACTTCCATGGTGTGCTCTAAAAAATCAGAAAAGATAGCCATCATGCAACGCTGAAATGTGGTTGGTGCATTACAAAGACCGAAGGGCATACGTCTGTAAGCGAATGTGCCAAAAGGGCAAGTAAAAGTGGTTTTCTCCTGATCCTCGGGGTGTATAGGGATCTGAAAGAATCCACTATAACCGTCGAGGTAGCAGAAAAATTTATGCTTAGCTAGACGTTCCAACATCTGATCAATAAAAGGCAATGGGAAGTGATCTTTAAGAGTGGCCTTATTCAATTTCCTGTAGTCAATGCACATACGCCAGCCAGTTACAGTACGAGTAGGAATCAGTTCGTTATGCTCATTTCGTACAACAGTCAGACCTCCCTTCTTAGGGACAACGTGCACAGGACTTACCCACTTACTATCAGCAACATAATAAATGATGCCGGCATCTAATAATTTCAGAATTTCTTTCTTAACAACATCATTCAATTTGGGGTTCAAGCGTCTCAAGGCATCCCTACTAGGTCTAGCATCGTCCTCAAGGTTAATTCTATGCATGCATAAATCAGGGCTAATTCCCTTGAGGTCGTCTATGGAATATCCTAGGGCTGGTCTATGTTTTCGCAAGACATCGAGCAATTTCTGGGTCTCTACATCAGTCAAGGATGCATTAACAATCACCGGGTAGGTTGAGTTAGGGCCCAGAAATTCATACCTGAGACTTGCAGGTAGAGGCTTCAGCTCTACCGTGCAAGATTCCCTTACCTGCGTCTCCTGCGGCATCAGCTACGTCCGCGCCCTCTATGCTTATAGCGTAGACATCCATTGGTATCGGGCAGCCTGGTACAACCTTGTAAGACTCAATAGATGTTAGAGAAATGAGCTGATCAATATCAGCAGAGTCGAGCACATCACAATCAGCTAAAAGACTAGGAGTTCTGCACATGTCAGGTAAATAGAAAACAACACGTTCGCTGCCTACTCGCAAAGCTATAGATCCCCTATCCATGTCAATAACTACCCTAGCCGTGTAAAGGAATGGTCTACCAAGTATAATGGGAATGTCAGTGTCCTCTGAAATCTCTAGCACAATAAAATCAGCAGGGATGTAAATATTCTTCACCTTGACGGGTACGTCTCTCAGAATCCCTTTCGGGAGTCTACAAGAACGATCCGCAAGTCGAATAGAGATATTAGTAGGACAAAGATCACCCAAATTCAGTCTAGCATACAACGAATAAGGCATGATAGACACACTAGCACCAAGATCACATAAAGCACGTCTAATAGTAATGCCACCAATATCACAAGGGATAGAAAAACTCCCTGAATCCTTAAGCTTAGGCGGCATGGGCAGGTGCATGGCAGCGCTACACTCCTCACTTAGGGCCACTGTCTCGGTCCCGTCCATCTTTCGTTTCCCAGTCAGAATCTCCTTCATGAATTTTGCATAGGTGGGGGGGATCTGGGTGATTGCATCAGTGAAAGGCATCGTAATGTAAAGAGTGCGAATCTTGTTTACGAATTGCATGAACTCTTTGTCTCTTCTAGAACCCTTGAGTCGCTGAGGGAACGGAACCGGAGGCATATAGGGGATCGGCTCAACTGGTGGAGCAGAATTTTCGGCTCGCTTTTCAGCTTCTCTGGGCGTTTCCTCATCAATTTGCGCAGAATCGGTTGCGGATTTTGAGGCCTGGGACCGAGTGGTCTGAGCTGGTAGCATCTCAAGCTGTTTGCCACCTCGGAGTGTGATAGCATTGACCGATTCCCTAGTGTTGTGCTCTGGTTTTGAAGGGAGTTTCCCATGTTCTCTTGTTGCTGAATTTGCCTGCTGAGCTACCTGAGTCTCCAGCATTCTGTTCTGAATGGCGAGCTGCTCAACAGTCCTTCGTAGCTCTCTTACCTCGACAGCGGTGTCCTCAGATGTCTTTCGCTGATCGGTCATGAAGCTTGCTAGCATGGCTTCGATGTTTGAAGTTGAACCAGAATTCTGATCTCGCTGTGGTTGATCTCTACTGTTGTGGCTCCCTGAATTCTGATTTTGCTGCCCTTGTGGCTGATTGTTGTACTGAGGCCTCGGCTGGTAGGAAGTATTATTCTGCTCCTGAGCTCGAACGTTGTATTGGCCTCGTGGCTGATACGGTGCATTGCCCTGCTGTTGTTTGTAAGGGAAACTCGGAGGTGCTTGATTCTGGGGCTTGTAGGACAGGTTACGATTATTCCTGTTCGGATTATCCCATCTGTTCGTGGGTGGTCCATAGCTGGGACCAGCCCCTTGATTATTCTGCCCGACGAAGTTTGCGTCCTCCTGATTACCGTTGTTATCGTCTGATCCGATCACTGGACAGCTATCCGCATAGTGAGAAGGGGAGCCGCAAATCTGACAGTACACGCCAATGTGAGCGACGTCTGAGGACTTCATGGTGTTTGCTAGCTTCATACTTTGAATCTCGGTGGCGAGTATCTTCATTGTATCAGCTAACCGAGCCATGTCATTAGTGCTCTCGGCTTGGCATAAATCCTGCACACCCTTCCTGTCTTTAGGATTACCGCGATCACTCGTCCAGAGATGGTAGTCTTGGGCTGCCCTCTCTATAATCTCATAGGTGTCTTCTAGTGGAACTTGGTTCAGTCCCCCACCTGCTGCTTGATTGATTAAGGTACGCATCCCCTGATCGATCCCCTGATAGAAAGTGTCAATAATCTGCCACTGCTCTAGGTTGTGGTGCGGGCACATCCGCTTCAGCTCCTTGTATCTCTCCCATGAGTCATACAGAGTCTCACCATCAATAGAGCGGAACGATATGATTTTGTTCCGGAAATGAGCTGTCTTCGATGGCGGGAAGTACTGTTGTAGGAATGCCTCGGCTAATTTATCCCATGTAGTAAAAGTGCCGTCTGCGTGACTGTCTAGCCACCTACTAGCCTTGTCCGAAAGTGAGAATGGGAATAGCCTCATGTAGTAGGACTCTGGAGGGACACCGTTGGTTTTCACCGTGTTGCACATCTGAGTAAATCGCTTGAGATGCTGGTGAGGATCTTCATTCATTCGTCCAGAAAATTGATTGTTTTGCACCATTTGAATGAGACCTGTTTTGAGCTCCCAGGTATTGTTGGCGATGCCCGGTGGGGAATAGCTGACTGAAACCCAGTGACACGTGGAGTAGTGTAATCTCCAAGGGTTCTGCGCACTGGTGGCTGCACTCGTGGTGGCTGGTCGTCTTCGACCCTGTCATTCAGCAAATTTTGATTCATAGCCATTGCTGCGTAGTTGCGGTTTCAGTGCTCGTAGCTTCCGAGCTTCGTCCTGGGCCTGACGAGTTGTTCTTCGTAGGTCCGGTGTGTCGTCGTCTGAAATCTGAATTTGCTTCTTCCGTCGGGGTGTTTTCTTTGGCATGAACTACCTAGTGCCTGCAAAAGCCAAGAAACACCGTGAGCGAAGAAATCACAGCAGAAAAACAGATATCAAACGAGGTGGAATAGTCTAAACTACACACGTTACTCTAATATCACACTAAACGCTGCTCCCCGGCAACGGCGCCATTTTGACAAGCGTATTTTTAACCCTTTATAGTTGTCAAATTATATGTTTTAGGGGTCAAGTTGCAGTCAAACAATATTTATAACCTTGGTAAGCCAAGGGTCGATCCTAGGAGCAGTGCGTGTGAATACTAGCAAACGATGTGACCTATTTAGCTATTCCGATTTAACAAAGGTTTTGGTGTGTTGGAACAAGCATAAATTAAATAGCAGAAAATTAAATGGGTTTGTGTTTTATCAGAGAAAGAATCCCAGAATCCATACTTCACCCGTGCTAACCCCACTAATCATGCAATCATGTCACGTTAATTATTCAATCTATCGAATATGGAATATAACCGAAATAACACTAGACAAGCCGCCCATCCACGGATCATTGTCTAGATTAATCTCAATCGTTGAACGCCGCCCATCCACGGATTATCAACGATCTCGATTTATTAAACTAAAGGTTTTCCTATTAAATCATGTAAACATGACCTAATATCAATTTCATGTAATCCAGTTAATACCTAGGACCCATCCATCTTTCGGTAATTAACCTAAGTACGTTCTACCAATGCAAACATACCCTTTGATGTAAATACATGCATAGAACGATAAAATTAAGCATACAATGAAATTGAATATTCGAATCGCATAAATAAAAACTTCAATTGATCACATGAGAGTTAGGGTTACATAGCACGGGATCCGTAGGATTCCAGAATTTAGAAGACTACTCACTATTCATGGTAGTTAACCAAAAACAGTGTAAAGAAAGGAAGAAACGAGTAAACCGTAAAGACGCGGTGTAGCTCGATGATCCTCACGCTGAAAGCTCTGTCTTCTCTCCCAAGTTAGGGTTTCTTCTCCAAAACATCAACCACACTAGAACACACTGGTTGATGCCCTTTTATAGCCCAAAAATCGAGTAGTTGCCAAAATAGTCAGAACTTGCCAAAAATGGATTAGGAAATCTGTCCAAAAATCCTGTCTTCTGAGGTGCCGTGACACCCGTGACATTCGGACATGTCACGGCATGTCACGGCTGGGCCAAAAGTTACTGAGTTGAAAAGGGGCCGTGACACCCGTGACATTCGGAATGTCACGGCATGTCACGGTTAGGCCAAAACTCACTGAGCTGAAAGGGTGCCGTGACACCCGTGACATTCGGAGGGTGTCACGGCATGTCACGGCACACCTGGATGTCACTCGGATCTCTCTGAGGAAAAAGCCTACCGTGACACCCGTGACATTAATGTGATGTCACGGCATGTCACGGCCTACTGCTGGTGTAGAGCTCTTTTTAGGCCATTTTCGATGCTACTTCCCGTCGTTTCAGTACTTTGCGTCCACGGAGTGATGATAAACCAATTTTACCTGAAATACTAGGAAAATACATCAAATAGGGACAAATTGCCCGGGGAACAAGTGTTATCCTTCATCGAATGCAGTGAATAATCAGTCAGAATATCGACTGATCATAAGTCAACTTGATTATATGTTAAACAAATGGATATTACACGAAATCGAAATTTGTGAATTGTTGTCGTGTAGGTAGACAGCGCTTAACAATTAAGCGCTTTTGTAGGTAGACTGACAACAGCGCTTACTTTAAAGGCGCTGTCGTTCCTATTTACTTACTATTTAGTCTTTGTTAGGGAAATGCCATGGAAAAATGACGGAAACCCAGATTTCGCTTTTGCCCTATATAAGAGAACTCTTTACACCATTTATGGAACACACGGTGTCATTTTCAAGCACACAAATTTTCATTTTCAAGCACACAAATTTTGCAACGTATACTTGACATTGGGTGCAAGATGATTCTGAAGAATTTCATTTTTCATGTTACTGAAGTTACGACATACGGTTAAAACGAAATGAGTTAACGACTAATGCCATACGCTTAAAACGAAATGAAGTTGCGACATCAGAATTCGAAGATCCTCAAATTTCCATTTACAATTACCCAGGAGTTGGTGGCAGCAAAGCTAAACGGAGGGTATTAGAAAGCCGAGAATTTAAAAAAGCAACGCATTACATCTTTAGCAATACGCCCGAGCTTGAACAATATTTGACTTTATTTGAGACCGGCTTAAGACAAAGACGCCCGCGATTCACCGATGACCAAATATACAATGCTATATTAACGGAATTTCCAGAATGGCTGTGCACCCATGTAAGTGACATCATATGACAAATTTTTATATCATTATTTATCTGTTTAATATGTGTACTTACACTTTCATTTGATGTTCATATATACATAAACTATTATGTTCAGGTATGGCAGCTTGGAGAAACATTATCAATACCACAGTGGATTCACTACTTGTCCTCTGGATTTCAATCGGACGTTGCGTGTTCGGCCACATACAAAGTGAACAACTACAAATTTCACATTGAAAGTCATGGTGAAGGGAGGAACACGGTGAACAGTCATGTCTACGTTCAAGGTACAGAGGGTACACACTACTACGGAGTTCTTGAAGAGATAATACATATGAGATGTAGAACTAACCATCGCCTAAAGGTTGTCTTGTTCAAGTGCCGTTGGTACGACCCTCAGTTTGTTAGATCATACCCATCTAACGGGATTGTTATCGTGAACACTCATAGACCCTACACCCGTTACGACCCTTACATTCTTGCACAGCAAGCGGTGCAGGTTTACTACGTGACGTTTCCGGGTTTAGCTGGACAAAACAATCAAGGTTGGGTTGCAATTTGTCCTGTGAAACCTACAAACGCTATAGACATGGAAGTAGCAAATGTTCCGTTCCAAGATGAAGGTGAAAATGGGGCTGAAATGCCTGCATTGGTACACGAAATCGGAATCGTGCACCTCGCTGATGATGAAGTGTACGAGTACAGCGAAGATGACGGTAACGACGACCACGTAAATGATAATCCAGATACAGAAGATGAGTCTGACGAATCGTAGTTTTAAAAAATTAATGTATGTTTTAAATGTACGTTTACCTATAAATTATAATATTCAATTCGAAAATTAATGTGTCAATTTAATAATGGCGTGTTGGTACGATTAAATGCAAATCACTGGAGCGTTATTAGTAAGGTAAATGAATTACATCTACAAATAATAAGTAAACAGCGCTTATCATATAAACGCTGTGTGAAGGAATTTAATGACAGCGCTGTTCTTATACACGCTGTCGTATACATAACAAAATACAGGGTTTGCATATTATCTCATGACGAATCGTTGTTTTAAAAAATTAATGTATGTTTTAAATGTACGTTTCCCTATAAATTATAATATTCAATTCGAAAATTAATGTGTCAATTTAATAATGGCGTGTTGGTACGATTAAATGCAAACCGCTGGAGCGTTATTATTAAGGTACATGAATAAAAACTACAAATAATAAGTAAACAGCGCTTATCATATAAACGCTGTGTGAAGGAATATAATGACAGCGCTGTTCTTATACACGCTGTCGTATACACAACAAAATACAGCGTTCAAATGCTAACGCGCTTTAATATGCACCACCTAATACAGCGTTTAACGAAAAGGCGCCGTCTTAAAACATCAATAATATACCGTAAAAAAATTACCGCCGTATATGAATTACATACGACAGCGCATAAGAATAAAGCGCTATTATAGGTCACTATACAAAGCGCTTTGGTAATAAAGCGCTTTCGAATGGCAATCTAAATGCGCTCGCGTTATTCGCCCGCCTAAACAAGTAAAAAAGTGTGAGTACTCAGCCGATTTTCATTATAAGTGTCTGTTTAATGTAATTACATGCGCTGTTTTCATTATCCAATTTTCTACTCCGCCGAAAACCTCCGTTGTTCTCTCTCAAATATTCAACCCATTTGAGCCGATTTTTGAAGCAAGCTTCGTCGCCAGGTATGGAAAATCGTCGTTTTTGCTCACGTCTGCTTGTTTTCCGTAAGTTAGTGTGTGTTGTGTTGGCGGTTGTTGTAAATTGATTTAAACCTGTTTTTCGTAAGTTAGGGTACACATATTCGTAGTCGACTACCGTTAAGCAACTTGAATATTGATGAAATTATTGTGCCTCTTGTGTTTGCTGCCTATTGATTTAAACCAAACATAGCGTGCGGATACAGATATTTCTTTGTTTGATGCCACACAGGGAGTTGGTTCACACGGTCACTACAATAGAATGAGTATTGTTACTGTTCGCTTGTTTTAGTATGACTGCAGCAAACTGATTATGTTGGGATTTGCGGTTGAATTTCGTTAGATTAACAGGAATGCTTTTAATTGTGTGGTAGGGATATGGGACCAATCAAGCGAAATGTACCAGGTAAAAGGAATGCCGGGTCTGCCAGTGGTACTGGGAATAGATCACAACCGCGGTTAACCGACATGCGCCAACCGAGGCAGTCGAATCAGGACATTCTTTCAGCTCGGGACAACCAGCATAATCGAGATATGTACAGACCTGCTGATCCGGTACAGGAACCTGCCCCAGCGAGACGAGGGGACGAGGACAGGCAACATACACCGTCAACCGGCGAAGGACGCCCAAGTCCAGATGGGTACAGGCCTGCGATGCATGTTGAGGAGCCCGACAATAATCCTGTTGTAGACGGCGCACCCATAAAAGCGGTTGAGTTCGACTTAGACGAACTGATGGATTTGGTGGTGGCGGCTGCGGGGAACAGGGACTCGAATTATGAAGGCGAACGGATGGAATCAGATTCGGCATACGTTGACAATCCGGAAGACTCAGCTAGGCCAGAATGCGTTAGAGGAGGGACTTCGGCCGGAGGTGGCCTCGGTGAGGACACACCGTTGGGATCTATGCCACATGATACTCGTCCTTGGATCACTCCAGCTGGGGATGACAAGTGAGTACTTTTACACGTACATTTATTTCTATAACGTATTGTAGTAAGCATATTGTAAATGTAACAACTTGTATTTTGTATTCAGCTTTGACCCCCCTTCAGCTGTTAACAAAATCGGGCTCCAATGTATTGGACCTGGATTTAAGGTTGGTTGGACTACGATGGGGACGTGTGATCCACAAGCTCCGGTGAGGTGGTTTCGACACTTTAAGGTAAAACGTTTTCAAATTGTATTAGTTGCATAATATTTTGTCACATATATACTTGTCCACATCGGAATGGCATGTTTTTTTCTAATTACATAGTTTTTGTTTCTATTAAATGGTTCATAACATTTAATTTGTAATGTGCAAGTAGAGCTTGTACCGGTGGGAGCCGATCCATAACGACCAAATTGAGGCAAACTTCAGGAAGAAGGCGGCTAAGATACTACAAGATACCTGGAGGGGATTGCGAACCGGGGCGACTAAAGGCCCGAAATGGTTGAACGAAGATCACAAAATAGCGGGAAAAGCTCGGTTTAACACGGATCCAGCATTCATAGCCCGCAGCGAAAAGAACAAACAAACTTATTCAGCCCGACATGCCAGAAACGGCCCAGCATTGCATTGCTTTGGTTCTAGACCAGCACACTTCCACTGTGCGAAGCTGGTAACTAATAATGACTACTTTAAACATATTTCAACTTTCAATATCATTTAACATTTAATTTGCAGGAAAAGGATAATCGAAGACAAGTGTTGCCAAGTGATATATTTGACAAGAAATACAAACGGAAGGAAGGGACGTATTGCATACCCAACGGGGAGAACAAAAGGGTATTACACTCACCTAATTATATATATCTACTTCGTTTTTATTTTGTTATCTGTTTTGCTCACTATTTCTTATTACATTTGTTTCCTAACATCAACTATTTTTGGTTCAGAAAGAACTTGTTGATGCTGAAAATTTGGTCCTGAATGATCGCGTCGGGGATGAAAGGGTACCGGACGAAAAGCTGATAGAGGCCGCTGCAACTGTTATGGGTGTTAACCCGAGAACGGGGATACCGTACCTTTATTTATGGCCCTGCAGCGACAATGGTGTCGGACATGTTTTCTTCAACGGGCAGCCAGTCGTGTGCCAGCTCCCAAAAAACAAGAGCCCAGTCGGTGGAAGTCACTCAGGAGTTGGTGCCGCGGTTAGAGCGCATGGAATCACGACAGGAGGCTGAGCTGAGGAGCATGGAATCCCGACAGGAGGCTGAGATGAGGCGCATGGAGTCCCGGCAGGAGGTTGAGATGAGAAGCATGAAGGACAACATAGACCAAATGATGCAAATGCAGGCTGCTATGATGAGAATGCTCGCTACTACTACTGGATGCCAACCGTCATCTAGTCAAAGCCCGAATGGAAACAACCGTGGTCCGCTTGATGAAGACAACAATCGCAGAGAGTAGACATATTATTTGACACGAAATTTGTGTAATAATTTTATTCGAATATTTTTGTTAAGTTTTATTCAAAATTTCGAATTTAATATATGAAATAATTTATAATTTAACCAAATTCCGACTATTTTAATAACTAAATTCGAAGGATGACGGAATTCCGGAAAAATAATTAAAAAAATGGTAATTCAATGGATGACGGAATACCGATGAAACATACCCGAACCTATAAGTAGCGCAAAGATGACGGTAAACAGACGGTACCTAGATAGACGGCTTATCGATGGAATATTGACGAAAACATTATATGACGGAATAGCGATGAAATATCACCGATACAAATTTGTGGCATAATTGTGACGGTGAAACCACGGACCTAAATGTAGCGCAAAGATGACGGTAAACAGACGGTACTCAGATAGACGGCTTATCAATGGAATATTGACGGAAACTTTAGATGACGGAATAGGGATGCAATAACACCGATACAATATGTGGCGTACTTGTGACGGAAAAACGACGGACAATTTGTTGATGGTACTTAGACGGATAATGGATGGAAATAATTACGATGGAAAAAGGACGGAAGGTTGACGGACAATACTATTGACGGTATTTCGACTGTAGATAGACGGACAATACTATTGACGAAATTAAGACGGTATATTAACGGAGAAATGCAACGGATACATGTCGGATTGACGACGTAATTACTTCAACGGATGCGGCACGAAATTACAACGGGACATAGACGGAATGCGACGACTAAATGTCGACGGAAACTAATTACCGTCGGGAATATTTGCGTCATCTTTCTCGTGGACGGAAATATGACGGAAATACACATTATTACGTCATATTTCCGTCGTTACTCCGACGTTTTCCTGTCGTCGGAAATGTTGGCAAAATTTGTAGTGCGATATTAATCATTAATAAATCTCAATTATAATACCTTAGTCTGCTCCGTGCTCCCCATGTCATGATCTATGTACGTGCTGTCTGTTCGTCGCCGTTTCACACCGTCATATACCTCACCATAAATTGGCTCTCTTCCAAGTTCCCTTTCTTAAAAATGAAGCAAATATTACTGTTTAAAAATGAATGAAAGTAACTGAAATAGATATGATACATACCATATCTGCTGTGTCTGCACATGCATAGGAGGAGGTCCGCATCTATGGAATCATCAATACTAATTAATCATAAATCGTGGTTACTTCAACAAAGGTAGTTGAAATTGAAGTATAAAAGACTCACTCACTAAGTATTAGATGCTTAAAAGTTAAGTCTTTATCTACCCATTTGGAGATAATGTGTAGCACTGCACTACAAAAGGAAAGGATTGAAGATGCAAAGATGTTAATATCACTAATTAGGGAGAAGTCCAGTCTAATATACTTTTAAGAGTTGTAAGTCGTACATATCACAATTATGCTTATGCATGTTCAGTCCATACATGCGCGCAGTACTCAAGAAAGCCTCATCTAGTAGCGATACATATTGAAGCTAGAGATGCGACCGGAGATGCTCGGATTGATGCCGGATGAATTGGGTGGAATGAAGCTCGGATTAGAGCTGAAATCGTGCCCTAATTTGACAATTTGTTACTTGGTGTAAAGCTGAGTAGTAATGGTGTTAAATTGTATTTTACTGTAATCTTGTGAAGTCGAGTGTTAGATCGTTAGGTTAGCCAACTATGTGAGGGAGATCCCAGAACGGTATCCCTCAGACAGATGGCAGCGGAAATTATCTCTACTACAGGAAATACAATGCCGAAAGTAAATACTCACGATTTATAGTGGAAACCTTATTGCAACTCTTGCAACAGGCTGAAAACCACTTGCCTTCTGGACGGTTCCAGAAGGGCTTCAAGATCTGTGTTATTGATGAAAGAGTATGCTTGTAGATTGTTACACTTTGTCTCAGTCAGTGACAGCTAACAATTCTACTCAACTCAAAGTATCAACTAACACGATCTGTCTCGTCCGCACACAGCAGCACTTCGTCAGCTCCGGAATTGATCTTCTCTTCAATCTCCGATTCGTTCTCTCCAAAAGCCGCACTTCAATCTGAAGACTCCTCCTCCTTTTATAGTAGTCTTCAAGTCGGCTGATCTGATCTCTGTCTCAGATCCGATTGCTATCCAGCAGATATGATATGGTTAAGATATTTCCATATCTTAACCCTGTCACATATTTCCTTTCCAAATCTGGCGTGTATCTTCCCTCCGTATATACTAGACGTATATCCGTGTATATACTGACATCAATACTGCTCGTCAATTATCCCGCAGATATACTCGAATATCTCTGATTCGTATCGACTATATTCTCGCTGATCCGATCTCGTCATAATATCGGTGTGTCTCTCACACAGAACGCATCTCTCTCGCAGCGCTGCTCTCTCGCAGAGATGTCCAGCAGATCTGATCTACATCAGAGATTCGATCTCCATCTTGCAGATCTGATTCTGTTAAGATATTGCCATATCTTAACTCAATCAACTATTTCCCTTCCATATCCAACTCGTATATTTCCATACCATATCTTGAGTATATCTGCTCAGATATTTCCATATCATATCTTGAGTATATCTGCTGAGCTTGATCTCGTCTGTCACGCAGATCTCATCTCTTTCGTAGCGCTGAGCTCTCTCAGAGATGTCCAGTTGCGTTTCTCTCAGACAGTCTGGACCCTGTGACTTCTCAGACAGATTTGTGATTTCTGCACACTCAAGTCAAATATTAGCTAAGTGTTTGTTATCATCAAAACACAGAGGGTCCAACATCGAGGACTAGCGTGTAATATTTGAAACTCGAAATTCTGTTATAACAGAATTTCGAGCTCAGTGAACAGTAATGAATTCATTCTCTTCCCCAATTCTGTTATAACAGAATTTGCTTTAACAATATTGGTTTCTTAACCAGAGGCATTCGGCCTTGGTGATGCTAGTTTTCAAATAATTGTTGTAAAAATCGATCTCGGGATTGATTCGGTCAAATTAATGGATTGTTGAGTTGGCGATTCTACCGGATTGACCCACACACTCTAAAAATAATATAAAATAACTCATATATGACATTATATCGAATATTTGAATATTAGAGTAACCGGCCATTAATGAAGAAACATGTGCTGAACAAAGAGGCATGAACCATATTCATGAGGAGTGAACTAAGGACCCCGACCAAGAGGTCAATAAGTAGTGTGGATCCACAAGAAGGGATGAACCAAGGGTAAAGCACCAACCAAACCTATATGAAGTGCATCGACTCAAGCAAAGACTGCCACTATATAAGAGGCACTCTCCTCATTTGCAAATCATCCATCCAAACGTTAAAGAAGTCTCATATATGGATAATAGTAATTGTAATAGTCGGGCATAGCCTTGGAACCGAAATCAACATCCGGCAACTGTTTGTTTTTCTTCTGTATATATCATAGTAGTTGTAATAGTCGGGCATAACTTTGGGACCGAAATCAACATCCGTTACAACTATTGTTTTGGGCATTGTTCCCTTCTCAGAGCATCCCCCACCATGCTTTTTTGGAGCATAGAAAGTGAGCATGAGAGATGATCAAAAAAATCATGCACCCCCACCATGATTTTTTTGATCATCAAAAAGATCATCATATGGTTTTAAAAAAATTGAGCATCTCATGCTCTTTTTTTGTGTTTTGAGCATGAGAATGAGCCAATCGCAACGCGACACGTGTCCTGTGTAAGAAACAGTACATTTTTTATTTTGATCTTGCAACGAATATATCTTCTAAATTACAAATTAAAAAAAATCAAAATAAATACCAATATTCATAATTTTTTGAGCTCTATAAAACGAGATACACTTTGATATATTTTTATTATTCTTAACATTTATGAGCTATAATTTATGTAGTGATGAGAGAGATTGATGATAAACTTTTTTTTGGATCATGGTGGGGTGCATGTGATTGAAAAAATCATGAGTGATGATTAGATGAGAAAGAAAAAGAATAAAAGAGATGAATGATATGTTTTTTTTTATCACGGTGGGATGCTCTTATATCAAATAAGATTCATATAATCTTCCGGATAAGAAACACATGGAGAGACAAGCTTACACAGTCATCGATAAACATGGTTAAACAATCAGTCAACATGTGCGGCAGCTTTGTGCGGCAGCTTGGGGCCTCCGGGGCCCCTCCCTGTTCCTTTGTGCAGGCTTGTTTGGCCACCAAAAAAGTTTCATTTTAAAAAAGTAAAGAAAACAAAATATAGTGATAAATTCCTTGGCCTCCAAGAAAAAGTCCACAGACATCTCTCAGAGTCAAGGTTTCTTGGGCATCACTCATACATTATGCTATTAATACATCAACTAAATAGATAAAGAAAGACATGACAAACAGATTATTCGGTAAAATGGAAAGGCGGAGTGATCACCAAGCACACATCATATCCTTCCCATTCCCAGCACAAGGCCACATCAACCCAAATCTTCAATTCTGCAAGCGCCTAGTTGCAAAGGGCCTAAAGGTTACACTCATTACCACCATCTCAATCCGTAACACCATTTATCCATCGAAGTCTCAAATGCCCGACGAGAGTGACTTAAGCGGGATCAATATTGAGTTCATATCTGATGGATTCGATGACGCTAAGAAAGTCGCAGCCCAGATAGCAGAGGACATGGATGCATACTTGGAGCTCTTCAAAGTTGCCGTCATGCAAAGCTTGATCAAGTTCTTGCAAACAACCCGAGAGTGGGACTGTCCACCAAAAGTGATTGTGTATGATTTAAACATGCCGTGGATTCGAGACATAGCGGATCAGTTTGGATTGTATGGAGCTGCATTTTTTACTGCTTCTTGTGCTGTGGCGAACATGTTCCATCTTGCAAATGAAGGAGTAGTCAAGTTCCCCATTGAAGGTCAGGTGTCGGTACCAGGGATGCCTTTGTTAGAGAGCAAGGATGTGCCGTCTTTCTTACATGAGGTGACTCGTTACCCGATTATTTTGAAGCTTTTGCTGAGCCAGTTTGATAATCTGAGTCGAGCCAAGTGGGTCTTGTTCAGCTCATTTGATCAATTGGAAGGCCAGGTAAAGCTCCATTCACAACTCTGCATATAAATATTTAATGAGTTAGATGCTATAGAATTTATACATGCAATTGGGAACTCTGACTAGAACAATTTGATATTCATTCAGGTGTTGAAGAAATTGCCGAGCCAGTGGGCAATAAAGACAATAGGACCAACAATTCCATCAATGTATTTAGACAAACGATTGAGTACCGACAGAGATTATGGCCTTTACCTTTTGAAGCCGGACGAGGGCACGACCAAAGCATGGCTGAATTCAAAAAAGGAAGGCTCAGTCTTGTACATTTCTTTTGGAAGCTTAGCAAATTTAAGCGAAGAACAGGCACAAGAAATGGCTTATGCTCTCAAAACCAGTAAGCACTCATTCATATGGGTAGTCAGAGAGCCGGAGAGGAAGAAGCTACCAACAGATTTCATAGAAAATTTACCAGACAACGGACTGATACTGTCGTGGTGCTCGCAGCTAGAGGTATTGAACCACTCGGCTATAGGCTGTTTCTTGACTCACTGCGGATGGAACTCAGTGCTGGAAGCGCTCAGTGCCGGAGTCCCCATGGTAGCAATGCCCCAATGGATGGATCAGCCCACTAATGCTAAATACATCGAAGACGTCTGGAAAGTTGGCATTCGGGTAAAAACAAATCAATCAGGTAAAGTCATTCCAAGAGATGAGATCAACCATTGCATTTCACAAGTTATGGATGAAGGAACTATGAAAAGCGAGCTGCGAGCGAATGCAGCTAAGTGGAAGAGATTGAGCGTAGCTGCCATGGCTGCAGGCGGAAGCTCCGACAAGAACATAAATCAGTTTGTTAGAGATGTGATATCCATCAAATGATAAAACTGTTGGATTTGAATGTGGATGGTAATAACTGGAGTAGTATGGTGCTGATATAGTCCTTCAGTTAGATCACCAGTCCCCAGGACAATGTGTTTGACTGGGTCCTGAATATGACACTTAGCATAAATAAATTGCACTATGCAAGTAGAAGATGTAATAAGTTTGCCAATAGATAGTAGGTTGAACTGAAATGCAGGCACCAAGAGCACATCATGGATAGTTAAATTTTGATTGATATTTGAACTACCAGTGTGAGTGACTAGAGCCTTGCTTCCATTAGGCATAAGTACCTCATAAGGGATAGTAACAATTTAACATCATATAAAAGATGCATATGAGGAGTAACATGATCGGTTGCTCCACTGTCCAATATCCAAGTGTTATGAGGAATTTTTGTGGTAGTAAAACAGGAAATACCTGCCATATGGAATTGATTCTCATCCCTTTTCTCCTGTTAGTTGAACAGATTAAAGAGCTTGGTGATCTATCTTGCATCTGAGATAACTGGTTAGTAGGGGAGTCCTCCAAACTTGCAGGTGAGTTCTTATTTGCACTGAAATTGTTCATATTACTAGAAGAGTAAGGCGTAACAGAAACATTATTAGCTTAATGTTTACTATTTTTGTAACCAGTAGAACTTCCTCCTTTGAATAGTTTGTGACCTGGTGGATAACCATTTAACTTGTAGCATGTCTCCTTTAGATGACCCTGCAATATTTGCACTGAAATTGTTCATATTACTAGAAGAGTAAGGCGTAACAGAAACATTATTAGCTTAATGTTTACTATTTTTGTAACCAGTAGAACTTCCTCCTTTGAATAGTTTGTGACCTGGTGGATAACCATTTAACTTGTAGCATGTCTCCTTTAGATGACCCTGCAACTGACCGTGAGTACAAACAAAAGGTTGCCTACTCCTGTTATTGTTTGGAATGTCATTACTACTGTAGGCCTCATTTTGGTTGAACTGTCTGTCACCAAAACTGTTGTGCTGCCTGCCATTAAAATTGTTGTGTTGTCTTTCATTGAAGTTGTTGTGCTGCATGTCAGATTGATTGTTAAAGGAACTATATAAAGCAGATGCTTCGACAACCACCGATTTGCTTAGTTTCTTCTATGACTCATCATTGACTATCAGTAAATATGCTTCATTCAAATATGGTAATGGCCTAGTAGCTAGAATCTGATTTCTAACATTAGCATGAATGTCATTAAGTCCCATGAGAAACTTTTGAATTCTAGTCTTAATTTTCTTAGCCTCCATACACTTAGTAGACTTGCACATTTCACCAAGGGAACATAAGTCATCATCCACATACTAGTCTTCATCTCCCCATAGTTGTAATAATTTTCCAAAGTAAGTAGGAAGAGTCATCTCACCTTGCATCAATAGGCTGATGTCCTTTGAAATAGAGTACTACTTCATTGAGTGATCACCTCCAAATCTGATTTTCAGGTCAATCCAAGCTTGAATACAACTGGAGAGTGAACCAGTGATGATCCAATTTCATCCGAAACAGAGTTTGTGATCCAAGTAAGGATCACATTATTGCAGCGACCCAATGCGCCAGTCTGATAGAATCACCAACAGGTCTTGGGACTGATCCTTGCACAAATTCAAATTTCGTTTTCACACCGAGTGCTCTGGCCATTGATTTGCGCCAAGGAATATAGTTATCCGCACTGGTAAGTTTAGCAGTGACCAATGACACACCGATGTCTTCATTGTGACTAACGAACAGTGGATCGTCTACAGGATTGAAGAAATCTAATCCAGCATTGTGTACAATTGCAAGAGTAGTCGTCGGAGTTGGAGATGTAGCAGAAACTGTAGAATCGGCCATGGATTCCGGCGCAAATCACCACCAGCAATTGTGATTGCAGAAAAAGGAAAAAAATCGAGATGATTGAATCAATCACCGATCGTTAGGATCGTGGCTCTGATACCAGGAGACGATCCAGGCTAAGCGATCGAGTGGATAGCCGGAGAAGGATCGAACGAATTGAATCGATGAACGGGAACGAAATCGAACAAAGGTATGGCGGAAGAATACGCAGCGGACTACTCGGAGTTGGAGATGTAGCAGAAACTGTAGAATCGGTCATGGATTCCGGCGCAAATCACCACCAGCAACTGTGATTGCAGAAAAAGGAAAAAAATCGAGATGATTGAATCAATCACCGATCGTTAGGATCGTGGCTCTGATACCAGGAGACGATCCAGGCTAAGCGATCGAGTGGATAGCCGGAGAAGGATCGAACGAATTGAATCGATGAACGGGAACGAAATCGAACAAAGGTATGGCGGAAGAATACTCAGCATCCGCTGCGTATTGATCCATTTTATATTTATACTGTGCACAATATGTGCTTATCACAATTACATCCTTTTGGTTTTCAATGTTACACAAGAAACCCTATCACATCCACTCAAGCAAAGACGACCCCTATATAAGAGGCACTCTCTCCTCATTTGCAAATCATTCATCCAAACGTTAAAGAAGTCTCCTTTATGGATCACAGTAGTTGTAATAGTCGAGCATAGTCTTGGGACCGAAATCAACATCCAGTACAACTATTGTTTTGGCATTGTTCCGTTGGGGCGTAGCCTTGGGACCGAAATCAATCCGGTACAACTATTGTTTTGGGTTGTTCCCATCAAACTATCTTTTTATCAAAGTGACGAATCAGAATAAGATTCATGTAATCTTCCGGATAAGAAACACATGCAGAGACAAGCTTACATAGTCATCGATCAACATGGTCAACAATCAGTCAACATGTGCGGCAGCTTTACAGATAAAAATATTACTAGTGAATAGTGATAATTTCCTTGGTCTTTAAGATCAAGTCCACATAAGTCTCTCAGAGTCAAAAAATTTTGTGCATCACTCAAACATTCTGCTATATATACATCAGCTAATAGATGAAGAAAGCCACTGCAAACAGATTCTTTGGTAAAATGGAAATGCAGAGTGATCACCAAGCACACATCATATCCTTCCCATCCCCAGCACAAGGCCACATCAACCCAAATCTGCAATTCTGCAAACGCCTAGTCGCAAAAGGCCTAAAGGTGACACTCATCACCACCATCTCAATCGGTAACACCATTCATCCACTGAAGTCTCAAGTGCCCGACGAGAGTGACTTAAGCCGGATCAATATCGAGTTCATATCTGATGGATTCGATGACGCTAAGAAAGTCGCGGCCCTGATAGCAGAGGACATAGATGAGTATGCGAAGCTCTTCGAAGTTGGCGTAAGGCAAAGCTTAATAAAGTTCTTGCAAACAACCCGAGAGTGGGACTGTCCACCGAAAGTGATTGTGTATGATTCAATCATGTCATGGATTCAAGACGTAGCCGATCAGTTTGGATTGTATGGAGCTGCATTTTTTACTGCTTCTTGTGCTGTGGCGAACATGTTCCATCTTGCAAATGAAGGAGTAGTCAAGTTGCCCATTGAAGGTCAGGTGTCGGTACCAGGGATGCCTTTGTTAGAGAGCAAGGATGTGCCGTCTTTCTTACATGAGGTGACTCGTTACCCGATTATTTTGAAGCTTTTGCTGAGCCAGTTTGATAATCTGAGTCGAGCCAAGTGGGTCTTGTTCAGCTCATTTGATCAATTGGAAGGCCAGGTAAAGCTCCATTCACAACTCTGCATATAAATATTTAATGAGTTAGATGCTATAGAATTTATACATGCAATTGGGAACTCTGACTAGAACAATTTGATATTCATTCAGGTGTTGAAGAAATTGCCGAGCCAGTGGGCAATAAAGACAATAGGACCAACAATTCCATCAATGTATTTAGACAAACGATTGAGTACCGACAGAGATTATGGCCTTTACCTTTTGAAGCCGGACGAGGGCACGACCACAGCATGGTTGAATGCAAAAAAGGAAGGCTCAGTCTTGTACATTTCTTTTGGAAGCTTAGCAAATTTAAGCGAAGAACAGGCACAAGAAATGGCCTATGCTCTCAAAACCAGTAAGCACTCATTCATATGGGTAGTCAGAGAGCCGGAGAGGAAGAAGCTACCAACAGATTTCATAGAAAATTTACCAGACGACGGACTGATACTGTCATGGTGCTCGCAGCTAGAGGTACTGAACCACTCGGCCATTGGCTGTTTCTTGACTCACTGCGGATGGAACTCAGTGCTGGAAGCACTCAGCGCCGGAGTCCCCATGGTAGCAATGCCTCAATGGACAGATCAGCCCACTAATGCTAAATACATAGAAGACGTCTGGAAAGTTGGCATTCGGGTAAAAACAAATCAAGCTGGTAAAGTCATTCCAAGAGATGAGATCAACCATTGCATTTCACAAGTTATGGATGAAGGAACTATGAAAAGCGAGCTGCGAGCGAATGCAGCTAAGTGGAAGAGATTGAGCGTAGCTGCCATGGCTGAAGGCGGAAGCTCCGACAAGAACATAAATCAGTTTGTTAGAGATGTGATATCCATCAAATGATAAAACTGTTGGATTTGAATGTGGATGAATGCCTGAATAAAGATGACCATATCATCAAATATGTAACTTACAACAAGCAGCAATTGAAGCTTTTGTATCAGCTTCCCTCCATTTTCTTCTAGATTAATTCAACTGATTCTGTACTGAGGATAGAACACTACAAAACATGAGTACCAAAAATCAGATCCAGATCAAAAGGTCCAAACCTTCTCACAAGCAATTATATATTCCATTCCCAACCCCCAATTAATAAACCACACCTCCGACGGCACCCAAGAGAGAGCCAGGGACCTTTGTCAACATAGAGCCGTCATGCACAAAACCGCTTCGACGGAGTCGTTCACCATATTCTCGACGATCTGATCCTACAATTCGATTCCAGCTCCAGCCTGGTTTGGTCTACGACTGAGCGACGCTGTTGGCGCATCGGTAAGAGCTGGTTGATGCGCCGTTCTTCGCCTCAGAACTGTGTGTGTATCATCTGCTTAGCGGGTGGTTGGACCGTTACAGGCGGTCTAAACGCGATAGGCTATATTTATTTCAGTTTCTAGCCAAAATACCCAAATTCCAAACTCAAATTGCCCAATTGCACCAGTTGAAATTCAAATAATCAGATTACCCAGTGTTATTAAACTCGGACTGAATCTGCCGGTTCGACCGGGAACTGTTCACCGGATCGGTTCGGTTTTATAATTGGACCGTTTTACAATCGATCCGGTCAAGACTCGGTTGACCCGATTAACTCGGTCGGTTGGACCGGTTGGTTGACCCGGTTTTTCATTAAAATATTTATTTGATCGGTTCAATTTGATCTGAAAAATTATTTATTTAAGTCCATCTTATGAACTCTAGCGTCACATTTGCAGCAGAGAAACGCCATGTCTGAGCAACCGTAGAATGCCGCTTCTTCCCCGCATAGCTCACAAACCCTCATCATGGCCATCTATTTAAAAAAACAACAGAGACAACAAGGTATGAAAAATCGTTATTAATTAATTTTTAAGTTTTGTCTCTGGTTATTGTAGGATTATTACTAATCCTCCCATGATCACAATAAATGTGGCACACAATTCTCACTAATTTTGGTGGACTGTATAGGAAGAAAACAACTGATTTATTGTACTGGAACAGAAACATACTCGTACAAATAAGCTAGGAAGCACTAAAGAGATAACACTCTCAAATACACTCAAAATGTAAATACTGAAGGGAGAAGGAAGAGCTGAGGATGAGGGATGATGTTCTCGGTTGCATTTGATGTCTATTTATAGCAAATGGGGGAAGGAGCTTGATGAGATGGTTGCTTATTGCAGTTGAATTTCGTTTGACATTGGCTTTGCAGGAGATGGGCATTGGAGTGTTGCAGTATACATAATTGCGACTGGCAGGATATGGAGCTTTAACATGCTTGCTTTGATTGATTGACATGCCTGCTAGTTGCGTTTATGGACAAAGCACATCATGTTGTGTTCACACCATTCAACACTCCTCCTTGATACACAACTGTTCAATTCCAAGCATTTGTCGAAACAATTCAAATTTATCACTTGAGAGACCCTCGGTAAAGATGTCTGCAACTTGTTCATCAGTCCTACAGAATTCCAGTTCAATCTCATCATCCTTAACCAACTCTCGAATGTAGTGATACCTGATCCCAATATGCTTCCTCTTGCCATGAAATAATGGATTCTTGGCTAATACTATAGCCGAATTATTATCACACATAATCTTCGTGGGGCCCTCTTGCTTATGTTTCAGGTCTTCCAATATCCGTAAGCCAAACTGCTTGACAAGCTGCGGTAGTCAGTGCGATGTACTCCGCTTCATGTGTAGAAAGAGCAACAACCTGTTGCTTCTTTGATGACCATGAAACCACTCCATCTCCTAAATAGAAAGCATAACCTGATGTACTCTTCCGAGTTTCCACATCACCGGCACAATCACTGTCTGTATAACCTGTCAGACAAAATTCTTCTGTGTGAGAATACATAATCCTATAATCACTAGTACCACTGATATATCGGAGTATACGCTTTGGTGCAAGCAAGTGCGACTGCTGCGGTTGCTCCATGAACCGACTGATAAGTCCAACTCCGTACACAATATCTGGTCTAGTTGAAGTCAAGTATCGCAGACTTCCAACTATACTCTTGAAATAAGTGGGATTCACAATCTCTCCAGTACCTTCTTTCATCATCTCCATCATTCCGCAACTGGTGTTCGGACCGACTTCATTCCCTCGAACTTAAATCTCTTGAAAATATCTTTGGCATACTTTTTTGTGAAATGGAGATTCCAATATCCGCCTGCTCAACCTCGATGCCTAAAAAGTAAGACATCAGTACCATGTCAGTCATCTCGAATTGACAAGTCATCGCTTCTCTGAACTCGATGAGCATCTCCTGAGAACTTCATGTGAATATCAAGTCATCCACATACAAGCATACTATCAGCATCTATCCTTCAGCACTCGTTTTGATGTAGAGTGTGTGCTCGTAAGGACACTTCTGAAATCCGTTCTCCAGCATATACGTATCAATCCTCGCGTACCATGCTCACGGGGTCTGCTTCAGTCCGTATAGTGCTTTCTTCAGCTTGTACACATTGTTCTCTTTCCCTCTCTGCACATAGCCTGGTGGCTGATCAACATACACCTCCTCTTCTAGAACTCCGTTCAAGAATACTGACTTCACGTCCATCTGGTGTATCTTCCACCTGTTCTGTGCTGCAAGTGCTATAATCATTCGAATGGTATCCATTCTAGCAAGTGGTGCAAATACCTCGAAGTAATCAATACCAGGCTTTTGCCTGTATCCTTTTACTACTAGCCTTGCCTTCAACCGGTCCACCTGACCGTCGGTTTGTACTTCGTCTTGTACACCCATTTCACTCCAATCGCCTTCTTACCAACTGGTAAAGGCGTCAGCGCCCATGTATCATTCTTCTCAATAGAAGCTATCTCCGCATCCATAACTTGAATCCACCCTTTGTCTTTTGCTACTTCCTCGAACGTTACAGGATCACAATCTACAAATAGACAAAAGTTCACCATAGTTTCATCAGGTGTGTCTGCCTCATCATCTCGGTAGACCACATAGTCAAGATATCGAACTGGTGATCTTCGTCGTGGTGGTGGTGGTAAACTGCTAGACTTCGATCCAGTTGATTTATCAAGTGAATCAACAACTGGGGCACGCCTATCTTCCGTAGGTTCCTCCTCAATTGCGACACGGGGCTCTCTAGCATCTATTGAGACCAATCCCAGGCCTCATCTTCAACAAACTGTACGTCTTGGCTGATAATCAACTCTCTCATGTCAGGATCATAACACTTATAACCCTTTGTATCAGCATTGTACCCGATGAAGATACATCGCCTGCTCCTGTTGTCCAACTTCCTCCGTCGCTAATCTGGTATATAAGGATATGCAATACACCTAAATACTCGTAGACAAGATACATCTGGCTTCATACCACTCCAAGCTTCATCTGGAGACTTTCCTTGAACCGCCTTCGTGGGACATCGGTTTAGTAAGAACACTGCACAAGATACCGCTTCTGCCCAATAAGGCTTTGGTAGCTCATTGGCCTTCAACATGCATCTGGCCATCTCAAAGATTGTTCGATTCTTCCTCTCAGCAATGTCGTTCTGCTGAGGTGTGTAGCTTGCAGTCAACTGCCGTCTGATTCCTTCGGCTCTGCAATAAGTAAAGAACTCATTTGAAGTGAACTCATTTCGGTGCAAACTAGAGAGTTGTAGAGCTTTGAGTTATCTACGCAACGATATGTAGCTTGCTTCCATCGGATTTTTTATTTGCTCAATCACTATTTTAAAGCAGCAAATGTCTAAATTGAATTAAAATTAATTAGAAAAATACGACAATTTGATCTTGTGTGTTTAGAAATAACTCAATTTAAATTTTTTAGTTTCAATAATGATCTTTATACATCCCACCAGTCATAAAAAGTTTTGATACACATTTAAAATAAATGGATTAAATGAGTAAATGCACTAAATGGATTAAAATGGTTAAATGGATGAAACGGATCAAATGGATTAAATGGATTCATCCGCTAATTCGCCAACCATTAGTGATCCATCCGTTTAATCCATTAACACTAATGGATCTTAACGGATTAAATTCATTTAATCTGCGAACCGTTTAATCCATCCATGAATCCATCCATCCGTCAATTTTGCCACCTTTACCCTGACTCAAAGAAATACAAACGGTAGAGAAGAAAGATATGGAGGGTGAGACTTTAGACGCGAATAAGATTTCTTCAATTTTATAGACACTTCATATAATAAGGTTTCGTGTGGCTCGACCACTTTGGCTTACCACATTTAGTGGTCAATGTAGTTGTTTATGCCCCTGTTGAGCTTTTTTAACCATTTTATTTTCTTTGAGTCTAGCAGCTTGTATAAGGGTCCTTAAAGCTATGTAATATTTAGTTCAAGTGACAGGAGTTAGGACTTAACACAAAACTAAACTGATGATCACCATATTTGGTGGCTGCATGCATCACCCGTGGGCCTCGCTTGGGGCCACTTCATCCGGCCCAGCTCTGCCAAGTCCAATAGCTAATTAAGGAAAGGTCAACTCTGGTCAACTTTATAAAAGCTTCGCTTCTTGATGGTTTTTGATCAGTCGAGTTTTCGACTCATTTATGGTCATTCTTCACTATAGTTTTGGGTCGTTTCCGACATTATTTTGATGTCATTTGATCTCTATCTCTACATTTCAGGTATAAAACAAGTTTCCCCCATGGTCAAGGCCTAAATATCAAGATTGGTTGAAAAATAGAAGTTCCGGCGCAAAATAGGGAGTTTCGGGGCAAAACCGAGCAAGTTTGACCTTTGCGGCTTGTTATGAACGCCTAGGGCGCATACGGTGTCCGATTTTGCTGATCTTTAGCTTGTTGGAAAGGTATTTTAAAGGGCTACAACTCTTTAGTTGACGCTAAGACCAAATTCGGACGGGAAGACCACCAAAAAGGCCCCAGTCGGTCGACTGAGAAGTCCAGTCGACCGACTCGAATACAACTCAGCAGCTCATCACATCTTGCACATTCCAGTCGACTGACTGGGTATCAAGCTTCAGCCAGTCGACCGACTGGATGGAAAAACTCAGATTTTGACAGCCGGACCTATAAATAGAAAGCAAGGGTTTTGGACCAAGTGTGGAGGTTTTTGGGGACAAGAAGATAAAGAAAAGAGGTCAACCAAGGTCATCAATCATCATCCAACCAAGGAGAATTGAAGATCAAAGGGAGACATTAGGATTAATCATCCTACTTCTATCCTTCTTATATTCTTTTTGTTGTTGCTATAAACCCTACTCACACCATGTTGTCTTACATGATGTGTGAGTAGTGGATCTTGTGTTTTGAGGGTCTTATGACTCTCCTTGGTACTCTTTGAGCACAAATATACATTGATATTCATATGGATGATTGTTGATTTCATTTTCTCTTGTGTTATGAATGTTATGCACTCTAGGTGTTTGATAAAATGCCTATGTGACAATTTGGACTAAAACTTGAACTTAGGACTTGGAAACCCTTGGGAATAGTTCTAGGATGGAGAAAATGATCTATATCTTAAGCATGAGAGTGAACCTTATGATATGGACGCTTGCATAGGATTGAATGTTTGATTTATTGGAGTTGGTCATTAAGCGAATCATCAATTAATCCCATCGAATGGTGTCAAATTCATGTTCACTATGCTCTTTACGCATGTCATGCTACTAAGTGTTTGATGAAATGCCTAAGTAACATGTTGAATCTTAAAACTGGACTTAAGAATCGAACGACCTTAGGGATAGTTTGGATGTAGAGAATATGATCATTTCTACGGGATTGAAGTGAACTAGGTTCAATACTATTTGACTACCATGAAATGTTTGAATATCGTGTATGTGATCATTGGGAAATTGCCAAGGAGGGGAGTAACCCCTCGAAACACCTCTTATCCATCTTTTATCTCTAATTCCACGCCACATAGGATTTAGAATATACACACTCCTTATACATTTTTTATTTAGAATAGCCGAACGGAAACACGATCTTACATAGTGCATGTGCTTAGCTTGCTCCTCTTGGTTCGACCCGGTACTTTACCGGTATTATAAATGTTTTGACTTACTACCGACCCTCTCTTCATTGATACTATTTAGAGGTGAAAAAGAATAGTTCGTCAAATGGCGCCGTTGCCGGGGAACAACTAGTTAGCACATCCCTAGATTAGATTGTGTGGATGTTCCGACTATTCTTGTGAATATTTTTCCTTTTTCTTATACTTGTATATTCTTCTTATTCTCTGATAACCCTTACTAACTTAAGTTAATCTTGTTTTGCGAGGATGGATCACTACAACCAACAAGTCGTTTACAATGGAGATTATTATGAAGAGGATCAACAAAATGCCCATTGTGAAGACTATTGGATGTACAACCACAACCAACAAGTCTTTTCTAATGGAGAATACTATCAAGAGGAGGAGCATCTAAATTCTTATTGGCAAGAACATGGCTATCCGACAAGTTATTACACTCCGAATTGGGATGATAGCCAATGCTTCGAAGTTGAAGACTCCTAACCTCCATACCCTCAACCTCCTCAACCTTCAAGTGAGCCCTCCAATATAGAATCCATGTTCGCTAGACTTCTAGCAAGCCAAGAGAAGATGCAAGCTCAATTGAATAGATTGGAGATTCAAAGCCATGAGTTAGAAAGCACAATGGCTCAACGAGCCATTGAATTTGAGAACTTGGAAGAGGAAGGAGAGATCTTTGAAGAAGAAGAAGTCCTTGAATCTAATGCCTCAAGAGAAGAACGGGATCAAGAATCGGAGGAGGAATTTTGGAGAGCCGCCACCGAAGCTTATTACAAGACAAGGGATGGTGAACCTTGTAATGAAGACGAGATGGAATGCAAAAGTGAAGCATCCTTCACTACTAGCACATCTCATGATCATTTGGATGAGAAAGCACAAGAGTTCACCATTCCATTAACGCTCTCCGATGAGGAATTCTTCAATGACGATGCCTTTTGCATAGAGGAAACAACTTTTATTGGTGAAGAAGAACTCATCCCTCCCGGCACAAGCAAGCTTAAATGTGAGCCCGAACTTCTTGATGAGGATAAGATAGAGGAAGAGCCTATTGAGAGAAAAGGATCTCGGGGGTATGAAGACTTTGTTGAAGTATACATGGAGCAAACCAAAGAGCCTCCTCGTGCTCAAGAAAACAAAAGTTTAATGAGGGAGATTGAGGGATGGGCACCCATGGACGTCATTGAAAAACTTAAGGAGGGTGTGCCCATCAAACTTGAGACGAGTTATGAAGACCCTTTCTTCACTACTTCGTCTCGAGACAAGTTTTGGAGCTTCTTGCCCTATTTGGAAAGATTATTCGGAAAAAGCTCCCATGACCCCTTATTTCTTAAGGGATATTCATTATTGAAGGGGTCATGCTCCCAAAGGAAAGTCCATTGTAGACTTGATGGGAAGAAATTCAAATGGGACTTAAAGGTGGATTGACACGACCAAATCCAAGGCCCCGTGGGAAGGGATCCTAGCAAAGGACTTCTCAACGAGTGATTATATGGGGCGCTTTGATACGTCTTTGCCAAGACGGGAAAAACTAGGCCCTCGCGGGAGGTAACCCGGTTTGTAAGTTGTTCATTCTCACTTTTCTTTATTTTTAAATGTTTGGCATGATTGTGAGTGTCCTAGGCTCTAAGTATGGAATGTGAAATGTGTGATTAGTGGCTAAAATTTTAAGTGTGGAGTGAAGTCTACTCACTCCAATTCCACTTCACATTGCCAAGCCCTCCACTTTTCCCTTGATCTTTCCATGCTTAATGATGTTGCCCTTAGTGCTCATGTGCTTTATTGGTGTCTACTTGAGTGGAACTAAATTGTTATACCATGCTATGACTCTAGTTTGACTCGCTGCCCATTCACCGTGAATCTGCTTCCATTTTCCGGGCTTTCCAGCTCAACTGCCCCATGATTGAATACCTTAGTTATTGTGAAGGGGCCGGTCCATCTAGATTTAAGCTTCCCGGGCATCAACTTCAGTCGTGAGGAGTAGACCAGCACTTGTTGTCATTCCTCAAATGAGCGGCGGAGGATGAATTTGTCATGGTATAGTTTTGTCCTTGCCTTGTAGTCCGACTGCCCTTCATAGGCTTCGAGCCGCAACTCCTCTAGCTCGCATCACTGAAGTTTTCGATCCAATCCGGCAGCCTTCAAGTCCAGGTTGCATTTCTTGAGTGCCCAGTAAGCTTTATGTTTTAACTCCACCGGGAGGTGGCATGCCCTTTGACGGGCTGTCGTTGTGACCCGCAAATTTACAATTTATATTTTCCACTACTTGTGGCTCACTATTTGACTAGCAAGTGGTAAGTAGGGGTCGAACCCAAGGGAGTATGGTTTCAAACAGTTGTTCTACGAAAAAGAAAGAAAATAAAGTAAAGACAATTGGGGTTTTTTTGGTTGTTTTTTAGTGCGGAAAGTAAAGAGCGTAAAATAAATGACTGAAAAGTAAAGGTGCTTGAAGGTCCAAGTCTTTGACAATAAGTAAATGTGCGAGAAAGTAAAGTGCATGAAAATAAAGGTGCTTGAAGGTCCAAGTCTTTGACAATAAGTAAATGTGCGAGAAAGTAAAGTGCATAAAAATAAAGGTGCTTGAAGGTCCAAGTCTTGAAAAGTAAAGACAATAAGTAAAAGTGCAAGAATGTAAAGTGCATAAAAATAAAGGTGCTTGAAGGTCCAAGTCTTGAAAAGTAAAGACAATAAGTAAAAGTGCAAGAATGTAAAGATGAAAGGAAACTTGGTGCGAGAGATATTCAGTCTAGGGTCTCAAACTTGTGATACTTCCATCATGGACTTCGAATGATCTCTTTTACATTTCCATGTGTGATTATCCCGACAAAGGTGATAACCCAAATACCCCGACAAAGGTGGTATTCCACACTCTTAACTTGTCAAGATGTTGTGTGATTACCCCGACAAAGGTGGTAACCCAAATACCCCGACAAAGGTGGTATTCCACGACAAGCTTGACACGTTAAGAGCTTCTAGTCCTCACTAGAACGAACAACCCGGCAAAGGTGTTGTTTCGACTAGGTGCCACTATCTACCTTTGCCGCAAAGCATCCAGTAAATATTGACTATAGGGATCATTTAGCTCGGCTAAGCTTTGTGGCAAAACATCCACTTAGCCTTGCCGAATGATCCTTAGAATGAACTTGAGAACTAGGGAAATGTAAAAGGCATTAAGAACTCAAGTCTCAAGAAGTCGGCACAAGGATTGAAACCCTATACCGAATATGAGCTTTAGCTACTAGTATCCATTGAAGGGAATACCATAGCTTAAGAAAACAAAGACAAAATCAAGTAGAGAGAAGTTGGAGCTTTGATTCGAATGCAAGTACTACAAGCTACAAGAAGTGAGTATGGAAAATGGTAGTGAGATGCTTTTTTTGGGATCCTTTTCTAAGGATGGGAGCTCATCCTTTTATAGCCATTTAGGAGGCTGCTTCCCTAAGCTAGATGGTGCTAAATGGCAGTTGCTTGGAGCTTCCTTCATCCATAAGCTAGCAGCCTTTAAGCTAGAAGGTGCCAAATGTGTTCTTCTTGGAGCTTTCCTTCTCCTAGGGGTTAGCCGCAATAATCAAGTTGCATCCAAGGCTAGCTGCTCATCGAGCAAGGTGCTTACAAGGCCAGCTGCTCTGTGAGCTGGTAGCTTCCAAAGAGCGTCGGAATTGAGCAGCAAGAAGCTGAAATTTGATAGAAGTCTCGGTCGGGATGCCCCTAGTTGGTCTTGATCGGGCTTGAGCAAATTCCACTCGAGCGTTTTGTCTGGGCAGTGATATTTGCCGAGTTATTGGGCATTTAAAATACTTTGGTCGAGCCAGAATTTCCATATTTGCAGTTCTGTTCGAGCGACTTGGATTTGGTGCCTAGCGCGTGGGTCCATTGCTTTGGAGTATGGCCAAATGCCATTCGGTATGGGCGTTCGCCTTGGAGCTTCGACATTGTCCACCTTATTTTCCATTTGTAACATTTTGGTCGAGCCAGTTTTGCTGGATTCGTCGGTTTGCTCGAGCAATTCGGTCTTGGTCCATTGGCGTGCGGGACTTTTGCTTGGAACTGAGCCAACTGCCAAATGGATCGTGCGTCGCTCTTGGTATCTCGACATTCTCCACATTATTTGTTATTTAGAACATTTTGGTCGAGGTGGAATTACCGGATTCGTTCATTTGGTCGAACAACTTGATATTGGACCTTGGTGGCTCGGCGGGTGTGTGCGCGGGGCCTTTACTTGGCATTGGGCCAACTTCCAATTGGCTCGGGCATCCTTCTTGATTCTCCGACAAAGTCCATCTTATTTGTCATTTTGAGAAGTTTGCTCGAGGTAGATTCATCAGACTTGGTGTTTTGCTCGAGAAACTTGAATTTGGACTTGCATAGCTCGGCAGGTGTGCTGAGACGCTGGGCGCTGGCGCTGGGGCTCGGTGCTGGGCTCGGGCGCTTTTGAGACTTGCGATCTTTCTAGCATAAAAATCCCTTTTTAAGCTCGTTTCCACTTTACTTCTCAACATTACCTGAAACACAAAACAACCTCAACAAGTACATGTTCAAGGGACTAAATGTTTAATTTGGTGGGTTTAACTGATATAATGAGTCATACAAATACACCCCATCAAACACCCCACACTTATCCTTGTTCGTCCCGAACAAGACTAGCTAACAGGAGGCAATAAACAAACGAATGCTTAGTCTAGATGCATCCTATTCATGCATTGCTTACTTGTTACCGAATTAAATTGTGCTCAAATTTTTTAGAAGAAAACTTGATACTTGTACCTCCGAGCCGTGATGCAAACCAATTCGGATGATTGGGAGATAGCCCTTCTTAGGTTCTTGTATGCACTCCTCGGACCGAACTCGTACTATATGGTTATCTTCCGTAGCTTTCTCTAGCACTTGATTTATTCGGGCTAAATGGGTCGAGTCTTTTTGTTGATTGCTTGGACAGCCTTTTGGAGTTACTTTTGGCCTTTGGCCTTTGATATTGAATTGAAGAACTTCATTTTTGCCTTTGGTTAAAACCTTCACAATTTGGCCTTTGGCCTTTGATTTGACTTTTCCGAGCTTTGCTCTTGGTGAATGCTTGTCCATTTTCTTTATCCTTGGGAGGTCCAATCATCGCCCGAGAGCATATGGAAATACCTCCCCGCTCTTTCTCATCCTCGCCCTTTCGCGCGGGTCAAGACGAGGGTCACTCGGCTCTTTTCCCGGCTACTAAGACTAGAGATAGGACGGTTTGATTCCCGTCCCGCCTCTTGCATAAACGCTGCATGGCGGAGTCCACTCGAAACCCAAGTAACCCGAAGCGCTAACCTCCACTAACTTTGGATAACCATATAGCGAGATCTGGTCTTTGGAGTGCTTGTCAAACCTTTCTAGGGCATTTTCTGTCAACTCCACATCCCTTTTTTTATCTCGGCACGCAAGGACAAATAAAAAGTTAAATTCTAAAGTTCTCACACAATTTAGATCTCACAAGGTAATGTATGAATTGGATCCATCTATTTCACATCGTGGAAGTTATGTTCAAAAGGTTCAAAAAGATAAAAATCTAAGGAAAGGAAAAAAAAACATGCCGATTACTATGTGCAATGACTCACCCCACACTTTTGAATGAAGCCATGCCTCGCGGCATGACCTAGTTCAAAAGACAAAAAGGTAGAAGTGGAAAAGAAATGACATAAGAAAGGAGAACGGAACTCCCCTATGGTGTGTTTGACGCAAGAGGAAGTTTGGCAGGGATCCTGTGTTTTCTCGGTCGCGCCCCGGTGTTTCTCGGGCGCGACTCTGGTTCCTGCATAAAAAGTCAAATTCTTTCCAAATACAAAGGGGTGAGTACGAAAAAACCTAAATTAAACTAAATGCCACGTAAAACAAAATGGTGCCGGGTTACCTCCCGGCAAGTGCCTTTGTTTAACGTCGTTGGCTCGACGATACCTCGATCAAGAGGGGTCGGGGTCCCATGGGCGGCTTAAGTCAAATTTTGTCGCGGCTCCCGCATTGATCCTTGCCTTAACCCTCCCCGAGTTCTTGTGAGATGATGTGCTTGGGTCCGGTTTCCATTGTTCCGGTGGTTGTTCCTTCGTATACCTCTGAGAAGGCGAGGGACCCTTGACCATAGCTGCTGGTCCAATGAGCCGTGCTCTCTTGTTTCTCCTTCCGGGTTTCCATTCCTTCGGCCCATGTCTTTGCCGCTTCTTCATGTTTGACCGGTTGGCACCCTTACACGTTTGGAAGTTCAGCATTATGCCATCAGGCATAGGCGACCTTAAGCTAGTTCCCATGCTAAGCCTCTTCTTTGTGGCAGAGATGATTGGTCGTTTTGGAACGAGTGGATTTTCAGGTGACTTTTCTTGGCTCATGACGAGTGTGAGCTCCATTATTGGCCTTCCTTGACCTTGTACCGCCTCCAACTTGCCTTGCACCGCATCATCATTGACTGCATGATCTTTGGTGGCCATGATCTGCATAAAAACCAAAGGGTTATGTTGGGGCACTTCGACCACAAGGTCCGGGCCTTTCTCGACTAGCCCGTCCGTGAGGACCGGGACTTCCTCGGGCAGTTCGGCAATGAGGACCGATTTGAGTGGCTCGGCTGGCTCATCTTCAGTCGCCAGTGGGCCGTCTTCTTCTAAATGGCCGGGGTAATCTGAGTTGAGCTCTTCTTCAGTCAACCATGGGTCCTCATCCTCTGCCGGCTCCGTGGGCTCTATTGTAGGCTCTTCCTCGATCTGCACAGGATCGGCTTCCACCGTCGGTGCTTTATCATCTATTTGGTGCCACTGACCCCGTTTTGTGCTCTCTGCCAAATCATCTATGAGGTCCCAGATTTCGGACATGGTTAACTTCATGACCGAACATCCCGCTGCATCATTAAGCCTTTTCCACTCAAGTGGCGTCATCCCACCAAGAAACCTTTGAAGAAGGAATAGGTCCGTGAATCCATGGTGCGGGCAGCTCGTCACAATGGAATCGAAGTACGAATAGTACTCGTCCAATGTTTCGTCCCGGGATTGCTCAAGGTTGATAATCTCCTTGCGGGTTTCAAGTCGGAGAGATGGCGGGGAAAACTCTTCTAGGAATTTGGCTCGCAGATCAAGATAATCGCCTTCATAAGCTGCACATGAGTAATACCAAGCTATTGCGGAGTTAATTAAAGAAAATTTAAAGCATTTCAGTTTAAACCCCTCAAGCGATTCATCTTTAGGCTTCATGCGGCCGCAAATGGAGTGGAACGTTTGTATATGTCTCACGGGGTCTTCTCCAATGGCACCTCCGAATTTGGGGAGACGGCTAAGCATCTCTAACATAAGCTTGCTGCCCTTGTAGTCTTCTTCCTCATCATCCTCGTCGTTAATCTCCGCATTCTCATTGTGGCTTCCTGCATGAGACATGGTTATGCAGAAACGAACATAAAAACTTAAAACAAAGAAACACTAGAACAACTATCCGATACACTAACTACTCCCCGGCAACGGCGCCAAAATTTGACGGGCTGTCGTTGTGACCCGCAAATTTACAATTTATATTTTCCACTACTTGTGGCTCACTATTTGACTAGCAAGTGGTAAGTAGGGGTCGAACCCAAGGGAGTATGGTTTCAAACAGTTGTTCTACGAAAAAGAAAGAAAATAAAGTAAAGACAATTGGGGTTTTTTTGGTTGTTTTTTAGTGCGGAAAGTAAAGAGCGTAAAATAAATGACTGAAAAGTAAAGGTGCTTGAAGGTCCAAGTCTTTGACAATAAGTAAATGTGCGAGAAAGTAAAGTGCATGAAAATAAAGGTGCTTGAAGGTCCAAGTCTTTGACAATAAGTAAATGTGCGAGAAAGTAAAGTGCATAAAAATAAAGGTGCTTGAAGGTCCAAGTCTTGAAAAGTAAAGACAATAAGTAAAAGTGCAAGAATGTAAAGTGCATAAAAATAAAGGTGCTTGAAGGTCCAAGTCTTGAAAAGTAAAGACAATAAGTAAAAGTGCAAGAATGTAAAGATGAAAGGAAACTTGGTGCGAGAGATATTCAGTCTAGGGTCTCAAACTTGTGATACTTCCATCATGGACTTCGAATGATCTCTTTTACATTTCCATGTGTGATTATCCCGACAAAGGTGATAACCCAAATACCCCGACAAAGGTGGTATTCCACACTCTTAACTTGTCAAGATGTTGTGTGATTACCCCGACAAAGGTGGTAACCCAAATACCCCGACAAAGGTGGTATTCCACGACAAGCTTGACACGTTAAGAGCTTCTAGTCCTCACTAGAACGAACAACCCGGCAAAGGTGTTGTTTCGACTAGGTGCCACTATCTACCTTTGCCGCAAAGCATCCAGTAAATATTGACTATAGGGATCATTTAGCTCGGCTAAGCTTTGTGGCAAAACATCCACTTAGCCTTGCCGAATGATCCTTAGAATGAACTTGAGAACTAGGGAAATGTAAAAGGCATTAAGAACTCAAGTCTCAAGAAGTCGGCACAAGGATTGAAACCCTATACCGAATATGAGCTTTAGCTACTAGTATCCATTGAAGGGAATACCATAGCTTAAGAAAACAAAGACAAAATCAAGTAGAGAGAAGTTGGAGCTTTGATTCGAATGCAAGTACTACAAGCTACAAGAAGTGAGTATGGAAAATGGTAGTGAGATGCTTTTTTTGGGATCCTTTTCTAAGGATGGGAGCTCATCCTTTTATAGCCATTTAGGAGGCTGCTTCCCTAAGCTAGATGGTGCTAAATGGCAGTTGCTTGGAGCTTCCTTCATCCATAAGCTAGCAGCCTTTAAGCTAGAAGGTGCCAAATGTGTTCTTCTTGGAGCTTTCCTTCTCCTAGGGGTTAGCCGCAATAATCAAGTTGCATCCAAGGCTAGCTGCTCATCGAGCAAGGTGCTTACAAGGCCAGCTGCTCTGTGAGCTGGTAGCTTCCAAAGAGCGTCGGAATTGAGCAGCAAGAAGCTGAAATTTGATAGAAGTCTCGGTCGGGATGCCCCTAGTTGGTCTTGATCGGGCTTGAGCAAATTCCACTCGAGCGTTTTGTCTGGGCAGTGATATTTGCCAAGTTATTGGGCATTTAAAATACTTTGGTCGAGCCAGAATTTCCATATTTGCAGTTCTGTTCGAGCGACTTGGATTTGGTGCCTAGCGCGTGGGTCCATTGCTTTGGAGTATGGCCAAATGCCATTCGGTATGGGCGTTCGCCTTGGAGCTTCGACATTGTCCACCTTATTTTCCATTTGTAACATTTTGGTCGAGCCAGTTTTGCTGGATTCGTCGGTTTGCTCGAGCAATTCGGTCTTGGTCCATTGGCGTGCGGGACTTTTGCTTGGAACTGAGCCAACTGCCAAATGGATCGTGCGTCGCTCTTGGTATCTCGACATTCTCCACATTATTTGTTATTTAGAACATTTTGGTCGAGGTGGAATTGCCGGATTCGTTCATTTGGTCGAACAACTTGATATTGGACCTTGGTGGCTCGGCGGGTGTGTGCGCGGGGCCTTTACTTGGCATTGGGCCAACTTCCAATTGGCTCGGGCATCCTTCTTGATTCTCCGACAAAGTCCATCTTATTTGTCATTTTGAGAAGTTTGCTCGAGGTAGATTCATCAGACTTGGTGTTTTGCTCGAGAAACTTGAATTTGGACTTGCATAGCTCGGCAGGTGTGCTGAGACGCTGGGCGCTGGCGCTGGGGCTCGGTGCTGGGCTCGGGCGCTTTTGAGACTTGCGATCTTTCTAGCATAAAAATCCCTTTTTAAGCTCGTTTCCACTTTACTTCTCAACATTACCTGAAACACAAAACAACCTCAACAAGTACATGTTCAAGGGACTAAATGTTTAATTTGGTGGGTTTAACTGATATAATGAGTCATACAAATACACCCCATCACCCTTCCGTAGACAAGCCGATAGGGGGAAGTTCCTATTGGCGTCTTGTATGCCGTTCTGTAAGCCCAAAGAGCCTCATTTAGCCTTTGACTCCAATCTTTCCTCTTCGGTTTTACCATCTTTTCTAGGATCCCTTTGATTTCACGGTTGGAGATCTCAGCTTGTCCGTTGGTTTGAGGATGGTAGGCTGTGGACGTCCGGTGGTGGACATGATAGTGCTTCAAGGTGGCGGCCATCATGCGGTTGCAAAAATGCGAGCCTTGGTCGCTGATTAATGCCTTGGGTACCCCGTACCTACAAAACAGGTTAGTCCGCAAAAAATCTACTACAGTCTTTGCATCGTCGCACTTAGTGGCCTTAGCCTCTACCCATTTTGACACATAATCAACGACAACAAGAATATAAGTATAGCCGCAAGAAACTGGGAATGACCCCATGAAATCAATACCCCAAATGTCGAAAACATCGTTGACCAATATGGGTACTTGAGGCATCTCATTTCTAGCCGACACATTTCCTACTCTTTGACACCTATCACACTTTCTACACTTCTCATAGGCATCTCTAAATATACTCGGCCAAAAGAAGCCGCTATCTAGGATTTTCCTAGCGGTCCTCCTAGGCCCGAAGTGTCCTCCACATGCAAACTCATGGCAAAAGCTAATCACAGAATCGATTTCACTATCGGGGATACATCTCCTAAGCATTTGATCTGCTCCTATTTTCCACAAATATGGATCATCCCACAAGTAAAACCTAGCGTCATGCCTAAGTTTCATGCACTGTGCTTTAGTAAAAGAGGGAGGAAATGTACCTCCTACAAGGTAGTTGACGATTGAGGCATACCACGGCACCTTGGTTGAGACGGTGAATAGGTGCTCATCTGGAAACGACTCAGTAATATGCCCTTCATCTTCTCCTCGGACGATTCGGCTCAAATGGTCGGCCACTGTATTTTCGATCCCCTTCTTGTCCCTTATCTCTACATCGAACTCTTGCAACAGCAAGATCCACCGTATAAGCCTTGGTTTGGCCTCCTTTTTCTTCATTAGGTACCGGATGGCCGCATGGTCTGAGAAGACAATTACTTTTGCTCCGAGTAAGTAGGCTCGGAACTTCTCTAGAGCGAACACCACGGCCAAGAGTTCCTTCTCGGTGGTGGAGTAATTGCTTTGGGCTGTATCAAGGGTTCTTGAAGCGTAGTAGATGACTACCACCTTCTTGTTAACTCTTAAGCCGAGCACTGCCCCCACGGCGTAATCGCTTGCGTCGCACATGATTTCGAATGGCTGCTCCCAATCCGGTGTTTGGATGATACGTGTGCTAGTGAGGGCTTTCTTCAGATTATCAAAGGCCTCCTTGCATTCAGTGGTGAATTCAAAAGGGACTTCTTTTTGGAGAACAGTGGATAGAGGCAACGCCTTTTTGGAGAAGTCCTTGATGAACCGTCGGTAGAATCCCGCATGCCCAAGGAAGGATTTGATATCTCGGACAGTGGAGGGGTATGATAGAGTCATGTTTAGGTCTATTTTAGCTTTGTCTACCTTTATGCCTTCTTGTGAGACAACATGCCCTAAGACCACTCCATGAGTTACCATGAAATGGCACTTCTCATAATTGAGCACTAAATTCATCGCCACACATCGTGCCAGAACCGTGTTCAAGTTGTTCAGGCATGCATCAAATGTGTCCCCATAGATGGTGAAGTCGTCCATGAATACCTCGATGAATGTCCCGATCATGTCCGAGAAGATGCTGGTCACCACTCTTTGAAAAGTCCCCGGAGCATTGCATAGACCGAACGACATCCTTCTGAAGGCGAATGTGCCGAATGGGCAGGTGAATGTAGTCTTCTCTTGGTCCTCAGGCGCTATGGGGATCTGGTTGTAGCCCGAGAACCCGTCCAGGAAGCAAAAGTATGGCTTGCCAGCCAGTCGGTCTAGCATTTGACCGATGAATGGCAGAGGGAAATGGTCCTTCCTTGTGACGGCGTTCAATTTTCTGTAGTCAATGCACATTCTCCAACCGTTCTTGACCCTTGTTGTCACCATTTTTCCTTTGGCATCTTCCTCGACCGTGATCCCAGTTTTCTCCGGGACCACGTGGACCGGGCTCACCCACTGGCTATCCGAGATTGGATAGATGACATCCGCATCCAGTAGCTTCTGTATTTCCTTTTGGACGATCTCCATCATGATTGGGTTGAGTCGTCGCTGAGGTTCTCTTGACGGCTTAGCTCAGTCCTCGAGTAAGATGCGATGCATGCATACTGCCGGGCTACCTCCTCTTAAGTCGGCTAGAGTCCATCAAATAGCCAACTTGTGTTGTCTCAGCACTTTTACCAAACGACGTTCCTGGTCTGCTTCCAAGCCACTCTTGATGATTACCGGAGTGTGTTATTTTCCCCTATGAATGCGTACTTCAGATGCCCGGGCAGGGGCTTCAATTCTATTTCGGGAGCTTACATAACTGAGGGCAAAAAGGTATTGGATTTGAATAATTTTACCTCATTGACTTCATATCCTGGTGTGAGAGGCTCCGAGATCATTAAGTGGGCTAATGTTTCATGCAAGCCTTCGGCCAATTCATATGAGCTCTCGGCTCCATTGAGTGTGAGTTCTAAGGGATCTACTCTTCGTTCTGGTTGAACTTCTTGGACTAGGTCGTCCAAAGTGTCGAGAGCGTGCACTTCCTCGAACTCCATGGGATATTTCATTGCTCTGAATATGTCGAAACTAAAGGTCTCTCCGTCCACCTCCATTGAGAGCATCCCACTTCCACAGTCTATCTTCAATTTTGATGTTTTGAGAAATGGACGGCCGAGGAGGATGGGTGCATGGTCTGTTGGTCCGCCATTCTCCATTTTTAGGACGTAGAAGTCCGCCGGAAACACCAATTCGCCTACTTGAACCAGGACATCTTCTATTTTGCCCTCAGGTTGTTTGCATGATCGGTCCGCCAGCTGGATAGTGAGACCGGTGGGTTCGAGTGGCCCAATCCTAAGGCATGAGTAGAGAGAGAAGGGGAAGACGTAGATTGATGCTCCAAGGCCTAGCATGCAGTTCTCGATCCGGATGTTGCCAATTGTGCATGGAATGGTGTAAGTTCCCGGATCACCACATTTGGGGGGCACGTTCCGTTGCATGATGGCCGACACGTTTCTACTTATCAGCTCTTGATCAAATCTAGTACTTTTCCTCCGGTTGGTGCAAAGCTCTTTTAGAAACTTAGCATATCGAGGGATTTGCTTGATGGCTTCTAAGAGGGGGATGTTGATTTCGACTTTACTGAACAACTCAAACACGTCCTAATCCATGACATGTTGTTTTGGTACTCGGGCTGGCACTGGAAATGGAAGAGAGGCGTTGATTTTGGAGGTCTCGGTTCTGGGCACCAGGCGCAGCCTGTGCTCCTCGGGTGCGTTCCCTTCTTCTTCGGCCGCGTCCTTCTCTTCATCGGACGCGTCCTGCACTGGGGTATCGAGAGCCTTGGGCCTCATTTGTTCTTCTCTGGGCAACCTGGGGTCTTCTTCTTCTTCCGTCTCCATGAGTTGGACGTTAAGCTTTCTCCCACTCCTAAGGGTCACGGCACTTACGTTTTCCTTTGGATTCTGGATGGTTTGCGAAGGAAGTTGACCAGGCTCATTGGTGAGTGTGGATATTGAGGTGGCGAACTGGGACATTTGTTTAGTCAAATCTGTAATTGCTCCGTCCGTTTTCTCCTGGAATTGGTGTAGCGAAGTACCCAATTGATGTACGCTTCCTGCGAGTTCCTTCATTGTGTCCTCAAGTGACTTGTTCGGTCCTTGCTGATTGCTTGAGCTGGCTTGGTACTGGTTTGGTCCCTTTTGTTGATATTGGCCGGTCGGGTACTGGTTTGGTCCCCTTTGTTGGTATTGGCCTGCTGGTGGGGCGTTCTGGTTGTACTGCCGGTGGGGGGGGGGGGGTTGGTAGAACGACTGAGCTGGTTGAGGTGCGGCTTGTTGTGTCTCCCTCGGAGGGAGGTTCTCGTTCCGCCAGTTCGGGCCGGTTGCTTGACCATACTGCCGGCTTGGTCCGGCTCTGTCGTTGCTGTTGTTATTGTACCCTTGGTATCCTATCACTGCATTTACTTCTGTCGGTTCCTCTACTATTAATGTCGGGCATGCGTCAGTCTTGTGGTCCGTAGAACCACAAAACTCGCAAGGCTTCATCTGAGCTGGCTGCCTTCGTAGGATCTGAACCATCATCTCCTTCATTTGTTTCATCTCCTCTTGCATGGAGTTCATTGGTGTCTCGGCCTTCGCCACATTCTTTGTTCGGGAAAATTCTTCCTGTCGAGTTGTCTCCTCTCTAAATCGGGCATTTTCAGCAACATCGGTGATGAGTTGCCTTATGCCGCTTAATGATAGATTCATCATTGATCCTCCAGCTGAGGCATCCAGGAGAATTTTGTCTAAGGGCCTCAGTCCATCAATGAGGTACTCGATGATGAGTTTCTCGGGCAGTCCGAGAGTGCAGCAGCTTCTCTCCAGGCGGTTGAACTTTTCCAGGTAGTCATACATGGTTTCATTAGGCCCCTGCCTTATGTCTTGCAGTTGCCTTCTTACTTGCATCGCTCTTCCTGCCGGGTAGTATTTGTCCAGAAATTTCTTTTGCATCTGAGCCCATGTTCTGATGCTACCCGAAGGCAATGAAAGGAACCAGTCTTTCGCCGAGTCAATGAGGGAAAAGTAAAAAGCCTTCAATTTGAAGTCCTCTACATTCACTCCATTGGGTTTTAGATTTTGGCAAATGCCATGTAAGCGTTGGAGATGAGTTGTCGCAGATTCTCCATGAGTTCCTGAGAACTTGGGCAAGTTGTGAACCATGGATGTGTTGATGGCAATGTTTTCCAGTTCAGGGCCCTCGTATATGCACCACGGCTGATTTCTGAAATCTAGTGCTGAGAGTTCTCCCATAGTAGGTTCGCGGAAGTTGTTATCCCCATAGTAGTCATCGAAGATGGGTTCTCGCCTTGGTGCTTGTCGATGTTGAGGAGGTGGTGGATGTCTAGGGGGCTGCCCTGGGCCAGCTTCATTTCGGTCCTCGGGTGGTCCTTGGTTTCTTCGGATGGCCTCCCTATCACGAGCTCTTCGGTCTCGGATGAGCTGTTCCGGATCGTCAAGAAAAGGAGGCAGCGCCTCATTATTTTGATCGTACAAATTCATCTCGTCATCATCCTGATAGTCATGGTGGCTTCCTGCACGAGACATGGTTATGCAGAAGCGAGTACAAAATTAAAGAACTTTATCCGATTGCAATTCCATCTCCCCGGCAACGGCGCCAATTTTGACAGCGCCTTGTCGTGAGGCACTGCAAAAGTAAATTTATAAGTCCACTACTTGTGACTTCACTATTGGGTAGTAAAGCGGTAAGTAGGGGTCGAACCCAATGGAATTGGTGGATAGTAGTTCTTTGAGGATTTTGTACAGAAATTTAGTGCAATTGGGGTTGGTTGTGGTTTTAGTACTGAAAGTAATACTGAAAAGTAAATTGCGTGAACAGTTGAGTTCAATATCAACCATACAACATACTTTTGGTTTGTCGCACGCTGTGTTTCAAGCGCAATACGTGACAAATATTATGTTGGATTGATGTTGAAAACTTCTGTAATGAAAGTAAAGTGCGGAAAGTAAATGTACTGAAAGTAAGTGCAGAAAATAAAGACTGAAAATAAAGACTGAAAGTAAATGTGCTGAAAGTAAAAAGTTAGGTGCTGAAAGTAAAGTTAGTTGCGGAATTTAAAGTACTGAATGTAAAGGGTACTGAAAGTAAGCAGTTGATAAGAGGCCTGAAAGTAGAATGAGGAGTTAGTGTTTTAATCAAAGGAAAGGATTCGGTTTAGGGGCCTTGTATCACAACTTCGTTCATCATAGACTGCTAATGATAATACTAAGTATTCAAAGGTGTAGGTTGTTCCATTTCAAGATACATCCCATAACAAGGCAATTTCAAGCGCTTGCCACACCGTCTAGTCCATTTCAAGACATAGAGCACTTGTTCTAGCTAGACTAATACCCCATTTCAAGGTATATTAGCCTAAGTGCAGTCACTTGATCTCTCATTTCTGATCAAACCAAGTGACTTAAAGCACCTAGAACAAGCTTGAACACAATAGTAGCTATAAGAAAAGGGTCTAAAATGTTTTCATGATACAACCACACCTCTTCAACCGAATGAAGGGTTTAGCTACGAGTATCCATGGAAGTGGATATCATAGCTAGTGCAAGAAAAAGTAAAGGGTTTTGGAAAATACTTGAAAATAAAGGTTTTCGAATGGAAAGACAAGAAAGAGTAGAGAGTTGTTGAACTAGTAACAAGAACAAAACCAAGAACAAACTTGGAGCTTTTGGTATTGAAATGCAAGTGTTTACAAGGATTTGTGCCTAAAGGATTCTAGAGAGCTTCTTGATGGACCCAAATTATACGAATCATAAACACCGTAAAACCCACCAAATTAGACTGTTGGTCTATTTAACTTTTGCTTGTTAGTCCCGATATATTTCTACAGGGTATTTTGGCGCTTAGAGAGAAAACACGCTAAGGAGAGGATTTTACGCTAAAAAGATGTTACGAGTCATTCCAGGTCACGACCATGCTACACTCAAAATCAGCCTTAACATCCTTCATGGAACCGACTTGGAATCACTCAAATATGCTAGAACAGTCGGCATTTGGACAAGAACGCAATGCAAAGGCACAGAGCCCGGTAAAGGCCAAACAAGGGCAAATTCATCCGATTTGGGATTTCGACCATGTTCCGAGCAGAATTTGGTTTAGGTTCCTTCTTGAGATCATCTTAGAATGACATTTTCATTCAGAATACACTCTCCAACATCCAAGAAGCTCCGGCCAAAGCTCCGGTCAGATTCCGGTCAAACCGATGGCTTTTTCACAAGGTTCTAGAAGGCTAAGGGGATGCTCCTCCTCACATGGGTGGCTAAGCTCTCCTCCACTCTCCTTCCTCCACCTCATAGCAGCCGGCGGCTAGATGAACCACCACAAGAAGTTGACATGTGGTGGCTCCTCCTCCACAAGCTCCTCCCCATCTCCTCCTCCCTTGGATGCAACACCACATGCCACCATCTCCACCCTCCATTCCTCCTCCCTTTGGCTATAAAAGGAGCTCCTCCCCTCCTCATTTGTATCATCCATCATCATACACACTTCACAAATGTTTTAGAGAGATAGAGGGCTTAACCCTCTTCTCTTCACTTTCAATAAATATTTTGTTCTTCATTGTGGAGCTACTCTCTTGCGTGGATCTTGCCTAGGAGCTCCTCTCCTCCGCTTATTGTAAGGTATAAAATTACTTTCAGTATTATTTGTTTTTACTGTAAAGTTATTTTATTATTCGGTACCCTTGTGCAAGGCATTAGTTTGCTTGTATTCCTTAACATGAATACTAGTAGCTAAAAGCTTGTACTCGGTCGCAGGGGTATACTTGTATTATAAATGTTTTAGACTCTAATCTTAAGAGTATCTCTGTATCAAAACTTGTTCTAAGTGTCATATATTAGATCAGAACTTCCAAGGTTGAGTGGATGCTTGAAATGGCAAAGCTCTTCCGTGGAAGTTCGCAATCATACTCGGGTAAGTGGATGCTTGAAATGGCAAAGCTTATATGAGGAGTTTGATCTCTCTCAAACACCATTTTGGGTAAATCGGAAAAGACAACCCAAAATGGATGCACATAAGGCTAAGATACTTCGAAAGGAGGAATTAGTCTAAAGTAGAACAAGTGTTTTAAATGGTGTTGCAAGTCTTGCGCTAGAAATAGCCTCGATTCATCTTTGAATACTTAGCATGATCATTTCAAGTGTTCTACGCGATGTTGCAAGTCTTGTGTTAGGAATAGCCTCGATTCATCTTCGAACACTTGGTATGATCATTAGCGGTCGATGATAAACAAATATGATACAAGGCCCCTAAAACCGAATCCTTTCCTTACAGTCTATTATTGTAATTAACTTTCAGTTCTCAAATCACACTCAAACTCAACCCCAATCGCATTTAATTTCTGCATAAGCTTCATTAAAGAACAACTAATCCACACTGACTCCCTTGGGTTCGACCCCTACTTACCACTTACTACCCAGTAGTGTAGTCGCGAGTAGCGGAAAATATAAATTTATTTGTACAGAGAACATTGCACCTTAACGACAGTGGAGTGTGCTTTGTCAAATTGGCGCCGTTGCCGGGGAGTTGTGCATCGGAATAGTTGTTCTATTTTGTTTTTTCTTTTTTATTTTATCATGCAATTCACTAAGTCCTACTACTACGGAATGGAACCTTGGAACAATGAGGAGTTTCCCCCCCACCCTTCGAACTGGAAGTCCGCGAAAAGATCAACAACATAAAACAATCCCGGGATGAAACATTGGACGAGTACTTGGCGTATTTGGACTCCATGTTGATAAGCTGCCCGCACCATGGATTCACCAACCACGATCTTCTTCAAAGGTTTCTCAATGGGATGCTGCCACAAGAGTGGGATTGGCTAAACAATGCAGCGGGAGGCTCGGTGAACAACTTAGGCATAGATGATCTTTGGAACTTAATAGATGATTTGGCCGCAAGGTCAAGACAAAGACAAGATCAGGCCATGCGAAGCGAAGAACTGGACAACATAATGCACCAAATCGGGGCCAAAACAGAGTTATGGGCAACAGAAAACGAGCTGGCAGCTAGCACCCAGCAATTGACCACTGACATGCAGCAAATGAATGCCTCGATGCACCAATTCACGGCCAAGACATACCCGGACCTCAATGACGAGTTACCCATATCAGACCCATACCTCAGTGTGATTACCCCCGGAGACTATACGAATGACAAGGATAAGGACCCTTGGTTACCTGAAGAGGAGCTACATTCAGATTATCCCTGGGAGTTAGAAGAAGAACTGCCCAAATCAGGCCCGGTCCTTATCACCGATCCATCCGAGGAAATCACAGTCCTAACTGCCGAGCCAACAGAAGTCCCGAACATCACTACCGAAGCGGCCGAAGAAATCAAGTCAGGCCCGGTTCTTGCGCTCGGAGCACCCGAGAAAGTCCCGGATCTCATTGCCGAACTGTCCGAGAAAGCCCCGATCCCACTCACCACGACTCAACAAAGAAAACCGCCTGAAAACTCACTCGTTCCAAGACAACCATCCATCACTGCCACAATGAAGAGGATTGGCAGAGGCGCATGCTTAATGTCGCCTACATTTAATGGCACAAAACCAAACTTCCAAACTCGCAAAGGTGCCAACTATTCAAACATGAAGAAGCGGCAAAGACATGGGCCGAAAGAATGGAAACCCGGAAGGAGTAACAAGCAAGCAAGACGCATTGGACCAGCAGCTATGGTCGAAGAAACCTCACCCTCTCGGAGCAAAAGGGCTGCCGAGAAGAAGTTTGACCTCACTCACCCATGGGATCCGACCTTATGATCCATGATTGAGGTATCGTCGAGCCAACGACGTTAAACAAAGGCACTAGTCGGGAGGTAACCCGACACTATCTTACTTTCCGCACTTTAATTTTCTGTCTTTTATTTTCTGTATTTTACCTTTTCAATAAGTCGCTCTCACCCACTTGGTGCATAGAAGATTTGACTATTAGGAATCGGACTTGGGTGCAACATTAAGCCAGTCAGGGCTACGCTAAGAGTTCAAGGCCCCAGCCGAACTCCCTCGATTATCCAGCCTCGAGCCATGTCGTTCACTCGACACCTTAAAGGGAGTTCTGTCCTTCCCTTTTCCTTAATATCATTTCCTTCTCGTAATTGTCTGCTTGCATGGCTTTTGAACTAAGTAGTGTTGAAAGGCACGACTTCGTTCAAAAGTGTGGGGTGAGATCCGCATGTGTACATAAATAAAAAACATTTTTTCTTTTTTAGTGTATCTTTTTGAAAATATGAACTTAAGAATGTGAAAAAGATAGACCGAAATTCATGCATTTACCTTGTGAAAATTCAACTGTCTAAAAACTTAGAACGTAACTTCTCATTTGTCCCTTTGTGCTGAGATAAACTAGAGATGTGGAGTTGATAGAAATGCCCTAGAGAGGCTTGGCAAGCAATCGAAGGATCGTATCAAACTATATGGTTTTCGAAGTCAGTGGAGGCTGCACTTCGGGTTTCAATGAAGATTGAAGTCATCTCCGCCATGCAGTGTTTATGCAAAAAGAAAAGAAAAGGTGAGGACAGGAATCAGACCGTCCTCTCTCTAGTTAAAGTAGCCGAGAAAATAGATGAGCGACCCTCATCTTGACCCGCGCGAAACAACAACGATGAGAGGAGCGGGGAGGTATTTCCATAGGCTTGCGGGCGATGATTGGACCTTCCAAAAAGGCTTGAGAAAATGGACTAGCAAAGCCACAAAAAGGCGAAAAGCTCAAAGAATCAATTCAAGAGGCCAAAGGCCCAACATTGTGAAGGTTTTAACCGAACAAAAAAGTGAAGTACTCAAAAAAGTCAAATCAAAGGCCAAAGGCCGATTCACTACAAAAGCAGTCCCTCGCCAAAAGAAAAATCAAAGTACTCAAACCAGTGAAACCCGAACCAAATCACGTGCTAGAGAGAGCTACAAGAAAACCATATAGTGCGAGACGGTCCCGAAATTGCAGTCCAGGAACCTAAAAAGGGCTATCTCCCGAGACATCCGGAACAATTTGCATCTCGGCACGGAGGTACAAGTATTAAGTTTCTTCTATTTATTTACACAGTTCAATTTGGTAATAAGTAAGTAATGCATGAATTAGGATAAATCGAGTCCCACAGTCTAATTTTCATATAATCCAAAACCAAACTTAGAGTGCCGCCCTTTAATAGCATTGTTCGGGACGAACAACTAAAAGTGTGGGGTGATATGATGGACCCAAATTATACGAATCATAAACACCGTAAAACCCACCAAATTAGACTGTTGGTCTATTTAACTTTTGCTTGTTAGTCCCGATATACTTCTACAGGGTATTTTGGCGCTTAGAGAGAAAACACGCTAAGGAGAGGATTTTACGCTAAAAAGATGTTACGAGTCATTCCAGGTCACGACCATGCTACACTCAAAATCAGCTTTAACATCCTTCATGGAACCGACTTAGAATCACTCAAATATGCTAGAACAGTCGGCATTTGGACAAGAACGCAATGCAAAGGCACAGAGCCCGTTAAAGGCCAAACAAGGGCAAATTCATCCGATTTGGGATTTCGACCATGTTCCGAGCAGAATTTGGCTTAGGTTCCTTCTTGAGATCATCTTAGAATGACATTTTCATTCAGAATACACTCTCCAACATCCAAGAAGCTCCGGCCAAAGCTCCGGTCAGATTCAGGTCAAACCGATGGCTTTTTCACAAGGTTCTAGAAGGCTAAGGGGATGCTCCTCCTCACATGGGTGGCTAAGCTCTCCTCCACTCTCCTTCCTCCACCTCATAGCAGCCGGCGGCTAGATGAACCACCACAAGAAGTTGACATGTGGTGGCTCCTCCTCCACAAGCTCCTCCCCATCTCCTCCTCCCTTGGATGCAACACCACATGCCACCATCTCCACCCTCCATTCCTCCTCCCTTTGGCTATAAAAGGAGCTCCTCCCCTCCTCATTTGTATCATCCATCATCATACACACTTCACAAATATTTTAGAGAGATAGAGGGCTTAACCCTCTTCTCTTCACTTTCAATAAATATTTTGTTCTTCATTGTGGAGCTACTCTCTTGCGTGGATCTTGCCTAGGAGCTCCTCTCCTCCGCTTATTGTAAGGTATAAAATTACTTTCAGTATTATTTGTTTTTACTGTAAAGTTATTTTATTATTCGGTACCCTTGTGCAAGGCATTAGTTTGCTTGTATTCCTTAACATGAATACTAGTAGCTAAAAGCTTGTACTCGGTCGCAGGGGTATACTTGTATTATAAATGTTTTAGACTCTACTCTTAAGAGTATCTCTGTATTCAAAACTTGTTCTATGTGCCATATATTAGATCAGAACTTCCAAGGTTGAGTGGATGCTTGAAATGGCAAAGCTCTTCCGTGGAAGTTCGCAATCATACTCGGGTAAGTGGATGCTTGAAATGGCAAAGCTTATCTGAGGAGTTTGATCTCTCTCAAACACCATTTTGGGTAAATCGGAAAAGACAACCCAAAATGGATGCACATAAGGCTAAGATACTTCGAAAGGAGGAATTAGTCTAAAGTAGAACAAGTGTTTTAAATGGTGTTGCAAGTCTTGCGCTAGAAATAGCCTCGATTCATCTTTGAATACTTAGCATGATCATTTCAAGTGTTCTACGCGATGTTGCAAGTCTTGTGTTAGGAATAGCCTCGATTCATCTTCGAACACTTGGTATGATCATTAGCGGTCGATGATAAACAAATATGATACAAGGCCCCTAAAACCGAATCCTTTCCTTACAGTCTATTATTGTAATTAACTTTCAGTTCTCAAATCACACTCAAACTCAACCCCAATCGCATTTAATTTCTGCATAAGCTTCATTAAAGAACAACTAATCCACACTGACTCCCTTGGGTTCGACCCCTACTTACCACTTACTACCCAGTAGTGTAGTCGCGAGTAGCGGAAAATATAAATCTATTTGTACAGAGAACATTGCACCTTAACGACAGTGGAGTGTGCTCTGTCAAATTGGCGCCGTTGCCGGGGAGTTGTGCATCGGAATAGTTGTTCTATTTTGTTTTTTCTTTTTTATTTTATCATGCAATTCACTAAGTCCTACTACTACGGAATGGAACCTTGGAACAATGAGGAGTTTTCCCCACCACCCTTCGAACTGGAAGTCCGCGAAAAGATCAACAACATAAAACAATCCCGGGATGAAACATTGGACGAGTACTTTGCGTATTTGGACTCCATGTTGATAAGCTGCCCGCACCATGGATTCACCAACCACGATCTTCTTCAAAGGTTTCTCAATGGGATGCTGCCACAAGAGTGGGATTGGCTAAACAATGCAGCGGGAGGCTCGGTGAACAACTTAGGCATAGATGATCTTTGGAACTTAATAGATGATTTGGCCGCAAGGTCAAGACAAAGACAAGATCAGGCCATGCGAAGCGAAGAACTGGACAACATAATGCACCAAATCAGGGCCAAAACTGAGTTATGGGCAGCAGAAAACGAGCTGGCAGCTAGCACCCAGCAATTGACCGCTGACATGCAGCAAATGAATGTCTCGATGCACCAATTCACGGCCAAGACATACCCGGACCTCAATGACGAGTTACCCATATCAGACCCATACCTCAGTGTGATTACCCCCGGAGACTATACGAATGACAAGGATAAGGACCCTAGGTTACCTGAAGAGGAGCTACATTCAGATTATCCCTGGGAGTTAGAAGAAGAACTGCCCAAATCAGGCCCGGTCCTTATCACCGATCCATCCGAGGAAATCACAGTCCTAACTGCCGAGCCAACAGAAGTCCCGAACATCACTACCGAAGCGGCCGAAGAAATCAAGTCAGGCCCGGTTCTTACGCTCGGAGCACCCGAGAAAGTCCCGGATCTCATTGCCGAACTGTCCGAGAAAGCCCCGGTCCCACTCACCACGACTCAACAAAGAAAACCGCCTGAAAACTCACTCGTTCCAAGACAACCATCCATCACTGCCACAATGAAGCGGATTGGCAGAGGCGCATGCTTAATGTCGCCTACATTTAATGGCACAAAACCAAACTTCCAAACTCGCAAAGGTGCCAACTATTCAAACATGAAGAAGCGGCAAAGACATGGGCCGAAAGAATGGAAACCCGGAAGGAGTAACAAGCAAGCAAGACTCATTGGACCAGCAGCTATGGTCGAAGAAACCTCACCCTCTCGGAGCAAAAGGGCTGCCGAGAAGAAGTTTGACCTCACTCACCCATGGGATCCGACCTTATGATCCATGATTGAGGTATCGTCGAGCCAACGACGTTAAACAAAGGCACTAGTCGGGAGGTAACCCGACACTATCTTACTTTCCGCACTTTAATTTTCTGTCTTTTATTTTCTGTATTTTACCTTTTCAATAAGTCGCTCTCACCCACTTGGTGCATAGAAGATTTGACTATTCAGGAATCGGACTTGGGTGCAACATTAAGCCAGTCAGGGCTACGCTAAGAGTTCAAGGCCCCAGCCGAACTCCCTCGATTATCCAGCCTCGAGCCATGTCGTTCACTCGACACCTTAAAGGGAGTTCTGTCCTTCCCTTTTCCTTAATATCATTTCCTTCTCGTAATTGTCTGCTTGCATGGCTTTTGAACTAACTAGTGTTGAAAGGCACGACTTCGTTCAAAAGTGTGGGGTGAGATCCGCATGTGTACATAAATAAAAAACATTTTTTCTTTTTTAGTGTATCTTTTTGAAAATATGAACTTAAGAATGTGAAAAAGATAGACCGAAATTCATGCATTTACCTGTAGAATATTGGGAGACTCAATCCGGATTCTTTGAAGAGTTGCAAGACCGAAATCCAATGTGATGGGTGCTTCTCACTCTTTGATGATTTTGCTTTTCCATTCTTTTTCATCTCATCGTCGGATGATGATTCATATTGATCAAAGGAAGGGTCTTCGTCGGGTTCAAGTATGTTGTGCAACTCTTTCTTGTCAACTTTCTTGCCTTCAATAATGGCAAGAAAGTTGACAAGAAAATTTGACAGGCGTCGTTTGTACCTGCAAATTTGAATTTATAATTTCCTCACTCTAAACTGTGGGTTAGTACAGCGGCAAGCAAGGGTCGAACCCAAGGAAGCTAGATGGTTACTACTTTGTTCTGTAAGAGAGAGAAAAGATGAATTGTGAGAGTAAACAGTTTAAGAAACAATAGTAAGGCACGAAAATAAGTGAGATGTATCAATCAGAGAAGATATTCAGGTTAGGGTTTTATTCAATTGTGACTAAGTTTATCCATGATTTCTAAATATTTATTCTTGCTTTCTTAGGGTTACTCCTAGTCTGGTTATAACCGTTTAATTCTAGCAAACCTAATACTCCTGGTCTGGTTATATTAGGTTTAGTGCAACTACTTATTCTAACGGGTCAGTATCAAATAAGTAGTGAATAGATAGTAAGTATTACTAGGTTAAGTTGTACCCTTTCGGATCTCCCCTTAACCTAATAATTCAAACTGATAATTTGCACAAGAACTAAATAGAATGCAATAATAATAGTGAAGAACAAAATCTCAAAACATCGTCACAATTATTTAACCCTAACCCGAATAGAGGGTTTAGTTACACATACTCATGAAGAACAATGCAAGTAATAAAAGGGAACAAGAACTTCACTATGAACCGAGTAACAAGGGAACAAGGCACGGCTGAGCTAGCTGATGAGGGCGGAGCAGCAGCGGTGCACGGAGGCAGAACGGGCGGAGCAAGGGCGGACGGTGGAGAGAACTAGGGCTCGGCCGTGAGTGAGAAGAGAGAATTTTGTAGAGAGAGGAGCTCTCTACTTTTTGTGATGCTTTAGAAGGCTGAGGAGAGCTCTTATTTATAGAGTTTGAGAATGCCCCAAAGTTCCCTAAATAATCCCAAAAGATTATTTAGGAAATATTCCCATATCTTCCTTGCTTTATCTTTAAGCTACTCCTTTGCTTGATAATTAAGCCACCTTAAACCTTCTTGAATATTCCGAAACCCTAGATGTAAGTTTGCCCTAATATGACATTGGGCTGGACGAATTTTGGGCTTTAAACTCGGTCAAACTCGGTCAAACTCGGACTCAACTCAGTTTCAACTCGGCTGGAACTCGGATGAATGCTGATCGTACTGGGTACTTTGGGGCCGATTTGACTCGCCTTCGGACACTCTTCTGGCCGGGCTCTTGAGCTGGAGCACTAGCTGGACATGTATACTTGATGTCCAAACCTTGAAATCACCCCATTGTGTAGACCGATTAGGCCGGGGCGGCTCTCAAAGTTGGCATCTCAGCCAGCCGGAAAACAGGCCCTGAATTTGGCTAAGTCCTGAAATCTGCGCTGATTGGACTAGTGACTTCGGCGATTATTTACTCCGGCCTCGGACAAGCTTTTGGCCGGGGTCTTGGTCATGGGCACCAGGTGGACATCCGGACTTGGTGATAGGACCTTGAGATCACCCCCATGTGTGGACGGTTTAGGCCGGGGAGGCTTCCAAAGTAGGGGTCTCAGTCATGGTGCACCGGGCCCAAAAAATCTGCCGGAGCGTCCGATTTGCGCCCTTTTGCTCCCGAATGAAGTTCCTTGACTCCGCTTGACTCCAAAATCATCTTGTGATGCATTTATGGCCTAAAATGCCATCTTTAAGCGCAATTCCTCCTAGAGCTTCCAAATCACCTGAAATACGAAACAACACTAAAAAGTAACTGTTCGCATAATAAGGTGAATGAAATGGTGGGATTTAATGACTCGATGAGTCGTATAAATACGGCTCATCAAACCACCCCACACTTAAACTTGTTCGTCCCGAACAAGAACTAGGTCATAGGAGGAACGAACTAATGTAACACCACAAAGCTTCGGTCATCCTAGACGAGCTACATGGACGTGACTTTGGCTACTATAGACCTCGCCTGTTATGCATGCTTGTTACTAATGTCATTGTGCAAAAAAAACAAGGGCTAAAGATACGTGTTACCTTTGAAGTCGAGATGCAAATCAATTCGGATGTATCTGGAGATAGCCCTTTTTAGACCCATGAACCCTCTTTCTCGGACTCGAACTCGCTGCTATATGGTTATGCTTTGCTGCTTTTTCTTGCACGTGATTCATTCGGGCTCAAGTAATGGAGTGCTTTTCAGCTAGCTATAGCGTCATATGATTTGGCATTCTCAATGACGCTTTTCACATGTGGGACGTGTGGACTATTACAATGGTAGTGGATTTTTCTTTGTAGTGCGGATTGTGACTTGCTCAAACCTACTTGCTCTCGCTCATCATCGTCCTTTTGCGCGGGTCAATCCAAGGGTCGCTTGTCTATTTTCCCGGCTACTTGAACTAGAGTCTGGACGGTGTGAAGTATTCCCGTCCCAACCACCGCAAAGTGTGCCGCAGTGGCGGAGCAGACTCGTACTATGTTTGCCTCGAAGTGCTAGCCTCCACAAGCTCCACATAACCATATATCCTGAGTCTGGTCTCCGAATGATCTGTCAAGTCTCTCTAGGGCATTGCTATCAACTCCACATCCCTGTTTATCTCAACTAACAAAGGCACGCAAAGATTTTAAGATCACATGTTAGTCGCACAAATCAAGTTTCACCAAAGACATGCATGTAATCGGCTCTATCTATTTCGCCTAATCACTATCCAATACTGCAAGTCTAGGAAATAGTGAAGAATCATGTACAAATTTTTTTTTAAAAATGACTCGAAACGTGCTGACTCTGTGTGGTGGGCATGCTGACTCGATAACTGACTCTCCCACCCCACACTTTTGAAATGAGCCGTGTCCTCACGGCACGACTCAAATCTAGACTCACGAATGCATGCAATAAATAAAGGGAATAGAGTAAGGACAGGCACTTCCCTCGTGCGTGCGTGACAATCAGAGACTACTGATAATTCTCCTGTGAGTCCTCGAAGAGCACCATTGGAGCTTGCATCGTAGCGTGAGTTTGTTGCACACCAAAAGGTCTGCGTCAATGGCATTAAGACGAATAACAGATTCCCAGGAGGTTGGAGGAGTCACATCGGTCTCACTTAAAACCCAACCTCCTTAGACTCGTAAGTCTTTGTGACAAAATCTGTAAACGCTCATGTTTCTCGACGCAACTTATTCAAGGTGTGAACTACTCATGCCGGATACAGTCTGTTGCTAACATCTCTGATACGTTCGCCTCTGTCCCTGCATGAAAATCATCTTCTTTCCCAAGTACAATGTGACAATAAGACTCAAAACATAGTAAAATAAATGATGAAAATTGAAATGTAGATAGTGCAGGGCTGCCTCCCTGCGAGCGCCTTTGTTTTACGTCGTTGGCTCGACGTTACCTCTTTAGGGATCACAAGTTAGGATCCCATGGACGTGTGAGGTCATACTTTGCTCCAGCGACTCCTTCAATTTGCCCGAAATTCTCATGAAACGACGTGCTCGGGTTTGCTCTCCATTGATCGGGCGGCTTGGCCTTCACATATTCCCGAGAAGGTGAGGATGTCTCGGCCATAGCTGCTGGCCCAGTGGTATGTATGGTCTGCTCTGGTGGGTCCGGAACTAGGGCATCGTAATCTGATGTGTGCACAATGTCTGGCGGCTTCCTCGTGCATGTATGGTCGGCATCCTCATAAACGTAGAAATCTGCCTCCTTCCCACCGAATGCTAATGATAGTAGGCCTATGCCCATGTCAATCTTGGTCTTGGTGGTGTGAAGGAATGGTCGCCCCAAAATTAGCCCTGGCGGCTCGTCGTTTCTAGCTCTTCCCATCTGCAAGACATAGAAATCTGCAGGAACAACAAGATCTCCTATTCGAAGGGTTAGGTCCTCAAGTAAACCAGTAGGGCGAACACAAGATTTGTCCCCTAATTCTATCGACAACCTAGGTGGTTTCAATGGACCAAGGTTCAGTGAACAATAAAGAGAATATGGCATAACATTAATGGCAGCGCCCAAGTCAATCAAACAGTGATGTATCTGAGCCTCACCGATACCACAGGTGACCGTGAAGGCCCCTGGGTCCTTACTCTTTTCAAGTGGTGCTTCGGGACTTGCTGAAACTGGGTGCTCCATTATTGGGTCGTTCTGCGTGGGCCTTGCCACCAATCTCCCTTCTGGCTCATCTTTGTTGGTCATACGTCCTTCGGAAGCAACGACCTGCATGGAACACGCTAAATTGTGAGTCTCGGATTTCTCGGTCACGGGGGCCGGGTCTGGCCGGGCCGTCTCAGCTGGAGTTGGTCCTGGGATGATTGTGTCCTGCCTGATTTCGTCTGGGCTGAGTGTTTCAGCCAGTTCTTCTTCGGATGCTAGCAGGCCGACGTCTTCTGTAGGCCTGGTGTAATCTGAGTTAGGCTTGTCCTCGCTATCCCTTGCCTTCGTGTTGAGCATTTTGTTCACCCAATAAGCAGACTCCTTTAAGGCTGCGTCCACGTGCACTACTTCCACCATGCTGACATTCCCTCTCGGATTCTGCACTGTCTGTGATGGGAGTCTTCCTGAATCTCCCTTCAGCTCAGAAACTGTTTGGGCTAGGTTGGACATCTGTTTACCAAGCTCTGCTAAAGTCCCATCGGTTTTGGCCTGGAACTGGTGAACTGATGCGGCCAAGTCCTTCACAACATCTTCTAAGGACTTGCTCGAGCTGTGCTGGGGCGGACCTGGCTGATTACGGTTCTGCTGATACTGACTCGGCCCATTCTGTCCCTGCTGCTGGCGAAACGGAGGTTTGTAGTACGGTTGAGCCTGGTGAGGTATGGGCTGCTGTGCTGGCTCCCTCTGGAAGTGGTTATTCTGATTGTTGTTCCTCCAGTGCGGCCCGTTCGCTCCTTGCCCGTTCCCGGTCGGTCCATATTGTCTGACTGGCCCGGTCTGGTTGCTATGGCCCTGGTAATCGCCTACTGCGTTGACTTCGGCCTGGTCAACCTCCACTATGGTTGGGCACTCGTCTGTTTTGTGGTTCGTGGCAGCACAGAAACCGCACGGCTTGACCTGGACTGGTTGCCTTCTGATCACTTGCTGCATCATCTCCTTGAGCTGCCTGATCTCTTCGGCCATTGCATTGGATGGGGGCTCAACCTTCGACACGTTCCTGGCTCGACTGAATTCTTCTTCTTTATTGGACTCGTCCTGGAACCGTTCACTTTCTGCCACTGCCATGATCTTGCGTCTCACACCTGCTGGGGACAAGTTCATAAGGTTGCCCCCAGCCGAGGCATCTAGTAGCTTCCTGTCCAGTCGTCTCAGTCCGTCTAGCATATACTCTACCAGCAGCTTCTCTGGGAGTCCAAGATTGCAGCAGCTCTTCTCCAGGGCGTTGAATTTCTCCACGTACTCGTACATGGTCTCGTTGGGTCCCTGCCTGAGCTCTTGCAACTGTCTTCGAACCTGCATTGCCCTCCCTGCTGGGTAGTACTTGGTGAGGAAGCTCCTCTGCATCTGTTCCCATGTGTAGATACTACCTGAAGGCAAGGACAAAAACCAGTCGGTAGCCGAGTCTGTAAGTGAAAAATAGAACGCCTTTAGTTTAAAATCGTCCACTCTGACTCCGTAGGGTTTGAGGTTCTGGCAGCTGCCACGGTAGCGTTGCAGATGGCCTGTGGCAGACTCTCCTTTCATTCCCGAGAACTTGGGCAGGTGATGGACGACCGAGGTGTTGATGGTGATGGCTTCGAGGTCTGGCCCTTCGTAGATGCACCAAGCTTGGTCTCTGAAGTTGGGGGCCGAGAGCTCTCCTATGGTTGGCTCTGGATCCTCGTCCTCCTCGTGATCATCCTCTCTGTCGGCCGGCTGTTGTAGTGGCCGTGGGGGTGGTGGGTATTGCTGGTGTGGGATGTATGGAAGTTGTGGATATTGTGATGGATATTGTGGGTAGGGCGGTTGTGGATACTGTGGATATGGAGGTGGATATTGTGGGTATTGCTGGTACGGTTGTGGTTGGATTGGTTGTTGTTGAAATTGTCCCGGGATAGCCCCCCGGATCTCTCCATTCTGGACCATCGGTCCCTGTTGTTGTGGCAGCACTCCTTCTCCGTTTCGGACAACCTGTTCTACTTCTTCATTGTGACTATTGCCACCAACTACACTGCCTGCGTGAGACATGTTACGAGAATAGCAAGCACCGAATATCAAGCGCCGAATAACAAGAACAGACTAGCAACAAAGGGTCCCCAGGAGATTGGAGGGGTCACAGCGGTCCCACTTAAAACCCAAAATCCTTAGACTCGTAAGTCTTGGTGAGAGAACCCTCTGAGAGCTAGAAATTGGAAATCGAATAGAATGGAAATCGGAAATCGAACAGTTGAAATTTGAATAACACCGAAATAGGCAAATTTCGAAATAAGCAAAGAGAAAATAAAAGAAAAATTAAAGAAAGAACAAATTTCACCGTGCTTAGCTCCCCGGCAACGGCGCCAAAATTTGACAGGCGTCGTTTGTACCTGCAAATTTGAATTTATAATTTCCTCACTCTAAACTGTGGGTTAGTACAGCGGCAAGCAAGGGTCGAACCCAAGGAAGCTAGATGGTTACTACTTTGTTCTGTAAGAGAGAGAAAAGATGAATTGTGAGAGTAAACAGTTTAAGAAACAATAGTAAGGCACGAAAATAAGTGAGATGTATCAATCAGAGAAGATATTCAGGTTAGGGTTTTATTCAATTGTGACTAAGTTTATCCATGATTTCTAAATATTTATTCTTGCTTTCTTAGGGTTACTCCTAGTCTGGTTATAACCGTTTAATTCTAGCAAACCTAATACTCCTGGTCTGGTTATATTAGGTTTAGTGCAACTACTTATTCTAACGGGTCAGTATCAAATAAGTAGTGAATAGATAGTAAGTATTACTAGGTTAAGTTGTACCCTTTCGGATCTCCCCTTAACCTAATAATTCAAACTGATAATTTGCACAAGAACTAAATAGAATGCAATAATAATAGTGAAGAACAAAATCTCAAAACATCGTCACAATTATTTAACCCTAACCCGAATAGAGGGTTTAGTTACACATACTCATGAAGAACAATGCAAGTAATAAAAGGGAACAAGAACTTCACTATGAACCGAGTAACAAGGGAACAAGGCACGGCTGAGCTAGCTGATGAGGGCGGAGCAGCAGCGGTGCACGGAGGCAGAACGGGCGGAGCAAGGGCGGACGGTGGAGAGAACTAGGGCTCGGCCGTGAGTGAGAAGAGAGAATTTTGTAGAGAGAGGAGCTCTCTACTTTTTGTGATGCTTTAGAAGGCTGAGGAGAGCTCTTATTTATAGAGTTTGAGAATGCCCCAAAGTTCCCTAAATAATCCCAAAAGATTATTTAGGAAATATTCCCATATCTTCCTTGCTTTATCTTTAAGCTACTCCTTTGCTTGATAATTAAGCCACCTTAAACCTTCTTGAATATTCCGAAACCCTAGATGTAAGTTTGCCCTAATATGACATTGGGCTGGACGAATTTTGGGCTTTAAACTCGGTCAAACTCGGTCAAACTCGGACTCAACTCAGTTTCAACTCGGCTGGAACTCGGATGAATGCTGATCGTACTGGGTACTTTGGGGCCGATTTGACTCGCCTTCGGACACTCTTCTGGCCGGGCTCTTGAGCTGGAGCACTAGCTGGACATGTATACTTGATGTCCAAACCTTGAAATCACCCCATTGTGTAGACCGATTAGGCCGGGGCGGCTCTCAAAGTTGGCATCTCAGCCAGCCGGAAAACAGGCCCTGAATTTGGCTAAGTCCTGAAATCTGCGCTGATTGGACTAGTGACTTCGGCGATTATTTACTCCGGCCTCGGACAAGCTTTTGGCCGGGGTCTTGGTCATGGGCACCAGGTGGACATCCGGACTTGGTGATAGGACCTTGAGATCACCCCCATGTGTGGACGGTTTAGGCCGGGGAGGCTTCCAAAGTAGGGGTCTCAGTCATGGTGCACCGGGCCCAAAAAATCTGCCGGAGCGTCCGATTTGCGCCCTTTTGCTCCCGAATGAAGTTCCTTGACTCCGCTTGACTCCAAAATCATCTTGTGATGCATTTATGGCCTAAAATGCCATCTTTAAGCGCAATTCCTCCTAGAGCTTCCAAATCACCTGAAATACGAAACAACACTAAAAAGTAACTGTTCGCATAATAAAGTGAATGAAATGGTGGGATTTAATGACTCAATGAGTCGTATAAATACGGCTCATCAAGCATAAATCATTTGTAAAACATTATTTTGACAGATTTAGGTTCTGGTTGTTGACTGACTTGCTTGCTTCCGTAGCTCTGCCTCTTTGACCATCAGGGAAGGTCATCATCTGTGCTAAGATGAGCATCAGGGAAGGTCAAAGCACTACTCGCCCGGTGCTGTTAGAAGGGCCTAATTATGGATACTGGAAAGCCAGGATGAAGGCGTTCATCAAAAATGTGGATGAGAAAGCATGGAGATCTGTGTTAACTGGCTGGAACCCTCCCCTACTGGCAACTGATGGCGGAAAAATTGTTCCTAAGCCAGAAACAGAATGGTCTGAACAGGAGGAGCGTCTCGCTATGGGAAATGCCAAAGCTCTAAATGCCATCTTCTCTGCTGTAGATGAGTCAATTTTCAAGCTCATCCTGAACTGTGAAAGCGCTAAGGAGGCATGGGATACCTTGTCCACTCACTTTGAAGGAACTGACAAGGTGAAACAGTCCAGGATTCAGATGTTGACATCCAGATTTAAGGAGCTAAAGATGCAGGAGGATGAATCCATCAAGGATTTTAACGCCAGAGTCTGTGACCTTGTAAATGAGGCATCTACCCTTGGTGAAGCTCTACCCGAAGAGAAGGTTGTGCAAAAGATTCTGAGGTCTTTGCCTAAACGTTTTGCCATGAAGGTGACTGCTATAGAAGAGGCAAACAATACAAAGACCATGAGCTGGAAAGAGTTGATTGGCAATCTATGCACTTATGAACTGCGACACCTGACTGTACCAGAACCCAAGGTTAAATCTGTAGGCTTAAAGGCTGAGACTGTGCTAGACGATGCATCCATCGATGGAGTAAGCGAGGAACTGGCGTTACTCACAAAGAACTTCAACAAACTGTTGAAAAAGATCAATCGTAAGGGTGCTGGCCAGAACAGCCTGAATCAGTCTAAATATCAAGACACCAGGAGAGTGGATTTTCAGCCGCGGGAGAGACAGTCTGACCAGAAGGAAAATGGCAAGAGCGGATGGACCAAAGGAATAAAGTGCAGGGAATGTGGAGGTTTTGGCCACATACAAGCAGAGTGTGCTAACACCCTGAAGAAGCAGAATAGCAAGTCCCTGAATGTCAGCTGGAGTGATGACGAGACTGAAGAGAGCGCAGAGGAGGAAGAGACAAGCAACTTTGTTGCTCTGACAGGCATGATAGACTGTGTCACAGACTGTGCCAGGACTGATTCCAAAGACTGTGCCAAGAAAGAAGAAGCCGAGGCAGAAGAGAACGAAACTGAAGAAAGTGATGAAGAAGAAATCACTGATGAATGCATTGCTGAGAAATACACACTATTGTGCACAAAGTGGACTGAGCTGGTAGACATCAACAGGAGGCTAAATGCAGGAGTTATCACTCTGAAGCTGGAAAAACAGGAACTGGAATCTAAAGCCAGCATCCTTGCACAGGAGAAAGAAAATCTAGAGAAAGAAGTAAAAGAGCTGAAACAAAAGGCTGAAGGAGACAAACAAGAATCGAAGAAGCTCTTGGAGGAGATGGGTTCACTCAAGAAGACCCTAAATGGTCTAAACACAGGATCCAAGAATCTGGACCAGATCCTGTCTGTGCAAAGAAGAATGAAAGATACTACCGGACTTGGCTTCACTGGAGAAAAGAAAAAGGGTAAAACAAAGTCTGCAAAAGCTTGTGGCACAGTTCCTAAAGACAAGACAGCAGACAAGTTCGTCTGTGACAGAGAAAATTACTACCAGCTTCGTGGCCCTAGAGATAATGAATGGCAACGTGCTAGGGTGTGCTACTACTGCAGTAAACCTGGGCACATCAAGCGTCATTGCTATCGTTATAGACGTGACTGTCAGTACAAAGAACCTACAAGGAGACAAAGCAGCATGGTGTGGAGACCCAGGAATGATGAATACTGCTATGTCTCGTACAGTTCGTTTCACAAGGAAGATGAAGAGAGTTGGTTCTTTGACAGTGGGTGCTCCAGACACATGACTGGTGTTCGTGAGAATCTTGTCAATCTGAGACCCATGGACGGCCAACATGTGACTTTTGGTGATGGGAATAAAGGAAAAGTTCTAGCCAAAGGAACCCTGAATGTTCCAGGCATGCCACGCCTTGATGATGTTTACTGGGTTGACGGGTTAAAGGCCAACCTGATTAGTATTAGCCAGCTGTGCGACAACAGTAATCAGGTACAGTTCACAAGAAATTCCTGCCAAGTTTACAACAAACACGGAGTATGCGTAATGGAAGGAGACCGTGCAAGCAACAACTGTTACTTACTAAGCCGTGCTGCAACTCCAGGAGCAGTTACTTGTATGCTGAGTAGGTTCGATGAAATACATCTTTGGCATCAACGCTTGGGACACATCAACTTCAGATCTCTGAAATTTCTCTCCAATGAGAAGTTGATTGAAGGTATTCCTGCTATTAGAGGTGATATGCAAATTATTTGTGGTGATTGTCAAGCAGGAAAGCAGACTCGAGCAGTCCACAAAAAGGTGGATAAAGTTTACACAAAGCGTGCACTGGAGCTACTGCATATGGACCTGATGGGACCTATGCAGGTGGAGAGTCTCGGTCGAAAGAGGTACGCATTCGTATGTATAGATGACTATACCAGATACTCTTGGATCATGTTCTTGCGTGAGAAATCTGAGACTGTGCAAGCTTTTATTCAACTTGCTACACGTCTGATCAATGAGAGGGGAGATCGAGGAGAAAATCTTTTGTCCATTCGAAGTGATCATGGGAGGGAATTTGAGAATGAGAAGTTTGCCCGGTTCTGTGATGAGCAAGGTATTGTTCACCAATTCTCATCTCCCATCACACCTCAACAAAATGGAGTAGTTGAGCGGAGAAATCGCACTGTGCAAGAAATGGCAAGAGTCATGCTACATGCAAAGAACGTCCCCCTGCACTTGTGGGCCGAAGCTATGTCAACCGCTACCTACGTCCTAAACAGAGTTCTGATTAGACCAGGCATGGACAAAACCAGCTATGAGCTCTGGAAAGGAAGAAAGCCCACAGTCAAGCACTTCCACGTGTTTGGTAGCACTTGTTATGTGTTAACCGATAGGGAGCAAAGGCAGAAATTGGATAGAAAGTGCGAAGAAGGCCTATTCCTGGGCTACTCTCTAAACAGCCGAGCCTATCGTGTCTACAACAAGCGTTCCAGAACAGTGATCGAGTCAATCAACGTTGTAATCGATGATGCTAAGGACTCACACCTAAGGCAAGAGTCGGATGATGATATGGAGACCCAGGTGACTCAGCCTAAGCATAGACAAAGCTCAGATCTAGACGCACACTCTGAAGTTGTGCCTGAAACTGTGGACGAATCAATCGAAAAGGATGGTGACGTTCAAATGCAAAACAATGAAGCATCCCAATCTGAGTCTGCTCAAAGGCCCGTACCAGATGTAGACTCTGAAAGGATGCCAGAAACTGTGCCAGAGTATGCCAAGGAGAACACTGATATAATCATGCATGAAGCAGAAGGTAGTGAGGTAAACCAAGCCAGTTCAAGAAGTGGTGACTCAAGCATACAACCATCAAGCAGAATCCAGAAGAATCATCCTCTCACAAGTATCATTGGGAACCCTCAAGACAAGATCAAGACTAGAGGTAAATCTCGTGTTAATTACAGAGAAATGATTAATCATAGCTGCTATTTGTCGAAGGTGGAACCAAAGAATGTAAAGGAGGCCTTGAAAGATGATCATTGGATCACTGCCATGCAAGAAGAGTTGGGAGAATTCACCCGCAACGATGTATTGGGATCTAGTTCCTCGCCCAAATAGAGTAAATATCATCGGAACAAAGTGGATCTTTAAGAACAAAACAGATGAAAGCGGTAACATTACGAGAAACAAAGCCCGGCTGGTTGCTCAAGGATACACTCAGATAGAGGGTATTGATTTTGACGAGACCTTCGCCCCCGTTGCACGCCTGGAAGCCATTCGACTTCTCCTCGCAGTCGCATGTTACTTGAAGTTCAAACTGTTCCAGATGGATGTAAAGAGTGCCTTCTTGAACGGTCTGCTATTTGAAGAAGTGTATGTGGCTCAGCCTAAAGGTTTTGAAGACCCACACTGCCCGGATCATGTCTACAAACTAAAGAAGGCTTTATATGGACTCAAGCAGGCCCCTAGAGCTTGGTATGAAAGATTAACGCAGTACCTCATGAGCATGGGATACACTCGAGGAGGAATAGACAAGACGATGTTTGTGAAAAAGGATAACCAACACTTTATCATCGCTCAAATCTACGTCGATGACATCGTGTTTGGTTCTAATTCTCAGAAGATGGTGGATGAGTTCGTGGCCCAGATGCAAAGCGAGTTTCAAATGAGCATGGTGGGTGAAATGAACTACTTCTTGGGGCTGCAGGTTGTACAGTCGAAGGAAGGAATTTTCTTGTCTCAGGCCAAGTATACGAGAAATCTAGTGAAGAAGTTTGGACTGGACAAGGCTACCCACAAGAGAACTCCAGCTGCTACACATATGAAGATCACCAAGGATGATGCAGGAGCTTCAGTGGACCAGACCTTATACAGAAGCATGATCGGGAAACTGCTATACCTGACTGCTTCCAGACCAGATATTTGTCAAGCAGTGGGAGTCTGTGCCAGGTATCAGGCAGATCCGAAGGAAAGTCACTTGCTGCAGGTGAAGAGGATCATCAAATATGTAAGTGGTACTGCTGATTATGGTCTGTGGTACACTAGAGATACAAGTGGTTGTATTGTTGGATACTCCGATGCAGACTGGGCTGGTAACATCGAGGACAGAAAGAGTACTTCTGGTGGATGCTTCTTCGTAGGTAATAACCTTGTATCTTGGTTTAGCAAGAAGCAGAACAGTATTTCACTATCGTCTACTGAAGCGGAGTATATGGCTGCGGGGAGCTGTTGTGCTCAAATGCTTTGGATGAAGCAGATGCTCAAGGAAGTGGGACTGGATCAGAATACCATGACGTTATACTGTGACAACATGAGTGCAATCAGCATCTCTAAGGATCCAGTACAGCATTCACGGACAAAGCACATTGACATCCGACACCATTTCATTAGAGAGCTAGTTGAAGATAAAATCATCGGTCTGTTCCACATGCCAACAGAGAAACAACTAGCGGATATTCTGACAAAGCCGTTGAACGCTGAGAGGTTTGAGACACTAAGGTCTGCACTTGGCCTTTGTGTCATGAAAAACTAGAAGGCTTTGTCGTCAGGGGCAGTCAGCTGAGCAGAACGCTTATGAGTGTTGCTGACGTGCCATGTAGTAAGGGGGAGCTATGTGCTTAAATCAAACTGTGTAAGCTCCTGGAACAGTTAGCCGGAGCAGTATTCTTTATCTTCAGTGCTGATATAGAAAGACATGAAGAGGAGTTGTCCCTTGCCATTGTTGAGACAAAAAGGGGGAGAATAATTCTGCAATGTGGTGGTTTGTGTGGCGTTCGTGTTGAAGGGTTATCGGTTATCTGTGGCGTTCGTGTTTATCTGCTGCGAACGTGACATGCAGAAGAAGTGTTTTGCCTCACATGTCAAGGGGGAGATTGTTGGAGCATAAAGTGCCATATAGGCAAAACACAAATCTGTACAAGACGTCCTCGAATTGGACTGTGCTAGCATCTGTGCAAGGTCTATCTTTCAGTTCCGAAAAATCTGCTCAGTAACTGATTTTTTGGAAAGATAGAAATCTTCTGAATATTCTCGACCGCCACATCACCAAATCGACTCTGATGAGATAAAGATATACAGATCTCAACGGAATTAATTCCTATCTTATCGAGGGTTTTTAGGAAATATATTCTAGGGTTTTCTTATCACCTAGATCCACACGGCTATATAAATAGAAGAGCAGAACTCAGTTTTTCTGCAAGCAACACTTGAGAGAGACGCCGTGTGGAGAGCCTTCAATCCGCAAGCTGAATTCGTTATCCGAAGCTTCTGGTCGTCAAGCTTTCATTGGAGGATTAAGGCTGCAAGTCGGTAAGCCACTTGCTTTACTTGGTTCTTGAACTCATATATTGTTGCTGCGCACTACAACGTCCAGAGTTCAAGAAGGTGTTGTCGCTGCTTAGTACCACTCAGGTCTAGCAGATCGACTGTCACAGACGACGACCATCCACTATCTGAATCTACGAGTTGGATTCGCATTCATCAGTCTCGGGAGGAGGTCTGATTGTATTGACGGGAGTCTCTGGATCTAAGGGACGCTTAGATCACCCAATTCACTTGGAGAGTAGTATAGGGGATCAGTAGTTTGGAAGGCTGTTCGAACATAAAACTGTACTATACACTGTGATAGTGAATTGTTCCTTGGACTTGGGAGAAGTCCCCCAGACGTAGGCTACATTGAGACGAACTGGGTCACCAAGTGTTCTGTGTCCTTTACTGTTTTGCACCTTACTTTCATTTACATTAATCTGTGCAACCAACTGTACCACAGTGTGTTCAACATCGAGCTGGTACAGTTGAGCTCATCTCACGCGTAGCAATTTCAGTTGGTATCAGAAGCAGGTTCTCAACATACGGAGTTGGATCTTGGGAAGCTAGCTACTGTGCTAAGATGAGCATCAGGGAAGGTCAAAGCACTACTCGCCCGGTGCTGTTAGAAGGGCCTAATTATGGATACTGGAAAGCCAGGATGAAGGCGTTCATCAAAAATGTGGATGAGAAAGCATGGAGATCTGTGTTAACTGACTGGAACCCTCCCCTACTGGCAACTGATGGCGGAAAAATTGTTCCTAAGCCAGAAACAGAATGGTCTGAACAGGAGGAGCGTCTCGCTATGGGAAATGCCAAAGCTCTAAATGCCATCTTCTCTGCTGTAGATGAGTCAATTTTCAAGCTCATCCTGAACTGTGAAAGCGCTAAGGAGGCATGGGATACCTTGTCCACTCACTTTGAAGGAACTGACAAGGTGAAACAGTCCAGGATTCAGATGTTGACATCCAGATTTGAGGAGCTAAAGATGCAGGAGGATGAATCCATCAAGGATTTTAACGCCAGAGTCTGTGACCTTGTAAATGAGGCATCTACCCTTGGTGAAGCTCTACCCGAAGAGAAGGTTGTGCAAAAGATTCTGAGGTCTTTGCCTAAACGTTTTGCCATGAAGGTGACTGCTATAGAAGAGGCAAACAATACAAAGACCATGAGCTGGAAAGAGTTGATTGGCAATCTATGCACTTATGAACTGCGACACCTGACTGTACCAGAACCCAAGGTTAAATCTGTAGGCTTAAAGGCTGAGACTGTGCTAGACGATGCATCCATCGATGGAGTAAGCGAGGAACTGGCGTTACTCACAAAGAACTTCAACAAACTGTTGAAAAAGATCAATCGTAAGGGTGCTGGCCAGAACAGCCTGAATCAGTCTAAATATCAAGACACCAGGAGAGTGGATTTTCAGCCGCGGGAGAGACAGTCTGACCAGAAGGAAAATGGCAAGAGCGGATGGACCAAAGGAATAAAGTGCAGGGAATGTGGAGGTTTTGGCCACATACAAGCAGAGTGTGCTAACACCCTGAAGAAGCAGAATAGCAAGTCCCTGAATGTCAGCTGGAGTGATGACGAGACTGAAGAGAGCGCAGAGGAGGAAGAGACAAGCAACTTTGTTGCTCTGACAGGCATGATAGACTGTGTCACAGACTGTGCCAGGACTGATTCCAAAGACTGTGCCAAGAAAGAAGAAGCCGAGGCAGAAGAGAACGAAACTGAAGAAAGTGATGAAGAAGAAATCACTGATGAATGCATTGCTGAGAAATACACACTATTGTGCACAAAGTGGACTGAGCTGGTAGACATCAACAGGAGGCTAAATGCAGGAGTTATCACTCTGAAGCTGGAAAAACAGGAACTGGAATCTAAAGCCAGCATCCTTGCACAGGAGAAAGAAAATCTAGAGAAAGAAGTAAAAGAGCTGAAACAAAAGGCTGAAGGAGACAAACAAGAATCGAAGAAGCTCTTGGAGGAGATGGGTTCACTCAAGAAGACCCTAAATGGTCTAAACACAGGATCCAAGAATCTGGACCAGATCCTGTCTGTGCAAAGAAGAATGAAAGATACTACCGGACTTGGCTTCACTGGAGAAAAGAAAAAGGGTAAAACAAAGTCTGCAAAAGCTTGTGGCACAGTTCCTAAAGACAAGACAGCAGACAAGTTCGTCTGTGACAGAGAAAATTACTACCAGCTTCGTGGCCCTAGAGATAATGAATGGCAACGTGCTAGGGTGTGCTACTACTGCAGTAAACCTGGGCACATCAAGCGTCATTGCTATCGTTATAGACGTGACTGTCAGTACAAAGAACCTACAAGGAGACAAAGCAGCATGGTGTGGAGACCCAGGAATGATGAATACTGCTATGTCTCGTACAGTTCGTTTCACAAGGAAGATGAAGAGAGTTGGTTCTTTGACAGTGGGTGCTCCAGACACATGACTGGTGTTCGTGAGAATCTTGTCAATCTGAGACCCATGGACGGCCAACATGTGACTTTTGGTGATGGGAATAAAGGAAAAGTTCTAGCCAAAGGAACCCTGAATGTTCCAGGCATGCCACGCCTTGATGATGTTTACTGGGTTGACGGGTTAAAGGCCAACCTGATTAGTATTAGCCAGCTGTGCGACAACAGTAATCAGGTACAGTTCACAAGAAATTCCTGCCAAGTTTACAACAAACACGGAGTATGCGTAATGGAAGGAGACCGTGCAAGCAACAACTGTTACTTACTAAGCCGTGCTGCAACTCCAGGAGCAGTTACTTGTATGCTGAGTAGGTTCGATGAAATACATCTTTGGCATCAACGCTTGGGACACATCAACTTCAGATCTCTGAAATTTCTCTCCAATGAGAAGTTGATTGAAGGTATTCCTGCTATTAGAGGTGATATGCAAATTATTTGTGGTGATTGTCAAGCAGGAAAGCAGACTCGAGCAGTCCACAAAAAGGTGGATAAAGTTTACACAAAGCGTGCACTGGAGCTACTGCATATGGACCTGATGGGACCTATGCAGGTGGAGAGTCTCGGTCGAAAGAGGTACGCATTCGTATGTATAGATGACTATACCAGATACTCTTGGATCATGTTCTTGCGTGAGAAATCTGAGACTGTGCAAGCTTTTATTCAACTTGCTACACGTCTGATCAATGAGAGGGGAGATCGAGGAGAAAATCTTTTGTCCATTCGAAGTGATCATGGGAGGGAATTTGAGAATGAGAAGTTTGCCCGGTTCTGTGATGAGCAAGGTATTGTTCACCAATTCTCATCTCCCATCACACCTCAACAAAATGGAGTAGTTGAGCGGAGAAATCGCACTGTGCAAGAAATGGCAAGAGTCATGCTACATGCAAAGAACGTCCCCCTGCACTTGTGGGCCGAAGCTATGTCAACCGCTACCTACGTCCTAAACAGAGTTCTGATTAGACCAGGCATGGACAAAACCAGCTATGAGCTCTGGAAAGGAAGAAAGCCCACAGTCAAGCACTTCCACGTGTTTGGTAGCACTTGTTATGTGTTAACCGATAGGGAGCAAAGGCAGAAATTGGATAGAAAGTGCGAAGAAGGCCTATTCCTGGGCTACTCTCTAAACAGCCGAGCCTATCGTGTCTACAACAAGCGTTCCAGAACAGTGATCGAGTCAATCAACGTTGTAATCGATGATGCTAAGGACTCACACCTAAGGCAAGAGTCGGATGATGATATGGAGACCCAGGTGACTCAGCCTAAGCATAGACAAAGCTCAGATCTAGACGCACACTCTGAAGTTGTGCCTGAAACTGTGGACGAATCAATCGAAAAGGATGGTGACGTTCAAATGCAAAACAATGAAGCATCCCAATCTGAGTCTGCTCAAAGGCCCGTACCAGATGTAGACTCTGAAAGGATGCCAGAAACTGTGCCAGAGTATGCCAAGGAGAACACTGATATAATCATGCATGAAGCAGAAGGTAGTGAGGTAAACCAAGCCAGTTCAAGAAGTGGTGACTCAAGCATACAACCATCAAGCAGAATCCAGAAGAATCATCCTCTCACAAGTATCATTGGGAACCCTCAAGACAAGATCAAGACTAGAGGTAAATCTCGTGTTAATTACAGAGAAATGATTAATCATAGCTGCTATTTGTCGAAGGTGGAACCAAAGAATGTAAAGGAGGCCTTGAAAGATGATCATTGGATCACTGCCATGCAAGAAGAGTTGGGAGAATTCACCCGCAACGATGTATTGGGATCTAGTTCCTCGCCCAAATAGAGTAAATATCATCGGAACAAAGTGGATCTTTAAGAACAAAACAGATGAAAGCGGTAACATTACGAGAAACAAAGCCCGGCTGGTTGCTCAAGGATACACTCAGATAGAGGGTATTGATTTTGACGAGACCTTCGCCCCCGTTGCACGCCTGGAAGCCATTCGACTTCTCCTCGCAGTCGCATGTTACTTGAAGTTCAAACTGTTCCAGATGGATGTAAAGAGTGCCTTCTTGAACGGTCTGCTATTTGAAGAAGTGTATGTGGCTCAGCCTAAAGGTTTTGAAGACCCACACTGCCCGGATCATGTCTACAAACTAAAGAAGGCTTTATATGGACTCAAGCAGGCCCCTAGAGCTTGGTATGAAAGATTAACGCAGTACCTCATGAGCATGGGATACACTCGAGGAGGAATAGACAAGACGATGTTTGTGAAAAAGGATAACCAACACTTTATCATCGCTCAAATCTACGTCGATGACATCGTGTTTGGTTCTAATTCTCAGAAGATGGTGGATGAGTTCGTGGCCCAGATGCAAAGCGAGTTTCAAATGAGCATGGTGGGTGAAATGAACTACTTCTTGGGGCTGCAGGTTGTACAGTCGAAGGAAGGAATTTTCTTGTCTCAGGCCAAGTATACGAGAAATCTAGTGAAGAAGTTTGGACTGGACAAGGCTACCCACAAGAGAACTCCAGCTGCTACACATATGAAGATCACCAAGGATGATGCAGGAGCTTCAGTGGACCAGACCTTATACAGAAGCATGATCGGGAAACTGCTATACCTGACTGCTTCCAGACCAGATATTTGTCAAGCAGTGGGAGTCTGTGCCAGGTATCAGGCAGATCCGAAGGAAAGTCACTTGCTGCAGGTGAAGAGGATCATCAAATATGTAAGTGGTACTGCTGATTATGGTCTGTGGTACACTAGAGATACAAGTGGTTGTATTGTTGGATACTCCGATGCAGACTGGGCTGGTAACATCGAGGACAGAAAGAGTACTTTTGTGGATGCTTCTTCGTAGGTAATAACCTTGTATCTTGGTTTAGCAAGAAGCAGAACAGTATTTCACTATCGTCTACTGAAGCGGAGTATATGGCTGCGGGGAGCTGTTGTGCTCAAATGCTTTGGATGAAGCAGATGATCAAGGAAGTGGGACTGGATCAGAATACCATGACGTTATACTGTGACAACATGAGTGCAATCAGCATCTCTAAGGATCCAGTACAGCATTCACGGACAAAGCACATTGACATCCGACACCATTTCATTAGAGAGCTAGTTGAAGATAAAATCATCGGTCTGTTCCACATGCCAACAGAGAAACAACTAGCGGATATTCTGACAAAGCCGTTGAACGCTGAGAGGTTTGAGACACTAAGGTCTGCACTTGGCCTTTGTGTCATGAAAAACTAGAAGGCTTTGTCGTCAGGGGCAGTCAGCTGAGCAGAACGCTTATGAGTGTTGCTGACGTGCCATGTAGTAAGGGGGAGCTATGTGCTTAAATCAAACTGTGTAAGCTCCTGGAACAGTTAGCCGGAGCAGTATTCTTTATCTTCAGTGCTGATATAGAAAGACATGAAGAGGAGTTGTCCCTTGCCATTGTTGAGACAAAAAGGGGGAGAATAATTCTGCAATGTGGTGGTTTGTGTGGCGTTCGTGTTGAAGGGTTATCGGTTATCTGTGGCGTTCGTGTTTATCTGCTGCGAACGTGACATGCAGAAGAAGTGTTTTGCCTCACATGTCAAGGGGGAGATTGTTGGAGCATAAAGTGCCATATAGGCAAAACACAAATCTGTACAAGACGTCCTCGAATTGGACTGTGCTAGCATCTGTGCAAGGTCTATCTTTCAGTTCCGAAAAATCTGCTCAGTAACTGATTTTTTGGAAAGATAGAAATCTTCTGAATATTCTCGACCGCCACATCACCAAATCGACTCTGATGAGATAAAGATATACAGATCTCAACGGAATTAATTCCTATCTTATCGAGGGTTTTTAGGAAATATATTCTAGGGTTTTCTTATCACCTAGATCCACACGGCTATATAAATAGAAGAGCAGAACTCAGTTTTTCTGCAAGCAACACTTGAGAGAGACGCCGTGTGGAGAGCCTTCAATCCGCAAGCTGAATTCGTTATCCGAAGCTTCTGGTCGTCAAGCTTTCATTGGAGGATTAAGGCTGCAAGTCGGTAAGCCACTTGCTTTACTTGGTTCTTGAACTCATATATTGTTGCTGCGCACTACAACGTCCAGAGTTCAAGAAGGTGTTGTCGCTGCTTAGTACCACTCAGGTCTAGCAGATCGACTGTCACAGACGACGACCATCCACTATCTGAATCTACGAGTTGGATTCGCATTCATCAGTCTCGGGAGGAGGTCTGATTGTATTGACGGGAGTCTCTGGATCTAAGGGACGCTTAGATCACCCAATTCACTTGGAGAGTAGTATAGGGGATCAGTAGTTTGGAAGGCTGTTCGAACATAAAACTGTACTATACACTGTGATAGTGAATTGTTCCTTGGACTTGGGAGAAGTCCCCCAGACGTAGGCTACATTGAGCCGAACTGGGTCACCAAGTGTTCTGTGTCCTTTACTGTTTTGCACCTTACTTTCATTTACATTAATCTGTGCAACCAACTGTACCACAGTGTGTTCAACATCGAGCTGGTACAGTTGAGCTCATCTCACGCGTAGCAATTTCACTTTTCAATAAGTCGCTCTCACCCACTTGGTGCATAGAAGATTTGACTATTCAGGAATCGGACTTGGGTGCAACATTAAGCCAGTCAGGGCTACGCTAAGAGTTCAAGGCCCCAGCCGAACTCCCTCGATTATCCAGCCTCGAGCCATGTCGTTCACTCGACACCTTAAAGGGAGTTCTGTCCTTCCCTTTTCCTTAATATCATTTCCTTCTCGTAATTGTCTGCTTGCATGGCTTTTGAACTAACTAGTGTTGAAAGGCACGACTTCGTTCAAAAGTGTGGGGTGAGATCCGCATGTGTACATAAATAAAAAACATTTTTTCTTTTTTAGTGTATCTTTTTGAAAATATGAACTTAAGAATGTGAAAAAGATAGACCGAAATTCATGCATTTACCTGTAGAATATTGGGAGACTCAATCCGGATTCTTTGAAGAGTTGCAAGACCGAAATCCAATGTGATGGGTGCTTCTCACTCTTTGATGATTTTGCTTTTCCATTCTTTTTCATCTCATCGTCGGATGATGATTCATATTGATCAAAGGAAGGGTCTTCGTCGGGTTCAAGTATGTTGTGCAACTCTTTCTTGTCAACTTTCTTGCCTTCAATAATTTCGGTTCCCACGTTGTTTACCTTTTCTCCACCAATTTTTAGGGTCAATTTCCCTTTTCCCACATCAACTTCAAAAACGGTGGTGGCCAAGAAGGGACGTCCAAGAATCAATGATGAAGTGAAGTTGTCCCCCATATCTATCACCACAAAGTCGCATGGAATGTAGAATTTGTCGACTTTGATTGGGACATTCTCCACTAGGCCCCATGGGCGCCTTGTAGTGCCATTCGCGAGTTGTAGAGTCATTTTAGCGGATTTCACCCCTTTCAATCCAAGCTTGTGGTAGGTGGCTAGGGGCATAACGCTCACACTAGCCCCGAGATCGGCTAGTGGACTTGAGAAGTTCATATCCCCTATTGAGCAAGGAATAGTGAATTTTCCGGGATCTTTTGCCTTTTGGGGAAGTTGCTTTGTAAAGAGGGCACTACACTCATGGTTGAGGAGGTGGGGATCATCTTCTTCAATCGTCCTCTTTTTTGACAAAATCTCTTTTAGAAATTTGTTGTATAGAGGTGCCTTCTTGATGAGCTCATGAAATGGTATGTAGACATATAGCTTTTTCAACATCTTGGGGAAGACCTCATATTCTTTGTCCAATTTAGAGGGCGTGATGAGCCTTTGCGGGAAGGGAACCGGTGGGAAATAAGGCTTGAGTTCTTCCTTTCTCTCTTTAGTTTCTTTTGCCTTTTCGGTTGGAGGATTAGGGACCTCTTCATTGAGTTCTTTTTCTTCGGCTCTAGCTTGGCCAATGAGTTTTGGAGGTATTTGAACGGCTTTCTTTGGTGTGACCTCCTCCAATTGCTTCCCATTTCTAAGGAGGTCGCCGCCTGACGGAGCCCACTGCACTGTCGTTAAGGTGCAATGTTCTCTGTGCAAAATAAATTTATATTTTCCGCTACTCGCGACTACACTACTGGGTAGTAAGTGGTAAGTAGGGGTCGAACCCAAGGGAATTAGGGGGATAATTGTTCTTTGAGGGGATTATTCAGCGGGAGGGCGTGTTTTAGGTTGGTTGGTTGGTTTTAAAGCTACCAGCTAAGTGATTGATTGGTTGGTTGGTTGGTTTTAGTACTGGAAAGTAACTGATAATTATTACAATTAAAAGAAAGCGTTCGGTTTCAGGGGCCTTGTATTATATCCTGTTTATCATTGACCCTTAGTGAATCTTCTAAGTATTCAAACGTGTATCAAGGCCTTTTCCGGCGCTCGATTTGCCACACTGTCTAGTCTTTTGCAAAAGTGTTCGAAAGTGAATCAAGGCCATTTCAAGCACTCGACTTGCAACACTGTCTAATCTTTTGCAAAAAACGTAAAGCCCTTGTTCTACTTAGACTAGCACCCCATTTCAAGGTATACTAGCCTATGTGCATCCATTTTGGGTTGTCTTTTCCGATTTACCCAAAATGGTGTTTGAGAGAGATCAAACTCCTCAGATAAGCTTTGCCATTTCAAGCATCCACTTATCCGAGTATGTTTGCGAACTTCCACAGAAGAGCTTTGCCATTTCAAGCATCCACTCAACCTTGGAAGTTCTGATCTAATATATGGCACATATAGAACAAGTTTTGAATACAAAGACGAGACACTAAATTAATAGTCTAAAACATTTTATAATACAAGTCCACCCCTTCTACCGAACGACTAGTTTAGCTACTATTTATCGCGCTAAACATTATAACTAAGGAATTGGAAATTAAAGACGGTAAATAAATATTAAAATACTTACAACCGTTGAAGCGCCAAGGGAGCAATCTTTTATTTCCAAAGCCAAACTTACAAAACTTAGAGAGATAAGTGAAATGTTGATTTTTGAATGATACAAATGAGAGGAGAATGGCTTGTATTTATAGCCAAAGGGAGGAGAAATGGAGGGTGGAGATGGCTTCCATGTGTTTTTGATCCAAGGGAGGAGGAGGAGGAGGTGAAGATGTGGTGGAGGAGCCACCACATGGCAAGCTTTCCATGGAGGAGCAAAAGCCGCCGGTCACCATGAGGGGAGGAGCCGCCGGTGGCCGGTCACCATGAGGGGAGGAGCTCCTCCCTTGGCCACCTCCAAGCAAGGTGGCCGGTCACCTTGGTCCATGAGTGTATTTTGACAGTTTTGTGCAGTCTTTTCACAAAACTATCAGTCCAATTTCGCTCCGTCTGACTTTGATTCCTCTTCTGCTTAATTTTTTATGAGTGATTCAACGTCAGGATCCTTGATATTTCTTCAGTCGGCATATGATCTTGACCTTGGAATGACTCGTAACATCTTTTATGCTTTAAAAGCTCCTCTTTAGCATGTATTCTCTCTAAGCTCTGAAATACACTGTAGAAATATATCGGAACTAACAAGCAAAAGTTAAATAGACCAACAGTCTAATTTAGTGGGTTTTACTGTGTTTTTGATTCGTATAATTATGGTCCATCAGATCACCACACACTTTTAGTTGTTCGTCCCGAACAATGCTATTAAAGGGCGGCACTCTAAGTTGGTTTTGGAATATGAAAATTAGACTGTGGTACTTGATCTATCCTAATTCATGCATTACTATTTATTACCAATATAAACTGCGTAAATAAATAGAAGAAACTTAATACTTGTACCTCCGTGCTGAGATGCAAATTATATTGGATGTTTCGGGAGATAGCCCTTTTTAGGCTCCTGGACTGCAACCTCGGGATTGTCTCTCACTATATGGTTGCCTTGTAGCTTTCTCTAGCACGTGATTTGGTTCGGGTTTCACTGGTTTGAGTACTTTGATTTTTCTTTTGGCTAGGGACTGCTTTTGTAGTGAATCGGCCTTTGGCCTTTGATTTGACTCTTTGAGTACTTCACTTTTTGTTTGGTTAAAACCTTCACAATTTTGGGCCTTTGGCCTCTTGATTTGCTTCTTCGAGCTTTTCGCCTTTTTGTGGCTTTGCTAGTCCATTTTCTCAAGCCTTTTTGGGAGGTCCAATCATCGCCCGCAAGCCTATGGAAATACCTCCCCGCTCCTCTCATCGTTGTTGTTTCGCGCGGGTCAAGATGAGGGTCGCTCATCTATTTTCTCGGCTACTTTAACTAGAGAGAGGACGGTCTGATTCCCGTCCTCGCCTTTTTTCTTTTTTGCATAAACACTGCATGGCGGAGATGACTTCAATCTTCACTGAAACCCGAAGTGCAGCCTCCACTGACTTCGAAAACCATATAGTTTGATTCGATCCTTCGATTGCTTGCCAAGCCTCTCTAGGGCGGTTTATGTCAACTCCACATCCCTAGTTTATCTCAGCACAAAGGACAAATGAAAAGTTACATTCTAAACTTTTAAACAGTTTGAATTTTCACAAGGTTAATGCATGAACTAAGATCTATCTTTTTCACATTCTTAAGTTCATATTTTCAAAAAGATACTATTACTAAAAAAGAAAACAGCAAGCATGTTATTTATATACAACGGTGGTTCTCACCCCACACTTTTGAACGAAGGCGTGCCTTAGTTCAAAAGTCATGCAAGCTAATATATATATATATATATATGTGAAAATGACTAAGACAGAAAATTAAATGACAGAATTTAAATGACAGAAAGTAAGATAGTGTCGGGTTACCTCCCGACCAATGCACTTGTTTAACGTCGTTGGCTCGACAGTACCTCGTTGTGGATTACTGGTTTGGGTCCCATGGGTGGCTCAGGTCGTATTTCTTTATTGCGCCAACCTTGATTCTTGCTTTGACTCTTCCTGTGTTTTTTGGGGGATGATGGGCTTGGGTCCAGTTCCCATGGTTCTGCCGGTTTCTCCTTCCGTACCTCCGAACAGAGGAAGATATCGTGTTGTCCATGCATACATAGTGTGTAGCGTGATGAAGAAACGAGAAGGGAAAGGAAAGAATAACTATCCGACGGCTAATTCCCCAGCAACGGCGCCAATTTTGACGGAGCCCACTACACTGTCGTTAAGGTGCAATGTTCTCTGTGCAAAATAAATTTATATTTTCCGCTACTCGCGACTACACTACTGGGTAGTAAGTGGTAAGTAGGGGTCGAACCCAAGGGAATTAGGGGGATAATTGTTCTTTGAGGGGATTATTCAGCGGGAGGGCGTGTTTTAGGTTGGTTGGTTGGTTTTAAAGCTACCAGCTAAGTGATTGATTGGTTGGTTTTAGTACTGGAAAGTAACTGATAATTATTACAATTAAAAGAAAGCGTTCGGTTTCAGGGGCCTTGTATTATATCCTGTTTATCATTGACCCTTAGTGAATCTTCTAAGTATTCAAACGTGTATCAAGGCCTTTTCCGACGCTCGATTTGCCACACTGTCTAGTCTTTTGCAAAAGTGTTCGAAAGTGAATCAAGGCCATTTCAAGCACTCGACTTGCAACACTGTCTAATCTTTTGCAAAAAACGTAAAGCCCTTGTTCTACTTAGACTAGCACCCCATTTCAAGGTATACTAGCCTATGTGCATCCATTTTGGGTTGTCTTTTCCGATTTACCCAAAATGGTGTTTGAGAGAGATCAAACTCCTCAGATAAGCTTTGCCATTTCAAGCATCCACTTATCCGAGTATGTTTGCGAACTTCCACAGAAGAGCTTTGCCATTTCAAGCATCCACTCAACCTTGGAAGTTCTGATCTAATATATGGCACATAGAACAAGTTTTGAATACAAAGACGAGACACTAAATTAATAGTCTAAAACATTTTATAATACAAGTCCACCCCTTCTACCGAACGACTAGTTTAGCTACTATTTATCGCGCTAAACATTATAACTAAGGAATTGGAAATTAAAGACGGTAAATAAATATTAAAATACTTACAACCGTTGAAGCGCCAAGGGAGCAATCTTTTATTTCCAAAGCCAAACTTACAAAACTTAGAGAGATAAGTGAAATGTTGATTTTTGGATGATACAAATGAGAGGAGAATGGCTTGTATTTATAGCCAAATGGAGGAGAAATGGAGGGTGGAGATGGCTTCCATGTGTTTTTGATCCAAGGGAGGAGGAGGAGGAGGTGAAGATGTGGTGGAGGAGCCACCACATGGCAAGCTTTCCATGGAGGAGCAAAAGCCGCCGGTCACCATGAGGGGAGGAGCCGCCGGTGGCCGGTCACCATGAGGGGAGGAGCTCCTCCCTTGGCCAACTCCAAGCAAGGTGGCCGGTCACCTTGGTCCATGAGTGTATTTTGACAGTTTTGTGCAGTCTTTTCACAAAACTATCAGTCCAATTTCGCTCCGTCTGACTTTGATTCCTCTTCTGCTTAATTTTTTATGAGTGATTCAACGTCAGGATCTTTGATATTTCTTCAGTCGGCATATGATCTTGACCTTGGAATGACTCGTAACATCTTTTATGCTTTAAAAGCTCCTCTTTAGCATGTATTCTCTCTAAGCTCTGAAATACCCTGTAGAAATATATCGGAACTAACAAGCAAAAGTTAAGTAGACCAACAGTCTAATTTAGTGGGTTTTACTGTGTTTTTGATTCGTATAATTATGGTCCATCACTAGCATAGGTGAGCGATTGACACTCTTTGTGCAAACTAAACTATCACTCTATTGTATTGCCTTGAAAATGAGTGGAACTTTAGATGAGGCGATTGATAGCTCTAGTGTTGATGACCTTGAATGCACAACCTCAAGGGTACTCAAAGTGGTTCAAAAGTTCTTTTGATGATATTGTGATGGTAGTCCTAGCTTGGGGTGAGGAATTTGTTTTGAGAAATCCTAGCCTTGGTTGAACACTCTTGAATTCATTCTCATGGGATATGTGCATTTGGGATTTGTGAGTATTCCCTTTTCTGAAAACTCTCACGAGACTATAACTCGTCCACAAGGGTAGCCTAGGGGTTTAAAGGCTTAATGCATACGCTAAATGCATTCGTAACGCCTACGAAAAGGAGCCAGTTAGATTGTACACACTTGTCATTTTTCTTTCAATAACATGTTTAGAAATAATGATCGAGACCTTGTGAAATCTAGTGAGGCAAATATACGAAAAACATAGCACCACTAGCATTTCGACATTTGCATGACCTTGACATAATCTCATACTTTGTTCGGGACGAACAAAACTTAAGTGTGGAGTGTTAATCAGTCGAGTTTTCGACTCATTTATGGTCATTCTTCACTATAGTTTTGGGTCGTTTCCGACATTATTTTGATGTCATTTGACCTCTATCTCTACATTTCAGGTATAAAACAAGTTTCCCCCATGTTCAAGGCCTAAATATCAAGATTGGTTGAAAAATAGAAGTTCCGGCGCAAAATAGGGAGTTTCGGGGCAAAACCGAGCAAGTTTGACCTTTGCGGCTTGTTATGGACGCCCAGGGCGCATACGGTGTCCGCTTTGGCTGATCTTTAGCTTGTTGGAAAGGTATTTCAAAGGGCTACAACTCTCTAGTTGACGCCAAGACCAAATTCGGACGGAAAGACCACCAAAAAGGCCCCAGTCGGTCGACTGAGAAGTCCAGTCGACCGACTCGAATACAACTCAGCAGCTCATCAAATCTTGCACATTCCAGTCGACCGAATGGGTATCAAGCTTCAGCCAGTCGACCGACTGGATGGAAAAACTCAGATTTATACAGCCGGACCTATAAATAGAAAGCAAGGGTTTTGGACCAAGTGTGGAGGTTTTTGGGGACAAGAAGATAAAGAAAAGAGGTCAACCAAGGTCATCAATCATCATACAACCAAGGAGAATTGAAGATCAAAGGGAGATATTAGGATTAATCATCCTACTTCTATCCTTCTTATATTCTTTTTGTTGTTGCTATAAACCCTACTCACACCATGTTGTCTTACATGATGTGTGAGTAGTGGATCTTGTGTTTTGAGGGTCTTATGACTCTCCTTGGTACTCTTTGATCACAAATATACATTGATATTCATATGGATGATTGTTGATTTCATTTTCTCTTGTGTTATGAATGTTATGCACTCTAGGTGTTTGATAAAATGCCTAAGTGACAATTTGGACTAAAACTTGAACCTAGGACTTGGAAACCCTTGGGAATAGTTCTAGGATGGAGAAAATGATCTATATCTTAAGCATGAGAGTGAACCTTATGATATGGACGCTTGCATAGGATTGAATGTTTGATTTATTGGAGTTGGTCATTAAGCGAATCATCAATTAATCCCATCGAATGGTGTCAAATTCATGTTCACTATGCTCTTTACGCATGCCATGCTACTAAGTGTTTGATGAAATGCCTAAGTAACATGTTGAATCTTAAAACTGGACTTAAGAATCGAACGACCTTAGGGATAGTTTGGATGTAGAGAATATGATCATTTCTACGGGATTGAAGTGAACTAGGTTCAATACTATTTGACTACCATGAAATGTTTGAATATCGTGTATGTGATCATTGGGAAATTGCCAAGGAGGGGAGTAACCCCTCGAAACACCTCTTATCCATCTTTTATCTCTAATTACTCGCCACATAGGATTTAGAATATACACACTCCTTATACATTTTTGATTTAGAATAGCCGAACGGAAACACGATCTTACATAGTGCATGTGCTTAGCTTGCTCCTCTTGGTTCGACCCGGTACTTTACCGGTATTATAAATGTTTTGACTTACTACCGACCCTCTCTTCATTGATACTATTTAGAGGTGAAAAAGAATAGTTCGTCAGTTTTCATAGTTCATCCGTTTAAAAGTTTTAGAGAGATATACAGAGCGACCGAGAAGAAGACTTTGAAGGTGACTTTGCACCGCAGCTCCAGTCGTATTGCTTTGTCGTCGCCAATAGATCATTTCAGCGTGTTCTTCGTCACGGTTAGCCTTTGCGTTGACAAGCCTCACCAATCGGCTTGTCTCGCCGGCACGTTTTGGTTACACATGGGCCTTTTATTATCTAAAGCTCTCTCTTTGGTTTAGGCCAGGTTTACAAGTCTAGTATATTTTTAGTTGACTGAGATCTTTAGGTTACTGTATTGTGAACATTGCATTGATAGTGGATTGACTGGCCGAGCCTCCCAACTGAGGCTCCGAGGATTGACAAGTACCCTAGGGTGCTTGTGGAACCTTGTAAAAATCCTCTGTGCAATTAGTTTTAGGGTTTATTTTTCAATACTCAATTTCTCTTAATCTAAAATTGAACTTGATTCGTTACCATTGGACTAATTATTAATTTGCAAGGCTGAGATTAATTTTACAGTCAACATTCAGCCCTACGCTCAATAGCCATGCACGAAGCCTTATGATCTATGAGCCATAAGGCCGGCTCGACCACTTATGGCCCTTGAGCCCTTAAGGCTCAAAGTCGAACAAATGTCATGATTTCAAAGCCGTGTTCGGTCTTTTTGCCTGACCTAACTATGACCTAATTAAACCCAGCCATGTCTGCCCTAAAAAAACCGACCTTTAAGCTCTTTCATATTTTACTTTTTATATATAAATTTATACTACACTTAGGCACTTAGATTAATTTTTATGTATAACTTTTCATATAAAGATAGATGAAACTCGGAAATTGGAAAAGACCATATTAACTTTTCATATAATGATAAATTTTGCTTTATCACTGAGAGTTCGGTTCCGGTGAGAAGTGGTAGTTACGGTGAGAAATGAGAACTAGTACATTATTCGTACCTTTTCAAAGGATTCTCCGTAGCTTCATGTATATGCATGTTACGAAGAATCCTTTGAAAATGTACGAATAATGTACTGCTACGAAGAATCATTTGAAAAGGTACAAATTATGTAATTTAATTAAATCTAATTAAATCTAATCCTAACCATTGATAACAAAGATGAACGGATGAGATTAATTCTTATTTCTCACCATAACTACCACTTCTTATGTGATCTTTACTCTTATCACTGAACAATAAACTCGGAAATTGGAAAAGACCATATTACCTCGTGGTTTATAGTTTATATAAAAGATAGGGGTTGTATGTGATATAATCTCTAATTTAGTACATCTGATTAATTTTACACTTTGTATGTATTTATAATTAATTATAATAATCCATTTAATTACATTAATATGATTTTATTATATAAAACCATTTTGGGAGAATAGAAGTTGATGTTGTTGATATTTTGTGTCTTTCTAATTTTTCATTCATAAGCTAATCTTAACAAATAAATTTTTTTAAGCCCGACTCTAAGTTCGGCCTTAAAACTAAGGGTCGGTCCAATTCGGCCCTAAGGTTGGTCCTGTGCTTTATATTATGAGGCACGCCCGACTCGGCCCGGCCTAATTTTTTAAAAGCCTATCAAACGCTGTTTGTTCGGTCCTAAGCCGTTTTAGTAAGGACCGGACCGACCCTGCCCTGCCTATTATCGATCGACCCCTAATCACATCCAATTTTAAACTTTTAGACAAGACTTCTAATGGGCCAAGTTCAAAGTTTGGGTAGTGCTTCAGACACTAGAAACGAGTTCGGTCCAATATTACTCGGGCCAAATCCGCAAATCACTTGTAGACTTCTCTTAAAGGTCAGACTAGAGTGAACAAACTGTCGAGCTACCTTAAGTTTATTTTAAGCTCTCAAAACTAGACTTATCAGACCATTTCTTGAAGGAACAAGATGACATGGACGATACTTTGTTTTTGTAATACAAGTTATCATCTAGGATATGCAAATGAAGTAAATGCCTAAGAAAAATTATATAACATTTGATAAAATGCAAACTTCCCTTAGAATTATAGTATATATAATGGTAGAGTAGGGATCACATACAAACCTAATTTATTAATATAAGTTACAAACCACTTAATAAATTATATATTTTGATGAAATTCATATATATAATCAAGTTTAAGTGATAAACCGACCAAAACACTAAAAATCTTCTTTTTTTCGCTTCAATTCATCGGAAAACAAATTTTATTCACTGAACATTTTGGCTTAAGTCTAAACATTTTACCTTATCGATGAATATTTTAGTTCACTAAATGTTCTCAAAATACATGTACAATTCACTATATATTAAGCGTTATCACTGAACATTAAGCGAAAAGTAACGATTTAGCCATATCACTGAACGTTTAGCTAAATCACTGAACAATAAACCCGAAAATTAGAAAAAACTATAATATCCGGTGATTTGTAATTTATATAAAAAGATTAAATTTATATTTGTCTTATTCTCTATAATGGTACAATCACACATTCATGATGGGCCGTGCCTCTCGGAAGATAATAACATTGGATTATTATATATGAAACATTCCAGAGATCACTTGTGGCAAATCATGCATCAACAATTTGTATATGGTTTATAATCTATGAGTAGCTGCTGACAAGCCGAATTAATCACGTGCATGCTTATTATTCCACAATATATGGAACTGATAAGTTAATATATTTTTGCGTAATTAATTATAGGTAAAAGTTTAATTAAGTTATCTGAACTATCACACGGTTTCAACACAAGTACCGAACTTAAAATTTTAACAAATTTAGAAAAAATTTAGATTACAAACACCGTGAATTCTTCCGTCTGCTCTATCTCCAGCTGTGTCCATGGTTGGCTGTGATTTTTCCAGATTCCTTCTTCAGCGCCAAGCTGGTGGTGCTGGCTGGTTTTGACATCATATGTGCGTAGAGCTTCAAAGCTCGCGACTTTGCGCTCGCCGGAACGGCGTCGTCAAGCTCTGTTTCCGAACAAGAACGACGATGATCTTTCGCCAAACTTGTCCGAATCGGCTTCGGCAAAAAGAAGCATCAATATCTGGTTTTTACAATAATTGACTCGTGCCGGAAAACAAGCTGGAGTTGGACGAGTTAAACCCGGAGCTGAAAAACAGAGGATCATTGTCGATGTACGCTTTTACAGGTTGTCGGTCGACTCTGGTGTTACAAAACTTGTTGATTGCATTGTGACAGGCGTCGTCGGTACCTGCAAATTTGTATTTAAAATTTGTATTTAAAATTTGACAGGCGTCGTCGGTACCTGCAAATTTTAAATTTATAATTCCACTTACTCTTGGCTAGTATAGCGGCAAGCAAGGGGTCGAACCCAAGAGAGCTAGAGCGGTTACTTATTGTTCTGTGAAAAGAAAAGACAATTGGGGTTGAGAGAGATTAGGAAACAGTGCAAAAATAGGAAATAAGTGAGTGGTATCAATCAGAGAGAATATTCAGACTAGGGTTTCTATTGTGACTTGTTATCATCGACTGCTAACAATCTAATTCAATGTTTCTAAGTGTGGTCGTCCCGACAAAGGTGACTTCCCAAATAACCCGACAAAGGTGTTATGCCACAACCTAACCCGACAAAGGTGAAAGGCTTCTAATTCCCTCCTAAGTTAAACAACCCGACAAAGGTGTTATTTAACCTAGATGTGCTATCTACCCAAACGACAAAGTATTAAGCAGATAATAATGATAGAAATATTGATCAACTAAGCTTTGCGACAAAGCATCCACCTAGTCTAGCAATAATTCATAATATAGGCACTAGAACTAGTGAAACATGGAATAGCATTAAGAATGAAGTCTCAAACAATAGTCACAATATATGAAACCCTAGCCCGAATAAAGGGCTTAGCTACACATGGCCATGGAAACAAAAGACAATAAAAATAAAGGAAAGATGTTCTTCTCTATTGCCGAACGAAGGAGGACTTCGGACCGAGAGGAGAGCTCGAATTCTGTGTTTTGGGATGCTTGAAACCCTTGATATGAGGCTGTATTTATAGAGAAAACTCAGGCCTCAAAGCTTCCAAATTGAAGTCGGTCCAAAAACGGTTTTAGGAAACATGTCCTAAAACCGATTTTGCTTGGTCTCTAAGTTTTCTTCTTCTGCAAGTCTTCCAGATCTGTGTAGAGCCTTCCAGAACCTTCTAGAAGCCTCTAAACCGTCATGCATGGAGTTTGGATTTTTTTCCCGAAAACACTGTTCACGCCGGAATTACTGTTCACGCCGGAATTACTAATGTCTCTACGAAACGCGGTACCCACTGAGTTCCGACTTCAGCTATTCATTTGTCCATCTAAACGACCTCGGATGCTCTCGGTGTGAACTAGGGAGTTGTAGGGAATTGAGTCATCTACGCAACGGCATGTGTCTTGTATTTTTCTGATCAGCGGTTCATTCCCAGCACTCCGGCGAATCTCCAAAGGTCAAATCTGCCACTGTGTTGTTTTTGGCATGAAAAGCCATCTTTTATGCGCGTTTCCTCCTAGAGCTTCCAAATCACCTGAAATGCAAAACAACACTAAGAAGTAACTGTTTGCATAATAAAGTGCTGGAATTGATGGGATTTGTTGACTCGATGAGTCGTATAAATACGGCTCATCAAACCACCCCACACTTAAACTTGTTCGTCCCGAACAAGGACTAGGTCATAAGAGGAAAAATAATTGTAAACATCACAACGCTTCGGCATCCTAGATATTGCTACATGTATATGATTCGGCTAATCTAGATTTCGCCTTTCTATGCATACTCGTTACTAAAAGCCTTGTGCGAAAACATGGAGTAATGATACGTGTTACCTTTGGGTCAAGATGCAAATCAATTCGGATGTCTCGGGAGGTAGTCCTTTTTAGACCCATGAACCGATTCTTGGTGCCGAATTCTTACTATATGGTTAAGCTTCATTGCTTCTTCTTGCACGTGATTGATTCGAGCTTCAAGGTGCTTGAGTTCTTTTCGGACAGCTTGTAGTGACTCGGTTTGGTGTATCAATGGGGCACTTCACTTTTTGTTGCGGTGTAAAACTTCACAATGGAATCAATTTGTTTCTTTGCTACGGATTGTGACTGCTCGTTCCTACTTGCTCTCACTCATCCTCGTCCTTTTGACGCGAGTCAAGCCAAGGGTTGCTTGTCTATTTTCCCGGCTACTTGGACTAGAGTTTGGACGGTGTGATGTATTCCCGTCCCAATCAGCCGCAAAAATACCGCAGTGGCGGAGCAGACTTGTAACCATGTTGCCTCGAAGTGCTAGCCTCCACGAAATCCACATAACCATATAACTCGAATTCGGTCCCTTGAATGTTCTGTCAAGTCTCTCTAGGACGTTTCTGTCAACTCCACATCCCTGTTTATCTCAACTAACAAAGGCACGCAATGGATTAAGATCACATGTAATCGCACAATTCTAATTTCACCAAAGACATGCATGTAATCGGCTCTATCTATTTCACATCATCAATATTCACTATCGCAAATCTAGGAAATAGAGAAGAAACCTGTACAAAAATTTTAAAAATTTGGGAAACGTTCTCACTCTATGCAGGTGCAGGAAAGTAAACGTGCTGACTCGATGACTGACTCTCCCACCCCACACTTTTGAACTGACGTGTCCTCACGGCACATCTTAAGTTCAGAGACACGACTATGCATGCAAACAAAAAATTGGGAAATAAGAAGAGAGTAAGGTTGGACAGGCACTTCCCTCGTGCGTGCGTGACGATCAGAAATAACTGAGTATTCTCCTATGAGTCCTCGAAGAGAGCACCATCGAAGCTTGCATTGCAACGTGAGTTCGTCACCAAATGAAAGGTCTGTGTCAATGACATTAAGACGAATAAAAGATTCCCAGGAGGTTGGAGGAGTCACAATGGTCTCACTTAAAACCCAACCTCCTTAGACTCGTAAGTCTTTGTGACAGAATCTTTAAATGCTCATGTTTCTTGACACAATTTATTCAAGGTGTGAACTACTCACGTTGGATGCAGTCTTATGCAATATCTTGCATACGTCCGCCTCTGCCCCTGCATGAAAATCATCTTCCTTCCCAAGGTACAATGTGACAATAAAGACTCAAAACATAGTAAAATAAATGATGAAAACTAAAATGCAGATAGTGCAGGGCTGCCTCCCTGCGAGCTCCTTTGTTTAACGTCGTTGGCTCGACGTTACCTCTTTAGGGATCACAAGTTAGGATCCATGGACGTGTGAGGTCATACTTTGCTCCAGCGACTCCTTCAATTTGCCCGAAATCCTCATGAAACGACGTGCTCGGGTTTGCTCTCCATTGATCGGGCGGCTTAGCCTTCACATATTCCCGAGATGGTGAGGACATCTTGGCCATAGCTGCTGGCCCAATCGTATGTACGGTTTGCTCTGGTAGGTCCGGAACTAGGGCACCGAAATCTGATGTGTGCACAATGTCTGGCGGTTTCCTCGTGCATGGACGGTCAGCATCCTCATAGACATAGAAATCTGATGTCTTTCCACCTAATGCTAGTGATAGTAAGCCTTTGCCCATGTCAATCTTGGTCTTGGTGGTGTGAAGGAATGCTCGCCCCAAAATCAGTGCCGGCGGTTTGTCGTCTCTAGCATCGCCCATCTGCAAGACATAGAAATCTGCAGGAACAAAAAGGTCTCCTACTCGGAGGGTTAAGTTTTCAAGCAGACCATTAGGCCGAGTACATGACTTATCCCCCAGTTCTATTAACAGTTTAGGCGGTTTCAATGGGCGAAGTTTTAACGAGCAATATAAGGAATAATGCGTGACATTAACAGCAGCACCCAAATCAATTAAGCAGTGATGTATCTGAGCCTCACCAATACCACAGGTGACCGTGAAGGCACCTGGATCCTTACTCTTTCCTGGCGGTGCCTCATGGCTCGTAGTGAGTGGGTGCTCCATTATGGGGCCGTTCTGCTTAGGCCTCGTCTCCAACCTACCTTCCAGCTCGTCCTTGTCGGTCATACAGCCTTCGGGGGCAGCTACCTGCATGGCACATGAAGAACCGTAAGTTTTGGACTTCTCGGCCACGAGGACCGGGCCTGGCTCGGATGCCTTGAGCGTGTCTGGGCTGAGTGTTTCAGTCGGTTCTTCTTCGGATGCTAGCATGCCGAAGTCTTCTGTAGGCCTGGTGTAATCTGAGCTAGGCTCGTCCTCGCTATCCCTTGCCTTCGTGTTGATAATCTTGTTCACCCAATAAGAAGACTCCTTTAAGGCTGCGTCCACGTCCACTACTTCCACCATGCTGACATTCCCTCTTGGATTCTGCACTGTCTGTGATGGGAGTCTTCCTGAATCTCCCTTCAGCTCAGAAACTGTCTGGGCTAGATTGGACATCTGTTTACCCAGCTCTGCTAAAGTCCCATCGGTTTTGGCCTGGAACTGCTGAACTGATACAGCCAAGTCCTTCACAACATCTTCTAAGGACTTGCTCGAGCTGGGCTGGTGCGGGCCTGACTGATTACGCTTCTGCTGATACTGACTCGGCCCATTCTGTCCCTGCTGCTGGCGAAACGGAGGCTTGTAGTACGGTTGGGCCTGGTGAGGTACGGGCTGCTGTGCTGGCTCCCTCTGGAAGTGGTTATTCTGATTGTTGTTCCTCCAGCGCGGCCCGTTCGCTCCTTGTTCGTTCCCGGTCGGTCCATACTGTCGGACTGGCCCAGTCTGGTTGTTGTGGCCCTGGTAATCGCCTACTGCGTTGACTTCGGCCTGGTCATCCTCCACTATGGTTGGGCACTCGTCTGTTTTGTGGTCCGTGGCAGCACAGAAACCGCACGGCTTGACCTGGACTGGTTGCCTTCTGATCACTTGATGCATCATCTCCTTGAGCTGCCTGATCTCTTCGGCCATTGCATTGGATGGGGGCTCAACCTTCGACACGTTCCTGGTTCGACTGAATTCTTCTTCGTTATTGGACTCGTCCTGGAACCGTTCACTTTCTGCCACTGCCATGATCTTGCGTCTCACACCTGCTGGGGACAAGTTCATAAGGTTGCCCCCAGCCGAGGCATCAAGTAGCTTCCTGTCCAGTCGTCTCAGTCCGTCTAGCATATACTCTACCAGCAGCTTCTCTGGGAGTCTAAGATTGCAGCAGCTCTTCTCCAGGGCGTTGAATTTCTCCACGTACTCGTACATGGTCTCGTTGGGTCCTTGCCTGAGCTCTTGCAACTGCCTTCGGACTTGCTTCGCTCTGCCTGCTGGGTAGTACTTGTTGAGGAACTTTCTCTGCATCTCGTCCCATGTGTAGATACTACCTGAAGGCAAAGATAGAAACCAGTCAGTTGCCGAGTCTGTAAGTGAAAAATAGAATGCTTTCAATTTGAAATCGTCCACTCCGACTCCGTATGGTTTGAGGTTCTGGCAACTGCCATGGTAGCGTTGCAGATGTCCTGTGGCTGACTCTCCTTTCATTCCTGAGAACTTAGGCAGGTGATGGACGACCGAGGTGTTGATGGTGATGGCTTCGAGGTCTGGCCCTTCGTAGATGCACCAAGCTTGGTCTCTGAAGTTGGGGGCCGAGAGCTCTCCCATGGTTGGCTCTGGATCGTCGTCCTCCTCGTGATCATCCTCTCTGACGGCCGGCTGTTGTAGTGGCCGTGGGGGTGGTGGGTATTGCTGGTGTGGGATGTATGAAAGTTGTGGATATTGTTGATACGGTGGTTGCGGGTATGGCTGATATGGTGGTGGCGGGTACTGCTGATATGGTTGCGGTTGATATTGTGGATAGGGCTAGTACGGTTGAGGTTGGAATGGTGGTTGGAGCGGTTGGTGTTGCAGTTGTCCCGGGGCAGCCCCCCTGATCTCTCCATTCTGTCTTATCGGGCCTTGCTCGTCGTGTTGTGGGAGCGCCCCTTGCATGTTCTGGTTGCCCTGCTCCACTTCTTCGTTGATTGTCGCCTACGCGGCTACCTGCATGAGACATGGTAACCGTGCAACCGCGCCTGCCGTCTCACACACTAAAGGTCCCCGGCAACGGCGCCAAAATTTGACAGGCGTCGTCGGTACCTGCAAATTTGTATTTATAATTTTCCTTACTTTAGGCTGTGGGCTAGTACAGTGGCAAGCAAGGGTCGAACCCTAGAGAGCTAGATGGTTACTACTTGTTCTGTAAGAAAGGGAAGTAAACGATTGGGTTAGAGTAAACAGTTTAGGAAACAAGTGTAAAAAGGAAATAAAACGAGTGTGTATCAATGAGAGAGAATATTCAGACTAGGGTTTCTTAATTGTGACTTGGTTTATCCTTGATTTCTAAGTATTTAATTCTGCGTTCTTAAGTGTGGTTACTCCGGGTCAGGTTATAACCTAAGGTAGGACCGTTAAATCACTACGCCACAATCTACTCCTGGTCAGGTTATAGAATTCTAGTTCTAGCAAACCTAATAATCCTGGTCGGGTTATATTAGGGTTAGTGCGACTACTTATTCTAACGGGTCAGTATCAAATAAGCAGTAAATAGAGGGTATGAATTGCCCAGCTTAAGCTTTACCGTTTCGGGTCTCCACTTAAACTTGCAACTCAAACCGAAATTAATGTGCACAAGAACTAGTAGAATGCAAGAATAATATTAAGCATGGAATCTCAAAACGTTGTCACAACAATTGGAACCCTAGCCCGAATAACGGGTTTAGTTACACATGGCCATTAAAGCAAAACAATAAATAAAAAGGGAACACGGTGACTTCTCTATGCCGAGTGGGATTAAGGACCGGGCCGTGAGGGCTGAGTGCCGAGGATGCTAGGAACGCCGGACGGTTTTAGCCGAGAGGAGGAGAGGTGAGCTCGCTTGTGAGAAGGAATGCTCGTTTGTGGGATCCGATGGGAGTTCACGTTTTTGGGAATGATGGGATGGATTGCCCAGCTTAAGCTTTACCGTTTCGGGTCTCCACTTAAACTTGCAACTCAAACCGGAATCAACCTTGAATGTGAAACTCGAATTTTGGATGATTGAAACCCTAGACCAAGAGGTCTTATTTATAGGAAAACATCTAGGGTTTCGAGTAGTTCTATTTGGGCCTAGTCCACATCCGTTTGGCTTGGTGGGCAAGCAAACTCAAACTGCCTCACATGAGCCCATTGACCTGGTGATGGACCATAATTATACGAATCAAAAACACAGTTAAGCCCACTAAATTAGACTGTTTGTCTATTTAACTTTTGCTTGTTAGTTCCGATATATTTCTACAGGGTATTTTGAAGCTTAGAGAGAATACACGCTAAGGAGAGGATTTTACGCAGAAAAGATGTTACGAGTCATTCCAAGGTCACGATCAGGCGCTGACTGAAGAAATCTAAAGATCCTGACATGGAATCATTCAAAACAAATCAAACCGAAGAGCAACCAAAGTCAGTCCGGGGTAGGAATGGACCGATAGTTTTGTGAAAACTTCACAAAACTCACAAAACCTCCTCACAAGGGAGGCTCCTCCTCACATGGGCGGCTAGAAGGGGAGGAGCATCCTCCTCACATGGGCGGCTCCTCCCTCACAACTCCTCTCCTCCACTCTCCTCCCTCCACTTGGCGGCTCCTCCTCCCCCCTCCCAAAGCCGCCGGCGGCTAGACCTCCTCCCCAATGTGTCATCTCCTCCTTGCTCCTCCCTTTTCCTCCCTTGGATCAAAAACACATGCCCCCCATCTCCACCCTCCATTTCTCTCAAGTTTGGCTATAAATACCAAGCCAAACCTCATTTGTAAACATCCCAAAAATCACAAATCACTTATCTCTCTAAGTTTGGCAACTTGTAAGTTTGGTTTTGAAATAATACTCCTGTTGGTTCTTGAGTATTATAACAGTTTTAGAGAATACTCCTGTTGGTTCTTGAGTATTCAAGTAGGAATTGGGAATACTCCTGTTGGTTCTTGAGTATTCCCCTTTACTTACTGTCTTTCAAAAACCCCCGAGTATTTAGCTATGGTATCCACCTCTATGGATATTCGTAGCTAAACTCTTCATTCGGTTGAAGGGGTGTACTTGTATCATAAAATGTTTTAGACTTGCTTTAGTATTTTTTCTCTGTATTCAAAACTTGTTCTATGTGCCATATATTAGGCCAGAACTTCCAAGGTTGAGTGGATGCTTGGAATGGCAAAGCTCTTCCGTGGAAGTTCGTAAACATACTCGGATAAGTGGATGCTTGGAATGGCAAAGCTTATCTGAGGAGTTTGACCTCTCTCAAACACCATTTGATTGCTCGGGAATGACTGATCAAATGGATGCACACAGGCTAATATACCTTGGAATGGGGTATTAGTCTAAGTAGAACAAGGGCTCTACGTTTTTTGCAAAAGTCTAGACAGTGTGTGCAAATCGAGTGCTTGGAATGGCCTTGATACACTTTCGAACACATTTGCAAAAGACTAGACAGTGTGGCAAATCGAGTGCTTGGAATGGCCTTGATGCACGTTTGAATACTTAGAAGGATCACTAAAGGTCAATGATAAACAGGCTATGATACAAAGCCCCCGAAACTGAATGTTTTCCTTGAAATCAAACACCACCTGTATTTACTTTCTTAGTATAACTGCCTTAATCAACTGCACTCATCAACCGGAGGACTTGCCAATCACGCATCACCCGCTGTAAGTCTTCTTTGTATTTTCAGTATTTAATTTTCTGTCATTTACTTTTCCGCACAAAAAAACCAAAACCAATCAAAAAGTCACGTAGTTGTTAGCGCTAAAACCTCAATCAACCTAAAAACACGCTCCTTCGCTGTACAAATCACCTCAAAGAGCAACTATCCCCCTAATTCCCTTGGGTTCGACCCCTACTTACCTTTTGCTACCCAGTAGTGAAGTCGCGAGTAGCGGACTATTATAAATTTATTCTTGACGTTTGCACACAACGACTGTGCATTCATCAAAATTGGCGCCGTTGCCGGGGAATTAGCCGTCGGATTAGTTGTACTTTTCTGTATATTCTCTTTTCAGTCCACCATGTCATCGTACTACGTCAGAGAACCTTGGAATGATGGGGGCAGCAACCTAATGTTTGAGATGCTTAACTGTCTCCCCAAATTCGGAGGTGACATTGGAGAAGATCCCATGAGGCATACACAAACGTTCCACTCCATATGCAGCCACATGAAGCCTAAAGATGAAACGCTAGAGGAGTTCAAACTTAAATGCTTTAAATTTTCTTTAACTAACTCCGCAATAGCTTGGTATTACTCATGTGCTGCTTATGAAGGTGAATACGGGGATCTACGAGCCAAATTCCTAGAAGAGTTTTCCCCACCATCCTTCGAACTTGAAATCCGCGAGAAGATAATCAACCTTGAGCAATCCCGGGACGAAACATTGGACGAGTACTTATGGTACTTCAATTCCCTTGTGACGAGCTGCCCACACCATGGATTCACCAGATTCAATCTTATTCAAAGGTTTCTCGGGGGAATGATGCCACTTGAGCGGAAAAGACTTAATGATGTAGCGGGATGTTCACTCATGAAGTTAACCGTGACTGAAGCCTGGCGCCTCATAAATGATTTGGCAAAGAACACGAAACAGGGTCAGTGGCACCAAACTGATAATAAGGCACCAACGATGGAAGTGGACTCAGTACAGAACGAGCCCGACACCATACCCATTATGAGCTTGCCCGCAACAAAACCGAGAGAAGACATCAGTACAAGGGCAGTAATGGATGTGGAGGCGACTCTAAAGGAGCCAATATTGGAGCCCACGGAGCCGACAAAGGATGAGGACTCTTGGATGACCAAAGAAGAACTGCTCAAATCAGGCCCGGTCCTTATCACCAATCTGCCCGAGAAAATCACGGCAGGCCCGGTCCTCACTGAAGTGCTGCTCGAGAACGACCCGGCCCTTGTGGTAGAAGTCCCCCAACTTGTCCCCTCGGTTTGTTTGCGGATCACAGCCCCTGAAGATGAAGTGATCAATGATAAGGTGCAAGGGGAGTTGGAGGCAAAACATGAGCCAAAAGAGCCGAAGATGGAGCACTCACTCGTCATGAGCCAAGAAAAGCCGGCTGAAAACTCACTCGTTCTAGGATGGCCAATCATCTCTGCCACAAAGAAGAGGCTTGGCATGGGAACAAGCTCAAGGTCGCTCGTGTTCAATGGCACAATACTAAACTTCCAGAATTGCAAAGGTGCCACCCATTCAAACATGAAGAAACGACCAAGACATAGGCCAAAGGAATGGAAACCCGGAAGGAGAAGCAAGAGAGCACGGCTCCATGGACCTGCAGCTATGGTCAAGGAATCCTCGCCTTCTCGGGGATATGTGAAGAAGAAACCACCGGATCAAGGGAGAGCAGAACTTAGCCCGTTGCCATATGAGTTCTTTGGGCGAATCAAAAGGGCAGCCGTGGGGAAGTTCGACCTCACACACCCATGGGATCCCACCTTATGATCCCTAAGTGAGGTACTGTCGAGCTAACGATGTTAAAAAAATGCACTGGTCAGGGGGTAACTCGACACCTATCTTACTTTCAGTACTTTTATTTTCTGTCATTTAGTTTTTTCTCCAATAAGTCGCTCTCACCCACTTGGTGCATAGAATGAAATGACTATTCAGGAATCAGTTATGGGTGCAACATCAAGCCAGTCAGGCCTATGCCAAGAGTTCAAAGCCCCTGCCGAACTCCCTCGATTATCCAGCCTCGAGCCATGTCGTTCACTCGACACCTTAAAGGGAGTTCTGTTCTTCCCTTTTCCTTAATATCATTTCCTTCTCGTATACTACCTGCTTGCATGGCTTTTGAACTAAGTCATTTCGTAAAGAATGCCTTCGTTCAAAAGTGTGGGGTGAGAACCACCTGTGTACATTAGTTAAATAACATATTTTTCTTTTTTAATATTATCTTTTTGAAAATATGAACTTGAGAATGTGAAAAAGATAAATCATAATTCATGCATTTACCTTGTGAAAATTCAACTGTTTAAAAACTTAGAATGTAACTTCTCATTTGTTCCTTTGTGCTGAGATAAACTAGGGATGTGGAGTTGACATAAACTGCCCTAGAGGGGCTTGGCAAGCAATCGAAGGATCGAATCTAACTATATGGTTTTCGAAGTCAGTGGAGGCTGTACTTCGGGTTTCAGTGAAGATTGAAGTCATCTCCGCCATGCAGTGTTTATGCAAAAAGAAAAAAAGGCGAGGACGGGAATCAGACCGTCCTCTCTCTAGTCAAAGTAGCCGAGAAAATAGATGAGCGACCCTCATCTTGACCCGCGCGAAACGACAACGATGAGAGGAGCGGGGAGGTATTTCCATATGCTCGCGGGCGATGATTGGACCTCCCAAAAAGGCTTGAGAAAATGGACTAGCAAGTCACAAAGAAGCAAAAGCTCGAAGAAGCAAATCAAGAGGCCAAAGGCCCAAAATTGTGAAGGTTTTAACCGAACAAAAAGGAAGTACTCAAAAAGTCAAATCAAAGGCCAAAGGCCGATTCACTACAAAAAAGCTGTCCCTCGCCAAAAAAGAAAGAAAATCAAAGACCAAACCATTGAAACCCGAACCGAATCACGTGCTAGAGAAAGCTACAAGAAAACCATATAGTACGAGACGGTCCCAAGATTGCAGTCCAGGAGCCTAAAAAGGGCTATCTCCCGAAACATCCAATATAATCTGCATCTCAGCACGGAGGTACAAGTATTAAGTTTCTTCTATTTATTTACGCAGTTTAATTTGGTAATAAGTAGTAATGCATGAACTAGGATAGATCAAGTACCACAGTCTAAATTTCATATTCCAAAACCAACTTAGAGTGCCGCCCTTTAATAGCATTGTTCGGGACGAACAACTAAAAGTGTGGGGTGATCTGATGGACCATAATTATACGAATCAAAAACACAGTTAAGCCCACTAAATTAGACTGTTTGTCTATTTAACTTTTGCTTGTTAGTTCCGATATATTTCTACATGGTATTTTGAAGCTTAGAGAGAATACACGCTAAGGAGAGGATTTTACGCAGAAAAGATGTTACGAGTCATTCCAAGGTCACGATCAGGCGCTGACTGAAGAAATCTAAAGATCCTGACATGGAATCATTCAAAACAAATCAAACCGAAGAGCAACCAAAGTCAGTCCGGGGTAGGAATGGACCGATAGTTTTGTGAAGACTTCACAAAACTCACAAAACCTCCTCACAAGGGAGGCTCCTCCTCACATGGGCGGCTAGAAGGGGAGGAGCATCCTCCTCACATGGGCGGCTCCTCCCTCACAACTCCTCTCCTCCACTCTCCTCCCTCCACTTGGCGGCTCCTCCTCCCTCCTCCCAAAGCCGCCGGCGGCTAGAGCTCCTCCCCCATGTGTCATCTCCTCCTTGCTCCTCCCTTTTCCTCCCTTGGATCAAAAACACATGCCCCCCATCTCCACCCTCCATTTCTCTCAAGTTTGGCTATAAATACCAAGCCAAACCTCATTTGTAAACATCCCAAAAATCACAAATCACTTATCTCTCTAAGTTTGGCAACTTGTAAGTTTGGTTTTGAAATAATACTCCTGTTGGTTCTTGAGTATTATAACAGTTTTAGAGAATACTCCTGTTGGTTCTTGAGTATTCAAGTAGGAATTGGGAATACTCCTGTTGGTTCTTGAGTATTCCCCTTTACTTACTGTCTTTCAAAAACCCCCGAGTATTTAGCTATGGTATCCACCTCTATGGATATTCGTAGCTAAACTCTTCATTCGGTTGAAGGGGTGTACTTGTATCATAAAATGTTTTAGACTTGCTTTAGTATTTTTTCTCTGTATTCAAAACTTGTTCTATGTGCCATATATTAGGCCAGAACTTCCAAGGTTGAGTGGATGCTTGGAATGGCAAAGCTCTTCCGTGGAAGTTCGTAAACATACTCGGATAAGTGGATGCTTGGAATGGCAAAGCTTATCTGAGGAGTTTGACCTCTCTCAAACACCATTTGATTGCTCGGGAATGACTGATCAAATGGATGCACACAGGCTAATATACCTTGGAATGGGGTATTAGTCTAAGTAGAACAAGGGCTCTACGTTTTTTGCAAAAGTCTAGACAGTGTGTGCAAATCGAGTGCTTGGAATGGCCTTGATACACTTTCGAACACGTTTGCAAAAGACTAGACAGTGTGGCAAATCGAGTGCTTGGAATGGCCTTGATGCACGTTTGAATACTTAGAAGGATCACTAAAGGTCAATGATAAACAGGCTATGATACAAAGCCCCCGAAACTGAATGTTTTCCTTGAAATCAAACATCACCTGTATTTACTTTCTTAGTATAACTGCCTTAATCAACTGCACTCATCAACCGGAGGACTTGCCAATCACGCATCACCCGCTGTAAGTCTTCTTTGTATTTTCAGTATTTAATTTTCTGTCATTTACTTTTCCGCACAAAAAAAACAAAACCAATCAAAAAGTCACGTAGTTGTTAGCGCTAAAACCTCAATCAACCTAAAAACACGCTCCTTCGCTGTACAAATCACCTCAAAGAGCAACTATCCCCCTAATTCCCTTGGGTTCGACCCCTACTTACCACTTGCTACCCAGTAGTGAAGTCGCGAGTAGCGGACTACTATAAATTTATTCTTGACGTTTGCACACAACGACTGTGCATCCATCACCTGGCCCAGCGCGCGCGGGCTTTTGCAACTCCAACGTCGTTTTGCTCATCTTGACCAATCCCGCTCGTGCGTTTTGTCTGTTAAGTGATGTCGTCCAAGTCATTTGTCATTTCGATCACTTTGGTCGAGCCAGATTTGTTAGATTCGTTCGTTTTGTCGAGCAACTTGGATTCAGTGCTGGTCTGCTCGACAGGGCCTTCGGGCGCTGGCCTGGAACTCTGCTCGGCTGCTCCTGGGACATTCCACTCGTGCGTTCTCCTTGGCTTGGTGACATTGTCCGACTATTTTTCCATTTGGAGCAACTTGGTCGAGTCAGATTTGTCATCGGAGTCCGTCTGGTCGAGCGGATTGATTTCGGTGCCTATCAGCGCGCGCAAGCCCTTTGCGCCAACTGTCAATCTGCTCGAGCGTTTTCCTTGGTTTTCCGACATTGTCCACCTTATTTGCTATTTTGATCACTTTGCTCGAGGTGGATTCGTCAGATCAACTCGTTTACCCGAGCAACTTGAATTTGGTGCTGGTCAGCTCGGCTCCTTGTGATGTTTTTAGCTCAGAAAGCCATCTTTTAAGCGCGTTTCCTCCTAGAGCTTCCGAAGCACCTGAAATGCAAAACAACACCAAAAGTAACTTGTTCGCATAATAAAGTGTCGGAAATGATGGGATTTGTTGACTCGATGAGTCGTATAAATACGGCTCATCACATTGTCAAATCTAGGGTTTTATTTTTGGAACATTGATCACAGCTGTGAACATCAAGAAGACCAAGGATGTTGCGAGATAAAGGACCTCCTCCTGACAGCCAAGAGGCCGGATGCACGATCAGTGAACATCAAGAAGACCAAGGATGTTGTGAGATCAAGGTCCGCTGCTCCAAGTACCTGTACACTCTTTGCGTGCAAGATGCTACCAAGGCTGACAAGTTGAAGCAGTCTCTTCCTCCAAGTTTGAGTGTCAAGGATCTCTAAGCTACATAATTGCCTTCAATATTCATTTCGTGACGGGGCTGTCCAAGTTTTGTCTCATTTCTGTTTTCTTTTGGGACTTGAAACTATTTTCATTAATCGAATCTCGGAACTTTTATGACAAAAAAAGTGTTGTGTGAGTTGGGTTGTGAACCAGAACCTTACTTGCCGATTTACAATTCAAAAAGAGAAATGTGTTTGTGTTCGAGTTAAAGAGTTAACGGTGTTTATAATCTAAGTTTTTTTATTGCAATTTGATCCTTGAGTACTAGATTTGTTAAAATTAAAAGTTCGGTACTTGTCTTGAAATCGTGTGGTAGTTCAGATAACCTAATTGTACTTTTCCCTTAATTATAAGATTGATACACACATACATAAGATCCACTACTGAACAATGAGTATGCGAATGTTCTTTCGTATGAGTTTAAGGTTAAAGAGACCAATAAATATAACATGAACAACAACATTATTGTTACACTGCAACAAGACGTCTGCTTGTGCCGCCTAAACTTATAAGTTATCAATGAAATATAAGCCAAAACAACCATGTGCAATTAATTATGGAGTGGAGACTTATAAAACTTATCTCCTAAGTTCTCATCAGACCTCATGATATGAATCTGACTTAATCACTAACAAATTTAAATAAACATATAGATCAATATTGACCGGGTGTTTCCGCAAATATTCGAGAACACTTAAAAATTTGAGAACTTGAGAACCCAAATTTCACCATTAGATCATGATGTATCTTTGAATCTGCATGTGACACATGTCCAAAAAGTAAAGTCAAACACTGTGGCTTTGACTTTGCATTAAATGCATCTTGGAAAATGCACATGGGACACGTGTCACCACCAAAATGAATCTTGAAAAATGCATCTTACATTTTGAAAGGTGAAAATTAGAGTCTCAAATTCTCGAAATTTAAAGGAATTCTCATTTGATTGCTTCTCAAGGGATATCTACATATAGAGCTTGGAAAAATAAAAAGATTGGTATATTTTTTCATATGCATTTTCTAATAATTGTAAACTATATACTTTTGTGGCTAATCAAAATGTGACACATGGTAGTTTTTTATAGTCCTACAAAAAGCAGCCACGTGTGATACATGTTGAATTAAATATATTTTTTTGATAAAACATGTTGAATTAAATTGGATTGTGAGTACTGAGTATGGTTGTCTCATGCCCTAAAATCACAACACCCTTCATGCCACAATCATAATTATTTTTGCTATTAGAGCATATACACCGGTTGTAATTTGAGGACATTCCCAGGAGGAATTGGGGACGTTCGCGTCTAAAAAATTGCGCAGCGGTTTGGAGAGGACGTCCTCTACCCAGGACGTGCGCGAGGACGTGTCTGAGCGGACGTTCTCTAATTCGGTTGAGCGGATCAATTTAAGCGCGGGGAAAGGTCGTTGGTGAGCAAGGGTTTGCCCGACGCTCTCAATCGATCAAATTTCGTTCCGTTTTCAAGCCATAACCAGTCTGTCAATGAAGATGATGATGAACTGGGCGTGATTCAGTTGTCGCGCGTCCGGAGCCAACGTTATCACCTCGTCCGATGTTGACATTAGACACTAATGTCTGAACAGAGCGCGATTCAGCATTAAAGTGTACATGGGACGCGGAGGGGAAGTGCTGCGCGTCCCACCGCAACGTTATCACCGCGTTCTACGTTGACATTAGGAAGTAATGTCTGAAGAGAACGCGGCGCTTAATGGTGCGGTGGGACGCGGCAGGCTCTGAGCAGAAGCAAGTTGGAAAAGCTTGAAGGAAGAAGTGTTTTGATACATTGGTTTTGAACTGGAACGAATATAATGATGCCCCTGCCTTGTTTGAACGAAAAATAAAGTAATTTAAAGAGATACTGAAATTCAAACTCACAACGGAAATTAAACCACACTTACAGAAATTAAACCACACAAACAGAAATTAAACAACACACCCGAAATTGAACAAGCACAACAGTCTTCTGAAATTATAGCCTTTCACCGGTTTCAATAAATCAATTATGCTTCACTAATTCACTCTGAAGTTGTGTATGAAGATAAGCAGATTGGAGGCTTGTACGACGCTCGTCAAATGCTTCTGAACGTTGTGCTATTTCGACAGGGTCATGACGAATGCGGTTACCATTATGATCGGTTGGTCCATCATATACCGTGAATGCACTAGTCGGGTTATGCGGATCTTGTTCAACGACTTCCACGAATTCGTCCTCCACAAACTCTTCCTCCACAATCATGTTATGCAATATAATGCAAGTTAACATAATTGTTTTTAAAACACTTTTTCGATGAAACATACCTGAATGACGAAGTATTACCCATCGAGATTGTAGAATTCCAAAGCACCTCTCAACATCTTTGCGATAAGAATCATGCTTAGTTGTGTATAATTTCTCCATTTCAGTTTGTGGATTGGGAAATGATTTCACAAAAAGAGGAGTGCCTTGGGTAAATTTCCATCAGCTAAATAGTAAGAATTGATGTATGTGCTCCCATTCACTTTATATGCCACTTGTGGACAAATTCCAGCAAGTAGAGGGTCAAAGATGTCTGATTGGTACAAAATATTAAGATCATTTTGTGCTCCGGGTACACCGATGAAGCTGTGCCATATCCAAGTGTCATACGAGGCAACTGCCTCCAAGACTTTACGCCCTGAGTGTGACCCTTGCCAAGCTGTCGGGCAATTCTTCCACTCCAAATGCATGCAATCGATTCTTCCAATCATTCCTGGAAACCTCGTTGCTCTGCTCTTCGAAGAAGTCGAGATAAGTCAGCTGGATTCGGAGATCGTAAGTAATGATCTCCGAAAATATGGACAATTTGACCACACCACTCTTTCATACATTCGAGTGTTGTTGTTACACCCATCCGTGTAATTTCGGCACACTGATCTGCACACGACCCATATGCCAACATACGTATAGCAGCTGTCATCTTTTGTTCAGGAAGCAGACCAAGGACTCCAGCCGCATCACGTCGTTGATGCCAAAAGGGGTCATGGTTGCAAAGCGTAGTCTTGATACGGTTGAACAGATTTCTGCTCATTCGATACCTCCTACGAAAGTCTCTCTCCGGGAATATTGGATGTTCAACGAAGTAGTCGTCTAACATGATTCTGCCCTCTAGGCCCTCGTTGTCTCTGTTGATTTGGTTGACGACGTCGAGGTTGGACATCATCTTCATCACCGGTTGTTACAAATGCGACCGCATCCATGACGAACGAATTACACGTCTCGTCCATTACTCTCATTTGTTCCTCATACATGTTAAAACTTTCGTCAAAGTTGAAAGGATCCATCAAATTTGTGAGTGGAAGTGAAGAAAAGTGAAATGAAATTTCCTGTATTTTTCCATCAAAGCATACATTAAGTAAAAAATTTTATATCATCTTCCGATCAACTATTTTGGCTTCCCATCATGGTCCAACGGCCATATTTGCTCCAACGGCCATATTTGCTACAACAGCCATATTTGCTTTTTATACAAATTCTGGTCCAACGGCCATGTTAACATTGAATTTTTTGATGGACAAGATTACCCTATGGCCGGCTTAATCAGCCTCTTTTGAGTTTTGATGGCCAACAATCAACGTGACTATCAGTTGCTTTAATTAGCCGACTTTAACTTATATTTACACATTACAAAAATTTCATTTCATGTAAACATGCATGTCACTAATGTGCATGCGAGGAGTGGCAATGAATCACGTGAAAATAGGGATTTCTTGAAAGATACCTAAAGCCCTAATAAAAAAATGGAAAGTCAATAGTTGCATATATCTTAATTATAAACAGAAACAAAATATAAGCTAAAGTGTATGATGTATGATTTGGGTAAGTGCAACTGTGCAAGTGCAACAAGCCACGTTGCAATTGGATAGCTGCAAATTGTATCTTAACAAGATCAGTTCCATCAAATAATTAATCAACTAATCAAGTGGATATATATGATATGTATATTATCTTGGCTCCTAACTACACGCCGAGTTACACTCCATTTAATCCTCCTATTGTCACGCAATGAATGGTTATTCAACCTTCTTGATACTCATTTGTCTTCTCATGTTCATGCAAATTAGCTTAATAATTATGAACTAAATCATGCCTCTGTCTATGTTTACCGTGGAATTAATGAAGCATCTTAAATGAAGTTTAATCCGAAATTCTGACTCTTCGTTTCAATATCATTAAACACAAAGCAAATAATTATACAGCATCATTTATATATTGGGTATGAGTTATTAAATGAGAGCTCAAATGAAAAATCCTTTTATATTTCGAGAATTTGACAACCTAATTTGTACATTTCAAAATACATCATTAAGTCATTGTGATACTGACAAATTTCCCACTTGCACATTCTAACTTTTATTTAATGAAAAGTCAATATAAACAAGTTTAACTATACTAGTGGACACCTTTATTAGAAGCATATTCAAATATGCACCATGATTCAATGGTCCAATTTGATTTCTTATGTCTGGAATTATAAAAAGATTATCAACTAAACACGCATTTTTATATCAGCCTGAAAAGTTCCATACTTTTGTTAGGTTTGCAAACCCCTTGATTTACGCAGATTCAAAAATGTTGTCTTGTTTCACTTGGCCGCTTAAATAACCATCAATTCTTCTGCAGATTTTAGAGACACGTGTGGAAGGGAGATGCCCATGCCAGAGTGTTTTGTGGTTCAGATTTGTATGCAAACACAAATTCCACTCATTAGGCAGGGGGGAAAATGTTCTGTCGCTACACACATATAGATATAATAATAATAATACTCTAAAGTATGTCATGTAACTGAATTTTCATCATTATTTGGTCTCAACATTCAACATGCATGCAGTGTTGATTTCTTGATAATATTAATTAAGAAAGCTATCTCAAAACACTGAATCATTTTCAACATGGCTGCTCATCATACACCTCCATGCTTGACACATTAATGCAAACCGCAATAAAATATAAAGCGACAGAGAAGACCAACTCTCACAAAATCAGCTCTATCTAATTTCAGTTTTGATTCTCTACAAACCCTAACCCTATAAATACCCAGCTTCAAACTATAACTCATCATCGACACAAATTATTCTCTGATCTTATATCTTCACTTTAACTTCTTGTGTCTTCAGAGAGGCAAATAAAATGGCCAAACTAATCAACATTTTTAGTACTCTCATCTTAACATTCTCAATCTTCTTATTCATGGCATCATCACCATCTGCTGCAGCCATGACATACAACGTCGTGAGCTACGGGGCTAAGCCGGGGTGCACAGTGGACTCCACCGCGGCCTTCGTCACCGCGTGGAACTTGGCGTGTGCCTCATCTGATCCAGCCACTTTATATGTCCCTTCAGGCAGGTTCCTTCTCAAGTCCATCAACTTCCGAGGACCTTGCAAGAACAATCAGTTGATTGTTAAGATTGATGGCACATTGGTTGCACCGTCAGATTATAAGGTCATCGGGACTAACAGCAACTGGATCATATTCCAGAATGTTGACGGTCTGACGATTAACGGTGGGACTCTAGATGGCCAGGGGAGTGCTCTCTGGGCTTGCAAAGCTTCCGGCAAAAGCTGCCCTGATGGAGTCACGGTTAGTGAAGTTACCAAATTACCCTTATTCCAATTATTATCACGGTTAGTGAAGTTACCAAATTACCCTTATTCCAATTATTATCAGATCATCAGCATGTGGAAGTGAATCTTTTCATGAAAAAAGTCAACCATTCAAACTTTTATTATTGTATAATTGCTGGTATTAATTAACTAATTTTGATGCAGTCTATGGAATTTAGCAACTCCAAGAACATAGTGATCAACGGCTTGACCTCTCTAAATAGCCAAATGTTCCACATAGTCATTTACGGGAGCCAGAATGTGAAGCTGCAAGGCGTGAAGGTTAATGCAGCTGGTAACAGTCCAAACACAGATGGAATTCACGTCCAGGAATCTACTGGTGTCACAATCTTAGGTGCCAAGATCCAAACGGGCGACGACTGTGTTTCTATTGGCCCAGGATCAAGCAATCTCTGGATTGAAAACGTTGCATGTGGACCTGGTCATGGAATCAGGTATCTTGTTAAAACAGAAAAAAATATAGTACAACGTTACTAAATGATTCGAGTGTTTGAACGATGTCGTTTTAATCAAAATGTCAATTTTTTGTTTCATTATTAAATTTTACTTGAATCAAAATGACATCGTTTGGTACCGTGTGAGTAAATGTGATAGTAATGCTAATTATATTCTGGTGTATTGGCTTTAATGCAGCATTGGCAGTCTTGGGAGGGATGCAGTTGAAGTTGGTGTACAAAATGTGACCGTAAAGACCGCTACATTTACAGATTCACAGAACGGTGTCCGAATCAAATCATGGGGCAGGCCGAGTAACAGTTTCGTTAAGAATGTTATGTTCCAGCACATCACCATGAATAATGTCCAAAACCCTATTATTATTGACCAAGAGTATTGTCCAGGAGAACAAGGCTGCCCTAACAAGGTAATAAAATACTACACTTATTTTTTTCTTTCTATAAAAGTAATTGATAAGGGCTAGACAACCGAGACTCAAACCGTAAATATATCGACCTTTGATTTTGTAACAATACAAATCAGATGTTCATATCACTCAACCACCACTATGATCTATACCCATAGAATATATTGAATAATATATATACCTTCTTGCAAGTAATTAAATTAAGCAATGGCTAATAATGGAAATGTGCTCATTGCAGGCTTCTGGTGTGAAGATTAACGATGTAACATACCAAGACATTCATGGGACATCAGCGAAACAAGTTGCGGTTAAACTGGATTGCAGCTCACAGAATCCTTGCAGCAACATCAAACTACAGGATGTTAAGCTCACATTCAAAAACCAAGCAGCTGCGGCCTCTTGTAGCCATGCAGGTGGATCTGTATCAGGTGTTGTGCAGCCCTCCGGCTGCTTGAAATAAGTATGAGGTGTTGAGACTAGCAATATAATAACACTAGCAAAGAGATATCAGTGTATAGATTGAAATTACAATTTATATTTATATACCCCAATTGTGTGGTGTGTACCACTAATGATTACACTACACCATTTTTCAGATTAGGAGACATTTTTTTCCGTCGCATAAACCCCTAAATTAGTCGCATAAAGTTTATGTGACAAAACAATGTCGCGTAAAATAGGTCGCGAAATCCAAGTAGCGTAATGTCCCTGCGACAAAAAAAATGACGAAACGTCGCGTAAATTGTAACTCTTATGAGACATTCATTTCTATATGTCCCAAAAACATTAGAACGAGTTCGACTCGGTGCAAGGCATACACTACATTTCCAATCCAAATTTTGTCGAGTTAACTGACTTACTTGTTTTCCAATTCGTAGTATAAACATCCTTACGTTACAAATGTGAAATTATATTTGTCGCTTTAGGAAACATACGCGTATAATATAAAATATATTATTGTCGTATAAACATCATTACGTTACAACCTTGAAAAGATATTTGTCGCTTTAAGGACCATACAATTCTGGGATTTCTGATTTCCTGCTTCTTCTGTGTAATCTAATTCTAAATAGCTAGAAGTGAGTGAAAACACTCAAAAGATTAAAACACTGAAAAGTGAGTGATCCTTGTAGGTTGAAAAAGGCTCAGGGTCCTTCTTAGGCGTTATATCCTTAACAAGCTCTCTATAAGCCTTCATCTCTTCCATATCCGCAAGCTTCCTCAGCCTTTCCTTTAATTCCTCACTCTGCAAAACTCAAATCATTTAAAATCAATCACAAAATCATCTATCCTCCGCACAACTACCCAATAAACTACCTTTTCCCTGGTTGAGGGCTATTGAAAACAAGAACCGATACATCCAAAAGTTGAGCTAGGTCAGGCTGAGCCGTCGAGGACGACGACGTGGACCGTATTTCTCGGATCGACTTGTAGGAAACGAACGGTTGTGATGAAAGACGAGAAGCTTCTTGTTGCAGATCTTCAGAGAGATTTGCATCGCCGGAAGATGTGACTATGAATGATCGGATTGATTCCGTGTTGGTGAGAGCAAGCCCTGACTGAGTCGGCATTGCTTCGTCGCTGGAAATTGGAGCGGGAGATAGGAGGAGGAGAAGGCGAATGTGGAGCTCCATCCCGTGTTAAGAGTGTTAGGGTTACCAACACTTAGAAGAAATTTTGAAATTAGGCCATGGATTGTGTATGGGCTTTTATTTTTGGCCCAATACTTTAGTTTAAACGACATATATTCACTACATAAGTCGCTTAAAGTATTTTAAATTTTCAAAACTCCCTCGCCCGAAAATTTCTTTCCCCCCAAAACAAAATTGAATTTTGAACACACTTGTGTGTTCTGTTCTGCATTTTAATTTTTTATGTTTACGCGACTTACTTGGGATACCAACGTCGCTTAATCCCCAAATGGTAGATCGCCCTCTTTACTCATCATTCAATTTTCTTATGTTTATACGACTTTTTATGCGTACAATGTCGCGTAAACCATAAAAGGTAGGTGCCCCCCTCTTCACTGTCCGAGTCACAGTTTCAAAATTAAACAGGTGAGTCACGCCAGCTGATACAGCTCACTACTTTTCAATATTAAGGGACATACATTGAATCGTCGCGTATATTTTGTCGCATAAAATTTTAAACGGGATATAAAAAACATGTCCCATATATTAATGTCGCGTTAACAATATTACGAGACATTAACTCGTATTGTCGCTTGCGTAAAGTCACGTAAAGGGTTAAAAGAAACGTGAATGTAACGTCGCGTATAACAATGCCGCGTTATCATATTAACCGGACATTATCTTGGTGTCGCTAAAAGGTTTGTCACAAGAAAAGGTTTATGAGACATTAAGCTCCGTGTGGCATAAACTGTTGTCGCATAGACATGTAATTGCGACAAACGTTTCAAAGTCATGTAGTATAAACATGCTTATGTGACAAGTCTTTTGCGACACTTTTCAAAGTTTGTCCCGTAACATGTAAAATGGTGTAGTGTTATTGATCTGTATTTATTCTTGCAACTTATTAGGGTTCAGAATATGTCCCACTGCAAGGTAGAGAGCTCCCCTTAATTAATTGTTAAATGAAATATTTATTTACTAATTCATCAAAGACCCTACGCCTAAATCAGCCGCCTTAATTCTCATATTCGAGTTTTTGGTTCTTTTCTTAATTGATAATTAAGCGTGCTTGGAAATCGATTGACAAAAAATGAAATGATATTCCGGTTTTTATCTTTTACCTTCTGTTTGGATCTTGGAAAATATGATGGATGGAAAACTAAATGGAAATAAATAGGTAGAAAAATCATTTGGCCAAGGAAAATAGTTTGGAAAAGTTTGTATTAGATCCTTTTGTTTGAATTTTTCAAAACATGAAAATCTATTTTCCTCCAAAAATTTTTCCATGCCTAAAACTTTTCATGAATCAAATATATAGTCTTTATAGTTCCTCTCTTCAACGCCAAAAAAGAAGGAGCATAGGGTGTAAAGTTTTATATTGAATATAAACCATTATATATTAAAGAGTGATTAAATTCCAGATGGACCCCCAGATTGTCGCTTCATTAAACTCAACGTTGACGGAGCATGGTACTGAGGGGCGGGCGTGGGACGGGTTGTGTTTGGCTAATCCGGCCCGAAATAATGATCGGGTCATTTATTCGAACCCTAGCTCGGTCCGAAAGATCGGGTCAATTATGTGAATCCGAACGCGACCCTAAAACTAAATTTTTTAAAAGGCATAAAACATTCATGGTCATCTATCATGATATAAATACTTTAAAGTTTAGTATTACAATTTTATTTTTCATTGCAAATCAATTACATATTCATATGTAGTGTGATATATCACGAGAACACAATAAATTTTTATTCATATGAGGTATAAGGTTAGAATCTCATTAAAAATCTAATATTTTTATATTACTTATGAAATCGGGTAACCCGAGCCTCAACCCTAACCCGACCCGAAAATTATACCGGGTTGGTTAAGTGGACCCTAACCCGATATTAAGTGGACCGGGTCAGGCCGGGTTATCGGGTCGGGTCGGGGTTTGTTGACGAACTATTCTTTTTCATCTCTAAATAGTATCAATGAAGAGAGGATCGAATGTAGTCAAAACATTTATATTAACCGGTAAAGTACCGGGTCGAACCAAGAGGAGCAAGTCAAGCACATGAACTATTCAAGATTGTGTTTCCGTTCGGCTATTCTAAACCCAAAATGTATAAGGGAGTGTATATATCTAAATCCCATGTGGCGAGTAATTAGGCATGAAAGATAAGTAAGAGGTGTTTCGAGGAGTCCCCTCCTTGGCATTTCCCAATGATCACATACATGATATTCAAACATTTCATGGTAGGCAAATAGTTTAGAACCTAGCTTAGACTAAGGTAGATCCCATTCTCATGTGAATCTAATGCTAGTCAAGCTCTTTTATAGCTCGAATCTCACTCTCTCGGGGATATTGGTTTGACAGGTCGTCGTTGTACCTGCAAATCTAAATTTATATTTTCCTTACTCTGAACTGTGGGTTAGAACAGTGGCAAGCAAGGGTCGAACCCAAGGGAGCTAGATAGTTACTACTTTGTTCTGTAAGAGGGAAAAAGAAACATTGGGTGAAAGTAATTGATTAGGAAACAGTAGCAAATCACGAAATCAACGAGGGTGTAAATATCAGAGAGAAATATTCAGACTAGGGTTTGATTGTGACTTGTTTTATCATCGACTTCTAATATTCTAATTCATAGTTTTAAGTGTGGTTGTCCCGACAAAGGTGACTTCCCAAGTAACCCGACAAAGGTGTTACGCCACGACCTAATTCCCCTAGGTTTAATAACCCGACAAAGGTGTTATTTAACCTAGACGTGCTACCTATCCAAACGACAAAGTATTAGATAGATGATTAATATAGAAATATGCGCAACTAGGTTTTACGACAAAGTATCCGCCTAGTCTAGCAATAATTCATGGAATTCATGCACGAGAATTAGTAAAACAATGAATATAGCATTAAGAGTCAAGTCTCAAAAACATCGTCACAATGTATAAACCCTAGCCCGAATAATGAGTTTAGTTACACATGGCCATTAGGGCATAAAAAAAGTAAATAAAGAATGAGTACTTCACTAAACCGAGTGGGGAAGAGGGCTGGCCGTACACGGCTGAGGAACCGGGCAAGGAGGAGTCACGGTGGTGCGAGCGGCGGAGCAAGGACAAAAATCGGCGGACGTGTGGAGAGACTTAGGGTTTCGGACGTGGAGTAGGGAGGGGACTCGAATGAGTTTTTTGGGATGATTATTTGGTCTTGTGAGCTCTTCTTTATATAGAGTTGAGAAAGGTCTAAAATTGCCTAAATAATCCAAAGATAATTTAGGCAATATCTTCTTGCTTTATCTCCAAGCTACTCCTTTGCTTGATAATTAAGCCACCTTAAACCTTCTTGAATATTCCGAAACCCTAGATGAAAGTTGCCCTAATATCACATTGTCTTTTGGGCCGGACGACTGGGCTGAACTCGGTCAAACTCGGACTCGACTCGGCACAACTCGGCTGGAACTCGCTGCTAGGGCTGATCGGACTAGGTACTTTGGAGCCGATTTGACTCGCCTTCGGACACTCTCCTGGCCGGGCACTTGGTCTGGGGCACTAGTTGGACATGCATAATTGATGCCTAGACCTTGAAATAGGACATTTGAATGGACGTTGAAGCTCGGGCGGTCCTTGAAGTTGGTGTCTCAGCCAGCCGGAAACAGGCCCTGAAATTGGCTGTCTCGGATCTGATGCTGATCGGACTAGCGACTTTGACGACGATTTGGACCGGCTTCGGGCAAGCTTTTGGCCGGGCTCTTGACCTGGGGCACAAGGTGGACATCCGAACTTGGTGCTAGGACCTTGAAATCACCCCCATGTGTGGACGGTTTAGGCCGGGGCGGCTCTCAAAGTCAGGGTCACGGACAGGGTGCACCCGGATCAGAAATTCTGCGGTCGCGTCCGACTTAGGTCTTTTGATCCGAAACGAAGTTCCTTGACTCCTACTGACCCCAAAAGTATCTTGTGATGCATTTACGGCCTAAAATGCCATCCTTAAGCGCATTTCCTCCTAGAGCTTCCAAATCACCTGAAATACGAAACAACACTAAAAAGTAACTGTTCGCATAATAAAGTGCTGGAATTGGTGGGATTTGATGACTCGATGAGTCGTATAAATACGGCTCATCAAACCACCCCACACTTAAACTTGTTCGTCCCGAACAAGAACTAGGTCATAAGAGGAACGAATAATGCAAACACCACAATGCTTCGGTCTTCCTAGACGTGCTACATGGACATGAATCGGTTACTCTAGATCCCACCTTCTATGCGTGCTCGTTACTAATATCCTTGTGCGAAAACATGGGTTAAAGATACGTGTTACCTTTGGGTCGAGATGCAAATCAATTCGGATGTATCTGGAGATAGCCCTTTTAGACCCATGAACTGCATTCTCGGACTCGAACTCGCTGCTATATGGTTATGCTTTGCTGCTTTTTCTTGCACGTGATTGATTCGAGCTTCAACGTAATGGAGTGCTTTTTGGCCAGCTATAGTGTCAACGGATGGAATATTTCAATCGGCTACAAGGCACTCGATTTTGGTGTAAACTATCACAAAGATGATGGATTTGTTGCTTGAGGTGCGGATTGTGACTTGCTCGAACCTACTTGCTCTCACTCATCATCGTCCTTTTACTCGGGTCAAGCCAAGGGTTGCTTGTCTATTTTCTCGGCTACTCAGACTAGAGTTTGGACGGTGTGAAGTATTCCCGTCCCAACCAACCGCAAAGGTGACGCAGTGCCGGAGCAGACTCGTACGATGTTGCCTCGAAGTGCTAGCCTCCACAAGCTCTACATAACCATATATCCTGAGTTCGGTCTTTGAATGATCTGTCAAGTCTCTCTAGGGCATTTCTATCAACTCCACATCCCTGTTTATCTCAACTAACAAAGGCACGCAAAGATTTTAAGATCACATGTTAGTCGCACAAATCAACCAAAGACATGCATGTAATCGGCTCTGTCTATTTCACCATATCATTATCCAATACTGCAAGTCTAGGAAATAGTGAAGTATCATGTACAAAAATTTTAAAAATCATGGGAAATAAGCTGTGTCCTCACGTTACGACTCAAATCTAGACTCACAATGCATGCAATAAATATAAGGGAAATAAGAAGAGAGTAACGTTGGACAGGCACTTCCCTCGTGCGTGCGTGACGATCAGAAATAACTGAGTATTCTCCTATGAGTCCTCGAAGAGAGCACCATCGAAGCTTGCATCGCAACGTGAGTTCGTCACCAAATGAAAGGTCTGTGTCAATGACATTAAGACGAATAAAGGATTCCCAGGAGGTTGGAGGAGTCACAATGGTCTCACTTAAAACCCAACCTCCTTAGACTCGTAAGTCTTTGTGACAGAATCTTTAAACGCTCATGTTTCTTGACACAAATTATTCAAGGTGTGAACTACTCACGTTGGATGCAGTCTTATGCAATATCTTGGATACGTCCGCCTCTGCCCCTGCATGAAAATCATCTTCCTTCCCAAGGTACAATGTGACAATAAAGACTCAAAACATAGTAAAATAAATGATGAAAACTGAAATGCAGATAGTGCAGGGCTGCCTCCCTGCGAGCGCCTTTGTTTAACGTCGTTGGCTCGACAGTACCTCCTCTATGTGTCGGGAGGCTCGTCAAGGTCAATCTCATCAGTAGTGGTGTCAATCTCTCCATGGTAGTGCTTAACTCGCTGTCCATTAACCTTGAACCGATGACCATCCTTTGGGTTCTCTAGCTCCAGTGCCCCGTGATTGTAAACATGTGCGATCGTGTAAGGCCCTGTCCATCTGGACCTCAACTTCCCGGGCATGAGCCGTAACCGTGATGAGAACAAGAGCACCTTCTGTCCGACTTCAAACGTGCGCCTGAGTATAAATTTGTCGTGATAGAGCTTGGTCCGCGCCTTATAGTCTGTTTGGCTCTCATAAGCCTCGAGGCGCAACTCCTCAAGCTTGCACAACTGTAATTTCCTGTCTAACCCGGCTGCCTGTAAGTCTGGGTTGCACTTCTTCAGTGCCTGATGAGTCGAGTTTTCGACTCATTTATGGTCATTCTTCGCTATAGTTTTGGGTCGTTTCCGATGATATTTTGATGTCATTTGACCTCTATCTCTACATTTCAGGTAGAAAACAAGCTTCCCCCATGGTCAAGGCCTAAATATGAAAACTCGGGAAAAATTGGAGGTTGAGAGCAAAATATGGGCAGCATGAATCTCACCCGGTCGGGTGAGCATTTCCCCTGCACCAACCGACCGGTTGGAAGGAAAAAAAGGCTCGAGTCAGAATTGCACCCCAATCGGTCGGGTAAGAACTTCCCCTGCACCAACCGACCGGTTGAAAGCTCGAGTCGGTCGACTGGGACCTCGAGTCGATCGACTGAAAATACAACTCAGGAGGCTCCCGAAGTCAGTCCATTGAGTCGGTCGACTGGACCCTCCAATCGGTCGACTGGGCCAAGATCGACCCCAACCGGTCGGGTGAGATTTCTTCCTGATTCCCACCCGGTCGGGTGGACTGCTACAGTACCGGATTTTTCACCCGAGGCTATAAATAGAAATCAAGGGTTTTGGACCAAGTGTGGAGGTTTTTGGGGAGAAGAAGATTGGAAAAGAGGTCCATCCAAGGTCATCAATCATCATCCAACCAAGGGGAAGAAGAGAACATCAAGAGGGAGTTCTAGGATTGACAATCCTCCTTCCTTTGCACTTTTCTTATTCTACTTGTTGTTGCCATTAAACCCTACTCACACCATGTTGTCTTACATGAGGTGTGAGTAGTGGATCTTGTGTTTTGAGGGTCTTATGACTCTCCTTGGTACTCTTTGATCACATATATACATTGATATTCATGTGGATGATTGTTGATTTCATTTTCTCTTGTGTTATGAATGTTATGCACTCTAGGTGTTTGATAAAATGCTTAAGTGACAATTTGGACCTAAACTTGAACCTAGGACTTGGAAACCCTTGGGGATAGTTCTAGGATGGAGAAAATGATCTATATCTTGAATCATGCAAGTGAACTTTAGGATATGGATGCTTGACTAAGGATTGAATGTTTGATTTATTGGAGTTAGTCATTAAGCGAATCATCAATTAATCCCATCTAATGGTGTCAAATTCATGTTCTCTATGCACTTCATACACGACATGCTACTAAGTGTTTGTGAAAATGCCTAAGTAACATGTTGAATCTAGTTTGGATAATAGAGAATGTGATCCTATCCAATGTATGCATTTGTTGTTAACTAGGACTCGAGTTCATAGTAGTTATTACCTTAGGAAGACATTCCAAGGATAATGGTGCTATGGAATGAACCAAATCGAGAGAGTGAGGTTCGAGCTATAAGAGAGCTTGGCTAAGACTAGATTAACATAAACATTGGTCTATCTTAGTCTAAGCTAGGTTTTTGATGGTTGCACAGTCGTTATGCGCAATCGTCAAGAATAAATTTATAAGTGTCCGCTACTCGCGACTTCACTACTGGGTAGTAAGTGGTAAGTAGGGGTCGAACCCAAAGGAATTAGGGGGATAGTTGTTCTTTGAGGGGATTATTCAGCGAGAGAGCGTGTTTTAGGTTAGTTGGTTGGTTTTAAAGCTACCAGCTAAGTGATTGATTGGTTGGTTGGTTGGTTTTAGTACCGGAAAGTAACTGACAATTATTATAATTAAAAGAAAGCATTCGGTTTCAGGGGCCTTGTATTATATCCTGTTTATCATTGACCTTTAGTGAATCTTCTAAGTATTCAAACATGAATCGAGGCTATTCCTAGCTCAAGACTTGCAACATCGTCTAGCCTTTTTAAGGTCGTAGACACTTATTCTACTTCAACTAATTCCTCCTTCCGAAGTATCTTAGCCTTATGTGCATCCATTTGGTCCCTTTGGTCCAGTTTCCAAATGGTTTTTTAGATAGATCGAACTCCTCAGATAAGCTTTGCCCGTCAAAGCATCCACTTACCCGAGTATGTTCACGAATCCCAAGGAAGAGCTTTGCCCGTCAAAGCGTCCATTCAACCTTGGAAGTTCTAATCTTATATATGGCACATAGAATAAGTTTTGAATACAAAGACGAGACACTAAGTTAATAGTCTAAAACATTTTATAATACAAGTCCACCCCTTCTACCGAACGACTAGTTTAGCTACTATTCATCGCGCTAAACATTATAACTAGGGAATTAGAAATTAAAGACAGTAAATAAATATCAAAATACTTACAACCGTTGAAGCGCCAAGGGAGCAATCCTTTATTTCCAAAACCAAACTTACAAAACTTAGAGAGAGAAGTGTTTACAAACTTATGGATTTGATTTTGATTTTGTGATGATACAATTGAGGAGGAGATGAGCTCCATTTATAGGGAGGAGAAGGGAGGAATGGATGGAGGAGATGATGGCATGTGTTTTTTGATCCAAGGGAGGAGAAGGAGGAAGAAGGAGGAGGCGCCACATGGGGGGGAGCAAAAGCCGCCGGTTGCCGGTTGTGGGGAGGAGGAGCCGCCGGTCATGGAGGGGAGGAGCTCCTCCCTTGGCCACCTTCTCTTCAAGTGGTCGGTCACCAAGGCAAATGGATGAGTTTTGTGAGTTTTGTGCAGTCTTTTCACAAAACTATCAGTGTGTTTCGTCCCGGGCTGACTTGATTCCTCTTCTGCTTAATTTGTTATGAGTGATTCAACGTCAGGATCCTTGATATTTCTTCAGTCGGCATATGATCTTGACCTCGGAATGACTCGTAACATCTTTTCTGCTTTAAAAGCTCCTCTTTAGCATGTATTCTCTCTAAGCTCTGAAATACCCTGTAGAAATATATCGGAACTAACAAGCAAAAGTTAAATAGACAAAGTGTCTAATTAAGGGGGTTTTACTGTGTTTATGATTCGTATAATTTTGGTCCATCAGTTTTCTACAATGCATAGGTAGGAAGTGAACTAGGAGTCGAGTTCATGGTATTTATTGCCATGGAATGAACCGAGAGGTTCGAGCTATAAGAGAGTTTGGCTTGGAATAGATTCAAGTGATAGTTGGTCTATCCTAGTCTAAACTAGGTTCATTGCTATTTGACTACCATGAAATGTTTGAATATCGTGTCTGTGATCATTGAGAAATGCCAAGGAGGGGAGTAACCCCTCGAAACACCTCTTACTTATCTTTCATCCCTAATTACTAGTCACATAGGATTTAGAATATACATCTCTATACATTTTGTTTAGAATAGCCGAATGGAAACACAATCTTAAATAGTGTATGTGCTTGGCTTGCTCCTTTGGGTTCGACCCGGTACCCTACCGGTCTCTATAAATGTTTTGACCTACTACATTCGATCCTCTCTTCATTGACACTTATTCTAGAGGTGAAAAAGAAATAGTTCGTCAAATGGCCCAATAAGCCTTGTGCTCTAGCTCGACTGGTAAGTTACACGCCTTCCCATAGACCAACCGAAAAGGCGAGGTGCCTATCGGTGTCTTGTAGGCTGTCCTGTATGCCCAAAGTGCCTCATCTAACCGCTGGCTCCAATCCTTCCTGGTCGGGCCTACCATCTTTTCCAGAATTCCCTTAATTTCGCGGTTGGAGATCTCCGCTTGCCCATTCGTCTGGGGGTGATATGCAGTGGAAGTCCGGTGGTGAACATGGTAGTGCTTCAGTGTGGATGCCATCATTCGGTTGCAGAAGTGTGTTCTCTGATCGCTGATAATGGCCTTAGGTACTCCGTACCTGCAAAAGATGTTAGTGCGCAGAAAGTCTATGACAGTTTTAACATCATCACACCTAGTGGCCTTGGCCTCTACCCACTTGGACACATAGTCAACTGCAACTAAGATATAAGAATAGCCACACGAAACAGGAAAAGGACCCATAAAATCTATCCCCCAAATGTCAAACACATCATTCACTAGTATGAGGACCTGTGGCATCTCCTGTCTGGCCGAAATATTACCTACACGCTGGCATTTATCACATCTCTTACAATGGTTGTAGGCATCTCTAAAAACATGCGGCCAAAAGAAACCACTATCTAAAATCTTCCTAGCCGTCCTCCTAGGGCCGAAATGGCCACCACATGCTAACTCATGGCAAAAGCTAATAACTGAAGCAATCTCATCATCGGGGATGCACCGTCTAAGAATCTGATCTACACCTATTTTCCACAAGTACGGATCATCCCACACATAATATTTAGCATCATGCTTCAATTTCAAACACTGTGCCCTAGAATATGAGGGCGGGAACTTACCTCCTACCAGGTAGTTCACTAGGGGAGCGAACCATGGCATCTTACCCGAAATAGCATACAAGTGCTCATCTGGAAACGTTTCGGTAATCTGCCCGGCATCCTCCTCTCGGACAAGGCGGCTCAAGTGATCGGCTACTGTGTTCTCTATGCCCTTCTTGTCCCTGATCTCCACGTCAAACTCCTGTAGGAGCAGGATCCACCTAATGAGCCTCGGCTTTGCCTCCTTCTTCGTCATCAAGTACCTAATAGCTGCATGGTCAGAATAGACAACAACTTTAGTACATAGCAAATAAGACCTGAACTTCTCCAAGGCAAAGACCACGGCTAGTAGCTCCTTCTCTGTGGTCGAATAGTTCTTCTGGGCCACATCTAGTGTCCTCGAAGCGTAGTAGATCACCACGGGCTTCTTGTCCACCTTCTGACCGAGAACTGATCCTACAGCATAATCACTCGCGTCACACATAATCTCAAAGGGCTGTGTCCAGTCCGGAGCTCTAATGATGGGCGTGCTGGTGAGAGCCTCCTTTAGCTCGTCAAATGCTGCCCTGCACTGATCTGTAAACTCAAAAGGAACATCTTTCTGCAAGAGATTAGATAAAGGCAGCGCCTTTTTAGAGAAATCCTTTATGAACCTACGATAGAAACCAGCATGCCCTAGAAACGACTTAATATCACGGACTGTAGAGGGATATGGCAGAGTAACAATCAAATCTATCTTAGCTTTGTCTACCTCTATACCCTCATGTGAGACAATGTGACCGAGTACTACTCCATGCGTAACCATAAAGTGACACTTTTCATAATTGAGTACCAAATTCATAGAAACACAACGTGCTAAAACTGTACTCAAATTATCTAAGCATGCATCAAAAGTGTCACCGTGCACAGTAAAATCATCCATGAACACCTCTATGAATGAACCTATCATGTCAGAAAATATGCTAGTAACGACCCGCTAAAAAGTGTCGGGTGCGTTACACAAGCCAAACGACATCCGGCGAAAAGCAAACGTACCGAATGGACATGTGAAGGTCGTCTTCTCCTCATCCTCGGGTGCTATGGGAATCTGATTATAGCCTGAAAATCCATCTAGAAAGCAAAAATAAGGCTTACCTGCCAAGCGGTCGAGCATCTGATCAATGAATGGAAGAGGAAAGTGATCCTTGCGCGTAACTGCGTTCAGCTTCCTGTAGTCTATGCACATGCGCCATCCATTCTTGACTCGTGTCGTGACCATCTCGCCCTCGGCATTCTTCTCCACTGTGATCCCTGTCTTCTTCGGCACAACATGTACCGGACTCACCCACTGACTGTCCGAGATCGGGTAGATCACGTCTGCATCCAACAACTTCTGAATTTCCTTCTGAACCACCTCCATCATAATAGGATTCAATCTGCGTTGAGGCTCCCTCGAAGGCTTCGCTCCATCATCCAGTAATATCCGATGCATACAAACTGCCGGGCTGATTCCCTTGATGTCGGCTAGTGTCCATCCAATGGCCAGTTTGTGCTCGGTCAGCACTCCAATCAACTGCTGCTCCTGATCTGCCTCTAGGCCGCTTTTGATGATGACTAGCAGCGTGCTATTCTCCCCTAAGAATGCATACTTCAAGTGACTGGGTAGAGGCTTCAATTCAACTGTAGGTGCCTGCACAACAGAAGGCAAACACACTTGTGATTTAAACAAACGAATTGCATTAACCTCATACCTCGGTGTGAGTGGCTGGGCAATCTTGAGCTGGTCTAGCACGTCTAAGATGGCCTCTGTATGCTCATATGAGTCCTCTGGTGAATACACGGCCTCCTCGATGACTTGCTCTAGTGGGTCGGTCCTTCTCTCCGGATGTACCTCCTGGACAAGGTCGTCCAAGGTGTCTAAGGCATGGACCGCCTCGTATTCTGTAGGATGCTTCATGGCCCTGAAGATGTCAAAACTGATCATCTCGTCCTCAACCTCCATGGTCAGTGTCCCAGTGTCGCAATCTAACTTCATCTTTGAGGTTTTCAGGAATGGCCGGCCGAGTAGGATCGGCGCATGGTCTGTCGGGCTGCAGTTCTCCATCTTGAGCACATAGAAGTCTGCTGGGAACACTAGCTCTCCGACCAGTACTAGCACATCCTCAATCTTGCCCTCGGGCTGCTTGCATGACCTGTCCGCCAGCTGTATGGTAAGACCTGCAGGTTCTAGAGGACCAATGCGCAAACAGGAGTATATCGAATACGGTAAAACATTGATAGAGGCACCAAGATCAAGCATGCAATTTTCTAGCCTGATGTTACCGATCGTGCAGGGAATGGTGTATGTGCCTGGATCACCGCATTTTGGTGGCACCTTGCGCTGAATTACCGCTGAAACATTCCTGCTCATGAGCTCCTGGTCGGGCTGGGTTCCTCTCCGTCTGTTCGTGCACAACTCCTTCAGAAACTTGGAGTACCTCGGGATCTGCTTGATGGCCTCAAGGAGTGGGATGTTGATTTCCACCTTGCTTAACAGTTCCCACACTTCCCTGTCCATCACATACTTCTTCGGAGCTCGAACCTGCACAGGAAAAGGTAAGGGTACCTGGGCGTTGGAATTCTCAGAGATAGGAACCGGGCCTGGCGGAGAGGCCCCTACTGCTGGAACCAGGTTTGGTCCGGGCTCGTCCGGGCCGAAGGCATCGGGTTCGGTCGCTTCTTCCTCGGGCTCTTGCTGATTCTCGCCCTCTGATGCCCTTCGTCCACTCCTCAATGTCACTGCACTGACGTTCCCCTTCGGATTCTGAATGGTCTGCGAGGGAAGCCGTCCTGTGTTGTCTTCGAGCCTTGAGACTGTTGTGGCCATCTGGGACATCTGTTTCTACAAGTCGGTTATTGCTCCGTCGGTCTTGGCCATGTGCTGGGTCACAGTTGTTGTCAGTTCTTTCATCATCTCTTCAAGAGACTTGTTGGAGCCGTGATTACTCGGACCTGCCTGATTATTGTTCGGCCCTCTCTGCTGATACTGTCCAGGCGCATTCTGCCGAAACTGATGATGTGGGTGCTGGTAGGGCTGCTGGGTCTGCTGAGGCGCACCCTGTCGTGGTGGCTCTCTCTGGGCCTGATGCTGCTGATTGTTGCTCTTCCAGGGCTGGCCGTTGACTCCTTGATTAGTCGTGGCTGCGCCATATTGTCAGACTGGCCCTGGCCGGTTGCCATAACCCTGATAATCTCCTACGACATTGATCTCAGCCTGGTCGTCTTCCACTAAGGTAGGGCACTCGTCTGTCTTGTGATCTGTAGCTTCACAAAAGCCGCATGGCTTAGTCTGGACTGGTTGCCTCCTGATCACATGCTGCATCATGTCCTTAAGCTCCTTGATCTGTTCGGCCATGGCACTGACTGAGGGTTCAACTTTTGACACGTTTCTTGTTCGGACATACTCGTCCTCTCTCGTAGATTCATCCTGGAACCGCTCACTTTCTGCCACTTCTTGTATCTTCTGTCGGACTCTGGCTGGGGTCAGGTTCATGAGGTTGCCTCCAGCTGAGGCCTCTAGTAGTTTCCTATCCAGTCTGCGAAGTCCATCTAGCATATACTCGACGACTAATTTCTCTGGGAGCTCAAGGTTGCAGCAGCTCTTCTCCAAGGCATTGAATTTTTCCACGTACTCGTACATGTTCTCGTTTGGGCCTTGCTTGAGCTCTTGCAACTGTCTCCGGACTTGCATTGCACGCCCTGCTGGATAGTACTTGCTGACGAACTGCCTCTGCATCTGCTCCCATGTGTATATACTACCAGAGGGCAAGGATAAGAACCAATCTGTAGCAGCGTCTATAAGTGAGAAGTAGAATGCCTTCAGTTTGAAGTCATCGACGTCGACTCCGTATGGCTTTAGGTTCAAGCATATCCCGTGATAGCGTGTCAGGTGAGATGTGGCCGACTCTCCCTTGGTTCCAGAGAACTTGGGCAGATGATGAACGACTGAGGTGCTGACTGTTATAGCGGCGAGGTCTGGTCCTTCGTAGATGCACCATGATTGGTCCTTGAAGTTTGGGACCGAGAGTTCGCCCATTGTAGGTCTGACAGATGCTTGTCGTCAGAGCAAATGTACAAATAAATTTATAAGTCCGCTACTCGCGACTTCACTACTGGGTAGCAAGTGGTAAGTAGGGGTCGAACCCAAGGGAATTAGGGGGATAAGTTGTTCTTTGAGGGATCGTACAGCGGGGGAGCGTGTTTTTTGGTTGATTGAGGTTTTACTACTAACAGCTAAGTGATTGGTTGGTTGGTTTTGGTTTTTAGTGCGGAAAAGTAAATGACATAAAAGTAAATACTGAAAGTAAAAAGAAGACTTACAGCGGTTGTTGCGTGATCGGCAAGTCTTGCGGAATGTCAGCAGTTGAAAGGGCAGTTTATACTAAGGAAGTAAGTGCAGGTAGTGTTTTAATCTAGGGAAAGCATTCGGTTTCGGGGGCCTTGTATCATAGCATGTTTATCATTGACCTTTAGTGATCCTGCTAAGTATTCAAACGTGTATCAAGGCCATTTCAAGCGCTCGATTTGCCACACTGTCTAGCCCATTTCAAGGTCGTAGAGCACTTGTTCTATTTAGACTAGCACCCCATTTCAAGGTATACTAGCCTATGTGCATCCATTTGATCAATCATTTCCGATCAAACCAAATGGTGTTTTAGAGAGGTCGAACTCCTCAGATAAGCTTTGCCATTTCAAGCATCCACTTACCCGAGTATGTTCACGAACCCCCACGGAAGAGTTTTGCCATTTCAAGCATCCACTGAACCTTGGAAGTTCTGACCTAATATATGGCACTTAGAACAAGTTTTGAACACAAAGAAGAGGCACTAAGAGTATAGCCTAAAACATTTTATGATACAAGTACACCCCTTCAACCGAATGAAGAGTTTATCTACGAATATCCATAGAGGTGGATACCATAGCTAAGTACTCGAGGGTTTTTGAAAGACAGTAAGTAAAGGAGAATACTCAAGAACCAACAGGAGTATTCTCAAAGACTACTCGAATACTCAAGAACCAACAGGAGTATTATAGATTTCAAACAAAGCTTACAAAAGTGCCAAAATCTAGAGAGATAAGTGTTGTATGGATTGTGGGATGAGGATATGGATTACAAGTGAAGAGGGAATCTATTTATAGACATGGAGGAGCAATGGAGGGCCAACACTTGGCAAGGGAGGAGTGGAGCTCCAAAAGCCGCCGGGTGAGAGGTGGAGGAGCCAAAAGCCGCCGGGTGAGGTGGCGCAAGGGGAGTGGAGGAGCCATTAGCCGCCCATGTGAGGAGGAGCCTCCTCCCCTTAGCCGCCCATGTGTGAAGGAGGAGGAGAGGACATGTGTGAGTTTGTGATCTTTTCACAAAACCATCGGTCCATTTCAGCTCTGGACTGACTCTGGTTGCTCTTCGGTTGGACTTGTTTTGAGTGATTCCATGTCAGGTTCATGATATTTCTTCAGTCGGAATCTGGTTGTGACCTTGGAATGACTCGTAATATCTTTTCAGCTTAAAAACTCCTCCTTAGCCTGTATTCTCTCTAGACTCCAAAATACCCTGTAGATAAATATCGGAACTAACAAGCAAAAGTTAAATAGACAAACAGTCTAATTTGGTGGGTTTAACTGTGTTTATGATTCATACAATTATGGTCCATCAGATCACCCCACACTTTTAGTTGTTCGTCCCGAACAATGCTATTAAAGGGCGGCACACAATATCTAAGTAAGCTTTTAAAATATGAAAGTTAGACTGTGGGACTAGATTTATCCTAATTCATGCATTACTTACTTATTACCAAATTAAACCATGTAAATAAATAGAAGAAACTTGATACTTGTACCTTCGTGCCGAGATGCAAATTAATTCGGATGTTTCGGGAGATAGCCCTTTTCAGGATCCTGGACTGCATTCTCGGGACCGTCTTGCACTATATGGTTTCCTTGTAGTTTTTTCTAGCACGTGATTCGGTTCGGGTTTCACTGAGTTGAGCCTTTTGATTTCTTTTTGGCGAGGGACAGCCTTTTTTTTGTAGTGAATCGGCCTTTGGCCTTTGATTTGACTCTTTGAGTTCTTCACTTTTGTTCGGTTAAAACCTTCACAATTTTGGCCTTTGGCCTTTGATTAGCTCTTTGAGCTTTTGCCTTTTTGTGGCCTGCCTTTTTGTGGCTTGCTAGTCCATTTTCTCAAGCCTTTTTGGGATGTCCAATCATCGCCCGCAAGCATATGGAAATACCTCCCCGCTCTCTCTCATCCTTGCCGTTTTGCGCGAGTCAAAATGAGGGTCGCTCATTTATTTTCCCGGCTATTAGGACTAGAGATAGGACGGTTTGATTCCCGTCCCGCCTTTTTTTTTTGCATAAACGCTGCATGGCGGAGATGACTTCAATCTTCTCTGAAACCCGAAGTGCAGCCTCCACTGACTTCGAAAACCATATAGCGAAATTCAGTCCTTTGAGTGCTTGCCAAGCCCCTCTAGGGCAGTTTCTATCAACTCCACATCCCTAGTTTATCTCAGCACAAAGGGACAAATGAGAAGTTACATTCTAAGTTTTTAAACAGTTGAATTTTCACAAGGTAAATGCATGAATTATGATCTATCTTTTTCACATTCTCAAGTTCATATTTTCAAAAAGATAATATTAAAAAAGAAAAACATGTTATTTAACTAATGTACACAGGTGGTTCTCACCCCACACTTTTGAACGAAGGCATTCTTTACGAAATGACTTAGTTCAAAAGCCATGCAAGCAGGTATTATACAAGAAGGAAATGATATTAAGGAAAAGGGAAGAACAGAACTCCCTTTAAGGTGTCGAGTGAACGACATGGCTCGAGGCTGGATAATCGAGGGAGTTCGGCAGGGGCTTTGAACTCTTGGCATAGGCCTGACTGGCTTGATGTTGCACCCATAACCGATTCCTGAATAGTCATTTCATTCTATACACCAAGTGGGTGAGAGCGACTTATTGAAGAAAAAACTAAATGACAGAAAATAAAATTACTGAAAGTAAGATAGGTGTCGGGTTACCTCCCGACCAGTGCCTTTGTTTAACGTCGTTGGCTCGACAGTACCTCATTCCTGGATCACTGGTTTGGATCCCATGGGTGGCTCAGGTCGTATTTCGCCACTGTTCCTGTGTTGCTTCTTGCCTTGACTCTTCCTGATTTCTTGCTTGGGTTAGAACTCCATGGTTTTGGTGTTTTTTCTTTCCATTGTTTCTGAGAAGGCGGGGAACCTTTGACCATAGCTGTTGGTCTTGTTGCCTTTTCGGTCTCCTTTGGCAGGTCAGAAATCTGTGTACCTCGATCTGAGATAGGTATAATGTCTGGCGGTTTCTTTGTACTCGTGCGGCTATTATCAATGTAGAAATTTGTAATTTTGCCGCCGAACTTAAGCGATAATGAACCCTTGCCCACATCGATTCTTGCTTTAGCAGCGTAGAGGAATGGTCGTCCCAATACTATTGTTGGAGGGTCGTCTTCGCTGGTCTCTCCCGTTTGTATTACATAAAAGTCTGCAGCAACGACGAGCTCTCCCACATGGAGTATTACATCTTCCAGCACTCCAACTGGATGGATGCACGATCTATCTCCTAGCTCGATATTTGACCTGGGTGGCTTCAATGGACCACGTCCTAATAAGTAGTATAAGGAGGAAGGCATGGCATTGACAGCAGCCCCAAGATCAACTAAGCACTTATGAATCTGGGTTTCACCAATACCGCAGGTGACTGTGAAGGCCCCTGGGTCTTTATCTCTTTCCGGTTGTGACTCATGATCTGAAGTGAGGGTTCTTTCTATTGTCGGGCCATTCTGCCTATTCCTTGGCTTAGGATTTGTATAATCGGACCCCTTAATATTTTGCTTCGAAGCATAGATATTAGTTGGGGAGTCCCATTTTAAATTGTTATTGTCATCCCATCCAGATGCTGGTATGTCAGAGTGTATGATCGGTGGTGGTGTTATGCAGACGGTGAATGCATACCGTCCATTGTCAGCATGCGTGACCCATGTTTTGCCATTATTGGGTCGGTCTTCCTCTTGATTCCAATCAGGACGATGCCTACGTGTGAAGTGCTTGTTTGTAAGTTGGGGATCGTGCTACTTCTTCCAGTGTCGCCTTTATGTTCGACCTCCTTATCATGCTGATATTTGCCTTTGGATTTTGGATGGTTTGTGAAGGAAGTCTGCCAGGTTCATTAGTGAGTGTTGACATTGCAGTGGCGAGCTGGGACATTTGTTTGGTCAATTCTGAAATTGCCCCGTCAGTTTTCACCTAATATTGGTGTAGCGAAGTACCCAATTGATTTATGCTTCCTGCGAGCTCCTTCATTGTGTTATCGAGCGACTTGGTTGGTTCTTGCTGATTGTTCGGGCCGGCTTGGTACTGATTTGGTCCTCTTTGCTGATATTGGCCTGCTGATGGAGCGTTCTTGTTATACTGTCGGTGGGGGGGTTGGTAGAATGACTGAGCTAGCTGAGGGACAGCTGGTTGTGTTTCCTTCTGAGGATAGTTGTTATTACGCCAGCTGGGGTTGGTTGTTTGACCATACTGCCTGTTTTGTCCGGCTCTGTCGTTGCTGTTGTTGTTGTATCCATGGTATCCTCCCACCGTATTTACTTCTGCCGGTTCCTCTTCTATTAATGTTGGGCATGCGTCAGTTTTGTGGTCTGTAGAGCCACAAAACTCGCAAGGTTTTACCGGCACTGGTTGTTTTCGTAGGATCTGAATCATCATCTCCTTTAATTGTTTTATCTCTTCTGGCATAGAGCTCATTGGTGTTTCAGCTTGTGCCACATTCCTTGTTCGGGAAAATTCTTCCTGCCGAGTTGTCTCTTCTCTAAATCGGGCATTTTCAGCAACGTTGGCGATGAGGTTCCTTATGCCGCTCAATGATAGATTCATCATGGATCCTCCAGCTGAGGCATCCGGGAGCATTTTGTCTAGTCTTAATCCATCAATGAGGTATTCGATGACGAGTTTCTCGGGTAGTCCAAGGGTACAGCAGCTTCTTTCTAGGTGGTTGAACTTTTCCAGGTAGTCGTACATGGTTTCATTGGGCCCTTGCTTGATGTCTTGTAATTGCCTTCTTACTTGCATTGCCCTTCCTGCCGGGTAATATTTGTCCAGGAATTTCCTTTGCATCTGAACCCATGTTCTGATGCTTCCCGAAGGCAATGAAAGGAACCAGTCGTTTGCCGAGTCAATGAGGGAAAAATAGAACGCCTTCAACTTGAAGTCGTCTATACTCACTCGATTGGGTTTTAGATTCTGGCAAATGCCGTGTAAGCGTTGGAGGTGAGTTGTCGCAGATTCTCCATGTGCTCCTGAGAACTTGGGCAAGCTATGGGCCACTGATGCGTTGATGGTAATGTATTCCAGTTCAGGGCCCTCGTATATGCACCATGGTTGCGTTTCGAAATCTGGGGCATTCAGCTCTCCCATCGTAGGTGCGCGGTCGTTGTTATTCCCATAATAGTTGTCAAAGACAGGTTCTTGCCTAGGCATTTGTCGAGGTTGAGGGTGTGGGGGACGTATAGGGGGTTGCACTGGACCAGCTGCATTTTTATCCTCGGGTGGTACTTGGTTTCTTCGAACGGCCTCCCTATTACGAGCTCTTTGGTTTCTGATGAGTTGTTCCGGATCGTCAATAAATGGAGGTGGAGCCTCATTATTTCGATCGTACAGGTTTATCTCGTCATCATCCTGATAGTCATGGTGGCTTCCTTCGCGAGACATGGTTGTTTTGGAGCGAGTATCGATTCAAAGAACTTATCCGATTAGGTAACTAATTCCCCGGCAACGGCGCCAATTTGACAAATGCTTGTCGTCAGAGCAAATGTACAAATAAATTTATAAGTCCGCTACTCGCGACTTCACTACTGGGTAGCAAGTGGTAAGTAGGGGTCAAACCCAAGGAAATTAGGGGGATAAGTTGTTCTTTGAGGGATCGTACAGCGGGGGAGCGTGTTTTTTGGTTGATTGAGGTTTTACTACTAACAACTAAGTGATTGGTTGGTTGGTTTTGGCTTTTAGTGCAGAAAAGTAAATGACATAAAAGTAAATACTGAAAGTAAAAAGAAGACTTACAGCGGTTGTTGCGTGATCGGCAAGTCTTGCGGAATGTCAGCAGTTGAAAGGGCAGTTTATACTAAGGAAGTAAGTGCAGGTAGTGTTTCAATCTAAGGAAAGCATTCGGTTTCGGGGGCCTTGTATCATAGCATGTTTATCATTGACCTTTAGTGATCCTGCTAAGTATTCAAATGTGTATCAAGGCCATTTCAAGCGCTCGATTTGCCACACTGTCTAGCCCATTTCAAGGTATACTAGCCTATGTGCATCCATTTGATCAATCATTTCCGATCAAACCAAATGGTGTTTTAGAGAGGTCGAACTCCTCAGATAAGCTTTGCCATTTCAAGCATCCACTTACCCGAGTATGTTCACGAACCCCCACGGAAGAGTTTTGCCATTTCAAGCATCCACTCAACCTTGGAAGTTTTGACCTAATATATGGCACATAGAACAAGTTTTGAACACAAAGAAGAGGCACTAAGAGTATAGCCTAAAACATTTTATGATACAAGTACACCCCTTCAACCGAATGAAGAGTTTAGCTACGAATATCCATAGAGGTGGATACCATAGCTAAGTACTCGAGGGTTTTTGAAAGACAGTAAGTAAAGGAGAATACTCAAGAACCAACAGGAGTATTCTCAAAGACTACTAGAATACTCAAGAACCAACAGGAGTATTATAGATTTCAAACAAAGCTTACAAAAGTACCAAAATCTAGAGAGATAAGTGTTGTATGGATTGTGGGATGAGGATATGGATTACAAGTGAAGAGGGCATCTATTTATAGACATGGAGGAGCAATGGAGGGCCAACACTTGGCAAGGGAGGAGTGGAGCTCCAAAAGCCGCTGGGTGAGAGGTGGAGGAGCCAAAAGCCGCCGGGTGAGGTGGCGCGAGGGGAGTGGAGGAGCCATTAGCCGCCCATGTGAGGAGGAGCCTCCTCCCCTTAGCCGCCCATGTGTGAAGGAGGAGGAGAGGACATGTGTGAGTTTGTGATCTTTTCACAAAACCATCGGTCCATTTCAGCTCCGGACTGACTCTAGTTGCTCTTCGGTTGGACTTGTTTTGAGTGATTCCATGTCAGGTTCATGATATTTCTTCAGTCGGAATCTGGTTGTGACCTTGGAATGACTCGTAATATCTTTTCAGCTTAAAAACTCCTCCTTAGCCTGTATTGTCTCTAGACTCCAAAATACCCTGTAGATAAATATCGGAACTAACAAGCAAAAGTTAAAAAGACAAACAGTCTAATTTGGTGGGTTTAACTGTGTTTATGATTCATACAATTATGGTCCATTAAAAAGACAAACGTTCTCCTCATCATCATCTCTAACTACTGGCTGGCGTGGAGGTCTCTGAGGTGGTGGGTATGGTTGTTGTGGAAGGTATGGAGGTGGTGGGTACTGTTGATATGGGGGTGGATATTGTGGATATTGCTGGTACGGTTGTGGTTGGATTGGTTGTTGTTGAAATTGTCCCGGGATAGCCCCCCGGATCTCTCCATTCTGGACCATCGATCCCTGTTATTGTGGCAGCACTCCTTTACTTCTTCATTGTGACTATTGCCACCAACTACACTGCCTGCGTGAGACATGTTACGAGAATAGCAAGCACCGAATATCAAGCGCCGAATAACAAGAACAGACTAGCAACAAAGGGTCCCCAGGAGATTGGAGGAGTCACAGCGGTCTCACTTAAAACCCAATCTCCTTAGACTCGTAAGTCTTGGTGACAGAACCCTCTAAAAGCTAGAAATTGAAATCGAAATAATCGAAAATCGGAAAATAAGGCAGTTGAAAATAACGAACTAGGAGAATTCACCGAATAGCAAGAAATATGAAATAAACAAAAAAAAATAAACGAAAAATTGAAAGAACAAAATTCACCGTGCGTAGCTCCCCGGCAACGGCGCCAAAATTTGACAGGTCGTCGTTGTACCTGCAAATCTAAATTTATATTTTCCTTACTCTGAACTGTGGATTAGAACAGTGGCAAGCAAGGGTCGAACCCAAGGGAGCTAGATAGTTACTACTTTGTTCTGTAAGAGGGAAAAAGAAACGATTGGGTGAAAGTAATTGATTAGGAAACAGTAGCAAATCACGAAATCAACGAGGGTGTAAATATCAGAGAGAAATATTCAGACTAGGGTTTGATTGTGACTTGTTTTATCATCGACTTCTAATATTCTAGTTCATAGTTTTAAGTGTGGTTGTCCCGACAAAGGTGACTTCCCAAGTAACCCGACAAAGGTGTTACGCCACGACCTAATTCCCCTAGGTTTAATAACCCGACAAAGGTGTTATTTAACCTAGACGTGCTACCTATCCAAACGACAAAGTATTAGATAGATGATTAATATAGAAATATGCGCAACTAGGTTTTACGACAAAGTATCCGCCTAGTCTAGCAATAATTCATGGAATTCATGCACGAGAATTAGTAAAACAATGAATATAGCATTAAGAGTCAAGTCTCAAAAACATCGTCACAATGTATAAACCCTAGCCCGAATAATGAGTTTAGTTACACATGGCCATTAGGGCATAAAAACAGTAAATAAAGAATGAGTACTTCACTAAACCGAGTGGGGAAGAGGGTTGGCCGTACACGGCTGAGGAACCGGGCAAGGATGAGTCACGGTGGTGCGAGCGGCGGAGCAAGGACAAAAACCGGCGGACGTGTGGAGAGACTTAGGGTTTCGGACGTGGAGTAGGGAGGGGACTCGAATGAGTTTTTTGGGATGATTATTTGGTCTTGTGAGCTCTTCTTTATATAGAGTTGAGAAAGGTCTAAAATTGCCTAAATAATCCAAAGATAATTTAGGCAATATCTTCTTGCTTTATCTCCAAGCTACTCCTTTGCTTGATAATTAAGCCACCTTAAACCTTCTTGAATATTCCGAAACCCTAGATGAAAGTTGCCCTAATATCACATTGTCTTTTGGGCCGGACGACTGGGCTGAACTCGGTCAAACTCGGACTCGACTCGGCACAACTCGGCTGGAACTCGCTGCTAGGGCTGATCGGACTAGGTACTTTGGAGCCGATTTGACTCGCCTTCGGACACTCTCCTGGCCGGGCACTTGGTCTGGGGCACTAGTTAGACATGCATACTTGATGCCTAGACCTTGAAATAGGACATTTGAATGTACGTTGAAGCTCGGGCGGTCCTTGAAGTTGGTGTCTCAGCCAGCCGGAAACATGCCCTGAAATTGGCTAAGTCTCGGATCTGATGCTGATCGGACTAGCGACTTTGACGACGATTTGGACCGGCTTCGGGCAAGCTTTTGGCCGAGCTCTTGACCTGGGGCACAAGGTGGACAACCGGACTTGGTGCTAGGACCTTGAAATCACCCCCATGTGTGGACGGTTTAGGCCGGGGCGGCTCTCAAATTCATGGTCACTGACAGGGTGCACCCGGATCAGAAATTCTGCGGTCGCGTCCGACTTAGGTCTTTTGATCCGAAACGAAGTTCCTTGACTCCTACTGACCCCAAAAGTATCTTTTGATGCATTTATGGCCTAAAATGCCATCCTTAAGCGCATTTCCTCCTAGAGCTTCCAAATCACCTGAAATACGAAACAACACTAAAAAGTAACTGTTCGCATAATAAAGTGCTGGAATTGGTGGGATTTGATGACTCGATGAGTCGTATAAATACGGCTCATCATTCATTCCATGACATTTATTAACATTGGAATCTCTCCCAAGCAATAAATATCATGAACTCGAGTCCTAGTTCACTTCAATCCCGTAGAAATGATCATATTGACGAACTATTTCTTTTTCACCTCTAGAATAAGTGTCAATGAAGAGAGGATCGAATGTAGTAGGTCAAAACATTTATAATGACCGGTAGGGTAGCGGGTCGAACCCAAAGGAGCAAGCCAAGCACATGCACTATTTAAGATTGTGTTTCCATTCGGCTATTCTAAACAAGAATGTATAAAGGAGTGTATATGCCTAAATCCTATGTGTGGCGAGTAATTAGGGATAAAAGATAAGCAAGAGGTGTTTCGAGGGGTTACTCCCCTCCTTGGCAAATTCCCAATGATCACATACACGATATTCAAACATTTCATGGTGGTCAAATAGTATTGAACCTAGTTTAGACTAGGATAGACCAACTATCACTTGAATCTATTCCTAGCCAAACTCTCTTATAGCTCGAACCTCTCGGTTCATTCCATAGCAATAAATACCATGAACTCGACTCCTAGTTCACTTCCTACCCATGCATTGTCGAAAACCTAGCTTAGACTATGGTAGACCAAAGTTTATGTTAATCTAGTCTTACCCAAGCTCTCTTATAGCTCGAACCTCACTCTCTCGATTTGGTTCATTCCATAGCACCATTATCCTTGGAATGTCTTCCTAAGGTAATAACTACTATGAACTCGAGTCCTAGTTAACAACAAACGCATACATTGGATAGGATCACATTCTCTATTATCCAAACTAGATTCAACATGTTACTTAGGCATTTTCACAAACACTTAGTAGCATGTCGTATATGAAGTGCATAGAGAACATGAATTTGACACCATTAGATGGGATTAATTGATGATTCGCTTAATGACTAACTCCAATAAATCAAACATTCAATCCTTAGTCAAGCATCCATATCCTAAGGTTCACTTACATGATTCAAGATATAGATCATTTTCTCCATCCTAGTACTATTCCCAAGGGTTTCCAAGTCCTAGGTTCAAGTTTAGGTCCAAATTGTCACTTAGGCATTTTATCAAACACCTAGAGTGCATAACATTCATAACCCAAGAGAAAATGAAATCAACAATCATCCATATGAATATCAATGTATATATGTGATCAAAGAGTACCAAGGAGAGTCATAAGACCCTCAAAACACAAGATCCACTACTCACACCTCATGTAAGACAACATGATGTGAGTAGGGTTTAATGGCAACAACAAGTAGAATAAGAAAAGTGCAAAGGAAGGAGGATTGTCAATCCTAGAACTCCCTCTTGATATTATCTTCTTCCCCTTGGTTGGACGATGATTGATGACCTTGGATGGACCTCTTTTCCAATCTTCTTCTCCCCAAAAACCTCCACACTTGGTCCAAAAAGCTAGCTTTCTATTTATAACCTCGGGTGAAATATCGGTACTGTAGCAGTCCACCCGACCGGGTGGAAATTTGGAAGAAATCCACCCGACCGGTTGGATTCCCAGTCGACCGACTGAAGGGTCCAGTCGATCGACTACGGAAACATGGATTGCAGGCCCTCCTGAGACTGCTTCCAGTCGATCGACTCGAGGTCCAGTCGACCGACTCGAACTTTTGTCCAACCGGTCGGTTGGCTGATGGAAGGAGCCCACCCGACCGGTTGGGGTCGACGCTGGAGAAGGGCCATCTGAGATCTGCTCCTTTTTCCAACCGGTCGGTTGGATCAGGGGAAATTCCCACCCGGCCGGTTGAGATGCAATTCTGCCCATATTTTTGCTCCAAACCTCCGGTTTTTCCCGAGTTTTCATATTTAGGCCTTGACCATGGGGGAATTTTGTTTTCTACCTGAAATGTAGAGATAGAGGTCAAATGACATCAAAATGTCGTCGGAAACGATTCAAAACTATAGTGAAGAATGACGATAAATGAGTCGAAAACTCGACTCATCAACACTCCACACTTAAGTTTTGTTCGTCCCGAACAAAGTATGAGAATATGTCAAGGTCATGCAAATGTCGAATTGCTAGTGGTGCTATGTTTTTCGTATATTTGCCTCACTAGATTTCACAAGGTCTCGATCATTATTCCTAATCACGTTATTGAAAGGTAAATGACAAGTATGTACAACCTAACTAGCTCCTTTTCGTAGGCGTTAGGAATGCATTTAGCGTATGCATTAAGCCTTTAAACCCCTAGGCTACCCTAGTGGACGAGTTATAGTCTTGTGAGAGTTTTCAGAAAAGGGAATACTCACAAATCCCATATGCACATATCCCATGAGAATGAATTTAAGAGTGCTCAACCGAGGCGATGATTTCTCAAAACAAGTCCCTCACCCCAAGCTAGGACTACCATCACATTATCATCAAAAGAACTTTTGAACCATTTAAGTATCCCATGAGGTTGTGTATTCAAGATCATCAATACTAGAGCTATCAAATGCCTCATCTAAAGTTCCACTCATTTTCAAGGCAATACAATGAAGCAAAGCTAATAGTTTTGCACAAAAGAGTGTCAACCGCTCACCTATGCTAGCTAGGGCTAGTCCATGGGCTTGCGACAAGGAACTCATTCCCAAGTAATAGGCGCTTAAGCCATAGTCCATAAGGGAAGAGGAGTTCGTCACTAGAGTTTCTTAATAAACAAGCATAAACCATATGATAGCTCCCGTGCAAGCACATGGATCGTCCAAGAGTCGTTCCAACTAGCACACAATGCAAATGATGAATCCCGCGCAAATGTAGGATGATGGAAGAACATAAAGTCAAGTTTTAAGTGCTTCTTATTTTCTTTTTCAAATGGCCTTTGGCCTACAAATGCTTTCGAGGGGGAACTTTTCTTCCTAACCCCCGGCATTTGTATATTTTGGAGTAAAACTTCTCGTGCACTAGAGAAAGTTTTTAGTCGGGGCTTTGCCCTCTTTTGACCATGAAAATGAAGCATTTATTTTTGTTGGAGCCTATTTTTCGCCCTCTTTTGTTTTTGACTCCACACTTAAAACTTGACAAAATGTTCAAGGCATGTATGGAATGCGCGGCAAATAATCATAGGTAAGGCACTAAGTTAGAAGAACTCAAGTCACCATGGAGCATACAAGAGGTCTAAGTTTTTCATGAATTTTTTTTTTTTTTTAAAGTGCTTGCTAAAACTTAATCCAAGGTATTTCAACGAAAATACTTAGAAAATTAGATAGACAAGGGATATCAATGATATTGATTCACAAGAATGCACATTCATAGGGACAAGGTCGGTTCTAAGTTCAAGATCCAATAAAAATGAAAAGTAGGCTAGATGTGATTTATAGGGATTTAGAGTTGATAGTCACAAGCCTATGTGGTTTTAACACTCTCATGTTAGGGATAGAATACATGAATGCAAGTGTCCATTCTAAAATGATAAGCATGACATAATATGAGTGAACTATGCGACTACCCACTCCACACTTAAAATGTAGCTTAGTCCCTAAGCGCAAACAATGAAGAAAATGAGATAAAGGCGCATAGGAACTCCCCTCGTTTGTAGATGTGCCCCACCAATAGAAAAGATGACATTGTGGTAAGCTTGAATGTGCATGATGCGAATAACTTCCTTGATGACAAGAACACATGAGAGGTTAAAGGTAACAAGTGACATACAAGGTTATGCAAAACACAAGTATGAGCAAGATAGCATCACAAGTCGCATAATAACATCATGGCATAACTTTCATAAAATTCAAACAAGGAAATTGATCCACACCCACTAAAACATGCACAAGGTTCCCTAAGTGCCCCAAATGTGAAACTAGAGTCATAGTATGATATCACAAATTAGTTCCACTCTAGTAAACACCAATAAAGCATATGAGCACTATGGGCAACATCATTAAGCATAGATAAATCAAAGGGAAAGTTGGAAGGGTGTGGAGTTGCGAAGTGGGATTGGAGTGAGTAGAACTCACTCCACACTTAAAATTTTATCCACTACTCATACACATCACATTCCACACTTTAGGGCTTTAGCTACTCAAAATCATGCCAAACACTTAAATATAGTGAACGAGAATGAAACAACTTACAAACCGGGTTACCTCCCGCGAGGGCCTAGTTTTTCCCGTCTTGGCAAAGACGTAGCAAAGCGCCCCATAGAATCACTCGTCGAGAAGTCCTTTGCTAGGATCCCTTCTCGCGGGGACTTGGACATTTGGAGTGTCAATCCACCTTCAAATCCCATTTGAATTTCCTCCCATCAAGTCTACAATGGACTTTCCTTTGGGAGCATGACCCCTTCGATAATGAACATCCCTTAACAATTAAGGGGTCATGGGAGCTTTTTCCGATTAGCCTTTGAAAATAGGGCAAGAAGCTCCAAAACTTGTCTCGAGACGAGGTAGTGAAGAAAGGGTCTTCATAACTTGTCTCGAGAATGATGGGCATCCCCTCCTTGAGTTTATCAATGACGTCCATGGGTGCCCACTCCTCAATATCCCTTTCTAGATCTTTGTCTTCTTGTGTGCGGGATGGTTCCTTAGTTTCCTCCATGAAAACCTCAACGAAGTCTCTATACCCTTGAAGACTTTCAATCTCTATAACCTCTTCCTCTATCTTATCCTCATGGCAAGATTCAACATTCCATACCCAAACTTCGGTGGCGGCGGTCCTCTAAAATTCATCCAACATTTCTTGTTCCCATTTTTTTCCCGAGGCATCAGATTCAGGGTCTTCTTCTTCGGAGACCTCCTCTTGGTAGTATCCCTCATTAGAAAAGACTTGTTGGTGGTAGGGGTCCATCCTCGCAAAACAAGGTAAACAAAAGCTAGTAAGTGATATGAGAGAAAAAGAAGAATATACAAGTATAAGAAAAAGGAAAAATATTCACAAGAATAGTCGGAACTTTCACACAATCTAATCTAGGGATGTGCTAACTAGTTGCTCCCCGGCAACGGCGCCATTAGACGAACTATTTCTTTTTCACCTCTAGAATAAGTGTCAATGAAGAGAGGATCGAATGTAGTAGGTCAAAACATTTATAATGACCGGTAGGGTAGCGGGTCGAACCCAAAGGAGCAAGCCAAGCACATGCACTATTTAAGATTGTGTTTCCATTCGGCTATTCTAAACCAAGAATGTATAAAGGAGTGTATATGCCTAAATCCTATGTGTGGCGAGTAATTAGGGATAAAAGATAAGCAAGAGGTGTTTCGAGGGGTTACTCCCCTCCTTGGCAAATTCCCAATGATCACATACACGATATTCAAACATTTCATGGTGGTCAAATAGTATTGAACCTAGTTTAGACTAGGATAGACCAACTATCACTTGAATCTATTCCTAGCCAAACTCTCTTATAGCTCGAACCTCTCGGTTCATTCCATAGCAATAAATACCATGAACTCGACTCCTAGTTCACTTCCTACCCATGCATTGTCGAAAACCTAGCTTAGACTATGGTAGACCAAAGTTTATGTTAATCTAGTCTTACCCAAGCTCTCTTATAGCTCGAACCTCACTCTCTCGATTTGGTTCATTCCATAGCACCATTATCCTTGGAATGTCTTCCTAAGGTAATAACTACTATGAACTCGAGTCCTAGTTAACAACAAACGCATACATTGGATAGGATCACATTCTCTATTATCCAAACTAGATTCAACATGTTACTTAGGCATTTTCACAAACACTTAGTAGCATGTCGTATATGAAGTGCATAGAGAACATGAATTTGACACCATTAGATGGGATTAATTGATGATTCGCTTAATGACTAACTCCAATAAATCAAACATTCAATCCTTAGTCAAGCATCCATATCCTAAGGTTCACTTACATGATTCAAGATATAGATCATTTTCTCCATCCTAGTACTATTCCCAAGGGTTTCCAAGTCCTAGGTTCAAGTTTAGGTCCAAATTGTCACTTAGGCATTTTATCAAACACCTAGAGTGCATAACATTCATAACCCAAGAGAAAATGAAATCAACAATCATCCATATGAATATCAATGTATATATGTGATCAAAGAGTACCAAGGAGAGTCATAAGACCCTCAAAACACAAGATCCACTACTCACACCTCATGTAAGACAACATGATGTGAGTAGGGTTTAATGGCAACAACAAGTAGAATAAGAAAAGTGCAAAGGAAGGAGGATTGTCAATCCTAGAACTCCCTCTTGATATTATCTTCTTCCCCTTGGTTGGACGATGATTGATGACCTTGGATGGACCTCTTTTCCAATCTTCTTCTCCCCAAAAACCTCCACACTTGGTCCAAAAAGCTAGCTTTCTATTTATAACCTCGGGTGAAATATCGGTACTGTAGCAGTCCACCCGACCGGGTGGAAATTTGGAAGAAATCCACCCGACCGGTTGGATTCCCAGTCGACCGACTGAAGGGTCCAGTCGATCGACTACGGAAACATGGATTGCAGGCCCTCCTGAGACTGCTTCCAGTCGATCGACTCGAGGTCCAGTCGACCGACTCGAACTTTTGTCCAACCGGTCGGTTGGCTGATGGAAGGAGCCCACCCGACCGGTTGGGGTCGACGCTGGAGAAGGGCCATCTGAGATCTGCTCCTTTTTTCAACCAGTCGGTTGGATCAGGGGAAATTCCCACCCGGCCGGTTGAGATGCAATTCTGCCCATATTTTTGCTCCAAACCTCCGGTTTTTCCCGAGTTTTCATATTTAGGCCTTGACCATGGGGGAATCTTGTTTTCTACCTGAAATGTAGAGATAGAGGTCAAATGACATCAAAATGTCGTCGGAAACGATTCAAAACTATAGTGAAGCATGACGATAAATGAGTCGAAAACTCGACTCATCACATATTCACTACATCCAAACTATCTCTAATGTCTCTCGATTCTTAGGTCTAGTTTTAAGGTTCAACATGTTACTTAGGCATTTCCTCAAACACTTAGTGGCATGTCATAAATGAAGAGCATAGAGAACATGAATTTGACACCATTAGATGAGATTAATTGATGAATCGCTCAATGACTAACTCCAATAAATCAAACATTTAATCCTTGGTCAAGCGTCCATATCCTATGGTTCACTTACATGATTTAAGATATAGATCATTTTCTCCATCCTAAAACTATCCCCAAGGGTTTCCAAGTCCTAAGTTCAAGTTTTAGTCCAAGTTGTCACTTAGGCATTTTATCAAACACCTAGAGTGCATAGCATTCATAACACAAGAGAAAATAAAATCAACAATCATCCATATGAATATCAATGTATATATGTGATCAAAGAGTACCAAGGAGAGTCATAGGACCCTCAAAACACAAGATCCACTACTCACACATCATGTAAGACAACATGGTGTGAGTAGGGTTTATAGCAACAACAAAGAGAATAGAAGATGGCTAGAAGTAGGATGGTTAATCCTAATGTCTCCCTTTGATCTTCACTTCTCTTTGGTTGGATGATGATTGATGACCTTGGAGGAGCCTCTTTTCCAATCTTCTTCTCCCCAAGAACCTCTACTTAGGTCAAAAACCCCTCTTTCTATTTATAGTCTCGGGTAGAAATTTGCACTGTAGCAGGTCCAGTCGGTCGACTGGCGTATGCTGGTATCCCAGTCGGTCGACTGGCGGTAAAGAAGCTGCCCTTTTGAAGTGATCGCCCAGTCGACCGACTGGAGGTCCAGTCGACCGAATCGATAGACATGCTTGGGGAGCCTCCTGAGTTGTTCAGTCAGTCGACCAACTCGAGGATCCCAGTCGACCGACTCGAGCTTTTGAGCACGATAAGCTTCTTCTCAGTCGACCGACTGGCGGTTCCAGTCGACCGACTCGATGGGCGAGCTGAACTTCTTTCCTGTTTGATCATCCAGTCGATGGACTGGGGCAGGGGAGATATCCAGTCGATCGACTGGAGCTCTTTTCTGCCGAAATTTTGCTCTAGTCTCCGATTTTTCCCTGAGTTTTCGTATTTGGGTTTTGACACTGAGATATCTTGTTTTCTACCTGAAATGTAGAGATAGAGGTCAAATGACATCAAAATAATGTCGGAAACGACCCAAAACTATAGTGAAGAATGACCATAACTCAGTCGAAAACTCGACTGATCAACACTCCACACTTAAGTTTTGTTCGTCCCGAACAAAGTATGAGAATATGTCAAGGTCATGCAAATGTCGAAATGCTAGCGGTGCTATGTTTTTCGTATATTTGCATCACTAGATTTCACAAGGTCTCGATCATTATTTCTAAACATGTTATTGAAAGAAAAATGATAAGTATGTACAATCTAACTAGCTCCTTTCCGTAGGCGTTACGAATGCATTTAGCGTATGCATTAAGCCTTTAAACCCCTAGGCCACCCTAGTGGACGAGTTATAGTCTCGTGAGAGTTTTCAGAAATGAATACTCACAAATCCCATATGCACCTATCATGAGAATGAATTCAAGAGTGTTCAACCGAGGCTAGGATTTCTCAAAACAAATTCCTCACCCCAAGCTAGGACTACCATCACATTATCATCAAAAGAACTTTTTGAACCATTTAAGTATCCCATGAGGTTGTGCATTCAAGGTCATCAATACTAGAGCTATCAAATGTCTCATCCAAAGTTCCACTCATTTTCAAGGCAATACAATAGAAGCAAAGTTAATAGTTTTGCACAAAAGAGTGTCAACCGCTCACCTATTCTAGCTAGGGCTAGTCCATTGGCTCACGACATGAAACTCATTCCCAAGTTTTAGGCTCTTAAGCCATAATCCATAAGGGAAGAGGAGTTCGACACTAGAGTTCTTATAAAACAAGCAAAGACCAAATGATAGTTCCCGTCCAAGCACAAGGGTCGTCCAAGAGTTAATCTAACTAGCACACAATAAAAATGATGCACCCGCGCAAATGTAGGATGATGGAAGAACATAAAGTCAAGTTTTAAGTGCTTCTTATTTTCTTTTTCAAATGCCCTTTGGCCTACAAATACTTTCGAGGGGGAACTTTTCTTCCTAACCCCCGGCATTTGTATCATTTTTGAAGCAAAACTTCTCTAGCGCGTTGAGAAAGTTTTTAGTCAGGGCTTTGCCCTCTTTGACCACAATTTTTTTTTTTGGGGCTAGTTTTTTTTTAGGCCTCTTTTGTTTTTGACTCCACACTTAAAACTTGACAATATGTTCAAGGAATGTATGGAATGCGCGGCAAACAATCATAAGTAAGGCACTAAATTAGAAATAGCTCAAGTCACCTAGGAGCATACAAGAGGTCTAAGTTTTTCATGAATTTTTTTTAAAAATGCTTGCTAAAATTAGAAAATACTTAGAAGCATCCAAGGTATTTCAACGAAAATACTTAGAAAATTAGATAGACAAGAGATAGCAATGATATTGATTCACAAGAATGCACATTCGTAGGACTAGGTTGGTTCTAAGTTCAAGATCTAATAAAAATGAAAAGTAGGCTAGATGTGATTTATAGGGATTGAAATCGATAGTCACAAGCCTTTGTGGTTAAAAACACTCTCATGTTAGGGATAGAATACATGAATGCAAGTGTTCATTCAAACAGGGTAGGCATGACACGAAATGAGTGAACTATGCGACTACCCCACTGACAGACTGCCTTGTCGCGAGGCAATTGTCAAAAGATAAATTTATAAGTCCGCTACTCGTGACTTCACTATTGGGTAGTAAAGCGGTAAGTAGGGGTCGAACCCAAGGGAATTAGTGGATAGTTGTTCTTTAAGGGATTTGTACAGAAATGTAAGTGCGATTGGGGTTGGTTGTGGTTTTAGTACTGAAAGTAATACTGAAAGTAAGGAAAGTAAATACTGAAAATTAAAGTGCTGGAACAGTCGAGTTCAATATCAACCCTACAATATACTTTTGGTTTGTCGCACGCTGTGTTTCAAGCGCAATACGTGCCAAATGTAATGTTGGATTGATGTTGAAAACTTCTGTAGTAAGCGTACGGAAATGTAAAGACTGAAAATAAAGTGCGTAAAGTAAAGTGCGTAAAAGTAAAGACTGAAAGTAAATTGCGTAAAGTAAAGTGCTGAATGTAAAGCTACTTGCGGAATGTAAAAGTTAGTTGCAGAATGTAAAGTACTGAAAGTAAAGTTAGTTGCTGAAAGTAAACAGTTGATATTGAGACTGAAAGTAAAATGACAAGTGATGTTTTGATTGAGAGAAGGATTCGGTTTTAGGGGCCTTGTATCATAGTTCGTTCATCATCGACCTCTAATGATCGTTCTAAGTGTTCAAAGATGTATCAAGGCCATTTCTAGCACTCGACTTGCCACACCGTCTAGTCCTTTTCAAGACATAGAACACTTGTTCTAGCTAGGCTAATTCCTCCTTTCGAAGTATCTTAGCCCATGTGCATCCACTTGATCAATCATTTCCGATTAACCAAGTGGTGTTTTAAAGAGGTTGAGCTCCATGGAAAAGCTTTGCTCTTTCGAGCCTCCACTTAACCATGTATGCTCACGAACCCCATGGAAAAGCTTTGCTCTTTCGAGCCTCCACTCAACCATGATGTTCTAACCTAATATATGGCACACAGAACAAGTTTGAACATAATAGAAGCGTTAAGAAAAGGGTCTAAAACGTTTGCATGATACAAGCACACCCCTTCAACCGAATGAAGGGTTTAGCTACGAATATCCATAGAAGTGGATACCATAGCTAGTGCTAGAAAAGTAAATGGTTTTGAAAGCAAAGACAAGAAAAGTAAAGGTTTTGGAAAGTAAATTCAAGAACAACAAGAACACTCAAGAATACTCAAGAACCAACAAGAGTATTCAAGATCAAGAGAGAAGGTAGAGCTTTTGATATCAAAATACTAGTGTTTACAAGGATTTGTGAGTGAAGGATTTTAGAGAGCTTCTCTATCTAAGTAACAAAGGATGATATGATTCAAGAGGGGGTGCCCTCTATTTATAGCCATGGGAGGCGGTTTGGAGGAGGATATTTTGTCCTCCAACCGCCTCTAGTTCCCTCCCAACTTCGGTTGGACTTGGTTGAGGCAAACCGGAATCCAAAACCAAACCGAAATGAATAGTAGAAGTTAACCGGAATATAGGGAATTTGGTTGGTTCTTGACCGGAACTTGGTTGGACATGGTTGGTTCATAGTTGGGCAAGGTCGGAGCTTGATCGGAGCACCACCGGAGCTTGGCCGGAATCTGGCCGGAATTTTGGTCGGAGGCCTTTGGCATTTGGATTGCAGATTTGGAATGTTAATGCAATTCTAAGACTAATGGTCGAAGTCGTTTTTCCGGAATCTGCCCGGAACCTGGTCGGAATCCCAAAACGGCCGGAATTGCCTTAGTTTGGCCTTGATCGGGCTTGAGCTGGTTCCACTCGGGCGTTTTGTCTGGGAAGTGAGATTTTCCGAGTTATTGGGAATTTAAAACACTGTGGCCGAGCCAGAATTTCCAGATTAGCTCATCTGTTCGAGCGACTTCGTTTCAGTGCCTATGCGCGCGGGGCCTTTGCTTTGGAATTGAGCCAACTGTCAATCTGCTCGGGCATTCTCCTTGGTTTTCCAACATTGTCCACCTTATTTGCCATTTTGATCACTTTGATCGAGGTGGATTCGTCAGATCAGCTTGTTTGTCCGGGCAACTTGAATTCAGTGTTTAGACAGCTCGGCTGGTGCGTTGGAATGCTGGGGCGCGGCTGACTTTCCTCGGGCCCTGGCTGGCCAGATATGACTTGTAATCCATTTTTGGCTTAAGAACCCCCTTTTTAGCTCGTTTCTTCTCTAAACCTCAAAATAGCCTGTAGAGCAAAAATGGAACTAACAAGTAAAAGTTGTTAAGACAAAATGTCTAATTTGGTGGGTTTAACTATCTTAAAGAATCATATAAATATGGTCCATCACCCACCCACACTTAAAACATAGCTTAGTCCCTAAGCGCAAACAATAAAAGGAATGAGAATAAGGCGCATAGGAACTCCCCTCGTTTGTAGATGTGCCCCACCAATAGAAAAGATGTCATTGTGCTAAGCTTGATAATATATGATGCGAATAACTTCCTTGATACAAGAACACATGATAGGTTAAAAGCAACAAGTGACATACACGGTCATGCAAAACGCAAGTATGAGCAAGAGAGCATCACAAGTCACATAATAACATCATGGCATAAGTTTGATAGAGTTCAAACAAGGAAGTTGATCCACACCCTCCAAAATATGCACATAGGTTCCTAAGTGCCCCAAATGTGAAACTAGAGTCATAGCATGATATAACAAAATATTTCCACTCTAGTCAACTTCAAGAAGGCACATGAACACTAGGGGGCGACATCATCATACATTGAGAAATTAAGGGAAAAGTGGAGGGGCTTGGCAATGTGAAGTGGAATTGGAGTGAGTAGACCTCACTCCACACTTAAAATTTGACCCAATAATCATACATTTCACATTCCATATTTAGAGCCTAAGCCACTCAAAATCATACCAAACATTTAAACATATAAAAGAACAAGAATGAAACACTTACAAACCGGGTTACCTCCCGCGAGGGCCTAGTTTTTCCCGTCTTGGCAAAGACGTAGCAAAGCGCCACATAGAATCACTCGTTGAGAAGTCCTTTGCTAGGATCCCTTCTCACGGGGCCTTGGATTTGGTTGTGTCAATCCACCTTCAAGTCCCATTTGAATTTCCTCCCATCAAGCCTGCAATGGACTTTCCTTTGGGAGCATGACTCCTTCAAATATGAAGATCCCTTAAGAAATAAGGGGTCATGGGAGCTTTTTCCGATTGGTCTTTGAAAATAGGGCAAGAAGCTCCAAAACTTGTCTCAAGACGAAGTAGTGAAGAAAGGGTCTTCATAACTTGTCTCGAGAATGATGGGCACACCCTCCTTAAGTTTTTCAATGATGTCCATGGGTGCCCATCCCTCAATATCCCTCTCTAAACTTGAGCCTTCTTGTGTGCGAGGTTGTCCTTGGGTTTGATCCATGTAGACCTCAATAAAGTCTTCATACCCTTGGAAGCCTCTTTGCTCAATATGCGCTCCCTCAATCTTATCCTCATCGAGAAATTTGGATTCACATTCAAGCTCACTTGTACCGGGAGGGAGGAAGTCTTCTTCATCAACAAAAGGTATTTCCTCTATGTAAGAGGCATCATCATTAAAGAATTCCTCATCGGAGAGCCGGGCCATTGATGGAATGGTGAACTCTTGTGTATTCCCATTTGAATGATCTTGAGATGTGCTAGTGGTGAAAAGTGCTTCACTTTCGCATGGCATCTCGTCCTCGTGACAAGATTCACCATTCCATACCCAAGTTTCGGTGGCGGCGGTTCTCCAAAATTCATCATCCATTTCTTGTTCCCATTTTTCCCTTGAGGCATTAGATTCAACGTCTTCTTCTTCTTCGGAGACCTCCTCTTGGTAGTATTCTACATTAGAAAAGACTTGTTGGTTGTAGGGGTCCATCTTCGCAAAACAAGATAAAGTAAGTTAGTAAGGGATATGAGTAGAAAAACAAGAAAATACAAGTATATGAAAAGAAAAAGAAATATTCACAAAAATAGTCGGAACTTCCACACAATCTAATCTAGGGATGTGCTAACTAGTTGCTCCCTGGCAACGGCGCCATTTGACGAACTATTCTTTTTCACCTCTAAATAGTATCAATGAAGAGAGGATCGAATGTAGTCAAAACATTTATATTAACCGGTAAAGTACCGGGTCGAACCAAGAGGAGCAAGCCAAGCACATACACTATTCAAGATTATGTTTCCGTTCGGCTATTCTAAACCCAAAATGTATAAGGGAGTGTATATATCTAAATCATATATGGCGAGTAATTAGGGATAAAAGATAAGTAAGAGGTGTTTCGAGGGGTTACTCCCCTCCTTGGCATTTCCCAATGATCACATACATGATATTTAAACATTTCATGGTAGGCAAATAGTTTAGAACCTAGCTTAGACTAAGGTAGATCCCATTCTCATGTGAATCTAATCCTAGTCAAGCTCTCTTATAGCTCGAACCTCACTCTCTCGAGGATATTGGTTCATTCCATGGCATTTATTAGCATTGGAATCTCTCCCAAGCAATAAATATCATGAACTCGAGTCCTAGTTCACTTCAATCCCGTAGAAATGATCATATTCACTACATCCAAACTATCCCTAATGTCTCTCGATTCTTAGGTCTAGTTTTAAGGTTTAACATGTTACTTAGGCATTTCCTCAAACACTTAGTGGCATGTCATAAATGAAGAGCATAGAGAACATGAATTTGACACCATTAGATGGGATTAATTGATGAATCGCTCAATGACTAACTCCAATAAATCAAACATTCAATCCTTGGTCAAGCGTCCATATCCTAAGGTTCACTTACATGATTTAAGATATAGATCATTTTCTCGATCCTAGAACTATCCCCAAGGGTTTCCAAGTCCTAAGTTCAAGTTTTAGTCCAAGTTGTCACTTAGGCATTTTATCAAACACCTAGAGTGCATAGCATTCATAACACAGAAAATAAAATCAACAATCATCCATATGAATATCAATGTATATATGTGATCAAAGAGTACCAAGGAGAGTCATAGGACCCTCAAAACACAAGATCCACTACTCACACATCATGTAAGACAACATGGTGTGAGTAGGGATTATAGCAACAACAAAGAGAATAGAAGATGGCTAGAAGTAGGATGGTTAATGTCTCCCTTTGATCTTCACTTCTCCTTGGTTGGATGGTGATTGATGACCTTGGAGGAACCTCTTTTCCATTCTTCTTCTCCCCAAGAACCTCTACTTAGGTCAAAAACCTTATAGTCTCGGGTAGAAATTCGCACTGTAGCAGGTCCAGTCGGTCGACTGGCATATGCTGGTAGCCCAGTCAGTCGACTGGCGGTGAAGAAGCTGCCCTTTTGAAGTGATCGCCCAGTCGACCGACTCGATAGACATGCTTGGGGAGCCTCCTGAGTTGTTCAGCCAGTCGACCGACTCGAGGATCCCAGTAGACCGACTCGAGCTGTTGAGCACGATAAGCTTCTTCTCAGTCGACCGACTGGCAGTCCAGTCGACCGACTCGATGGGCGAGCTGAACTTCTTTCCTGTTTGATCATCCAGTCGATCGACTGGGGCAGGGGAGATATCCAGTCGACCGACTGGAGCTCTTTTCTGCCCAAATTTTGCTCTAGTCTCCGATTTTTTCCTCGAGTTTTCTTATTTGGGTTTTGACACTGAGATATCTTGTTTTCTACCTGAAATGTAGAGATAGAGGTCAAATGACATCAAAATAATGTCGGAAACGACCCAAAACTATAGTGAAGAATGGTCATAAATCAGTCCAAAACTTGACTAATCATTTGTCCACCCCTATGTTGACATATGTTGCACATATAGTGAGGGTAAAAATTAGGAAAAAAATATAAGAAGTGGTATGAACTATCATCTCTTTACAAATTTTTGTCCGAACTAAGCATATTTTCAAAGGCAGTCAATTTCTAATTTATGTACCAAATTGCAATTATGATTATTACAATAGGCATCCAAATCTTTTATAAAATATATATATTTGGGTTTTATCTAAAAATATTTTTGGTTGGACCAAATTGATAGAATAGTTTTTTTTTTTGAGATGAGCCCGAATAGGGTTTTGAAACTCAAAATGCGTTCTCGTTCTCCATCACCGGCTCCACCCCAACCGCACCGGCTCCATACTCATCACAGAGAATCAAAAAATCTTAATCTTCAGAAGTAGAAGCAGCTCGAAATCTTACTAATTCGACACCAATTAGAATAAAGTAAGTGTTGTTCCGTTCCTTCTATACACATTTGAATCGCAATCCTTCATACTTCAGTTTGAGCTATTAAAGGTCAACTTTCTTTGTCTGCTATTATTCAACCGAGATTGTAGTTAGTGATATTAATGTTTCTTTTCCCCGGCAAAACAGTAGTAGGATTATGGGAGATTATATTCTCTAAGGGTGATTTTGAGTGGTAGATTAGATTGTGACTGTCTCTCAAGTGATAGGTTAGTCTATGTTGTGAAACTCTCGAGTGGTAGGTTAGTCTGTGTTAGAATACCCCAATTGCGATGAGAGAAAGTCAAGTTGGTTGTCTTTCAATTTTGGTTGGTTCTAGTGAATGCATATATTGTGGCAGAATGGTTTCTGAACTGCTGTATTTCGGTTTCAGAAGTAGGCTGTTGTGATTACGATGTGATTTTAATCACTTTTTCAGGGCATATTGTGGTTTTAGTTCTGGTGCACTGCATTCTATTTTTACTTTTTTTTTTGTGAAAAGCTTGTTTGTTGAGATCAAAAGTTCACTTGAAAAATCAAAAGCTGGTATGTTGAGATCAAATACAGTTCTACTCACTACGCCAGAATGCACATTATGCGACTTCATGAATTTCAGTAGGCTAAGTGGAAATAGAGTCGTATAAGGTTTATGCGACTGTCTGGCTGTCGCATTCGCAAAGTCTCATATGGCGAGTCGCGTAAGTCGGATGCGACAGTAAATTGATGCACAGTCGGGTAAAATTAATCTAACGGGACAGTACTTCAAGCTGTCCCTTAATTGTATCTACTGTCACATAAGATTTTTTTAAAATGTTAGTAAAATAATAATTATACGACATTTATTATTAATAAAACAATATCACACATAAAGAAATCTGAAATTCAATTTTCATTCCAATTGAAAAAGAACAATACAATCTGAAATATGTTTCGATGTCGTAGTACATAACTACAACGATATTCAAAAAGTGTTCCAATTATGCAAGAGCATAATATGTTTTCATCGCCAGCATTTCTTCGGTTCATTAACTCTTCTATTTGTCCACTTGCACTTGAGCACTCACTCTTGTCCCAGTTCTTGGAGGTGAAGACTTACAAATGCACCTCTTAGTGTCCATGAGTAAAGGATCCAAGCCAATATGATCTTGCTCCTCTTGTTACTCTACAATTCACGAACCTTTTCAATCATTCTTCCTTCACACAAAAGTACAAACTAAAATGAAAACAACAAACAAATGAATTGAAAACCAAAGCCATAATACATAATACATAATCGGGGCTTAAAATCGGAGCTCTTGCAAAAAGGACAACAGTTGCAGAAAATTCGAAATTAAAAATCCCAAGTTTTACATAATACATACTCGGGGCTTAAATTAGGGCTTAAGTGCTTACTTGGATCTTCTTCAAGAGCTCATATCCAGGCATTCCAGTGTTCAGTAATAATTAAATCCACCTTCAAATCCTAAAAATTCAACAAACCCAAAAAAATCAACACAAAACCCCAACATGTGCAAACTGTAACAGAAAAATATTTCGTTAAATTAGTTTGATCAAATTATTAAAATCAGAAGCACTAATGCCTCATCATAACAGGCATCAAAGTAAGCAGATTGACCGCATAAGTAGAATGAAGACGCTAGGCGGCAATTGAAATTTATGAGCATCCAGCCAAATCTGGTTTGCCAAGATTTCTGAACTGTAAGCAAAAGACATACCTTGCTTTATTCTCGACGCTTAAGCACAATCCTAGAGGTGGAGCAGTAGGGGCTAATTTCTGAAAGTTCTGAGGTGCCACTACTTCATTACATCCAATAGAGCTAGCTCAAACTTCTTGTTCATCTCCCAACTCCATGCTTCGTATTTCAACATATAAGAATACCCCATCAGGAAGTCAGGCTAGCAAAACTAAACAATTAGTGGCATCTTATAAAGAAAAAAAACAGAAGAAGATCCTCATGTCAATCGTCATTGATAGAAAGTTACTTGGATGGTGGTGGTCGGACTGAAGGTACTGAGCAATTCGGACATGGTTCTCTTCGGACAGATCTGGCGACGGGTGGCGAGGGGAACTTCGGACACGGCTGGTGGTGGTCAATCCTCATGTCAATCTCCTTCACGGCTGGTGGTGTGACAAACGGACGATGAGAAGAAGACACGCAGGAGAGAGTAGTGAGAGTGTTCGGCTACGCGAGGTTTAGAGAAGCAGGAAATTAGAAGTGAAGCGATGAAACCCTAAGACTATCTACAATGATAAACAGATTCAATACCCTGCTTTTTAACTTCCCAACACTCCACATTATTTTCTCTCTCTTCCACCTAATAATTCAACAATCATTCAACTTTTACACTCTACAATGGTTTTGTTTAATAAAATTCAACACCCTTCCAACGAATTACCTTATACCTCACCACTTTTATTTCATATTCTTATTTATTTTTATATTTGTATTTTTGTGATTACATAATAATAACAATTATCGATTATAATTAAATAAAAATATATAACACTAAATAATTTATCTTTCGATATTTTTTAAAAACGAAATTTATTTAAATAAGTTAATTCGGACAATACATTTCGAAGAAGTTGAAAACTTGAAAAGAAGAGTTTATGGAGGGATAATAGACTAATTATATGAAAAAGAAGACATTTTTTTCTGTGTCCAAATCAAATGAAACTAGTCTCTATTTTTAGAGTACAAAAAATGATGAATTTTATATAAAAAATTTAATTTATTATGCAATAATTGACCACAAATAATTAGGATAGGAATAAAAATCAAAAAATCAGATTAGCCAATCAAAAAACGTCACGTGTCAAATTTGATCCACTTTCTTGAGAGACGCACCTTGTCATTTGTGTTTCAAATTTAATCCACTTTCTTGAGATGTGCACCTTGTCATTTGTGTTTCTCTCACATGTGATATGTCGTCACGTGTCTTATTCAACCTGTTGAATTAATTCAACACCAAATAATTCATCTGTACTCAACACTTAATTTCAACTTTCCATTGCAACCAATGAACAGTTTAATTTTTTTTTTCAACAACACATTGTAAATAGTCTAAGGAGGAGAAGGAATTGTTTGTTTTAAATTTTTGCAAAAACGCATGTCGTTTTAGTAACACTTAGGTTTTGTTTTAGAAACTTGGTCTTTTTAATTTGCAATAAGCATAGAAACTTGGTCTTTTTTTTCATTCCTTTATCCAATATACTATCTCTATGCTTATTTTTTTTTACTTATAAAAAAAAGCATAGAGATAGTATATTGGATAAGGGAATGAAAAAAAATTGCATTGTCAGGAAATTGCAGATTTGTCGTTCGGTGTCCAGAAATTCGCCATTAGACCTTATTTTGAGTGGAAACGATAGTAAAACGATATGACCACGCCGTGACATATGAGCTTTTTAGGCCATCCAGGCTCGTTTAGCAGGCCAAATCATCGTTTTATTATCTTTTCGATTGTTTGTTTATTTTATTTCCTAATTTCGTTATATGTTTTCCTATTTATTAAACATCTTTTTTCATATCAATAAACCATGATTTTTGTTCTTTCGTGGATTCCAAATTTTCTACGAATTCATTACTGGTGAATTCATCTATCATATTTGTCACGCAACATCATGTTTGATGCAGATTGAAGTAAATCACTCGCCCAATAAGCATATGTTAAAAAAATTGAATCTTTACAAATATCTTAAAGTTGTACTACCTACGGGCTTGTATTTTTCTTACATGTTTGGTTGCAACCAATGTGTAGGACGCACTAAATGTCACTTACATTCAAAAAAGCAAAGTGTCAGCATGTCCAACTTAAGTGACATCATTTGTTGTGTCTCTTAACATGCTGTCTCATATAACAACTTAAGGGACATCGTTTGCTGTGTCTCTTAACCTGATGTCGCATATGACAACTTACGCGACACATTTTATGCTGTCGTTTATGGTGTTCTCGCAAAGGGTACCATATACGATAGTGAATGATTTGTCGCATTGAGGATGTCGCGTATGGGTATCTTATACGACAATCACTCCAAAATGTCGGATAACCCAACATATGCGACTCTATCATATACGACTAGAGCAAAAAGAGTCGTATAATGTGCAATCTGGTGTAGTGACTACTTTGAGAGAATCACCTTCAGCAACGAATGCTGCTAAATTTTATAGGCCAGCAGATACTACTAATATTGTCCAAAATTACAGCGAGATTCGAGTGTGCATTGCACTCGGCTATCTGAGGATATTTTCTCAATCCTGACTTTTAACCTTTTTTTCTTGTCCTTCTTGTTGGGTGTTAGGCCCATCATCTTTAACTTGGAATGCTTTGTCTTCTTTTTCTGGATTGTTGTTGCTTCTTGTGACTCACTTCTGATCTTAGGGGTTTCTCTTCTGTTGTTTCTTGTTTGCTTTTTCTATTAGCTGTGATTTTATTAGTAGTGATTTACTGAGTCTTACTTTTCTCTCTGTCTCTCTCTCCCTTCCTCTGATTGACTCCATCTTACTAATTTAGATCTGCAACAACAAATTAAGTGTTTTCGGTCGTCGTGTCCTCATCCTCACCTCTCTCAATTGTAATTCACATCCTTGTTTTCACGATCTATTTTTCAACTCAATCAGCATTCAGAAGTTGTCCGGCTCCACCGATTTGCAACCACAATATTGATCTTAATTACATTCGCTACGTCATTTTACACTTTATACGACATGCCCATTTTAGTCGCTTAAGAGCCAAAATACGTCGCATAAGACTTATACGACTGTTATTGTGTCGTAAATGCTGCGTCGCGTAACCTCATGTGGCGTAAGTCATATACGACAGTCTCAGAGAGAAACTATCGTATAAGAGGTAACTTAAGGGACAGTCGATTCGACATGTCTGTTATGTCAATTGACTGTCGTGTAAATTGTTGCTTGCGTGATTACATATTCTTGATTACGGGACATTTATTTGAATGTAGCGACATACATACACGACATTACTAAAAAAATATGAAATTTTTATTTGAAAAGAGAGAACATTCTTCACAAAATGTTTCAATTTCATTACATTGAAGCACAACTTTAAACAAGTTGTGCCACAGCTGTTCAGCGCACAAATTTGAACTCTTCCATTTATCAGCTTGCCCTTGCCACAGCCCTTCGACGCAAAAGCTTTTCAAGTGCACCCAAGATATATGAGTTCCTCCCTCTCTAATGAACACCATCTTTTAATTTTTCCTACACAAAAAATACAAACAAAGAAATTCAAAACTTTAGCCCAAGAAGTTCAATCCTTTGACTCATAAACTTATTCAACTGACATAGAAGTTCAAAACAAAGAAATTCAATCCTTTAACTCATACCCAAGTTCCGGAGTCTAAACTTGAAAGTTAAACCGCAGGCGGTATGTGTTGCTTTATAATGCTGAGAACAAAAATCAAGAAAACAGTTCAGAATACGTCAACCAGTCCAAACCTTCATGAGGTAAAATACATTCAATCAAAAGACAAAAAAATGTATAGTAGTAGCAGCAAGCTCTTCTAATTTCACCTTAATAGTTCCGTCGGAGTGACCAGAAAATATTCTATCTTTGAAGCATACTATTTACAGCACTTCTCCGTTGGCACTACAGTCAATTTGAATAACTTCTTTGTGTTTCCAGAAATCCTGATATGAAACGCAAAAATATAGTTCACTCATTTCAGTTCTGTTGGCACTTAAACTCGCGTGCTGGGAAGAAGAGATACTTACAGCGCTGGATTCATGTCCTTTTGAGAAGCGTTTGAGCATCTCGAACGCCAAAGGTGAACACTTTCTGAGCTCCCTCAAACCTTATGTGGCATTGTAGCAACAGAGGAAACCACTACATTCCCTCTGTTGACAGTCCTGGGCGCGCGAGAGGTCGTAGAAACAGCGTCAGGGGAAGAAGAGAGTAAGTCGCAGAGGACGAGAAATGGCCAAAATTCTCACCGTTGGATTTCAGCAGGGAGAGAGACGAGACAGCACTGAGCATCATTTTCGATTGAGGAAGAAATACCGACGGATTTGCAGACTGAATTCGAAGATGGGAGCACGGGAAACACAAACAAGATTTTGATGTTAGCGGCTGATGAAGAGTTGGAGATTTTTAGGGTTTCTTTCTTCAAGGAGCAGACAAATATTGTTGGGCCTCAAGTTCAGCCCAATAAGCCTCTGATATATTTTCTTATCAATGAACATAAATAAAACATCATTACATTTTATTTTTTAGGTTTTTAATCCAAGGGTTCGATTCTGGTACAAACGGCAAATAAGAATGAGGCAGTGAGGCACGATCTGAGCCGTTGATGGAGTTGATCCGAGGCACGTGGCGAAGTCACGTGTCAGCCGCAATTGTTGACTTTTCAAAAGTTAGTGGGTTTACTATTTGGGACACGTGGCGCGCCACAAATGCACGGAGGGTTAGATGTGTGGTTGAAATCGTGCCTCACTGCCTCACTCTACTATTTACTGTTTGTACGTGAACCAAATCCTTTAATCCAATATCATCATATATTATTGTGTCCATCACATAATAAAATGGATTATTTCAATTTATGAAGATCTAAAAAATAAATTTATTGATATAAATTTTTTATTAATTTATTTTGCATTTTTTCATTTAATACCTTCTTTAATATTTGAAATGAATATTTGATCTAGCAAATCTTTTCATGTCCAATACAACTTTGTCACGTGACAAGTTGTGGTTTAGAGAAGTTCGTGAATTCGGTCGTTCCATCACCTAAAATCACGATCTTATATCGGACAACCCACCTATTAAGTGGAAAAAAAAGATAAGATTGCATATATGGTCTTATTAATTAGAAGGATGGCCTAACCTATTAAAATTTTGTCTATTAAGGATGGCCTAACGTTATCCCCATGCGGCGTGGGTATTGCGTGAAGGAAATTCGATAGCTATATTTTATGGAAATAAGAATGAATGAAACTATGAAGTATCAAGCTCCATATTTAGCAAATCTATTACAAACAACAAACTTCATGAGTTCATATATGGGTGTAAACAACATATACATATAAACTACAACAAATTGGAAGATTAAAAACAAAGTGGGAACTCAAACTTCACTAAGTGTGCAGCGAGGGATAAAAGATGGTGTATGGTGTCGTATAAGATGAACTTAATGTACCCTCGCCATTATTTTCATAAGTTAGTCAAAAAAAATTGCTAGATATGTTCCTCTTAAAGGACAACATTTGATGTGTCGCTTCACATGATGTCTAATATGATCTTTTACGCAACATGTTTTGCACTGTCGTTTACGTTGATGTCGCAAATGTTTACATATACGACTCACATTGATTTGTCGCATTTAGTCTGTCCGTATGATTTTCTTACACGACAACACTCAAAAGTGCTGTCGCATAGGCGGTCATATGCGACTACTGCATATACGACAAACGCAATGACAGTCGTATAAGGTGTAAAATGGTGTAGTGATTGCAAAAACAGGGACAACAAAGGTGTCAAATTTCAGTGAGACTTGAGGTGTCGAAATTGATGATGAGAGATTGACAGAGCTGTCACTTTCGGAGATGAAGATTGGGAAGAAAGAGAGTGAGATTGAAATTAATGAGTCACGTGATTCGGCCACAAAGGATTGCGTTTATAATTTCCAAACGACAGTGTTTTGAGGCTATTATAGTGAAATAAAAAATCTAGTTTAAACGGTGTCGTTTCAAAGGCTGGCAGCAAAATACTGCACAACAGCATTTTTATCTGTAAAATTTTCAATTCTTTTGGAATGTTGGTTGGAATATATTTAACTGAAGCATTATATGTAAAATTTAGTAAACATCATGTCTTATAAACTATATGCAGCATTCTAAGTTCCTCTTAACTGGTGTTGATAATGATGGCAGAAAGAGAGTATTCATGCAACCAGGGGCGGATCCATCATTTGAGGTCGGGGGTGACAGCAAAAAAAATCGTATGCAGGGGCGAGCTCATCGTTCGGTCGAGCAAATTTTTGACTGACTTTGTTGAGAGGCGTGTGCTCGGACGAGCGGGATCAGTGGCGGATCCAGAGCTTCGTCCGAGGGGGGTCCCAAAATTTATTTTTCGAACAACAATGATATAGGTCGGATCCGGCAAAAAAAAGGTCCGCTAATGATCCGGCGATTTTTTTCGAACAACAAGGTCCGCTCTGAAGCTCATAAAGATGTCATCCGATGTCCATTGAAGATGATCTACATATGGATCGAAAGCTAGTTGAATGTTCTATAACTTTCATGTTTAACTCAAGATGAAATTCGGAGGTTAAGCCGATAAAAATAGCGACCAAAGATAGATGATTAATTGAAATTTGCCGAAATTGAGGGGTCCGAGCCAATCTTCTAAAGCTCATAGAGGCGTCATCCGGTATCCATTGAAGATGATCCATAAATGTATAGAAATCTAATTGAATGCTCTACAACTTTCATGTTTACTTAAAGATGAAATTTGACTGTGAAGCTGATAAAAACAATCACCAAATATGGATGATTAATCGAAATTAGCCAAAATCGAGGGGGTCCGAGCCAACCTTCGAAAGCTCATAGAGGCGTCATCCGGTGTCCGCTTAAGATGTTCTTTATATGGATAGAAAGCTAATTGGAATGTACTATAACTTTTATGTTTACTCCAAGATGAAATTCGGAGGTTAAGCTCACAAAAATAGTGACTCATACATGTTTGATCAAAATTTTCAAAACATATATATAATATTATATATTAAAAAAAATTCCACCAATCTGAGATGACATTTGTCACCCCTAGCTTATGGTGGTTCCGCCCCTGCATGCAACCAGGAGTGCTCGAATGAAATCTCCGCTATTTGGTAGATTTAAGAATCTAATTTTGAGATTTTGAATCAAGTTATAAAAAAAAGTGAAAAATTTAGTCTTCAACCTAAAAAAACAAAAATGTCATATTTCTGTATTTTATCTAAAAGCCAAAACGGGCAAAATCTCAAATATATATTTATCGAAGAACATATTTCATAGATTACGTCTTTAAATCGAGGAAAGTATGAGAGCATATACAACCATTCATTTTGAGGGGGAGGTGCTAGATTTAAGCTTATTTTTTCCTTGCGCCTACTATCTCACTTCCTAAAGTAGCATGTGAGAGAGGAGGTGCAAGGCAAAAACAAGCTTAAATCTAACACCTCCTCCCTGACTCCTCTTCTCAAAATGAATGAGTGCATATGCTCTGAATGGCTGCGAAGAAAGCGGAATTGATCTTGATGTCTGAAAAATTACTTATGTGAAGTGTATGAAATGTAATTCGGAAAAAAAAATGAAAGTTAACCTTCATTTTATCGATAAAAATTACCATTATTATATATGAAAAATACTCAGTAACACATCACTATGCAATGAACACTCTTTAATTTGTATCAAAATATATCCTGATAATAAAAACAGAATTATTAGTACCTTTATATATTTTAAAAAGTTGGTTCTCAAACTTCGTTGCAGCAGGCATAGACAAATCGATTAGGGTGAAAAACTTATTTTTATGGAAAAAGATCCAAAGTGATATAGTTTCACAATTACTCTTTTACATAGTCGAATATATTTAATTGTTATTGTCATGGGACCACTTTTATCACTTGAATAATTATCCAAAAAAAAAAACTTACGCATCCATCTAAATCGCATAAACTATTATAGCGTTTTACAAGTTATTAATATTTGACAGGAATGGAAATTAAAAATAACAGTCAAGAAAGAACGGCAACTACAATATATACATAGAAGCATAACGGGTAAGACTGTGTATACATTTAAGCGGAAAGGGATCCGGTGCTGCGTAGTCATTTGATATCATTATCAAAACGATATAGTTTTATTATGTTTTAAAATTTTTTTTATTGAAAACAACGATGTTTTGGCATTGACAGCAAATATTTGCGCAACATCGGATCTAAATCCACCATTAAAGTATAAACGACTATAGTTTAGGAAACGCTAATTTTGCTTTAAAAATTCATCATTCATTATCAAAATTCAAACCCATTCTCATACCAAAATCCTAAAAATGAGAGGCAGCAAAGCATCTTGTTCCATGTTGATGGCTTTTATTGCATTTTTCTTGCTATCTGTTTGCGAAGCCAAAACGCACGTTAGGCTCATCAACAAATCAAACCGCGGGCAAATCATGTTGGCGCATTGTTATTCTAGCGAAGATGATCTTGGATCGCATTACGTTAAGCCTAGTGATCCACCATACGAGTTTAAGTTCAATTCCAATTTTTCTTGTACGACCAAGTTTACCTGTGATGTATTGTACCCTAGTGGGTTTGCGAAATCGTTCCTTGCATATAATTGCAAGAGGGATTATCATGACTGTGGCGCACTTTGTGAGTGGACCATTTCAGAAAATGGTGTATGTCGGTCCGGCAAGGGGGCACCAATATGTTTTTAGATACGTTCTATGTGATTCGAAACTTTTTCAAAATAAATAATAAATTTTTGTTGTTGCAGTCACTACAAATTTTGTAAAAAAATTCCGGCCACAATTTCCAATGGTATTTCAGTGATGTTACTGTCATCGGAATTTTTCTAACGAGATTCCGGCGATGGTCCGAGAATAAATTTCTTGACGACAAATTCCAATGTTATTCCGGTGGTATTGTAGCCAACAAAATTCCGGTGACAAGGTAGCCCCGAAATGTCGCTTGAATAATTCACACGCAATTCTGGGGACATTCCGGCGCTCGAATCCATGTGGCCAGATTTTCCCCAAAATTGTGCCGGACTTGAAACAAATTAAGAATATTGTATAATTATTCTTCGGACCACATTTTTCTCTTGGGTCAAATGCGAAGTTAATAGCTTGAGACTAGCTGAGCTGTCAAGAATATCAGCAAACTCTCATCAAAATGAAACTAATTAAACGTTAATATTAAAACTGAACAGTAAATTGAATTTAATTTATTGACATGTTAACCGTAATATTTAATTTTGTTAAAAGATGGTCAAGGGTTTATATGGATTGGGCAAAAAAAGCACATAGTGAGACAGGGAATACAAATCTCCTTCACTGCTTCACATACAAAGATACACAACTACAGTATGACAGCATCAGTACATCATTCATTCATTTATTTAAGCAGCAACTTAGATGATCCCTTTCTCACAGTTCCTCCATTTCACCATAATTGTAGGAGTTGCCTCAAATTATCGTCGTAATTTTTATTAATTCAAATTACATTTTTGTCGTCGGAGTTGCCCCAAATTGTCACCGGAATTTTTATTAATTCAAATTGTTACTGTCGTCTGAGTTGCCCTAATGTCTACCGTAACATTTCTAGTAAAATTAATCAGAATTGGTCGGGTTCTCACTTCTCAGTGTTTGTGATTTGTTCTCAGACGATTTTTGAGCAAAATTCATACATAGCTGAAAATCCGACAAACCCTACCCAATTTCTCAATCTCCATAGGTATATGCTACGTTTTGTTCAAGTCTGTGTTGTGCATTTGCAAGCATTTCACCGGTGGATTGTGCCGATCCCGTCGTTTTGTGTTTTGTTGTTGTCTAAGATGTTAATTTTCAATTCGATATATTCATTTGAATTGATGGTTGTGTCATGCGATTATTTTGATGTAAGTTATGATGATTTTGGGGTTCCGTCGGGAAAATTGGCCAAGTGGCCGAAATCTGGGCATGTTGCCACCGGAAACTGGGAAAACGAGTTGATTCAGTGAGTCAACTCGGCCAGTGACACTAAGTTGACTCATTGGGTCAACTTGTTTTTTTTTTGAAAGGGAGTCAACTTGTTTATGTGTATGCATTAATCACAAATTTTGTTACTATTTTGCAGTGTTGTGAAAACCGAACTGGTCCGGTAACCGATTCCCGATTACTATTTTGCAGTGTTGTGAAAATCGGCCGGTTCGATCGGTTGGACCGGGAACCGGTCACCAGACCGGTTCGGTTCTATAATCGGATCGGACAAGCATTCGACCCGGTCAAGACCCGATTGGTTGACCCGGTTTTTCATTAAAATCGTGATTTGATCGGTTCAATCAGTTCGATTTGGTCTGAAAAATTATTTATTTAATTTTGACTTGGAGAAGACTCGAACCCAAACCCCTCGTAATAGTTATTCTCTATCTTTCCACTCGGCTAAAGATGATTGTTTATTTATTACTTGTTTCAATAATATATATTCATTTATCAACTCTATAAAAGTTATTACTTATTATCAATTTAACTAGAAATTCAATTACTCTTATAAATCCCTTATTGTTGTGACTTGCAAATTAAGACTAAACTTTTTATTGTTGTATTATTGATTTGTACTTTATCAAATTCTAAATTTGTTATGGTATGTTGTTATAATCGGATCATAATCATGTAATATTTATTCAAGTCATAAATATGTTAAATTATAATATCATATATAAAATTTTTATTTTTTAATATGTGCGGGTCAAACTGGTTCAACCCGGTTAAACCACTGACCCAGTAACTTGACCGATTCGATCCACGGTTCGGTTTTAATAACACTGTTATTTTGTACATTTTGTAAAATATGACAAACAAACTACATTGTCAATATGTCAACTGTTAAGAGAAACATATAAATTTAATAAAAAACACTAAACATAATACATTATAACTGAAAGGTAAATTTAGCAATATATTAATGTTAGCATAATATATCAGTAATTTAATGTTAGCATAATATGTCAATAGAACCTAATTAAATGACTTTCTACATTTTGAAAAGGTTAATTACTATTAATAAATAGGAAAAAGTACATATTGGTGTCCCAAACTTCCGGCTGCGACTCAATAAAAAGGTTTATTGATGTTAAAGAAGAAATATCAATTCAGTATGTTAAGCGTTTATGATGAGATTGCGAGTTATTTTTAACGGCGTTCACATGATTAAATTCACAATTTAATTACGATGTCGCTACGGTGCTCGGTGTTTGAAAATTTATCACATTATTTTTTTATTTTGCCCTTAATTGGAAATATCCATAGTTTGTACCTTCAACTGAAAAATGTCGGTAGTTCGGGACATCAATGTGTACTTCTCCCTAATAAATATTAATTCCAAAAAATTTATATTAATCAAAGTTATTTTCACTACTGTACTCCTCATATTTGTCCCACGATTTCCGCAGGACATCCTCACGTATTTTGTCCCGGGACTTGCGCGGGACTTTTCCCTCAAATTTGTCCCCAAAATTTCGCGGGACATTCCCCACATATTTTGTTTCCGTAGATTGGCATGACTTTCCCCACCTTTTTGTCCTCGGATTTTTCCCAGAATAGTAATTAGTTTATTTTGCTCCCCACATAGCTGTCGAGCTAAAGAAAGGACTATGGTGTCCGGAGTGTGTGGGAATCTAAGGAGGCCCTCCTCGCCCTTAGAGGGGGCATCTAACTATGCGCTCATGGAAGAGCTGATTAAGGCAAAGGAAGAGGCGGCTAAAAAGATGCTGAATTCGAGGCTAGGCTAAGTGCGTTGGAGGAAATGGTAAAAGGGGGAGTAGAGGCTTCAGGTTCAGGACATGGGGGTAATGTCTCGGATGTTGCGAGATTTGCTTTGGGTACTCTGTGACTTGGGTGCAGCTTGACTTTTGAATAACTTTGATGTGGCTTGATTTTTTTATTACATTTGATGTGGTGTTTTGTGTAATGTACTGAATGTTGCTTATTGAACTTTTTTTAACTTGTTGGACTGCTTCTGGTAGTTTACCAATAAGTTTATTTGCTGAAATCAGGGGATTTCTGAATGTAGTTAGATTTACAAAATACGGATCGTTGTTGTTACCTTATGCGACTGCGATCTCAAAAACCACACAGAAATAAACTTATGCGACATATGAAAAACACATTCACTGAACTTAACCGACTGAGAAATATTCACAAATAGACTTAGGTGACTGAGTACACTACTAAATTTGTTGTTTTAGTGACTGACATTGTAAAACAAATACCTATGCGTCAAACTTAATTGGTAAAACGATGTTTCACGATAGGACATATATCTCGTAACGTGACTAACGTTCTTTTAATACTGTCAGTACGTCGCTTAAAGGCTCTTAGCGACTGATGTCGATTTGTGTGTCGCAGCCGACCTTATGTCATATCTTTTATACGACTAGTCCTTATATCACTAACCGTAGTCGCATAAAAACGTCGTTGTGCGATTATTTTGGTCTGTAACCGCAGATACAAAATGGTGTAGTGTCAAGGAGCTCAGATCTCTTGTATTGTAGACATGCAAATGGATCCGTGTCAGGTATTGTGCAGCCTTTCGGCCGCTTGAAAGTATGAGTTGAGACTAGCAATATAATAATACTAGCTAGTAGATGATATGTTCTTCTTTCCACGGGGAGGTGCTATTCGGTAAAGGAATCCAAGGTGACCTGAGCTCCAAGTGTCAAAGATGTACCGATGATTTGGGTGGATGTGTGCGGATTCATGGTAAAGGTGCCGAACGTGACATGCGCTTCAGAAGTGGAGAGATGTACCAGATGCTTGCGGATCCGATCAAGAGGACTTGCTAAGAGCTACAGAGATTAATATATATGTACTAGATGATAAAAAGATCATATGCATTGTAATGTTCCAATGTGTCGTATCCACCACTACAAATTTTGGCTCAAGTTTACGACGCATTATGTACGATGACGCAAGTCGTCGTACGAAATGTGCGATATATTATCATACGACACTTCTTAGTTTTTGTCTTTTCATGTACGACGCATTTACATTGCATTTACGACGCTTTTACGTTGCACTAAAGTATGTGTCTCACATGCGTCGTATAACAGAAAACGAAATGGAAAATAGCTAGATAATTTATTTTCCCATGAAAAATGGTACGGAAAAGTTTATTTTGAATCCTTTAGTTTTGTTTGCATTTTTCATGGTCAACTAAACATGAAATTTTATTTTCCTCCAAATTTTCTTTTCATCCACATTTTTTTCATGAATCAAACTGAACCTTTTATTATTGTTACTCTCGTCAGCAAATGGGCACCAAAATAGAAGGGTTGTTGAGCATGCATAAACCAATACAATTGAAGACTGATTAATTATGAAGTGGTACTAAATTAATTTATTGGCCTCTGATTTAGAGCACCCGACCCATGCATTATGCTTGATGGGTTGTTCCTTTCACTACAAATTTGGTCAGAAATTTTGGCGGACAAAAGTCCCCTTAATTATGCTGAAAAATTACTAAATTCAGGCGAAAGTAAGGGAAAACCCCCTTCCCCTCTAAAATGAGCCCCTCAATTTGTAATTAGGCGAAATTTCGTGGAACAGTTCGGGGCAGATTAGGGGAAGATTAGGACATCCCATTGGGAGCAAATTAACATCAAATTTACGGGATGTTTCGGCGAAAGGGAGGGAATCTGATTTATCAAAGTTAGGGGGTCTTCCGGGTATGTTCAGAGGGAGCTAAATTTATGTAATTTAGGGGATATTTCGGGGACTGAGGGAAAACTAAATTATAGACGGTATTGCGGGGACCTTCAAGGGACACTTAATATTTGAATGTTAGGGGATATTTCGGGGAATTTCTGTGGAAATGTGAATTATTATATTTAGGCCATCATTTATGATGATCATTAATAAAATATCATCCACCTCTTTTCACACTTTTGTCTCATTGTGTAATCTTTTCCCTCTTAACAATGAGCATAGAAGAAAAGATCATCCTTAGATGTGAAAGAAAATGAATAGAAGAATTTAATAAAAATTAGTTCAAAAAATAGCAATATGGATATCAATTTATAAAGCAATGAAAAATAGAACCATTTACATTTTTTTTAGATTTTTTAATTCACTTTTATTTATTTCATCAAAAAAAAATTCACTTTTATTTATTAGAATTATAGATGTTGAAAACACCACAACTCTTTTCTAATTAACAAGAGGACACGTGGCTCAACACCATACCCCCCTTTTGATCATAGTTTTACTCGTCCGATGAAACAAAAACACAACCGTTTGTGAGCCAATCTTTGTTTTTGGTGCTATTAAGAAAGAAAGAGAAAAGATTGGATCAACAATCTTTCTTTCTCTTCTCTATTAAGGATGCCCTTAGGGGTGTTTAGGAGAGCTTAAGGAGATGTCATTTTAATTTTTTTAATTATAATAGATACTCAATTTAATTTATAATATACATTACAATTATGCATAAAATGCAACGAAAGCCTCAAAATGTTCAACATATAGTTGATAAATTAACCAAAACATGCACCAGAATTTTGTTCAGTATTACGATTACGAAACACACAATCCGATTGTTCAAATACTCTCGACCAAAAACTACTAGCGCTCATCATCCTCGGACTCGTCATCCTCGTTATGCGATGATGGATGTGTAGGCGCAAGCTTCGAGAGAATCAGGTCCTGCATCTGGTCAGCAAAACGCAGACATCTGTGGCGCTATCCTTCCATGCACATGGTCAGTAACCTGAGTCACTAGATCCTCTGGAGGGGCTGTAACCTATCTTTGATTAACGCTCTGCGTGCTTTGATTGACAGAGTATTTGGAACATGTAGCGCGAGTCGCCAATGCACCTAAGACACATGGATACCAGTCCCGTACGCAGTCCCACAAACGAAAGCAGTGACCACCAGCTTTGCCTACGGGAGCATGGGGGAATTTGTATAATCACTCCGCAACAAGGCCTCCGCCGAGAGAAGTTTTTTCTGTAAAACAATTGTAACATTTACAAACTGAAATTGCTACGCGTGAGATGAGCTCAACTGTACCAGCTAGATGTAGCTCACCCTGTGTAACGGTTGGTTGCACAGACTAAGATAACCGAAATGAAATGCAGAACAGTAAATTACACAAAGCACTTGGTGACCCAGTTCGGCTCAATGTAGCCTACGTCTGGGGGACTTCTCCCAAGTCCAAGGAACAATCCACTATCAAGGTATATAGTACAGATTGACGTTTGAACAGCCTTTCAAACTACTGATACACCTATACTACTCTCCAAGTGAATTGTGTGATCTAAGCTTCCCTTAGATCCGAAGACTCCCGTCTTGCACGTCCAGACCTCCTACCGAGGCTGATACAGTCGAAACTACCACAGCAGATTCTCCTGGCAGTGTTTGTCGTCTCTTGTGTGAGTCGAACAGCGAGCACAGACTTGTACAACGCAGCGACGACACCTCTTGAAATCTGAAATAATTTGTGTGCAGCAACAATGTATGAGTTCAAGAAAGTAAAGCAAGTTGCTTACCAACTTGCGGCCTCAATCCTTCTACGATAACACGAAGACTCGTAGATTAGAATGATGAATTCCGCTCTCTGATTGATGGCTCCTCCACACGGCGTTTCTCAGGTTTTGCGCGCTACTGAATAATGAACCCTGGCCTCCTTTATATAGACCCGTGTGAATCTAGAAGATCAAAAACCCTAGATTTCATCTTCTAAAACCCTAGATAAGATATGGATTAAATCAGTTGAGATTTAATCTTGATCTGCATATCTTTATCTCATAATAACCGATTTTGATGATGTGGCAGTCGGATAGATTTGATTGAGATCCATCAGTTCGAAAAACTAGGAGCTGTGCTGATTTTTCGGAACTGAATGATTGATCTAGCACAGATCATTTTGCGAGCTTCTTGCACAGATTTGTGTTTTGCCTAGATGGCACTTTTTACTCCAATAATCTCCCCCTTGACATTTGAGGCAAAACACTTCTTCTGCATGACCTCTTTTCAACCGGTAGTTGAATCTTGCACAGATAGTCAAGGTTAGTTCCACGCTAGCACAGATATAAGATAGTAGCTAGTACAGGCTCGCCCGAATACTTCTTAACACAAATCATCATTTGCAGCACACATCATCACAACCACGCATCTCTACTCATGCAGATACTCCCCCTTTTTGTCGCAAGTGGCAAGGGATCGTTGCACAGACTACTCCTCTTCATATTCAGTATCCTGGAGCAGAGCACGCTAAATTTTCATTCGTTTGATCTCGCTTTCGAGGAAGGAAATTTGGCGTCTGACCTCCATAGCAAGCACCTCCGACCACTACTTGGTCCCCAACACTACTGTCCGCCACTCTCTTCTTCACCAATTCTTTCACCAAACTTTCTCCACCAATCGGCATCCCAACAGGAACATCATCAACGCTAGATTGTTCAGCAATAGACTCAGAAGGCGTACCTTTAGGTTTCACTGAAGAAACCCCTTTGACTGGAGACTTGGCCTGTTCAGACTTCTTCTCCGACGATGTGCCGATCTGTGCAGTCTCCCCCTCGATGGTAGACGCCTTCTCCAACAATACGGAAGATAAGAAATACTGCTCTGGCTAACTTTTCAAGGAGCTTGCACAGTTTGATTTAAACACATAGCTCCCCCTTACTACATGGCACGTCAGCAACACTTATTAGAGTTCTACTCAGCTGGCTGCCCCTGGCGTCAAAGCCTTTCAGTTTTTCATGACACAAAGGCCAAGTGCAGACCTTAGTGTCTCAAACCTCTCAGCATCCAAAGGCTTTGTCAATATATCCGCTAGTTGTTTCTCTGTTGGCATGTGGCATAGACAGATGATTTTATCTTCAACTAGCTCTCTAATGACACTAGACAGAGGATGATTCTTCTGGATTCTGCTAGAAGGTTGCATGCTAGCTTCACCATCTCTTGATTGAGTTTGATTCACCTCACTTTCTTCAGCATCTCGCATGTGTACATCATTATCCTCCTCGGCTGAATCTAACACAGTCTCAGGTATAATTTCAGAATTTTCATCCGGTACAGACCTTGTCCCGGTTTAGGACGAGTATCCTGAGTCTCCATATCATCATCTGGTTCCTTCCTCAGAGATGAATCCTTGGCATCGTCAATCACCATATTGATTGACTCAATCACTCCTCTAGTTCTCTTATTGTAGACACGATAGGCTCTACTGTTTGGGGAATAACCCAGGAACAGTCCTTCATCATACTTCCTGTCCAGCTTCTGCCTTTGCTCCCTATCAGTCAGAATATAACAAGTACTTCCAAAGACATGAAAGTGCTTAACAGTGGGCATTCTTCCTTTCCAAAGCTTATGGTAGTCTTGTCCATCCCTGGTCGAATCAGGACTCTGTTCAGGATGTAGGTAGCTGTTAACATAGCCTCAGCCCACAAATTCAAGGGAACGTTCTTCGCATGCAACATAACTCTCGTCATTTCATGTACAGTTCGATTTCTCCGCTCTACTACTCCATTCTGTTGCGGTGTGATAGGAGATGAGAATTGATGTACAATGCCTTGCTCATCACAGAACTGCGCAAACTTCTCATTCTCAAACTCCCTCCCATGATCACTTCGAATGGACAAGAGATTTTCTCCTCGATCTCTCCTTTCATTAATCAGGCAGGTAGCAAGCTGTATAAAGGCTTGTACAGTTTCGGAATTCTCGCGCAAGAACATGATCCAAGATTATCTGGTGTAGTCATCTATACATACGAAAGCATACATCTTCCGCCCAATACTCTCCACCTGCATTGGTCCCATCAGATCCATATGCAGTAGCTCAAGAGGACGCTTGGTGTGGACTCTATCCACTTTCTTGTGCACTGCTCGAGTCTGCTTTCCTGCTTGACAATCACCACAAACAATTTGCATATCTCCTCTAATATTAGGAATACCTTCAATCAACCTCCCGTTGGACAAAAACTTCAAGGATCTGAAATTGATGTGTCCCAAGCGTTGATGCCATAGATGCACTTCATCGGACCTACTCAACATGCATGTAATTGCTGCTGGGGTTGTAGCACGGCTTAGGAGATAACAGTTGTTGCTTGCACGATCTCCTTCCATCACACATACACCATGTTTGTCATAAACTTGGCAGGAATTTCTTGTGAATTGTACTTGATTACGGCCATCGCACAACTGAATAATACTGATCAGATTGGCCTTTAACCCATCCACTCAATAGACATCATCTAGATGTGGCATGCCTGGCACATTCAATGTTCCCTTGGCAAGAACTCTTCCTCTTTTCCCGTCACCAAATGTCACATGGTGGCCGTCGATGGGTCTCAGATTAGTCAGGTTCTCTCAAACTCCAGTCATGTGTCTTGAACAGCCGCTGTCAAAGAACCAGCTATCCTCATCCTCCTTGTCAGTTGAACTGTACGAGACACAGCAGTATTGATCATTCCTTGGTCTCCACACCATTCTGCCTCGTCTCCTTGTTGGTTCTTTGTACTGGCTGTCATATCTATAACGATACAATGACGTTTGATGTGCCCATGTTTGCTGCTGTAGTAGCACACCCTAGCACGTTGCCATCCTACATCTCTTGGGACACGATACTGGTTGTCATTTTCTCTGGCACAGACAAACTTATCAGCTGTCTTGTGCTTGTTATCTTTAGGAACTGTGCCACTAACTTTCACAAACTTCGTATCACCACTTTTCTTCTCACCAGTGAATCCAAGCCCTGTAGTATCTTTTATTCTCTTCAGCACAGACAGGATCTGGTCCAGATTCTTAGACCATGTGTTCAGGCTAATCAGGAGCTTCTTGATTGAACCCATCTCCTCCAAGAGCTTCTTCGATTCTTGTTTGTCTCCTTCAGCCTTTTGTTTCAGCTCTTTTACTTCTTTCTACAGATTTTCTTTCTCCTGTGCAAGAATGCCGGCTTTGGATTCCAGTTCCTACTTTTCCAGTTTCAACGAGATAACACCTGCATTTAGCCTCTTGTTAATGTCTACCAGCTCAGTCCACTTTGAGAACAATAGTGCATATTTCTCAGTAATGCACTCATCAGTGATTTCTTCTTCATCACTTTCTTCAGCTTCGTTCTCTTCCACCTCGACTTCTTCTTTCTTGGTACAGTCTTTGGAACCAGTTCTGTCATAGTCTGTGGCACAGTCTATCATGCTTGTCAGAGCAACAAAGTTGCTTGTCTCTTCCTCCTCTGTGCTCTCTTCAGTCTCGTCATCACTCCAGCTAACAGTCACGGACTTGCTATTCTTCTTCTTCAGGGTGTTGGCACATTCCGCTTGTATGTGGCCAAATCCTCCGCATTCCCTGCACTTTATTCCTTTAGTCCGTCCGCTTTTGCCATTTTCCTTCTGGTCAGACTGTCTCTCCCGTGGCTGGAAATCCACTCTCCTGGTGTCTTGATTTCTGGACTGATTCCGGCTGTTCTTGCCAGCTCCCTTACGGTTGATCTTCTTCAATAGCTTATTGAAGTTCTTTGTGAGTAACGCCAGTTCCTCGCTCATTCCAACGGTGGATTGATCGTCTACCACAGTCTCAGCCTTTAAGCCTACAGATTTGACATTGGGTTCTGGCACAGTCAGGTGTTGCAGTTCATAGGTGCATAGATTGCCAATCAATTCTTTCCAGCCCATGGTTTTTACATTGTTTGCTTCTTCTATAGCAGTCACCTTCATGGTAAATCGTTTAGGCAAAGACCTTAGAATCTTGCGTACAACCTTCTCTTCGGGTAGAGCTTCACCAAGAGTAGATGCCTCATTCACAATGTCACAAACTCTCGCGTTAAAGTCTTTGATAGTCTCATCCTCGTGCATCTTTAACTCCTCAAATCTAGATGTCAACATCTGAATCCTGGACTGTTTCACCTTGTCAGTTCCTTCAAAGTGAGTGGACAAGGTATCCCATGCCTCGTTAGCACTTTCAGAGTTCAGGATGAGTTTGAAAATTGTCTCGTCTACAGCTGAGAAGATGGCATTTAGAGCTTTAGCATTCCCCATGGCGAGACACTCCTCCTGGTCAGTCCATTCTGTCTCTAGTTTGGGCACAACCCTTCCTTCATCAGTTGCCAACAGAGGAGGGCTCCAGCCAGTTAGCACAGACCTCCAAGCCATTCTAACAGCAAAGGGCCAGTAGTGCTTTGTCCTTTCTTGATGCTCATCTTAGAACAGTAGCTAGCTTCCCAAGATTCCACTCCGTATGTTGAGAACCTGCTCTGATACCAATTGAAATTGCTACGCATGAGATGAGCTCAACTGTACCAGCTAGATGTAGCTCACCCTGTGTAACGGTTGGTTGCACTGACTAAGATAACCGAAATGAAATGCAGAACAGTAAAGGACACAAAGCACTTGGTGACCCAGTTCGACTCAATGTAGCCTACGTCTGGGGCACTTCTCCCAAGTCCAAGGAATAATCCACTATCACGGTATATAGTACAGATTGATGTTTGAACAGCCTTCCAAACTGCTGATACACCTATACTACTCTCCAAGTGAATTGAATGATCTAAGCTTCCCTTAGATCCGAAGACTCCCGTCTTGCACGTCCAGACCTCCTCCCGAGGCTGATACAGTCGAACCTACCACAACAGATTCTCCTGGCAGTGTTTGTCATCTCTTGTGTGAGTCGAACAGCGAGCACAGACTTGTACAAGGCAGCGACGACACCTCTTGAACTCTGAAATAATTTGTGTGCAGCAACAATGTATGAGTTCAAGAAAGTAAAGCAAGTTGCTTACCAACTTGCAGCCTCAATCCTTCTACGACAGCACGAAGACTCATGTATTAGAATGATGAATTCCGCTCTCTGATTGATGGTTCCTCCACATGGCGTTCTCAGGTTTTGCGCGCTACTGAATAATGAACCCTGGCCTCCTTTATATAGACCCGTGTGAATCTAAAAGATCGAAAACCCAAGATTTGATCTTCTAAAACCCTAGATAAGATATGGATTAAATCTGTTGAGATTTAATCTTGATCTACATATCTTTATCTCATAATAACCGGTTTTGATGATGTGGCAGTCGGATAGATTTGATTGAGATCCATCAGTTCGAAAAACTAGGAGCTGTGCTGATTTTTCGGAACTGAATGATTGATCTAGCACAGATCATTTTGCGAGCTTCTTGCACAAATTTGTGTTTTGCCTAGATGGCACTTTTTACTCCAACACAAACAATTATCATCCACTTTAATAATAGACAAACAGAACATAATAAACTTCTTCAATTACCAAATACTCTGCTCCGCGGTACTCCATAAAAGTATCACCCCTTATTTTAGTCCTCCTGTAAACATCATACGGTAGCACTTTTCTTTTTAATTTCGTCTCCTGAACAAACGAAAACACAATGGTTGGCTTATGTAATAAACTATTTTACTTAGAATCATACAAAGTAAATAACTTACCAAAACCAAATGATGGAACTCAATAGGTCTTGGGGCGCACGTATGCTTAGTAGGGCCCCTTTGTGAAATCATCCCTAGATAATTCTGCTTATTTTGGACACTTCAAATCTTAAACTTCTCACAAATGGCAAAAAAAATTCGAGCTGCTTCCTTGATACTCGGCTTCAAAAACTTTGGACCCTTTGTTCTCTTAGAGCGCATGTTACTCCATCCGTCTGAAAGCATCTTCAAGACCTTCCTCCTAAAAATGGCATTGATTTCATTAGTGTCATTCAGATCCCATTTAGCAATAGTCTGCGACATTAAAAAAAACATGCATATAAGTTACAATCTTATTTTCACATTATGAAATTTAAATATAAAAAATCCTACGAAATTAACCTGGAATGACTGAAACCACTTCTCTGGCGCCTTGATGGAGCATGTCTCCAACGTAGTTCATCCTTCCTCGAAGTACGTAGCGACGCACTCCAACCCGATCCTCCTCACAATGGACGAAGGGGAGAAACTGAAAAACAATGAAGACCACACACAGGTGCAATTGATGCTCGTAATAATGATAATAATTTTAGAATAAATGTAGACTTACTTGGTTTTACTGGAAGGCTGTATAAAGGGTCGGTTATCCATAGGCATGCCACCCAACGGGGTGTCCTCTGCTAATCCACTACATGTAACCTTCCGATACCTCATCCATATCCTGTTCCCAAACATATTTCATGTGTCTCACTCTCTCAAAAACATCGTCACCTGAACGGAAATGAATTGGACCGTCATATTCTATCTGATCCCTATAGACTCTTCTATCATTACTTCTGTATGCGTGATCCTCTAGAATGAACTGTATGTGTCAGTCAAAATAAGATATTTTCCGACCATTTTTTAGGTAAAAAGTCTTTGTATCCTCCATACAGTAATGACATCCAAGTTTCCCTTGAGTTGACCACCCAGATAGCATTCCATAAGCAGGAAAATTGGAAATAGTCAACATCAAAGCTGCTTTCATGTTGAAATTCTCTTTCCGACTTGAATCGTATGTTTCCACCCCCACATTCCAGAGATGTACTAAGTCTTCAATAAGAGGCCTTAAGTAGATGCCCAACCTTTTTTGGGATTAATATGACCGGGAATTAATTTGGTTAACCAAAGAAATCATGTTTTCATACACATCCAAGGTGGAAGGTTGTACGGGGTTAACATTACCGGCCAACAAGAACATTGTTTCGACGACATCCCCCAAGGGCTGAAACCGTCAAAATGTTTTCAGGACTCTGCGTCAGATGGGTGGACTATATTACGGGTATCGTGTCTTGGTGAAGCATGCAAACACATTTCTGCAGTGGAAGTCTCAGTCAAGAATAATCTTTCCAGTCCAGGAATGATGGGCAAGTAGAAAATTTCACTTTTCGCATTTCTTTTATAACTCCTAGAACTTTCTGCATTAAGGTTGGCTCGTGTCTAGGTTTGCCACAAAAATGACAATGAAATAAACTTTCGTCCTCCGCGTAGTAAATCATACATCCCCCAACGCAAACGTCAATCCTTTTGAAACCCATTCCTAACTCGCTAACTACCTTCTTAGATTTCCTGAACGATGAAGGAATTCTGTTTTCACCACCAATTCTCCACATTTGGAATAAAAAGCCGCTTCCGAGAACCCATAATTTGCCTTTGTCGCAAGCATTTTCATATTGATTGACAATTCGGTCTCCGTTGTGCACCCATCATACGCCGAGAGCGAGCTAAATTGCTTGAGGTTCAAATAGGAATTTCTTTCACCGTTCTGGTTTTCTTACTAGAAATTATTTGACTCAGGCGGCGCCCAGCTCGGCCTAGCAAGGTCACTAATCATTTGCAGAAAACGACCGTCAATACCATTTTCATCGACTTCAAAGGTTACATTTTGATTGAAATCAGGACTGACGTAACTATCATTTACCAGTGCGTATGTGATGGGCGCAAGGTCTTCGTCATGCAACAACCAATTGTAATAATTTGGTACCAAACCATATTTGTAGAGATGCTCCTCAACCTTTCCAATTTCAGGGTACTTTTTGTTTTTGCATTTTGCTACACGGACAACGCATTAGGTTGTTCGAATCCAACTGACCTAGTGCTACAGCAGTTTCAAAAAAACCACGCACTCCGACCATGAACGTTTCATTGTTGTAAGACTTGCCAGGAACGCGCATTCGTACATCCATGCCCGTTCTCGAATCAAAAATCCATAAAATTGAAATGTAAAAGTATTTCACAACGAACACAGTGAGAAAGAAAAAAGTTACCGCGCTAGAAGAATACTTGTGATAGGTGGTTGAATGACCAATAGTGCACACATTACAATAGTTGAATTCCAGTGAAGAGTAAGACTTTCATATTTGAGGAGATGGTATTTTTGTTAAGATTGTATCCCCTTCTCTACGCCTAACTTACCCCGGAAACATTAAATGGTAACTTTACTTTGTTCATAAGTAACAACAACTATCATATATTGTGAGGCTTTTTTAAGGCGAAACTCCGAAGCATTCCCGGAATACCACCGGAATGCTCCCGAAATATTAATGTTAAATTATACAACCATTGCAATGTTACCTAAGTATAGCCATTCCAAATTTAATAACGATTACGAGAATTTTGGTTAAATATAAATTTTCAAATTAATGCAGTTAAGTACGGGGCAATATCGGCGAACATGACGGATTTTGCCGGATATCCGCCTAAACAGCGTCGTAATCAAAGGAGGACATCTGTTTGTCAAAATTTAATTTGCAGTAATGCCGCCTTAATATCTCCTCTTATTTTGGAACTCGATTAGTTTCCCCTTAACTCCCCCGGAAAGGCGCTGGAATGTTTTCCGGCGCTAACGTCTTCCCCTTATATCCGCCGAATATTGTCGTGAAAAAAATGCCAAATTTGTAGTGTTTGGAGTTATGATGATTAATTATCTTCCTTGTATGATTCCGTTCCATGTATCAGAAAAAGGAATTTGAGAACTGGGGAAGTCCGAGGCCTTAAAATTTGGTATTACTGGACTAAACACCGTACCTAAAGTCCTACAAGTGAAGTTTTTATTCGAAAATGTACAATTAAGGTTGCATTAGACAATATATACATCATGTCACTCGTAGTTGAAAAGTAGACTAATTTGATGCCCAAATGCATCACATAATTGGTTTAGAATGCTTTCATACTTTGCAATGAAAATGAGAGAGCGACTTTGCATGCATATTGATGATATCCGACCGTATATGTGTATGCATGTCGACCCTAAATAATCAATACATCCTCTCAAACTGATAATGAAAATCTTGTTTTGATTCTTTTGAATTGATATAATACAACAAAAGTCGACCCTACAAATAAGTTGCATGGAGGGTTATGTATATAACCACGAAATAAAGGAAAAACTACAACAAAAAATGCCATGACGATTGAATAATCTTATAATAGATATGGTTTCTTACTTGCAACAACAAAATCAATGGCCATAAAAAGAAGATTGGGGACACGCGTCACATAAATATTATCCGATGCAACTGAAAAAACTAAAAGTAGTAATTATTGCTGCGGCATTGTGGTCAAACACATCAATGTAGGCATTTTGGTTACATCCCAAGTAGCGCCATGCTACTACACCATATATGTTCGTCCACAACTGAAAAAGGTTGATGCTGATGCTAATTTAATTTAGTAGTTTCGATTCTCTTTTCTTGTTGGATGATGGCCTCATTCTCCCATAAATTGATGAATTTGCTATTTTTTATTTATTTTTTTGAAAGCGATGAATTTGCTATTTTAAAAAAGGCTTACTTCGAATAACACCGGCCACCATATATCACATCTCTACTATTAAGTTATATGTTTTTTTTTACTATTTGTTTTTTTGATTGGTTTTTTTTTTTTACTATTTTGATGAGAAATAATTATCATAATCAATACAGGGAAAAAATCTTCCCCTGGTAGATGAGATGTTGTTCTGGTCGATGTCCAGAACAAATACTACAACAACTTATGCGCTAACATAAGTAGTGCGGAAATAAAAGGACACGCAAAGTTGTTACCCAGTTCGGCGTTAACGAGCCTACTCTCGGTGGCGTTCTCTAGCCCGGTGGACAGCAATTCACTATTATTGAGTATTGCGAGTACAGAAATTACCGTTTACAGAATCCCTCTTAAACTACCTGAGCCTCGAACACTCTAGTAATTGCAATCTAGGTCTCCCCCTAGATCTTTGCTCCCGCTCAGTATCCACCAAGATGATTCTCCGTGAGAATCAGCGCCTTCTCCCGAATACGCAGTTCAGAACTTCAGTGCGTGAACCTTCAGTGTTGTCCTTCGATCAATCTGCTGAGCACCAGCACAGATTGAATCCGAGCGCCTTTGAGTAACCAGTGACGATTAACTCTCCGGCCGATTACGAGCTTAGTGAATAACCAGTTACGATTAGTTCACCGCCGTTAGCCTCCTCCTCCCTTCAATGAGTATGAGCGTGATTTAATATCTCCGTAAGTGCTGACTAATACCGAAGCATTAGTCCTCCTTATATAGAGCGGTAGAAACCCTAGAACGAATAGGATTTCTAAGATAAACCGTCTATCTCTATTAGGAAATCTTTCCTAATCTTTTGCGCGAAACTCTTGTTGATAATCCTTCAATGAATATCTTCAATCTTGATTAGGCAACCTTCGATTATCTTCATAGCTAAGATAGCTTCATGCGCAAGCAAACCCTAACCGACTTCTTGATATCTTTGATAAGCATATGCACCGACTTGCCAAAACTGATCGCGGAAATATCCTCAGGCGAAGTTGTGCTACGTCGGCTGAAACAAGTTTCCAAATCTGAATTTGGAAACTTCCAACTTCTGTCCAAGCACCTGCAACCGCCTTGATCTCCAACGGTCGACTGTGTTTCCAAATCTGAATTTGGAAACATTCCATCTGCTTCAACTTGTTCCAGGACAGTTGTCTCTGCTAGACTCGAACAACAGCTTGAACAACTATTCTAAGTTTTGCCAAACTACATGCCATAAAACTAACACAGGGAAACACTGAAACTCTAATTTAGTTCTGCTCAAAACTCTTGACTATTCCCAACGCAATGAGGCTCTGATTATCAGACTCTCCATTACCCAACACGATCGATCTGTTGCAATGTCTTAAAATGGGGATTCAAGGTAGTGTGATCAATGAATTACAATAAATGTGTTCAGCCAAATTGACACTGAACCATTTAAAAATAGAGCTTATGATGTATTGCTTAATTATAGAAATTGAACCTGTGTTTCATGCTTGTAAGCAAATGACTCTGATAAAACCTGCAATCCGCAAATTACTCACATAATTCAAAAATCATCCAGCACATTCCGAATTTGGATAAATTTCAATGGCTTTGTCCACTTTATCCTCGAGTCACCAACTGCATAACCTAAATACACACGATTCTAGCTACTCATTAGAAAAAACCAAATCACTCTCTATATATTTTCCAATGTCACAAACAATAAATGAAACATTGCATATATACACGTCGTTGCTGATCATTCATATACCCATCAATGACATATCTTATAAGTTATAAATACCTGTTAATAAACAACGGCTTCATTTGAACTCATCTGATTATTTTAATCCTTGATCATCCATTTTCTCTCTCTAGCTCTCATCCATCAAAACATCTCTCTAATACAAATAAATGGCTAACCCCATTGAGTCGTCACTTTGCTCCATCCGTCTTGTTCATGATCATAATCTTATTCATAATCTCTTCACCATGCTCGGCCTCCCTGAGCTACAATGTAGTGAACTACGGTGCAAGGCCAGGTTGTTCCACCGCAGACTCGTCAGTGGCATTAGTGACTGCTTGGAACTTGGCATGTAAGGCCCCCCAGCCAGCTACCCTCTATGTCCCTCCTGGCAGGTTTTTTCTCAAGTCTGTCAAGTTTCAAGGTCCGTGCAAGAGCAGTAACATTACGATCAGGATTGATGGAACAATGGTTGCTCCATTGGATTATAATGTCATTGGAGACAATCAAAGCTGGTTGTACTTCAAGAACGTCGACGGTGTTTCGATTACTGGAGGCACTTTGGATGGACAAGGAAGAGGGCTTTGGGATTGCAAGAATAATATGTCCGTCAGTAACTGCCCTAGAGGAGCCACTGTATGTTAAAGCTTTTTTAGGGTTTTATATGGTCCATATATATGCTAGGTATTGATTAATATTAATATTATGACTGTTTTTGTTCCCATGCAGTCTCTTCTGATTGTTAACTCAAGCAACATAGAGATCAATGGATTGACATCAATGGATAGCCAACTGTTCCACATCGTCATCAAGCTATGTAACCATGTGAAGCTCCAAGGGGTGTGTTGGATCGTTAGGTTAGCCGTCTATGTGAGGGAGATCCCAGAGTGGTATCCCTCAGACAGATGGCAGCGGAAATTATCTCTAGTACAGGAAATAATGCGGAAAGTAGATGCTCACGATTTAGAGTGGAAACCTTATTGCAATCCTTGCAACAGGCTGAAAACCACTTTGCCTTCTGGACAATTCCAGAAGGGTTTCAAGATCGATGTTATTGATTATGAATATGCTTGTAAAATGTTACAACCTGTCTCACTCAGTGACAGTTTAACAATCCTACTCAATTCAACTATCAACTAACAGATCTTCTCTTGTCCGCACACAGCAACACTTAGTCAGCTCCGGAATTGATCGTCTCTTCAATCTCCGATTGCTCTCTCCAAAAGCCGAACTTCAAACAGAAGACTCCTCCTCCTTTTATAGTTGTCTTCAAGTCGGCTGAACCTGATCTCTATCAGATATCCGATTGCTATCCAGCAGATGTGATATGGTTAAGATATTTCCATATCTTAACCCTGTCACATATTTCCTTTCCAAATCTGACGTGTATCTTCTCTTCATATATACGAGATGCATATTCATGTATATCTTGACATCGATATTCCTCATCAAATATTACATTCAAATACTCGTATATCTTCAGTATATATCCTCGAGAATATCTTCCCAGATCCGATCTCGTCACACAGTCGGTGTGTCCCTCACACAGAACGCATCTCTCTTGCAGCTCTGCTCTCTCTCAGAGATGTCCGGTAAACCTACCTGTCAGACAGTGATTTCTGCATACTCAAGTGGATTATTAGTTAAGTGTTTGTTATCATCAAAACACAAAGGGTCCAACAAATTCCTCCTTTTTGATGATGACAAACACTTCTTCACAAGTGAAAAAGCACACACAGCGATGGCACGGAATTCACGTCAACATTCCCTTAGGACAGCTAGCTACTTTAGAATTTATTTACCAAATTTATTTAAAGTCTAGCTAGCACAGTTCCCCCTCAGATAGACATCCGCTCAAACTTCGGTACTGATTTTTCCCCTTAGTATATGCACATATGTTTCTTCCCCCTTTTGGCATCATCAAAAAGATATGCAAATAGGAACAAAAGTAATGGGAAGAAAAACATGCATTCATTGCCAGCAAATCAAAAGTGTGTCACGTGGACACCACATATGCAGCAGAGAGTTCAAAAAGCACAGAGATCTGAAACATGAAATTCAAAAGCAGCATAGAAAAAAAAACAGGGGTAATTGTGGGAGGGTTGGCAAAGAGGGAGGTTCCATGAGACAGATCAGACTAAGCTTCAATCTGGAACGAAGCCTTCATCTGGTCCACAATCTCTGTGGCAAGGGACTTCATCTGCCCTGGGAACCCTTCGACTGCAACCGACATTGCACCCGAGTCAACTGTGATTGCCACCTCCAGGGCAACCATCTTATCCTTCACGACCTTCAACTCGGTCCCTACTTCCAGCAACTCGGATTTCACCTCCTTCAACTCACACTTCACCTCCTTCATCTCAGCTTTAATCACCATTAACTCAGCTCTAACCTCTTTCACTATCACCAACAACTCACCCGAACTCTAAGATGGGGGGACCGCTTCATCACATACAGGAGCAGCAACATTAATGGGAGTCACCTCAACAACATCCTCATCATCAGCCTCTTCTTTAACAAACGGGACAATCCATCCAACACCTGCCGAGTACTCCAGACCCAATTTGATAATCTGCTCTTCACCCAGGTCAGACGATGGCACCTTCTCAGATACAGGGTCATACGTCTCCCAGTACTTCATGATCTCTTTTACAAACCCAGGAAAGGGTAGTCCATTAGAGGGGTTCTCCTTGTTGTTCTCCATATGGCGCATGACTTGAAAGGCCAAATTAACTTGTTTCTTCTGCAGAATCTGATCTATCAGCAACATGTCTTGGAAGGTCACCAGATTGTGCTTGTGACGTCTCGGAGAGATGTTGGACACGAGGATTCTGTGGAAAATCCTCGGAAGTACATCCATGCTGTAGATTTCCCTCTGTCCTTTTGCAGCGGGATCCAACCCAAGTCGCTCGAACACCTCCGACTTCACCACGGAGCTCGGCCACGTACCCTTGGAGTATGTAGCATACCCACCTTTTGGCACCTGCAGAATGGTGGCCAACTCCCTCACACTCACTGTGAACACATCACAACCTATGACGGCCGACAACTCCAGATTGCCCTTTCCCTTCTCCTTTTCCACCACTTTCAATTTTGAATAAATTCCCTTACCAGCTTTTCGTCCACTAGAACCGGCTTCCTGAACAGTGCGCCCCACCCTTGGACCTCCAGCAATTCTACAACTTCTTCCAACTTGTATTCCACAAGCCACTCAAACTGCAACACCAACTCTTGAGCGAAGCCTCTTCCGACTTCTTCTGACTCCTCAGCGCTTTCATCCGACTCACCTTCTTCATCAATCAGCGGAGCAGAAGACCGAGCGGTTCTTTGACTTTTCTGGGCAGAGGGAGTTGCAGATTTCCTCGCTCGCTTGCCCGCGGACCGTGCAGCAACTGAGGACTCTTTTCAAACATGGCGCTGGGAGGAAGAGTCCTCTCGAAGCTCTTCGAGCAAGGCACGGTCTCTGGCCACTGCAGAGTTGGTCGGAGTAGAACCGGTTGGCGTGACGGACTGTAGAATAGTCTCCAAACTGAGAGGGTCAACTCCCTTTGCAATCAACTGTGCAGCCATCGCGGCGGCGACGGTAGTAGAAAGACTGGATTTAGGGTTTGAGGAAGCCATCGAAACTTTCGGAACTTCGATTTTGGGGAGAGAGAGAAACTGATTGCCTTTGGTTGATTTGGGCACAACACTCGGTCCTCTTTCTTCTTATACCCCTCCAAACCCTAGAACACAATGGGCACGGTTGATTCTCGAAGCTTCACCTCCCTACCTTTGAGAAATAAATAAACCGCCCTCTACTTTTTAGCAATTGCCACCTTTTCCTTCCTTCCAAAAACGGTTCCGCATTAACAACTTGCCAAATTTAATTCAGCCGAAAAGGCATGCGCCAACCGAGAGAGAGTAGCGACCGTGTCATCAGTAGGTAAGCGAGTCTTCTCACAAAACCAACCGACTGGACAACTGCCTGCAGCAGAGACTGTTCATCTTTCTATTCGATCTTTACCTTTTCTCAACGCTGAGCCAACTTTACCAGAGGACATAGAACTCACTATCTTCACAATTGTCACACAGATTGTTTCCCAGCCAAAGTCGAACATTCCATAGTGATAGCTCAGTCTGACCTTCTCATGGGTACACAAGGTTTTGGTATGGTGTGCAAACTTTACCCAAATGGTACAAATAACACCACACACAATCAAGCACAACTAAATGAAATCATCCAAACATATTATATTGTCTTCGTACCTCATGTGGAATAACTCCAAAAAAGAAGCATATCGACGGGCTCATAGGAGCACTCCACATGAAGATAGGCTAAGGTTGGTCTAGAGTACCTCCTGGGCTTATAGTGTGGGATCAACTGTGGAGGTCTCTTTTGGGCAGAAAGAAATCAGAATTTCATGTTTTTCGGTCCCTATGCAGTCATCAATCACATAGCAAGCATGCATGGATACATTATGAACACAACTTGCTTTTTCACTAGCATGGAACACCATGTTAAACTCTCCATCAGACGTGACTCATATGCATCTTGTCTTAGCCAATCACCGAGGGAGCAACATGTGAGCATTGCTCTAAGGAAGAGAAACCATACCTAGTTCGAGCCTCAGCTTCTCGTAGGGTTCTCTATGCAATGCCTTTGTGAATATGTCTGTAATCTGTTCCTCGGTTCTGCAATATTCCATCTCAATTGTTCCCTTTTCTACACAGTCTCGTAGAAAGTGATATCGAATTTCAATATGCTTAGTGCGTGAGAACTGCACTGGATTTTTAGAGATGTTAATAGCACTAATGTTATCACACAAAATCTTAGCACAATTTGTAATAACACCATAATCACTTAGCTGTTGCCTGATCCACAGCAGCTGCGCACAGCAAGCAGCAGCGGCAATATATTCTGCTTCAGCGGTGGAAAGTGCAATTGAGGACTGCTTCTTTGAAGCCCAAGAGATGAGACATGGTCCAAGATATTGAGCCATCCCTGACGTGGACTTCATGTCTGTCTTGCACCCAGCATAGTCTGCATCAGTGTATGCTTCCAGGCGTAATTCTCCTCCACTTGGATAGAACAGGCACAAGTCATCTGTTCCCTTCAGATATCTCAATATCCTCTTTACTGCTTTCACGTGGGTTTCCCTGGGATCAGTCTGAAACCTTGCACACAGACAAACACTGAATAAGATATCGGGTCTGCTATCAGTGAGATATAATAGCGAACCAATCATTCCTCTATACAGAGTTGGATCCACTCGAGGTGAGGATTCGTCCTTTGTCAGGGTGTCGTTCGAAGACATCGGTGTGGCACACGTCTTGGCGGACTCCATCCCAAACTTCTTCAGAATCTCCTTTACGTACTTCTGTTGATGGATTCGGGTGCCATCCTCTCCTTGAGTGACTTGAAGTCCAAGGAATTACTTGAGTTCTCCCACCATGCTCATCTCGAACTCGCTTGACATCAACTCTGTAAACTTCTTGACAAGTTTGGGGTTAGTTGAATCAAAAATGATGTCATCTACATATACCTGCACCACCAAGGTGTCCTTCCCTTCCTTCAGAAGGAAGAGAGTTTTGTCTACCTCTCCTCTGGTATATCCGTGGGATAGTAAGAACTGTGATAGTCTCTCATACCAGGCACGAGGTGCTTGCTTCAGCCCGTACAGCGCCTTCTCAAGGATGTGTACATGATCAGGGTGAGTGTGATCCTCGAACCCCGGTGTCTGGCTCACGTATACCTCCTCTTTTAGAACTCCTTTCAAGAAGGCCGTTTTCACATCCATTTGCTGCAGAGTGAAACCATGGTAAGTCGAATAAGCAATTAGTAGTCTGATTGCTTCTAACCTTGCAACTGGGGCGAATGTCTCATCGTAGTCTATCCCCTCTTGTTGGTTGTATCCTTTGACTACCAGGCGGGCTTTGTTTCTCACAACGACTCCCTTGTCGTCCATCTTGTTGCGCAAGACCCACTTCGTTCCAATCACGTTCTTGTCCTTCGGCCTAGGAACCAGTCGCCATACCTTGTTCCTCTCGAACTGATGTAGCTCTTCTTGCATGGCATTTACCCACTCCGGATCCTTCAATGCTTCAGCTATAGTCCTTGGTTCTGTGATAGAGACAAAAGACGCAAATTTACAGACATGGCACAGATCGTCCAGATTTACCTGATCCTGCGATGTATAGCACTGGTAATCCCTCATCCTAGATGGGGGCAGAATAACTCTCCCGCTCCTTGTAGTTCTGGGTTCCTCCGCAGTGCCTGTAGGCGGGAGATTGTTAGTAAATCTCATCTTCGTTGGGAGGCTCAGCGTTGATGTCTGTCGCAGGGACATCAGGAACATGTTCTTGAGCGGGTATCTCTGTCTGAGCATCTACAGGTTCTTGACCAGCTGTCTGAGCAGTTTCTTGAGCTGGTTCTCTGACTTCACCTTGAGTGGGTTCCCAGTCAGGGTCAGCTCTATCAGTGAACTGAAGTTCTCCATCATCCTGTGATGAAGGATCTTTTACTAGGTGCCCTATCATAGCGCCCTCATCAAAGGTTACGTGGATGCTCTCCTCCACCCGTTCCATCCTTCGGTTGTACACCTTGTAGGCTCTGCTATGGCTTGAATATCCTACGAACACACCTTCATCGCTCCTCGGGTCGAACTTTCCCAGATTGTCCTTTCCATTGTTATGCACGTAGCACCTGCAGCCGAATACTCTCAAATAGGCAATGTTAGGTTTTCTTCCCCGCAGCAGCTCATACGGCGTTTTTCCTATTAGAAAACGTAGAGATGCTCGGTTCAGTATGTAGCTGGCCGCATGCACAGCCTCTGCCCAGAACCCCTTGGGAACGCCACTGGCAATCAATATTGTTCTGGACATGTCTTCCAAAGTTCTATTCTTTCTCTCTACCACCCCATTCTGCTGAGGAGTTCGTGGTGCACAGAAGTTGTGATCAATTCCTGCAGTCCTGCACAAGGAGAGAAACTGAGAATTCCGAAACTCGGTTCCGTTGTCAGTACGAATGGATACTAACTTCTTTCTCAATTTGTTTTCAATCAGTTTCAACCATGAGACAAATTCAGAATATGTTTCATCTTTAGAGCACAAGAAAATGGTCCAAGTATACCTAGAGTAGTCGTCCACGATGACTAATATATACCTGTTGCCTCCACGGCTGACGACGTTCACTGGCCCGCAGAGATCCATGTGGATCATGTCAAGAGGACCTGAAGTACTTACTGATTGTTTTGATTTGAACGAAGTACGTACTTGCTTGCCCGTGGTACATGCACTGCATACCTGATCAATTGAGCTTTCTACCTTGGGTAATCCAATCACTAGTTCACTCTGATGCAGCTTATGAATCAGTCTCGTGCTTGCATGTCCAAACCTTTTGTGCCACAGCAGTGTGTCGGCTGTTATGCTTGCCAAGCACAGCTCCTCTTCAGGGATGAACTCTGGGTCCACTGTGTATATTTGATTCTCCCGGACACCTCTGAGTATTACCTTTCCTGTCTCAATGCACTTCACAAAACAGTCATTAGAGTTGAATATCACTTGATTCTTACCATGTTGACACAATTGTGATATACTCAGCAGGTTATAATTCAGGTTTTCAACCAGACTGACTTGTCGAACTTTGATTGTTTCTGAAATTCTTACCTCTCCTGTTGCAACGACCTTACCTGTACTCTTGTTTCCGAAAATAATGCTTCCTCCGGAATAGGCTTGGAGTGAGATGAACCATCCTGGATCTCCTGTCATGTGTTTGGAGCATCCGCTGTCCAGATACCATGGCTTGCTCCTCACTCCGTCCTGCAAGAGAGAAATTAGTTTTTACGAACCCAGACAAGCTTGGGCTTACTGGGTTTTTGGGCAGTTTTAACAACAGGAGTAAACTCTAAGGGACTGGAATCGTTATCGTCCGCAAGATTGATTCTCCTCCTGGGAGTTCTCCTGGGTCGTCCGTGGGTGGCTGTGTCGTGGTGAGGACGAACCCACTCACTTATGTCTTCCCTTCTGTGGGGAAGAACTTTTCTCCTAGGGACATAAGTGGTACTGGCCTTTCTCTGATGACTGTGATACCTCTCATTGGCTTCTTCTAGTTCCTTACAGTCTGATCTGTTGTGACCAGAGTGACCACAGTGCCAGCAGACACGATAGTAAAGCACTCCAGTTTTCTTGTTTCTTTCTAAGGGAGTGGGTTTCCTATTTCTTTGGGCCTGAGGGTCAATCGTGAAAGGTTGACGGTTGGAGCTCATCTTATTCCAAATTTCAAAGGCTTTCCCGGCCTTGAAAGGTGCAGAGTCTCTGTCATATAGATGGCTCTCTTTAGGAGATGTGGCTTCCGACTTTCTCACCTGGTGCGAGCTCTCGCCGACTTCAGTCATCAGTCCCTTTCCTTTGGCAATTCTTCTGTTTGCTTCCTGTTTGTCAGTCTCTTCCATATACCCAAGTCTGGGTCTGGCAAACTTTCTCTTGTAATCTTGTTTTACGTCTTCAGCCTTCTTGGCTTCTAGTTCTCGTAGCTAGATTTTCTTACATTTCGTCTCCTTTTGTCTGAGATCTGCGACTGTCTGACGGAGTTCCTCGTTATCCAACTGGATCCTGACTAATTCTGCAATTGATCCTACCATCTTGGTTCCAACGTCTATCGGCTTGGTGTCGTCAATTCTCATGCATCTCAGTTCATCACTCAAACTGTTGATCTGTGTGTCTCTTTCGTCACAAGTGTAGCATTTGCAGACGTGCTCCTCCTTTTCTTTCTCAAGCCGCATAGCTTTGGTTGACCAGAGGCGGTTGTTTTCCATGTCATCTTCATGTTCATCTTTCATGATCTCAAGCTGTTCCTTAAGGCTTGTGATCTTCTTTAGCAGTTCGGCAATAGTTTCTGCAAAGTCAGATTCACTAAATACTTGATCGATATAAGAATCAGATTCATGTACCTCATCGTTCGTGGATCTTGCCATCAGACATGGCTCCTTGGCTCGCTTCCTATCGCTGGGTTCCTCGTCTGAGTCACCCCAGGCGGCGAACATGGCTTGAGCTTCTTTCGGGGCAGGTGGTTCACCCTTCTTCTTGCTGTAGCAATCTTTAGCAAGATGCCCCTTTTTCTGGCAGTGATAGCACGTTCTTTCTTCCTTTGCACCCGCCTTTGTCTTGCTTTCCTCTGAGGTAGCTCCCTTGTTCCCCCTTTGATTATTTCGTCCTCCGCCAGAGACACCTCTATTTTGTGTTCTGCCTGTTGTCGCCATCTTGAAGGCTCTCGAGAGAAGAGCTATCTCCTCGTCCTCACCTTTAGATGGCAGGCTTAATTGGGCTATATCCAAGGCCTTCTCCACTTTCAGTGCTATAGCTTGAGATTTTCCAACTTGTCTTCTGGCCATCTTTCTTTCTGATATCCCAGCTTGGCTTTGCAGATTCGCCACCAGCTCTTCCAGGGTCGTATCTTTGATCCCCTTTTGAGCCTGGAGGGCTGCAGTCACTTTATCCCACCGGGAGCTGAGAGCTTGCATGAACTGATGGGTTATTTTCCACTGTGGGAGTTTCTCATTCAGGGAGTTCAGCTGTGCGATGATTATTTGAAATCTGGTGTAGAAGTCCTCCAGGGATTCGTCCTTTCGCTGTTCGACTATTTCGTAGTCTTTTGTGGCAGCCAGAATTCTGTTCCTTTTTATATCCTCGTTTCCCTCATATAGTCTAGCAAGGCCATCCCACTGCTCCTTCGCCGTTTTGTATACAGCCATCTTCACCTGATCTCCTTGTGAGAGTGCCATGTACAAAACCTTCTTAGCCCTGGCATTCTGTTGGAGAGACTTGTAGTCAGCTTCGGTATACTTGTCCTTCTCCTTCTCCTTCGAATTGGCGGGATCTGTCACATCCAAAATAGGGAAGTTACCCTTTTCAAACACCCGCCACAGCTTCCCATCCAGGGAACAAACATGAGCTTCGAACTGATCCTTCCACCAGTCATACTCTCCCGGGCTGAGCATCGGCGGCTTCCAGAACGAGTCGTTTCCGCCAGACATGATTTCCTGCAAAGGCTAACACACAATCTAGAGCCTTGCTCTGATACCAATTGTTGGATCGTTAAGTTAGCCGTCTATGTGAGGGAGATCCCAGAGTGGTATCCCTCAGACAGATGGCAGCGGAAATTATCTCTAGTACAGGAAATAATGCGGAAAGTAGATGCTCACGTTTTAGAGTGGAAACCTTATTGCAATCCTTGCAACAGGCTGAAAACCACTTTGCCTTCTGGACAATTCCAAAAGGGCTTCGAGATCGATGTTATTGATTATGAATATGCTTGTAGAATGTTACAACCTGTCTCACTCAGTGACAGTTTAACAATCCTACTCAATTCAACTATCAACTAGCAGATCTTCTCTTGTCCGCACACAGCAGCACTTAGTCAGCTCCGGAATTGATCGTCTCTTCAATCTCCGATTGCTCTCTCCAAAAGCCGAACTTCAAACAGAAGACTCCTCCTCCTTTTATAGTTGTCTTCAAGTCGGCTGAACCAGATCTCTATCAGATATCCGATTGCTATCCAGCAAATGTGATATGGTTAAGATATTTCCATATTTTAACCCTGTCACATATTTCCTTTCCAAATCTGACGTGTATCTTCTCTTCATATATACGAGATGCATATTCATGTATATCTTGACATCGATATTCCTCATCAAATATTACATTCAAATACTCGTATATCTTCAGTATATATCCTCGAGAATATCTTCCCAGATCCGATCTCGTCACACAGTCGGTGTGTCCCTCACACAGAACGCATCTCTCTCGCAGCTCTGCTCTCTCTCAGAGATGTCCGGTAAACCTACCTGTCAGACAGTGATTTCTGCATACTCAAGTGGATTATTAGTTAAGTGTTTGTTATCATCAAAACACAAAGGGTCCAACAGGGTGCAGATCAGCGCAGCTGGTGACAGTCCTAACACGGATGGGATACATGTTCAGCAGTCTGCCGGAGTTACCATCTTGACATCCATGATCGCAACCGGTGATGATTGTGTGTCTGTTGGACCTGGGACTAACAATCTCTGGATCGAAAATGTCAACTGTGGACCCGGTCATGGGATCAGGTCAGCCGCCTAGTGTTGTTACATTTTAATTACCTGTTTCTCAAAAAAGCATTAATTAACTTCAATTTATAATTTTAATTTTGTTTGTGATGCAGCAATGGGAGCCTTGGGAAGGACTATGAAGAGGCCGGGGTCCAAAATGTGACAGTTAAAACGGTTACTTTCTCGGGAACACAAAATGGGGCGAGAATAAAATCATGGGCTCGTCCTAGCACCGGGTTTGTCAGGAATGTTGTTTTCGAGGATATAACAGTCGAAAATGCTGGAAATCCAATAATCATTGATCAGAATTATTGCCCTCATAACGAAGCATGTCCAGGCGAGGTAATTAAAATTTAAAAATTATTTTTCTCTGAATTTTTTTATGAATCTAATGTTATTTGGATTTCAAATAACAGGCTTCGGGCATAGAGATAAGCGATGTTACATATAAAAACATTCATGGGACATCTACAACCAAAGTAGCAGTCAAACTGGACTGTAGCTGGAGCACCCCGTGCAAGAACATAATCCTTGACGATTTAAGGCTCACGTTTAAGGATACACAAGCAGAAGCGTTGTGTTCGAACGCGGATGGATCAACTTCGGGCGTTGTTGAGCCTTCAAGTTGCCTCGAGAGAGTCTGAAGTTCGAAATCAAAAATATTTAATTTAATTGTTTAGAATAGAACACATAATCAAGGGTAGCAGCAAAATATACAGTATACTTGTGGGATAGTGCCACTGACTTTTGGCCACTCCAATTAATATATAATTATATTATTGCAAAAAGACTAGAGTAATGATCAAATGAAGAGAGGTGGGTTCGGTTCCGGTGAGAAATCACATATAGGTGAGACATGAGAAATATTCTCAGCCCTACATCTTATTTAATTAATGGTTCTGATTAAATCTCAATTAAAATCCAAATCACGCTAATCAGTCGATTAATCTACGAATTAGGGATAGTTTAGTCCGAATAACATTCCTGAAAATTGAATCCCATCGTAATCGTTCCACGACCTAATCGTTCGAAGATGAGAGAAAGCCTTGCGACTCTACTGCCATCTATCGACAAGCGACGGCGATGGACGATTGGTTCGTTTCGACTGCGGTGAAAACACGTTGTTTTACTCACTTGTTCATCGCAATCGTTCAATCCATCATTGCAATGGTTCCGATTCAGCCACTCTCGTGCCTTTCTATTAGGTTTGTTTCTTGATTATGTCAATTCTACCGAACTTGGGTTTATCTGTTTGCAAATTGGTAGCAAAAGCATATATTTATTTATTTATTATTATTATGCAGCGGAGAATATGAGGTTGCCGCAGATGCAAGCATTTTTTGTAGTTGTTCTTTCTTCATGTTATGTATTATTCGTAGTCTCTAACGCATCATTCGCAGCTTTCTGTTTCATAATTGGTACTTAGGTTTGAAGACATGATAAAATTGGTAGCATACTGGTACAAAATTCGTAACAGGGTTTTCTAGTCTCACTATACGCTATCTATTATTCGTAATCTCTTATGCATCATTCGTATCTTCTGATTTGTAGCTTTCTTATTCAAAATTCCGTAAGTCGCATGATATAGCTGGACATACAAAAATGTTTTCTTAAAATTCGTAGGATACTATGCATCATTCGTAACTGTAACTTGTGTCTCACGGAGTTGGGTTTTAAATATTAATCGGGTGCATAAAATTCGTAGCTTCAGATATATCATTAGGGTGATTTTTTTTGTTTTGTTTCGTTCGACTAGTTAAATTCTTGTTTTTTTTGTTCCTGAAGATATGGTTTAGTGGAAGTATTAGAACTTGCTGCTGAGCTTAACAACAAAACTCAAGAAGATGAGCTGGCATGGAAATAAAATGCCACTGATTCATTGCTTTGCAAGAGACTATTACTCTTGGCAAGAGACTCTTGCTCGTACTTCCATCGACTCAGAATTCGACTTGGATTCCGATAGCAAGCATCATAAGTTCAATGTATGGAAACAGTCCTTCATCAAGACTTGTGCTGCCATTGATCAGGAGCTCGCACTGCAACAAAAATTCGACTCGTGTTACAGTGGAACCACTGCCTTGTCAATTGTCAGACAGGTATGTGTATGTTTACATATCATCATTAACATTAAGAGCGCAGAATTCGACACGATTTCTCTGCTACATCATTTGCTAATTTGTTGATTTTTAGGGAGATATGCTGAAGATTGCCAATGTTGGAGACTCGCGTGCAGTCCTAGCCAGCATTTCCGAAGATGGCAGTCTAGTAGCTGCTCAGCTCACTGTCGATTTCAAACCAATTAAAAACTGCAATGGCAGATGTCTTGTAAAATTAAATTACTCAGAAACTTCAACAATGCCTCATTTCATTACATGAAAAAAAATGTATATAATTAGTAATTCACATTACATAATTCGTAGTAACTACGAGTTTTATAACAGTGATTCATTGTATTACAAATTTTGGTCACAAAGACTGCTACGAATTTTGCTTGTAAATTTTAAGAATTTTAGTCATTGGTGACTGCTACCAATTTTGCACGTAATAGTTATGAATTTTAGTCATTGGTGACTACTACGAATTTTGTTTGTAACTGTTACGAATTTTAATCACTATAACTGGTACGAATTTTAAACAGAAAGCTACGCATTATAAATGTATCTCTGTCAGAAATTACATATCTACGCATTTTAACTGAAAAGCTACGCATTATAGAAAATGGTTATATTACTTTGCAGAATGTATAATTCATACGTTTAAAAGCATAATATTCGTAGTAACATAGTTAAAATGCGTAGCATAATATTTATAGTTACAAAGATAAAATGCGTAGCATTATAGTGATGGCAAATGAATCATAATGTGTAGCTTTTCTATGTTAATTTTTTTTCTAGTACAAAATTAGTGCTCTAAAAGCCACTTTAGTGTTTGGTACGACGGGCTGTTCCATCATATGCAGTGGCTGAGCTCCTCGAGCTTTTGGCATAACTCCAAAACTGGGATTTCCAGGCATAATGCTCATGAACTTGTCTCTTGATGCACTACCCAAGTCTCCCTCATGTACTGCAAGTGCATAGGCGATTCAGACACGATAAACTCTTGAGTGTGGGGAGGATGGTTGTGCACTTGAGCATGACGAGTAAGTTGCTGCTGCTGATGATGGTGAGGCTGGGGCTGAGGAGGATGATAACCTCGTCTGTTAGGGTTCACCATTACCGCAGGATCACGTCCCGGCAAAAAGTGCTTAGTATCTCATTCTATAACGATCGGGATGATCTATAGATTCAAATGCCCTTTGAACGAGGGCTCATAGTAACCCCAATTGCGAAACCCGTCATCGTCGTCCATTCCTGTTACACATTGACAGTCAAAAACCACATCAAAAAAGCATCAAACTCTGAGACAATCTCCATCAATTCTCACAAGCATATCAATAATCAATCTCTAACAAATTAAAACTACAAATTTACCAAATGTCTAATACAGCACTTCAAAACCATTACCCCCAATTTATGACACGCATTTCATTAGACATTCACAACACCAGATCCCAAATTCAAAAACCCTTATTTCACCCAATCCCAAATCTGAGGACCAAATCACAGATCAGGGCCTAACTGATTTCGACGTAACGAGGACAGAAATGGACGGAGCGTAGGTAGGTACCTGAGTGGGACACATGGCGGTTTCCAAGGCGGAGAGACCACTACACCATTTTGCCCCATATGCAACAGAAAATAAAACGTTGCTTAAGCTAAAATCGTGTTGCTTAGAACTTGCGCAACGTTACCCCCGTTGCATAATCACATTTTGCGTAATCGCTATTGCTTAAAATTTAGCAACGAGTCTCAAAATTGTGTTGCATAAGATGTTTTCTAACGCAACATAAGTAAAGTTGTTGCAATTGTTATGCTGCGTAAGATATTATCTAACGCAACACAAAATGCATCTTCGTTGCCAAATTTTATGCAACAGGGATAATGCAACGTGGTATAATGCAACACGTTGTCGTTGCGCAAGTACCAAACAACATAGTTAATGTAACACATTACTGTGTTGTTTTAGATGTATTCTTTCGCAACACATTTAGTCAGGTTCGTTGCTATATTTTATGCAACAGAGATATTGCAACATGTTTTTATGCAACAACTCAGTTGCTACACAACGCTATACACTTACACCATAGACTTCTGAAGTATTGCAAAAGATATGAAACATATATCCAACAAAAAATCCATATTTCTTTGGATTAAAAGTTCCAATCCAAAGATCAAGAAACACTTACAAATTTGGATGACATAGTTTCATTCAAAATATGAAAATATAGTAAACAAAAAAACTTAGGTAATTAAAGTTCACCCTAAAACGACGAAGTTCAAGAGTCCTCATCTCTTGTTGCATTCCCCATTGACTTCTCTTCAAGAGCCTGTATCCTTTCCTCGAGACATTTCATCATTGCTCGAGACTCCTCTTCTTTTCGCAACCTCTACTTGTTCTTTCCGCAACTCCTCTCGAGTCATCTCAAGCTCTTCCCGTATTTCCAAATAAACTTGAAGCTTTTTAGGCACCCCGTAATAGCATTCCCTTTACAACACCCCATCACCTCTCATCAATAATTTCCAGTTGGGTCTACATCCTCCACATCCAAATGAATCAAGATTTTCACTAGACACCATTTTCATGTATCACAAGTAATCCATCAGAACATACTAGAAAAAAATAAACATTAAAGAAACAAGTATTTGGTAAACAAGCAAAAATAACCTTGTATCTAGAAGTCTTTAACTTTTGAGAAACAAAATGGGCATAGCTGTCTCGAAAATCTTGTTCATTAATTTTTAAGAGTTTCATTAATTTATAAATACCTGAATAACCCAAATGCTCACTAACGACTCGATGGTGAAAAAGCCAAACCCAATTAAGTAGATTATCGGTCAAAGAGAAGACAAATTTTAAATGAGCAAATTCTTTATAATCCAAGGCCTTAGCAAATCTGAGATGATACGAACAAGAGCGGGGGACTTACTGCCACAAAAGCACTCCAAGTCAGAATTTGAATTGCAGGCAAAATTCCTCTGTTGCACACCAAACAGTATCAAATTAGTTGCACAAAAGTTCTTTGTCAGATTCAGAGAAAGTGCACTAGCATTGGAATATGGCAAACTTACGTCAGAGATTGGCTCTTGAAAATAATGGGAGGAGCCACAGTAGCGAAGACGCAGAAGCCAAACGATCTGAAATCGAAAAGGAAGAGCAATCCAAGGTCGCATTTCATTCTGGCCGTCGACGAGGCCGGTGTAACGGAGGATGTATCTTAGGGTTTCAAGCTAACATAGTGGTTGAGATGGAGAAGAGAAGTGTGAGGCGGGTGGACAGAGATTGAGAGTTTGTAAGTTTTTTTTTCTTTTCGATCAAAGTTTGTAAGTTGAAAACCCTAACTGTTCTTATTGTTGGGCTTCATTAAGCTTCAGCCCAAAATATAAAAAGAAAATAAAGGATTTTGTAAATATGGTTTAATTAATACTTAATAGGATCTAATATTGATTCAATTAATCATATTACCCTTAATACTACACTTAATATAAGATTTATATCAAATTAATAATTAACCGTTAATGTAGATCAACATTGAACACTAATTCATTAGTGCATTACCCTTTAACCAAGTTAAATCTCACAACCTTATGTATTTGACAAATCTAACTAACATCTCAGAACAAATCTCACAACCCTTTCACTTGTTTCAAACCTTATAATATATGAAATAAACTTTACTTTGTACCAATTACACTTGTATTACTATCCCAAAAAAAAGAATTACACTTGTATTGTAAACCTTGAGCTTATAATATATACACATAAACTTTATTATACACCTAAACATTATGACAAAATCCTTATATTATGAACCTAAACTTTATATTATACCAAGTTAAATAAATTGAACACTAATTTATTAGTGCATTACCCTTTCCATTACCCTTTTTCGGGCTCTTTGCAAGACGATCGGACAGGATGTCGTCGAGGTTTCTCACCTTCTTCGACACTAGTGTGGGCGGCGCCATGGACACTCAGAGTATGATACATTGGATATACATGATACATTTTGAACATAACATAATTAAACATTATGACTCATATTAATCGAACATGTTACATACATGATACATTTGCTATTAGTGCTTTGCTAACTCATATTAATGCATTATCATCAAACCAAGTTTAATCGAACAACCATATACATTTGATTAATATAATTCACACAACTCATAACATAAAAAACCTTATGTACGACCTTATGCATTTGTCACATATGTATCATTATCTAAACCCTTTTGTACATCTTTTGTTCCATCTTATGCATTTGAATTGAAAGCTAGCTCTCATTAGTGCATTAACAACCTTATGCATTTGATCACTAATTCAATCAACTCATAACATAACTACTCTCTTATGTTCCACCTTATGCATTTGTGATTATTGCCTTCAACTCATAACATTACTCCTCTTATGTTCCACCTAATGCATTTGTGATCTTGCCTTCAACTCATGAACATGCATTGTTTGATGTAACAATTGTCATTAGTGCATAACCCTCTCATGCATTGTTTGATCTAACAATAACTTGTAACATAACATCACATAACCCTTATGCATTGTTTGATCTAACAATAACTTGTAACATAACATCACATAACCCTTATGTATTGTTTGATCACTCAATTAAATCATAGCATAATATTGCATAACCCTCTCATAACCCTCAAAACCCTCTTAACCCTCGTAACCCTCACTTTTGCAATATGAAACCCCGTGTTGCATAAGTGCATATTGCATTACGTTTGGCGGGAACCCAAATGAAAATTTTGGGACCAAATTTTACATTTTCCCACCTAATTTTCATACACAACTCTTCCAAATTTTCCCACCAAAAATTGACTATTTACTTTACGCAACGACTATATATGACAGCGTTGCATTAGATAATGGCGGGAACATAAACAAAAATTTTGGAACTAAATTTTAATTCCCTCCTTTTCGAAATGTTACCTCCCATAAATTCGTTTTTACCTTACGCAACGACACAACGTAGTTACGTTGCAATAGAGTTGGCGGGAAACACAAAAACAAATTTTGGTGCATAATTTTCATTCCCTCCTTTCCTAAATTTTACCTCCCAAATTGAAAATAGTCTTACGCAACGGAAACAGAAACTTGCGTTGCATTAGATACAATAATAACCCCTTAACATATGATCACCATTGATCGTCATCGGCATCATCCTCCTCATTTGAATAATCATCATTTTCATCCAAAAGTTCAGCATCCTCATGATCATGTACATCATCTTCTTCATATTCAGATCGAGCAATGTTGGCTCTCGTTCTGTTGAGTCGCATGTATGGAACTCTATGTGTGTAGGGAATCGAAAATGAGACAAGGGAAATTAAACCAATAGTACAAGATTTTACAAACATTCAAACTTTACGCAACATGTCCGTACAATTCTTATTGCGTAAGTCAAAAGTAGCTCAACAACCGCCTTCAATGTTGTACGAGGTTCATAATTTCTGTCCTTTCAAAATAAATGAGACACTTAAGCAACAAAAACATACTATTCAAACCACGGTTGTTGCATAGGATATCCAACGTAACGCATGTGTTCTTGTTGTTTTTGAATGCATTGCATAGGCTCTCTTACGCAACGCGAGACCATATGTCACTATAGATCATGTTGCATTATGTTACTTATGCAACGGATGTTCATATGCTGCTTTTGAGGTTGTTGCGTAATATTCTTAAACAACGTAAAATGGTATGTTGCGTAACTACATGTTGCCTAGGTGGTCTTACGCAACGAGGGAGACGACGGAGGCTTTTGATATGTGGCATTAGGTGTCTTACGCAACGGGGAACATAAGCAATATAAGTCACGTGTTGCTATAGACTTTATGCAACATGTCGTTTGCAACGGCGTGCCATGTCTTGTTGCATATGGGGCAAAATGGTGTAGTGGACGGTGATCGAAGGAGCCTAGAATTGCAACCGTGCTGTCTGTGATGGTTTGGCTCTTCAGCAATGACTCTCGTATGAATGCCGCTTTCTCGCTCAGGTTTTCCATCGCCACCACTAGTCGGAGAAAGCGCCGAGAGTTAGGTTTTTTTTCCGGAGAGAGGTAACAGCCTGTCGAGCTAGGTTTTTTTTGTTCTCGATCTTGGAAGAACAATGAATAAATGACGACTTTACCGTCACATACGAATTTAATGCATAAAAATGGGTGAATAATAACGAAAATAAAGAATCGTTGGATGAAAGATCCAACGCTATTATTATTTCTCATTTCTCATAAGAATTATTATTTCTCATATGATTCTAAGTCTGAAAGAGTTGACAATTAATACATAGTGATGCATTTTAATAATGCATGAATTTGAATTGTCCAGTCATTGACTTTTATAAAAGAAACAAAAAAACTATTATGGTTTCTAAGGTTAAGATAAGGTACAAAGTTAATTTTTGGTGCAAAACACAAAGTTCGTCAAAATCGAAATATACTTTGTCGCCAACACAACGAGAAATATAACATAGTTCGTCACTTTTGCATATAATTCGTCACCGAGAAAATGCATCAAAAATTAGGATTTAATCTCATCCAACGAAATCACAAGAACAAATACTATGATTTGTTTGTATTTTTTTACAAAAAATTAACTTTGTACCTGATCTTTTTCCATGATCTCTATTTTTAATAAAAACAATAACTGTCTATTTTTAAAACAATAAATGTGATAATTAATTGTTTGTATATTACGAAAAAATAAAAGATAATTAAGAATGGAAATAGAAGCTTCTCGGGAATGCGACGACTTCGAGCTAGCTGCCAAACATAAAAGATTAGCATAAGAAATATTTAGCCATTTATGAGTCAATATGTTGCCTGAGTTGAAATTAATTTTTGACCAAAAAATATTAAATGAATTTCACATGCACGAGGTCAACAAGGCGTGGTCTAGTGGAAGAATTTCAATCTTGCTTTCACAATGTTGAGGGTTCAAATCCTACCATGACAATTTTCTCACAATTTTATGAGAATTTTCTCTTCCTCCTCCTCGTCCAGATGCTTCCTCTTCACGCCTTGTGCGTGGATGTGTTCTTCATCTCTCGTGGAGGTACTATTCGGTCGTCCAGATGGATGTGTCGTGTCTTGCAGTGGTAAAGGTACCCAAAGAGGCCTGAGCTACAAGTGTCGAAGAATGTATTCATTTGGGGTGGATGTGCGGATCCATGCATGCTAAAGGTGTCGAGCCCGGCCTGCGCTTCAGATGTGGAAAAATATAACAGTTGATCTCAGATCCGATCAAGATGCATCGAAGATCAATATATATGTACAAGATGATAAGGTGTCATATACGAAAAAAGATCCAGTGCAGCACAGCAATTTGCTGCGAGTTGAAAATGACGTCTTTTTTATCAAGACGACGTCGTTTTGGTTTTTGAAAAATAACAAAACAACGTAGTTTTGATTAAAACAACTTTGTATTACCTCTCGCAGAGAAATGCTGCGCTGCACCGGATATGAATCCGTCATATACATTGTAATCTTTTAAGTTGTTGTACCCCTAGTGTTCTAAAAATCTCCGCCCAGACCCGCCTAGGCCTTGAAATTTACGAATCTGCCCGATTAATTGATCCCCTAGTCGCCGCTTAGACCCGCCTAGTCGCCGCCTAGCGACGTCTAGTCACCGCCTAGACCCGCCTAGTCGCCGCCTAGACCTGCCTAGTCGCTCTCTAAATCCGCATAAGCGTTAACCAAATGACCAACTTCTTGATCAAAATGAAATTTTTTATTTATTGTTACATAGTTTAAATATGTCTGTATATCATTTTAATATTTGATAAACTATTAAAATATCTTTATTATCAGATTGCTTTTTATATATATTAAAATACAATACAATATATACCATAATAATATTTATATGATTATTAATTATTAAAAATTATAAAATTGTAAAACCGATTAATCTCGCCTAGGCCCCGAATAATCCTCAAACACCCACTACTACATTGTTAAACCAGTCAAGCCTCACATTCATTAAGCTATATTTGGCTTGGCTATTTTTGGTGTATTCATCTTCCATCTTCCCATGCTTCCAAGCTCTCTATATTCCAACGTGTATTTACTTAGTCTACTTAAATTAGCATGCTTGTACTATGTATAAAGGGCTCTTGCTGATTCAATAAAAGTAAAAAGCTTCAATAGAAATCTTACATGGTATCAGAGCTTTTTCTGACTAACTGTCATCATCTCCGATCCTCAATGGCTCTGGCTTTCACTTCTCCTGTCTCTGACAACTATGCATCGGTTCGAAAAAGAGATTATGTATCGGTTTTATATTATGCATCGGTTTTATGAAAAACCGACGCATAAGATTCAGTTTATGCATCGGTTTTCAATTAACCGATGTATATTGTCGAAATTAAATACTTAACTTTATTTAGGTTTTCCTACTTTCATTCTCTCCTATCTACGCCGATGAGAGCGAGTTCCGCAGGCGACTACAAGACTTCGCCTGCTACTAGACTGGTGACGGTAGGAGTCCGGTAATCTGTATTTCGTCCGGTAATCTTACAGCGCTCAGGTTCGATTTCGTCTGGTAGTTTGTAGATCTGGCATCGATTAGGAGTCCGGTAATCTGTATTTGATGTCACAAGCTACAAATACACTGCTTTTGTTGACCCTGTGCTGTTTTTTATGTTCATCTTTTACTTTGAAAGCCGAGGAGGAGCACGAATTTGACGTCCGTAAGCATCTTTCAACCGCGACTAGGTACGATTCTTACTCCCAATTCTGATTGTGAATTTCACTACTACAATGAATTTTCGAAATTAATGATTAGTGCTGAGGTTCAGCGAAAATAAATTACTTGTGCAAATTTAGGGCTTCGTTTGCTGCTTTTCTTCATCTTCTTCTGGTTTTGAAGTGAGAGATTACTGGTAACGAGTGCAAAATGCATGCTATTTTATTTTGGAAGACAATTTATTGACTAGTAGCATGTGAGAGCATTTGGTGGTGAATTTATTTGAATTGCTATTGGAATTGGATTCGAATTGAAAGGCTAACTGACTTATGTTAATGTGGCACATATGGTGCTGTGCTGGACATAGCTGAGAATTCATTTGTGGCTTCTAGTATACCTAAAAGATGCACTCCAATTCACTTAAACCTTGTGGTAATACGCGAACTCTTGGGCTTAGTAGTCAATTCACCGTGGAATTGATGAGCTTGCACAGTTGATACTTCTCCATTATGGAGCTATTTAGAACTTAATATTGGAGTGGTCTTTAGTTTTCTGTGTCATTTAAACAGTGCATGTTTTCATGTCTGAAAATGAAGACAATTAAACAGATTTGAAGTCCATAACTTTATTTCTGTTGTTTCCTCTTAGGCTAAGCATGGAACACGCTCCCCTACAAAGAAACGGATCAAGGAGTTGAATAAATTGGGTAACCGATTAGAAGAACTTTTCTAAGATAATGATAGCCTTTAGTTGTCACTTTATAATATTGAACGGTTTGTTAAGGTGTTTCATTTTACTGGTTGATGCTGGGCTAAGACAAGTTCTTGATGTTGCAGATATGAATTATATGGAAGCAATCTTACAAAAGTGCAGAGTGGCGACCTTGTATAAACAAGTCTTCTGATGGTAAAAACTCATCTGCAATAACATGTTAGCGAGTACCTCTGCTGTTTGATTTGTGGTGTGCCCCTGAGGTCGAATTATCAGTTTACACGCTTCAATGGTTTTCTTAGTCTTGTTTGTTTTTTTAGGCAAAGTCTAAAGATTTATCCTTATCCTCACAGAAAAATTGGAGAAGGTTTGTCTTACACCATCACCCTCAATTAGTTTATGTTTTGTAATATGAGTTTTGATTTCAATATTGTTCCTAGGAACAATTTGTATTTTTTATATCGTTATCGTTGTCATATGTATGATTTATGCCTTTTGTGAACCCAGTATTTATTGGTCATCTCCGATTCGATGCAGGATGAAAGGGAAGAAAGCAAAAGACCAGAGATAGGATACACAAGAGTTGGAGCAGGGAAACAGATGTAGAAGGATATTTTCGATAAATAGATTAGTATTGGCAATCCATTACTAAAAACAAGACATGAAACTTATTGAATCGATAAATGTTTTGTACAATGAAAGTGACATTATGTATAAAATGTTGTGTTTTGGTTGAATAAAATTTATGTATGAAATTGAAGGTGGATTTGATTTATTAGAGACTAAATGTGCTAAAAAAAATTCAAACATTATGCATCAGTTCTAAAAAAACCGATGCATAATGTCACACTTTATGCATCAGTTCTTGAAAAACTGATGCATAATGTCACACTTTATGCATCGATTTTTAAAGAACCGATGCATAAAGTCATACATTATGCAACGGTTTTTACTGAACCGATGCATAATGTTCGGACATTATGCAACGGAACCAAAACCGATGCATAATATAAAAAAACCGATGCATAAAGGCTGCTTTGTAGTAGTGACCCTTTCCGCCCGACTAGCGCCTAACGATTTTTACAACCTTGTATACCCCATTATCAAAAAGAAAATTCACATGCACCAGATGTAAGCCATTTATGGATTTTAGATACAAATCCAGTTTGCAAATACACGATACATCACGAACCAATGTAAAATATCGAAAAGAAATTTGGCCGAATGGTTACTACAACATCAATCGATTACTACATGAGCATTCGTTTTCGGTCAGTATAAGTGTGATCATTTTCTTTGAATCCTCATATTTGGAGTATCTCTACGATGTAAACGTGTACTTGGTAATTAAAGTGGTAAAAAAATTATCTTGTTAACATATAAGTGCAAGAGTTTTTGTGAGATTTTTCCAGGGGACACTATTTTCACACAATTTTGTGAGATTTGTTCTCTTCGTTTTCCTTTCCCTCTTCCTCGTCCCGCCTCGTGCATGGATGCTTCTTACATCCTCCGTGGATGCTTTCCTCTTCACGTCTCACGTGTGATGCCTGACCTCCAATTGTCGAGAATGTACCGATAATGATTTGGGATACACGCATGGTAAAGGTGCCGAACCCAGCATGCGCTTAAGAAGTGGAGAAATGTACCTATAATTTCGGATCCGCTCAAGATGTCTTACTAGAGCTTCAGATATCAATATATATGTACTAGATAATAAAGTGTCATATGCATTATATTATTCTCAATTGTTGTACCCATTATTAAAAAAAACATAAGTGCAAGAGTTAAAAGTGGTACAATATCGCGATACATAAAAAAATTAATAAACTAAATAAATATAATCTTATGGAAATCATAATTTATACCATTTTATTGAGGAGGATCATAAATATATATATATATTAATCTTTAGCTATAATAGATTTTTTTTGTCAAAAAAAATAAAAATAAACCGGAAGGCAATCAAAATCACTATCAACTGACTGATTATAGAAGTAATAATTTACGTACACTTCATTCGAAATTAATATTCAATTGCGAAAGGGGCTTTGGCCGAGTGATTTGATCCTTAACAAATTGTCAAGGGTTTGACTCCCCCGTATTGTGTGCTGCATGTGGATATTGATACCTTGCATATTCCTTCCATGTGCGCGTGGAGGTGTTGTAGTTCTCGTCAATGCTCGTGGGTTTCAAGCTAAAGATACGCTTCAATTGACACAATTCAAGTACCTATTCCGGGTTGGTGATATATGCGGCTCATGCTCCAAGAGTCTAATTTCACATTGTAACCGATGAAGTTCTCATGCAATATAATTGAGATGTAGTTGTGTGATAATTGGGGTATATGAATTGACTTGTATGAGATGTAAACACCCACTATCAAAAAAAAAAATTCAATTCCGAAATCGTAATATTCTTACGAACTATTAGATCAATTTTATTAATCTAATATTACAGGATTTCAAACCCGGATGGATCAATTTCGGGCGTGGTTGAACCTTCAAGTTGCCTCAAGGGACTCTGAAGTTCGAAATCAAAAGTATGCAATTTAATTGTTCCGAATAGAACACATAATCCAATGTAGCAAAATATACAGTATACTTGTAGTTGTAGATATGACGGGTGAGAAAAATGTGATCAAGTAAATTTAATTAACTAGGGATTGCGTGAGTTGGCTCGTGTGGTGACCAACTTCTCCGGTTGCTAACAAAGTCCGGGTTCGAAAGTCCCTACCTTAACTTTAAAAAATGGGAATCGGTACTAATCTAACTAACCAAACCTTACCCCAATCAAAAAAAAAACTAGGGATTGCGTCTCTGGCTTTGGCCAATCCAGTTATTTACTAGTAATTTGTTATTGTACAAGGAGTAATAATTTATTGGTCATATTCTTGGTCAAATGACGATGGTTCAAATGCCTCCTGGTGCATCTAAATACATGAATTTAGGATTGTTCAGTTTCTTGTCTTTCGTAAAAAAAAGTTTTAAAAAATATTATGTTGTTAATTTTAAATAAATAATTAACTATCTTTTTTAAGGGAAAAGTACAATTTAGGGACCTGAACTATTACCATTTTCCAACGTGTGGGCTGAACTATGAAAATTTCCAGACAATAGCCGAACTATAAAACAAATTTCCAAACAAGGTGCACCGTCCAATGCCGTTAGGGTTTTCACTAACGCGTTAGTTAATAAATTAATTAAAAAATTTACAAAAATTAAAAAATTTTAAAATGCCAAACTTTTTAAAAAATTGTAAAAAATTAAACAAATTTATAAATATAATAATTTTTTTAATTTTAATAAAAAGGAATATAAAAATAAAAATTAGAAACTTTAGAAAAAACTAAGCACAAAATGAAAAATATTTTTATATTTTTTTACAAAATTCCCCTACAAATAATTCAAGAAAATATTAATGATTATTCCTATCTAGTTTGAACTATATAAGAGGTATTATGAATCAAAATTTGATATTCACATAAAATGGTTAAACTACTTTTTATTCAACCCTATAGTATTGTCGAAGTTTTACCTTTGTTTGGTTTCACTACACATAAAATAAAGTTTTTACTTCAATCATTAAATAGAATTGACACGGAATTGAAGGTTTGTTGAAAATATTTAAATTTAATAATTTTTAAAGATTTAATTTGAAACGGAACTTTTTAATTTTTTCATTTTGTGTTTGATATTTTTATAAAGTTTCTAATTTAAAAAAAAAAATTATATTCCTATTTTTATAACAAGTAAAGTTTTTAATTTATTTTTATAATTTTTATATATTCGTTTAATTTTCACAATATTTTTAACAATTTTATAAATTTTTCTAATTTTTCTAAATCCAAACTATAAGTTTAAGTTTTATAAATTTAAATTTCTATAAAAAATTTGTAAGTTTTTAAATATTTTTAAAAAAAAATTAATTTTTTTATTAATTTGTTGACTAACGGAGTTAACGTCGTCCAACGGCGTTAGTGAAAACACTAACGACATTGGACGGTGCCCCTTATTTGGAAAATTGTTTGATAGTTCGTCCCTTGTCTGAAAATTTTTATAATTCAGCCCACAAGTTGGAAAATGATGTTAGTTCAGGTACCCTAATTGTATTTTTCTCTTTTTTAAACAATAAATGTGATACTTAATTGTTTGATAATACGAAAAAATAAAAGATAACTATGGATGGCAATGGAAGCTTCCCAGAAACGCGACTTTGAGCTAGCTGCCAATAATGATACAAGATTAGCATGCGACATAGTTAGCCATTTATGGGTCAAGGCAGTGTTGTGAAAACCGGACCGGATCGGCCGGTTCGACCGGTTGGACCGGGAACCGGTTCGGTTATCTTATTGGATCGGATATGCAATTACTCGGTCAAACATGGTCAAACCCGGTCAAGAACCGGTCAAACCCGGTCAAAACCGGTCAAGACCCGGTCGGTTCAACCGGTTGACCCGGTGGGTTGACCCGGTTGACCCAATTTTTCATTAAAACGTAATTTGATCGGTTCAATCGGTTCGATTTGGTTTGAAAAAATATATACTTAATTTGACTTGGACAAGACTCGAACCTAGTCTTCCTCTATAATTATCCCCTCTTCTTCCACCAAGCTAAACATGATTCTTGTTTTAATATTTGTTTCAATAATGTATATTCATTTATCAAATCTATAAAATTTATTACTTACTATCAATTTAGCTAGAAATTCAATTAGTCGTAGAAATCCCTTATTGTTGTGACTTACAAATTAAGACTAAAATTGTTATTGTTGTATTATTGATTTGTACTTTAGTAAATTCTAAATTTGTTATGGTATGTTATTGTAATCAGATCATAAACATGTAATATTTATTCAAGTCATAAATATGTTAAATTAGAATATCATATATAAGTATATTATTTTATTATTTTTAATTCGTGCGGGTCAAACCGGTTCGACCCGGTTGAACCACTGACCCATCGACCCAGTGACTTGACCGGTTCGATGACCGGTCCGGTTTTAATAACACTGGGTCAAGGTGTTGCGTCATCTAAATTAATTTTGGACCAAAAAATAGTAAATAAATTTCACATTTGGATTTGCTAACAAGGTGGTGGATGAGTTGGTTGAACACTTACCTTGTAATATGCAAGGTCTTATATTCAAACCCCACCGTGACACTTTTCATTTCCACATCCTAGTCCTGGTTTAGACTCTTTCTACATCCTTTGTGGATGTTTTCTTCTTCCTCTTTTCTTTCCTCTTCATCGTCCTTTGTGGTTAAGCAGCGCTAAGGTCCTTCCATGAAGGTGTTTGTCGATTTCCATAAAGGTGTTTGTCGATTCGTGGGTTTCAAAGTTAGAGGAGCCAATATGGCATGCGCTTCATCGAGTGTCTCAAGTTCAAATCCGGGTGGTGCTTTTTACGTGGCTGTGCTCAAATGTGCTAGAAATATACATGTACCCAAGAATATCTTGTATGCGATGTATTCCTTGATATGTCATATATGCGATATAAATCCACTACAAAAAAAATTTCATATTTGGATTTTAGATACGAATCCAATTTGCAAAATGCACGATAATTCTCAATACTATAATGGAATTAGGTGGTATTAGGAATTTATTCGAAATCGGATCCGGTAACACCAAGTCATAATAATAGACAACTTAATTTGTGTGTACATGTTCCACAAATCCATATAAATTTGTGTGAAATTAAAATGTCAATTATAAATTGTCTTCCATCAATATGTATGTATTACAAAAAATGACATCATTTTTCGTGTCAATAGAAATGATATCGTTTTTATTGAAACGGTGTACATTATTTTTTTTATTTCAAAAAATCTCAATAGAAATGATATCGGTTTGGCACTCGAGGCAGTTGGTTGCGCTATATCGTATCCTTTTCAAGTCAACCTGTACTTGGTACTTAAAAGTGGTAAAAAATTACTTGTTATCATAAGTGAGTGGTAGAATATCAGGACACATATAAAAGTTAAATAAAAAATGATATGTTCTTAGGTAAATCTTAATTTGTACTGCTTAAATGAGTGTTCAATCGAGGACACCCTCCAGAAATAAATACGTGAGTACAACCAATCACAACGCGTCACGTGCCCCCACTAAACCCCCCGTGCTTTGTGGGCGCGCCACGTGTCCCACTACCAAAATCCATCAAAAGCAAATAGTAAAAAGCAAACAGTAAAATCCCACTACCTTTAAATCTCATCCATTGAATCAACAAGATCAATGGTCCAGATTTATCCCTACGTTCTCATTTCTAGAGGCGTCCTCAACCGAACACCCCCCGTACTGCTTATTTCTATATATTGCAGAGTATCGTAAATATATTATTCTGTAGCTAAAATGGAATTTTATGATTCTAATTAAATAAAAGGATCAATCGCAATCAAAATCATTATCAATTAATTGATTATATAACATGTGTGTGCCCTATTGATTAAGGATTCCGTCATGGATTTTTACACTCGGGTTTGAATCTTGGGGACACAAACTTTCTCACCTGTGTTTCAACATGCGAGTATATGTACCAATGATTTCATGATCTGTACTAAATGATTAAGGCTTTCGCATATGCATTGAAATGTTATGAACGGTACATCTTCATAAAAAAACTAAATGATTATAGAATTAATAATTTACTTACGCTTTATTCGATGTCTACATTATAGATACAAGGGTTAAGATCAGGTGCAAAATTGATGTCTATATTATAGAAAAGTTTTTTTTGATTGGTATACTATAGAAAAGTTTGTCGTCGAAAAATGAAAAAGACGACATAGTTCGTCACTTTTCCATATAATTCGTCACCGAGAAAATGCACAAAAAATCAGGATTTAATCACATACATCTAAATCACAAGATCAAGTGGCTATAATTTATTTTTACTTTTTATCAAAATCAACTTTGTACCTGATCTTTTTGCATTGATACAAATACAATTCTGCACGCTAGAATGGGATTAGAAAATGTGATATAGGAGCAGTGTTCTAAAAATCCTCGCCTAGGCCCCGCCTAGTAGGTGAAATTTACGAATCCGCTCGATTAATCGATCCGCCTAGTCACCGCCGTCTAGATCCGCCTTGTCGCCACCTAGACCCCACCTAGTCGCCCTCTAAATCCGCCTAAGCGTTAACCAGATGACTAACTTCTTGATCAACATGAAAAAATTCCTTTATTTTTACATAGCTTACATATGTCTGTATATCATTTTAATATTTGATAAACTATTAAAATATCTTTATTATCAGATTGATTTTTATGTATATATATATATATATTAAAATATAATAAAATATATACCATAATAATATTTATATGATTATTAATTATTAAAAATATTAAAAATTATAAAATTATAAAATCGATTAATCTCTTCCTTGGCCCGATTAATTTTCAGAGATCATTTCCGCCCGACTAGCGATTTTTACAACCTTATATAGGAGGAGAGTTGGAACATTTGACCTCATAATAATTACAAATGAATAGTGCATTAATCTCAAGCCGGCAAGTGAGCCGAATCAAATTTATTAGGTTTGAATTAGTAATCAATTTAATTATTCGTACATCCTCTGCCGAAAATTTTCGAATCCATTTCCCAAAATACCCTTTTTTTTGTTTTTTCATACTTCACATTTCTGTATAAATCTCGTACGTCGTCTTCGAACGATCCGTCCACATTTCCCATCTCCAGGTTCGATCACAAAACTGCAAAAAGTAGAGAATATGGCGAGCGAAGGAGAGGTGGTGTCCAACAAGAGAGTGATTTTGAAGGACTTTGTGATTGGAAGGTACCCTGAGGAATCCGACATGCTCCTCGAAACAGGGACGATTAAGTTGAAGGTTCCAGAAGGTTCTAAAGCTGTGCTTGTCAAGAATCTCTTCTTGTCTTGTGATCCTTACATGCGTATGCGGATGATGAAGGTCGAGGGTAGTTATACCACGCCTTTCACTCCCGGCCAGGTCACTCTCTCGAGATCCCTCCCAATATATATCATCTCTTTTTTTTTATTATATAATTTGGATTTTCTTTTTTCCAACTAAACTGTCGTGTTACAATCACAAAATACGATCAATCCTGTTGCAATTAATGTCAATTGGATAAGGATTGAATTCGGATTGTCCGATATCTTCCTTAAAAAAAACATCAAATAGTGTTCTTTTGGTATCTGTAGTAGATTAAATCTATTCTATAGTGAAATGTGTCTGTGTTATTTAAAGATAGTTGCTATTTCAGTGACCTCATGCGTTGTATGTTTTTGGGGATTTGTTGTGTTTGAATATTTGTTTTATTGTGATGCAGGCTATAGTTGGTTATGGAGTGGCCAAAGTGTTGGATTCAGGCCACCCCAATTTCAACCAGGATGATCTCGTTTGGGGAATGACTGGTTGGGAAGAGTACAGTCTTGTTTCACCACAAACACTTGCAAAAATTCAGCATACTGATGTTCCTCTTTCATACTACATTGGAATTCTCGGTAAGCTGATATTCCATCTTTTTTTCTTTCTATGTTGACCATCAATTGATTGAAGCTGTATCGCCTTTTGGTTCAATATCAGCGGAAAAGCTATGAACAAAGCATGACTGTTGTGCTTTTGTGTGCTGTGTAGGTATGCCTGGAATTACAGCTTATGCCGGGTTTTATGACATATGCACTCCTAAGAAAGGAGAGTATGTCTTCATTTCAGCAGCGTCGGGAGCAGTTGGTCAACTTGTTGGCCAATTTGCTAAACTTTTAGGCTGTTATGTTGTTGGAAGCGCTGGAACAAAAGAGAAGGTGAGTAGCTCACATTAGTCCTTTGCATCGAGTTTCTTATTTCAATATCCATATATCCTTCCAAACAGTCCAATCAAATTTTACAATGCCATTATGCTTTTGCCTTTTGTTCTTGGCTTGTCCTTTCATGATGGGTACAAGTAGTTTTAATTACAAAACATTTCGCCGTGCTTTTTTGGCTGAAGGTTGAACTGTTGAAGAATAAGTTTGGGTTTGATGAAGCCTTCAATTATAAAGAAGAGGAAGACTTACCTGCAGCTCTGAAAAGGTATGAATCGCAGATTTTCATTGTACAAATTTATATTTGATCAGAATCTGAGGTTCAAAGCGTCTTTTGCTGATTTTTGCAGGTGCTTTCCTGAAGGCATCGACATTTACTTTGAGAACGTTGGTGGCAAAATGCTAGACGCAGCTTTAGCCAACATGAGAGTGAATGGTCGCATAGCTGTCTGCGGAATGATATCGCAGTACAATCTTGATCACCCAGAAGGCGTCCACAACTTGACAGCCCTGATCATGAAACGAGTACGAATGGAAGGATTTTTAGCATCTGACCATTTTGAGAAGTATCCCAAGTTGCTTGAAACTGTCCTTCCTGCTATCAAAGACAAGAAGATTGTGTATGTGGAAGACACCGCTGAAGGGCTTGAGGCTGCCCCGGCTGCCCTCATTGGCCTCTTCTCTGGACGAAACATAGGAAAACAGGTCGTTAAAATTGCTGAAGCTTGAGTTCCTTTCCAAAACTGAAAGTGAATGTTTAGTTTTTATGCCACAAGAAGTCTCACATTTATATGACAACTCAGTAATAAAACTTCTTTGGATATTTTGGTTAGTCCAATATTGAATGGAATTTTGATATCTAATATTTGATGATGTGATCATCTTATTCAATTGCATTGGAATCTAACTGTTTTATCATTTGATGGACATCACATCTCTAACTAACTGATTTATATTCTTGTCGGAGCTTCCGCCTTCAGCCATGGCAGCTATGCTCAGTCTCTTCCACTTATCTGCATTGGCTCGCAGCTCGCTTTTCGTAGGTCCATCATCCATAACTTGTGAAATGCAATGGCTGATCTCATCTCTTGGAATGACTTTACCAGCTTGATTTGTTTTTACCCGAATGCCAACTTTCCAGACGTCTTCGATGTATTTAGCATTAGTGGGCTGATCTGTCCATTGAGACATTGCTACCATGGGGACTCCGGCACTGAGTGCTTCCAGCACCGAGTTCCATCCGCAGTGAGTCAAGAAACAGCCTATGGCCGAGTGGTTCAGTACCTCTAGCTGCGAGCACCACGACAGTATCAGTCCGTTGTCTGGTACATTTTCTATGAAATCTGTTGGTAGCTTCTTCCGCTCCGGCCGTCTGACTACCCATATGAATGAGTGCATACTTGTTTTCAGAGCATAGGCCACTTCTTGTGCCTGTTCTTCGCTCAAATTTGCTAAGCTTCCAAAAGAAATGTACAACACTGAGCCTTTCTTTTTTGCATTCAGCCATGCTGTTGTCGTGCCTTCGTCTGGCTTCAAAAGGTAAAGGCCATAATCTCTGTCGGTACTCAGTCGTTTGTCTAAATACATTGATGGAATTGTTGGTCCTATTGTCTTTATTGCCCACTGGCTCGGAAATGACTTCAACACCTGAATGAATATCAAATTTTTGTAGTCAGAATTCCCAATTGAATAGCATCTAACTAAGAGTCAATATCCGGTGCAAACCTAATTTTTGGTGTAAGCTACAAATTGACGAATTATGGTATACTTCTTACGAACTATGTCATGGTTTTATTCAAACGAATTATATGCCACTTTCCCGAGCTATGACATAATTCGTAGGAATTGTACCATAATTCGTCGAGTTGTAATTTGCACCTCATGCTTTGCCTATAACTCATTAAATATTTATATGCAGAGTTGTGAATAGAGCTTTACCTGGCCTTCCAATTGATCAAATGAGCTGAACAAGACCCACTTGGCTCGACTCAGATCATACCCAAACTGGCTCAACACGAGCTTCAAAATTGTCGGGTACGAAGTCACCTCATGTAAGAAAGACGGCACATCCTTGCTATCTAACAAAGGCATCCCCGGTACCGACACCTGACCTTCAACGGGCAACTTGACTACCCCTTCATGTGCAAGATAGAACATGTTCGCTGCAGCACAAGAAGCAGTAAAAAATGCAGCTCCATACAATCCAAACTGATCCGCTACGTCTTGAATCCATGACATGTTTGAATCATACACAATAACTTTCGGTGGACAGTCCCACTCTCGGGTTGTTTGCAAGAACTTTATTAAGCTTTGCCTTACGCCAACTTCGAAGAGCTTCGCATACTCATCTATGTCCTCCGCTATCTGGGCTGCGACTTTCTTAGCGTCATCGAATCCATCAGATATGAACTCGATATTGATCCCGCTTAAGTCACTCTCGTCGGGCATTTGAGACTTCGATGGATAAATGGTGTTACCGATTGAGATGGTGGTGATGAGTGTCACCTTTAGGCCTTTTGCGACTAGGCGTTTGCAGAATTGCAGATTTGGGTTGATGTGGCCTTGTGCTGGGAATGGGAAGGATATGATGTGTGCTTGGTGATCACTCTGCATTTCCATTTTACCAAATGATCTGTTTATTGTGGCTTTCTTCATCTATTAGTTGATGTATTAATAGCAGAATGTTTGAGTGAAGCCCAAGAAACTTAAGACTCTGAGAGATGTCTGTGGACTTCATCTTGGAGGCCAAGGAATTTAATCATTTATCACTATTCACTAGTAATATTTTATCTGTAAATCTGCCCACATGTTGATTGTTGAGATCCATGACTATTAACATTTATATTTATGAAAAGTGCTTCAACAAGGGTATCACCAAGTGATTGATTGAATCCTTATTTTGCATTTACAAAATGGATGGTTAAAGCCCCACTGTCGAGGTGTTGTAATATATATGAGATGTTTTCGTCATGTACTTGAAATATGTGCGATGTAAAACATACTATTAAAAAAAGTATAAAAATGCCGCAAAAAACTATTAACATTTTCCTCGATTATCGTAAGAATTTTTAATTTCAACTTGAGAACAGTTTAAAAGTAAATTGATGAAATTTTGAAGTGGAATATAATAGTTTGTTGACTAACATGATGATGGTTTGTTGGTTGAATTGTTGCTCGCAATGCTAATTCTCCATCGGCTTATAATAAATCCATCCATCAAAAAAAAAACTTTGTTAATCAATGGTCAACCTAATGAAATGCAGCTAAAAGTTCATTTTGATTAACTCGACTATGCTCATTGATCACTTTCCCTTTAGTGAATTCTAACACGCTACGGTTTGATTGAGCTTTTTACTTTGACTTCACTAGATTAATTGATGAGGTTAATTAAGAGTCCATTTTGTCTTTTACTACTTAAAACTTTATCAATTTATTTTTATATTTTCCTGAGTAAAGATCAGGTATAAAGCATATTTTTGGTGCAAAATGCAAAGTTCGTCAAAATTGGATTCTAATTCGTTGTTGAAAAACAAAAAATACGACATAGTTCGTCAAGAATATTTTATAATTCTCTATCGAGAAATTAACCATATGACGAGATTTAATCTCATCTGTCCAAATGACCAAATCAAGGGCTATCATTAGTTTGTAAATGTACTTTGCACCTGATCCTTTTTCTTTTCCCATAATTAGAAATTTTAATAATTCTGATTGTAATAAAAAAAATGCTAGAACTCGGAATATTACAATGCAAAATACACATATATTGATCTGAAAATCAAGCAATGATCTCAATCTGGTACATTTCTCCACTTTTGAAGCGCAGGCCAGGTTTGACACCTTTATCATCCGCACATTTATCTCAAATCATCATCGATCAGACATTCTTCGACACTTGGAGCTCAGGTCATCTTGGGCACCTTTACCGTTGCAAGACACGACATGTCTATCTTGATAACCAGAGGAAGCATCCACGAGGGATGTAGGAAGCATCTACGTGCGGGGCGGGACGAGGAAGAGGAAAATTAAGAGAATTCTCACAAAGTTATGAAAAAAGTGTTATGGGTGGGGCTTGAACCCTTAATCTTGTGAAAGCAAAATTGGAATTCTTTCGCTAGATCACACCCTTGTTTGCAAAAAAAATGCTAGAAATTTGAATCAAATTTTTTCTTTTTTTATTGGGAAAAGTACAAAAGTGTGGTATAAACTACCACACTTTTATAAATTCTTGTCCGAACTATGCACATTTTCAAAACCCAATCAATTACAAATTAAGTACCAAATTGCAATTATAATTAATACATTAAGCATCCAAATCTTTTGTAAATTTTTTTTTATGTATTGGGTTTTATCAACAAAAAAGAAAGTTTTTTGGCTGGACCAAATAGGGTTTAGAAACTCAAACTGTCGTTCTTCTTCTCCATCATCCGCTTCACCCCATCGCATCGGCTCCATACTCATCGCATAGAATCAACTGTCATTCTCCTTCTCCATCATCCGCTCAACTCCCACCGCATCGACTCCACCCCCACCGCACCGGCTCCATACTCGTCGCCAAGAACATATAAATTTGTTTGTGGAAGGTGTGTGGTGGGATGACACTATAGATGACTTTAGGTGGAAATTCACCAGCAATGGTATATTCTTAGTGAAATCTGCATATGATGTAATAATGGCATATGAAGCAAAGTTCAATCAGACTGCAGGGGAACAGATTCTGGAAGAAGGTTTGGTCTTCATAGGTTCCAAATAAAGTTAAGTTATTTTGTTGGAGAGTGTTCTATGACAGCCTCCCGGATGGTAAGAATCTGCAGAAGAAAGGAATCAATCTTGATACAAGATGTGTAAGTTGTGTGGGACTAGAGACGAGCCCGCTTTGAGTGTTGGTGGGCACAAGAGTTATTGCAAAGTCTTAAGTTGCATAGCGTGACTGACCTTCATGGCTCAAGTAATCCAGCTGATTGGATTTGGGCAAGTGCTGCAGTACTGACAAGGGAGGAATTTAGAATTTTCTTGATGGCTATTGGGCTTGGCTGGAAGAACAGAAACAGAATGTGGCATGATGCGGATGGTTGGAGTATAAGTCGGGCGGTGTTAATTGGTAAGATCATGTTGAAATTAGTAGATTCTTGCCAGTATCCATGTCCACGGAGAAACACTGAACTGTCAGGCTCGTGGGTTCCCCCCGTCAGGGGAGACAATAAAAATAAATTCAGATGGAGAATTGGAGAAGGAATCCAGGAAGGCGGGGATGGGCATCATTGCTAGAGATTGTCTGGAGAATGTTCTCTGGGCGTGGGCGGAGAAGCTGGATCAATGTTTCTGCTCTAGTGAAGCTGAAGGACAGGCCTTATGCAAGGGAATGATGATGGCACACAAGTTGAATATTGGTAAGGCAATATTTGAAGTGGACACCATGGAGGTATACAAAGGTTGTCTCATTTGGAGCGGAACTGGGTGACTGGTGTGCTTCATGGCTAGAATCAACCATTGATCTCCTATGTCGAAACCATGACTGGTCTGTGTAGTTCACCGATAGGGAGGCCAACAAAGCTGCGGATTATTTGGCGGGCAAAGTGAGACTCCAGGAATGGTCTTGGAAGCAACTGGAGTCGAGGTTGTTTAAGAGATGTCTTGTAGCCAGTTTGTTCTTTTTTTTTAGCTTTGGTTTGGATTAATGTTTGTAATATGTTTTCTAATAAAAAAATATTTATGGCAGAAATTATGATACAATTAATAATTTATTGTAAAGTTTTTTTACAATTTAAAATATATATCGGTTTAAGGATATATTATTAAATTGAACCAAATACATAATTTACAAAAGATTTGGATACTTATTGTATTAATCAGAATTGCAATTTGGTACATAAGTTGTAAATTGATTGTGATTTGAAAATGTGCATAGTTTGGACAAGAATTTGTAAAAGGATGGTAGTTCATACCACATTTTTGTACTTTTCTCTTCTTTTTTTTTTTCTCTCTTTAGGGCTCCCTCCCTTAAATGTGCATAATTCGGACAAAAATTTATAAAAAAGTGATAGTTCATAACACAGTTTTATACTTTTCCCCTTTTTTTTCTTTCTTTAGGGCTCCCTCCCTCATAGTAACTTTTATGGATATCTATGCAGGCTTGTCTTCACTTTATGAGTTTCTCATTTGGGAGATTGTAAAAACTTTATCTGAGCTATTATCAAAATTTATATCAGATGTTTTTTTTTTGTTTATAACAAAGGCAACAATCTAAGTGGGACCGAAAGAAAACATTAAATCTATAAAAAAAATAACTTTATAACCAGGATACAGAGTCAATTCTTGGCAAACGTCCAATTTGGACTAGCACCATTGAGATATTCTGGCAATGTGGTATGTCGCTCCTTTTTTTTTTTTTTGATATGAATATGTGATATGTCGCTCCATTTACCTCTCGCTTCAGCAACTTTGAATCAGTTGTCACATTTTGTAATATTGTGTGATGAATTTTATAAGTCACGATTATTTTTAGTTGTAAAATGTGATATTCAGCAACAATTATTTTTAGTCATCAAATTAACTGATAATTAGTGACGATTTCATCACATTTATTAATATTATGTGATGACTAATTTTTAAAGTCATCACTGTTTTTGGTCGCAGATTAATGTATTTTTTGTATTGGAATGATTCGAGTTTAATTCCGGGTTAGTGTCGTTGCCTCAAATGATCTAGAAATATATATATATGTATCCGAGATATATACGATGTATCTGATGTGTTCCTTGCTGTATTAGATGTAAACCCACGATTAGAAAAAAAGTAACCATTAAAAAAACAAAATGGCTTTTACAAAATCGAGCTTTCTAGATAAAATGAACCAAAATAAAGCTCTGTTGGTTTATGAATGTTTAAGGTGAACTTCCTCGCCTCTCTTCTATGACACTTCTTTATCGCGGTGCTTCCCTTCCTTTCATCTTGGGTCCTCCTCCACTCTTCTACAGTAATCCTTCCATTTTCTTCACACCTTCGTTCTTTATCAAACCTACAATTATTAATTTCTCAGTCCAAAACTCCAAATTTAGTGTGGTGTTTACTATCTCGCAAATCAATTTCTTCTTTTTCATCACCCTCCCCAAATATTGATCTTTAGCGAGATATCTTTCAATTACCATCAATGTCTATTAATTTAGCTTCTTCCCTTTTGACTTTTTCTTTAGAAATTCACTCTTCCTCCACATTCAGGGTTTTGTCATTCTTGAAAGTCAAAGCTGCCATTTCGTGAACGTCGTTATCATCGTCGCCAACACACACACACTCACGTGGTTCTTGAGACTGACGTAAGAAAATTGATAATTCGAATCGTTTAGATCCATCCCATCGAGTGAAGGTGAGTATACAGACAACGCGGATCTTGTGATAGCTGAAAACCCTCCATCGGTTGCAACTGAACATGTGGTAGATGAAAGCTCTCTTGCTGTGACGAAGACTACCTCTCCCGTGGGTTCAATCTCTCCTGCAAATATTACAAACACTTGTGGGGTTCTTTAATTGTAATCGATCAACCTGAGCCGCAAAGTCAACCAGTAGTTGTTCACACTTTTCCATCTTCAAATCTTAATGAGACGACTGCTCCATTTGTGCCAGCTCACTCAGTTTCACCCCTTCTTTGTCTTCCATCTTTGGTGTTCCTAAAGAGCATGGATCAGACCAAGAATTACCGAATGATGTTGGTGTCCAATAACTCGTACTCAAAGAGTTCATTTGATGATTGTTTCAAAAAAATTGAAGCCGCGCAAGAAGAATGAATGATTAAGGTGAACAGATGGCAAACACCAGTTCAATAAAAACTTTGTAATTAACGGATTTTCAACTAACATTTTGGACTTGTCGTCAAACTAGTGACTGACTGACTGGCCTCAGGCCTCTATTGTCCCATTTGATCAATTTTCAAACTTAATGTGAATCGGAACAATTTTATCTTTGGTCAGAATTAGAAACCACTCCACTCACCGAAATTCTTGCATAAATCCTGACACTTATATAATCATCTTTATATATACAAAAATGAATCAGGTCGGCCTGATAACCAAATCAAAAAAAATACCCCACAGTAAATAATAAGAGAGACAATTTTGTGTAATTTTAATTCACATGCATCATAGACCAAAAAGAATTAATATCATTTGTCGTATTGTTGCGGTGACATATGTCGCGTTAATATTATCAGATGGATAGTTTTGTCATGCAAATTGTTATATGGTGAAATGTACCGCATAAGTTTCATATGTTTTTTATTGTGGGTTTTTACATCTCATACACATCAATTACCATACGAATACATCTTATACATATTACATGAGGGGTCACGATCAGGTATAAAGTTAAATTTTGATACAAAATACAAAATTTGTCAAAATCATTTTATAATTCGTCAGTTTATTTTATAGTTCGTCACTTTTCGAGCCGAAAAATGAAACATAATTCGTCAGTTTCATTTTATAATTCATCACCAATAAAAATACCAAAAAATCAAGATTTAATGTCATCCATTCAAATCACAAGATCAAGGGCTATGATTAGTTTGTATTTTGTACCAAAAATTTAACTTTGCACCGGATCCTTTTTCTTACATGAGAACGAATACATCTTATACATATTGCATGAGAACTTTCTTTATCGGGTAACGCGCACATGGAAGGAATAGACGAGCCAACAGCGCCAACCTCCAAGAACAACACATCCACGAGGGACGAATAACACCTACGCGAGGGAGGGCCAACACGTCCACGCCAAGGCGAGACGAAAACACATCCACAAGAGATGAATAACACTCCTCACAAAATTGAAGAGAAATATGTTACTCAAAGGAGTCGAACCCTTGACCTCTTGACATATGTCACGTTAATATTATCCGATGGATCATTTTGTCATGCAAATTGTTATATGGTAAAATGTACGGCATAAGTTTCATATCTTGAATATATATTGTGAATTCGGAGCGTTCGATTAATTAATAAATTCCTTATAACTCGAAAAATTCAAATTGAACAATTGAATCAAAATATATATTTGGATGTGTATATTACACATGTTCCATTAGTAATTTAAATTTGGTAGCTTTTGTCAAAAGAGGATCGGCTAAGCGAGTTAACCCTATAGATTTTCAGAAAGCCTTATGTTAACACTCACCAGACTAAGGCCCTGTCCACTTTGACTCTATTTTTTGATTTTTAAGTTAAGATAAGTTAATATCAGTTAAGATAAGTTAATATCAGTTAAGATAAGTTACTTTCAGTTAAGATAAGTTACTTTCAGTTAAGATAAGTTATGTTAAGTTTCAGTTAAGATAAGTTACTTTTAACATACTATTCATCATCATCATACCATCATCATCATCATACTATTCATCATACCATCATCATCATCATCATACCGTCATCATCATCATACCATCATCATCATCATACTATTCATCATACCATCACACTATTCATCATACCATCATCATCATACCATCACCATCATACTATTCATCACACCATCATCATCATACCATCATACCATTCATCATACCATCATCATACCATCACACTATTCATCATCATACCATCATCATCATACTATTCATCATACCATCATCATCATCATATCATCATACTATTCATCATACCATCATCATCATCATACCATCACACTATTCATCATCATCATCATACCATCATCATCATCATACTATTCATCATACCATCATCATCATCATACCATCATACTATTCATCATCATCATCATACCATCATCATCATCATCATACCATCATACTATTCATCATCATCATCATACCATCATACTATTCATCATCATCATCATACCATCATCATCATCATCATACCATCATACTATTCATCATACCTTCATCATCATAATATTACTATTCATCATCATCATCATAAAATTACTATTCATCATCATAAAATTACTATTCATCATCATCATAAAATTACTATTCATCATCATCATCACCCCCATCATCATCAACAGTATATTACTATTCATCATCATAAAATTACTATTCATCATCATAAAATTACTATTCATCATCATCATAAAATTACTATTCATCATCATCATAAAATTACTATTCATTATCATCATAAAATTACTATTCATCATCATCATAAAATTACTATTCATCATCATGAAATTACTATTCATCATCATCATAATATTACTATTCATCATCATCATCATCATAAAATAATACTATTCATCAGTCAATATAAGTTTCAGTTAAGTTAAGATAAGTTAAGATCAGTTAAGATAAGTTAAGACCAGTTAAGATAAGTTAAATTCAGTTAAGATAAGTTAAATTCAGTTAAGATAAGTTTAAGTTAGTAAAATAGAGTCAAAGTGGACGGGCCCTAAGGTGAGAGTGACAGATTTAACCAACCGGTCCTTTTAACTTGATCACTTTACCTTTTCATTAAAAGCAAGTATGTTTTCATTTGGACACCCCCTCTATCGTGCATTTACAGACATCACTATCACATGACTTATATTGATAAAATTTGTTGTGTATAGCAAAAGGAAAAATATCAGATATAAAGTTGTTTTTTTGGTAAAAAATATAAACAAGTCATAGTCCCTGATCTTGTGATTTGGATAGATGAGATTAAATCTTGATTTTTTTTGTGCATTTTCTCGGTGACGAATTATATGGAAAAAAAGACGAACTATGTTGTCTTTTTCGTTTTTGGGCGACGAACTATAGTTCAATTTTGATGAACTTTGTCATTTGTATCAAAAATCAACATTGTACAATCTTAAACCATAGCACAAATCAAATTATTGCCGATCATTCATGTCCCCAAATCATTTTCTTTAATGGGTTATTTCTGGAAAGGGAAAGCAAACCTAGGTAATTTTGGAAAGCTTTATTTGAGTGCAAAATATACCTTAATTTAAGCACATAATTTCAATTTTCAATCAATGATTATAAATTTGTCAACAGTACTAATGAAACGGGTTGAAGCAATAGAGCTTGGCCAGGCACCAAAAGGCATCTATAGTACACCCTTAAACTAGGCCGCCAACGCCACAGGCTCAAGCTCAAAGCTCCAACCACAACAAAGAGCTCACATTTTCAATCATTACAAGCAGCCCGAGGGCACAACTGTCCCCGAAGCCATTCCATCGGCATGGGAACACGAGGCTTGAGCATCCCCTCTGCCCTTGTAAGTCAGCTTCACATTTTGTAGCTGAATTTGGCTACAAGGGTACTTTGAACTGCAATCCAGTTTCACAGCCACCTCCGTCGCGGATGTCCCGTGGATGTCTTGATATTTTATGTCCCTGATCTTCACACCCGAAGCCTGAAAATCAATCCAACGATGATACACAATTAATTTGAGTTCTTTAGCTCAAATAAGAAAAATGAATATGCATGATTTTCGTCTTTGTAACGTTACCTGTCCCGGGCAGTTTTTGTGGTCAGGACAATAATTCTGATCGATGACAATCGGATTCTCTACATCGATCATAACAGCATGTTGAAATACAACATTTCTTACGAATCCAGTGCTCGGCCTGCCCCATGATTTGATCCTAAAGCCATTCTGCGAACCCGTAAATGTGACTGTTTTCACCGTCACATTTTGCACACCAGGCTCTTCTGAGTCCTTTCCTAAACTCCCAATGCTGCAAAATTTCACACCCCGAAATTATATTTATAGATTTATAGTTGTTGAGCAATGAACGATTGAAGAAATATCTCACATCGTGTAAAGCAGACAAGTGCTAGCTTATATGGCTTTATAAGATCATAATTCACAAGTTTGAACTTTTAATTCACAATGGTGATATAGACGTATATGTACTAGTAAAATTCATCAATCAGTCTGATTCATAACTTTAATGGAAGTTTGTTTTGAAGTGAAAGTACCTGATACCATGACCAGGTCCACAAGCAACATTTTCAATCCAAAGATTGTCGGTACCAGGTCCAATAGACACACAATCATCACCAGTCTTAATCCGAGCACCCAAGATTGTCACGCCAGTCGACATCTGAACATGAATTCCATCCGTGTTCGGACTCTCCCCATCAGCATTCACCTTCACACTTTGCAGCTTCACATTCTCACACCCATTTATAACAATGTGGAACATTTGACTGTTTAGAGACGTTAGTCCATTGATCTCCACGTTCTTTGAATTGCTGAATCCAAGAGTCTAAAAATGCAAAACAAATATAAAAAAAAAGAAAAAGAAAATCATTGTTAGAAACATACCAACTTGTTGACTTTACAAAAGTGGATTAAATCATTCGAATTTGATACACCTACCAAATATTTGCGCCACTAATCACTCACTCCAAAATAATTTAAATTTATATTTTGAGTATATGATTTAATCTAATTTTGAAAAATTAAATATTTAACTAAAATTAAATGTCCAATTAAACGTTTCCATAACGTTCATAAACCATTCATCCACACTTTCTATGAGTAGAAATGTCAAATATTTTTGCAACTAATTTTCACTCAATTTTATCCAAAAAAGAATATCTGACTACAATATGATTTAATTTAACTAAAATTAAATGTTTCCAAAACGTTCACAGACCTTTCATCAACACTTTCTATGAATAGAAATACTTCTACAACATCGTTCACTCAAATTATCAACAACAACAAAAAAACAATTTATCAGTCACCTAAAGAGTCAAATCTATAATAGTTCATAAAAATGAAAAAGGGCAAAATGGTCATTTTAATACCGTAGCTCCACTAGGGCAGCTCTTGCCGGAATTCTTACAGTCCCACAGCCGACTCCCGCGGCCATCCAAAACCCCTCCGACGATCGAAACTCCGTCGACATTCCTAAACAACAACCAGTTCGCGTTGTTCCCAATAACCTTAAAATCAGAGGGAGCGACTAACGTGCCGTCGATCCTGAAAGTGACTTTGCCGTTATTGCACGGCCCGACGAAGTTGACTGACTTGAGCAGAAACGTGCCAGGAGGGACGTAGAGCATGGCTGGACGATGAGCGCTGCAGGCGAGATTCCATGCTGTGAGGAAGGCCTTGGTGGCGTCGGCATTGCCGCCGGGCTTGGCGCCGTAGGTGACGACGTTGTAGCTTAAGGAGGCTGAGGCGGAGGAAGGAGAGATCATGAAGGAAATGGTGAGTAGGAGGAGGAGGTAGAGGATTGATGAGGTTTTGGTTGGGGTCGCCATTGATGACGTTATGGAAAGGAGGTTTGAGATCAGAATTGAGTAGAGGAAGTGAAAGAGAGGTTTTTTAGAAGATGAAGGTAGTGGGGAGTTAGAACGGCTTAAAGGGTATTTATAGAAAATTCATTTTTTATTAATTAATTCCATTTGTTTGTGATTGAATTATTAATTACTTGTAGTATTTTTATTGATGAGTTTATTATTTAGTCAATATAGAATCAAAGCATATAGGCATTATCGAGTAGACTTGCATATCATCTCTCACCATTCACTAATCAGGCTTTAACGATGTATCAATATCTGCCGGCGCAGTTCTAGAATTTCGTTATCACCATCAAGGTCTAGTTGCGACAAACCTGCACTGTGACACAAGAGAAGGCATGAACCAAACCAAAAATAAATGAAAGCAAAAAAAATTAGACCAGAAGCCAATAAAAGAAATTTAAGTCAGACCCGATGATCAAAAATTAATAAATATTCTCACTACTTAACTTGAAAAATATTTGATCCCCACTGCCCTGCGCCCTTTAGTAAAAGGCTTGTAATTTGACAAAAGTTTTGGCTTAGTAATTATAAGTACTACTACGTACTATAAGAAAGGTGGAAGGTGATGTATATTTTAATTATGCGCTTATATAAATCCAGGGCAATGTACCGATTTAATTAGAAATTCAATTAAAATCTCTTTTTTATTGGGGTTTTTTTTAATGGACCTTTGTTAGATTGTTAGTATCTGTTAGTGGTTATGAGGATTCGAACTCGGGGGCCATAGTGGTTATGAGGATTCGAATTCGGGGGCCATATGAAGGCACCGGGCGAGATGTCAATCACTGGGCTAAAGCCCAATCCTCTGATTGGGGGTTTAAGTGTTAGGAATTAGTAGAAGTTAGAGCAGGGATTTGAATTCGGACGCTTTGGCACCGGAGGGGAGTGCCTTACCACTGGTCACTCCACTTCGCCCTAAATTCAATTAAATTCTGGTTAAGTTGGGAATGCGAAAAATGTGTTTTGACGAGGAACGGTTGGGTATCGTGACTTTATTTGCGCATAGGGAGACTTTTTAACATCCATTATCTGTTAGTTGTCATGTCAGGTTCAAAACCATGATTATGGATTGTCTGTTTTTACTTTTGGAGGTCTTAATGGACAAATTGCGCATTGATTGCATGCATTTTTTGCGCTACATAACATGTAAATTATAAGCCTATGATTCTACTTTTTGTGAATAGAAAGTAAATCCCAATGTGAAAATAAGGATTGGTTGTGATTTTTATAATATAGAACTGTAACTCTGAAGCTTGGATCCTATTAGCTAGCCACTCAAAACATGATGAAATAATAGTACTAAACAATACACGTGTATAAAGAGCGAACAAGCTCTTGTTAAGGACTTAAGGATACAATGAGAAGTCCATCTATCCGCGTAAGCAGTTTCATCATCCATGAAACCATAAAATGAGGATCACTAATGTTCTAAAGGGGAACCATTGGGATGGGGGCAAGTGGCAGCCGGTGGCGTGACAGGTGGAGACCTCGCCATTTAATTCATCTTCACTAATGACTTTTGCTATGTTTTTTCAGATCAATTGGCTGCAATTATCTCTTAGAAATGATTACTTTATACAAGTAGTGTTCGCCACAAAATAATTGAAGAAATGTCCCAATTGCTTGGTGAATGAAAAAAAGTGTCAGCGTATATGGTTCTAGAATCATGTCTGACAGATTTAAATTTTTGAGTCACAATGAAACTATAAATATATATCAGCTAGCAAAATTCAACAAGTAGTTATTAATCTTTTAGCACCATTTAGTTTTTGTGAAATTATTGGGATGGAAAAAAATTTGAAGTAAAATTTAGTTTCATGTTTGCTCATTAGCCCTGAGAAATTCAAACAAAATAAAAAGATCTAATACACCTTTTTTTTGCTATTAAGAATTTTCCATTTATTTTCTTTCCGTCACGTTTTTCATGAGAGTTAAGGTTTGCAAAGTGCTACCCAACAGTATTACAACTCTCAAGGACCTTTTTCAAAATAAAATTCTAGTTGTTCAGTTGAGCACTTCATATAATTTAAGTTAGATGTTCGATTCTTTTGTTGCAAGTCACATATCATAGTCAAGTACTACTTAATTTAGTCATCAAGTTAAGTTCGTCAATTCAACTCTCACTACAAATTTTGCCAACATTTCCGACGACAGGAAAACGTCGGAGTAACGACGGAAATATGACGTAATAATATGTATTTCCGTCATATTTCCGTCCACGAGAAAGATGACGCAAATATTCCCGACGGTAATTAGTTTCCGTCGACATTTCGTCGTCGCATTCCGTCTATGTCCCGTTGTAATTTCGTGCCGCATCCGTTGAAGTAACTACGTCGTCAATCCGACATGTATCCGTTGCATTTCTCCGTTAATATACCGTCTTAATTTCGTCAATAGTATTGTCCGTCTATCTACAGTCGAAATACCGTCAATAGTATTGTCCGTCAACCTTCCGTCCTTTTTCCATCGTAATTATTTCCATCCATTATCCGTCTAAGTACCATCAACAAATTGTCCGTCGTTTTTCCGTCACAAGTACGCCACATATTGTATCGGTGTTATTGCATCCATATTCCGTCATCTAAAGTTTCCGTCAATAATCCATTGATAAGCCGTCTATCTGAGTACCGTCTGTTTACCGTCATCTTTGCACTACATTTAGGTCTGTGGTTTCACCGTCACAATTACGCCACAAATTTGTATCGGTGATATTTCATCGCTATTCCGTCATATAATGTTTCCGTCAATATTCCATCGATAAGCCGTCTATCTAGGTACAGTCTGTTTACCGTCATCTTTGCGCTACTTATAGGTTCGGGTATGTTTCATCGGTATTCCGTCATCCATCGAATTACCATTTTTTTAATTATTTTTCCTGAATTCCGTCATCCTTCGAATTTAGTTATTAAAATAGTCGGAATTTGGTTAATTATTTCAGATATTAAATTCGAAATTTTGAATAAAACTTAACAAAAATATTCGAATAAAATTATTACACAAATTTCGAGTCAAATAATATGTCTACTCTCTGCGATTGTTGTCTTCATCAAGCGGACTACGGTTGTTTCCATTCGGGCTTTGACTAGATGACGGTTGGCATCCAGTAGTAGTAGCGAGCATTCTCATCATAGCAGCCTGCATTTGCATCATTTGGTCTATGCTGTCCTTCATGCTTCTCATCTCAACCTCCTGCCGGGACTCCATGCGCCTCATCTCAGCCTCCTGTCGGGATTCCATGCGCCTCAGCTCAGCTCCCTGTCGTGATTCCATGCGCTCTAACCGCGGCACCAACTCCTGAGTGACTTCCACCGATTGGGCTCTTGTTTTTTGGGAGCTGGCACACGACTGGCTGCCCGTTGAAGAATACATGTCCGACACCAATGTCGCTGCATGGCCATAAAGGTACGGTATCCCCGTTCTCGGGTTAACACCCATAACAGTTGCAGCGGCCTCTATCAGCTTTTCGTCCGGTACCCTTTCATCCCCGACGCGATCATTCAGGACCAAATTTTCAGCATCAACAAGTTCTTTCAGAACCAAAAATAGTTGATGTTAGGAAACAAATGTAATAAGAAATAGTGAGCAAAACAGATAACAAAATAAAAACGAAGTAGATATATATAATTAGGTGAGTGTAATACCCTTTTGTTCTCCCCGTTGGGTATGCAATACGTCCCATCCTTCCGTTTGCATTTCTTGTCAAATATATCACTTGGCAACACTTGTCTTCGATTATCCTTTTCCTGCAAATTAAATGCTAAATGTCTTATATAAGTGATATTGAAAGTTGAAATATGTTTAAAGTAGTCATTATTAGTTACCAGCTTCGCACAGTGGAAGTGTGCTGGTCTAGAACCAAAGCAATGCAATGCTCGGCCGTTTCTGGCATGTCGGGCTGAATAAGTTTGTTTGTTCTTTTCGCTGCGGGCTATGAATGCTGGATCCGTGTTAAACCGAGCTTTTCCCGCTATTTTGTGATCTTCGGTCAACCATTTCGGGCCTTTAGTCGCCCCGATTCGCAATCCCCTCCAGGTATCTTGTAGTATCATAGCCGCCTTCTTCCTGAAGTTTGCCTCAATTTGGTCGTTATGGATCGGCTCCCACCGGTACAAGCTCTACATGCACATTACAAATTAAATGTTATGAACCATTTAATAGAAACACAAACTATGTAATTAGAAAAAAACATGCCATTCCGATGTGGACAAGTATATATGTGACAAAATATTATGCAACTAATACAATTTGAAAACGTTTTACCTTAAAGTGTCGAAACCACCTCACCGGAGCTTGTGGATCACACGTCCCCATCGTAGTCCAACCAACCTTAAATCCAGGTCTAAAACATTGGAGCCCGATTTTGTTAACAGCTGAAGGGGGGTCAAAGCTGAATACAAAATACAAGTTGTTACATTTACAATATGGTTACTACAATACGTTATAGAAATAAATGTACGTGTAAAAGTACTCACTTGTCATCCCCAGCTGGAGTGATCCAAGGACGAGTATCATGTGGCATCGATCCCAACGGTGTCTCCTCACCGAGGCCACCTCCGGCCGAAGTCCCTCCTCTAACGCATTATGGCCTAGCTGAGTCTTCCGGATTGTCATCGTATGCCGAATCTGATTCCATCCGTTCGCCTTCATAATTCGAGTCCATGTTCTCCGCAGCCGCCCCCACCAAATCCATCAGTTCGTCTAAGTCGAACTCAACCGCTTCTATGGGTGCGCCGTCTACAACAGGATTATTGCCGGGCTCCTCAACATGCATCGCAGGCCTGTACCCATCTGGACTTGGGCGTCCTTCCCCGGTTGACGGTGTACGTTGCATGTCCTCGTCCCCTCGTCTCGCTGGGGCAGGTTCCTGTACCGGATCAGCAGGTCTGCACATATCTCGATTATGCTGGTTGTCCCGAGCTGAAAGAATGTCCTGATTCGACTGCCTCGGTTGGCGCATGTTGGTTAACCGCGGTTGTGATCTATTCCCAGTACCACTGGCAGACCCGGCATTCCTTTTACCTGATACATTTCGCTTGATTGGTCCCATATCCCTACCACACAATTAAAAGCATTCCTGTTAATCTAACGAAATTCAACCGCAAATCCCAACATAATCAGTTTGTTGCAGTCATACTAAAACAAGCGAACAGTAACAATACTCATTCTATTGTAGTGACCGTGTGAACCAACTCCTTGTGTGGCATCAAACAAAGAAATATTTGTACCCGCACGCTTCGTTTGGTTTAAATCAATAGGCAGCAAACACAAGAGGCACAATAATTCATCAATATTCAAGTTGCTTAACGGTAGTCGACTACGAATATGTGTACCCTAACTTACGGAAAACAGGTTTAAATCAATTTACAACAACCGGCAACACAACACACACTAACTTACGGAAAACAAGCAGACGTGAGCAAAAACGACGATTTTCCATACCTGTCGACGAAGTTTGCTTCAGAAATCGGCTCAAATGGGTTGAATATTTGAGAGAGAACAACGGAGGTTTTCGGCGGAGTAGAAAATTGGATAATGAAAACAGCGCATGTAATTACATTAAACAGACACTTATAATGAAAATCGGCTGAGTACTCACACTTTTTTACTTGTTTAGGCGGGCGAATAACGCGGGCGTATTTAGATTGCCATTCGAAAGCGCTTTATTACCAAAGCGCTTTGTATAGTGACCTATAATAGCGCTTTATTCTTATGCGATGTCGTATGTAATTCATATACGGCGGTAATTTTTTTACGGTATACTATTGATGTTTTAAGACGGCGCCTTTTCGTTAAACGCTGTATTAGGTGGTGCATATTAAAGCGCGTTAGCATTTGAACGCTGTATTTTGTTGTGTATACGACAGCGTGTATAAGAACAGCGCTGTCATTATATTCCTTCACACAGCGTTTATATGATAAGCGTTGTTTACTTATTATTTGTAGTTTTTATTCATGTACCTTAATAATAACGCTCCAGCGGTTTGCATTTAATCGTACCAACACGCCATTATTAAATTGACACATTAATTTTCGAATTGAATATTATAATTTATAGGGAAACGTACATTTAAAACATACATTAATTTTTAAAAACTACGATTCGTCATGAGATAATATGCAAACCCTGTATTTTGTTATGTATACGACAGCGTGTATAAGAACAGCGCTGTCATTAAATTCCTTCACACAGCGTTTATATGATAAGCGCTGTTTACTTATTATTTGTAGATGTAATTCATTTACCTTACTAATAACGCTCCAGCGGTTTGCATTTAATCGTACCAACACGCCATTATTAAATTGACACATTAATTTTCGAATTGAATATTATAATTTATAGGTAAACGTACATTTAAAACATACATTAATTTTTTAAAACTACGATTCGTCAGACTCATCTTCTGTATCTGGTTTATCATTTACATGGTCGTCGTTACGTCATCTTCGCTGTACTCGTACACTTCATCATCAGCGAGGTGCACGATTCCGATTTCGTGTACCAATACAGGCATTTCAGCCCCATTTTCACCTTCATCTTGGAACGGAACATTTGCTACTTCCATGTCTATAGCGTTTGTAGGTTTCACAGGACAAATTGCCACCCAACCTTGATTGTTTTGTCCAGCTAAACCCGGAAACGTCACGTAGTAAACCCTCACCGCTTGCTGTGCAAGAATGTAAGGGTCGTAACGGGTGTAGGGTCTATGAGTGTTCACGATAACAATCCCGTTAGATGGGTAAGATCTAACAAACTGAGGGTCGTACCAACGGCACTTGAACAAGACAACCTTTAGGCGATGGTTAGTTCTACATCTCATATGTATTATCTCTTCAAGAACTCCGTAGTAGTGTGTACCCTCTGTACCTTGAACGTAGACATGACTGTTCACCGTGTTCCTCCCTTCACCATGACTTTCAATGTGAAATTTGTAGTTGTTCACTTTGTATGTGGCCGAACACGCAACGTCCGATTGAAATCCAGAGGACAAGTAGTGAATCCACTGTGGTAGTGATAATGTTTCTCCAAGCTGCCATACCTGAACATAATAGTTTATGTATATATGAACATCAAATGAAAGTGTAAGTACACATATTAAACAGATAAATAATGATATAAAAATTTGTCATATGATGTCACTTACATGGGTGCACAGCCATTCTGGAAATTCCGTTAATATAACATTGTATATTTGGTCATCGGTGAATCGCGGGCGTCTTTGTCTTAAGCCGGTCTCAAATAAAGTCAAATATTGTTCAAGCTCGGGCGTATTGCTAAAGATGTAATGCGTTGCTTTTTTAAATTCTCGGCTTTCTAATACCCTCCGTTTAGCTTTTCTGCCACCAACTCCTGGGTAATTATAAATGGAAATTTGAGGATCTTCGAATTCTGATGTCGCAACTTCATTTCGTTTTAAGCGTATGGCATTAGTCGTTAACTCATTATCTAGGTACTCGGATCCCAAATACGAAGTCTCAAGCTGTATGTATGCGTTCACAATACTGGCTTCCACCTCAGTCTCGTTTCCCTTCTGACTCAGTTGTTTAAGACGGTAGATAAAACGCTCAAACGGATACATCCATCGGTAGTGTACTGGTCCGCCAAGAAGCACCTCATCGGCCAAATGAATTGGGAGGTATTCCATCGAGTCGAAAAATGAAGGTGGAAAAATTGTCTCAAGCTTACACAGTGTTGTGGCTATGTTCGCCTGCCAATGTTCCATTCGCTCAATTTGAAGGGAAGACGCACAAATATCTCGGAAAAACGTACACATCTCGGATACAGCTTCCCATATATGTTTTGGTAAAAAACCCTTGAACGCAATCGGCATGAGTCGCTCAATGAAAACATGTGCGTCGTGTGACTTGTAACCTACTAGTTTTAATGTACTCAAATCTACTTTATTCCCCAAATTAGATGAGAATCCATCAGGAAACTTCAGAGACTTCACCCAAAGAAGCACAAGCTTTTGCTGTTCTCTTGTAAGCTGATACTTACTCTTCTTTGCTATAAAACGACCGCGGCAGGTTTTTAGTTCCAGCTCTGGTCTTCGACAATACAACCTAATATCTTTTCTGCACTTCACTCCGTCGTCCTTTGTTTTCCCCTTCACATCCATGATGGTGTTGAATAAATTTTCAAAAACATTTTTTTCAATGTGCATTACGTCCAGGTTGTGTCTAAGCTTCACGTCCATCCAGTGGGGTAGTTCCCAGAAAATTGATTTCTTAATCCAGTTGTGCTCCACACCGAACCCATCAAGAACCTCGTTGATACATTGTTCCCATATGTATTTTAAGTTTATAACCCTGTCATAAACTTCTTGACCGGATCGAAATTCGTTATGGATATACTATTTAAAATATGATTGTTCAATTTAATTTTATTCAATTCGAAAGAACCGCGCCACCCTAATTAACCAGATAGCAAGCCAAATGTTGAATACTTTATGATGGATTGATATGAGAGATACCATGTCAACAGGGTTGGTGACCTGTTGGTTAAGTAGTCTGTCATGGATCCTTACACCTCACGGGTTTGAATCCAGGGGTTATCAATTTTCTCACAATTTGTGACTTTTTCTTCCTTTCCCTCTTCCTCGTCCCACCTCGTTTGTGGATGCCGAAGAATGTACCGATGGGGTGGATGTGCGGATCCAGGGACAGAACTACGGCTTGATGGGGGACACTTGCCACCCCCAGGTTTTTCCAATTTTTTTTTCATATAATATAATATATTTATTCAAATTTAGGTATTACTTTTTAGAAACTTATCATTTATTAATATCACGGCACAACCGCACAAAGAGATTGAGTACGCCGGTCTGAGTCGTCGGCTTCTCTATTCTCCCGTCTTCCAGTTTTTTTCTTTTTTTGATTCATATGATTTCGACAAATAGATGTACATTAAAGTCACCTGCGATGATTTTGGTATTATGATTTGTATTGTTTTGATTTTCGCTAGTTTGGACTGTATGAATTAGGGTTTATCGATTTGTGTTATTTTGACATTGAAATAAATTGTGTTACATTATGATTCTGATCTTTGATTTTTCTGATTTTATAGATGAAAACACCAACTATTGATTCGTTCTTTAAAAGAAAAACAACAGAAATTTCAGAGAAAGACAGTCATGTACACAATGAGGAACATCATGCTCCAAAATTACGAAGGCTTGAAATTGAAGATGATTTTGATATCAACAAATTAGAACGTGACCCAGGTTTACGGCCACAAATATGGAAGTACCCCCATTGGTAAGCGTGATGAGGTTCGAAGAGCTTATGTTAATTTTGGTCCGTATTAACCTATGCTTGATTAGTATCCAAAATCTGTTGAAAGACAATCCCACAATTTTCAGTCATCTTAATAGTCGTTTTGCATCGTGGTTGGAATATTCCAAGGCAGTAGATGCTATATTTTGTCTGTCATGTTTTTTATTTCAAAAAGATGGACCTTCAGGATCGAATGCGTTCACTGTTGATGGATTTCGAGCATGGAATAAGGTGGGAGGAAAAAACTTGTTCACTTATGGCACATGTTGAAAAAGATCTCAACTCCCCTCATCATAAAGCTCTCTCAAGTTGGTCATATATCATGAATCAATCGGCTCATATTTTTAATACGTTTGCAAATTTGAGAGCACAAGAGATACTTGATAATAGACTTCGATTGAAAACTTCTATTGAAGTTGCTAGATGGCTTGCCTACCAGTCTTGTGCTTTTAGAGGCAATGATGAATCTGACAGCTCAAGCAATCGCGGTAATTTTATTGAATTGTTGAAAAACTCTGCATCTTTGAATAGTGATGTAGCAAAGGTTTTAGACAATGCTCCGCAAAATGCATCATATACATCACCAAAAATACAGAAACAGATATTACAAGTCTTGGCAATAAAAGTCAAGAAATTTATTCGCGAAGAAATTGGTTGTGCAAAGTTTTATATAATAGTGGATGAAGCTCGGGATGGATCTAAAAAGGAGCAAATGACACTGGTTTTGAGATTCGTTGACAGAGATGGTTGCATAAAATAACGTATTTTTTGGGCTGCTTCATGTTAAAGATACCGCATCATTGACTTTGAAAAATGGTATTTTTTTATGGATGGAGCAAATTAGTTGAAAAGGTGAGAACTTTTTGTGAAAAAGTAAATATAGAAGTTCCTGATTTTAGCACTCATCATGAAACAAGAAGAAGAGCTTCTCATCAACAAAATATAGTCACGGTGGAGCATTATTATAGAGTTGATAATTTCTACATAGTGATAGATTCTCAATTGCAAGAACTCAACAACAGATTCAATGATGACAGTGTGGAACTGATCATTCTCTCTTCAGCTTTAGATCCCAAAGAGTTGCGTACAACACTTAGAGTCGATGATATATGCAAACTGGTAGAGAAATGTTATCCATTAGACTTCGATGAGGATGAAAGGACATCGTTGCGCATGGAACTTCAACATTTTGAGCTAGTTCGACAACTTCCTGAGTTTAACACTTTGACCGAAATTTCTAAACTATGTCGATGGTTGACGAGAACAAGAAAATTAAACATGTTTCCGTTGCTATACAAGGTGATAACTCTTATTCTGACTCTTCCAGTTTCCACTGCTACTGCTGAACAGTCTTTTCAAGGATGAATATAGTGAAAAACGCACTTCGCAACAAGATAGAAGATGATTTCTTATCGGATTGCTTGGTTGTCAACATTGAAAAAGAAATAGCAAAAATGTTTAGAACGGTTCAATAATAGATGATTTCCGTGATTTGGAAACAAGACGCTCTTTATTTTAATGTAGTAATTCTTTTTATACAATGATATGTTTTCTCATAATACAAAATATTTTTTGGTTGTCACCCCCTACCCAAACTCCTGGGTCCGTCCCTGTGCGGATCCAAGGTAAAGGTGCCAAGGTGGCCAGCGCTTCAGAGATAGAGAGATGTACCAGATGATTTCGGATCTGATCTCGATGCCTTGCTAGAGCTTTAAAGATCAATAAATATATATATGTGTACTAGATGATAAAACTGTAATAATATGCATTGTAATGTTCTTAATTGTTGTATCTCATTATAAAAAAAAATGAGAGATAGCATTATTATCTATGACTATTTGGAAAGATGGATAGTCAATTGTGGTTGACTTAATTGTCTTTGTTTAGGTTTACTTTTGAAAACTAAGCTGACTTGGTGACCCTCATGTTTTCAACATCCTCCTCGACTTCACCCACGCTAAATAATGTAATATTACTATCCCGCGCACCACAATTTTTTTAACATCTATCACTAAACAATGTAAAATATATGAACTCCAATAAATAAATTTGTTACATAATGTGTTAATATCATTCATCTCAAACAATTAAGACATATAAAAAAGAAAAAAGGTTTTGCTTTGTATAGCCAAGTACAAAAGCTCTGGTAGATTACAAGTTGTTCATGAATCTATTCACATTGGGATTGTATTTTATATTTTGATATCCTCTACAATTTAAAATTCAGCAGGACTTTAAAAGTATTATCCAACCATTTGATGACATGTGTGTTAACATTTGGATTAATTAAGTTGATTGAAATTAAATATTGTCTGATTTTAATATAGTGCGTCTCTAAGTTGAGTGTGGCTACCATGTTTTTGAAGGATCCTTAATTTGGGGCATGCCTAAGGTCATCAGCTCTTAATTTGAGGGAAATCCCAGCACGTTACAAAAAAGTTGACCTTCATTCATTAAAACAAATTCTAGACAGAACACTTGCATGAATGATGATTATAGAAAGACATGTGTTATATATGCTTTTGAAATTAGAACTCTAAAAGAATAATATTCTACGAAGAGAAAGGCCTTTGATGCTGTTAGTTGTTTTTATACCGAATCAGGACAGACTCCTAAGTTAAGACAGCAGCTGACAAACGAAAATAAACTACAATTTTTTTAAAATATTGGCACGTTTTGGGAAAACTTGTAATTATCATATCAGAGATCATTTATTATTCAATTCATGCTAAAGATTTTACCTTTTAATTAGCAGTTCTATAAGAAATAATCTTCCATCTTGTTGTGTATCCACTGTATTCATTCTTGAAATAAACGTTTGATAGTAAAAGTGAAAATTGAAAGAGTCAGAATAAGAGATATCGCTTTTCATAGAAAATGAACCAATTTTGATTTTCTTATTCTTATCAACCATGACATACTTCAAAAAAAATTCGATCCAAGTGTTAAAATAACACAAAGAAGCCTAAACTTTAATGCAATGTTCAAATTTGAATGTGACCAACTAGTACACTTACAAAGTTGAACTAATTGAATTACTTTATAAATTGACTCTTTTTTAAAGTTAAATCAACACAAATTAACATACTCTAATTTTCGTCTGATCATTGTCTATTTAAGTCTAATCATTATCAATTTTATGTCTGATCATTGTCTCTTTAAGTCTGATCATTACCAATTTTAAGTCTGATCATTACCAATTTTAAGTCTGATCATTACCAGTTTTAAGTCTGATCATTATCAATTTTAAGTCTGATCATTACCAATTTTAAGTCTGACCATTATAAATTTTAAGTCTGATCATTACCAATTTTAAGTCTGATCATTACCAATTTTAAGTCTGATCATTACTAGTTTTCAGTCTGATCATTATCAATTTTAAGTCTGATCATTACCAATTTTAAGTCTGATCATTACCAATTTTAAGTCTGATCATTGTCATTTTAAGTCTGATCGTTTAAATTTTAAGTCTGATCGTTATCCATTTAAGTCTGATCATTATCAATTTAAGTCTGATCGTTATCCATTTAAGTCTGATCATTATCAATTTAAGTCTGATCATTATCAATGATAAGTCTGATCATTATGCAAACAATATATAAAAACAAGAACGATTTAACGAACATGCAACGACGCTGGCTACATCGTCCATATCTTACTCCGATTAACCCTAAAATCAGATTGAATTAAATAGTTAACGGAGTTTCCAAATCAATGACTAAATTGAAACTAAAATTAATTACGATAATAATGGGAATATGTGTAATGACTATAATACCCTCCGTGTTATATCTGAGATTTCGTAGAAATGGGACACGTGTCAGCTTAAAATCTAATTTTTAGTTTTCATTTATAATGGTGGTTTGTACCTGAACTGCACTCTTTTGTTTTTTTAGATAGAAGACAAAATAGTTGAATTTTTCTGAGCATTTAAATAATTTGATCTAAACGTGCATATGAGATTCATAAATCCACCAAATAAATACAGATCCATTTAATCGCTCATTTTGTCCACTTTATATGCAATTCATCCATTGGTTTTTTTTCTTTCCCCACAACATGTATTGGGTAATGCTGACCAGTACGGGTCCAATTATAGAGATTAAAAGGCCGTCCGATGACTGAGAAATTTGGCTGGTTAGAGTAAGTTAGAAAAGAAGCAGTACGTGTGGTACTCATTTTGCAAGTCAAACAGACCTGATTTAATTTCATCACTTTTAGGTTGAAGTTAGTTGGATGATTGGAATTAAAATAATGATGAAAGCAACTAATTGTTTAGTAGAGGTCGGAGGCATCACGATGCAGTACAACTCTTTGGATTTGTGGATCAGAGCAGAGTGATTGGGGCCTGGGGGACACTTTATCAATCATCCCATAGTTTCATTATCTGATAATATTTCATGCTCACTTATAGTGTATTTTTGTAGAGGTGCGTTCACGTGAGGTATTTTAATTCTTGAGAGACAGTGAGGCCTTTTCTATTTCTCTTGATCAAATCAGCGACCGCCCTAATAATAGGATGCATTTTTTTTAGTGGGAACAACATAAAACTAATAGAACAAAAGTTGTTGAATTAAAATGAATTTCTTAATGGATCTTTACACCTCGTGTTCGAATCCCGAGGACACTTGTTTTTCTTCTTCCTTTTCCTACATCCCTAGTGGATGTCTTCCTAGCCCGCCTCGCGCGTGGATGCTTCCTACATCCCTCGCGGATGTCTTCCTCTTCCCGCCTCGAGCGTGGATGTGTTGTTGCCTTCCAATGAAGGTGTTATTCGACCGTCATGATGGACATGGCGTGTCTAGCAATGGTAAAGATGTCTGATGTGACATGTGCTCCAATATTGAAGAATGTACCAATAGTTTCGGGGGTACATGTGCGCTGATCCATGGCTAGACCCGTCCCTCCTCTTGAGTCCATATGAATCTCCATGTACCAAATGATCCACCCATCCTCTTTTATTCATAAAGTGCATTTGTCAACAATAAACTTTTGTCTTTTACTTATAAGACGAAAGTATATAATTTCAAAATTGCACTTTATGAACTAATCTACATCTTTAGATCATTTTAGAAAACACAATTGTCTTCCTACAAAGAAAAAAGATCAAACCTCCTGCAAAAAGAACGAGAATAAGTCATCTCCAAAGGCGAATTAACCATGAATCCACATCAAGGTAAGAATCTACTAATAAGCAATCACTCACAAGAATAGAAAATATAATCTATGCATCTAGAAATCCATAATCAAATGGAAAATTTTCTAGTTTGATCAAGTTGAGCCAATTTACTTCTTATATACTCTCGATTTAAGAAATTTAGTTCGGGTTTACTCACTTTCTATAAGACACGGATACGATTGACGCGTAAGTGCGTGGCACTGTTACTAAGAGCGTCATAATCCGATTCACACGATTAGAACTTAACATAAACCCAATTAACGCCTACGAAGCAACTTCAGTCTTAAACGTCGTTCACAAGAGCGTCTAAAACTAAACTTAATTTCTCACGACATCATTCGTCCCCTTGTCACTTGAAGCAACCCTTTCTTCTCGTCAGCAGACGAAGTTTCACCACCATCACGTTCCACCCGCCGAGCGTCGTCACTCGATACCGATGACCAAGCCTTGTTGATCAAATACTAAAATTCTTGGATGTGACACGAGAGCCCGGAAAATATGCTCATTGGTTGGACTAAATGTGGGTGGTAGGCCAGTAAACATTCAAAGTATGTGTCTCAGGTGCTTGGCTCACCTACCCTGGGTAATGCTGTCTCGATACCACACTGATTTGGGAGATATTCCCACTTCCTTGATGAGGTCATGGGAATGTTGGTTGGACTAAATGTGGCTGGCAGAGCAGTAAACATTCAAAGTTCCACCACTATCAGATGATGGATGAACCAGAGTCCTAACATATATTATAAGAGCCAACACAGAGGGACGGCCTGGAAAAGGGCTACTTGATTGCCCATACGTAGCTAGAGTGAAGCCATTGAGAGTATGCCATTGTGGACAATCTTAGAAGGGGCAACCTAGGAAGGTTTGATCTGGGAAAAGGCTACTTGATAACCATCTTGGCTAGCGTGTCAGCTGTTCATAGGTGGGAAAGGGTTTTCTAATAGCCAATGTGATTAATGTGACAGTTGAGAAAGGGCTACCCAATAGCGAATGTGGCCTGTGTGAAGCTGTCTATTGTGACAGCCTATATTAGGTCAATGATTTTGTCAAGTTTTCTATTTGCCTAAAATATATGGCTTTAACAAGAGCGCAACATCCAACCTATTGATATTATTGAAGGATCAAGTTTGGTGCACTGCGGAGGAAAGTCGTCGCACCACAAGTAACCCTAAATCTAAGGCAATATGGGATGTCATCTAAGTCTAGGAAATCTGAAGGTGATGCTGGCATTGGACGTTGTTACCCATGCACGCAAAAGAAAGTCGAGTTCATACCAGATCTTAACAGGAACCTCTTAAAGATGGTGGTAAGAGAAGTCATTCATTCCAAAGAAAATCTATGGAATAATGATCGTATGTGGTGGGGCTCGATTGATATGGCAAGACCGTTATTCTGTTCACAATGCAAGAGTCTGTAGCCAGTGCTAAACTTTTCTAGTTCTCTTTGATAGCTAAATTCCTTGTTGGACGATCGGATATCTCTGAAATCCAGCCTGTATTGAAGGATAATTGGGCTATCAAAAGGAGGGCTACTCTGAGCGATATCTGTGATAGCCGACATATAATGGTTATTCTGAATTCAGAGGAGGATGTTAGAGTCGCCCTAACCAGTCCAATTCAGAAAGTAGGGCACGCCCTATTCAAGCTCTTCCGATACTCGACAGATTACAACCCGAAGAGAGAATCCGCCACCACGACCAAATGGATTCGGCTTTCAGATCTTCCTCCACCTTTCTGTAATCATAATTTCATAGGAGCAGTTGCTAATTTCTTCAGTTCCTATGGATGAAGCAGTGGAGAAGAAGATCATCACATCGAAACACATGACAATCGTAACTGACGTACTCACCATGCCACTAGACGCCGCTCAGATCGAAACACTTAGATCCTATCTGGGTCTGCGAGTTGTCACCAACTAAGTCTTCCAGAAGGAGGTCAGCCAAGAGCAGAACCCCAGCAAATCAGTTAGGCTGACCTACCAAAGAAGAGGGCTGGAACAGATGGTACGTGGCTGGAACTGTTTATTCAATTCAAAATATTTGCAGTATTATGAACCGTTGGAGCATATCAAGGAGGCGAGAGGCGATTGGCGAGAAAGTAGTTAATGAGAAGTCGAGGGGAATGAAATCTGTAGTAGAAACTGTGGCCGAAGTTACAGAAGAAGGTGAAGCCAATAGGGCTAAGATTGGAGTTTCTGATAAGAAGAAACTGTTGAATGCAAAAGTGCATGCCACAGGTTTTGTACTAAAGAAGACGGGGATCCGCAGGAAGGACCTGCCACAAAGGAACAGTACTCCCACGAAATACGCTGCACGGATTTGTGTTGTAAAGGGGAGGAGAATTGCTATATCAGACTCGGAGACTGAACAGTTTGTTGAATCTTCTAGGAAGCGAAGTCTGGTACTGAATGACAAGTCAGATGAAGGCTTAACAAATCAAAAAGACTGCTCAGGCAGTAGATGAAAAGAAGGGGACATGTGTTGAAACTGTTCTTAAAGAAGCTGATGAGGTGAAGCAACAAGAGCCTGAAGATGATGTCGCAATTGGATCAGGTCCATCTGAAAAGGACAGTGAACTTGAAGAGGTCTATAGAACTAAAGAGAAAGCAGAAGGAAGGATCTGTCTATCAGGAAGAAGCTATACATGTTGAGCCTGTAGAACAGTCAGAAAACGAAGAGACTGATTTGTTAGATCCGATGTTCCGAAAGAGCTTAGACAGTCGGTTGGACCTGATGTGGACATGCAGGAATCTGATCCATAAAGCCTGAGGCTGAGAACACACAGGAGGATGATCAGGACTCAGTTCTGCTGGCTGAGCTCAATAAGTCCGAAAAGAAGAAAGTGACTATCCAAGCAAGCACCTCTAAGGTAACTATCAAGATGATTGGAGGGAACACAGAGGGGAGCAAGTGCGTCTAAGAAGAGGAAGATGAGTAGTCCAGATCCTGTTCCTACACGTGTTCCAACTGGGCTTGTGAAAAATGGAGTATGGTTTACCTGTAAAGACGCTGCAGCAAGGTGGAAGGCAGTACAAAGAAGGAAGATCATTCCTGAGAGACTCAATGAAGAGAAGAGGTACAAAGGAAATGAGGTTATGCAGCTCTTGAATGAGACTGATTTGATTTGGACAGCTGCTGAAGGAGCTGGAGATGATACTGGACGTCGAACACGAGCAGAGGAAAAGAATCACTCGATTGGTGCGCGCCTTGCGATATTCCAGTGATGATGAGGCTGATGAAGCTGATGAAGAAGAAGTTGACGTCTCCTCTTCTTGAAGGTTTATGCTAAAAACCTTGACTTGACTCTGACTTTGAACAGTTAAATTATGTTCGTACTTGTTAGTTTGAACTCTTATTTTGAACACCCCTCGCCGATTTGTGGCAAAAAGGAGGAGTAATTTTGAGGACGACTTAGTTTCCTCAATCTTACCAGTACGAGTCTCTGAAGTCTTGATAGTTAGAACTAGATGATTTGGTTTTGCCAAAAATGCCAAGGGGGAGATTGTTGTTCCTATGAATGGCATGGCTTTTGGCAAAACGTCTTCAGAGTGTTCAAGCAGAGGTCAAGAAGAGTTCAACCGAAGACTGAAACTGAAGTACATCGTGAACAGACGCAGGGACGTTTCCTAATCTGAACGTTCCTAAAAGATCGGAGATATGATCAGTTGGAGTCGTCAAACGAACTGAGAAGATTAGATATTCGAAAGAATATCTTCACACTTGTTAGAAGTCGATTTAGAAGACTTGGGGAGGAAGATATCACAAAGATCTTCCTAAAGATTGGAGAAAAGATATATAGCAAATATTTAGGAATATTTCCTAAATATTTGACTGATTATCTAGAACAGATTTGGACTTCACCGAAGCATATAAATAGAATGCTAGGGCGTCCAAGATCTGAATCGCTTTTGGAGAAATAGAATACACGCAAGTGATCTTGAATAGAGGAGGAGAAGGAGCGACGACCGACTGATTATTCCACACCGGAATTTCAACCGCAAAGAAGCAGTTTGTTCAGTGTGATGTTCAGACTGTTCAGAATGTTCTTGTTAAACAACCAAGCGCACACACACGGTGATCATTCACGCTTTCGAGAGAAGGCGTCTGGGCTTCGGGGAGGTCCAAGACTAGGTCAAGAGGGAAGTCTCGTCCTACCCATAGGGGATTGACGGTGAGCTGCGGTGAACCGAGATTGCAAATCCGAGAGACGGAGTGTTAGAGGCTAGACTATTACAAACAAGGTGTTGTGTAAGCGTAAGTCCACTTGTAGCTCTAAACTCGTAATAAGATTTGTGACCCCTAGGGTGTGGGAAGTCCCCCAGAGTAGGCAAGGCCGAACTGGGTATTATATCGTGTGTGCTCCTATTTTGTTCTGTTTACGGTATCTGTTAGTTAGTGTTCTAGACGTAGTTCGAACACCTTCTGGAACTCGTCTTGTATAAGACAACTAGATTTCAAGAGTGATGCTCTCATATCTCATAGTCCTAATGCTCAATTGGTGGTGTACGAGTCTGAAGGGAATGAAGATCACGAATTAATTAATGCGAGTGATGATGAGACTGCTGGGTGTCAAACCATAGCCGAACAGGTTGGTTATGTGTAGGATCCCTCCTTGATGCCAACAAAATTTATTATGCGAAGAACCCGATACCGCAAAGTCTCGTTCAATGAGCCCAAAAGGTGACTTGTTTTTCAGCTCGATCATGTCCTAAAAAGAAAGATATCAACTTTGTTTGGTCTTGATCTTTTATATTTTGTTCTGTTTTTATTTCGCATAGAATAAAATAGTCTTTCTTTAAATAAAAAAAAGCATGGCTTGTGCTTCAGTTACACATAATGTACTAGATGATATGATCATGGACGGAACTATTAAGGGTTTGGGGTGACACTTGTCACCTACAAGCTTTTTCAAAATTCTTTTATATATTAAAATAATTATATATATATATATTATAAATCAATTTAATGTTTAAATCTAATATTTTTAGTAAATAACCCGACATATAATTTTTAAGATATGTAATTTTTAGTTAAACCAGGTTAATCTTGTAAGTGTACAAACGATTCACCCAAACTGGAAATTTGTACTGCAGTTTTGTGCTGATAAGTTTATGTATGGGTCAATTACAAGATAATCAAACATGTATTGTTTTGTTGTACAAAATGATCTCTTATTCAAACTCTTTCAATATTTCATCTACTATCGAACACTATTTTAGTGAAGAGCACTTCACAACAAGATGGAAGATGATTTCTTATTGAATTGTTTGGTTTTCAATATTAACAAAGGAATATTTGAATTTTTGATTCACTAAAAGTTGATTTTCGAGACACGGAAACTAGACGTCCTTCATTTTAATGTAATATAATTATTCGAAATAATGTAATTCTTTTTCAATGTTACCATTTCTATTTTTGTTGGACACCCCCTATTTTAATTCTTGGGTCTGTCTCTGGATATAATTACACTGAGAGATAATCAGATATAATGATCTTATACAACTTGTAAACCCACTGTAAAAAAAAAAAAAAAAACTTTTGGTAGCCACATTTATATATATGAATTTGACATTTGGGTCGAGAACCACTCCACTGCTATTATTTGTTCCATTTATCCCAGTTAAAATTCATTTTCATTGAATGAGCACGCCAACCCGACCGCGTCATGAGTATTATTGTTAAATTAGGTTTTACCATTTCATGTCTTCTTTTCACGAGGTACTGAGCATTTGCCGTTGCCGGTATGTATAGTTGATGTTTTTTTTTTCAAGTTTTCGACCTACCCATCTGCCGATCAAACATCGCTTTGTTCACGAGCCAACCCCCACTCTCACTGTACCATCTACCCCATTTCTACATCATTATAAATTAAACAATCAGCTGCCCTTTTCAAGCATTTCCCTCTCAAGTCCAACAAAACACAACACCAAGAACAGCAGCTGCTGTTTAATTATCTGCTCGAAACCATGATGAGCATTCTCAGTAGCCCCGACCTCAAAAAGGTTAGTATTTATTAATTAATTACGTATCTCACTTTATATCAATCATAAATATTTCAATCTTTTCAACCACGCGGTCCATCTTTTCTATTATCATCGCTTCTGTGTTTTAAAATTGTTTTTGATTACTAACTTGCAACGGAGATTTATTTAAACCGTTGCTAAATGCGTGTAGTACATTTTGAACACTTGCGCGTACCCAAGAGAGCATGAACAGCTCAAGCAACTAAGGGAGACCACCATTGAGAAGTATCCGTACTGGTATTCTCTGCCTAATTAAATTTTACATAATGTGATTAAGTCATACGAGATCGCTCGATTAATAACTCTCTTATAATTTGAGAATCCAAATTTAATCATTGGATCAAAATGCATCTTGGCATTTGCACATGACACATGTCCTACTAGCAGAGTCGAACTAATGAGTGAATTTGATTTTTTTGTATATTTGAAAATGCAAGTGGACACGTGTCAACAACATAACAACTTGATAAAATATTTATTTTTAAATGCGTAGATTATTAGATTAGATTATCAAATTCTCAAAATATAAAAAAGTTTCCCCTTGAGCGCTCGTCGTCATATATATATTATATATAGGCATTTTTAATTCTTGAATGATAACAGGAGCATGATGACTGTATCAGTCGATGCAGCACAGTTGCTGTCCATTTTACTCAAGGTGATGAACGCAAAGAAGATAGTAGAGATTGGGGTGTTTACAGGGTACTCTCTACTCAGCGCAGCTCTTGCCACCCCAAATGATGCTGAGGTGATAAATTTTATTATTAAATTGACACGTACGTTAATTAATTACAACCTCTTTTTTTCAATAGAGCGGTTTATATATATCACTAGATGCCAAATCTTAATTCATATGTTTAATTTCAAAATCTCATTACTTACACGCATGATCGCTGCCCCTCCCTCGTGCACGGCCGGCTCAAAGGATTTGGGGACTGAAGCAAAGGCAAAATAAGAGGCCTTTTTTAATAATTTTGAGCCTTTTAATATTATGTATTAAATAATTTGAGGCCTTTTTAGTATAGTTTTTTAGAGGCCGTTTTAGTAACAGATATCTAAAATGAGATTTTTTTCTTGTAAGGAAAATAAAACATTTTGAGTGGGTCTTGAAGCTCTTGTCACGTGGCACTTAACGAAACGACGTAGTTTTGATCATAATGTAAATTTTGACGAAATTCATATATAAGAACGACTTTAAAGAATAAACTAATCAGAATACTTAAAATTGTTACTTTTCGCTTCAATTCATCGAAAAAAGAAATAGTATTCATTGAACATTTAGCCTTTTATCACTAAACATTAGCGTTGTCACTAAACATTTAGCTTTATGTCACTGGACATTTAATCACTGAACAATAAATCGGAAATTGGAAAAGATCATATTACCCTTGACACATGTCATGATTTTTAAGTGGTTTTAGTTTTTATAAAAGGAAAAAGATCAGGTCAGAACCATCACTTTTTGTCAGAAATCAGAATTATTAATATCCGTACGATTAAATCATCTACGATCCTTAATTTTAGGAAACACAATAATTATTTAATTATAATATATATGATGAGAGGGCATATTTGTCAATTGGAAAATAATTCACACGATCTTATAGCAACAAAATCTCACAATTTTCGAACAAGATTTGATAACCTCGTACGTTCATCCGTAATAGAATTATCCTCATGTGATTTTCTCGGGCGACAATAGTATGTTTATGTTTTGATCTCAAATCTTAAGTTAAAGTTCTCAGTGATCCTAATGTTCGTGGTTTTACTTTATATGTTCGTGGTTTTGATAAATACAGCAAAACCACGATACATATGTTCGCCATTATGTTCGTATTTTTGATCTCAAATCGGAGTTCAGAGTCGACTGGTGAAAAGAAATTAAGTAGAGCAAAGATGAGATCGAAGTTCGTGAGTTTGTTTAAAAATTTTAGGGCTCGTAAAAACTAAACGGATATTCACTCGATATTTCGGGGATTTTAAATTTAAAATATACATTGTCTTTTCGTAATATACCCTTTTCGACCTTAAAACGATTAAAAGATTATTTAATTTGAATTAATCTTGATTAATCTACACCGTTGAGATTAACAGATCGACGTATATTAAAAATTCTGATTTATGACGAAAACAAATGGTTCTGACCAGAACTCAAACCTTTATTATAAAAAAGATAGGGGTTTATATATTATCCTGTCTCTTACATTGTATAACAGATAATTGGGATTGATCCTGACAAAGAGGCCTACGAGATAGGATTGCCATTCATTCGCAAGGCAGGAGTTGAGTCAAAAATTAAATTCATTCAATCAGATGGTTTGGCAGTTATACATGACCTACTTTCCCAGGTATATATTTTTTCCTAATTTTAACACATCATCATTATGCAGATTTGCAGTTGGTATTTCTACAAAAACAAACTATTAATTTCATGATTAACTGTTCACTTGATTCATCAAACAAAGAGCGGAGAAGGGTCTTTTGACGTTGCATTTGTGGACGCGGACAAGGAAAACTATTCGGCATACCATGAACTGGTGCTGAAACTTGTGAAGATTGGAGGATTGTTATGCTACGACAATACCCTCTGGGGCGGGACAGTCGCATTAGCTGAGCCAAAGGGTGATGAGATGAAGGAATATGTGAAGCATGGAAGGGACGTCTTCATAGCTTTCAATGCTTTTTTAGCTGCAGATGCCCGGATCGAGTTGAGCCTTGTTTCAATTGGGGACGGCCTCACTATTTGCAGGCGGATCGAGTGACACTTATCTATCTATCTATATATATATTTGTGGGGGACGAATTCGTATTAACGAACTCCAGCCTTTTACTATGTGTGAAGTTTGGTTTTTAGATCAAGTTTGAGACTTGTATGTCTGTCTGCTTATGCATCTGCTTGTTCCAATTTACATATGTTTGCATAATACATTTATGCTCTTTAAGCATGCTTTTTGATTCCTATGAAATGCACTTGTTCTAATGTTGAAGCTCGACACTAGTAATAAGTCCAAATGATGCAATTCAATGACATTGACAACTCAAGAAGCAAATATTTCAAATAAAAAGTTCTCTGAATTTTAAGAACTTAGAAAATCCAAACTGCATCTTTGAAAATACATAATTAAGTCGTTGTGATGGTGACACATGTCACACCCGCATTTTCAAAGATATAAAAGTCAAAAGTCAAAGTCACCAATTTGACTCTATTAGTGTGGGATACGTGTCTCATGCAAATTTAAAGATGTATATTGATCCAATAAACAGATTTGGATTCTCAAGTTCTCGAAATATATAAGAGTTTTCAACCGAGCACTATCCTTAACAATCAAATATCATCTTAACACGCCTGCATGGGCGAGCTTCACTAGACATGATCACCGATCTCGTTCATTCAGAACGGCTCATCAACAATTTGAATTCCTTCAACTTCTAAAGTGATTCACAAACTTTGAGTGGCCTACAAGTACTTCAACTCCGAATAAAGTCCGGTCAAAGTCTGGTTTTGGTGTTTATTCATTAATTAAACCAATGGTCAGTAATGAGACAACAAGCCAACAAAGTGGTAGTCTGAACATCTGACTTGTAGTTACAAGGTTAAAGTTTCGAGCCCAATCGTATAATATTTACGATATGAGTTTTGGTATTAATTTTCCACTCCTTACCAAAAGAATTTTGAAGTATTGGGAACAACAGCACACAAAAAAAGTGACATTTTATGGTGTCAATGTATTCATTTTCTTCCCAACCTAGTTTCCTGAAATTTTAGAAGTTCTTATTTCTCAGAACACATGACTTGTATTTGTGATTTTACTAAAGCAAATTAATTGACAAAACAACTTGAGTAGCAATTCCCACAACGAGCACAAAACTTGAAATCGAAAGTTCCTTTTTTCCTTTTTCGGCGTTTCACGGCTCATGGACATATCCAAAGTTCAAGTGTCCCCCCACCAGAGATTTTTCAGCAGCCAATAATACGGCAAAGCTGATCGATCGATCAACCGACTCGATCGGGTACGCTTCTCAAAAATCTCCCATTGGGCGCTATTTGTTAAACCTTCATTAGCAAGACATCCCTAATTGACTTCCAAAAGTGCATGCACCATATCATGTACACAAAAACACAATCAAGTTGATGCTATTTGTTTTCTGCTCCTCATACACTATATAAAAACTTCAAATCTAAATCTAAGTGGCTGAGATAATCACAAAGAAATACAAAAAGGGCCGTAGCAGCCGCCGGCGTCTCGCTTCCATTACTAAGAGATCATTTCTTGCTAAGATGAACTCCATAAGGACCATTCATCAATTGAAACTTAGAAACAAAGGGTCATTAGGCTTCTTAATCCGCACGCCAATTATACTCTAAACAATCAAGCTTGACTCTCTAAACTAGTTTAAGTCCCATCTATCCTTATTCTAGTTGCTAAAATAACATATATTGCACAGGGGCTACGTTATGTTGCAATCCTGAAAAACTTGCATTATGTTTCTTTTTTGTGCCAGAATTGCGAAATGCGTGTATTAACAGTACTGCAGCGCATTTTGTCGTTTTAGTGAAAAACAACGAACATTACACGATAAAAATGCGCTCAATGCTGATACAATACTTTTCGTGCAAGAAGTGCGTGCATTAAATGCATTTTGCACCTCTTACACAGAGATGTACGTATGCAACTAAATGGAGGATATATTTGAGCGCTCCTCCATTGCACAGAATCATATAACACAGCCGCTTCGTAATGATAAATAGTTTTATGTCCCTCTTTAGTAGCAATAAATACACTTTAGTAATTTTTAAAAAATTTCTTTCGATTAAATTACTTCGTCATGCAATCAAAACTAATTAATTCGACCAAGATGTTGATAACAAACATGTTACTAATAACCTTGTGAGCTGAACTGTGATAACTAAACCTGAGCTTTTGTTCTGGTCTGATATGATAAGTATGATGCTTTAGATTATACAAAAAAAAAAAAAAAGCTTATCATGTCCGTAAATTAATCCATAAATCAGTTGACATTTTTCGATTAGTAAACAACATTACGTTACAGACGAAATAATGTACTCTTAGCGGCTCTCGTTTTACGTCTATATAAGCTGAGTTATCGATAAACTTATTTTCCATCTTTATCAATCCATTGATAAAAAGCCATACATTTTAGACAATGTCTCCCAGTAAATATTTCCTCAGCATTGTGACAACATACTTCGTCGTCGCATCTTTCGCTTTGACCTCTCTGCGAGCTGCAGATATTGATGTGACAACCTATGGTGCAACGCCAGACGGTAAGAAAGACTCAACCAAGGCATTTCTCAGCGTTTGGAAAGATGCGTGTAGTGACGAGTCAGGTGCAGTTACTGTCCTAGTCCCGGATGGAACTTACCTGATAAAACCAGTAACATTTCGCGGACCGTGTAAGAGCAGCATCATTTTTAAAATAACAGGAACTCTTGTGGCTCCATTGAATTATAAGGATCTTGGGAATTCTGGGTATTGGATTTTATTCATCAAGGTCAACGATATTTCCATTTACGGAGGCACGCTCGATGCAAGAGCTGACCGTTTCTGGGCGTGTCGAGAGTCTGGCAAGAGCTGCCCTGTTGGAGCCAGAGTATGTCCTGTTTCACTTTACTCAAACTCAAATAAACCAACAAGTAAAAAAGTTGTTTTTAATTTTTTTTAACGCATACGTTCGATCTGTCAGTATCGGATTTTAAACCTTCGATTGGTGTGAGGGATATCAGTCACCGCTACGCTCGAGCTTTCACCTTTGGAGTAACTAACTTTGGAACTTTTTTTTGTTGAAGTCTCTTACGTTCAACTGGGCGAATAATGTAGCGATAAGTAGCTTGACGTCGATCAACAGTCAAGTTACTCACCTTGTGATCAACAGCTGCAACAATGTAATAGTCACAAATGTGAATCTGATAGCACCTGATGAGAGTCCAAACACCGATGGAATTCATGTTCAGACGTCGAACAATGTCACCATTTCCGACAGCAGCATAGAGACTGGGGATGATTGTGTGTCCATTGGACCCGGCACTTATAACTTGAACATGAGTAACATCATGTGCGGCCCTGGCCATGGAATAAGGTAAAAAAATATATTAAAAGTTCCAAAAATTTTACATCTGAAACATAAAAGCTCGATTTTACTAAAGAAATTATTTGTATCGATTTTTGCAGCATTGGGAGCCTAGGAAAGAATTTTATCGAAGCGGGAGTTGAGAACGTTACACTTACAAATGCGGTATTTACAGGATCTCAAAATGGTGTCAGGATTAAGTCATGGGCAAGGCCGAGCATTGGTTTCGTCAGAAATGTAATTTTCGAAAACATAATAATGAAGAATGTCAAAAATCCGATTATCATTGATCAAAACTACTGCCCCAACAACAAAGATTGTCCCAACCAGGTAACTCAAATATACATCAAACGAATACGACAAGCATATTTACTCCCCGTTCATTCGAGGTTCTTAAATTTTAAGTGAATTTACAGACGTCCGGAGTGCAAATAAGTCAAGTTTCCTACATAAATATACGCGGGACATCAGCAAAAGCACAGGCTATCATACTGGACTGCAGTGCGAGCTGTCCTTGTTCTGAAATAGATTTGACAGACATAAATCTGACGTTTAAGAATGCAGCAGTTGTTTCAAGCTGTAAGAACATAGCCAACGTTACTGGCGGCCTGATCGAACAAGATGGCTGTTTATGATTTATTTTCATCTATTAGTTCCATATCTGCGGTAAATTCAGATCGTATAATTTCAGAAGATAGTTATAGAAATAGATATGCGTCCCCTAAGTTACTCTACAGATATTTCCAGTGTGTAAATTCATCAAACTGAACTTTTTACTTTGTGATGGTGTTGTCCATAATTTATCAAATAGTCGGAACTTTTCTGCCATCAGAAACTTACTGAAAAGCTCCCAAAATAGCGTTTCGTTGCCAAATTTATGATTAATGCTTTGAAATCGGGTTGATAAATTAAAGAAAATAATCATCCAATCCAAGTCAACTCATAAACTTTTTAAGAAAAAAGTTGCTCAAGATGAGTCATTGCTCGTTACCATCATTACGTGCACAAGAAAAATTTGGCAGCAAATGATAAATTTACGTTTACAAACATCAATTGAAATACACAAACAGAGACCGATGATGGAGATGCGCAACAGAAAATAGTTACTGTAGTTCAAAAAGGGAATCCACCGGCAGAGTAGAAAACATTTATGAAGGTTAATGACATAAGGTAACTTATAAGCATCCATACCTTCTTAAAAGTTCACACAGCCTTATTCTCAGTTGATATAAAGCCAAAGACAGCGTCAAAAATAAGCAGACACACAGCAAGTTGTTTGAGCCTAAAAGCATGTCCACATATATAACTTTATTTCGCATTATTGTGCCAAGCAAGCAGCCCTAAGGAAACCAGCCTCATTGACTCAGTTGGACAAGGTCAATGTTCCACATGATTTAATCATCTAGAAGAATTTGTCCATCTTTGAAGGAACCAAAATTTAGCAAAAAATAAATGGGAAGGTTCATCCCCTCAGTACAAGAACACACTCACTGAAATCCAAGTACTCATGTTCTATATAGAGTAATATGCCTCCCTTTTCAAAGAATAATTTCCCATTTAAAATCATATAATTTTATGGAGCAATGTTGTTAAAGTACACGATGAGCGTCAAGTTCCCACATGATCTAACTCAGTAGTTATTCCGCGGATGCCAAAATCAAGAGTCAAATTCGCACATGATCACTTCAAACTTCAGTGTCTAGTGCCATGTCCTATTTTTCTTGTTCTCTTGAAATTTAGCCACTTAAAAGTTAAAAAGGATCAAAAGTCCATAGAAGAGAGCACCAACTAATCAATTATTGCCATACTATTCTGAAAACATGACTTGGTTTTTCAATTTGAACTTTATTTTGTTGTGATCTTGGATGATTGCGAAATGGAATATTTCCTAAATTTGGTTCTGAAAATGTTGATAATTTGATATGCGATACATATCAGTCGTCTCATTGACAGATTCGGATCCGGTGCAACACAACAAAATGCTACGAGTGCTAAAACGACATCTTTTCAGTCAAGATGACATCATTTTTATTGATATATTTTTTTGACATCCGGTAAGACAATGTTGACAAATTTGTTGTGGCAGAAAGACTTGGTTTTCTGACCGATGATGGCATACAAAAGAAAGTGAAAGGTGCCTAATCCAGAATAACAAATGAAAAGATGGCTTTTCCCTGTAATTAATAGTAATACTCAATAAAGCAAAGCATCTTTTGAAGTAGATAACCTATAAGAAAAAAAAAATGCAACCAATCAGATAAAAAAAGGAACATAATTGGGAACCTGAATGAAACCACTTCTTCTTCTTTTCTTTTCTTTTCTTTTTTAACTAAAAAGGCACACAAATTAATGAAACTGATGAATAAAAATATATACAATTAGCTGGTGAATGAAAATTTAGTATCAGAAATATGCCTCAGAATATAATCGATAGTGCTACAAATTTTATAATGTTTCATTTTGCACTTCAAACTTGTTTGAGTATTACGGGGAGCCTTCAAATGAAAGCTTTTTTCATGCCTGAGAATTTGAGAATTTTTTGTGTATGACCAAATTGTTCTGGTGCTATATATTCTAATGTGTATTTAATTGAAAGTTAAAATCAATAATTTTGACTTTGATAGTGAGACACGTGTGAGAACCGTATCAACTTTGATGGATTGAAAAATAGAAATAGATTCTCTTTTAAGGTGTATGATCAAATTATTCTGGTGCTGCATATTCAAATATGTATTCAATCAAAAATTAAAAGCAATAGAGGCCAAGTGAAATGTCCCAATGGAGCTTCCCCTCCGTCCCAAAGTCGGCAGGGTTCAAATCCTCACGCTAACCCTCTAACCCATAACTTCCAATAAAAAAAATAAATTAAAAGCAGTAAATTTTACTTTGGTATCTACTTTCATGGATTGGAAAATAGAAATAGATTCCAAATTATTATTTCAACAATCATTCTCAGCAGGCTCACCAGTCACCCCATTAATCCACTAGAAGACAATCATCATAGTCTTCCATCTATCTATCCCTTTATTTTTGTGAGATGATCAGAAACCACTACCAAAAATTGACAAAGGAACCAGTAGTGAATCTTCATCTTGTGTACAAGTTTCATTAAGCAATCTATGATTTGGTTTCCTCACTACTCACGCATTTTTTTATCATCTGGGTCTCTGAGAATCAAATGAGCATCTCAAATTTAGGTACTGCCTTTTCATCTCTTGCTCAATTAGGGTTTTTATTTTTTCTCTCTGCCAATTAAAAAGTTCACAACCTTTTTATCTGTATATTAGGGATGCTGTTGGTTCTGGGAATTGGATTTTTAAGGTTTTAATTTTAATCAGGAGTTGCATGAGCAGTGGATCTGGCTGTGTATATGAAACAAAGCTTTTGGGTGAAGTGGGTTTCAGCTTTGACATTTTTGATTGAAATTGTTGCTTAAAAGTAGATTGACTTAAGCTGATGGAAAAGCCTAATAGTTTTAAGTATCCGAGGATGGAGAAACAAGTAAGTTTTCATCATGAGTTAGAGAAGCGACAGAGTGTGCGAAGGGTGATGGAGAACCAGAAGAGTTTCCGCATAGTTACGACGGAAAAGCAGGTCAGTTTTGGGGGAAGTAGTCAGGGAAAGAGGATCAAAGAATCGCCCGGGAAGCGAGGAGATTCCGCTCTCCATTTAGCAGCTCGAGGAGGTAATTTAGCCAAGGTTAGAGACATCATTGAGCATTGTGGGAGCGGAAAGGAGTTGCCATTGATTACCCAACAGAACCAGCAAGGAGAGACGAGTTTATATGCTGCTGCGGAGAATGGGCATGTGTTGGTAGTTAAGGAGTTCTTGAAATATTTAGACATTCAAAGTGCGGCTATTGCTGCAACAAATGGGTTTGATCCGTTCCATATTGCAGCCAAAGAGGGCCACATAGGTAATTCAGTGTTCATCAATTTATTTGTGTTTGAAGAGACCTTATTTGTATACGAGTAATAACAGGTTTCTGACATTGCAGAGGTGTTGAATGAGTTTCTGGCGTGTTTGCCGAACTTGGCCATGACAGCGAATACCCAAAATGCAACAGCCTTGGACACTGCTGCCTCTCAAGGGCACATTGCTGTTGTCAATTTGCTCCTTGAGACTGACTGTAACCTTTCAAAGATAGCCCGGAGCAACGGCAAAACATCACTACATTCAGCAGCCAGAAAGGGCCACTTGGAGATAGTAAAATCCTTACTAAAGAAGGACCCGAGTCTGGGCTTCAGGACAGATCTAAAAGGCCAGACAGCTACTCACATGGCTGCAAAAGGGCAAAGTGTGGCGATTATGCTTGAGTTGCTCAAGCCCGATCCTTCTGTTTTGGCAATTGAAGATAATAAGGGAAACACGGCACTCTATTACGCTTCAAGAAAAAATTGTCCTCAGGTATAAAATTCATAAGAATAAGCCTATATATTTCGTTCAAATACAATCAGTGATAGGTGCAATTATCGGAAGGTGTAAACCGATTACGTTTACTAAATACACTAATACAAGAATCTAACAAAAAGTACTTGTTCTTCTCTCATGTCTAGTGGTAGTTCTACTTCAGTTGTTATATCTTGGTGTAGTTTAAGCAACGACTGTGTGTAGTATGATATAACCTGCTTGTTTTGCATTTTCAGATAGTGGAGTGCTTGCTATCGGTTGAAGGCATAAACATCAATGCGGTAAACAAGAGCGGAGAAACCCCGCTTGACATAGCAGAAAAAAATGGAATTGCCAGCATTGTCTCAATGCTAAGGCAAGCCGGGGCAACAAATGGTAAAGATCAAGCACGATCCCCAACCACTCCAGCGAAGCAACTCAAGCAAACAGTGAGCGACATAAAACATGACGTCCAGTCTCAACTGAAGCATACACGTCAAACTGGTGTCAAGGTCCACAAAATTGCTAAGGGCGTAAAGAAGCTCCACGCCAGTGGCCTCAACAATGCAATTAACTCAGCGACGGTTGTTGCTGTTCTCATAGCTACTGTGGCCTTTGCGGCCATCTTTCAAGTGCCGGGGCAATATGTTGAAAAACCGGGAAACAAGGTCTCAGTTGGAGAAGCCCACATAGCAAAAGACCCAGCTTTTCTTATCTTCGTGGTGTTTGATAGCATCGCATTGTTCATCTCACTTGCAGTAGTGGTGGTCCAGACAACAATTGTGGTAGTCCAGAACAAGGCGAAGAGGAAGCTGGTGTTTGTGATAAACAAGCTCATGTGGGCTGCCTGTCTATCCATTTCAATAGCGTTTGTTTCTCTTACTTATGTGGTGGTGGGTCCGAACAACAGGTGGCTGGCGATAGTGACAACAGTGATGGGCAGCTTGATCATGCTGACAACTATCGGAGTCCTGTGCTACTGCATCATTTTGCACAGGATCCACCGATCAAAATCAAGGAACATCAAAAGAACGGAGAGCAGCTGCCCCCACTCTTCAGCAATTTCCTATGGTTCTGATCTAGAGAGTTTGGACGCAGCTTACGATCCAGTTTATGCAGTCTAAGGGGCAGCAATCACCATTTGCTGATCGAAGGTTTAGAACTATCGTCAAGGTATACTTAGTCTTTTCCAAGATGAAGATGGATTTGTTGAGCTCAGTATAATCTGGAGCCCGAATCTATTACTTAGTACTAGCAGCTAGCCATTTTGCGATGCCGGGTTGGTAATGCTGGAGCGTCTGTTTGCTGAGGCTCACTTCAATGACTCAGCTTATTGTTCTGATCCTCCTTTTATCATAAAATGTGGACATTTATATAGTATATGGTTGTATCATCATGTCCGCAAATTGAATATTGTAAGTAGCCAATAAAGTAAAGTTACATAATATCTTCTCTCTTTTTTTTTTTAATACCCTTCTGAGTCTGAGGTTTACTCAACATTGATATCAGAATTCAGGAGTCTGACTGGCCTCTGGCATCACTTGATGAATGATGATACTGGGAAAGGGAGAATAACCAATGCAGCAATATTAACTTGTTTTTCACACAGGTTCTTTTGGATCAAACACAGAAGTGTGAACATAATTTTCAGTGGCGTTACAAGTATTTATCACATTACATGTCTGGAACAAAATAACAGTCACCGACATACTAGCATGAATAGCCCTAATCACACACCAAGTAATACACCTTGTAGGGGACTTACTTCACCATAGCATTGGCCATAATCTCTTTTTCATCTTCCCATGCCAGGATAGTTACGTGGCTGATCATATTGAGCTCACTATGAAATGTTTATGGCTATTGGCTTTCCTCGGCCCATGGCGAACCCTCTGGTTCCATCTGGCATTCGAGGACCAGGTGGTAGTTTGGTGACCACGGGATGGTCATTAGATGTTTGATTATTGGGTGCCCCGATATGGTGATGATTTCCCCAATTGTTGTGGTGGTGTGGTTGACCACGCCCACGTCCCTTTCCTCGACCACGTCCACGCCCTTTTTTTGGCCCCTCTCTTTCGTTGGCATTTTCTTCTGGCTGTTTGATCAGATTTCAAAGCACGTGAAGTATCAAAACTTGCCGGTTTCTCTACAATATTAACTCCGACAATTTGCTAGACTTTTTAAGTTGTCATAGGGGTGTACTTACTACCTGCTCATGGACCAGGACGTCAGTCTGGCTTGATACGTCATTAGAGTGAAGCTCTGCATTTTCTTCCTCAATGTGCCCTTCCGCCTCGTGCCCCTTTCTCGCTCGTGAGTGTGCAGGTTTTGACTGTAAAGAAAAGGAATTCATTTAAGCTGAAGACTGATAGAAGAGTAGTTCCATTCTCTAACCAGGGTGAAAATATTTCAACTTGGGCACACAAGCAGTATTGAGCATTCAGAAAGATATTGGCATGCTTCTAAGCATATACCAAATGCCTGGGGAAGAACTTCACTCTCAGGCCACTCCTCCAGTTTCCCCCATTGTTTAACTCCGAAACCTGAGATCAACAAATTCAGAGACCTTCTGTAAGCACCCTAAGTAAAAAGCAAGCCAGAGCAAACGACTCAACTTGTTTTACTTACTGCTTTCTCAGCAAGCTCGGCTGTTTCATACTCCACAAATGCATGCAACTAAATACAGCATAAGAAAATGCTGGTTAGAGTACATAAATAACAACATTCTCTCTCCTATACACATGGAGCAGGGAAAAAAACTATTGGTGTGGAACTAGTGGCTTCTTTTGAACCATTAGCAGCATCAAATGTACAGAACCAAACAGTCGACACACTTCTGATTTCCACAGCTAAAACATATTAACAACGGAGATATACACATTTCCAATCTGACTGGGCATTAATAAAAAAGTTTCTTAAACAAAAAGGAAACTCGATGAAGGTATGGCACTGCTCTGCAAGTTATGTGAACTTTAGATATATAGACATTTTAGTTACATCTCCCTGAAACAAGGTATGACTCTAACGATGGCCAATTCCATTAGTTATGTAGCTAATTTGATATTGAGAAGTGCAAATATATATGGATATAAATATTGTTTAAATGAGCAGTTTCCGTGTGGCATAAAGGCAATTTCGAGCAAATTTACGCTATGCTGATGCGTTGTATTATCACTGTAAATGAGGCCCCGAGGACTATGTATGGAACATAAAAAGGAATAATCTAACTTGCTACAAATATAATTTGGACGCATTTGCTATATCCGTCCGCTGCTTGGGTAAATTTCATACGCTAGTCCAGAATGACTATTGCATTCCCTAGTTTAGCAGTTCACTCGAGAAAAAATTGAATTCACGATCCAAGCCATCGATATGTTGAGTCACAAGCACGGGAGTCATTAAAAACTTCATGATTTAAATTTTATACGATTACAAGGCTATCAAAAATGATAAACAGAAGCTGCTGCAACTATATTGGTGTTAAGGTACTAAGAAATACATATCATAGTGAAAGCATATGATCGTGAGTAAGCCAGCAACACACCTTGTTACTGATATGCATGCTATCAGCCTTAGCTGACCTAGAAGCTGATGAAGACCCACCATTGTTTGGTTGCGGCTGACAGGTACGGATAGTTTTGACACTGGTCATTATTGGTTGACATAAGTGTGAAGACCAGATAATAAGGAGAATTATCTTTTCTTTACTTTACAAAGAAAAATTGAAACAGAAAGGGAAAATAACCAACTTACCTGCCAATAGCAGAGAAAAGTTTCATAAGATTCTGATAGCAATGATCTTCAGGTAAATTCTCCGCAATAACAATCCTCGACTGCAGTAAAGGAGAAATCAAAATAAGTTATTACAACTAGAAACAGCACTGGCCTTCTCAAGTCAATGATCCTATATTAAGGACACGAGAATAGGTAAGCATAATGTACAACCTCATTTGACCGAGTCATTCTAATTAACTAACAGGAACCCAATACAAGGAAAATAGTATCAGTTGAATGTAGGAATGGATGTATTACAATAACAAAGTGATGATAAAATGACATTTACTAGAACCGACCTGCAACTCTTCTAAATCGGCCTCCGTGAAGGGGTGCTGGCGTTTTATCTTCTTTCCATCTTCACTAACCACCTATTAAAACAATGAGGCAGCTAAGTATCATTGTAAGACTGATCAGAAAATCGTAGAATGTCGGTCCAGTCTGACGGTAAGCTTGTTGATGTCTAACCAAATGAAAAAAATTATTATGTTGATAGCTAAAGTAGTCAAATAAACTGAAGAGCCGACACTTGGGATAATAATAAGGTAATTTATAAGAATATCCTTGAGCAAAAGCAAAAGATAGCCCTAGAACATTATTATACTCATGAGACATGGTATGGAACCGAGCGGCACTAGTTTTTTCTGATAACAGTCTGCCAAGAGTCTGTTTGCTCCAGGGTTGTCATGGCGATAAGTCGAGTCGAGTCGAGTCGGTAGGGTTATCACTAGTTGACTAGTCGTTGACTAGTCGACATATATAGTTCACATATATAATATAAGAGGGGACGGTATAAAATGAAGAAAAAAATGCAAAATTGAGAAAAAGTGTTTTGTTGTTGATGTAAAATATCACCAAAATAAAAACATAAATGAACTACAGAAATGCAATCAAATGTTTTCATCAAGCTCTATGTCTTCATTTGTCTCTCGATCACTGCTCTCGTGATTGGAAGTAGATGAAGAGACGATAGGAGCGAATAAGAAGTTTGAATCCGACCTAGCTTTTTTTTTCTTATTGGGCCTAGTCGAGCCCAAAACTCCTAATTTGACCGACTAGTCGTAACCTAACTCGATCAAATCGACCGAATTTTCGCAAATACCAAGGGCAAGGTTCCTAGTCGCCCGGCCAAAAACGACTTGCCCGATTAGTCGCGACTAGTCGAGCGCCGTGACCGTGACCTTGACAACCATCACATGGTTTATTTCCAAGAAATACAACCAGTAAGACGTGAACCATTTGTTTTTATGCAAGATTTAGCATTCTATAAATGAATTCCTGATTGTGAAACAAAAAAATACATGAAAACAGAATGACTTATAAAGAGCTTGAGCAACAAAAAAATATTGTAAACAGCAGTTCAGCACGGCGGAGAAAGAACTTTAATGGAGACAAGCACAAGCCCACATTGGATCTTTTTTCTTTCTGCCACAATCTCATAGATGCTGCAAATCATAAAATATGATAGATACTATATGAGGAATACTCACAAGTTTTGTCGAGTGGCGCAAAATAGATGCAAGCTGAGAATGATTACTGGTGAAGGCTTTGATCTTCTTGAAAGATGCCACAACAGACATAGGGACTAAAAGAAAGGAAATTAAATTCAAATATGCATTACTTGAGTGATAAATCCAAAAGAGAACCATGCTAAATAAGGACACAAAGAGTATTAATATTTATATAGGATTTAACGATTAAAAAATCAGAAATAAGTATGAAACAGAAATGTGTTGAAAATTGTTGACACTTCATAACCGAAAAACAATCCAATTTCAATCAACTATGTAATATCCAAATTTGCTTCATGATAAAGATATGAGGACATCTCAACTACATAATAAGGCAAACACCTCCCACACACTAGCTAGCAAACACTGGCTGGCGAGAAATGATATAGTGCCCTTTAATGTGTCAGACAGAAACAAACTGGTTTGTGTTACAAATCGACAAATGTGTTGGCCGACGAATAAATATGATTAAGTGTACACTTCTAGTTCCCTGTAAGTAACAAGTAACAACATAAGCCCTTCAACTGATAACAACAACTAATAGCTTGTACTCTATGAAAATAACACAAAGCATGACCTAGGATGTCGAAGGATAATAATCATAGCATGCAACATCAAAAACCAATGAAGGAATAAACTGATGGTTTATAACTCACCATAACCTTCAGGATCTTTGTTGATAAACCTCATCAGATGATCAGTAGTGGCCAAGTTGAGATCACTAAAGTAATATTCGACCTAGAACATCAAACCATACCACATCAACCGTACAATCACCACATCATGGAAACACGCAAACACAAATCTGCAATTAACTAACAGAAATTTAAAAAGAAAAGCAGCAGGCATAAATCAATTCACAACAGCAAATATCCATACATTTGAAGTAATATGCCAGATTCAATTGGTAATCATCGGAAATAAACCCTACAAACAGCCAACATGCCAATACACCACCAGGACATAACCTACTGACTGTTGCTGGTAATGACTTACTAGTATTCTCTAGAGATATAGGTAAGACTAAAACTGCAAGATATGAAAACACAAGTTTACTAAGCATCAAGAAATACCTGATTAACAACTTTCTGAATTACTTCCTCTGTCGGACCCGCAATTTTGGAAGCAGCAGCATGATCCTGGGACTCAATTGGCGATTGTTGAACATCTACTTCTTGCTCCCTCTCCCGATTCCCACCACCACCTCCGGCTCCGGCATAAAACTGATTATGATGATGCTGATGATGGTTATCATATCCATGATGATACTGCGCAGGATGATGATGAACCGGCAAAAAAGCAGGACCAGGGTACATATGAACCACCCCTGGCGGCGGCGCACTCATCACGATCTTCTGCTGTGGCTGCGGCGGAAGAGGCTGAGACTGTTGTTGACCATCACTCTTTCCCGATCCAGTTCTGACAGGGACAAACTCGGGCGCCTTGGCGTTCAACTTACTGAACGACGCGTTCCTCGATAAAGACGGATCCGTTGACCCCTGTGTCGGCGACTGAGACCGATCTGTCGGCGGCGCAGACGACACGTCTAGGGTTTCAGTAACGGATTGCTGAGCCATAAAAATCGGAAACTCTGGAGTCAAAATTAGGGCTTTGGTTACTGTGTACGCACTCAACAGAATATCGCACTGAATCGGATAGATCGAAATCAAACAAATGAGATTTTTTTTTGGAGTGGAGGAGGAGTGAGAGAAAGTGGCAACGGATGGACCGATGGAGATGATTGCTCTCTCGGGTTTTCCAGAGGATCAGATCGAAGATATTTATACCTTGAAGACACTGATCGAGCTTTGAGCAATTTGGGTTCCGGATCGAGACTTTAGTTGGAGCCCACTTTCCTTGCATCTTCTTTCTCTCTTTTCTCTATATTTTCTCATTTTTTGAAAAAAAAGAAGAAGTGTGGTTTATTTATTTCACCAATCGCAAAAGCTTCCTTTTTTTATTGATAAAACAAAAGCTTCCTTTTTTTTTTTTGAAACTAACAAAAGCTTTCTTTGAGTACTAGAAAATTTTAGGGAAAAATACAGTTTGGATACCGGAACTATCATCATTTTCCAATTTGTGGGCAGAACTATCACCATTTTCCCAGTGGCGGACGCACGTATAAAGCATTGGGGTCAATTGCCCCCGGTTAACTTTCAAAATTTTGATCAATTCCATGTAATTATTTAGATATTTTGAAATATTTTAATATTTTGCCCCATTAATTTTAATGTTTCGCCCCAATAATGTTCAAAAATAGCCTCCAAACCCTTAGGAATATTTATATGTATAAATAATTTAATCTTATTTGGAAAGTAATCTAATTTGATCCTCAAATTTAAGCTCAAATAACTAATGTGGCTTATAAAACAATTTATATCTTGTTAATTTTATCGAGATAACCTCAAATTTAAGCTCAAATAACTAATGTGGCTTATAATTAAAATAAGTACATTCAATCTAACATAATTCTTGGTAGTCAATTTTAATATATGTTATACAAAGTAAGTGTTCAATTTGAGCATCTTGACATTAAAGTTTTATAACAGTTAATAGACTTAATAATCGTTGCCCCCAGTCAGAAAAAAGTCTGGGTCCGCCACTGCATTTTCCAACGTGTGGGCTGAACTATAAAAATTTCCAGACAGGGGGCAAACTATCAAATACTTTTCCAGACAGTGGGCGAACTATCAAATAAATTTCCAAAAAATGTGTCCTATTTATAAAAAAAATAATAAATTAATATAAAAATACAATTTTTTTTATAGAAATACATTTTTTAATAAAAAGGAATATAAATTATTTGATTAATAAAAATTAGAAACTTTACGAAAAATTAAACACAAAATGAAAAATATTTTTAAATTTTTTTGCAAATTTCCCCTACAATTTAATAATTGTCAAGTTTGGTTTAATAATTGTCAATTTTTATTTTTTTTTGCAAATTTCCCCTGCAAATTTCCCCTACAAAGTACAGACAGTCTTACCTTTTGTTTGGTTTCACTATTACATAAAATGGAGTTTTTTCTTTAATCATTAGGTAGAATTGACAAGGAATTGAATGTTTGAAAATATTTCAATTTAATAATTTTTGAAGATTTAATTTGAAACGGAACATTTTAAAAAATTTCAAAAAATATTTTTCAATTTGTGTTTAATATTTTTCTAAAGTTTCCAATTTTTTTAAAAAAAAATTGTAGGGGAAATTTGCAAAAAAAAATTACTAAATATTTTTCATTTTGTGTTTAATTTTTCGTAAAGTTTCTAATTTTTATTTTTCAAATAATTTCAATTCCTTTTTATTAAAAATTGTATTTTTATAAATTTTTTGAGTTTTTTTATTTTTCACATTAATTTATTAATTTTTTACAAATAGGTATACCTTTTTTGAAAAATTATTTGATAGTTCGCCCACTGTTTGGAAAATTATTTGATTGTTCCGCCCACTGTCTGAAATTTTTTATAGTTCAGCCCACACATTGGAAAATGGTGATAGTTCAGCCCACAAATTGGAAAATTGTGATAGTTCCAGTACCCAAGTCCCAAACTGTACTTTTCCCAAAATTTTAACATTAATAATTTTTCAGGAAAAGTTATCAAATATATATTTGTATTTTTTGTAGAACAAATATATATTGTATTATGTTTATTTTTTGACCTTTTTTTTTTGAACTTTCAATTACAACACATCCCATACAGCCAATCTAAAAACAGTCAATTGAAAGTGGCGTCGTTTTGGTATAAAACTACGTAGTTTTGTATTTATTATACATAAATAAAACCTCAAAATAGATATATGAACTTTTTTTTTTTGAAGTAGATATATGAACTCTTAAACTACGTGATTTTGAAAGTTTTTATCTCGACAGTAAATAGCTGCGCTTCTTGGGATCTCATTCCCCACTGGACTATTATCTCTTCTGTATTGAAATCGTTAGGAAAATATACAGATTTGTAACAAGAATAAGTAAAAAAAAAAAAATTAACGAGATGAAAATAATTTTGATTACTACTCTTCGACCTATGTTAATTTTTAGAGTCTCATGGTCATGCTGTTCAAATTTGGATCATTTTTTTTGGAGGAAATTTTGTTGTTGTTTGTCATAATAAATAGCAATGGGAAACTTGAAGATATGGAAGTAGAAGTAGCACGTTACAACATTTACTAAACATGACAGAAGTGTTCACATCTCCTCTTATTTGTCCGTCACATTTACCTCTGCCGGGTTAACTTATATAGAAACACGGAAACTCTAGAAGGTAACGTTGTTGGTTGCAAGTCCAGCCTGCCGCCTCTCCACGCCATCGATGAGCTTGTTTGCAATCCCGCCAGCGTACACGCACGAAGCTTCACCAATCTGCAGCACCAAAAACAAAAATAGGAATTTTCAGCGAGCTAAACGAGTCTCTACATGAATAATGAAGTCAGACAATTACCTTGGTATTAAACAAGAAACTGTAGAAGTCGCCTACTTGGCCGCCAGAAACGTGTTGCAGGTCCAGCTGCAGCTCCTCGAGTATCTTGGACACTGTCAGCAAACAATTAAACTTTTTTCTTTGAGAAAGCTTGACAGTCAGCTCATCATCAATGATCCTCACATCGACTTCGATGTCCTTGGATTTTCTTTGGAGCCATGAGCTTCTCAAGGGCTCATTCAACTCACTGTTACCGTTCACATCTGAGCTTTTGTGATCTGGTGATGCTTCATCTATTTTTAGCCTTTTTATCCTCTCCTTGACGCATCGCTTTTTCTCAACCAGAACTTTCAGCTCGTTGATTGTTCGAGTCAGTTCCTTTATGTACTCGATAGCGTCTTCAACAATCGATGCCCTGTCCGTCTAAGCACATAATTTTTTTTTATCAGCGGCGGAATAGAACCACAAGGCTTATAACAATGTGGACACTTATTTTGTAAAGGCACTTTTCTATCGAAAAATAAAAAATGTACGAGCGGACCAAACACGCAGTGCGTGTTTGAGGGCTAATAATTGTACCAAGCAGATTTATATGTTGAACAAATAAAGATTGATGTATACCTTCTTGGGGCTTGGAATCAAACTCTTCAAAGTAGTGTACTTGTTGTTCAAGTTGTCTCTTCTATCGCGCTCGGTGGCGAAGGGTTTTAACTTTCCATTTCTACCTTTAACCATCTGAGGCATATCAGCAGTAAATTCCAGCACTCCGTCGTCAATTAGCTGCCCATCCGCATCGGTAAACATACCTCTACTACGCTCCATCTCATCCATTCTAGCAAAGAAAGAACCCGTCATCGTTACCGGCAGGGTTAAGCCATGAGGCAGGGATTGGAAAAGGTCTTTGAAAATTGGAGGCTGTGGTGGCAAGTTTAAGTGCAACAATGGATCATAAAAAATGGCAGATGAGGAAGCTGCGTCCATAAGTCCAACGGCATTCTGAAAATTAGAGGGGCTTTGTGACGCATTGGCAAAGGATATGGTTGAGTTATGAAAAAAAGATGCCGAAGATGGAGATTTGGGAAAGTGTAAGAGATTAAGCAGATCTGGTGCTGCAGGGCCGGGGCACGAGACATCGAGCAAAGCCGAGGAACTGTAACTTCCCTGACTATTTTGCAGCATCTCGACTTGCAGCATTTGCTGCTCCTGATGATTCTCATTACCATAACACATATCTTGTGCATTATAATCGCCAGTCGCAACCCAGTTCGACTGCTCATACGACAAAGCCTGGTTAACTTCATGAATAGCTTCTTGCATCAGAGAATTATTCTCGATATCATTATAGCAATTTTCAATGTCATATGCCATCTGCTGTTGAAAATCGGCCTCCACTACAGAAACAACATCGGTTGTAGCAACCATGTTGTCTTGTTTTAAATTGCACTTGTAGGAAAATTCATCAACCGGAAGTATTACATTCTCTTCAAAACCGGAGTGACAGATTGTAGTGCTGCTTTCCATATTCCCATGAGGTAGCGCAGAGGTAGAGTCATGAGACATAGTATGAAAAAAGTCGTTTGGTTCTCCCTCGTGCATGGAGTTTGGGTCAAAACAAGCAGTTTCTTCATACATATTCACTCACACTTCCTCCTCGGTGTTTCCAGTTTGTATCGCCTGCGAAAACAGTCAAAAGCTCAAGCATCCGACACAGACAGTCACAAAATCATTTAACCTTTTCAATCGGAGAGATATTTAGCAAACGTCGGTGTCACCATCCCACTTCCCACCCATACAATCTCAGGTTTACAACTTACGGACTACTATGACCAACTTACAAACTCAACGAGTCTAATTTTTTTAAGCACACACACACTAATGATAAAAAAAATTTCACCCAACTACCATTGACTCCGGAAACTATTCCATTTTTGCCACCTTACTACAGAGTTTTATCTGTTTGTCATTTTTTTATTAAATACAGATGCTGCTAGGTGCAGCCTGTTATGTCTCTAAATTTTTTTTGTTACCTCAAGACTCGAACTCAGCACCCTCGGGAATTGGTTTTTTTTACGCCCTATCCCTCGACCACTTGCAACGTCCCTGATTGGCGATATGTCTCTAAATTGATTTTTTTTTAAATGGCAAAACAGAAAACTTAAGAGTGGGATCACAGAAATGGAATATTTTCGGGAAACTGTAGATGGGGAATTTTTTTTTCTCACTACCAGCAGTGTGAGTATTAAAACTTGGGTGGAGGGATTTGGGTCAATACTTTAACCAAGCAAGGCAAAAATTACTATGAAAATATTCCTGAGTTTCAAGTGAAGCAAAGATTCATACATTAAAAATTGTTACAGGGATCAAGCTTCTGTCACAAGATCCTAATCCAGATACTAAAACAACATATGCCCTAAGGCCTAAACATTAACTTGACCTAAGAATTTCCAATTACGTATCAACACTTAAATCTACAACACAGTTTGACACAGAATGAAAACAAAAAATTTCCATTAAATTTACATGATCAAAATCAACCAGAGTTGAATAAAGTTCTCATCTTTGAAATGAACAACAAAATTGAAGGACAGCCAACAACAGATTAAGAAAGAGGAACCTGCTGGGTTGATTTCTCCAAGTGGGGAGTAGCCAGGACGCTGATGGTGATGGAAAGAAGGTGAATGCTGAGAATGAGAGAGAGAAAAGGACGTTTGCAGGATTGTCATTTTAAACTGGAAATGGCAAAGCTACATGAAACATTTTTCAGCTAACAACTTCCTAGCTGCCACATGTAAGCAAATTTCTTCCGTTGCTTGATTACATCTAAGTCCTTGTAGTATTTTCTTTTTACATTTGTGACCATCTGATTTCATATTTTTCAATCATGTCCCTGTTGTGCAACTTTTTTTTTTTTCACAACTTCCATTGCCACTTTTGAGTCATTGTGATAAAGCGATGAAAATCTTTTCCAACTTGGTCGAATTCGACATATTCATTTACATCCATTAAATATTTAAAGTTGATTATCGATTTATTCAGAAACACTAAAGTGTTGTTTGTAACCATGCTTACAAATAACACTTTAAATCGATAGATTTATCTGTTGCAGCTAAAACAAAAATATAATATGAGGTATATGCGTTTTTTGTATCCCAGACTCAAGTCATAGGTGTATATAGGGCGCTTGAATACGAATTTTTTGATCAACTAACCAATAAATTGACCGCTAGAACACTAGTCCATCTGTGCAACCAAAGCGTCTAGTCTTGAATGCAACTGTCAATTTAGCACTTAATTAAACAGGCAACTAGTGTTGTAGTTTTGCAGCAATGAATAGTATTAGCTGCTTGATCAGAAAGATGCCAAAAATCCGCCATTGGAATTGATCAAAACAAACACCGAGAAAGATGAAGAAATATGAGATTAAAAAAAAGGCAAGGGAGTTAGTTTGGGAGACTAGTTAGAGAATTGGATCACGGAAAGGTTATGCTGTTTCTTTATTTGCCGTGTAAGAATAAATTGCTAACTTAATTAATATTATTTAGAGTAGAGTTTCATCATGTGCAGTGTAACTAACTCGTCCCTAATCGCTCATTTTTAGTTGTCTGTTAGTTTCAGTAACCTTCAAGGACTTCAAATGTAGTTTTTGTAGTTGGGGGCTCAAACCTTGTGTGAAATATCAAGTTTATGGCCCAATGACAAGTCAATTTCTTTTTATTGAATTACTACTCAGTACCGATAGCTCATATAAGTATTACTTGATACATCTTTAAATTCTATTCAAGCGCATGTCATATTCTATTCCATATTCCTCTCATCTAATATATTTTCATTCTCAGCACGCAGCTCTAGAACTTCACTATCAACATTCATGTCATTGAAATGCTTACACTATGACAACAACGATCCTATAAAGCGACACAACAAGTCCACGCGCGAAGCGAGACAAATTGAAAGGTCCACACATCTCTAGGGTGCGGGACAAGTACCCTATGTAGCACGGAAACCTCTACATGGGTGAGGTATCGGTTTCAGAACCTCTACATGGGTGAGGTATCGGTTTCAGAAACCTTCGGAAACCTCAGGAAACCTCAGTTAACCATTTCTTGATGTTTCAGAAACGGTCAACGAACCGGAAACTTCTAGGACACAGCAAGAAACCTCTAAAAACCTAATTTTGTATTTTATTTTGGAAAAATTTCGAAAAAATGAATTTAAATGATAAATTAAATTATTTTAAAGTAAAATTTGATTATTTTAAAAAATCATAAAATTATTTATATATTTAGTACAACGGTTTTCAACAGTTTCTTTTTTCCTTATTTTTGGATTTGCGGTTTCACGGTTTCCGTTCCGTGCTACATATACCAAGCTTCCCCACATAGTATGGGGAACAGATGTTGTAGTTGTCACTTGAACTCTTGACCTTGTGATCATGTCCGACCTAATGGGATTGCCACTAAAGCGATGACTGCAAGCCTTCAAAACTTTATAAGAGTAATAAAGCTTCAAAATGAAAATAAAAATATATAAACAAGACCTCTGGAAATAAATACACAAGACCTTATGAAAATAAAAACATATACCCAAGGCCTAGGCCCATATGAATATATGACTTTAGGGTCTCAAAATAGGTTGAGCCGGCACTGCTTGCTTGTGATTGGTAGAATTTAGAAGGAAAAAGTTCAACCACATGACCATACGTTTATTGGCCAGTGACAAGTCCGATTAAATTAACTTCAAATTGAACTGGAATTCAACGTGAAAGAGCATCAGCTTTTCTAAAAAGGTGATTATTTATGAAAAACTTAAGAAAGTTGATCTGAAAATAAAGATGCGTCTGAATTCCAAAAAGGTTTTAAGTTAGGGATCTGTTTGCGATCATGAACGTTTCTGAAACTTGTTATAAAAACCATATTTAGACGACCCTGTGAAGTTCGCCTGCGCAAAATCAGATCTGAGAAGCATCAACTTGACACCCAAGGACGTACAACTGGTTGTCTGAATTCCTGTTTGGAAAGTGGAGACTAAAAGAGAAAGTAAAAAAACATCAGAAGAAGAAGTCCATCATCGGCACAAAAGGCTCTCTACACTGTACAAGAATAGCTTGCTCTGAGTAATGTAACACTTTATGCAGCTTCCATGAATGAGTTTGTTGATGGTCATCTAATCTAATTAACCATTGTCACGCAAAAGCCGCATCAACGTGAAATGAGGAAGCAGCAAGAGTAGATGACCATAAACAAACACGTTCAAATGTGCATTGCAATTTTTTCTCCTAAAGCTAAAAATCAATGCATTCCATATATATATATGCATACCCCGTGTAGTCACGAAATTTTGATATATACTTGAATTAACAATGTGGATATAGAAGCTGGCCAGTTGACCTTGGCGAAGCATATGCTCAGAATCATTCCGTAAGACGAAGTATATGCCTGAGAATATACCGCAGACCGTTCATCTGTCAGTCTCATAATTAACCTTGATGTTGAAGATGGTATGAAAGTTAGGCAGAAGTTTCAACTGAAGCTGGGGGCAGATGGAGGCTGGAGATGGAGATTGGTGTGCTTTTCTAACTAGTTTCATATACAGGACAGAAAAAGATTGAGACAAATATACACTACACCATTTTGCACTTTATTTTAGTTGCTTAAGAGTTAAGACCCAAAATATGTCGCATAAGGCTTATACGACTGTTATTGTGTCATAAAAGCAAAGTCGCGTAACCTCATGTGGCACATGTCATATACGACAGTCTCAGAGAGAAACTGTCGTATAAGAGGTAACTTAAGGGACAGTCGATTCGGCATGTCTGTTATGTCAATTGACTGTCGTGTAAGTTGTTGCTTGCGTGACTACAAATTCTTATTTACCGGACATTTATTTGACTGTAGCTATATACATACACGACATAAATAACAGTCCCTTAAGTTGTGTCGCTTACGTTGTGTCGCGTTAGTGGTATCACGTAAGTTGTGTCGCGTAAGTGGTGTCTCGCGACAGTGTAGTTGCATAACTCTTATGATCTCATACGCGACAAGTGAAATTGTTTGACAATTTCAATTTTAATGAACGAGAAAACTAATACATAAACCTGCCATTCAGTTTACATTGTTCGACATCAAAAAAATATAAAAAAACCCGCTAGCACAAAACACATCAAGCTGTGTTTACAACGTTTTGGCTACCAACAGCCCCAAAATAAGCTAAAGTAAACAACATTGTTCACCAACAAGTTTACTAGCACAAGAGGTTACCACAAGCACTTGAGCATTCCTAAGGCATGACGCTTGTTGCACCATCTGATGCATTACTACCACCAGCCGCATTGGCCCCTCGCATCATGGCTTCCAACATTTTTACGCGCTCTTCCAGCTCTTTCACCTTGACGCGATCATCAGCCTTTGCTAGGAGTTCAGCTTGCACTTCAGCGCTCAGTTTATATCCCCCTTTGGACGAGCAGGCTTCTTCATGCACTTGCCAACACCAGATATGTATCGGCCTCTCTTCTGGCCCACTGCCTCCTCGATAATACTGAACTGAACATCCATGGGCGAAGGATCATCCACCCCACTACAAGCCTGGTCACCAACAACTTCACTCAACTTGCCTTTCATTTTTTCCTACACATTATAAACTCATTCACAAGTAAATAACGATATTCCATGGTGAAATAATAGTAACTTTATACATGAGAAGTTAACAAGTAAAAATAACTAATAACAAGTTCAGCATTTTTCAAAATGGCAATAACAAGTAAATAAGAGCAAATAACCAGTAGATTCTCACTTTTCCAAATGAAGTTAACCCAATCACAAGTAAATAACAGTAACTTGGCGTTAATAAGTAAATAACTACTAACAAGTTAACCACAATCACAAGTAAATAATAGTAACTTGCAGTGCCGGCCCATCCCCATGGCAAAATGTGCAACGGCACAGGGCCACCAACGGCACGGGCCACAATTTGTTTTTTTTGTGAATTTTTTTGATTAAATATCTATCTTCGATTGTTATTTTTCTGAACTTAACATTCTAATTTCATCTCGGAGTAAACATGAAAGTTATAGAACATTCATTGAGCTTTCTATCCATATATAGATCATCTTCATTGGACACTACATGATGCCTCTATGAGATTCCGAAAGTTGGCTCGGACCCCCTTGATTTCGACAAAATCAAACATCTATTTTTGGTCGCTGTTTTTATCAGCTTAACCTCCAAATTTTATCTTTAAGTAAACATGAAAGTTATAGAACATTCTATTAGCTTTCTATACATATATGGATCATCTTCAACGGACACCAGATGACGCCTCTATGAGCTTCAGAAGATTGGCTTTCTATACATATATGGATCATCTTGATATCAATTGAAGAGTCGTAGGCCGTCAAATTATCTCTCCAATAATATATATCTCGATCTTATAGGGTAATCACCGTGTCTTCTATGACCTCTCAAAGTTAGATCATCAATAAACATTATATGAATTTTAACTTTGATATTTTACTAGAAAATAGCTTATATCATCAAATATGAGGAATATATACCGAATTTTTTTTTACCGAATCCAACCTATACCCTTATTCATCAAAAAAATTTTTTGGGACCCCTCACACGAAGCTCTGGATCCGCCACTATAGGGGACACATTTGATATCTCGCACAAGGCCTCCAAAGACAACGAGCCGGCCCTGGTAACTTGGCGTTCCCAAATAAATAACTACTAACAAGTTAACCACAATCACAAGTAAATAACTACTAACAAGTTAACCACTTTTTAATATTCACAGTTTCTCAATATCCACAGTTTCTCAATATCAAATTGATGAAACAGGAACAATTTATCACAGTTAATATCCACAGTTTCTCGAATTGATCAAAATAAATACAAAGGATGACAAAGTACCACTAAAGCTGCACCAGCCGGCTCGACACCATAAACATCTGCAAATGTTGACTCGAAAGGTGCTACTTCTCCTTTCTCCTCGTGTTCGTCGGATCGGTGGGCGAATGTCATCTTTCCAGAATGATGATCAAGTTTTTTTGGAGCGCGTATCTTTCATCTAGTCACATATTTCTACATTGATACATAATAAATAATTTAGAACATTCAAACAACATAAACGAGAAGGAAACTGTTATAAATTCAAAATACCTTGTAGTTTGAAGTTTCAAAATGTTCGCAAAGCCATTTCCACTGGTCCTCACGGTCCTCAAACTCCTTAGGTGCCGGTTCAGCCCTATACTTAAGGTAGTGCTGCTTGCACTGATACTTCCAATCCTTGAACCTATCAATGACTTTTGAGGTGATGTATTTCCACAGTTTGATGTCACTTAGATCAATTTCAAAATGGACCTACGGAAATAATAAATTTCAGTACGCAATAAGTAATAATAAACAAACTATATAAAATATGTATTCACAAAATGGTAAAATGTATACTTACGCTCAGCCGGTTTATGACAATCTTGTAGGCATCTACAGGCAACTGACCATAAGTAGCAGCCAATATAGGCACCTCATCGCGCACTTTACTCCCAATTTCATGGACGCACAAACTATTATCAGCCTTACTATAAGGGATATCATCAATCTTGTTAAATGTCAGCTTGATTTTTTGCTTACACAACTCCACGCTTACCTCTCTTTTCTTCATCTCCTACATGTGCAGACAATTAAATTATTTCCACATCATGTTCTATACACGTAAAAAATAAGAACATAAAAGTGTACTTCTATACCTACCAAGTTAGCCGAAAGCTCACGAATTGATCAACGAATGATGTTATTTTGAGTTGCTGCTTGAGACGTAGCCTGAGATTGTTCCTCAGAGCTTTCAAAATTATTATTCTGCACTAAATGAATCAGAGATTGGTGGTATTTCATCTAAAGGCAAGTAGGCATCATCACGGGTGACATTCTCTGGTTCTTCATTACGCGTAGGGGCTGGGACATCTGATAGACTATCAGATGTATTAGCTTTATCGCCGACACAGCAGATATGGATTTTGATGACAAGGGTCGACTGAGAGGTGGCGCAGGGCCTTGAAATAGTGACCTCACAGTCGTTGATGCGTGGCCAGTCTTATTCATAGGATTTTTCTTAGTGGCAATGGCGTTCAGCCTAGGGCTTTTTCTAAGGTTCAGGGGTTGGGCTATCGGTGCAGGTGGAGGAGGTCGTGGGGGGCTATAGGGGCTTTGGAAGGAGCTATGCCAGGCGGTTGAGGTGAGACATGGGTCGGAGTAGCGCCAGCGGCCGTCGGTGAAGGTGGAGGTGAGGTAGGGGTCGGGATGGTTGAACGAGGTGCCTTCGATGGAACCGGCTTCGGGCATTTTGCAGGCGGAGCCTTCGTCTTCCCCACCGGACTGTCCAACTTCGACGGCGGCCGGCGTACTGAAGGGCGGGCGCAGCTTCATATACTCCGCCGAACATGCCTCACTGATTTCTTTCATCGTTCTCTTCTTCGGAGGAGCCATGGAGTCAAAGGATCGAAGAGGACGAGTGATGCGAAGAGAGATCGATTTTGCGAAGATGCGAGTGATGCGAAGAGGACGAGTGAGGCGGCCAGGTCAATTTTGCGAAGTGAGGCGAGAAGTCGGTGTGAAACCCTAAGGCATATTTGGAAACGACTACGTTTTATGTTTATCTATCCAGAAACGATTGCGTTTTTAATAAAATGCAGGTGCTTTTATTTTGGGGAACACTATACTTGTGTGTGATGGACCCAAATTATACGAATCATAAACACCGTAAAACCCACCAAATTAGACTGTTGGTCTATTTAACTTTTGCTTGTTAGTCCCGATGTATTTCTACAGGGTATTTTGGCGCTTAGAGAGAAAACACGCTAAGGAGAGGATTTTATGCTGAAAAGATGTTAAGAGTTATTCCAAGGTCAAGATCAGACGCTGACTGAAGAAATCTCAAGGATCCTGACAAGGAATCACTCCAAACAAATCAAACCGAAGAGGAATTTGCATTGAAGACTCAACCGACCGGGTGGGAAAATGCCGCAGAAACCACCCGACCGGTTGAAGCAGTTCCAGGCCCTCCGCCGAGCTGACCAAACACTCAAATCAAGTTGCCCGAGCAAACCATCTCATCTGACAATTCCGCCTCGACCAAAAAATTCCAAATGGAAAATAAAGTGGACAATGTCGGAAAACCAAGGAGAATGCTCGAGCAGATAGGCAGTTAGCTCAATTCCAAGGCAAAGGCCCGGCGCGCTTAGGCACCCAAACCAAGTCGCTCGACCCGACCGATGCATCTGGAAAATATGGCTCGACCACGATGTTTGGAATGCCCAACAAGTCGGACAATCTTTCTTCCCAGACAAAACGCTCGAGCAGATTGGCAGATTGGCCCAATTCCATAGTAAAGGCCCCGCGCGCGTAGGCACCAAAACCAAGTTGCTCGCCCAAAACATGGAATTTGGAAAAACTAGCTCGACCATTAGTCTTATAATCACTTGGCCATTCCAAATCAACTATCAAATGCAAGCATGGACCAAGGTGACCGGCCACCATGCTTGGAGGTGGCCAAGGGAGGAGCTCCTCCCTTCATGGTGACCTGCAACCGGCGGCTCCTCCTCCCTTGACCGGCGGCTTTGCTCCTCCCCCATGTGGCGGCTCCTCCTTGCTCCTCCTCCTCCTCCATTGGATCAAAGGACATGTGCCACCATCTCCACCACCCATTTCTCCTCCCTTAGCCTATAAATACAACCCATCCATCTCATTTGTAAATCATCCCATCCACATCTCATACAAAAATCACTTATCTCTCTAAGTTTGTAAGTTTGGCTTTGGAAATAAAAGATTGCTCCCTTGGCGCTTCAACGGTTGTAAGTATTTCAATATTTATTTTCCGTCTTTAATTTCCAATTCCTTAGTTATAATGCTTAGCGCGATAAATAGTAGCTAAACTAGTCGTTCGGTAAAAGGGGTGGACTTGTATTATAAAATGTTTTAGACTATTAACTTAGTGTCTCGTCTTTGTATTCAAAACTTATTCTATGTGCCATATATAAGATTAGAATTTCCAAGGTTGAGTGGACGCTTTGACGGGCAAAGCTCTTCCTTGGGATTCGTGAACATACTCGGATAAGTGGATGCTTTGACGGGCAAAGCTTATCTGAGGAGTTCGATCTATCTAAAAAACCATTTGGAAACTGGACCAAAGGGACCAAATGGATGCACATAAAGCTAAGATACTTCGGAAGGAGGAATTAGTTGAAGTAGAATAAGTGCTCTACGACCTTAAAAAGGCTAGACGATGTTGCAAGTCTTGAGCTAGGAATAGCCTCGATTCATGTTTGAATACTTAGAAGGTTCACTAAGAGTCAATGATAAACAGGATATAATACAAGGCCCCTGAAACCGAACGCTTTCTTTTAATTGTAATAGTTATCAGTTACTTTCTAGTACTAAAACCAACCAACCAACCAATCAATCACTTAGCTGGTAGCTTTAAAACCAACCAACCAATCCCAAAATTGTCCAACTTAAAGAGCAACTTATCCCCCTAATTCCTTTGGGTTCGACCCCTACTTACCACTTACTACCCAGTAGTGTAGTCGCGAGTAGCGGACATTATAAATTTATTTGTACATTTGCTCTGACGACAAGCATCTGTCAGTGTGTTTTTGGCATGTGGAGGGAATCTGAAAAATATGGGGGGAAATAGTTATAAGACATACATAGACAACTAATGTGTCATAAGCAAAGACAGGTTGAGGTTTAAGTTAATGGAAGATGCTTGCCTCCTCCATCTAACTTGTACACATCAAAACATGAATTAATAGATGATTTATCAACATAAACAACAATTCCACACTTGTAAACACTCATCATTTATGGTTCATCATCATCAAATTCATGGTCATGATCCATAGCATCCTCTTCATTACCATCCTCTTCATTTGCACCATCCTCTTCATTTTCATCATCTTCATCCTCCCCATCTGCTTCATCATCTTCATCCTCAAATTCATTCTCGTCCTCGAAATAGACATCATCCATATAAAATTGAGGTGGCGATCGTGGAAGACTTCCCAAATCAACATATAGATCATCAAGAGGTATGTAGTTAGGTATGTTCACGAACGTGTCTTCTTGATACGCTTTGTTAGCATTTTCATTGCGTGCAAGTGAAGCATCACTATAAATACCTCTATGTGCCACTATATTAACCACATTCCAATTATCTCTGGCATTTGGATCATCTAAATAGAAAACTTGAATCGCATGGATTGCAAGACAATATGGAGAATGCTCATACCAAATACTCGACGTATCCACAGAGATTAATCCGTGATCGTACTTTATGCCTCCACCGTGGTATGGACTAGCATTAAACCACTTGCATTTAAAAACAACTACCGGCATTCCTTGTGCATACTTCAACTGGATGATATTCTTAAGAATGCCATAGTATATTTTGTCGTCATCTGCACATCAATAAAAAATAAAAATGTAATTGCAATTGAACTAAATTTTAAACTTTTATAATAATAGTAATACTCACTAGTCTTAACCATCAATCCACTATTCTGTGTTTTTAAATTGCGATCTCGAGCATAAATCACAAATTTTACGCCGTTCACGTGACATTGCGAGTAACAAGCATACGTTTGCGGTCGATACGCTAAGTTATGGACTTCCTGGTTATAATATTCATCTCCATCTTGTTGTAGCTCATTCAACTGCGAGTAAAAAGCTTCACACTTAGTGTAATTAGAAATAAGTAACATATCAATCAACAAATGAAGTATTTATGCATACCAAATCAAGAAAGTATCCATGAAAATCTTTAACGTATGCGTCATGGCTACTATCTGGGTATTTGTCCCAGAATTGATTCTTGTGTGAATTATAGTAATGGCTCACTTCAAAACAGTTTTCACCACACACTAGTGAGCAGTACCCAATTCTGACTTACTGAGTTTTACTCTAGGAAGATGTCCAAGTGGCTTGATGAGCTCAGAAGCAGCCGACAATTTATAGCTAGCTTGACCCCAGGATCGACATTTGTTGTTGCTGCATTAGTATCATCCATGTATAATTTACAATATGTCACACACTCGTGTGCAATGTACTGCTCAGCGATGCATCCCTATGGATAACGTGTGTTTCTAACATATTTCTTATACTCACCTAATTGCCCGTAAAAATAAATATTAGCTCGTACTATTATGGTGAAGAAAGCTCGTACTTTAAAAAATATAACTTATTTAAATAATATGCATACCTTTTCATAGGATACATCCAATTATAATGTACGGGACCTTTGAGTAACACTTGATCTGGAAGATGAATCAAGAGATGTACCATTATGGTGAAGAAAGCTAGAGGAAAAATCTGCTCCAACTTACAAATGATTATCACTATATCTGTCTTCATTTGTATAACATCCTCCTTCTGCAACTCTCTCCAACATAACTTTTGAAACCATGTGGATAACGAGATCAGCGGGTCCAGTACAATCTTAGGCAAATATGGTCGAATAACAACAGGCAGTAGGCGTTGTAGCATGACATGACAATCGTGGGTCTTTAGCCCGATAATTTTTTTGTCAGCCACATTAATCTTATTTTTCAAACATCCGACATAACCATGTGGATATTTTGCATCTTTCATCATCTCTAGTATCTCAACCTTCTGATTCGGCAACAAAATGTAAGTTGCTTGGGACACTTTCTCTTTCCAAGAAGATGATCCGGTGAACTTCTGCCATAAGTGCTTACGTACCCCTTGTTTCTACAAACTTGCCCGTGCTTTTGGATCGTCCTTTGTTTTTCCTTCAAGTCCAAGTACCGTGCCAATTATGTTATCAAATACATTTTTTTCATTGTGCATGACATCGAGTGAATATGGCTAACTGAAAGCTTCCCAATAAGGCAACTGATAAAAAATAGTTCTGTGTGTCCAACAAAGCCTCTCTGAAGTGCCTCTAGCCTTAAACTTTGGATGCAAGCTAAGTGTCGGGAATTCATGACGAAGTATCTCATATAGAATTTGTGAACCAGAAAGGGATGAAGGGGCATCCCTCTGCTCAACTGCACCATTAAACTTTTGAGCTGCATTTCTCCAAGGGTGAGTACTTGGAAGCCACCTACGGTGCCCTTGATACGACATTCCACCACATAAATGGTTAGCATCGATTTCATCTAAACATATTGGATAATCTTTGTAGCCTTTACTCTTCAGGCCACCGAGCATACCCAAACCCGGAAAGTCACTTATGGTCCACATTACTGCTGCTTTCATCATAAATGAAGATCCATCGTGACGATCATAAGTGAGAACCCCAACATCCCATAACATCTTCAACTCATCGATTAATGGTCTCATGAATACGTTTAAACACTTTCCAGGACATTTAGGACCAGATATCAATAAAGTGAGAATGTTGAACTCCTTTCTCATACACATCGAAGGTGGCAAATTATAAGGAATGACCACAACATGCCAAGTACTGTGAGATAGTCCCGATGCTCTGATGAGTCGCAGTTGTACGATTATTTTATGTGTTAAAACCCCGTCTTTTAGTGTTTACCTGTATTTTATTTCACTACCTGTGTGTAGTTTTCGTTCTCAGGTACATTCGGAGACCATGGAAGGAATATCGGCTAAAGAGAGCCTGTAGAAGATGTTTTGCATCGAAGGAATGAAGTCCAAGTGTTTGAAGGCTGACTCAGTCTTGGGGGCAGACGTCTGAAGAATAAGGGCGCGGAGGTCTACTGCATTTCATTAATTGTGAAGACCTCCGCAGATGGTAAATCAAGAGATGTCCGCGGATGCCACCTGGCACTCGAAATTCATTATTTCTCGTTTGCAATCTCGAAATGAGTAACAGAGAACTCGAGGGGACAAAAAAGAGGGGCGGCTGGCTCTCGAATTGGGAAGAGAAATCAGATTCAATTAGGGTTAGTAGTTCGAAGTTTGGTTTGTGGAGAAGAGTTCTTGGAGTAGGAATTCGATTGAGGATTCGTTGCTGGATTTGAGTACTGGAGTGGAGCTGCAGATTGGTGGAGGATTCGTCAACAGTATTGTCAATTCATTCTTTTCAAAATACTTGATGATGTATTCCATTACGATGAGTAGCTAAACTCATATGTGTAGGCTAGAACTCCAAATTGTGATGTATTGACTTGAGACTTCTATTGATTTCTATGTTTTGCGTCATATTACTATACTATGTTCATGGAATAGATGTGCTAGCATGAGTGGAACCCTAGCGGGGGAGCTCTTGTTTGTTTGTTGATTTCAATTGTCAAGTTTACTAGCAACCTAGCGGGGATAGCAAACTAGGACACGAGTAATATACCACTAGGATTAAACACCCTAGGACAACTTGTTCAAATCTTCATGCAACTCTAGCGAGTTAGGGTCTTGATTATCGCTAGCGCGAGATTAAGTACTAGAACTAGAACAGGGAGTATAACCTTAGCGGGGGAGCTCTAAGTTGTAGAACATTAGGAATCAAAACGGATTTGTCAATGATTTAGTCTTGCATCACAGTCGAAAGTTCTAGCTTGCACTTCTCTTTGATATTACATACCTGAATTCGTGTGACGATTGCTTTCTTAATAAGTGATAACTGTTGCTTGTGTTTGTGTTTCTCAATTACGTGTTTGAATACTTAGTGAACAGATTCTCGGATCAATCTCTGTGGATACGACCCGACTTACCACTTGCTAGTCGGATTACAAATTATTATTTTTGAAGGGTACAACGACAGCCTGTCAAAATAACGCCGTTGCCGGGGATTGGTAACGAGTAATCTCACTACGTATTACTTTCTTTTAGTTTTATTTTACTATCTTATACCTTGTCACTTGATTGTTTTCTGTTGAAGTAACAATGTCACAGAGAAGTATTGAACGTGATCAGGAAGAGCGAAGTAGTGTAATAGGAGATAACATGCAAGAACAGAGGCAAGGACTGCCTCCTGTTAATCAAAGGTTACCACCGCCCAGAAATCAGCGAGGCAATGAGTTTGCTAGACATCGTGCAGCTAGACACGAGGATTACGAGGATGAGTTGGATCGACAATACCTCGGTGGAGGAAACCAATATGGACAGCTAGCTAGGCGTCGGGATTTGGGACGCACTATGAGAGGAGTTTCTGCGCCTTATATTGATGAGGCACCTTGGTGCATAAGGTTGGATGAAGACGCAGAAGATATCGAGATAAAGAGTGGGGTGATACATCACTTGCCCAAGTTTGGAGGAATGCCCGATGAGAACCCTCTAAGGCACTTGAAGGAATTTCATGGAGTTTGCATGTCCATGAAATCAGCATCGGTTCCGGAAGAAATCTTTAAATTAAAGACATTTCCTTTTTCTTTAGTAAGTCAAGCTAAATCTTGGTTGATGTCTTTGCCTTCAGGTTCCATTATTTCTTGGGAAAAAATGCAAAGGAAATTCATGGACAAGTATTACTCCCATTCGAAGGCGGCTCAAACAAGAAAGGAGCTCTCTATGCTCAGACAAGGACGTGGAGTGACGTTGTTCGAGTATTTGGAGAGATTTAGGCTATTGGAAGAGAACTGTCCGAATCATGGAGTCCCACAAAGGATGTTGCTAGAGTACTTCATGGATGGGATGATTCTGATGGAAAGGAGAATGCTGGATGCCTCCGCTCAAGGGTCTATCCTTGACATGTACCCCGAGGAGATATGGGAGTTAATTGAGAGAGTTGCCGAGAGCACAAGGTATTTAGAAGAGACATATAAACCTGCGTCTGTTGCTAATGTGAGTGTACATTCTGAATTGCAGGAACTGAAGGATATGATGGCTCAATTAGTGACGCAACAACCACTAGGCAATCAACAAGTGGAGCGTAAGGTAAACAAGTCCACTTATAATTCAACGAATAATGATAACGCTGTCTTTCAGGAAAGAGCAGAAGACGTGAATGTAGTGGGCTACATCAACAAGGGAGATTTGCCACCAAGGAGGTATGAAGGATACCAGGGCAACAACAAATGGCAACCAAGGCAGAATGATGGTGGTTGGCAAAGGAACAACAATTACGATGCGGGGCAATCTTCGTACCCACAAAAGCAGCCGTACAAACCACCACACAACAAACAAGGAGATGAGGACCCGATCAAGGAGTTGAGAGAGGAAATGAGAGGCATGTTCAAGGAACTCACTCAAAAGATGGGCCAACAAGCTGGAGACGTGAACGAGCTAAAGAAGCAAGTGTCTCAAATTGCCAGTGTCGTGTACGAAAAGCGGGAAGACAAAGGAAAGCTGCCGTCACAAACAATTCCCAACCCAAAGTCCAACATTAGCACTGTAATGCTTAGGAGTGGAAAGCAGTTGAAAAATGGAGGAGAAAAGCTGAATGAAGATTCCAACTCAGTGGTGCAGGCGGACGTCTCAACATTTAATCCGCGGACGCCTGAGGAATTAATGCAAAATACGGAGACGTCCGCGGAGGAAAAGCAAGAGATGTGCGCGGGCTCTTCAAACACTGGTAAGGAAATTCCAATTTCTAACACTCCTCTACCATTCCCAATGCAGGTTTCTAAGACCAACAAGAAGTCTATCACAGACAATGAGGTTTGGGAGTTGTTTAGCAAGGTGGAAATCAACATTCCACTTATTGAAGCAATTCGGCAAATTCCAAGGTACGCAAAATTCCTTAAAGAGTTATGTACTAACCGTAGGCGTACGACTAAGAATGAGTAGGTCATGCTTGGAGAGAGTGTATCAGCAGCGATACAAAGGAAGATGCCCAAAAAGTGTAAGGATCCCGGAACTTTTACCATTCCATGTGTTATTGGTAACGTAAGGGTGGAAAATTGTATGCTTGATCTTGGTGCGTCCATAAATGTTCTTCCTTACTCTTTGTACTTATCTTTGCGTATTGGTCCACTGAAACCCACGGGTTTGACTATTCAATTGGCTGACCGATCGTGCACCCAACCTTTGGGTGTGATCGAGGATGTTTTGGTGCAGGTAGAAAATCTTATTTTTCCTGCAGATTTCTATGTGCTGAAAATGGATGATGAGGGAGCACAAGATCAGCCACCAATTCTATTTGGTAGGCCATTCATGAAGACGGCTAGAGCTAAGATCGATGTGGATCGTGGCACGCTTTCCATGGAGGTGGAAGGTGAGGTAATAAACTTTAATATATATCAAGCTATGCAATATCCACCTGATGATGTAGGAGTACACGCTTTGGATGCGATCGATGATCTAGTGGAATCTTCCGATATTCCCTGTGGGAACGATGTGCTTGAAATGATTTTGAGGGAGGCTATTGAGTCACGTGGCGCATCAATAGGGATGCTTCGTGATACTAGTGACATGCTACATGAGCTTAGAGTTTTGGAACAGTTAACCCCAAGGTATGAGGCTAATCAAGTTACTTTAACTAATAAATCTACACCTGTACCATCTGTTGTACAGGCACCTGAGTTGCAGCTTAAGCCCTTACCAGAGCATTTAAAGTATATCTTTTTGGGAGATGGTGAGACGTTGCCGGTCATAATCAAGAAAGGCTTGGAGCCTAATCAGGAGGAGAGATTGGCAGCGGTTCTGAAGAAGCATAAGACCGCGATTGGATGGACACTTGCAGACATCAAGGGAGTGAGCCCTACTGTGTGCATGCACCGAATTTTACTCGAGGATGGAGACAAACCTGTGAGGCAGCCGCAGCGTAGGTTGAACCCATTGATGATGGAGGTGGTTCAAAAAGAGGTACAAAAGCTCTTAGATGCTGACGTGATTTATCCCATTTCAGATAGTCAATGGGTAAGCCCCGTACATGTAGTACCGAAGAAGACAGGGATTACAGTGGAGCTTAATGCTTAAGGTGAGTTGGTGACAAAGAGAATCCAGAATGGATGGCGCGTGTGCATCGACTACAGGAAACTAAATGCAGTGACACGCAAGGATCACTTCCCTTTGCCATTCATTGACCAGATGTTGGATAGGCTCGCAGGTAAGCCTTACTTTTGTTTTTTAGATGGATTTTCTGGGTATAATCAAATTCCGATTGCAGCCGAAGGCCAGGACAAGACCACTTTCACGTGCCCATTCGGTACATTTGCGTTTCGACGCATGTCTTTTGGTTTGTGCAACGCGCCTGGTACCTTCCAGCGTGTGGTAATGAGTATTTTTTCGGAATTGATTAGTGATTGTGTTGAAGTGTTCATGGATGACTTCACTGTGTATGGAAATACTTTCGATGAATGCTTGCTTAATGTTGGTAGAGTGCTTGCACGTTGTGAGGAGACAAACTTGGTTTTGAATTATGAAAAATGTCATTTTATGGTCACTCACGGCATAGTATTGGGGCATGTTTTTTCTGGAGAAGGAATACAAGTAGATAAGGCTAAAATTGACTTGATTATTAGCTTACCTTACCCTACTGATCAGCGTGGTGTGAAGTCTTTTTTGGGACATGCAGGATTTTATCGCAGATTTTTAAAGGACTTCTCAAAAAGGGCGCTACCTCTCTCTAGATTGCTACAAAAGGATGCACCGTTTGAGTTTACGGAGGAATGCAAGGCGGCATTCGATGATCTTAAGGCGGCACTGACTAGTGCACCGATCATTCAAGAACCGGATTGGACGCAACCCTTCGAGATAATGTGTGATGCTAGCGACTACGCAGTTGGAGCGGTGCTCGGGCAAAGGAAGGAAAAGAAGCCTGTGGTGATCCATTATGCGTCTAGGACGCTTGACGCGGCTCAGCGAAATTATTCCACAGCTGAAAAAGAACTTTTAGCTGTTATATTTGCTTTAGAAAAATTTCGCTCATATTTGCTTGGTTCTAAAATTGTTGTCTTTTCTAATCATGCAACTATTCGCTATTTGATGACGAAAAAGGAGTCCAAGCCGCGGCTGATTAGATGGATCCTCTTGCTACAAGAGTTCGATGTGGAAATAAAAGACAAAAAGGGCATTGAGAACACCGTGGCAGATCACTTGAGCCGAATAGTGAGAGAGGAGGAAACTGGAGCTATAACCGAAACATTCCCGGACGAGTATTTATTTGCTGTCCAAGAAAAAGCACCATGGTACGCTAACATAGTTAATTACCTGGTGGGAGGTAAGTATCCTTCATCATTCACTATTGCTCAACGTTTGAGGCTTAAGCATGATTCGAATTATTATATTTGGGATGACCCGTATTTGTGGAAAATTGGTTGGGATCAAGTTGTTAGAAAGTGTGTGCCTGATTCTGAGATTTCTTCTGTGCTAGCTTTTTGCCATGAACATGCGTGTGGTGGTCATTTTGGACCAAAGAGAACATCTAGGAAAATACTTGATAGTGGTTTCTTTTGGCCACATTTGTTTAAGGATGCATATAGTCATTGCAAAGCATGTGATAGATGTCAACACGTAGGGAATATTTCTGCTAGGAACGAAATGCCTCAAATGCCCATTGTTGTTGATGATATATTTGATATATGGGGTATTGATTTTATGGGACCGTTTCCCCCTGCGTATAATTTTCAATATATATTGGTTTGTGTTGATTATGTATCTAAGTGGGGCGAAGCTAAGGCCACCAAACATGATGATGGTAAGACGGTGGTGGATTTCTTGCGTACTAATATCTTTTGTAGGTATGGAGTACCAAAGGTGGTGATCAGTGACCAAGGGTCACACTTTTGCAATCGTTCCGTCGCGTCGGTGTTCAAACACTTTGGTGTTTGTCATCGAGTGTCCACCGCCTACCACCCTCAAACTAACGGACAAGCTGAAGTGTCGAACCGAGAGATCAAGTCTATACTACAGAAGATGGTGAAGCCGTCAAGAAAGGATTGGCCAATAAGACTTGAAGAGGCATTGTGGGCTTACAGAACCGCCTACAAGACGCCAATTGGAATGTCGCCTTTTAGACTGGTTTATGGAAAGGTGTGTCATCTCCCGGTTGAGGTACAACATAAAGCTTTCTGGGCAATTAAAACATGCAACTTTGATCTAACCAATGCAGGGGATGAAAGGAAGCTACAGTTGAGTGAGTTGGAGGAGCTCCGCTTAGAGGCTTACGAGAGCCAGTCAGACTACAAGGCGAGAGCGAAAATGTACCATGACAAGTACATACTGAGGCGCAACTATGAAGTAGGGCAAAAGGTACTTTTATTTTCCTCAAGATTAAGATTTATGCCTGGAAAATTGCGTTCTCGTTGGACAGGTCCATACGTCGTTGTCAAGGTGTACAATCATGGGGCATTGGAATTGCGAAGACCCGAAGGAGGAGAGAGTTTCAAGGTGAATGGGCAAAGAGTCAAGCCATACTATGATGGGTTTGAGGCAGTCACATAGGACGTTGAACTGGCGGAGCCGGTATATTCTACCTAGCTAGAGGTAATGTCCAGCCAAGGACGTAAAACAAAGGCGCTTACACATGTTTTTAGTAGATTAGTTAGTGGAATTGGTACCCTGATAATGCGCCCCGAGTGCATCTTTGTTTCTGGTGGTTTCAGGTGATTGAACGAAGAATGGAACTCAACTCAGTGGGTTAGGCGCACGTCTGAACAATTAAAGGCGCGGACGCCTAAGCAATTAAGATAAATCTTTAGACGTCCGCGGAGAGGTAAATCAGGAGACGTCCGCGGAGCATCTCAGTCGCTTAAATGAAGGTCGTTTACAGTACAGATCTGGTTTGTTTCAAAACAAAACAAAAAACATCCGCAAAACATTCGCGATTTGCTCGTCCACGGTTTTCTCACCCACATCCGCAGTCATTGAGTCGGCAATTCTCAGCTAAATCATCAATTCTCAGCAATTCTCACCATGATGGATTGAGGTAAAGTCTTACCGATTGAATTATTATTGGATTAAGGTTTTGTGCGGATTGTAGTTGGATTGGATTGGATTGAATCGGTGAAAGAAGTGTACGAGTGTGGAATTGGTTTTTCGGAGTTGTGAAGTGTGGTGTTGAAGGTTATTTGGTCGGATTCGCGGCCGGAAATTCAATCGGAGTTCAGATCTGAGAATTTTACATTCCGCGGACGTCTGAAGTATTACGGGCGCGGACGTCTCAGGAATTTTGGAAAACGTCAAGGCCTCCGCGGAGCGTAAATTCAGAAGGGGTGCGCGACATTTTCAGGCAAATTCAGATTTTCGTGTTTCAACTCAAGATGTCGCGCTCATCGAATCGTGCTAGTTCCTCCCGCTCTCGAAGAGCCCAGTCATCGCCTGTTGATGATGAAGCACTAGTTCCGGATGTTGTCGATGACAGGCAGGAAACGTTTGAGAAATTCATGACGTGTGTACATAAGCAACCCATGTGGGTCGAGCAGTTCTTTCTGGAGCATTGCGGACTCTTAGAGCGATTCAGGGAGCTGATGGACAGATGTGGTTGGCCTGGGTTGCTTACGCTCCGCAGCGATGCTGATATGGATGATACTTGTGAGTTCCTCACCGGTTACCACTACGTTGGACCCAGGGAGTTTGAGGGATTCAGATACACCTTCAGAGGCGCAGAGCACTATTGCACGATGACGCGGTTGCGTCAAGTCTTTGGGTGGCCAGAGGTGGCAGATGGGACGTTTTGCGATTACGGCAATACGATGGGTATTAGCGACACTTACATGAGCCTTACGGGGACGAGACGCTACAGGCCGAGCGACGCTACAGCCTCAGCATTCACAGATCCTTTCTGGTACATGGTACATTTTATTTTGACGAGGACTTTGACTGCGAGGGCGAACGGCAATGATAAGCCGTCTCTCCGAGATCTGACGCTTCTAGGCTCTTTAGTGAGAGGGGTAGTCCCACACTGGGGACATTTTTTCTGTGAGCACTTGAAGCAGATTCGGCCTCGAGGGCCGCTTTGTGTGGGTGGCATGGTGACTTATCTGCTGCGCAGTCTTCATCCGGACGTGGATGCACTTCCAGGCCACAGTATTCTGGCTTATGGACTGGCTGACAGTGAAAGAGTTGGTTCTGGGAGGACATTCAGACTCAGCAGCGAGGGTGCAGTGCGTTGGACATATTTTGCTGATCCAGCTCTTAGGCCACCACCTAGCCCACCGCGACGGAGAGGGCAACCGCCAGGGCGTGGAGGACCCGCAGGGGGAAGGAGACGTCAGAGGGACGGGGTAGAGGTCCCGCTGAACGTAGTACCACCAGAGGAGCAGGCGCAGAGACAGCCCGGACAGTATTCACAGGCACAAATTGACCATTTATTTAATGTGAACATGGCTATGATGATGGCGATGGGTAGCGGCTTCTATCCAGTTTCAGCTCCCCCAGGATGGTGACGTTGTAATTTTGCATACGGTCAAAAACAATTTGTAATTCAACCGGTAAGACCGGTGTCGAACCCAAGGGAGCAAACGGATTACACGCTAGTTCTATCAAATTTTCTTACTCGGCTAATTCCTAAAATTCAAGTATGATAGAGTTATCAATGATTCAAAACAAGAATGAAATGGTTTTTAGGGGATTAAATTCAATTAAAAGCGAGTTTCGAGGGATTAATCCCCTCCTTGGCGATTTCCCAATGATCATGCATACAAGAGTTTAATTAATTATGAATTGATAGGTTTTAAACCTAGCTTAGACTAGAATTGAACAAACCATGCATGTTTAATCCTAGTCAAGCCATCTTAGCTAGGATCTCATTAATTAAAGAGTATTGATCCACTGTATAGCATTCACTCTCATAAATGCTACAGTTCTAGTTTACCTCTCACCATGCATTTACTCTCATAAATGTTGGTTAAGTTCGATTTTACTAGATCCAAACCATCACTAAGCTCTTTCAACACTTAGATCATAGTTCTAACATAAACATGTCACTTGGGCATTTTATCAAACACTTAGAGACATGTCTAACATGAAGAGCATAGTAAAATGAAATCAACTTCAATAAATCCATTCAAATGTGTATACAATGATCATTGAGTACCAAGGAGGTTCATAGAACCCTCAAAACACAAGGGAGACTACTCACACATCAAGTAAGACAACATGATGTGTGGGTTTTTAGCAAAAATCTAAGAGAAAGGAAGAGGGAAAAGAGTAGGATTGATGATCCTAATAAACTCCCCTGATCTTCAATCCTCCTTGATTAGATGATGTTGAAACCCTTGATTTGGCTCACTTCCTTTTGTCTTTTCTCCAGAAAAATCCAAGATGATAGGTCAAACTTCCCTCTTTCTATTTATAGCCTCGGGCAATTTCCGGTACTGTAGCAGGTCCAGTCGATCGACTGGCGGTGGGCTGTTGGCCCAGTCGATCGACTGGAGGGAGATAAAACGCTTGGAAAGCAGATTCTCAATCGATCGACTGAGACAGGGTAGTCTCTCAGTCGATCGACTGGAGTAATGCAGAAAATAGGCCCTCCTGAGACTCCATTAAGTCGATCGGCTGGAGTCCCAATCGATCGACTGAAGGCACGTGGCTTGCACGCTCAGCTGGAGAACTCGCCAGTCGATCGACTAGCGGGCCCAATCGATCGACTGAAGTATCTTGATTTGCAGGCCCTCCTGAGAGTCCATTAAGTCGATCGACTGGAGCAGGGGATCTTCCCAGTCGATCGACTGGAGGCCAAATTCTTCCAACTTTTGCTCTTGACTCCGATTTCCTCCGAGTTTCCTTCTATGGGCTTTTGGCACTGAGTCACCTTGATTCGCACCTGAAACGCATGAAAAGGGGGTCAAATGACATCAAATAATCGTCGGAAACGAACTAAAGCTATAGTGAAAATGGGCATTAATGAGTCGAAGACTCGACTCATCAACACTCCACACTTAAGCTTTGCTCGTCCCGAACAAAGTATGCAAATATGCCAAGGAAGTGCAAATGTCGATATGCTAGTGGTGCTATGTTTTTCGTGCATTTGCCTCACTAGATTTCACAAGGTCTCGATCTTTATTTCTAAACATGTTATTGAAAGGTAAATGACAAGTATGTACAATCTACCTAGCTCCTTTTCGTAGGAGTTACGAATGCATTTAGCGAATGCATTAAGCCTTTAAACCCCTAGGCTACCCTAGTGGACGAGTTATAGTCTCGTGAGAGTTTTCAGAAAAGGGAATACTCACAAATCCCACAAATGTACATGTCCCATAAGAGTGAATGCAAGAGTGCTCAACCAAGGCTACGATTTTTCAAGACCAATCCCTCACCCCAAGCTAGACTAGTGCCGCAATATCATAAAAAGAACTTTCTCAACCTTTTGAGTACCTTTGAGGACATGCATTTAAGATTATCAACACTAGGGCTATAAAATGTCTCATCCCAAATTCTACTCATTTTCAAGGCAACACTATCGAGGCAAGGCTTATAGTTTGCATAATAGAGCGTCAACCGCTCACCTATGCTAGCTAGGGCTAGTCCAAGGGCTCGCGACAAGGAACTCATTCCCAAGTTTTAGGCGCTTAAGCCGTAATCCATAAGGGAAGTGGAGTTCGACACTAGAGTTTCTTAATAAACAAGCATAGCCCAAATGATAGCTCCCGTGTAAGGCACATGGGTCGTCCAAGAGTTATTTTAACAAGCACACATTGTAAATGAGTAGAATCCCGCACAAATGAAGAATGGAAGGAAAAACATATAATCAAGTTTTAAGTGCTTCTTATTTCTTTTTGAAACGGCCTTTGGCCTACAAATGCTTTCGAGGGGGGACTTACCTCCCTAACCCCCGGCATTTGTATATTTGGAGCAAAACTTCTCATGATCATTGAGAGAGTTTTTAGTCGGGGCTTTGCCCTCTTTGACCGCAAACATTTTTTTTTTTGACTCCACACTTAAAACTTGACAATATGTTTTAAAAAAAGGTGTATGGAATGTGCGGGAATCAATCATGAACAAAGCGCTATGTTAGAGCACTCAAGTCACCAAGGAGCATTCAAGTGGTCTAAGTTTTTCACGATGATATTTTGAAAGTGTTTGCTAGCTTGATCCAAGGTGTTGCAACGAGAATACTTAAAAAGTTGGATAGACAAGATATAGCCATGATATTGATTCTCAAGAATGCATGCTCAAAGGACTAGGTCGGTAAATGTGGCAAATAGGCTAGTTGTGATTTATTGGGATTTAGAGTTGAAAATCACAAGCCTTTGTGGTTAAAACACTCTCATGTTGGGACAATGTGCAAGTATGCAAGTGTCCATCTAGAAATGATATGTATAGCATGCAATCATGTGAACTATGCGCATCAAACCACTCCACACTTAATTCAAGCTTAGTCCCTAAGCGCAAAGAATGATAAAATAAAGGCAAAGGCGCATAGGAACTCCCCTCGTTTGTAGACCCGGTGATAAGACTCGTGGGAGTGAGAAATAACCTTTTGGTTGCAATATGTAGATAAAGACGGTGAATATGGGCATGATGATAATATGGAAATGTATATCCTGTGGATTGAACAACATAAATGGTAAACACCGTCAATATCATAGAAAATGTAGCATACAACCAAAGACAAGTCAAGAGTATATCACACAAAATGGCATACATCATCCAAAATTGCGCCAAACGGCGACTTAATCATCCAAGTACATGATCTAAGCAAGAAGGCATCAAATGATAGACAAAAGTATGATCAAAATGCAATACAAGCTCAAGATGTAGCCTCATCGCCTCCTCGAGTGATGTCTCTAGTGGAATCTCCAACTCCCTCCTCTCTAGCAGAATCTGCTCGCTCAATCGTGGAACCAGTGTATCGCGAGCCCTCCGCTCTGATGGAACTCTCTCGTACTATGGTGCCCTCAGGGATGGATGCGCCCGCCTCCCCTACTCTGGGAGCTGGCATGGTAGGCAAGGGGGAGGCGCCGCGAGGAGCAGAGAACTCCGGGGCAGCAGAAGGGATGAAAGGAGCACCGGGGCCACTGATGAAGGACTGGACTGTAGATCTGAGCCACTCCCATTCCCGGCGAGCTCTCGCATTAGACTCTCAGACGAAGTCCTCAAGGCGTGTCAAACCCGCCCGCAAGTCAGCAACATCAGAGGTGATCCTCTGTCTCCACTCAACTAAATCATCTACGACAGGAGGGGGGATCTCGACAGCAGGCTCCACTGGGGGAAGCTCCTCATCTGCTGGAGGAAGCTCCTCATCTGCTGGAGGGGGAGGAGGAGGAGGCGAGTGATGGACCCAAATTATACGAATCATAAACACCGTAAAACCCACCAAATTAGACTGTTGGTCTATTTAACTTTTGCTTGTTAGTCCCGATATATTTCTACAGGGTATTTTGGCGCTTAGAGAGAAAACACGCTAAGGAGAGGATTTTACGCTGAAAAGATGTTAAGAGTTATTCCAAGGTCAAGATCAGACGCTGACTGAAGAAATCTCAAGGATCCTGACATGGAATCACTCCAAACAAATCAAACCGAAGAGGAATTTGCATTGAAGACTCAACCGACCGGGTGGGAAAATGCCGCAGAAACCACCCGACCGGTTGAAGCAGTTCCAGGCCCTCCGCCGAGCTGACCAAACACTCAAATCAAGTTGCCCGAGCAAACCATCTCATCTGACAATTCCGCCTCGACCAAAATATTCCAAATGGAAAATAAAGTGGACAATGTCGGAAAACCAAGGAGAATGCTCGAGCAGATTGGCAGTTAGCTCAATTCCAAGGCAAAGGCCCGGCGCGCTTAGGCACCGAAACCAAGTCGCTCGACCCGACCGATGCATCTGGAAAATCTGGATCGACCAAGATGTTTGGAATGCCCAACAAGTCGGACAATATCGCTTCCCAGACAAAACGCTCGAGCAGATTGGCAGATTGGCCCAATTCCATAGTAAAGGCCCCGCGCGCATAGGCACCAAAACCAAGGTGCTCGACCAAAACATGGAATTTAGAAAAACTGGCTCGACCATTAGTCTTAGAATCACTTGGCCATTCCAAATCAACTATCAAATGCAAGCATGGACCAAGGTGACCGGCCACCATCCTTGGAGGTGGCCAAGGGAGGAGCTCCTCCCTCCATGGTGACCAGCAACCGGCGGCTCCTCCTCCCTTGACCGGCGGCTTTGCTCCTCCCCCATGTGGCGGCTCCTCCTTGCTCCTCCTCCTCCTCCATTGGATCAAAGACACTTGCCCCTCATCTCCACCACCCATTTCTCCTCCCTTAGCCTATAAATACCATGCATCCCCTCCTCATTTGTATCATCCACATCTCATACAAAAATCACTTATCTCTCTAAGTTTGTAAGTTTGGCTTTGGAAATAAAAGATTGCTCCCTTGGCGCTTCAACGGTTGTAAGTATTTCAATATTTATTTTCCGTCTTTAATTTCCAATTCCTTAGTTATAATGCTTAGCGCGATAAATAGTAGCTAAACTAGTCGTTCGGTAAAAGGGGTGGACTTGTATTATACTATGTTTTAGACTATTAACTTAGTGTCTCGTCTTTGTATTCAAAACTTATTCTATGTGCCATATATAAGATTAGAATTTCCAAGGTTGAGTGGACGCTTTGACGGGCAAAGCTCTTCCTTGGGATTCGTGAACATACTCGGATAAGTGGATGCTTTGACGGGCAAAGCTTATCTGAGGAGTTCGATCTATCTAAAAAACCATTTGGAAACTGGACCAAAGGGACCAAATGGATGCACATAAAGCTAAGATACTTCGGAAGGAGGAATTAGTTGAAGTAGAATAAGTGCTCTACGACCTTAAAAAGGCTAGACGATGTTGCAAGTCTTGAGCTAGGAATAGCCTCGATTCATGTTTGAATACTTAGAAGGTTCACTAAGAGTCAATGATAAACAGGATATAATACAAGGCCCCTGAAACCGAACGCTTTCTTTTAATTGTAATAGTTATCAGTTACTTTCTAGTACTAAAACCAACCAACCAACCAATCAATCACTTAGCTGGTAGCTTTAAAACCAACCAACCAATCCCAAAATTGTCCAACTTAAAGAGCAACTTATCCCCCTAATTCCTTTGGGTTCGACCCCTACTTACCACTTACTACCTAGTAGTGTAGTCGCGAGTAGCGGACATTATAAATTTATTTGCACGTTTTGCTTCGACGACGAGCATCTCTGTCAGCGAGCCAGGGGGTGAAGGAGTGAGGTTGGCGAGGCAATAGAAGGGGTTCTGCTGCTTGAACATCATCCGCTTCGTAGCGGCAGCGGTCACAAGCCCCTCCTGATGAGGCGTCGGGTCACTGTCCCAAGTCCTGCCATCCCGCTTGACGATGTGCATGTTCTTCATGAGAGCTAAGTCAAGCACGCTCCTGATAGGGGCCTCAGAACCCTCGTGGCCAAAGGTGAAGTTACACCTTTGGGCTATCAATGTGATCAAGGAGCCACCTCCCATGCCCCTGTTCCTCGTGACCGGCTTCACAACCGTCCTGAACCGATCGGCAAGACTGGCTAGCCAATCAACAGGCTGCCCGTGCTCCATAGCAAGCATGAGGTCCATATCTGGGAGAGTAAACGACCTAGCCCTCGCCGTCCTCGTATTAAATCCAATCGCGATGACGTGGTGTATAATCTTCCAAACCGGATCAGTGATGGTCGAAGAATTATACGATGATATGAACCACTCATTCCTCCCGGAAATCCTCTTCCAAAAGCAGGACTGGTCGTGCTCAGTGAATTTCCGGGGCGACGCCGCGGGCCGTGGGAATCCCAACCACTCTCGGATCAAACTCTCCATAATCCGGAAATCCCGGCCCCCCAAAACAAATTCCCAGTAATAAACATCCTCCTCCCCCTCCTTGTCCTTCAACCACTCGAACGAGCATGTAAACTCTTCGACTACCCTCTGGTAGGAACCCGGATCATCCATAAATAGAAAAGACAAGCCATGCTGAGTGAGGCGAGAATGTACCTCGTCTGTGACTGCTTCGTCGATGCTACGAAGCAATCCCATGTCCAGGTATAGCGTCGGGATGACTGTCTTCTTCTTCGATGTGATGGTAGCATGATGAGTCCGGTGCTTCTCGTCCCTAAACACAAGGGGGACCGAGAAGGGGTACGGGACCGGTATGGGCAACGGTCCCTCATAAGGTCCCTCGTGAGGCTCAACTGGCACAATGGAGGTGGATGGTGGAGCTGCAGCAGGGGAGGGCTCTCTGGGCACTGGGGGCGAAGGAGCTCGAGGGGTAGGAGGCACTGGCGCTTTCCTCTTCGGTGCCGGTTTCCTTGGTTGAGGCTTTTTCTTCTTGGGAGGCACGGGGGAAACTGGCACGGCCTCAACCTCTACGTCCGAGCCCGAGCTATGGTCGGCTAGCGAAGCCCTCAATGCTCTTCTTTTGCGGGAAACAAGAGGTCTATCATCCTCGTCCTCGAGGGTAAAGTCGTCGATTTGCTCATCGAGCGAGGGCTCTTGAGCAATCCCCTTGCCTTTGTCTTTGGCACTGGAAGAGGCACGGGCACGAGGCATAATGCACTGGGAAAAGAGAGCAAAAACTGAACTGAGCAGAAACTCCCATAATTGCACTGAATTACTTCTCAGTCGATCGACTGGGAAGAGGCTAATGGGTCAGTCGATCGACTGGGAGGAGAAAATCGGACGGGTTTAGGGCGAAATTGGGGGGTTTTCCGGCGGGCTTTGGGAGGTCGAATTGAAGCTTGGGGGTGGTAGGCGGACTGATGGGGAGTTGTTTGGGAGGCCGAACGGGTGGGGAAAACGCCGAACAGAGGAGATCGGTTGAGGGCTCGAATTTCTGATCGGAAATCAAAGATGCGGGCGGGGCGGCTGGCTGGGCGCTTGCTGGGCGGTGGGCTGAAGGCGGACGGATGGCGAGTTGATGGCGAGCTAGAGCTGAGATTCGAACGAGGTCGGATGTCGGATTTGGAGTTATGGGATTCGGAATCGGTCGACTGAGTGAGATGAAGTTCGAATGGGAAAGGGGTTATTTGGATATAGAAGTTCCAGTCGATCGACTGGGAGCCCAGTCGATCGACTGCGGAAAGTGAAAAATGAGGTCCTCCTGATGCTCCATCTAGTCGATCGACTGGGAGAATGGGCACAGGCCAGTCGATCGACTGGAGATAGTTTTCAGCTGCGAAAATTTTCTGCTTTTCGATGAATCTCCAACTCCACACTCAGAATTTTTACTCATCATCATTCATCAGTACCACTCCAAATATCACATGTATTCAAGGCACGCTCTCCTAAGCAATCTCTAGCGTTTAAGCATACGATTTTCAAACAAAACATGCTAGGATACCCACTCCACACTTAGAACGCCACCATCATCAAGAAAATTCATGCAAGCCTTATATCACGTCACACACCTAGTCATGCATTTAGAATCATCCCAACCACCAAGCCACATGACAAGTTCACAAAATGCATGCTACACATATATGAAAGTTACTTGTGCATAGATAGACAACTCACAAACTGGGGTACCTCCCGTGAGGTGCCTAGTTTAACGTCTTGGCAAAGACCGAGCCGATCCTCTTCTTACTAAGAAACACACTTGAGGAGTCCATAGCTAGGATCCCTCCTCAAGCGGATAGAGGCTCTCTAAGGGTTGGTCAAATGGTGAGTCACGTTTTTCTCATCCCGAACGCCTTCTCTATAATGCTTTAGCCTTTGCCCATTTGCCGTGAAGGTAGTCCCATCATTGTTGAGCAATTCTACGTGTCCATCCTCGTGCGGCTTGTGGACAATAAATGGACCACTCCACCGGCTTCTCAATTTTCCCGGGAATAACTTGAGCCTAGAATTAAAGAGTAAGACCTTCTCTCCCTTCTTGAAATCACGACGAATATTCTCTTGTCGTGCCATTTCTTGGTCTTTTCTTTATAGATCCTAGCACTTTCGTAGGCTTCATTCCTTATCTCTTCCAACTCATGGAGTTGAAGCACCCTATGGTCTCTCGCCGTTTGTAAGTCCATATTTAACATCTTAATTGCCCACATCGCCTTGTATTCCAATTCCACCGGCAAGTGGCACGGCTTCCCATAAATAAGGCGATAGGGAGACATTCCAATAGGGGTCTTGAATGCCGTACGATAGGCCCATAAAGCGTCATCTAGCTTCGATGACCAATCCTTCCTTGAGCTCCCCACAGTTTTCTCCAAGATTGCCTTGATTTCTCTATTTGAAATTTCCACTTGCCCACTAGTTTGTGGGTGATATGGTGTAGCAACCTTGTGGCTTACTCCATACTTGCGAAGCAAGGCCTCAAAATGTTTTTCCTTGAAATGTGAACCGCCATCACTAATGACGGTCCTTGGAACTCCAAATCTAGGGAAAATAATCTTCTTGAAGAGCTTGGTGACCACCTTGGCATCACAAGTAGGGGAGGCGACGGCCTCAACCCATTTGGAGACGTAATCAACCGCGACCAATATGTATTGGTTCCCATATGAGGATGGGAAGGGACCCATATAATCTATGCCCCATACATCAAATATCTCGACCGGGAGGATGCTTTGTTGGGGCATTTCATGCCTCTTTGAGATGCTTCCCGTTCTTTGGCATTGATCGCAAGCCTTCACAAATTCATAAGCATCACCAAAGAGAGTTGGCCAATAAAAACCGCTTTGTAGAACTTTGGACGCCGTCTTTGCTCCACCACCATGTCCTCCATATTGGGAAGAGTGACAATGGTATAGAATATCTCTCATTTCTTCTTCGGCGACGCAAGTCCTATATAAACCATCCGCGCAAAGCCTATATAGATAGGGCTCATCCCAATAGTACCTCTTGGTCTCGGATAAGAACTTCCTCTTTTGATGGGGGTTCATATCGTGAGGAATAATCCCACAAACCACGAAGTTTACGAAGTCCGCGTACCATGGGAGGGCCTCCGCCTCAACTCTCATGAGTTGCTCTCCAATAAATGAGTCATTCACGGGTCTAGTATCCTCTTCAATCTCTTCATTTTCCTCTAGCCTTGATAGGTGGTCGGCTACCACATTTTCTACCCCCTTTTTATCTTTGATCTCGATATCAAATTCTTGGAGCAATAGAATCCATCTTATCAATCTTGGCTTGGAATCTTTCTTTGCCAAGAGGTACTTGATCGCCGCATGATCCGTGAACACTATAACCTTTGAAGCCACTAGGTATGGGCGAAACTTATCAAAAGCATACACAATAGCAAGAAGCTCCTTCTCGGTTGTAGTGTAGTTCAATTGAGCTCCGTTAAGTTGCTTGTGTAGTGAATGGCATGAAGTTTCTTATCTATCCTTTGCCCAAGAACCGCTCCAATTGCATAATCGCTTGCGTCGCACATGAGCTCAAAGGGCAATTCCCATCTAGGGGGTTGAATAATTGGAGCCGAAATTAATGCTTCTTTCAACTTCTTGAAGGCCACCATGCACTCTTCATCAAACCGAAACTTGGTGTCATTGCATAGTAGGTTTGTTAAAGGCTTTGCAATCTTCGAGAAATCCTTAATAAACCTCCTATAAAACCCCGCATGGCCTAGAAAACTCCTTATGCCTTTTACGTCCTTGGGGGGTGGCAATTTTTCCATAACCTCTATTTTTGCTTTGTCCACCTCAATTCCTCTCTTAGAGACCAAGTGACCAAGAACTATCCCCTCCTGCACCATGAAATGACATTTTTCCCAATTAAGTACAAGGTTCGTCTCTATACACCTTTTCAACACTTTAGCCAAATTAGCTAAACAATCATCAAAAGACGAACCATAAACAGAAAAGTCATCCATGAATACTTCCATAATCTTTTCAATAAACTCGGAAAAAATGGCCATCATGCATCGTTGAAAGGTACCCGGCGCATTACATAGTCCAAAGGGCATTCGCCGATAGGCAAATGTTCCATAGGGACATGTAAAGGTGGTTTTCTCTTGATCTTGTGGATGTATAGGGATTTGGAAAAATCCACTATATCCATCAAGATAGCAAAAATAGTCATGCTTAGCTAGTCTTTCCAACATTTGGTCAATGAAAGGGAGGGGGAAGTGATCTTTTCTAGTGGCTTGGTTTAGTTTCCTATAATCCACACACATACGCCACCCGGTTACCGTTCTTGTGGGGATTAGTTCACTCTTTTCATTTTTAACTACGGTCATCCCCCCCTTTTTGGGGACTACATGAATGGGGCTCACCCATTTAGAGTCCGCAACGGGGAAGATGATTCCCGCATCAAGCAATTTTAGAACTTCCTTTTTGACTACTTCCCCAACAATAGGATTCAACCACCTAGCTCTCTCCCTAGATGGCATGCTATCACTCTCTAAATTGATTTCATGCATGCATAAATTTGGGCTTATCCCCTTCAAGTCATCAATAGAGTAGCCAATATCATCCTTATGTTTTCTAACCACATCAAGCAATTTAGAAGTCTCATCATCATTCAAAGAAGCATTCACAATGATAGGCAAGCTAGAATTTGGGCCTAAGAACTCATACCTTAGGCTTGTTGGTAGAGCTTTTAGCTCTACCGAACAAGACTCCTTACCTTTGTCGCTTAGAGTTCCCTCTTTGTTTTCTTCCTCCAAGATAGCCCAACAATCGGCAATGTCGGGAAGCTCATTATCAAGGTCAATTCCACTCATGTAAAGGTTAGGCACATCATACAATTCATATGTATCAACTAGGTCAAGATAATTACAAGTCATTGTAGGACTAGGACCTTTTTGTGCCTTTTCAAGATTAAACTCAATTTCCTCATCTCCTACTCTCATGGTGATTGACCCCTTAGTAGTATCAAATATAGCCCCCGCGGTGTAGAGGAAAGGCCTTCCGAAAAGAATGGGAATTTCATTGTCCTCTTCCATCTCTAACACCACAAAATCCCCCGGAATATAGAAATTCCCTACTCTAACCGGGACATCCTTAAGAACCCCCCTAGGGAATCTTGAGGAGCGGTCCGCGAGCCTTAGAATCATGTTAGTTGGTTTAGGCTCACCCATATTCAACTTTTTGCATAAAGAATAAGGCATCAACGATATACTTGCACCCAAATCACACATAGCACGTTCAATCTTAATGTCATTAATATAGCATGAGATGGAAAAGCTACCGGGATCCTCAAGCTTTGGGGGCATGCGCGGTTGAAGAATGGCACTACATTCGCCATTGAGGGACACCGTGTCAACATCCTCGATTGTTCTCCTGCAAGTGATAACATCTTTTAGAAATCTAGCATAAGAAGGAGCTTGAGTTATTACCTCGGTGAAGGGCATTGTGACATAGAGCTTCCTCATCATCTCGGCGAACTTAGAGAATTGCTTGTCATTGCTCTTCTTCTTTAGCCTTTGGGGAAATGGAATAGGAGGAGTGTATACTCTAGGCTCGTCTTTCTCCTTTTCCACCTCACTCTCTTTCTCAACTTGAGGGCTAGGGGCCTCTTCATCTAACTCTTCAATCTCGGCACTAGCTTGGCCTCCAAGATCAAAAGAAACCTTCTTCTTCTTTGGTTGTTCTCCTTCTAGCTCTTTCCCGCTTCTCAAAGTAACCGCATTACAATGCTCCCTTTGTCCTTGCTCGGGTCGAGCCGGTAATTTTCCTTGTGCCCTTGTAGAGGATTCGGCTTGTTGAGCAATTTGAGTTTCTAGCATTTTGTTGTGGATTTCTAGCCTCTGGTTCGATTGCTTAACCTCATTCAACTCTTGCCTCATCTCATTTTGGTTTGCTAAGAGCTTTGCAAACATTGCCTCAACACCGGATAGTTCACTAGAAGGTTGTGGAGGAGCTTCAACTTGTTGATAGGTTCTTTGAGCTTGAGCTTGATATTGTTGCCCTTGGTTTCTTTGAAGCAAAGTCGGTCCTTGACTTTGATATTGGTTCCTAGGTTGGAACCCTTGATTTGATTGAGTAGGCTTAGGACCGAATCCGGGAGGTGTGGATCCAAAGTCGGGGCGAGTGGGATTAGTGGTCTTGTAGGAGAAATTGGGGTGATTTCTCCATCCCGAAGAGAACTTTGGTGTAGTATAGTTGGCTTGAGAGCTTTGCCCTTGATTGGCATTCCCTCCATTGTCTCTTCCTTGGTTTCCTCCCACAAAATTCACTTCCCCATAGCCTTGCACATCCCTTTGAACCAAAGGGCAAGAATTGGTTTCATGCTCATAGACCTCGCAAATATCACACCCTTCCCTTGTCGAAGTTTCTTTCTCGGGGTGTTTTAGCTTGAAGACTTCATCCGAGAGATTATCAAAGTCCTTCCTCAAAGCATCATAATCGCTAGAGCTCACCGCTTTCACTTCGTGTCTCTCGTTTCTTCTTCTAGGATTCCCTCTCTCGCTTCCCCACATGAAATAATTCTTCGTTATTTTCTCTATAACCGCAAAGGCTTCATGTGGTGCAAGGTCCATTATAGCTCCGCCCGAAGCGGTGTCAAGTGCAAGACGAGAATTACCGTCCACACCTTGATAGAAGGTGTGGAATAGAAGAAGATCATCCAAATTATGGTGAGGACATAGCCTTTGATATTCTTTGTATCGCTCCCAAGCTTCATAGAGCGTCTCTCCATCCATTTGCACAAAATTTGTAATTTGGCTCCTATAATGCGCCGTCTTAGAAGGAGGAAAGTATTTATTTAGAAAGGCCACGGCTAACTCCTCCCAAGTAGTGAAGCTATCGGGAGTTTGACTCCTCAACCAATCGCTTGCTCTTCCCGTGAGGGAGAAGGGGAAAAGCCTAAGTAGCTTAGCATCTTCCGAAATTCCATTGATCTTGAATGTAGCACAAACTTCAAGAAATGACGTCAAATGGGAATTTGGATCTTCATTGTCCCTCCCCGAGAATTGGTTAGATTGAACCATTTGAATAGTGGACGTCTTCAAGTCGAAATCCCGGTTATCGACCGTAGGTAGTTGGATGGGAGAACGGTAGCCATACGCCGTAGGGATGGCATAGTCCTTGAGGGCCCTTCTAGCTAGGGGCAATTGCGGAGGAAGGTTGTCTTGGTTTCTATGATGAGGTGGGGGTGGGGGAGGGAGTCTATTGTTGTTGTCGGCCATGACTCCTTGAGTATTGGAGGTTTGTCCTTTGTCTTTGGTCTTACTCCTTGTAACGGGAAGATTAACTAGCTCTCTAATAGGTTGGTTCAAATCTCTATCCACTATTTGAGAAAGTTTCTTGGCCTTCGGTGGCATAAAAGAAGTGAACCTACAAGAGAAGCCAATTAAAACAAGTAAGCGTAGTGAATAAGTTCAAGAAATGCAAGTAACAAGTAGAATAAAGAAAAACATGGAATAGTCGAAGCACTAAATGATTTTCCTAGGGGTAATCTAGCTATTGCTCCCCGGCAACGGCGCCATTTTGACGTTGTAATTTTGCATACGGTCAAAAACAATTTGTAATTCAACCGGTAAGACCGGTGTCGAACCCAAGGGAGCAAACGGATTACACGCTAGTTCTATCAAATTTTCTTACTCGGCTAATTCCTAAAATTCAAGTATGATAGAGTTATCAATGATTCAAAACAAGAATGAAATGATTTTTAGGGGATTAAATTCAATTAAAAGCGAGTTTCGAGGGATTAATCCCCTCCTTGGCGATTTCCCAATGATCATGCATACAAGAGTTTAATTAATTATGAATTGATAGGTTTTAAACCTAGCTTAGACTAGAATTGAACAAACCATGCATGTTTAATCCTAGTCAAGCCATCTTAGCTAGGATCTCACTAATTAAAGAGTATTAATCCACTATATAGCATTCACTCTCATAAATGCTACATGCATAAAGTTCTAGTTTACCTCTCACCATGCATTTACTCTCATAAATGTTGGTTAAGTTCGATTTTACTAGATCCAAACCATCACTAAGCTCTTTCAACACTTAGATCATAGTTCTAACATAAACATGTCACTTGGGCATTTTATCAAACACTTAGAGACATGTCTAACATGAAGAGCATAGTAAAATGAAATCAACTTCAATAAATCCATTCAAATGTGTATACAATGATCATTGAGTACCAAGGAGGTTCATAGAACCCTCAAAACACAAGGGAGACTACTCACACATCAAGTAAGACAACATGATGTGTGGGTTTTTAGCAAAAATCTAAGAGAAAGGAAGAGGGAAAAGAGTAGGATTGATGATCCTAATAAACTCCCTTGATCTTCAATCCTCCTTGATTAGATGATGTTGAAACCCTTGATTTGGCTCACTTCCTTTTGTCTTTTCTCCAGAAAAATCCAAGATGATAGGTCAAACTTCCCTCTTTTTATTTATAGCCTCGGGCAATTTCCGGTACTGTAGCAGGTCCAGTCGATCGACTGGCGGTGGGCTGTTGGCCCAGTCGATCGACTGGAGGGAGATAAAACGCTTGGAAAGCAGATTCTCAGTCGATTGACTGAGACAGGGTAGTCTCCTAGTCGATCGACTGGAGTAATGCAGAAAACAGGCCCTCCTGAGACTCCATTAAGTCAATCGACTGGAGTCCCAATCGATCGACTGAAGGCACGTGGCTTGCACGCTCAGCTGGAGAACTCGCCAGTCGATCGACTGGCGGGCCCAATCGATCGACTGAAGTATCTTGATTTGCAGGCCCTCCTGAGAGTCCATTAAGTCGATCGACTGGAGCAGGGGAGCTTCCCAGTCGATCGACTGGAGGCCAAATTCTGCCAACTTTTGCTCTTGACTCCGATTTCCTCCGAGTTTCCTTCTATGGGCTTTTGGCACTGAGTCACCTTGATTCGCACCTGAAACGCATGAAAAGGGGGTCAAATGACATCAAATAATCGTCGGAAACGAACTAAAGCTATAGTGAAAATGGGCATTAATGAGTCGAAGACTCGACTCATCAGATGGCGCCCAGGAGATGCCATTCCACCAGACTATTAGGGGAGTACCAGTTCCCTCTTTTATTCCATTTTGACAGGTGTCGTTGTACCCGTCAAAAATAATAATTTGTAATCCGACTAGCAAGTGGTAAGTCGGGTCGTATCCACAGAGATCGATAGAAGAATCTCTTTACTAAGTACAAGAGTAACAATGGTGTTGTAAATTTCGAACAAGTTGAATAAAAAGGCAAGTAAGTAACAATGATCAATTATCAATAGAGCAATCGTCGCAAAGATTCAAGTATACAATATCCAAGAGAAGTGCAAGCTAGAACCTTCGACTGTGATGCAAGACTAAATCATTGACAAACCGTTTTGATTTCTAATGTTCTACAACTTAGAGCTCCCCGCTAGGTTGTACTCCCCGTTCTTGTTCTAGTACTTAATCTCGCGCTAGCGATAATCAAGACCCTAACTCGCTAGAGTTGCATGAACATATAAACAAGTTGTCCTAGGGTGTTTAATCCTAGTGGTATATTACTCGTGTCCTAGTATGCTATCCCCGCTAGGTTGCTAGTAAACTATGACAATCGGAATCAACAAACAAACAAAAGCTCCCCCGCTAGGGTTCCACTCGTGCTAGCACATCAACTCCATAAACATTTCATAGTAATATGACACAAAACAAAGAAATCAATATAGGTCTCAAGTCAAAACATCACAATGTCGAGTTCTAGCCTACACAAATGAGTTTAGCTACTCATCGAAATGGAATACATCATAAGTATTTGAATAGAATGACACGAAGTTACTGATGATGAACTCTCCACCAAGCTGTAGCTCCACTCCAATACTTGAATCCAGCACCTATCCAATCTCAAGCTTCTTCCAATCCGAGTTCTTCTTCCAAACCTTCTCCTTTTTGTCTCTTGTTTCTTCCCAAACCGTGTCTCTTTTCCACACTGAAAATCGAGGTCTGGCCGCCTAGGGTTTGCCTCTTCTTACTCTCCTTTTATTCTTCCCAAGATGCCAAAACGAAATTACGAAATTTGACTGCCAGCTGTCCTCCGCGGACGTCTCTTGATTTATGCTCCGCGGAGGTCTCAACAATTATGGAAATTCAGAAGACGTAAGTGACCGTAATTCTTCGGACGTAAGTGGTCTGCACTTCCAGGCCACAGTATTCTGGCTTATGGACTGGCTGACAGTGAAAGAGTTGGTTCTGGGAGGACATTCAGACTCAGCAGCGAGGGTGCAGTGCGTTGGACATATTTTGCTGATCCAGCTCTTAGGCCACCACCTAGCCCACCGCGACGGAGAGGGCGACCGCCAGGGCGTGGAGGACCCGCAGGGGGAAGGAGACGTCAGAGGGACGGGGTAGAGGTCCCGCTGAACGTAGTACCACCAGAGGAGCAGGCGCAGAGACAGCCCGGACAGTATTCACAGGCACAAATTGACCATTTATTTAATGTGAACAGGGCTATGATGATGGCGATGGGTAGCGGCTTCTATCCAGTTTCAGCTCCCCCAGGATGGCGCCCAGGAGATGCCATTCCACCCGAGTACACACAGCCACCACCAGACTATTAGGGGAGTACCAGTTCCCTCTTTTATTTTTATTTTTATTTGAGTCTGTTGAGTCTATTTTGTGCGAGTCTGTTTTGTTATACATCTCATCTCTTGAATTGTATCGTGAGGACACGGGTCCATCTAAGTGTGGGGTGGGATGTTGTTGAGTCAGTTGTGTGTCGTGTCTGTTGAGTCAGTCGCATGTCATGTGTCGTGATGAACTGATGATGTACTGCTATGCTTTCCTTCTATGTCGAGATCTTATTTCCAGCTTTGTATAACTATTGTGCTCATTTGACTAAAAATGTAAAATTTCAAGATTTTCGATGCTTTGTTCTTGTGAGTTGTGATATGCAGGGATGTGGAGTTGACAGAAATGTCCCGGAAAGGTACGGCAAGTTGCAGCAAATTCTGAGTTTTGGTTCTGATGATTGAGAAAAGCGGTGGAGGTTGACGCTTCACTAGCCTAATCCTGAGAGTAGCTCCGTCACCAAGTATACAAGTTTATTCATGCGTTCGCAGTGGTGGCGGGACAGAGAAAACAAACTGTCCATCTCTAGTCGAAGTAGCTGGGAATGGGTGGGTAACCCCTACCTTGCCTCATGCAGAAAAGACGAGGATGAGAAAAGAGCGGGACGCACTCCTATGCTGTTATTCGGAGGCTATGATTGGAGTGGTTCAAGGGCGCAAATGATTATGGGGTCAAGAAACAAATTCAAAAGCCGAAGACAAACCATCAAGTAAGAAAAAAAATCAAAATCTGATTGATTCAAGCAAGATGTGTCGTTTATCAAAGTCCATACAAGTTAAGGAATTCAAAGCTCAACGGTATGAAAGCGGTGAATTAAACACGTGTCAGAGAAAGCCGCTGACTCAATCAAAAGACCAAAACTCAGAAAAGAATGCAATGTCCGTGGTACCTATAGGGGACTATCTCCCAATCATCCAAGGTCATTTGAATTTCAACTCGCGAGGTAACAAGTATCGAAACATCTATGTTTGCTCGCATTGTTAGAATCTTGAGCATGATAGGATTATAGAATGGATTTAGGTTTGAGATGTAAGGATTGACATGACTAGTACGTGTAGTTCTTTCTGTGGCTTTGTTCTTGTTCGAGATGAACAAGTTCAAGTGTGGGGTAGTTTGATGAGTCATAGTTGTACGACTATTTTATGTGTTAAAACCCCGTCTTTTAGTGTTTGCATGTATGTTATTTCACTACCTGTGTGTAGTTTTCGTTCTCAGGTACATTCGGAGACCATGGAAGGAATATCGGCTAAAGAGAGCCTGTAGAAGATGTTTTGCATCGAAGGAATGAAGTCCAAGTGTTTGAAGGCTGACTCAGTCTTGGGGGCGGACGTCTGAAGAATAAGGGCGCGGAGGTCTACTGCATTTCATTAATTGTGAAGACCTCCGCGGATGCCTCCTGGCACTCGAAATTCATTATTTCTCGTTTGCAATCTCGAAATGAGTAACAGAGAACTCGAGGGGACAAAAAAGAGGGGCGGCTGGCTCTGGAATTGGGAAGAGAAATCAGATTCAATTAGGGTTAGTAGTTCGAAGTTTGGTTTGTGGAGAAGAGTTCTTGGAGTAGGAATTCGATTGAGGATTCGTTGCTGGATTTGAGTACTGGAGTGGAGGCTGCAGATTGGTGGAGGATTCGTCAACAGTATTGTAAATTCATTCTATTCAAAATACTTGATGATGTATTCTATTACAATGAGTAGCTAAACTCATATGTGTAGGCTAGAACTCCAAATTGTGATGTATTGACTTGAGACTTCTATTGATTTCTATGTTTTGCGTCATATTACTATACTATGTTCATGGAATAGATGTGCTAGCATGAGTGGAACCCTAGCGGGGGAGCTCTTGTTTGTTTGTTGATTTCAATTGTCAAGTTTACTAGCAACCTAGCGGGGATAGCAAACTAGGACACGAGTAATATACCACTAGGATTAAACACCCTAGGACAACTTGTTCAAATCTTCATGCAACTCTAGCGAGTTAGGGTCTTGATTATTGCTAGCGCGAGATTAAGTACTAGAACTAGAACATGGAGTATAACCTTAGCGGGGGAGCTCTAAGTTGTAGAACATTAGGAATCAAAACGGATTTGTCAATGATTTAGTCTTGCATCACAGTCGAAAGTTCTAGCTTGCACTTCTCTTTGATATTACATACCTGAATTCGTGTGACGATTGCTTTCTTAATAAGTGATAACTGTTGCTTGCGTTTGTGTTTCTCAATTACGTGTTTGAATACTTAGTGAACAGATTCTCGGATCAATCTCTGTGGATACGACCCGACTTACCACTTGCTAGTCGGATTACAAATTATTATTTTTGACGGGTACAACGACAGCCTGTCATGCTCCAAAAGGGTTAAACCCATCAGTTGATAAACTGAGATGCACATTTCGCCTCTCATTTGCAAAATCTGGGAATTCCCTATTAAAAGTTTGTCATGTATCTCCATCTGCAGGGTGCCTGAGATAATCACCTTCACCAACATCTCTTTCCTCATGCCATCGCATTTCTTTTGCAATGTGTGGTGACATGTATAGACGTTGTAACCTTAGAGTCAAAGGAAAGTACTTAACCACCTTCTTTGGAGCTTTGGAATGTGTATCACCATATCTCGCTTCATTACACACGAGGCAGTTTTGAAGGTCTTTATTTTCTTTGTAGAACAACATACAACCATGCTCGCATGCATGTATAGTCTCGTAACCCAAACCCAGGTTCTTAAAAAGTCTTTTTACATCTCGATAACAACTAGGGAAGTTGTTTTCCCGAGGAAGTATTTCTTTACACAGTCGTAGATGATCATTGAAACTCTTATCCGACCATCGATTGGCAACCTTCACTTGCCTTGCTTTTAAAATGGCCTCTAATACAGTTGTGTCACTACCACTGTATATAGGAGTCTGAGCTTCGGCTACAACTGTATGATACTTATCATAAGCCTCCTTCCCAAAAGGATCAATAATGTCCTCATTCAACACGTCATCATCTACACCCGTCTCATAGTCGACTCGAAAAGGAAAAACATCATCCAACATTTCCATGATTGGATTTTCATAATGGCTGCCACTAGAGTATTGGGAGCTTGATTCTTCATTCATTTGCATAAGGTATTGATGCCTTGGTGTATATCATGCCGGCAATGGAGGTCTATCATCAACTTCCCCGTGTGATGTCCATATGGTGTAGTCTTGCTTCATCCCAAATCGTATCAAGTGTACTTTTATTTCATCCAATGTAATCTTTGGTTTACGCAACTTACAACGTCTACACGGGCATATATGCGTAGGGTGGTCAACCCTATTTTCGTTCACAAAGCCAATAAAATTTGTAATCCCTTCTGATCAGTCGATATTTCGACTAATTATTCACTCCATTCAATGAAGGATAATACTCGTTCTCCAGGAAAATTGTCTCTATTTGATGTCTTTCTCTAGTGTTTCAGGAAAATAACGCATATCCTTGCTCCGTGAACCCATGAGATCGAAAGAACGGAAAAAATCGGCGGAAAAGACCAACAAAGGGATCTGAGCCAGCAACAACCCGTGACAACCGTGACACACTCACCTGTCACGGGTATCACGGCAAATTCGGCACTCCGAGATTTTGGCTCAAGCCGTGACAGCCGTGACACACCTGGCTGTCAGGGGTGTAACGGGTCCGTCGGCTGGCAATTTACAAGGTGTTTCCAAAAACCAATTTTGGGCTTTTCAGCCTTTTTAGACGATCTATAAAAGGAAACACGATCAGAATTAGACGGTGTGCTGAATTTGAGATTGAAGAACCTAGCTTGGAAGAGACAGCAATTCATCGTGAGAGATTCAACGAGCCACCGCGTCTTTACTGTTTACTCGTTCCTTCTTTCTCTATACGCTATTTTTGGTAAATCGCCATGAATAGCGAGTAGTCTCTTTATTCTGGGATCCTACGGATCCCGTGCTATGTAACCCTAACTCTCATGTGATCAATTAAAGTTGTTATTTATGCGATTCGAATATTCAATTTCACTGTGTGCTTAATTTTATCGTTCTATGCAAGTATTTACATCAAAGTGTATGTTTGCGCGCTATAACGTATTTAGGTTAATTACCGAAAGATGGATGGGTCCTAGGTATTAATTGGATTACATTAAATTGATATTAGGTCATGTTTACATGATTTAATAGGAAAACCTTTAGTTTAATAAATCGAGATCGTTGATAATCCGTGGATGGGGCGGCGTTCAACGATTGAGATTAATCTAGACAATGATCCGTGGATGGGCGGCTTGTCTAGTGTTATTTCGGTTTGATTCCATATTCGATAGCATGAATAATTTACGTGACATGATTGCATGATTAGTGGGGTTGGCACGGGTGAAGTATGGACTCTGGAATTCTTTCTCTGATAAAAACACAACCTTTAATTTCTGCACATTTAATTTCTGTTATTTAATTATTGCAACTTTCAGCACAAACAAAACCTCTTTTAATCGGAATAGCTAAATAGGTCGCTTGTTAGCTAGTATTTACACGCGTCTGTTCCTTGGATCGACCCTTGGCTTACCAAGGTTATAAATTTTGTTTGACTGCAACTTGACCCCTAAAACATATAATTTAACAACCATAAAAGGTTAAAAATACTTTTTGTCAAAATGGCGCCGTTGCCGGGGAGCAGCGTTTTGTGTGATATTAGAGTTAACGTGTGTAGTTTAGACTATTCCAATTTATTTGTTATCTTATTTTTCTGCCTTAATTTCTTCACTCACGGTGATTCTTGACTCTTGCAGGTACTAGCTAGTTCATGCCAAAGAAAACACCCAGACGGAAGAAGCAGATTCAGATCTCGGACGAGGACACACTGGACCAAAGAAGAGACAATCCTCAGGCCCAGAACGAAGCTCGGCAGCTATGAGCACTGAACCGAAATTACACAGCAATGGCTATGAATCAGAATAACCCACCTTTGCTGAACGGAGCGGTCGAGGACGACCAGCAGCCAAGTGCCACCACCAGTGCGCAGAACTCTTGGAGATTACACTACTCCACGTGTCACTGGATTCCAGTCCGCCATAGCACCACCGGGCATAGCTAACAACACCTGGGAACTCAAAACTGGACTCATTCAAATGGTGCAAAACAATCAGTTCTCGGGACGAATGAATGAAGACCCTCACCAGCATCTCAAGCGGTTTACTCAGATGTGCAACACAGTGAAAACCAACGGTGTCCCTCCAGAATCTTACTATCTCAGGCTATTTCCGTTCTCGCTGTCTGACAAGGCTAGCAGATTGCTAGACAGCCACGCTGAGGGTACCTTTACCACCTGGAATAAGCTGGCCAAGGCCTTCCTCCAGCAGTACTTCCCACCATCGAAGACAGCTCATTTCAGGAACAAAATCATCTCGTTCCACTCTATCGATGGTGAGACTCTGTACGACTCTTGGGAGAGGTACAAGGAGCTGACGAGGATGTGCCCACACCACAATCTAGAGTTGTGGCAGATTATCGACACCTTCTATCAGGGAATCGATCAGGGGATGCGTACCTTGATAAATAAAGCAGCTGGTGGAGGACTGAATGGAGTCCCTCTGGAGGACGCCTATGGTATTATAGAAAGAGCAGCCCAAGACTACCACCTCTGGACAAGCGACCGTGGCAATCCTAAGGATAGGAAAGGTGTGCAGGATCTCTGTCAGGCCGAAAGCACTAACGACATCGCTAAGTTGACTGATACAGTGAAGATGCTTGCAACTGAGATCCAGAATATGAAGATGGGATGCACTATGAAGTCCTCAGACGTTGCTCACATAGGCGTGTACTGTCAGATATGCGGCTCTCCTTCCCACTACGCAGATGGTTGCCCGGTGATCGGAGCAGATGATAATAACGACAATCAGGAGGACGCAAACTACGTCGGACGGAATAATCAAGGGGCTGGTCCCGGCTATGGACCACCCACGAACAGGTGGGACAACCCGAACAGGAATAATCCTAACCTGTCCTACAAGCCTCAGAACCCGGCGCCTCCCAGTTTCCCTTACAAACAACAGCAAGTGAATGCACCGTATCAGCCACGAGGTCAATACAACAACCAGGCCCAGTAATCGCAGAACAACAACTTCTACCAGCCACGACCTCAGTACAATAACCAGTCACAAGGGCAGCAAAATCAAAGGTCGGGGAGTTATGCCTACCAGCCGCAGTAGCCCAAGCAACAGGAATCTGGCAGCTCGTCTAACATGGAGTCCATGATGGCTAGTTTGATGGCAGAGCAGGATAAGCAAGTGAAAGGGCTCGAGAAGACGATCGAGCAGCTGGTCATTCAGAACAGGATGCTAGAAAATCAGGTTGCTCAACAAGCGGACTCGGCTACTAGAGAACAAGGAAAACTCCCATCAAAACCAGATCACAACCCTAGGGAATCGGTCAATGCTATCACAGTCCGAGGTGGCAAACAACTTGAGATGCTCCCAGCCCAGAGCACCCGACCTCGAGCTACGCTTTCAGCACCTAATCCTACACCTCTGGATGAGGAGACGTCAAAAGAAGCTGAAACCCGAGCCGAAAATTCTGCTCCAACAGTTGAGCCGACCCCCTATATGCCACAAGTCCCATTCCCTCAGCGACTCAAGGGTGACAGAAGAGATAAAGAGTTCATGCAATTCGTAGATAAGATTCGAAATCTCTACATCACAATGCCCTTCACCGATGCAATCACCCAGATCCCCACCTATGCGAAATTCATGAAGGAAATTTTGACTGGGAAACAGAAGATGGACGGAAACGAGATAGTGGCTCTGAGTGAGGAGTGCAACGCTGCCATGCACCAGCCCATGCCGCCTAAGCTTAAGGATTCAAGGAATTTTTCTATCCCTTGTGATATTGGCGGTCTTACTATTCGTCGTGCTTTGTGTGACTTGGGTGCTAGTGTGTCTATCATGTCTTATTCTTTGTATTCTAAACTGAATTTGGGTGATCTATGTCCTACTAACATCTCTATTTGCCTTGCGGATCGTTCTTGTAGACTCCCGAAAGGGATTCTGAAAGACGTACCCGTTAAGGTGAAGAATATTTATATACCTGCTGATTATTGTGCTTGAGATTTCAGAGGACATAGATATTCCAATTATTCTTGGTAGACCTTTCCTTTATACGGCTAAAGTTGTTATTGATACGGATAGAGGGTCTATTGCTTTGCGAGTGGGCAGTGAGCGAGTCGTCTTTTATTTGCCTGACATGTGCAAGACTCCTAGTCTTTTGGCTGACTGTGATGTGTTAGACTCTGCTGATGTCGATCACCCTATCACACTGACCTCCATTGAGTCTTACAGGGTTACACCAGGCTGCCCAATACCGATGGACGTATACGCGCTGTGCATAGAGGGAGCGACCGCAGCTGAAGCCGAACCGAATGCCAAATCAGGTAAGGAACCTTGCAAGGTTGAGCTAAAACCTCTACCCGCAAGTCTCAGGTATTAATTTCTGGGCCCTAACCAAACCTACTCGGTGATTGTAAATGCATCTTTGACTGATATAGAGACCCAGAAATTGCTAGACGTCCTGCGCAAGCATAGGCCAGCCCTAGGCTATTCGATAGACGATCTCAAGGGAATTAGCCCAGATTTGTGCATGCATAGAATCAACCTAGAGGGCGATGCTAAGCCCAGTAGAGATGCTTTGAGACGTCTAAATCCTAAACTGAATGACGTGGTCAAGAAAGAAATTCTCAAATTGTTAGATGCTGGTATTATCTATTCTGTTGCTGATAGTAAGTGGGTTAGTCCTGTGCACGTAGTCCCTAAGAAGGGAGGTTTAGCTGTTGTACGGAATGAGCATAATGAATTAATTCCTACTCGTACTGTAACTGGCTGGCGTATGTGCATTGACTACAGGAAATTGAATAAGGCTACTCTTAAGGATCATTTTCCTTTGCCTTTTATTGATCAGATGTTAGAGCGTCTTGCGAAGCACAAGTTTTTCTGCTACCTCGAGGGTTATAGTGGATTCTTTCAGATCCCTATACACCCCGAGGACCAGGAGAAGACCACTTTTACTTGCCCCTTTGGCACATTCGCTTATAGACGCATGCCCTTCGGGCTTTGCAATGCACCAGCCACGTTTCAGCGTTGCATGATGGCTATCTTTTCTGAATTTTTAGAGCACACCATGGAAGTATTCATGGATGATTTTTCAGTATATGGCTCTTCGTTCGATGCATGTCTCTCTAACCTCACCAATGTTCTCCGCAGGTGCGTTGACACTAACCTAGTCTTGAACTGGGAGAAGTGTCACTTTATGGTGTAGGAAGGAATTGTGCTGGGGCACATGGTCTCTCACCGTGGCATCGAGGTCGATCGCGCGAAGGTGGAGGTGATTGAGAAGCTTCCCCCTCCAAAAGATGTGAAAGGGATTAGGAGTTTTCTAGGGCACGCTGGATTTTATAGGCGCTTTATAAAGGATGTCTCGAAGATTTCTGACAGGCCGTCGTTTGTACCTGCAAATTTATATTTATATTTTCCTCACTCTGAACTGTGGGTTAGTACAGTGGCAAGCAAGGGTCGAACCCAAGGGAGCTAGATGGTTACTACTTTGTTCTGTAAGAGAGAAAAAAGAAACAATTGGGTGAGAGTAATTGATTAGGAAACAGTGCAATGAACGAAATAAGCTGGTGTGTATCAATCAGAGAAGGTATTCAGGCTAGGGTTCTTCAATTATGACTTAGTCTATCCTTGATTCCTAGGTATTTTATTCTTGCTTTCTTAAGTGTGGTTACTCCTGGTCTGGTTATAACCTAAGGTAGGACCGTTAAGTCACTACGCCACAATCTACTCCTGGTCAGGTTATAGACTTTTAATTCTAGCAAACCTAATACTCCTGATCAGGTTATATTAGGCTTAGTGCATCTACTTATTCTAACGGATCAGTATCAAATAAGCAGGATAAAGAAGGCAAGTATTACTAGGTTAAGTTGTACCCTTTCGGATCTCCCCTTAACCTAGCAATTCGAACCGATATAATTTGCACAAGAATTAATAGAATGCAAGAACAATAATTAAGAACTGAATCTCAAAACATTCGTCACAATTATTCAAACCCTAGCCCGAATAACGGGTTTAGTTACACATAGCCATGAGGAAATAATGCACGAATGAAAAGAACGAGGAACACTTCACTTAAAACCGAGGAACAAAGGAACCGGACGTGGGACTGAGTCACGGCCGAGTGGGCTGAGCTACTGCTGTGGACGGCTGAGAAATCGGGCGGAGCAAGGCGGCGCAACCGTGGTGAAGGGCGGAGGAACTAGGGCACACGGCCAAGACAGGAGAGAGCTCGTGTGGAGCTTGTGGGATGATATTAGGTCTTGTATGCTCCTCCTTATATAGAGTTTGAGAAACCCTAAAGTTCCCAAAATAAGCCAAAGATAATCATGGAAATATTTCCATAATATTCTTTGCTTTATCTTCAAGCTATCTTTTTGCTTTGGAATTAAGCCACCTTAAACCTTCTTGAATATTCCGAAACCCTAGATGTAAGTTTGCCTTAAATATGACATTGGGCTGGACGAATTTGGGCTTTGAACTCGGTCAGCTCGGCTGCGACTCGGATGCAACTCGGTCAACTCGGCTGGAACTCGGATGCTAGGGCTGATCGGACTGAGTACTTTGGGGTCGATTTGACTCGCCTTCGGACACTCTTCTGGCCGGGCTCTTGGTCTGGGGCACTAGCTGGACATGTATACTTGATGCTGGGACCTTTAAATAGGACATTTGAATGGACATTGAAGCTCGGGCGGTCCTTGAAGTTGGTGTCTCAGCCAGCCGGAAATAGTCCCTGAAATTTGGCTAAGTCCTGAAATCTGCGCTGATTGGACTAGCGACTTTGGCAATGATTTACTCCCGCCTCTGACAAGCTTTTGGCCGGGTCTTGGTCATGGGCACCAGGTGGACATCCGGATTTGGTGATAGGACCTTGAGATCACCCCATTGTGAGGGCGGATAAGGCCGGGGCGGCTCTCAAAGTCGGGGCCTCGGTCATGGTGCGCTGGTCTCAAAATCTGCCGGTGAGTCCGATTTGCGCCCTTTTGCTCTCGAATGAAGTTCCTTTACTCCGCATGACTCCAAAATCATCTTGTGATGCATTTATGGCCTAAAGTGCCATCTTTAAGCGCAATTCCTCCTAGAGCTTCCAAATCACCTGAAACACGAAACAACACTAAGAAGTAACTGTTCGTATAATAAAGTGCTGGAATTGGTGGGATTTAATGACTCGATGAGTCGTATAAATACGGCTCATCAAACCACCCCACACTTAAACTTGTTCGTCCCGAACAAGAACTAGGTCATGAGAGGAACGAATAATGTAAACACCACAATGCTTCGGTCATCCTAGACGTGCTACATGGACATGACTCGGCTACTCTAGATCTCGCCTTTTATGCATGCTTGTTACTAATAGACTTGTGCGAAAACACGGGTTAAAGATACGTGTTACCTTTGGGTAGAGATGCAAATCAATTCGGATGTATCTGGAGATAGCCCTTTTTAGACCCATGAACCGCATTCTCTGACTCGAACTCGCTGCTATATGGTTATGCTTTGCTTCTTTTTCTTGCACGTGATTGATTCGAGCTTCAAAGTGTTGAGTGCTTTTCGGCCAGCTATAGATGATTTCGGTTTTGGTGCTTCAAAGGCGCTCTACACTTGATTTCGGTGTGAGCTATCACAATGATGATGGGTTTGTTGCTTTGTGATGCGGATTGTGACTTGCTCGAACCTACTTGCTCTCACTCATCATCGTCCTTTGGCTTGGGTCAAGCCAAGGGTCGCTTGTCTATTTTCCCGGCTACTTGGACTAGAGTTTGGACGGTGTGAAGTATTCCCTTCCCAACCAACCGCAAAGGTGCCGCAGTGGAGGAGCAGACTCGTACTATGTTGCTTCGAAGTGCTAGCCTCCACGAGCTCCACATAACCATATATCCTGAGTTCGGCCTTTGAATGATCTGTCAAGTCTCTCTAGGGCGTTTCTATCAACTCCACATCCCTGTTTATCTCAACTAACAAAGGCACGCAATATTTTAAAGTCCATGTTAGTCGCCCAAGTTAATTTTCACCAAAGACATGCATGTAATCGGCTCTATCTATTTCACCTAATCATTATCCAATACTGCAAGTCTAGGAAGTAGTGAAGTATCATGTACAAAATTTTTAAAAATGACGGGAAACGTGCTGACTCACTGACTGACTCTCCCACCCCACACTTTTGAAATAATCCGTGTCCTCACAGCACGACTCAAATCTAGACTCACAATGCATGCATAAATAAAACAAAGGGAAATAAGAAGAGAGTAAGGACAGGCACTTCCCTCGTGCGGTGCGTGACGATCAGAAACAACTGATTATTCTCCTACGAGTCCTCGAAGAGCACCATTGGAGCTTGCATCGCAACGTGAGTTCGTCACCAAATGAAAGGTATGTGTCAATGACATTAAGACGAATAAAGGATTCCCAGGCGGTTGGAGGAGTCACAATGGTCTCACTTAAAACCCAACCTCCTTAGACTCGTAAGTCATTGTGACAGAATCTTTAAACGCTCATGTTTCTTGACACAATTTATTCAAGGTGTGAACTACTCACGTTGGATGCAGTCTTATGCAATATCTTGGATACGACCGCCTCTGCCCCTGCATGAAAATCATCTTCCTTCCCAGTGTACAATGTGAATAAAGACTCAAAACATAGTAAAATAAATGATGAAAACTGAAATGCAGATAGTGCAGGGTTGCCTCCCTGCGAGCGCCTTTGTTTTACGTCGTTGGCTCGACGGTACCTCATTTTAGGGATCACAAGTTAGGATCCCATGGGCGTGTGAGGTCATATTTTGCTCCAGCGACTCTTCCAATCTGTCCGAAATCCTCATGAAACGACGTGCTCGGGTTCGCTCTCCATTGATCGGGCGGCTTTGCCTTCACATATTCCCGAGATGGTGAGGATAACTTGGCCATAGCTTCTGGCCCAATCGTATGTACGGTCTGCTCTGGTAGGTCCGGAACTAGGGCACCGAAATCTGATGTGTGCACAATGTCTGGCGATTTCTTCGTGCATGGACGGGCGGCATCCTCATAGACATAGAAATTTGATGCCTTGCCACCGAATGCAAGTGATAGTAAGCCTATGCCCATGTCAATCTTGGTCTTGGTGGTGTGAAGGAATGGTCGCCCCAAAATTAGCGCTGGCGGCTCGTCGTTTCTTGCTCCTCCCATCTGCAAGACATAGAAATCTGCAGGAACAACAAGATCTCCTACTCGGAGGGTTAGATCCTCTAGCAAACCAGCCGGGCGTACACAAGATTTATTCCCTAATTCTATCGACAACCTAGGCGGTTTCAATGGGCCAAGTTTCAGTGAACAATAAAGAGAATATGGCATAACATTAATGGCAGCACCCAAGTCAATTAAACAGTGATGTATCTGGATCTCACCGATACCACAGGTGACCGTGAAGGCACCTGGGTCCTTACTCTTTCCTGGCGACTCATGGCTCGTAATGAGGGGGTGCTCCATTATAGGATCGTTCTGTTTAGGCCTTGCCTCCAATCTGTCTTCTAGCTCATCCTTATGTGTCGCATTGCTTTCGGGAGTAATCACCTGCACATAACACGAATAACCGTGAGTATTAGGATTCTCGGCCTCAAGGACCGGGATCTTTTCGGACAGCCCGACAATAGAGAACGTGTTTGTCTCTGCTTGTTCTCCTTCAGGCGCCGACGGGTTGAAGACTTCTGATGCCCAGATTTAATCTGATCTAGGCTTTTCCTCGTTGATCCTTGCCATCGTGTTGAGCATCTCGTTCTCCCAATATGTGGACTCCTTTGGTGTCGCGTCCATGTCCACTACTTCTACCATGCTGACATTTCCTCTTGGATTCTGGATGGTCTGCGAGGGAAGCCGTCCTGTGTTCACACTGTTTGCGAGATCCGAGACTAGCATAGTAACTGGGACATCTGTTTTTTTAAGTCTGCAATGTCTCCCTTGGTCGTGGCTACTAGTTCTTCTACTATCTTTTCGAGAGGTTTGTTGGAGCTGTGATTGCTCGGGCCTGGCTGATTATTGATCGGTCCTCGGTGTTGGTACTGACTAGGGCCGTTTTGCTGGTACTGACGATAAGGAGGCTGGTAGGGCTGCTGATTCTGCTGAGGCGCATTCTGTCGTACCGGCTCTCTCTGTGCCTGATGTTGCTGATTATTGCTCTTCCAGGGCTGTCCGTTGACTCCTTGATTGGTCGTGGCTGCGCCATATTGTCGGACTGCCCCTGGTCTGTTGCCATAACTCTGATAATCAGCCACGGCATTGACATCAGCCTGGTCGTCTGCTACTAAGGTAGGGCACTCATCTGTCTTGTGGTTTGTAGCTGCACAGAACTCGCATGGCTTGGTCTGGACTGGTTGCCTTCGGATGACATGCTGCATCAGCTCCTTAAGCTCCTTGATCTCTGCGGCCATGGTATTGGATGGGGGCTCGACCCTTGAGACGTTCCTGGTCCGGGTGTATTCTTCTTCTTTGGTGGACTCATCTTGGAACCGCTCGCTCTCGGCCACTGCCATTATCTTTCGTCGGACTCCGGCTGGGGATAAGTCCATAAGATTGCCTCCAGCTGAGGCGTCTAAGAGCTTCCTGTCGAGCTTGCGAAGACCGTCTAGCATGTACTCCACGAGCAACTTCTCTGGTAGGCCTAGGTTGCAGCAGCTCTTCTCCAAGGCGATGAATTTCTCCACGTACTCGTACATGGTCTCGTTTGGTCCCTGCCTAAGCTCCTGTAACTGGTGCTTGACTTGCATGGCTCGTCCTGCTGGGTAGTACTTGGTGAGAAACTGTTTATGCATCTCCTCCCATGTATAGATGCTGTCTGAGGGCAGAGATAAAAACCAGTCTGTAGCGGAGTCAGTGAGTGAGAAATAGAATGCCTTGAGTTTGAAGTCATCCACTGAAGCTCCGTAGGGTTTGAGATTATGGCAACTGCCATGATAGCGTTTCAAGTGCCCTGTAGCTGATTCTCCCCTTGCTCCCGAGAATTTGGGAAGGTGATGGACGATTGAGGTGCTGATAGCTATTTCTTCGAGTTCTGGTCCTTCATAGATGGGCCATGACTGGTCTTTGAAGTCGGGGACCGAGAGCTCTCCCATGGATGGCTCCTCATCATGATAATAAGCTTCTTCCTCGTACACCGGCTGTCTGAGTCGTCTGATGGGCGGCTGGGGCTGGACCTGGTGTTGAACTTGTTGCTGCGGTCGGGCCTGGACTTGTTGTCGAGCTGGGGCATGTTGTCGGACTTGTTGCGGACCCTGGATTGGATTTCGGGCCGGAGCTTGCTGTTGTACCTGTTGCTGGACGTGCTGCTGCTGTCGAACTGGTCCTTGGTTCTGTCGAGCTGCTTCTCGTTGTGCACGCCTTTGATCGCGGACTAGCTGTTCTGGATCGTCGTAGATCACTTGTTGTACTCTTTCGTTGTTGTCGATTATTGGTGGGTTTTGGTCGAACTGTTCTTCCTCGTACTGTTCGTTATCAGCAATTCCATCACCTGCGTGAGCCATGGCGCAAGAATAGCAAAGCACCGAATAGCAAGACACCGAAATAGCAAGAACAGACTAGCAACAAAGGGTCCCCAGGAGATTGGAGGAGTCACAGCGGTCTCACTTAAAACCCAATCTCCTTAGACTCGTAAGTCTTCGTGAAAGAACCCTCTAAAAGCTAGAAATTGAAATCGAGATAATCGGAAATTGGAAAACAAGGCAGTTGAAAATAACGAACTAGGAGAATTCACCGAATAGCAAGAAATACGAAATAAAAAAGAAATAACGAAAAATTGAAAGAACAAAATTCACCGTGCGTAGCTCCCCGGCAACGGCGCCAAAATTTGACAGGCCGTCGTTTGTACCTGCAAATTTATATTTATATTTTCCTCACTCTGAACTGTGGGTTAGTACAGTGGCAAGCAAGGGTCGACCCAAGGGAGCTAGATGGTTACTACTTTGTTCTGTAAGAGAGAAAAAAGAAACAATTGGGTGAGAGTAATTGATTAGGAAACAGTGCAATGAACGAAATAAGCTGGTGTGTATCAATCAGAGAAGGTATTCAGGCTAGGGTTCTTCAATTGTGACTTAGTCTATCCTTGATTCCTAGGTATTTTATTCTTGCTTTCTTAAGTGTGGTTACTCCTGGTCTGGTTATAACCTAAGGTAGGACCGTTAAGTCACTACGCCACAATCTACTCCTGGTCAGGTTACAGACTTTTAATTCTAGCAAACCTAATACTCCTGGTCAGGTTATATTATGCTTAGTGCATCTACTTATTCTAACGGATCAGTATCAAATAAGCAGGATAAAGAAGGCAAGTATTACTAGGTTAAGTTGTACCCTTTCGGATCTCCCCTTAACCTAGCAATTCGAACCGATATAATTTGCACAAGAATTAATAGAATGCAAGAACAATAATTAAGAACTGAATCTCAAAACATTCGTCACAATTATTCAAACCCTAGCCCGAATAACGGGTTTAGTTACACATAGCCATGAGGAAATAATGCACGAATGAAAAGAACGAGGAACACTTCACTTAAAACCGAGGAACAAAGGAACCGGACGTGGGACTGAGTCACGGCCGAGTGGGCTGAGCTACTGCTGTGGACGGCTGAGAAATCGGGCGGAGCAAGGCGGCGCAACCGTGGTGAAGGGCGGAGGAACTAGGGCACACGGCCAAGACAGGAGAGAGCTCGTGTGGAGCTTGTGGGATGATATTAGGTCTTGTATGCTCCTCCTTATATAGAGTTTGAGAAACCCTAAAGTTCCCAAAATAAGCCAAAGATAATCATGGAAATATTTCCATAATATTATTTGCTTTATCTTCAAGCTATCTTTTTGCTTTGGAATTAAGCCACCTTAAACCTTCTTGAATATTCCGAAACCCTAGATGTAAGTTTGCCCTAAATATGACATTGGGCTGGACGAATTTGGGCTTTGAACTCGGTCAGCTCGGCTGCGACTCGGATGCAACTCGGTCAACTCGGCTGGAACTCGGATGCTAGGGCTGATCGGACTGAGTACTTTGGGGTCGATTTGACTCGCCTTCGGACACTCTTCTGGCCGGGCTCTTGGTCTGGGGCACTAGCTGGACATGTATACTTGATGCTGGGACCTTGAAATAGGACATTTGAATGGACATTGAAGCTCGGGCGGTCCTTGAAGTTGGTGTCTCAGCCAGCCGGAAATAGTCCCTGAAATTTGGCTAAGTCCTGAAATCTGCGCTGATTGGACTAGCGACTTTGGCAATGATTTACTCCGGCCTCTGTCAAGCTTTTGGCCGGGGTCTTGGTCATGGGCACCAGGTGGACATCCGGATTTGGTGATAGGACCTTGAGATCACCCCATTGTGAGGGCGGATAAGGCCGGGGCGGCTCTCAAAGTCGGGGCCTCGGTCATGGTGCGCTGGTCTCAAAATCTGCCGGTGAGTCCGATTTGCGCCCTTTTGCTCTCGAATGAAGTTCCTTTACTCCGCATGACTCCAAAATCATCTTGTGATGCATTTATGGCCTAAAGTGCCATCTTTAAGCGCAATTCCTCCTAGAGCTTCCAAATCACCTGAAACACGAAACAACACTAAGAAGTAACTGTTCGTATAATAAAGTGCTGGAATTGGTGGGATTTAATGACTCGATGAGTCACTGATCTTCTTTGTCAGGAAGCTGATTTGAAATTCAATGATTCATGTTTTAATGCCTTCCATCATTTAAAAACTGCTCTTACTTCTGCTCCAGTAGTGCAGCCTCCCGATTGGGAGCTGCCATTTGAACTAATGTGCGATGCAAGTGATTTTGCAGTAGGAGCAGTTCCGGGGCAGCGCATCGACAAGAAGCTTCACGTGGTTTACTACGCCAGCAAGGTCCTCGCGGGAGTAGCAGCCAACTACACTACGACTGAGAAAGAGATGTTGGCCATTGTCTACGCCTTTGAGAAATTCAGGCAGTATCTAATAGGTTCGAAGACCATAGTGTACACAGACCATGCTGCGATCAAATACCTGCTGTCCAAGAAGGATTCGAAACCTCGTCTGATCCGATGGGTCCTCCTCCTCTAAGAATTTGACATTGACATTAGAGACAAGAAGGGAGCAGAAAATCTGGTTGCAGATCACTTGTCACGCCTCGAGCTAGGAGAGCTCGACCGCGAAGAGGACAAGCTCCCAATGACTGACTCTCTAGCAGGAGAACAGCTGATGCGCGTTGATGTGGATAACGTCCCATGGTACGCAGATTTTGTCAATTTCTTGGCCTGTGGAATTCTCCCTCCCGACCTCTCGCACAACCAGAAGAGGAAATTTCTTTCCGACGTAAAAAGGTACTTCTGGGATGACCCTTTCCTATATAGATTATGTGCTGACGGTCTCTACAGGACTTGTGTCGACGAGGACCAGATCAAAAACGATGCCACTCATCACAATACGGTGGACACTGAGCTGGCTCGAAGACAGCTACAAAGGTTTTACAGTCCGTTTTCTTTTGGCCCTCAGTTTTTAAAGATGCACACGAATTCGTGAAAGCCTGTGATCAGTGCCAGAGGACTGGAAACATTTCAAAGTAGCAGGAGATGCCCCAGCAGAGCATTCTCGCAGTCGACCTCTTTGACGTAAGGGGGATTGACTTCATGGGACCATTCCCACCTTCTTATGGAAATCAGTATATCTTGGTAGCAGTCGACTATGTTTCCAAGTGGGTTGAAGCAGTGGCTACTTCTACTTGCGACGCCAAGGTGGTTATCAAAATGTTTCAGAAGGTAATTTTCCCTCGGTTCGGAGTGCCTAGAACAGTTATCAGCGATGGAGGCTCCCACTTCAAGGAAAGAAATTTCGAGACATTGCTAAAGAAATACGGTGTTTATCACAAGGTTGGCACTCCATATCATCCTCAGACCAGTGGGCAAGTTGAAATCTCTAACAGAGAGATCAAGAGCATATTAGGGAAGACAGTCTCCAGCCACAGGAAGGATTGGGCGTCCAAGCTAGACGACGCGTTGTGGGCATACATGACTGCATTCAAAACTCCTATCGGGATGAGTCCGTTCAGACTTGTCTATGGAAAGACCTGCCACTTGCCAGTTGAACTCGAGTATAAGGCTTTGTGGGCTATTAGAGAGTTAAACATGGACATGAGGGCAGCTGGGGAAAAACGAATACTACAACTGCACGAGCTCGATGAGATCAGACTAGACTCGTATGAGAATGCTCGCATCTACAAGGAGAGAACGAAGAAATGGCATGACAAGAGAATCGTGCGCAGAGAGTTCAATGAAGGCGAGCGAGTTCTCCTCTACAACTCCCGCCTCCGATTATTTCCTGGAAAGCTGCGCACAAAATGGAGTGGCCCTTACATAGTGGAGCGAGCGTATCCTGATGGGCATGTGGAATTGAGCATTGAGGGATAAAAATCTATGGTGGTGAACGGGCAACGCCTTAAGCACTACCACGCACTCAAGCATCTGGCACCTCTCGAAGGCGTTACCGATACCCTGCTTCTCGGGGAGGGATCCTAGCTAAAGGACTCTCCGAGAATGCTTCTTATGCACTATGAGTCTGTCTAGACCCAGCTACGTCTCGCCAAGACGTTAAACTAGGCCTCTTCGGGGAGTAGCCCGCGCTGTAAGTTTCAATTATTTGCACTTTTTGCATCGTATAATTTGTGTGAACCGTGCAGGAATCCAAGTGTGGAGTGAACAGTAATCAGTTTTCTGGACCGACACAGCAAATTTAGCTGAACTTTTGGGAGGGTGCCGTGACAGCCGTTACACACAGGACTGTCACGGCTATCCCGGGTAGTGCAGTTGGGCAGAGATTTATTGAGGTGCCGTGACAGCCGTTACACAAAGAACTGTCACGGCTGTCACGGGTAGTTCAGTTGGGCAGTGATTTCTTGAGGTGTCGTGACACCCGTGACACATTGGACCTGTCACGGACCGGCTCGGTTGTCACGGAGCTGTCATCTTCTCCAAATTACAAATTCAGTTCAGAAACCCTAATTTCAAAATCCCATTCTCTCTCACCCTCCGGCCGATTTCCCAGCTCGTCCCAGCCGCTCGCCATCCGCTGCTCTCCCCTCAGCCGTCCGACCGCCCGATCCCACCACTCGCCATCCCGCATCCCAGCACCACCACCGAACCCTTCACTCCATGGCTAGGACAAGATCCGTCGAAAACCCCCCTTCCAGCCGCTCCGGCCGAACCAACCGAGCCGGCTCCTCCGCCGCAGCTCCTTGATGGACCATAATTGTATGAATCATAAACACAGTTAAACCCACCAAATTAGACTGTTTGTCTATTTAACTTTTGCTTGTTAGTTCCGATATTTATCTACAGGGTATTTTGGAGTCTAGAGAGAATACAGGCTTAGGAGGAGTTTTAAAGCTGAAAATGAATTACGAGTCAGGACACGACCAGATTCTGACTGTACAACTTTCATGGAACCGACTTGGAATCATTCAAATATGCTAGAACAGTCGGCGTTTGGACAAGAACGCAATGCAAAGGCACCAAGCCCGGTAAAAGCCAAACAAGGGCAATTTCAGCCGATTTGGGATTTCGACCATGTTCCAATCAGAATTTGGCTTAGGTTCCTTCTTGAGATCATCTTAGAATGACAGTTTCATTCAGAATACACTCTCTAAAATCCGAGAAGCTCCGGTCAAATTCCGGTCAAACCGATGGGTTTTGAGAAACAAATATCTTCCGATGGCTTTTGGAGTGGTGACTCACCCCGATGGCTTTTGCTCTCTTTATGCCATGTGTTGAGATCTCAAGCCACAAGCCTCTCCTCCCTTGACAAGTGTATGGCTCTCCTTGCCTCCCTTAGCCTATAAATAGACATCTTCTCTTCACTTGTAAATCATCCACAATTCCAACATCCCACAATCCACAAATCCATCCTCATTCCAAACACAAATCACTTATCTCTCTAAGTTGAGAGCACAATCCTTGTAATACTTTTGTTTGAAATCTATAATACTCCTGTTGGTTCTTGAGTATTCTAGTAGTCTTTGAGAATACTCCTGTTGGTTCTTGAGTATTCTCCTTTACTTACTGTCTTTCGAAAACCCTCGAGTACTTAGCTATGGTATCCACCTCTATGGATATTCGTAGCTAAACTCTTCATTCGGTTGAAGGGGTGTACTTGTATCATAAAATGTTTTAGGCTATACTCTTAGTGCCTCTTCTTTGTGTTCAAAACTTGTTCTATGTGCCATATATTAGGTCAGAACTTCCAAGGTTGAGTGGATGCTTGAAATGGCAAAACTCTTCCGTGGGGGTTCGTGAACATACTCGGGTAAGTGGATGCTTGAAATGGCAAAGCTTATCTGAGGAGTTCGACCTCTCTAAAACACCATTTGGTTTGATCGGAAATGATTGATCAAATGGATGCACATAGGCTAGTATACCTTGAAATGGGGTGCTAGTCTAAATAGAACCAGTGCTCTACGACCTTGAAATGGGCTAGACAGTGTGGCAAATCGAGCGCTTGAAATGGCCTTGATACACGTTTGAATACTTAGCAGGATCACTAAAGGTCAATGATAAACATGCTATGATACAAGGCCCCCGAAACCGAATGCTTTCCTTAGATTAAAACACTACCTGCACTTACTTCCTTAGTATAAACTGCCCTTTCAACTGCTGACGTTCCGCAAGACTTGCCGATCACGCAACAACCGCTGTAAGTCTTCTTTTTACTTTCAGTATTTACTTTTATGTCATTTACTTTTCCGCACTACAAACCAAAACCAACCAACCAATCACTTAGCTGTTAGTAGTAAAACCTCAATCAACCAAAAAACACGCTCCCCCGCTGTACGATCCCTCAAAGAACAACTTATCCCCCTAATTCCTTTGGGTTCGACCCCTACTTACCACTTGCTACCCAGTAGTGAAGTCGCGAGTAGCGGACTTATAAATTTATTTGTACATTTGCTCTGACGACAAGCATCTGTCAAATTGGCGCCGTTGCCGGGGAATTAGTTACCTAATCGGATAAGTTCTTTGAATCGATACTCGCTCCAAACCAACCATGTCTCGCGAAGGAAGCCACCATGACTATCAGGATGATGACGAGATAAACCTGTACGATCGAAATAATGAGGCTCCACCTCCGTTTATTGACGATCCGGAACAACTCATCAGAAACCAAAGAGCTCGTAATAGGGAGGCCGTTCGAAGAAACCAAGTACCACCCGAGGATCGAAATGCAGCTGGTCCAGTGCAACCCCCTATACGTCCCCCACACCCTCAACCTCGACAAATGCCTAGGCAAGAACCTGTCTTTGACAACTATTATGGGAATAACAACGACCGCGCACCTACGATGGGAGAGCTGAATGCCCCAGATTTCGAAACGCAACCATGGTGCATATACGAGGGCCCTGAACTGGAATACATTACCATCAACGCATCAGTGGCCCATAGCTTGCCCAAGTTCTCAGGAGCACATGGAGAATCTGCGACAACTCACCTCCAACGCTTACACGGCATTTGCCAGAATCTAAAACCCAATCGAGTGAGTATAGACGACTTCAAGTTGAAGGCGTTCTATTTTTCCCTCATTGACTCGGCAAACGACTGGTTCCTTTCATTGCCTTCGGGAAGCATCAGAACATGGGTTCAGATGCAAAGGAAATTCCTGGACAAATATTACCCGGCAGGAAGGGCAATGCAAGTAAGAAGGCAATTACAAGACATCAAGCAAGGGCCCAATGAAACCATGTACGACTACTTGGAAAAGTTCAACCACCTAGAAAGAAGCTGATGTACCCTTGGACTACCCGAGAAACTCATCATCGAATACCTCATTGATGGATTAAGACCCTTAGACAAAATGCTCCTGGATGCCTCAGCTGGAGGATCCATGATGAATCTATCATTGAGCGGCATAAGGAACCTCATCGCCAACGTTGCTGAAAATGCCCGATTTAGAGAAGAGACAACTCGGCAGGAAGAATTTTCCCGAACAAGGAATGTGGCACAAGCTGAAACACCAATGAGCTCTATGCCAGAAGAGATAAAACAATTAAAGAAGATGATGATTCAGATCCTACGAAAACAACCAGTGCCGGTAAAACCTTGCGAGTTTTGTGGCTCTACAGACCACAAAACTGACGCATGCCCAACATTAATAGAAGAGGAACCGGCAGAAGTAAATACGGTGGGAGGATACCATGGATACAACAACAACAGCAACGACAGAGTCGGACAAAACAGGCAGTATGGTCAAACAACCAACCCCAGCTGGCGTAATAACAACTATCCTCAGAAGGAAACACAACCAGCTGTCCCTCGGCTAGCTCAGTCATTCTACCAACCCCCCCACCGACAGTATAACCAGAACGCTCCATCAGCAGGCCAATATCAGCAAAGAGGACCAAATCAGTACCAAGCTGGCCCGAACAATCAGCAAGAACCAACCAAGTCGCTCGATAACACAATGAAGGAGCTCGCAGGAAGCATAAATCAATTGGGTACTTCGCTACACCAATATCAGGCGAAAACTGACGGGGCAATTTCAGAATTGACCAAACAAATGTCCCAGCTCGCCACTGCAATGTCAACACTCACTAATGAACCTGGCAGACTTCCTTTACAAACCATCCAAAATCCAAAGGCAAATATCAGCATGATAAGGAGGTCGAACATAAAGGCGACACTGGAAGAAGTAGCACGATCCCCAACTTACAAACTTACAAACAAGCACTTCACACGTAGGCATCGTCCTGATTGGAATCAAGAGGAAGACCGACCCAATAATGGCAAAACATGGGTCACGCATGCTGACAATGGACGGTATGCAATCACCGTCTGCATAACACCACCACCGATCATACACTCTGACATACCAGCATCTGGATGGGATGACAATAACAATTTAAAATGGGACTCCCCAACTAATATCTATGCTTCGAAGCAAAATATTAAGGGGTCCGATTATACAAATCCTAAGCCAAGGAATAGGCAGAATGGCCCGACAATAGAAAGAACCCTCACTTCAGATCATGAGTCACAACCGGAAAGAGATAAAGACCCAGGGGCCTTCACAGTCACCTGCGGTATTGGTGAAACCCAGATTCATAAGTGCTTAGTTGATCTTGGGGCTGCTGTCAATGCCATGCCTTCCTCCTTATACTACTTATTAGGACTTGGTCCATTGAAGCCACCCAGGTCAAATATCGAGCTAGGAGATAAATCGTGCATCCGTCCGATTGGAGTGCTGGAAGATGTAATACTCCATGTGGGAGAGCTCGTCGTTGCTGCAGACTTTTATGTAATACAAACGGGAGAGACCAGCGAAGACGACCCTCCAACAATAATATTGGGACGACCATTCCTCTACGCTACTAAAGCAAGAATCGATGTGGGCAAGGGTTCATTATCGCTTAAGTTCGGTGGCAAAATTGCAAATTTCTACATTGATAATAGCCGCACGAGTACAAAGAAACCGCCAGACATTATACCTATCTCAGATCGAGGTACACAGATTTCTGACCTGCCAAAGGAGACCGAAAAGGCAACAAGACCAACAGCTATGGTCAAAGGTTCCCCGCCTTCTCTGAAACAATGGAAAGAAAAAACACCAAAACCATGGAGTTCTAACCCAAGCAAGAAATCAGGAAGAGTCAAGGCAAGAAGCAACACAGGAACAGTGGCGAAATACGACCTGAGCCACCCATGGGATCCAAACCAGTGATCCAGGAATGAGGTACTGTCGAGCCAACGACGTTAAACAAAGGCACTGGTCGGGAGGTAACCCGACACCTATCTTACTTTCAGCACTTTTATTTTCTGTCATTTAGTTTTTTCTCCAATAAGTCGCTCTCACCCACTTGGTGCATAGAATGAAATGACTATTCAGGAATAGGTTATGGGTGCAACATCAAGCCAGTCAGGCCTATGCCAAGAGTTCAAAGCCCCTGTCGAACTCCCTCGATTATCCAGCCTCGAGCCATGTCGTTCACTCGACACCTTAAAGGGAGTTCTGTTCTTCCCTTTTCCTTAATGTCATTTCCTTCTCGTATAATACCTGCTTGCATGGCTTTTGAACTAAGTCATTTCGTAAAGCATGCCTTCATTCAAAAGTGTGGGGTGAGAACCACCTGTGTACATTAGTTAAATAACATGTTTTTCTTTTTTAATATTATCTTTTTGAAAATATGAACTTGAGAATGTGAAAAAGATAGATCATAATTCATGCATCTACCTTGTGAAAATTCAACTGTTTAAAAACTTAGAACGTAACTTCTCATTTGTCCCTTTGTGCTGAGATAAACTAGGGATGTGGAGTTGATAGAAACTGCCCTAGAGGGGCTTGGCAAGCACTCAAAGGACTGAATTTCGCTATATGGTTTTCGAAGTCAGTGGAGGCTGCACTTCGGGTTTCAGAGAAGATTGAAGTCATCTCCGCCATGCAGCGTTTATGCCAAAAAAAAAGGCGGGACGGGAATCAAACCGTCCTATCTCTAGTTGGCAGGCCGTCGTTGTACCTGCAAATCTAAATTTATAATTCCTTGCTCTTGGCTATGGGTTAGTACAGCGGTAAGCAAGGGTCGAACCCAAGGGAGCTAGATGGTTACTACTTTGTTCTGTAAGAAAGAAAAGTAAACGATTGGGTGAGAGTAAACAGTTTAAGGAACAAGTGCAAATAGCGAAATAAGCAAGGGTGTAAATATCAGAGAGAAATATTCAGACTAGGGTTTCTTAATTGTGACTTATTTTATCCTTGACTTCTAAATATCGTATTTCTAATTCCTAAGTGTGGTTACTTCCATTCCAAGTTATAACCTAAAGTATGGTCTTTCCGGACGCCTACACCACACGCTAGACCTAGCAATTTAATACTCCATTCCAAGATATATTAAATCAGTGCGCTATTTGTTTGTAGCTCTCTAGTATCAAACAAACAGTAAATAAGGGGTATATATTGTTCGGCTAAGTCTAACCTTTCCGAGTATCGACTTAGCTTCACAATATAACCGAGATAAATAGCACAAGGTTTAGTGGAATAACGAAATAAGCATTACGATTCAAGTCTCAAAAACATCGTCACAATATATAAACCCTAGCCCGAATAATGAGTTTAGTTACACATGGCCATAAGTAAACAATGCAAGAATTAAAAGGAACAAGGAGACTTCACTATTCTGAGAACAAGAGCAAATAGACGTGTGGGCTGAGTCACGGCCGAGTGGGCGGAGGAGCTGGTGGTGCACGGAGGAGGAGATGAGGCGGAGCAAGGCTTGGCCGAGAGCTTTGAGAGAAGGAACTCGTGTGAGTTGAGGGATAATTGAAACCCTAGACCAAGAGGTCTTATTTATAGGAGAAGTCCTAGGGTTTCGAAGCTTCTATTTGGGCCTGGTCCGCCGCCGTTTTTGCTTGGTGAGCAAGCAAGCTTAAACCGCCTCATTTGAGCCCACTAATTTGGCCCAACGCGCGGGCCTTCAACGTCGTTTTGCTCATTTCGGCCAATCCCGCTCGTGCGTTTTGCTTGGCTAGTGGTATCGTCAAGTCATTTGGCATTTCGATCACTTTGGTTGAGCCAGATTTGCAAGATTCGTTCATCTGGTCGAGCAAATAGGATTCAGCACTGGTCTGCTCGACAGGGCCTTCGGGCGCGGAACTCTGCTCGGCTACTCCTGGCCATTCCACTCGTGCGTTCTCCTTGGTTTGGTGACATTGTCGGACTTGTTTTCCATTTTGAGCAACTTGGTCGAGTCAGATTTGTCATTGGAGTCCGTCTGGTCGAGCGAATTGATTTCGGTGCCTATCAGCGCGCGCAAGACCTTTGGAATTGAGCCAACTGCCAATCTGCTCGGGCGTTTTCCTTGGTTCTCAGACATTGTCCACCTTATTTGCTATTTTGATCACTTGGCTCGAAGTGGATTCGTCAGATCAGCCCGTTTGCCCGAGCAACTTGAGTTTAGTGTTGGTCAGCTCGACTCCTAGTGATGTTTTTAGCCCAGAAAGCCATCTTTTAAGCGTGTTTCCTCCTAGAGCTTCCGAAGCACCTGAAATGCAAAACAATACCAAAAGTAACTTGTTCGCATAATAAAGTGCCGAAATTGGTGGGATTTGATGACTCGATGAGTCGTATAAATACGGCTCATCAAACCACCCCACACTTAAACTTGTTCGTCCCGAACAAGGACTAGGTCATAAGAGGAACGAAAACTGTAAACACCACAATGCTTCGGCATCCTAGACATGCTACATGAACATGATTCGGTTAATCTAGATTTCGCTTTCTATGCATGCTCGTTACTAATAGCCTTGTGCGAAAACTGGGTTAATGACACGTGTTACCTTTGGGCCGAGATGCAAATCAATTCGGATGTCTCGGGAGATAGCCCTTTTAGACCCATGACCCGCATTCTCGGACTCGAACTCTTGCTATATGGTTATGCTTCGTCGCTTTTTCTTGCACGTGATTGATTCGAGCTTCAAAGTGTTGAGTGCTTTTCGGCCAGCTATAGTGTCTCGGGTTGATGTATCAATTGAGCTCTTCACTTGATTTCGGTGTAAACTTTCACAATGATGATGGATTTGTTACTTTGTGGTGCGGATTGTGACTTGCTCGAACCTACTTGCTCTCACTCATCATCGTCCTTTTGACTCGGGTCAAGCCAAGGGTCGCTTGTCTATTTTCCCGGCTACTTGGACTAGAGCTTGGACGGTGTGAAGTAGTCCCGTCCCGACCAACCACAAAGGATACCGCAGTGGTGGAGCAGACTCGTACTATGTTGCTTCGAAGTGCTAGCCTCCACGAGATCCACATAACCATATATCTTGAGTTCGGCCTTTGAACGATCTGTCAAGTCTCTCTAGGGTGTTTCCATCAACTCCACATCCCTGTTAATCTCAACTAACAAAGGCACGCAATATTTTAAGATCACATGTAATCGCCCAAGTCTGATTTCACTAAAGACATGCATATAATCGCCTCTATTTATTTCACCTTATCATTATCCAATACCGCAAGTCTAGGGAATAGTGAACAAACATGTACAAAAATTTTAAAAATTATGGGAAACGTGCTGACTCTGTGCAGGGTGCAAGAAAATAAACGTGCTGACTCGATGACTGACTCTCCCACCCCACACTTTTGAAATAAGCCGTGTCCTCACGGCACGACTCAAATCTTAGACTCACAATGCATGCAAAAAAACAAAAGGGAAATAAGAAGAGAGTAAGGTTGGACAGGCACTTCCCTCGTGCGGTGCGTGACGATCAGAAGCAACTGATTATTCTCCTATGAGTCCTCGAAGAGAGCACCATTGAAGCTTGCATCGCAACGTGAGTTCGTCACAAAATGAAAGGGCTGTGTCAATGACATCAAGACGAATAAAGGATTCCCAGGAGGTTGGAGGAGTCACAATGGTCTCACTTAAAACCCAACCTCCTTAGACTCGTAAGTCTTGGTGACAGAATCCTTAAACGCTTATGTTTCTCGACACACTTTATTCAAGGTGTGAAGCTACTCACGTTGGATAACAGTCTTATGCCAATATTTCGGATACGTTCGCATCTGTCCCTGCATGAAAATCATCTTCTTTCCCAAGTACAATGTGACAATAAGGACTCAAAACATAATAAGCAAATAAACTGAAAAAGTGAAAAGTGCAGGGCTGCCTCCCTGCAAGCGCCTTTGTTTAACGTCGTTGGCTCGACAGTACCTCCTCCATGTGTCGGGAGGTTTGGCTAGGTCAAATTCTTGTGCGGGTGCTTCGATCTCTCCGTGGTAGTGCTTCACCCTCTGTCCATTGATTTTAAAGTGCCGGCCATCTGTAGGGCACTCTAGTTCGAGCGCTCCATGATTATAAACGTGGGTCACCGAGTATGTGCCTGTCCATCTCGATCGCAACTTCCCTGGCATCAATCGTAGGCGTGATGAAAAAACCAGGACCTGTTGTCCAACCTCGAAAGTGCGCCTGAGGATAAACTTGTCGTGGTAGAGCTTGGTCCGCGCCTTATAGTCTGTTTGGCTCTCATAAGCCTCGAGGCGCAGCTCCTCAAGCTCGCACAACTGCAGCTTCCTATCTAGTCCGGCTGCGTGTAAGTCTGGATTGCACTTCTTCAGTGCCCAATATGCCTTATGCTCGAGCTCAACCGGTAAGTGGCACGCCTTCCCATAGACCAACCGAAAAGGCGAGGTGCCTATCGGCGTCTTGTAGGCAGTCCGGTATGCCCATAGTGCCTCATCTAGCCGCTGGCTCCAATCCTTCCTATTCGGGCTCACCATCTTTTCCAGAATTCCCTTAATTTCGCGGTTGGAGATCTCCGCTTGCCCATTCGTCTGGGGGTGATATGCAGTGGAAGTCCGGTGGTGAACATGGTAGTGCTTCAGTGTGGATGCCATCATTCGGTTGCAGAAGTGCGTCCCCTGATCGCTGATAATGGCCTTAGGTACTCCGTACCTGCAAAAGATGTTAGTGCGCAAAAAGTCTATGACAGTTTTAGCATCATCACACCTAGTGGCCTTGGCCTCTACCCACTTGGACACATAGTCAACTGCAACAAAGATGTAAGAAAATCCACACGAAACAGGAAAAGGGCCCATAAAGTCTATCCCCCAAATGTCAAACACATCATTTACTAGTATGGGGACTTATGGCATCTCATTCCTAGCTGAAATATTACCTACACGCTGACATTTGTCACATCTCTTACAATGGTTGTAGGCATCTCTAAAAACATGCGGCCAAAAGAAACCACTATCTAAAATCTTCCTAGCCGTTCTCCTAGGGCCGAAATGACCACCACATGCAAACTCATGGCAGAAGCTAATAACTGAAGCAATCTCATCATCGGGGATGCACCGTCTAAGAATCTGATCTACACCTATTTTCCACAAGTACGGATCATCCCGCACATAGTACTTTGCATCATGCTTCAATTTCAAACACTGTGCCCTAGAATATGAGGGCGGGAACTTACCTCCGACCAGGTAGTTCACTAGGGGAGCGAACCATGGCATCTTACCCGAAATAGCATACAAATGCTCGTCTGGAAACGTCTCGGTAATCTGCCCGGCATCCTCCTCTCGGACAAGTCGGCTCAAGTAGTCGGCCACCGTGTTTTCTATGCCCTTCTTGTCCCTAATCTCTACGTCAAACTCCTGTAGGAGCAGGATCCACCTAATGAGCCTCGGCTTTGCCTCCTTCTTCGTCATCAAGTACCTGATAGCTGCATGGTCAGAATAGACAACAACTTTAGTACACAGCAAATAAGACCTGAACTTCTCTAAGGCAAAGACCACGGCTAGTAGTTCTTTCTCTGTGGTTGAATAGTTCTTCTGGGCCACGTCCAGTGTCCTTGAAGCGTAGTAGATCACCACGGGCTTCTTGTCCACCTTCTGACCGAGAACTGCTCCTACCGCATAGTCGCTCGCGTCACACATAATCTCGAAGGGCTGCGCCCAGTCCGGAGCTCTAATGATAGGCGTGCTGGTGAGGGCCTCCTTCAGCTCGTCAAATGCTGCCCTGCACTGATCTGTAAACTCAAAAGGAACATCTTTCTGCAAGAGGTTAGATAAAGGCAGCGCCTTTTTAGAGAAATCCTTTATGAACCTACGATAGAAACCAGCATGCCCTAAAAATGACTTAATATCACGGACTGTGGAGGGATATGGCAGAGTAACAATCAAGTCTATCTTAGCTTTGTCTACCTCTATACCCTCATGTGAGACTATGTGACCGAGTACTACTCCATGAGTAACCATAAAGTGACACTTTTCATAGTTGAGCACCAAATTCATCGAAACACATCGTGCTAAAACTGTACTCAAATTATCTAAGCATGCATCAAAAGTGTCACCATGCACAGTAAAATCATCCATGAACACCTCTATGAATGAACCTATCATGTCAGAAAAATACTAGTAACGACCCGCTGAAAAGTGCCGGGTGCGTTACACAAGCCAAAGGACATCCGGCGAAAAGCAAACGTACCGAAGGGACATGTAAAGGTCGTCTTCTCCTGATCCTCGGGTGCTATGGGAATCTGATTATAGCCTGAAAAACCATCTAGAAAGCAAAAGTAAGGCTTACCTGCCAAGCGGTCGAGCATCTGATCAATGAATGGAAGAGGAAAGTGATCCTTGCGTGTAACGGCGTTCAGCTTCCTGTAGTCTATGCACATGCGCCATCCATTCTTGACTCGAGTCGCGACCATCTCGCCCTCGGCGTTCTTCTCCACTGTGATCCCTGTCTTCTTTGGTACAACATGTACCAGACTCACCCACTGACTGTCTGAGATCGGGTAAATCACATCTGCATCCAATAGCTTCTGAATCTCCTTTTGGACCACCTCCATCATAATCGGGTTCAATCTGCGTTGAGGCTCCCTCGAAGGCTTCGCTCCTTCATCTAGCAAAATCCGATGCATACAAACTGCCGGGCTGATTCCCTTGATGTCGGCTAGTGTCCATCCGATGGCCAGCTTGTGCTCGGTCAGCACTCCAATCAACCGTCTCTCTTGATCTGCCTCGAGCCCGCTCTTGATGATGACTGGTAGTGTGTCATTCTCTCCTAGGAACGCATACTTCAAGTGCCCGGGTAAGGGTTTCAATTCTACTGTAGGTGCCTGCACAACAGAAGGCAAACACACATTAGCTTTAAATAATCGAACTGCATTAACCTCATACCTCGGTGTGAGTGGCTGGGTGATCTCTAGCTGATCTAGGGCATCCATGATGGCCTCTGTATGCTCGTATGAGTCCTCGGGCGAATACACTGCCTTTTCGATGACTTGCTCTAGCGGGTCGGTCCCTCTCTCTGGATGTACCTCCTGGACTAGGTCGTCCAAGGTGTCTAAGGCATGGACCGCCTCGTACTCCGTGGGATGCCTCATGGTCCTGAAGATGTCGAAACTGAATACCTCCCCCTCAACTTCCATGGACAGTGTCCCACTGTCGCAATCTATTTTCATCTTTGACGTCTTGAGGAACGGCCGGCCGAGTAGAATCGGTGCATGGTCCGTTGGGCCGCAGTTCTCCATCTTGAGCACATAGAAGTCGGCTGGGAATACTAGCTCTCCCACCTGTACTAACACATCCTCAATCTTGCCCTCGGGCTGCTTGCATGACCTGTCCGCCAGCTCTATGGTGAGACCTGCAGGTTCTAGAGGACCAATGCGCAAACAGGAGTATATCGAATATGGTAAAACATTAATAGACGCACCAAGATCAAGCATGCAATTTTCTATCCTAATGTTACCGATTGTGCAGGGAATGGTGTATGTGCCTGGATCACCGCATTTTGGTGGCACCTTGCGCTGAATCACTGCTGAAACATTCCTGCTCATGAGCTCCTGGTCGGGCTGGGTTCCTCGCCGTCTGTTCGTGCACAACTCCTTCAGAAACCTGGAGTACCTCGGGATCTGCTTGATGGCCTCAAGGAGTGGGATGTTGATTTCTACCTTACTGAATAGCTCCCACACTTCCCTGTCCATTACGTATTTCTTCGGAGCTCGAACTTGCACAGGAAAAGGCAGAGGTACCTGGACGTTAGAATTCTCGGTGATGGGAACCGGGTATGGCCGAGAGGCCTCAGGCGCTGAAGTCAGGTCTGGTCCGGGCTCGTCCTGGCTGAAAATACCGGGCTCGGTCGCGTCGTCCTCGGGCTCTTGTGGGTGCTCGTCCTTGGATGGTCCTGATGCCCTTCGTCCACTCCTGAGTGTTACTGCATTGACGTTCCCCCTTGGATTCTGAATAGTTTGTGAGGGGAGTCGCCCTGGGTCGTTCTTGAGCTCGGAGACTGTCGTGGCGATCTGGGACATCTGTTTGGACAAGTCGGCAATGGCCCCGTCCGTTTTGGCCTGGAATTGGTGTATTGATGTGGCCAGGTCCTTCACTATATCCTCCAAGGATCTGCTCGAGCTGTGCTGGTTCGGGCCTGACTGATTGCGGTCCTGCCTCTGTTGATACTGGCCCGCCCCGTTCTGCCCTTGTTGCTGGCGATATGGGGGCTTGTAGTACTGCTGGGCTTGCTGGGGTGCGGTCGGCTGTGCTGGCACTCTCTGGAAGTGATTATTCTGGTTATCGTTCCGCCAGTGCTGCCCGTTCACCCCTTGCCTGGTCGCGGTTGCGCCATACTGTCGGACTGGCTCGGTCCGGTTGCCATAGCTTTGGTAGTCGCCTACTGCATTCACCTCGCCCTGGTCGTCCTCCACTATAGTTGGGCACTCATTTGTTCTGTGATCTGTGGCTGCACAAAAACCGCATGGCTTGACCTGGACCGGTTGCCTTCTGATGACCTGCTGCATCATCTCCTTGAGTTGCTTGATCTCTTCGGCCATTGAGCTTGATGGAGCGTCGGCTTTTGAGACGTTCCTGGACCGGCTGAACTCTTCCTCCTTGTTTGACTCATCTTGGAACCTAGCATTCTCGGCCACTTCCATGATCTTCCTCCGTACTCCAGCTGGGGACAGGTTCATAATGGTGCCTCCAGCAGAGGCATCTAGCAGTTTTCGGTCGAGTCTCCTTAGTCCATCGAGCATGTACTCCACTATCAGCTTCTCAGGGAGTCCCAGGTTGCAGCAGCTCTGTTCTAAGGCGTTGAACTTCTCCACATACTCGTACATCGTCTCGTTGGGCCCTTGTCGGAGTTCTTGCAGCTGCCTTCTGACTTGCATGGCTCGGCCTGCGGGATAGTACTTGTTAAGGAATTTCTTCTGCATCTGATCCCATGTATGTATGCTACCTGCAGGCAAGGATAGAAACCAGTCGTTAGCAGAGTCTATAAGTGAAAAATAGAAAGCCTTTAACTTGAAGTCCTCGACTTCGACTCCGTATGGCCTGAGGTTCTGGCATATCCCATGATAGCGCTGCAGATGAGCTGTGGCCGACTCTCCTTTGGTTCCTGAGAACTTGGGTAGGTGGTGTACGACCGCCGTGTTGATGGTTATTGCTTCTAGGTCTGGCCCTTCGTATATGCACCAAGACTGGTTGCAGAAGTTGGGGGCAGACAGCTCTCCCATGGTGGGCTCTTGATCGTCGTACTCCTCGTCATACTCGTCGTTGAAGACCGGCTGCCGTGGTCGTCTGATCGGCTGTCGTAGAGCGGCCGGTGCTTGTTGCCTCGGTTGGACCGGTGGAACCTGCTGATGCTGAGGGTATTGCTGTGGTGGAAGCATCGGGTACTGTTGGAGTGGTGGTTGCTGGAACTGTTGGACCGGTTGGTGTTGAAGTTGTCTTTGGGCAGCCCCCCTGATTTCTCTGTGCTGGCCAATCTGGCCCTGCTCGTCATGTGGTGGAAGTGGCCTTCCATATCTCGAATGCCCTGCTCCACTTCTTCGTTGATGTTGTCGCCTACGCGGCTACCTGCATGAGACATGGTAACCGTGCAACCGCGCCCGCCGTCTTTTGGCAGAAACTTATATCGCAACGTGAGTTCGTCACAAAATGAAAGGATTATGTCAGAGAAATTTAAGACAATGAAGGATTCCCAGGAAATTGGTGGAGTCACAAACGGTCTCACTTAAAAACCAATCTCCTTAGACTCGTAAGTCTTGGTGACAGAATCCACGAAAGCTTATTTTTCTCGACACAATATATTCAAGATGTGAAACTACCCCGATGGATAGCAGTCCTACGCAAAATTCTCGAATGGACGAAGAACAATTTCACCGTGCGTAGCTCCCCGGCAACGGCGCCAAAATTTGGCAGGCCGTCGTTGTACCTGCAAATCTAAATTTATAATTCATTGCTCTTGGCTATGGGTTAGTACAGCGGTAAGCAAGGGTCGAACCCAAGGGAGCTAGATGGTTACTACTTTGTTCTGTAAGAAAGAAAAGTAAACGATTGGGTGAGAGTAAACAGTTTAAGGAACAAGTGCAAATAGCGAAATAAGCAAGGGTGTAAATATCAGAGAGAAATATTCAGACTAGGGTTTCTTAATTGTGACTTATTTTATCCTTGACTTCTAAATATCGTATTTCTAATTCCTAAGTGTGGTTACTTCCATTCCAAGTTATAACCTAAAGTAGGGTCTTTCCGGACGCCTACACCACACGCTAGACCTAGCAATTTAATACTCCATTCCAAGATATATTAAATCAGTGCGCTATTTGTTTGTAGCTCTCTAGTATCAAACAAACAGTAAATAAGGGGTATATATTGTTCGGCTAAGTCTAACCTTTCCGAGTATCGACTTAGCTTCACAATATAACCGAGATAAATAGCACAAGGTTTAGTGGAATAACGAAATAAGCATTACGATTCAAGTCTCAAAAACATCGTCACAATATATAAACCCTAGCCCGAATAATGAGTTTAGTTACACATGGCCATAAGTAAACAATGCAAGAATTAAAAGGAACAAGGAGACTTCACTATTCTGATAACAAGAGCAAATAGACGTGTGGGCTGAGTCACGGCCGAGTGGGCGGAGGAGCTGCTGGTGCACGGAGGAAGAGATGAGGCGGAGCAAGGCTTGGCCGAGAGCTTTGAGAGAAGGAACTCGTGTGAGTTGAGGGATAATTGAAACCCTAGACCAAGAGGTCTTATTTATAGGAGAAGTCCTAGGGTTTCGAAGCTTCTATTTGGGCCTGGTCCGCAGCCGTTTTTGCTTGGTGAGCAAGCAAGCTTAAACCGCCTCATTTGAGCCCACTAATTTGGCCCAACGCGCGGGCCTTCAACGTCGTTTTGCTCATCTCGGCCAATCCCGCTCGTGCGTTTTGCTTGGCTAGTGGTATCGTCCAAGTCATTTGGCATTTCGATCACTTTGGTCGAGCCAGATTTGCAAGATTCGTTCATCTGGTTGAGCAACTTGGATTCAGCACTGGTCTGCTCGACAGGGCCTTCGGGCGCGGAACTCTGCTCGGCTGCTCCTGGCCATTCCACTCGTGCGTTCTCCTTGATTTGGTGACATTGTCGGACTTGTTTTCCATTTTGAGCAACTTGGTCGAGTCAGATTTGTCATTGGAGTCCGTCTGGTCGAGCGAATTGATTTCGGTGCCTATCAGCGCGCGCAAGACCTTTGGAATTGAGCCAACTGCCAATCTGCTCGGGCGTTTTCCTTGGTTCTCCGACATTGTCCACCTTATTTGCTATTTTGATCACTTGGCTCGAAGTGGATTCGTCAGATCAGCCCGTTTGCCCGAGCAACTTGAGTTTAGTGTTGGTCAGCTCGACTCCTTGTGATGTTTTTAGCCCAGAAAGCCATCTTTTAAGCGTGTTTCCTCCTAGAGCTTCCGAAGCACCTGAAATGCAAAACAATACCAAAAGTAACTTGTTCGCATAATAAAGTGCCGAAATTGGTGGGATTTGATGACTCGATGAGTCGTATAAATACGGCTCATCACTAGTCCTAATAGCCGGGAAAATAAATGAGCGACCCTCATTTTGACTCGCGCAAAACGGCAAGGATGAGAGAGAGCGGGGAGGTATTTCCATATGCTTGCGGGCGATGATTGGACCTCCCAAAAAGGCTTGAGAAAATGGACTAGCAAGCCACAAAAAGGCAAAAGCTCAAAGAAGCAAAAGCTCAAAGAGCTAATCAAAGGCCAAAGGCCAAAATTGTGAAGGTTTTAACCGAACAAAAGTGAAGAACTCAAAGAGTGAAATCAAAGGCCAAAGGCCGATTCACTACAAAAAAGGCTGTCCCTCGCCAAAAAGAAATCAAAAGGCTCAACTCAGTGAAACCCGAACCAAATCACGTGCTAGAGAAAACTACAAGGAAACCATATAGTGCAAGACGGTCCCGAGAATGCAGTCCAGGATCCTGAAAAGGGCTATCTCCCGAAACATCCGAATTAATTTGCATCTCGGCACAAGTTTAAAGTATCAAGTTTCTTCTATTTATTTACACGGTTTAATTTGGAAATAAGTAAGTAATGCATGAATTAGGATAAATCTAGTCCCACAGTCTAACTTTCATATTTTAAAAGCTTACTTAGATAGTGTGTGCCGCCCTTTAATAGCATTGTTCGGGACGAACAACTAAAAGTGTGGGGTGATCTTTTTTTTTTCTTTTTTTAAAGCTGGGGCGGTGCCAGCAACTTTATTAATGGATTCAAAAAAACCTGAACCATGGCATGTACAGCCACATCCCTCAAGCACCGGACCAAGTTATAGGACCAAGGCCCTAACAGCGCTGAACGGGACTGAACAAAAGAAACACGGAGATGGCACCTCAGCACCAAACAAAGGGCTTCATCGGTGGGATCACCCCCAATAGACCTGAACAAAAATCTGTGACTCTCCCCACGCACGCAGGCGGGATCCCAGAGGATACTTACAAGGACAGGGCTGAATTGCCTGTGAAAGTGGTCGTCCAGCATATAAAAATAAACAAACAACTTATCAAAAGACCCCATTGTGTCTCGCAGGGGAACCTGGCCTAAGCACTCTTGGCCTGTCATTACTCCCTTCATCATCAGCGGACTCATTGCGCCTGAGCCTGCACCAGATCGGAAGTTGAATGTAGTCGCTTATAAGAGCCAATCTGACCACTTTGGGCATATCTCTCAGGGTATAAAAAACTCGATCATCGATGTTCTGAAAGCACAGGGCAATGGCCGCATCATTCAGCTCAGCGGGGATAGGCATAATCTTGACTTTGTTTAAGAGCTTTCGTGTCTCCCTCCATCTCCTATACTGATCCCATATTCCTGCATATGTTTCAGCGCCCAACATGTGTATATAATGATGAGAGCTTTGGATACAGCTGACCGGCCAACCATCCACTCTTATAAGCAGCAAAGCGGAAATTAAACCTTCTGCCATATCATCACACTCCAGCGCCACCTTAAAACCAAACTTGAAAGTGCCAGAAGCATCCCTAAGGATTCCCCCGCACTTGAACTTATTAACTGCTATGGAAAGAGTGTTGCCGCTGGAGCTGGGACACCATTTAGTCCATATGCCTTTGATGTTGTTGCTAGGAGTAGGCACATGTAAATTGTCCAAAGTTAACTGGTTGTGAAAGGAAGGGGTATATTCAGCGTTTATCTTGGATCCCAGAGCTTTGGCCCATCTTTGTAAACTGAGTTTGACATCAGCACATGGCTTACCATGAATCCGGTTATTTCTACTGAGCCAAATCTCCCATAACCCACAGGCTGCCATACACAGAGCTAAACAGGCCAAATAATCCTTCCTCTTCAACTTCTCAAACCAGTCCTGCTGTAATTGAACCATACTACTTGGGACTGATTTATCAAAGATAAGAGCCAAAAAGGTCCACAGGGGCTTGGCCAGGTCACTTTGCAGAAATAAATGCTCCATCTCCTCCATTTTCTGGGTCATACAGCACCAGCACCTGGAGGCCAAAGAAATACCACATTTCGAAACATTATCATCCGTAGGGATTGCTCTATGCCACAATTTCCACACAAAAACACTTATTTTTGGAGGTAACCAGTTCTGCCACAGATGTTTGTATATTTTGCTTTTAGGAGAGGTTTCCCTGATCTTCTCGTAACAGGCTTTGGTACTAAAAACCCCAGAGGCAGCACCCCTCCAAATGAGCTTATCAGGATTGTCAGAAGGATTAATGCTAAGCACCGCACTACGCAAATCCCCAGAAGTCAAGTTCAGAAATTTACCTCTGATGTCATTGTCATTAATCACCTCTTTAAGGCTCCAGTGCCTGGTTTCTTTTGGCAGTCTCACGTCAAACCATTCACTAAAATGAGTCAGCTGAAGATCCCCTCTACCAATCTCCCAAAAACTGTCTCTTCGAAGCTTCAAAATATAAGGTTTCAGGGCAGTCCAGATTGCCGAACTGTAAGAGCTGTATAGGTATTTGTCCCTTGCATATTTGGCCCAGATAGAGTCATTTTGCATGAACCTCCATGCTAGTTTACTTAACAGGCATTCTTTCACTTCGGTGAACTTCCTTAGACCAAGACCTCCCTCATCTTTGGGCTTACAAATGAGCTCCCAATTAACCCAATGGTGTCTTGTAGAAGAGCCTCTATCCCAAATGAAGTTCCTCATCAGCCTTTCAATGCCATGAAGCACCACCTTGGGAACTGGTAAAATTGAGAGAGTATGGATACTCACTGAAGAGAGGACAGCAGAGATCAAGGTTGCCCTGCCACTCATCGATAGAAAATTTTTAGCCCAGTTAGCAACTTTTCCCTTCACCACATCTTCCAAGTGTTTGAAATAACTAGCTTTGGCTTTCCCAGGGAACAGAGGGGCCCCGAGGTATTTCACTGGGAATGTGCCTTTAGTGAACTGGGTAAGCTCCAGGACTGACTTCCTTCTATCCTCATTGATATTATCTGCAAAGAACACCTTACTCTTCTCAGGGTTTAACATTTGCCCAGATGCGGCGCAAAAGGAGTTGATAAGGGATATCAGTCGACTGATGGAGTGCTTATGCCCATTAGAGAAAATCAGCATATCATCTGCATATAGTAAATGGTGAATACCAATTTTACTACCTTTAGCCTTGTAAACCCTTAACTTCTTGCGCCTGATTGAGAGCCTGACTAAAGTATTCCATGGACAAGATGAAAAGGCTAGGGGATAGGGGATCCCCTTGACGCACTCCTCTATTAGATTTGAAGTGACCAAAGTGCTCCCCATCCCAAGAAATAGAATACCAGCAGTTGGCAATGTTTCTGTAGATTAAGTCACACCATTGTTCTGAAAAACCAAAAGCTCTTAGCATTTTCAACAGAAATCTCCAAGACAGTCTATCATAAGCCTTAGACATGTCTAGCTTAATGACAACATTGCCTCCATAGCTCTTGTTATTGATATCATTAACCAGGTCGTGAGCCAAACCAATACTTTCATGAATGTTTCTGCCCTCCACAAACCCAGCCTGCTCCATACTAATCAGTCTAGGCAAAACACTCTTCAGTCTATCATTAAGAATTCGAGACAGAATTTTGTGAAAGAAATTGCATAAGCTAATAGGTCTCACTTTATCGAAGCTGACAGCATTTTTCACTTTGGGGAGTAAGATAATATGAGCACTGGAAATCAGATTTGGGATTTGCAAACCCCACCAGGTCAAGTTTAATAGTATCCCAGCAAGAGCAGAAAAACTTGCCTGTGAACCCATCAGGGCCCGGGGAACTGGTAGGATTCATGCTGGTAACTGCAGCTTTTATTTCCTCTTCTTCCGGTAAACGAGTCAAGTAGGTATTTTGCTCCGTAGTAATAAGAGGTTGGATCAAATCCTCAACCATTTCATCAGCACTAGAGGAAAAACCCCCAAATAAACTCTGGAAATAAGTAACAGCCTGGTTACCAATGGTCTTTGCGTCATCCGAGTAGGAGCCGTCCTCCAGAAGGAGTTTCATGCTGTTGCGAATCCTCCTGGCCTTTATAGAGGCATGGAAGAAAGCTGAATTCCGGTCGCCCTCCATAATCCATTTGTGCTTGGATTTCTCCTCAAGAATGGCAAATTGATAACGAAGAAAACAGGAGAGCTCCTCTTTTACCTTAGAGACGGCATCTCTGGAAACACCATGTCTCCCCAATTGAATATCGTTTTCCATCTCCAAAACTCGCTTCGTGAGATGCCTCACCTTCATATTGATATCACCAAACTTTTCCCAATTCCACTTCCGAAGGACCCCACCCTCTCAGCTTCTTCAGCTTAAGGGCAAAATTCAATAATGGATTAATATGGGCTTTCTCAGCCCAAGTAGCTTTAACAATATCATGGAAATTGACATGGTCAGTCCAGGCGCCAAGAAATCTGAAAGTGCCTTTCCTCCTACTGCAAGCTCCATTAAAGGTTAATAGAAGAGGGCAATGATCTGAACAAATTCTAGCCAAGTGCTGAACCTCCAAGTCTGGAAAAATCGACATTGCTAGCCCATTCACCAGACATCTATCCAGCCTCTCCCAAATTTGATCATCTCCCTCTTGATTGTTGGACCAGGTAAAGCTATTACCTTTAAAACCAGCATCATTGACTCCCGCACTAGCAATGAATTCATTGAACTCTCTTATGCCCCTACCTTTCTTGTTATTACCCCCTTTCTTTTCTTTCCAGGACAGGAGGGCATTAAAATCCCCACAAATCAGCCAGGGTTTGGCACAGTTGGCAGCAACATTGTTGAGATCCTCCCACAGCTCCCTTCTGATATTACTGTCAAGGGCCCCATAAACAAAGCTGCACAGGATATCCTTCTCAGTCGGAACCATATGCACAGAGACAGTTATGTGTTGGCTGGAGTTACACACTTCAGTCACATGAACATTATCATTCCACAACAGCCAAATATGGGAATTAATCGGAGAGCAATGCAGGGAATGTCCAAGCTTGAGCTTAAAGACTAGGTTGGTCAGTTGGACACTGCTGGTCATAGGTTCAAGAATAACACACAGATCAATTTGGTGCTGAGACATGATAGACTTTAGGTAATCGATGGTCCCGTTATTCATAATGCCTCTAGCATTCCAGCATAAAAACTTTCCCAGCATCATTTAATCACGTGATCGGAGGTAGTACTTGCTACCTTTAGAAGAACTAGTCATGTTTGCTTCCTTCTCCAAAGCTATTCTGTCCAGAGCATTAGTGACTGCATCATCTTTGACTCCCTGCCTGACTTTTTTAAAATATTCCACAGCACTTGGGGCAACTAGATTGTCCAGCTCTTCACAGTACACAATTGAACCTCCAGTGTTACTATTAGGCCCTTCTTTAAACTCTGTCCTGTTCAGTATGGTTATCTTCGGACCCACCTTGGGATCCTGTATAACTCCTCGAGTGATCTTGTCATCGACTATAGCTTTGGTAGGGACATCCTGGGCTTCAGAACCTTCCCCTGCACCTTGGTTAGCAATAACCACATTCCCCTGTTCCTGACCCTCCGCCCCCCTGAGAGTAGGAGTTCTTTGGGCATTATAAAGAACCACTGCAGAGGTAGGGTCAAAGAGATCTTCTTCTGGAGACTCTTGCACAGTTAAATTATCCTGCACAATGTCAGTAGGCTGTTTGCTCTCATCAAAGGCCTCTTTGTCTGCATTTTGTGTTTCTACCGTGGCTGGTGTCTTCGGACCATTACTGGCCTCCTCAGTGAAATGGGTGCCCTGCTGTTTTTTGTCACCAACATTTTGAAACGTAACAACTCTGGCTCCCTTTTTCCTCCTCACCTCAATCCATTCCTCTTTGCTACTGTGCGTGGTAGATTTATTTCCTTTTGACCCCTGTCCACCTGAAATGGTAATTCCAATAGATCTGGTTTCTTTGCAAACCTTCTTATCCTTTCCACCAACATGGTTAATTTGATCTACATTTTTTGGAGGTCTTTTCTTCCTGCAGTCAGCCAAGATATGAGCATGAATCTTACAATGAGAACAAAAGGATAAATTACCTTCTACTTCTATCTTCTGCCAAAACATCCTGCCAAAAGTGTGGGGTGATCTGATGGACCATAATTGTATGAATCATAAACACAGTTAAACCCACCAAATTAGACTGTTTGTCTATTTAACTTTTGTTTGTTAGTTCCGATATTTATCTACAGGGTATTTTGGAGTCTAGAGAGAATACACGCTAAGGAGGAGTTTTAAAGCTGAAAATGAATTACGAGTCAGGACACCACCAGATTCCGACTGTACAACTTTCATGGAACCGACTTGGAACTATTCAAATATGCTAGAACAGTCGGCGTTTGGACAAGAACGCAATGCAAAGGCACCAAGCCCGGTAAAAGCCAAACAAGGGCAATTTCAGCCGATTTGGGATTTCGACCATGTTCCAAGCAGAAAGAGTTCGATGTGGAAATAAGGGACAAAAAAGGGATCGAAAATACTGTGGCCGACCACCTCAGTAGGATTGTCCGAAGGGAAGAAGAAGGACACATAACTGAGTCATTCCCAGACGAACATCTCTATGCAGTCTCTGCCAAGGTGCCATGGTACGCGTCAATCGTCAACTACCTTGTAGGAGGTACATTCCCTCCCTCTTTTACTAAAGCACAATGCATGAAACTTAGGCATGACGCTAGATATTACTTATGGGATGATCCCTATTTATGGAAAATAGGAGCAGATCAAATACTTAGGAGATGCATCCCCGATAATGAAATAGCTTCTGTCATTAGCTTTTGCCATGAGTTTGCATGTGGAGGACACTTCGGGCCTTGGAGAACCGCTAGAAATATCTTAGATAGCGGCTTTTTCTGGCCAAGTATATTTAGAGATGCCTGTAAAAAGTGTAAAGAATGCGATAAGTGTCAAAGAGTAGGAAATGTGTCCGCTAGAAGTGAAATGCCTCAAGTACCTATATTAGTCAACGATGTTTTTGACGTTTGGGGTCTTGATTTTATGGGACCATTTCCAGTTTCATGCGGTTATACCTACATTCTAGTCGCTGTAGATTATGTGTCAAAATGGGTAGAAGCCAAGGCCACAAGGTGCGACGATGCAAAGACTATCATAGAATTTTTGCGCACTAACCTATTTTGTAGATACGGGGTACCCAAGGCCATAATAAGCGACCAAGGAACTCATTTCTGTAACCGCATGATGGCCGCTACCTTAAAACGCTACCATGTCCACCACCGGACATCCACAGCATATCATCCCCAATCAAATGGTCAAGCGGAGATCTCCAACCGCGAAATCAAAGGAATTTTAGAAAAAATGGTAAAGTCGGGCAGGAAAGATTGGAGTCAGAGGCTAGACGAAGCTCTTTGGGCGTATCGAACGGCATATAAGACGCCAATTGGAACCTCCCCCTTCCGACTAGTTTATGGGAAGGCATGTCACCTCCCGGTGGAATTGGAACATAAAGCCTTTTGGGCGCTCAAGCAGTGCAATCCAGATTTAAAAGCTGCCGGATTAGATAAGAAGCTTAAGCTATGCGAACTTGAAGAATTGCGACTTGAGGCCTATGAAGAGCAAACAGACTACAAAGCGCGGACAAAATTATATCATGACAAATTCATCCTCCGGCGCTCATTTGAGGAAGGACAACAAGTATTACTTTTCTCCTCACGATTTAAGTTTATGCCAAGCAAACTGAAATCAAGATGGACCGGTCCTTATACCGTGACTAAAGTATTCAACCAGGGGATGCTTGAGTTGGAAAGCATGGACAATGAAAGGAGATTCACGGTAAATGGGCAGCGAGTCAAACATTATCACGGCGAAGTCAACTTAGCCCCACAAAAATACGACCTGAGCCACCCATGGGACCCAAACCAGTAATCCACAACGAGGTATCGTCGAGCCAACGACGTTAAACAAATGCACTGGTCGGGAGGTAACCCGACACTATCTTACTTTCTGTCATTTAAATTCTGTCATTTAATTTTCTGTCTTAGTAATTCTCACATATATATATTAGCTTGCATGACTTTTGAACTAAGGCACGCCTTCGTTCAAAAGTGTGGGGTGAGAACCACCGTTGTATATAAATAACATGCTTGCTGTTTTCTTTTTTAGTAATAGTATCTTTTTGAGAATATGAACTTAAGAATGTGAAAAAGATAGACCGAAATTCATGCATTTACCTTGTGAAAATTCAACTGTCTAAAAACTTAGGACGTAACTTTTCATTTGTCCTTTGTGCTGAGATAAACTAGGGATGTGGAGTTGACATAAATCGCCCTAGAAAGGCTTGGGAAGCAATCAAAGGATCGGATCAAACTATATGGTTTTCGAAGTCAGTGGAGGCTGCACTTCGGGTTTCAGTGAAGATTGAAGTCATCTCCGCCATGCAGTGTTTATGCAAAAAAGAAAAAAGGCGAGGACGGGAATCAGACCGTCCTCTCTCTAGTTAAAGTAGCCGAGAAAATAGATGAGTGACCCTCATCTTGACCCGCGCGAAACAACAACGATGAGAGGAGCGGGGAGGTATTTCCATAGGCTTGCGGGCGATGATTGGACCTCCCAAAAGGCTTGAGAAAATGGACTAGCAAAGCCACAAAAAGGCGAAAAGCTCGAAGAAGCAATTCAAGAGGCCAAAGGCCCAACATTGTGAAGGTTTTAACCGAACAAAAAAGTGAAGTACTCAAAAAAGTCAAATCAAAGGCCAAAGGCCGATTCACTACAAAAGCAGTCCCTCGCCAAAAGAAAAATCAAAGTACTCAAACCAGTGAAACCCGAACCAAATCACGTGCTAGAGAAAGCTACAAAAAACCATATAGTGCGAGACGGTCCCGAAATTGCAGTCCAGGAACCAAAAAAGGGCTATCTCCCGAGACATCCGGAACAATTTGCATCTCGGCACGGAGGTACAAGTATTAAGTTTCTTCTATTTATTTACACAGTTCAATTTGGTAATAAGTAAGTAATGCATGAATTAGGATAAATCGAGTCCCACAGTCTAATTTTCATATAATCCAAAACCAAACTTAGAGTGCCGCCCTTTAATAGCATTGTTCGGGACGAACAACTAAAAGTGTGGGGTGATATGATGAACCCAAATTATACGAATCATAAACACCGTAAAACCCACCAAATTAGACTGTTGGTCTATTTAACTTTTGCTTGTTAGTCCCGATATATTTCTACAGGGTATTTTGGCGCTTAGAGAGAAAACACGCTAAAGAGAGGATTTTACGCTGAAAAGATGTTAAGAGTTATTCCAAGGTCAAGATCAGACGCTGACTGAAGAAATCTCAAGGATCCTGACATGGAATCACTCCAAACAAATCAAACCGAAGAGGAATTTGCATTGAAGACTCAACCGACCGGGTGGGAAAATGCCGCAGAAACCACCCGACCGGTTGAAGCAGTTCCAGGCCCTCCGCCGAGCTGACCAAACACTCAAATCAAGTTGCCCGAGCAAACCATCTCATCTGACAATTCCGCCTCGACCAAAATATTCCAAATGGAAAATACAGTGGACAATGTCGGAAAACCAAGGAGAATGCTCGAGCAGATTGGCAGTTAGCTCAATTCCAAGGCAAAGGCCCGGCGCGCTTAGGCACCCAAACCAAGTCGCTCGACCCGACCGATGCATCTGGAAAATCTGGCTCGACCAAGATGTTTGGAATGCCCAACAAGTCGGACAATCTCGCTTTCCAGACAAAACGCTCGAGCAGATTGGCAGATTGGCCCAATTCCATAGTAAAGGCCCCGCGCGCATAGGCACCAAAACCAAGTTGCTCGACCAAAACATGGAATTTGGAAAAACTGGCTCGACCATTAGTCTTAGAATCACTTGGCCATTCCAAATCAACTATCAAATGCAAGCATGGACCAAGGTGACCGGCCACCATGCTTGGAGGTGGCCAAGAGAGGAGCTCCTCCCTCCATGGTGACCTGCAACCGGCGGCTCCTCCTCCCTTGACCGGCGGCTTTGCTCCTCCCCCATGTGGCGGCTCCTCCTTGCTCCTCCTCCTCCTCCATTGGATCAAAGGACATGTGCCAGCATCTCCACCACCCATTTCTCCTCCCTTAGCCTATAAATACAACCCATCCATCTCATTTGTAAATCATCCACATCTCATACAAAAATCACTTATCTCTCTAAGTTTGTAAGTTTGGCTTTGGAAATAAAAGATTGCTCCCTTGGCGCTTCAACGGTTGTAAGTATTTCAATATTTATTTTCCGTCTGTAATTTCCAATTCCTTAGTTATAATGCTTAGCGCGATAAATAGTAGCTAAACTAGTCGTTCGGTAAAAGGGGTGGACTTGTATTATAAAAGGTTTTAGACTATTAACTTCCTGTCTCGTCTTTGTATTCAAAACTTATTCTATGTGCCATATATAAGATTAGAATTTCCAAGGTTGAGTGGACGCTTTGACGGGCAAAGCTCTTCCTTGGGATTCGTGAACATACTCGGATAAGTGGATGCTTTGACGGGCAAAGCTTATCTGAGGAGTTCGATCTATCTAAAAAACCATTTGGAAACTGGACCAAAGGGACCAAATGGATGCACATAAAGCTAAGATACTTCGGAAGGAGGAATTAGTTGAAGTAGAATAAGTGCTCTACGACCTTAAAAAGGCTAGACGATGTTGCAAGTCTTGAGCTAGGAATAGCCTCGATTCATGTTTAAATACTTAGAAGGTTCACTAAGAGTCAATGATAAACAGGATATAATACAAGGCCCCTGAAACCGAACGCTTTTTTTTAATTGTAATAGTTATCAGTTACTTTCTAGTACTAAAACCAACCAACCAACCAATCAATCACTTAGCTGGTAGCTTTGAAACCAACCAACCAACTAAAAACACGCTCCCCCGCTGTATGACTATTTAAAGAACAATTTATCCCCCTAATTCCTTTGGGTTCGACCCCTACTTACCACTTGCTACCCAGTAGTTAAGTCGCGAGTAGCGGACTTATAAATTTATTTGTACGTTTTGCTTCGACGACGAGCATATCTGTCAGTAATAAAACCTCAATCAACCAAAAAACACGCTCCCCCGCTGTACGATCCCTCAAAGAACAACTTATCCCCCTAATTCCCTTGGGTTCGACCCCTACTTACCACTTGCAACCCAGTAATGAAGTCGCGAGTAGCGGACTTATAAATTTATTTGTACATTTGCTCTGACGACAAGCATCTGTCACTCCTCCACCATCATCTTCAACTGCCATCATCCCAGCACCACCGCCGGACCAACCGCGCCCCTACCCAATTGCCAATGCCTCCAGATTTGGTGCCGAGGCTGAGCACCAGAGACGGTTCGACAATGTCCTATCCAAAAAGACGGTAAAACCTACTCTTGTCCCATGCATTGATACGTTTACTGACTTGCAACGGGATATATTGCCACAGTGCCGTCGTTTGTTTGTCGCCTCCGGGCTTGGTATATTGTTCAGTCGCCGCCATACGCCTACTTATCCTATATTGCTCAAGGAGTTTTTAGCTACGTTTGAGATTGTAGGCAGCCCATTGCAGGTGACGCACTGGAAATTCAGAATTGGGTCGACATATTATACTATGTCCAAGGCCGAGGTTTGCGAGGCGTTGGGTTTTCCTTTAGAGGGTTTCTGTGGTGAGTATAGCATGGATGAGAGGTATGAGTTCTGGAAACTCATATCTAGCTTCGATTGCCACTTCCGGTCCGGTTGGAGCGCTGCTGGCATCAAGGAGCCTTTGTGGAAGATCGTCCACCGATTGGTGGCAATGAGCATTAACACTCGCCTTGAGGGCGCCACTATTATCACCAACCCCGATTTGGACACCATGATTTTTATGCATAAAGGGGTACCGGTCGACTTCTTTCAGCTCCTCAGTGGGATGATGACGGCGTGGGGTCTGTCTATTGGGAACAAGGCCTTAGGTGGCGGCCTATTTATTTCTGTGCTCACCGAGTCTCTAGGATGGAACCTCGATCCCCTGTATGGGACTGAGAAAGAGTTGACGCTGAATCTGGACAAAATTATTGAATGCAAGATGATTGGGAAAGACGGGCAGTGGACCCACAACCCCGAGCTCCCAAATGGAGTAAAGAGACGCCGCATTGATCGGGCACAGGCCAGGGGACCTGTCCAGGAGAACCAGCCCCCGCATGATGATGTTGACATGGACGAGGCGCACTCGCCTCCAGCGCCTAGCCACATCCCTTCTCCCCCTCCGCCGCCACATGCTGATGACCAGCCCCCGAGCCCTTTATTGGAGCTCTTAGAGCGCCTGGAGACCTCCCACTTGAGGCTTTTTGATCAGCAGTACCAGATGATCCGGGCACAGGAGCAGATTCTAGCATTTCAGCGCCAGATGATGGCTTCTCAGGCTCCGTTCTCCAGACCGCATGATCAGCAGGCTCAGAACTATGCCCAGCTCACCGCCGATTTTTCATAGTTCAGATCTCAGACCATCAGGGGGAGCAGGGTGCCTTATCCACTCTTCTTGCGCATGCTGAGCTCGACTTTCCTCCTCCCCCCCATGCTCCTTCCCACACTGGCCGAGAGGATGGCCCTTCTCGTCCCTCCCCTGCTGCTCCCTCAGACAGCATCGAGCGGTTGTTTGGCTCTGATGGTGATGCTGTAGACGATGGGGCCAGCTAGTCCCCCTTGAATTCACACTTCATGATCTGCTTTTGTCATATTGTCAGTTTTTCTACATTTCATGGATATCTATTGTACGCTGACTTTTGAATGCCATTTTACATGTTATTCGATGCTTGAGTTATTTTGCCTATGTTTTTCTACCTTTACTCACATCGTTTACCTCTTCATTCTGTGGCATCTCTTATCCGGGTTTCTCCACGATTAGCGATGATAACCTATTACTTGTGATGCTTTGTGTGTTTTTCTCCATATCTCCAGCTCATAAGTCGTGTTTCACTCACCGGACATCGTTTAATCACTATGGTATCGAGCTATCACGCACGAGGGAAGTTCCTATACGTTTATTTTCTCTTATATTTCTTCACTTAGAGACTAAGCTCATTTTTAAGTGTGGAGTGGGTAGCGCATAGTCACACGCATTGCATATCACATTCACTCTTGCATATGCTCAACAGTCTATGTATTGCGATTGAAATCCTCGTTTTCTACGATACTCTTTGATTGATTGTCATTCTTTTGGATTCGAAGTCTACGACTTGAATTAGTTTTATTCGTGTGTGTATTCTGTCGTGTCAGTATCATTGCTAGCCTTTGCCTATCACATGTTTTACGTATTTCTTAAAGCATGTTTGAGACTTGAATTTAGTAGGCACTGGTTCAAAATGTCAAAAACTTAAATTGCATCTCTTTTTCTAGGTGACCTTAGTACTAGTATGTGTTTCTATATACTCGTCGTGATTTGCATGCACCCGCCTTTATTCATACACTTTGTCAAGCTTTAAGTGTGGAGTTAGACAATTGACCTTCAAGTTTTCCCCTCAAAAACAAAGTTCTTAATTTTGGAAAGTGGGTGAAACATTGGCCCAAGGCATAGTTGTTTTTGAAAGAAAACCAGTTATACAAAAAAAACATGCTTTTGTTGATTCTGCAAGAGCAGAAAAATACCTAGGACCTGGTGAGAAAAGTCACCCCTGGTGTTTGGAAAACACTCTTGAAACAATTTCTACCCCCTTCTGCTTGATATAGTGTAACTTCATCTTCTCATTGCGTGCAAATCATAACTTGTCTTGCGAATTCATGTACTAGGAACTAAGGGACGATCCTCGTGCTTGCACTGAAATTTTAATGCAATTTTCGTACTATTTTTCAGAAAATTCTTAAGCCGAGCTCCTCTTCTCTTACGGGTCATTGCCTAGTCCTTGGCACTTGAGAATGAGCTTTGCGCCAAGAGCCCGTGGACTATCCCTAGATAGCATAGGTGAATGGCGAGCATGTTTTGTGCAACTATTCTTGTTCTTACCACATTGCTATAGAACTGTTTAGAACATATGATTAGTCGTTTGCTAGCCGTGTACACTGACCGTTTGAATGCATAACTAGTATAATCTATGATTGTCTGAAAACTTTGATGAAGATGTTTGACTTGAAGTTGAGGTAACACGATGAATCCAAGGTATGGCATGACTTTACTGTGACTCGTTGAGCATCATTCATGCATACACGTTAGTTAGTTGTACAGGGGATTTGTAGGTAGTCTCATTCCTGAAAACCTTCGCGAGACTATACTCGTCCTACTAGGGCAGCCTATAGGGGTTTAAAGGCTTGATGCATACGCTAAATGCATTCGTGTCCTCTACGACAGAGAGTTATGAGTTTTTCTTTTAAATTTCATTTTAGTTAGAATTGATCACATGTCACTATTGAGTGGGTAGCTTTGAAACATATGGTTGTTGAGCATTACATTGACTCGTGTATTTATTCCGCCATTTGTTTGACATTTGTTCGGGACGAACAAATCCTAAGTGTGGAGTGTTTTGATCAGTCGATATTTCGACTAATTATTCACTGCATTCAATGAAGGATAATACTCGTTCTCCGGGCAAATTGTCTCTATTTGATGTCTTTCTCTAGTGTTTCAGGAAAATAACGCATATCCTTGCTCCGTGAGCCCATGAGATCGAAAGAACGGAAAAAATCGGCGGAAAAGACCAACAAAGGGATCTGAGCCAGCAACAACCCGTGACAACCGTGACACACTCACCTGTCACGGGTGTCACGGTAAATTTGGCACTCCGAGATTTTGGCTCAAGCCGTGACAGCCGTGACACACCTGGCTGTCACGGGTGTAACGGGTCCGTCGGCTGGCAATTTACAGGGTGTTTCCAAAAACCAATTTTGGGCTTTTCAGCCTTTTTAGACGATCTATAAAAGGAAACACGATCAGAATTAGACGGTGTGCTGAATTTGAGATTGAAGAACCTAGCTTGGAAGAGACAGCAATTCATCGTGAGAGATTCAACGAGCCACCGCGTCTTTACGGTTTACTCGTTCCTTCTTTCTCTATACGCTATTTTTGGTAAATCGCCATGAATAGCGAGTAGTCTCTTTATTCTGGGATCCTACGGATCCCGTGCTATGTAACCATAACTCTCATGTGATCAATTAAAGTTGTTATTTATGCGATTCGAATATTCAATTTCACTTTGTGCTTAATTTTATCGTTCTATGCAAGTATTTACATCAAATGGTATGTTTGCACGCTAGAACGTATTTAGGTTAATTACCGAAAGATGGATGGGTCCTAGGTATTAATCGAATTACATGAAATTGATATTAGGTCATGTTTACATGATTTAATAGGAAAACCTTTAGTTTAATAAATCGAGATCGTTGATAATCCGTGGATGGGCGGCGTTCAACGATTGAGATTAATCTAGACAATGATCCGTGGATGGGCGGCTTGTCTAGTGTTATTTCGGTTTGATTCCATATTCGATAGCATGAATAATTTACGTGACATGATTGCATGATTAGTGGGGTTGGCACGGGTGAAGTATGGACTCTGGAATTCTTTCTCTGATAAAAACACAACCTTTAATTTCTGCACATTTAATTTCTGTTATTTAATTATTGCAACTTTCAGCACAAACAAAACCTCTTTTAATCGGAATAGCTAAATAGGTCGCTTGTTAGCTAGTATTTACACGCGTCTGTTCCTTGGATCGACCCTTGGCTTACCAAGGTTATAAATTTTGTTTGACTGCAACTTGACCCCTAAAATATATAATTTGACAACTATAAAGGATTAAAAATAAGCTTGTCACCTTCGTAGTAATGTTTAGAAGAGGATTCCATTTTCGATCTATAAGGTCCCTTAGAGCTTTTGATAATAATGGTGAGAAATTATTGAATTTCCAAAATAATTTGCAAGCTTTAGTATGGACTATTTCCTATATATGATCTTTTGTGAAACATTTGCTCATAGTTTTGGAAATGGAAATGGATTAACTTGATGTGTGTGTTTCCCCTTGTATTTTCAGGCACATATGGATAAAAGTTGGATGGAACTGGATACCTTCTGTATGGATTGAGAATCTTGATTATTTAGAGCATATACACCGGTAGTGATTTTGAGAACGTCTTATCTCGTTTTGAGGACGTCCTGTAAAAAAAATTATGCATCGGTTGAAGGAGGATGTCCTCGGCAGAGGACGTGCTCGAGCAGCACGTTTGAGTGGACACGTCCTCCAAAAATCAATTGCCTTGTTTTAAACTCCAATTAAACTCCAATTAAACCCCATCAATCGCCCTATGAACTTCTGATCATCGATCGATTCTCCTAAACCCGTGTCCGATCGATTGCAGCGTTTTAAGATGATGATGAGCAGTAAAACGAACCGCCTCGCGTCCGACTTTGACATTAGCATCGCGTCGCACGTTGACATTAAGCGATAATGTCTGAACAGAACGCGATGCAGCCTTAAAGTCTACATGGGACGCGGAGGGGAAGTTCCGCGCGTTCGTACACTACGTTATCACCGCGTTCTACGTTGACATTAGGAAGTAATGTCTGAAGAGAATGCGGCGCTTAATGTTGCGGTGGGACGCGGCAGGCTCTGATCATTTGATGTTTATGAGTCTGTGTCAGAATTTGATGAAAGCCTAGTATTTTTTGGGTGTAAACGACATTCTGAGCAAGACACATCGCTATGCTATGAGCTCAGCGTTTTTAGGGCGAATGCCTTCATCTGGAGGGTCAAATTCGCGTTTTTAGGGCGAATATAATGATGCCCCTGCCTTGTTTGATTAATTATTCTATTGCTCATAGTGTCAAATTTTCATCTATAATTTAAATACAGTTACTTGTGAATTGATAATTTAAAAGAAAATTATTCGATGAATAGTAATAGGAGGTCCTATATGTCGAACCGCTGTATAAATAACGCAAATAGAACCTCCTATTGAGTTGAATAGTAAAAGAAAAGTGCAATTTGAGGAGGTTCTCAAAATAGAAAACTTCCTCGACGGGTGTATATGCTCTTAATACTTCATTAAAAAAATTCCCAAACAATTTAATGGGATGAAGATTTCTTAGTAAAGTTCCAAATGTGTCTGGTATCACCATTATTATCTTGTGAGTATTCACTATCGAGAAAACACCACATCATATTTATTTCGGTCATTAAATAACCCTGACGACCCTCACTGCAATGACATCGTTTGTTTATATTAGCCCGTTCACGAAATGACACACAATACATTCAATAATGCTCTCTCTCACTCACTCGCTCACTTGGTGTGATCCACAGCCATTGATGAACTGCACCACCTTCTTCATAAGTTTCTTAGACTCCTCTCGATTCGGATCAAACAAATGAAACACATGCTCCATTTCCTCCGACTTGAACACCTCCACCTTCAACCCACACCTCTTCATCACCTCGCCGTACTCAACTCCCCGACACGCCAGCGCTTCCTTAGTAGCCACGCAAACTAGGACTCTCTCGCACCCCACATTCCTCGCCTTTTCCAAATCCTTACACGGGTTTATAAACGGATCGTCCAAGTCAGTCATCCCCGGATGCACCAGCTTCCATATCTTCTCAATCACGGCCAACGCCTCTGCCAAATCTGGTTCGTTCCCAATAAGCTCCGCACCTGAGAAAAACGCATGCACTAATATGACTCCATCCAGCTTAATCCCGGGGAGGCTTTCACGTTCCTCCCCTGCCCTTACGGCCATATGATGCACTATGTTCCCTCCCGCGCTGTCGCCGGAGAGGAACACTTTATTAAAATCCACGTACTCGTTCAGCCACGGGTCGCTTCCGGCTCGTTCAGAGTGGGAAGCGACCCATTTGAAGGCTGTCCATGAGTCCTCAAATGCGGCCGGGAGCGGATGCTCCGGTGCTAATCTGTAATTAACTGAAACAACGACAACATTAGCTTCAGCAGCGAGCGGATTTAGATAAGTGTGGTACGAGGGTGACCAGGCGGACTCGGCGCAGAAGCCGCCTCCATGGTAGTAAATTAACACTGGAAGCTTTTTTTCTGGGCTGGAGTTGTTCGGCAAGTAGAGTCTGACGCCTACTCCGTCCTCCGGGGCTATGATAACATCCTTGGACTGTACTTCGGTAGCTGGGTCTGTTCCAGTAGGGACAGTGGCTGTTCCGAGAAAGCGCTCGATTTTTCCATCTTTGAAGATTCGTAAGAGGGGGTAGAGGTCGAGATTGATGTCCTCCGGGTTGGCTGGTGGAGGAGGAGGAAAGTTGGGAGCCATTTTGTTGTGCAAAACAGATGAGCAAGATTTCAGATTGGATATAAAATGGGGTGATAAGGGGCAGAGGTGGGTGTGGCTGTTGGAAATTGATATCGACTTCTTACGTATGCGCACACGTGTACATGTTGTCCAAATTTCCATTAAAAAAAACTTTCTACATGAAAATTAGTGTATGTATTAATATTAACACATTCATAGCACTAGGTTTTGAGTTTTTTTTCCCTTTTAGTCATACTTCCAAACTCGAATTTCGTTATTACCATGCTCCAAACTCAAATATCACTTTTGCCATATTTTTAATGAAACGGTTTTGCTTATTTTCGGTGACAACTATTTTCCCGAAAAACGGTTTGATGAGTAAGCCTGTGCGTGGCAAATTTTGATCCCACGTGTACCAAAAGATACGCAATATCTTGGCCACGTATGAAACCGTTTCGAGGAAAAACGGTTTTATTAAAAACAATCAGTGAAATCGTTTTCCCAGGAACCATTAGATTTCCAATTTTCAGAATCCACGGACTTTTCAGAGTTGCAGCCGTGTGTGGAGGGAGAGGGAGTCGTCGCCGAGGAAAAGAGAGCCGTCTTAGTGCGTCGCCGTGCGAAATTGCCGTCACTGTCCGTCGCGATTATGAGTGGAGGAGAGTCAATGGGGAGAAGAGAGAAAGAGAAAACCCTATTTTCTATTTCGACTAAAACCGTATACCTAAAAATGATGGATTCTTACGTGGCCGAGTGAGTACGCATCCTTTGTCCACGTGGGACCAAAATTTGCCACGTGTATGCTATATAAGTAAGGTCTGCGCTTCACTTGAAAACACACAGAAAACACATTAGCTCTCCTCCTCAAGTCTCTTTCGTATTAGTTAGTCGGTGGTTGATGGTCAAAGGCCAGAAAGGTTCGATCGGCAAAGCTTGGTGCTAATTCTATTGCCGATGATCGTTTCATCCTGGGAAGCATACTGCCAACGAGCCCCAAGCACAGTGGGGGGAATCTTACTTTAAGGACAGCGTCCAACGCGACTCGATCCACTCCGGTTTGCGATTCTTTTCCAGCCATTCAATCTGTATTGCATAGTTTTCTGTTTAATCGTATCTCAGTATTCTATATCTGTTATTCAGTAATTTCGTAATATCCGCCTATTATTAAGCAATATTTCCAACAAAGCTCAATTTGTTTTTCTCTGAATTTTTCTTATAGTCTCACTCTATTTTTGTTGCAGATAAGTAGGAAATGGGACAAGCGATTCATGGTTTATGCCCCTCGAGAAACAGATGAGTTATTTTGAACGATCTAATAATACCGAGAAATATTTGGTGTTATGTTTTCTGTAACCAGATTCTAGATGTAACTTGGTGTTTCTTGTTTTTGCAGGTTGTTGTCGTTTATGATATGGTGAGAAAAAAAGAAGCAAACTCAAACAAGGTTATAACAATATTATCGACTGACTAAACTTGTAAAAGTTTTCCTTATTAGCCTTAACTATCGAGAAAACACCACATCATATTTATTTCGGTCATTAAATAACCTTGACCCTCACTGCAATGACATATCGTTTGTTTATATTATCTTCAAAGCCAGTTCACACACAATACATTCAATAATGCTTTCAAAAAGTCTCTCACTCACTCGCTCACTTGGTGTGATCCACAGCATTGATGAACTGCACCACCTTCTTCATCAGCTTCTTAGACTCCTCTCGATTCGGATCAAACAAATGAAACACATGCTCCATTTCCTCAGACTTGAACACCTCCACCTTCAACCCTTCCTTCCCACACCTCTTCATCACCTCGCCGTACTCCACTCCCCGACACGCCAGCGCGTCCTTAGTAGCCACGCAAACTAGGACTCTCTCGCACCCCACATTCCTCGCCTTCTCCAAATCCTTAAACGGGTTTATAAACGGATCGTCCAAGTCAGTCAATCCCGGATGCACCAGCTTCCATAACTTCTCGATCATCGCCGACGCCTCTGCCAAATCCGGTTCGTTCCCAATCAGCTCCGCGCCTGAGAAAAACGGATGGACTAATATGACTCCATCCAGCTTAATCCAGGGGAGGTTTTGGCGTTCCTCCCCAGCCCTTACGGCCATATGATGCACTATGTTCCCTCCAGCGCTGTCGCCGGAGAGGAACACTTTATTAAAATCCACGTACTCGTTCAGCCACGGATCGCTTCCGGCTCGTTCAGAGTGGGAAGCGACCCATTTGAAGGCTGTCCATGAGTCCTCAAATGCGGCCGGGAGCGGATGCTCCGGTGCTAATCTGTAATTAACTGAAACAACGACAACATTAGCTTCAGCAGCGAGCGGATTTAGATAAGTGTGGTACGAGGGTGACCAGGCGGACTCGGCGCAGAAGCCGCCTCCATGGTAGTAAATTAACACTGGAAGCTTTTTTCCTGGGCTGGAGTTGTTCGGCAAGTAGAGTCTGACGCCTACTCCGTCCTCCGGGGCTATGATAACATCCTTGGACTGTACTCCGGTAGCTGGGTCTGTTCCAGCAGGGACAGTGGCTGTTCCGATAAAGCGCTCGATTTTTCCATCTTTGAAGATTCGTAAGAGGGGGTAGAGGTCGAGATTGATGTCTTCCGGGTTGGCTGGTGGAGGAGGAGGAAAGTTGGGAGCCATTTTGTTGTGCAAGACAGAGCAAGATTTCAGATTGGATATAAAATGGGGTGATAAGGAGCAGAGGTAGAGAGAGGTGGGTGTGGCTCTGGCTGTTGGAAATTGATATCCACTTCTTACGTATACCCACACGTACATGATGTCCAAATTTCCATTAAAAAAACAAAAGGGAAAACTACAAAAAATGACATGAATTATCAGGTTATTTCAAATCAAGTATCGAACTATCAAAAATTTCAATTTAAGTATTGAATTATTATCTCATTTCAAATCAAGTACTGAACTATTAACAGTTTCAATTTAAGTACCGAACTATCAATTCTTTTCAATTCAAGTACCGAAACATAAAATTATATTGTTAATTTAATATTTGAATATTAAAAATATAAAAAAAATCATAATACAATATTACATTATATATTTTTAATGATATATTTTTAGTTCACTAATCACTAATAGTACGGTATTACTTATATAATAACTATACATTTTAACAAATATTTTAATTGATATAAATATCTTTACTAAATTAAAAACTATTTATCCGTTAAATTCAAATAATTGAATTGAAACACACAACCCAAAAATAAATGCATGTAAATTTAATTTAGTAGTTCAGGTTATGTTTTTATAGTTTTCCCATAATTTTATAAAAAATTAATGCATGTAAATTCAAATATCAATTAAAATATTTGTTAAAATGAATAGTTTACGGTACTATTAGTGATAAGTGAACTAAAAATACGCATCATTAAAAATATATAATGTAATATTGTATTATGATTTTTTTTATATTTTTAATATTCAAATATTAAATTAACAATAATAATTTTATGTTTCGGTACTTGAATTGAAAAGAATTGATAGGTCGTTACTTAAATTGAAAATAGTTGATAGTTCAGTAGTACTTGATTTGAAATGAGATAATAGTTCAGTACTTAAATTGAAACTTTTGGTAGTTCGGTACTTGATTTGAAATGACTTGGTAGTTCAGGTCATGTTTTTGTAGTTTTCCGTATTAACACATTCATAGCCCTTGGTTTGAGTTTTGTTTTCCTTTTTGTCCTACTTCCAAACTCAAATTTCGTTTTTAACGTGTGCTCCAAATTCAAATATTACTTTTGTCTTGTTTTTAACGAAATCGTTTTTGGGGAAAACGATTTTGCTCATTTTCGGTGACAACTTTTTTCTCGGAAAATGGTCTCGTTGATTTTCAACCAAACTGGTTTGGAAGAAAACGGTTTGATGAGTAAACATATGCGTGGCAAATTTTGGTCCCACGTGGACCAAAGAATACGCACTATCTCGGCCACGTATGAAACCGTTTCGGGGAAAAACAGTTTCATTAAAAAAATCAGTGAAACCGTTTTCCTAGGCACCGATTTGATTTCCAATTTTCAAAATCCACAGACTTTTCAGAATTGCAGCCGTGTGTGGAGGGAGAGGAAGCCGTCGCTGACGAAAGAAGAGCTGTCTTAGTGCATCGCCGTGCCGAATTGTCGTCGCCGTCCGTCCCGATTCCGAGTGGAGGAGAGCCGATGGGGAGAGAGAAAGAGAAAACCGTATTTTCTATTTCGACTAAAACCGTATTCCCGAAAAACGGTTTTCTTTAAATTAAAACCGTTTCCCCCAAATTGGTTTCTTATGTGCTGAATGAGTATGCATCCTTTGGTCCACGTGGGACAAAATTTGACATGCATACGCTTACTCATCAAACCGTTTACTCGCAAAACGGTTTGTTTGAAAATCAATCAGACCGTTTTGCGGAAAAACGGTTTGGCTGAAAATGCAAAACCATTTTCCCTCAAAACGATTTCGTTAAAACAAGGCAAAAGTGATATTTAAGTTTGAAGTATGAGAAAAACGAAATTCGAGTTCTGAAGTAGGACAAAAAGAAGAAAAAAAACTCCCTAGGTTTCATCTAATTGGAACTTCAGTTTGTCTCAATCTGATAGACATGGTCTCCACTCCACCCCCATCTACAAAAAACGCGTCGTTTAATTTTCGAATTCATAAAACGCTGTCGCTTTGATCCTGAGTTCTGAAGAGCGTGTTTCGGAGTACGATTGAAAGTTGAAGGCGGAGATATCAAATTCGTAATCTGTCGACAAAGCACAAATCTTTCTCCTACATTTTCGTCGTCCGTGGTGGAAGTTCGAGCTGCGATCTTTTCAGGTAATGGACCAGTCCACTGTGCTTCAACTCTTCCAAAATTTCGATCGTTTTGTGAATTAAAGTTGTTTTATTGCTCGTCCGCTAGACTATAGACCGTTTGTTGCTCGGATTGGATGTTTTATTGGTGGACTTTCGATCTTGGACTGCTTTTTGTGACTTGAGCTACTGATGAAGATTTTGTTGTAATTGAATGTGAAATTGTTTAGTTGGTTGCAGTTGTTGGTGGTTGGATCAAACATAATGATCAGGAAAATATGGCCCAAGGTTGTTAAATGAGGATTTTATGGCTTGCATAATTTAGTATGGTATTGTTTTAAATGGTCACAATTCTATGTAAAAATAAGTCAGGCTTGAAGTAGTTTATGTTAGTTTCGAGAAGCATGGGTTAATTTGGTGGAAGCTAAAATCAACCTGTTCATCTCTGTTGCATTAAAGCGTAAGGAAGATGTGGTTGTTAAGCATGTGTATGTGTTTAACCAGATTGCCAGTTAGCAATGGATTTATGGCAGGAGCACAGAGAAGTCGTTAATTAGGCACGACCTGCAAGCATGAGTAGTTACAAGTGGTTCAACCGTATTAAGTTAGCTTGGAAATTAGCTGGCGAGGATTGAGTTAGCTTGGAAATTACATAATAACTTGCTGGCAGTTGTGTTGATCTCCTTGCCATAGCTTGTCCTTTCCAGCTAGGGCCGTGTTGCTTGTCTTTGTTATTCTTGTTATCTTCTTGAGGTGATGTCCAGTTGTCCACAATCAACAGTGTGCCACCCCGTGTATTCTTTTGCTACTGATTTTTCATCTATTACCGATACTAACTTCCCTTTGAAATTTGAACCTTTTTTTTTTTTACCAAAGCATGTCATCATCGTCCAATAACCCTGGGATCATCGGGAGGGGTTTATTCAAGAAGGAGAAAGAGGGGGAGAAGGGAGGATTCATGGGCAAGGTTAAAGGCTTCATTCATGATGTTGGGGAGAAAATTGACGGAGCAATTGGATTTGGAAAACCAACAGCTGACCTTGCTGCAATTCGCATTTCCTCGATTAATCTCCAAAAGGCAGATATAGTTGTTGATTTGCTCATCAAGAACCCAAATCCTATTCCTATTCCGTTGATTGACATCAGCTATTTGATTGAGAGTGATGGAAGAAAATTAATATCAGGATTGATCCCGGATTCTGGTACAATTCACGCACACGGTGAAGAAATTGTTAAGATCCCCGTGTCTTTGATTTATGATGATATCAAAAGCACATATGCAGACATCAAGCCTGGAAGCATTATACCTTACAAGATTAAAGTTGACCTCATTTTTGACGTGCCTGTTTTCGGAAGGATAACAATTCCACTTGAAAAAACTGGAAAAATTCCAATCCCTTATAAGCCCGATGTCGACATCGAAAAGATTCAGTTTGAGAAATTCTCTTTTGAAGAAACTGTAGCGGTGTTGCATTTAAAACTGGAAAACAAGAATGATTTTGACTTGGGTCTTAATGAACTTGACTACGAGGTATGGCTCTCTGATGTGAGCATTGGAGCTGCAGATCTCGCGAAGACTGCCAACATTATAAAGAATGGGATCACCTATCTTGATATTCCAGTCACCTTCAGGCCTAAAGACTTCGGTTCTGCTTTGTGGGACATGATTCGAGGAAGAGGTACTGGTTACTCCATGAAAGGTAGCCTCAATGTTGATACACCATTTGGACCCATGAAGTTGCCCATCAACAAGGAAGGCGGAACCACTCTTCTCAAGAAGAGTTAAGAAGATGGCGGTGATTAGGTATTGTAAACTGTTAATTCCTAATCGTACACGTTAAATGGATTTTATATTTACACATGCCATGGATTACTTGAGTCTTACTAATTTAATTTCCCATTTCACTCCAAGGTCTTCTGGATTCGAAGGCAAAACAAGATAGCTTTGACCTAGAGTTAATATCTGCATCTTCTTACTTTCATCAAGTTGGTTTCTCGAATTTACAATTGTGACTCAATTCACATTCAACTCCTATTTGTTTCAGTGGAAAAGGCCAAATGATAAACACATACATCTCGGTCTAGAATGAATATCTCTATGACTCTATCAATATACTTTCCTCGACATGGTTTCATTTATTCATTAGAGTTGCTTTGTTTTCAATGTGTGGGATTAAGTCGCGGGTTTCTGTTAGAGGGATTGAAGAGTTCCATAAGCAATTAAAAGTTTGGTGGTGAAGCATTGATTAACATGTACCATGAAGAGGTTGCAGTGATGAAATTACAGACATGTTCATGACTCTGTACTATTCTCTAGGTTGGGGTCTCCCTATGACCTTATGGGCTCGAAAGCCTAATGGGTCTTGTGGCCCGCAGGTCTTAAGTCTAGCTTAGCCTTAAGCTTAACGGGTCGGGTAAGGGTGCAATGTTTTTGGTCCGGTCTTAAGTCTAGCGTATAGGCCCGCAGGTCTTAAGTCTAGCGTATAGGCCCGGCCTATCATGACACTTGGAGTTCAGGTCACCTTGGATACCTTTACCGGTGACGACCGGATAAAGTATCTACGGAGAGGAAGAGGAAAAGAAAATTCGCACAAAATTATGAGAAAAGTGTCATAAGGGATTGAACCCTCAACCTTGTAAAAGTAAAGTTGGAATTCTTTCGCTTAATCAGGTTTGCCTCCATCCAGAAATGATTGATTCCCCGGTCTTGAGATTGAGATGATGGGTCCAAATCTTTGAAACAGATGAAGTGTCAGATTACAATTGTAATTTTATCAATCTGCCCTCTTTTGTCAATTTTTGTTTCCAATCTATCCTATTTTGCTAATATGATTATCAATCAGCCCTGCTTGTGATATCAGTTTCAAAAATTTCTTTTTCTTTGAAATTGTTTCTATAAGCGTGCAGTTTGCAACTATACTTATAACCATGTCAGTGTCTTTATTTTGGTTCACATGGGTGGTGGTACGTTGGTTAAGGAATCCATCAAGGATCTTTACATCCTAGATTTCAATTCTGAGGATATCAATTTTCCTCATAATTTTATGATTATCGCGATATGTATTGAAATGTTGTGAACGGTTTTGATTGCATATTGAGTGGAACAGGAAAACAGGAATTAAGTTCATCAAATGCTAGTGGGTTTACAATTTTGAATTGTCCGAAGGGACCGAGCGACATGAAAGTCCACTTTTGACGTGTAATCGTGTACAGGGACGGTTGTAGGGGTGTCCAGGGGGGTCCTTGGACCCCTCTCTTTTTCGACAAATTTTGATCAATCAGCTATATTTAATCGCTGATTTCACCAGTTTAATATTTGAATTTCATCTTGATGTAAATATGAAAGTTGTAGAACATTCAATTAGCTTTCCGACGATATAAAGATCGTCTTCAACGGCTATCAAACGAGGCCTTTGTGAGCTCCAGAAGATTGATCGCTCATTAGTAACTTCAAACATACGGTGTATTTCGACTTGGTTTTGAGTTGCCTTAACGTTATATTTTAGTTTAGGTGTAAACATAGAAATTGTAGCCATTGTCCTTAGCTTTATGTTTTAGGTGATCGATTTCCCAAATGATGCTCTGGTTGATTGTTATACCGTTGCAAAGTTGCTACGGTTATATGTGGTTGATCACGCACACCTGTAGGCGACCTTAGTTTGAACATGTTTTCAGCTGCTTTAACGTCCGATTTAGATCTTAATATCAACTGAAGAGTCATAACCTATTAAATTATCTTTCCAATGACATATGTGTCGAACTGATAGGGTAATCGATGTGAGTTTTATGATCTTCCAAAGTTAGGTCGTCAGTGGACTACATATATGAGTTTGAATTTAGTAGTTTTGTTAACTTCGAACATAAATGATATATATGTGCAAAAAAAAATTTTGTTGCCAAATCAAACCAATATCCAAGTTCATCGATGAAAAAAAATTTAGGACCCCCCTCTTATAACGTTCTGGAATCGTCACTGATCGTGTATGATATGTTTTGTCAACTGCTACATGAGTTACAAACATTCATGTAATCCGGGGCTACGATAATATACATAAACGTATCCAGTAGATGGACTGACTTACTGTGCTTAGATTATGTTTCATGTTCAGTTATTTTGTACTAGTACTTAGTGGTCGTGTTGTACTGTTTTCTATTCTTCACCTTGAAATCTATGTATGCCAATTTCGTGTATCAAAAAAAAAGTACCAGGATATAAAAATCAGATTTCCGTACAACAAATAGTGATAATGTTGAATTGAACTGGTCAGCATATAAACAAATAACCAAAAGTTTAGTAACAGCAAATGTCAATAGACAATCGTTTATATTCCTATAAAAAAAGACAGTCTTTTATCAAAAAGAAAATAAATGTTAATAGACATTCTAACATGAGCTTTAAAAGGAAAATGCTGGTTTATATAGAAGTGTTCAATGATCAAAACATTCGTACTTGCTTATAAATAATAAGGAAAATAACAAAAATGGGTCATAAACTACCACCTCCTGTCAAATTGCGATCCGAGAACTATCAAAACTGATAATCCATGGGCAAATTGAGATTTTTTTAACTAATTTGTCACATAAAAATGTAGCTTATGATAATATTGAAAGGCACAAGAAGTTGAGTAAATTCATTTGAGTAGTTTAACATTAACTAGTCAGTTGCCAATAGGGGTAATGACATGTTGGTTAAGAAGTCCATCATGGATCCTTACACCCCAGGTTTGAATCATGTGGTCACAAATTTTCCTCATAATTGTGTGAGATATATTTGCTTCATTTTTATCATCATTTTCCTCTTCCTCGTGTCACCTCGCGCGTTGACACTTTCTACATCCCTCGTGGATGCCTTCCTCTTCACGCCTCGCGCATGTGATGTGTTTTTCCTCCTTCGTAGAGATGTCTTGCAACGGTAAAGGTGTCCAAGGTGACCCGAGCTCTCTAAGTGTCGAATAATGTAGGGCAAAGCATTGTTCGGTAAAAACCGATTTACCGAATTAATTCGGTTCGGTAATTCATAAATCGGTACATTTGGTAATTACCATTCGGTAAAACGGTAAAAAAAATCGGTAATCGGAATGCGATTTCGTATTCGGTAATTTACCAATTTACCGAATAAGATTTAAAAATAATAATTTTAAAAATATTATTTATTTAAAAATATAAAATATTACCTATTTTAATTATGTTATTTATCACTTATTTTAATAACTTTTGTGATGAAATTTTGCTCGATCAATCTTTTTGATGTTTAATTTTCAATATGGTATGTTTTATGCATGTAATGTAATGTTTTTCTTTAAAAAATATATTAGATGACTCTTATGTAATTCATGCCCATCTTTATTTCTAGTCTTTAGTGTACCGCATGGCATTTTTATTTATACCTCCTGATGTGCCCACATTCATCCAATTCACTCTATCTTCTTCCATATTGTCATTATGATATGATGATAACAACTTTGAGTACGATTCGGAAAAAATCTTAATATCACCTAACATTCGAAAATCAATTTCTTCTTAGTTTATAGTTGCATATATCCATCTAACCATGTTCTTTAAACAATTTTTTTTTGATGAAACTTTCTTTTATTCGATGAAAACAAATACAGAAAAATAAAAAATGATCAAAACCAAATAGATTTCGTATCTTTCTTTCTCGCACAGGACCAAACTAAATTACGAGGCGCATTTTTAACATCATCAATAGTCTTATATTCTTTCTTCTTGCGCGGCTTCAGAGGTGGCTCAAAACTTTCTTCAATAGTTTTACAGCAATCATCTAAGGAGCCTTTTGAGAGTTAGTTATTGGATGCATCATCATTCCATATAATCACTCTTGGTTGGATCTATACTCTTTAGGAATACCCAAGATGGAAGAAAAACAAGGCGATGAAACTGAGTGAGCTGGCAGAAATATGGAGCAGTCGTCGCATTAAGATTCGAAGATGGAAAAGAGTGAACAACTGGTGGTTGACTTTGAGGCTCAGGTTGATCTAGGGGTCGACAATGGGCAGGGCAGGGTCAGTCCGACTCTTATTTATAGGGCTTAGGGTCGAACTTTCGAACTTTTGAAGAGGCTTTAAGGAAAATTAGGCCGAGCAGGGCAAAGGCTTGCCTCAAAATTTTAAGCCCTATTATTGATAGGGCTTTTAGGGTCGGGTCGGCCCTGCCCTTAATTTAAGGGCCGAGCTTAGGGCCGGGCTTTGAAAAGCAAATACTGGATATAATTTGTATTACATAGTTTGTATCAATTATATATAAAGAAATATCGGAATATTGATAGCTGATCGAATACAAATTAAAGTTACACATTTTAATTTAGTGATACGTTACAAATTATAGATGAAAAAATGTCATTTGAATCAATTATGTGCAATAATACCTGATTAACTAATAAACAAAAATATTATATATTTTAATTTAGCATAAGGTTATTAGATTGAAATTGAATTGAATTCAATTACAAATAGAAAGTACGTATATAACTAACTATATATTGGTAGATATTGAAGAAAAATTATATATAAAAATCAATAAGTATATTAATTCATTAAGTTATAAGTAAGATTAACAATTTTTGAAAGGGTTCAACGATCAGACTTTTTAAGGGTCGACCGAACCGAACGAAATTAGATCGGGCATTTTTAGGGCCGGTCCTAATTAGGTCGGGCTCGAGGGCCGAACCGGGCTTGAAAATCATGATTTATGTTCAACCTTAAGCCTTTAGGGCTTAGGGCTCAAGGGTTTAAACATAGGGTAGGGCCGACCTAAGGGCTCGTGGGCTTAAGGGCTTCGGTTAGGACTTTCGAGCCTTAGGGCTCATTGTTGACCCCTAGGTTGATCGAATAAAATTGGATAACCCTCACTAGGATCAGTAATCATTGCATAGGAGGTTGTTGCCACCAAAGAGGTAGTCATCGCCACATCTGGAGAGATTTTATCCACCAATGATTCAGTTTATACCGATGGATGATTTTTAGCCATCACATGATCCGCAGTCTGAATACTTGCGTTCACTCGATGAGATGGATCTAAATGATTGACATGTTCTTTAAACCATTGACATGCTTAATTTTATATGTCAGAAAAGATGATTTTTTGTATATGTTTATAGCATGCATATACTTACGTATAATTATGTTCTATGTCAAGCGTAATTTATATGCGACTTATGTTTTATATTTTCATCTAATCATATTTCATGCACGTGACCCATTTAATCACTGTTTTATGCGGGAAAAGATAAGGTGAAAACTTAATTTTTGGTGCAAACTACAAAATTTGTTAAAAATGGTCTATAATTCGTCGCCGAGAAACCAACCATACCATAATTCGTCAAAGTGAGCTATAACTCGTCGCCGAGAAACCAACCATATGACGCGTGATTTAATCATATCCGTCCAAATGACCAAATCAAGGACTGTCATTAGTTTGTATTTTTTTTCAAAGAAAGACTGTTTGCACAGGATCCTTTATCTATTTTATGTTTATATTCTGTATATTTTCTTCAAACCATTTCATGTTGTCGTATTTAATTTTATGTGACTAATGCATTAAATTTTATTTTCAATAAAAAAGAATTAAATTTTATATTTCATTTAATTTTATTACTTGAAACTAATTCATATTGTGTTTTTTTAGGAAAAGGATCAGGTACAAAGTTGATTTTTTGGTACTAAATACAAACTAATCATAGCACTTGATCTTGTGATATGAATGGATGAGGCTAAATCCTGATTTTTGGTGTATTTTCTTTGGTGACGAATTATAAAATGATTTTGGTGAACTTTATATTTTGTACCAAAAATAATAAGGGGAAGTCCCCCCTTTCTTTAAACAAAAAATTCAAGTAAAGTTATCATCTACATTTATGCCGTGGGTAATTTTGTCATAATTCGATTAATATTATTTATTTATTTTTGTTGTGATGAAGGGGTACAATATTGGATTAATATTTGGCTCCGGTAATTTAGAAAAGGGTCTTTCTCCTCACACCCCCACACCCCCAGTGGGTCCCACGACTAATTCCTTCCCATTATACCCCCACACCCCCCTCCCCAACACCAAACATTGAATAAAATAATAATAAATATTATTTGTAAAAAAAATCGATTATCCTTTTTAATTATTAATTGAGATTTTCAAAGTTTCAAAATTAACTTAAACGAAATTGAAAGTTTACTAGATATTACAACATTAACTTAAACGAAATTGAAGGTTTCAATTAAATTACTAGAAATTACATTACGAAATTGAAAGTACATTAAGATACTAGAAGTTACAACATTAACTCGAAACCAAATAAAATGAAAGTGCATTACCCGACATTATGTTTTTTAGAAGCGGACGAGGTCTCACCATCATGAAACTGTTGGCGGCTAGCGCGCCGAGCGGGTTCGTCTTCGTACTCTTCAGGCTTCTCGAAGTCAAACGGCCAGTCGGGGTTCTCGTAGTCAAACGGCCAGTCGGGATGTGCACTCTGTCCGGATGTTTCAGTTCCTTCCTGCTTGGGTACACATAGTCTTGGTCTAGCGTATACTTCTCTTCTTCTAGCCTATCCTTCTCATTTTCTTTCCAGGCTTCATAGTCGGGATGCACACCAAGTTCTCGAGCGCGCCAAGCGGGTTCTTCTTCGTAGTCTTCAGGCTTCTCGAAGTTAAACGGCCAGTCGGGGTTCTCGTAGTCATACGGTCAGCCGGGGATGTGCACTCTGTCCGGATGTTTCAGTTCCTTCCTGCTTGGGTACACATAGTCTTGGTCTAGCGTATACTTCTCTTCTTCTAGCCTATCCTTCTCATTTTCTTTCCAGGCTTCATAGTCTTCAGAGTTCTCGTAGTCACCTTTGTGGCCAGAAGAATTAGACATTTCTTTGATGAACGGATAATTGAGATGATTGTTTGTGGATAAAGAAGAGGATTGCACTTGAGATGGATCTTTACAAGTGAAGTGATGAAACTGAAGGAGGTGATATGCATGTATTTATAGATTTTTTTGAAATATATCCGTTATTTAGTAAAACTAGTTGTTAGAATTAGACATTTCTAGTCAGTGAGTTGTCTATAAATTAGACATTTAATAAAATAAAAAATTATTATTGGGCTACCCAATCAATTATTAATTAAACGAAATAAATTATTATTCGCCCTAAATAAAATGAAACTATTTTCTAAATATAAATCATAAATAAAATTTGTCTAAATAATATTTTACTACAATGGAAATTTTGTTTATTTAGTTACTCACTCACTCCTAATTATAGTTCTATTAAAATTTTAAAAAAATCAAGTACAATATAATTTTTTTTAAAATTGCTACATGTTGTATTTTTATTTTTATTTTTTACTATTAATTATTATAGAATATTTTCTGATTAATAATAATAAATAAATATGGTACAATTAATTTATAATATTAATTATCATTTAATTGAATTTTAAAGAATATATAATACTTAAGTTGGCATATGAGTGTAATTAATCGAAAAGAAAATGGCATATGAATAAATGTACCTGAGTTTTTTTTGTCTTGAGGGGGTGCGATGACTTCTCTTTAGAAAAGAGTTTGCGTGTCTTGTATTGGTGTCTTCTTTTTAGTCCCCGATTCAGTCTCGCCAACAGATATAGAGACACGGAGAGATATGGACGGCCCTCCAGCAGGCTCCACACGACCCCGACACTACTCTAATAATTGAAAGCAAGGGATTCAATGTGGAGTTTTTTTAAAAATGACCCAAATGGGTTTAAACATATCCAAAATGACACATGTGAGTTTCAATTTTCAAAAATGGCATGTGTCTTTCGTAACATCGAATCCCCGGGATCCGATTTTCTGTGTTTTTAATAAAACCGGATCCCCAGGATCCGGTGTTATGTGTAAACGAGAGAACACGTGGAGTTCTCTCATTCGAACGCGCACGTAACACCGGATCTCTAGGATCCGATTTTATTAAAAACATAGAAAATCGGATCCAGGAGACCTAATTTTATTAAAAACAAATCATTTTTAAAAGTTGAAACTCAAATGAATCATTTCTGAATTTTAAAACTCAAAAAGGATCATTTTAAAAAAAAACTCTTCAATGTGGCATCAACTTGTTTGCTTTTCGTTTAACGAAAGTGAGACATCAATCAAGTCTTTGATGTAATATCTTTTCTAATTCCAATGCATCTCAGAATTTCGAAAACCCCACACTCAGACACTGTGACAACTAATTTCTAACATAACATGTGAATTAAAGTATCAACCACTCCAGTTTCACTTACCATGCACCGGTCGGATTTTATCAGCTTCTCAACTTTGATAGTATCGCCAGTGTTGGAACTTGGAAATCATGTTTTACTCTTAGGACGTTTGGGTTGTTTTTTTTTTCCTAAGAAAATGACAAAAATGGGTGATGAAATATCATTCACTATCAAATTACAAAACTACCCAAAATAATAGTCAATTGTCAAATTCAATTTTTCAGAGAAAATGACAGAAATGGGACATAAACTACACTTACTGTCAAAATACATCCTGTATTACTCAAAATGACCATCAAGGATAAAATTCAAGTTTTTGTAAATGTTACAATTGACTTAAGGGACACTAACTTCATCATTAACAATGCCAATTGAATTTAAAGTGATCAAATGAATCAAAACGCAATTTTTTGGTCTATAAATTAATTAGTCAAATTAAATAGTAATTTGAATTTGACTCTTGAAAATTAAATAGTCAAAAATAAAATTAAAAATAACAACATTCATCATTTTTTGAGGTCTACAAATAAACATCCATTAAGTCATATTTTGATGCATGTTTGAATGATTATATTTTTCCATTGATGAGGTTATATGGATATGAATGAGGAATAATAATGAACTCTAGCTTGTTGGTTATTCATGAGTACATGATCTAATTGATCACGAATCATGACTAAATATCAAGTGATGAGAGATAAAATGAATGAGAGAAATGAATGACTTTTTCTTTTTATCATAATGTGGGGTGCTCGTATGTCTCAAAATATTATATCAATGGGGCAGTAGGTGATGTCAAGAATAAAAATGTTATTAGAAACAACTTTATTGTTGTTTTATTCAACACCTTGGTCCTTGAGTGAAAAGACTTTTGTGAGCATTTATGATCGGTACAAAATCCAAATTCAGTTGTAATATCTTAATATGCTTTGAAGAAATATGCGATTTTCTATAATAAAAAAAGAATCTACAATAATTTTTTTTAATAAGAATTATCTTTTCATATAAAATGTTCTAGTTTTGAACGAGCAGCTTGGACCACTTAAAAAGTGCACCCATTTGGCATTTTGTATATAATTTGGACTTGGAGCAATTGGCAATTGCTACAAATTTGGCAGATTTTACCAGCGACAAAGCTTGGCGTATATTAGGGGATAAAACGGTCGCCGGAAAAAAACGTAGGCAGAATTGCAGTACCATTAATTTTTAGCATACCAAACGGAGGTATAAATACGGTAGAAAAATTTCCCGGGCATGATATCCGCCGCAAAACACCCTAAATATTTCTGGGGCAAGTCAGGCCTTAATTAATCCGCAACAAGGATTATGGTAACTTAATTCTCCCGGAAAATCCCCTAACTTGATGGTCCAAACTTGCAACACTACATGCAACTGCCGACATTTATTCCGGCGGAATTCCGGTTGTAATTAGGCACATCACCTAAATACCACTGAAAATTTACATGCAAAATTGGAATTTTCTTCCCTATATATTGGACATGGTACAGTACGTCTTGTAAACGACCTTTTCTGCACTCAGTATAAATTAAAAGTTATAGAGGTTTGAGTTAGCTACGCAACGACGTATAGCTCGTCTCCATCGGATCTTTAATCTGTTCACAGCACTCGTTAGAAATATAAAGAGTATAATTAGCCGTTAACAGTGTTATTTTTTAGTAAGTTTATACCCTTGCATCTGTTATATATTTTTAAATAAGTCAGTTTTAGTTTTTTTATGTACAAAAAGTACCGCGAATTACGATTGGTTGTGAGTGCCACATGTGGAATTATTAGGTGGTTTGTAGTTAACAGATTTAATTGTGGTTTATATTTGATCCTTTCTCAATTTTCCTCCATATATAATTTGGTTATTCAAGATCGGACGGGAATCACATACAAACCTCATTTATTTATATAAACTACAAATCACTTAACTCTTGACGAAATTCATCTATAAAAATGAATTTGAGAGATAAACCGACCAGGACACTAAAAATCGTTACTTTTCGCTTCAATTCTTTAAAAAATAATTTTTTATTCACTGAACATTTTTTCTTAAAATATCAGAATATTCACAAAATACGTGTACAATTCACTGAACATTAAGCGTTACTGAATATTTAGCTTTATCTCTAAACATTTAGTTTTATCGAACATTTAGCTAAAAGCAAAATGCTTGTTGATAAGGCAAAAATATCACTGAATTTTTCTTTATTAATTGAAGCGAAAAGTAACAATTTAGTTATATCACTGAACATTTAGCTAATGAACAATAAAACCAGAAATTGGAAAAGATCATAATATCTTAAGATTTGTTGTTTATATAAAAAAAATATAGAATTTATATTTGATCTATTCTTTTCAAAATCTCCAAATTCAAAAAAAAAAGCAACGCAAAAGATGATACAAATCCGGTTAATCACAACTCTTACAAATTGCAAAGTCAATTCCAACAAAAGGAAAATCATCATAAAGAACACACATTCAATGAACCATTTCCCTTTTTTATCAAAAAATAAATAAACTATTTCCCTTTAACAGAGGATTCGAATCCGGTGCAGCAAAACAATTTGTTGCGAGTGCCGAAATGGTGCTGTTTCAATCAAAACGGTATCGTTTCCTTTGATACAGAATTTATAACGGAACAAAACGATATTATTTTGATTGATATTACGTCATTTTGATACTCGTAACAAATAACTGCCCTCCACATGATCTTTTTCCTTGGGAGAGCATGAATTTCCTCTTCTTTTTTTATGATTCAAGACACAGCAGCGTGAGTCATAAAAAAATGACAACATTCTTACCATAAATATCTTCGATATTAAAAGTCTATTATCTCTTCTTTTTTTGTCCACTTCCTTGATCAAAGAAAATTACATGTCCATTCACTCATTACGGAAATAATATATCATAAAAATGACTTTGTTTAATGTATATTACTATTTTATTTATGAAACTGTAAGGATTTAGAAGGATAGTTTGAGGGCATAATTTTTTTAAAATATATGTAAAGAAAAAGGATTCGGTGCAAAGGATATATTTTTGTAAAAAACACAAACCAATCAAAGCCCTTGATTTGATCATTTGGACGGGTGAGATTAAATCTCATTTATAGTTAATTTTTTGGTGACAAATTATAATTTATTCGTGACGAACTATATCATACTTTTAGTTTTTCGGCGACGAATTATAACACAGTTTTGACGAACTTTACATTTTGCACTAAAAATATATTTTATAACTGATCTTTATTCTATATGTATAAATGAGAAGTCGACATTTAATTTAGAACGGAATCATGCTTCAATTAGCCCCAAAACTAATTACTCGACCTAAAGCAACTTTAGTGATAATGCCTTGTTGTACAAAACTACAAACGGTATGGAATCAAATTGGATGCACCAAAAGAGTTTTTTATTTATTTTTATAATGGGGTACAACTAGGAATAATACAATGCATATGCCGCTTATCATCTAAAGCTCTAGTAAGACATCTTGACCAGATCCGAAAGCATATGGTACATTTCTCCACTTCTGAAGCGTAGGCCGGATTCGGCACCTTTACCATGCATGTATCTGCACATCTACCCCAAATCACTTTTGGTACACTCTCGACTCTTGAAGCTCAAGTCACGTTGGGCACCTTTACCGTTGTAAGACACGACACGTCCATCTTGACGGCCAGAAGAAGCGTCACGCGCGAGACGTGAAGAGGAAAGCATCCAGGACTCGAATCCGGGATGTAAGGAATCGTATGTGACTCCTTAACCAACAGGCCACCACCCTATTGGTGGATGCAACCAAACAGTTTGATTATTTATAAACTATTTTATTTTTAAAATTGAGTAAAGATTAGGTACAGAGTATATTTTTGGTGCAAAATGTAAAGTTCTTCAAAATTAGGTTATAGTTCGTCGCCGAGAACCTAAAAGTATGACATAATCGTCAAGAATATTTTATAATTCGTCACCGAGAAATTAACCATATGACGAGATTTAATCTCATTCGTCCGAATAACTAAATTAATGACTGACATTAGTTTTTATTTCTTACAAAAATATTTATTTTGCACCATATCCTTTTTCTTCAAAATGATATCGGTTTACCATGATTGTACTCTTAAATGGGCGGGATCTAAATCCCAAACACCAAATAAGTGAAAATGGGAAGTCCCCCTTTTAAAAAGAAACTAAGTGAAAATGGACAATTCAATAATAAGTTTTCATAGTTCGATATAAAAGGAACCGATTCGGAAGAGTTTTCAATAATATTGGAGGATCAACTTGTAATTACACCTCACAACACGCCATTAAACACAACAATGACTCACCCATCTTCCCTCCTCAACGTGGAACTTTCTAGAACTAAATACATGGTATAATCACAGAAATCCAGCAATACACAATTAATAAATTAATAAAAATTACTCAGAATCAGGGCTCCATTCACTGAATCATCAAAAAAAATCTTTACCTCCTCTCTTACTTGTGGTTCTGGGTCATCCAACTTGCACAATTTATTAAGTAAATCAAAAGTTGGGAATGTTCTCTTTCATCTCCTCACCAATTTTCTTTTGATTTTCAATCTCAAATACATTGTAACAAACCCATTTCATACATCCATCATCAAAGGCTCAAAATTGATACCAACCTCTTCTCCATTTCATTATCTTCTCTTTTTTTTTTCTGCATCAACATTTAAATTCTGATCTCTCTTATGTGTCTGCCTGCTGTGGCTTCCTGCATTTAATTGTAAAGCTCGAATCTTTTCTTTTGCTCTCAGTCTTTGTCAATCTTTTTCACTTTCTTTTATTCTCTTCTGCCCAGCCAGTCTTTCTAGATATCAATCAATCTGTTTTATTTGGTGTGTATAAATTATTGTTAAAGCCTAACTCAGCCAGCTCTATCACAATACCTTCAGGTACGTACTAATCTTTTTATTCTCTGTACTGCTTTTGATTTGAAGATTTGGGGTTTGTTTGAATGAGGGTTGTTTTGGATTTGGAAAAAGATTCGATATTTGCAGTTTTATTGCAGAATCATTTTATGCAGTTCTGTTGATGCCTGTTGTGTTCTGGGTTAGGGTTTGTGGAGGAACTCTCAATTAAGATTCAAGTCATAAAGTGTATGTTCTTTTTTATGGAGATTTGTGTTCACATTTGGGTAAAATTTTGCTGTTGCCTGGTTTAAGTCTTCAATCACTCCAATTTTCGCTATCCGGCATTGCATTACAAGAGAATGGCGAAACCGAAAATTTTGGGGTCTACTGAGATTTGTCTGTGTATATGTGTCATTCATAGGTTTTTGGCTGCTATTTTTGTCAACTTCCTTAAACGATGTTAAATATATCCTGCAAATTAAGAGTACATTGAGACCATGTAGATTTGCAAGGCAATATAATTCTGCAGCATTTTAAATTCATTGATTCCTATATGACTAATTTAGTTTTTGAACTTCACAGAAAGATTGAATTGATTTTTCTATTACCTCTGATGTTGCAGAATTGGGATTTTCAGACATTGGATGATATTTTACCCGTCGAGGAACTGTGGCCTTATTATGGACACCAATACAAGTGCAGCCGATGAGCGTAAAAGAATCTTTCGCAAGTCATTGTACGAAGGAACCAGCGTAAGATTCATACCTACAACTTGCTACAGCTCTGAAGCGGTGCTGCTATTATTCTGCCTCACGGTGTCTCTGTTGATCCTGCCTCTGATTTTGCCTCCATTGCCTCCCCCGCCTTACTTGTTGCTTTTGTTACCGATTGCCATACTAGGTGTCCTTGTGCACTTGGCTATGGCACCGTCTAACTCTAGGGAAGTAACTTATGCACATGTGTAGGTGTTGAAGTCTTAGTACTGAGTTATGCCGCTGATGCATCCCACATGTCCATATCGATATCAAAAGAAGCTTTCGTTATTTCATTTGAGGCTATCCGAGATTCATTTAATACTTTTAAACAAATTCATATCTGATGAAATATTGATCTACTTCAGTTAGGCACAATTAAGTTTAGCAGTAACAACTATATGTGGATTGAATATGACTGTGTGCAAAGATCCACATGAATCCGCTAAACGGGGAAATGGGATCCCAAGTAGCGCAGCAATTTGCTGTAAAAACGAAAACAGTGTCATTTTGTGTTTATAGGTTCAAAACGATGTAGTTTAGGGGTTCGGACATTTATTTTTAGGTTTTATTTATATATGAGTAATATAAAACGACGTAGTTTTACAGTAAATTCAATCAAAACCAAAATAACACTACTTTCAATTGTCTGTTTTTAGCGGGTTGTACGGGATCGAATCCCGCTAACCTGTCAATTATTCCATACCCAAAAAGGTACCCAAATGTGTGCAGCTGCGTTTTTGTAGACTAAGACACGCCATTATTGAACGTTGCATTGCTCAAAAGAACCTCACACAAGGGACACAGTCAGTTATTGTGTTCAGAATGTGTATTCATTCTTTCATTATGGGCCTCCTAGACATCCCCAAGTTCCATTAAACTCACTCATGTGACAACTTGGGACTTCTTTTTTTCGACTTTTTGGTCCTGAGTGGCTCCACCTAGCTATGTATAGCCGGCGAAGCCAAAGACAGCAGAACATTCTTACTCATACAACAAAATAAAACACCCACCATTTGCTTACCCATCGTATGCTTAAATTCATGCTCCTTAGAAAACTAAGCTTATCTTGAGCTTTAAGATATCATAAAATGAAGCAAATTGCTGAAGTTTTTGTTGAGAATGTGTTAATAAAGTGTGAATAAAATGGTGGTGCGCTCCATTTTGAGATCAATTTTAAGCTTGAAGGAAACCGATACTGTTGAAAAAAACCAAAGCTGCTTAGGTGGATTGGTTACACTATCTTCATCATCAACCATCCATTTGGGTCTAGCAGTCCTCAAATTCATCAAATCTTCAGCGACTTCCTCTTCTCTAGCTGCTTTTTGCTTCCTCCGAGCAGCCAAAGACCAATCTTTGAGGCGGATTAAAGCTTCAATAGTATTCAGACTTCAACCTGCCCTCTTTTCATTGACAACTGTCCCTCCAGCACTAAAAGCTGCTCCTGAAGCTACGGTTGATGCCGGGACAGAGAGTAAGTCCTTCGCCAAACTACTAAGTGTTAGAATAATTTCATACTCAAAGATCGTAATACCCCAATCGTGTCAATCAAGCATACAGAAAATACAGAAGATGAACAAACCTCCGTTGATGACTCTGAACTCTTCTCTGATTACCGTAGTGGATCTTCCAGCCTTTCCGCACAACCCTTTACCAGTAAGATTTCGAGAGAAGAACGTACTGAAGTTTAGTGCGTAAGACCGAGGACCACTACCTATATATAGCGTTGTACATAACTGCTATATTTTCGATAATTACAAATCCTTCCCCTCAAAAGAAGTGTAATTATCAAACCGGTATCTACACATATTATATATTTCCATGATCGTGACTTTAATTATACTCTAAAGTTACTTGTATAATAGATCACTTTAATATAAAACTTATAAATAATGATAACATACACATCATATAATATTTACATTATGATCCCAACATTAGATTATATAAAATAATCTAACACTAAGAACATGATATAAAGAACAATTATTTTTCCACCATCCCAAAAGATTAAAATTATCATCATCCCCAACCTCTATTGTTGCTAAGTCAACATACATTTGCAGATCAGAAGTTTGAACAGATATATTCAGATTAACCCTTGCTCTTTTTATCCTTGACATGCTAAAATTTTGAACTAAAGTAAACATGGATGCATTATTCAAAGATGCAGAAGCTGTTGCAGGATTAGAGGGTGGGAAAGGGGCAACAGGAATCAGTTTCCTTTTATAAAAATCATACACATTATACAAGCAAGTCTTGATGCTATCAATCCTACACTCAACTTCATTATCTGAAAGGCCATACTATCTCAGCCAATCTTCAATAGCTAATAATTTGAATCTTGGATCCATAATGGTAGCAAGACAAAAAGTCATAGGAAAAGTAGACCAATATTTATCAAACTTCATTTTCATGGCATTAAGAGCAATCTGAAATCCAGGATAATCAGAATATGCAACAAAACTTTGATAAATATCCACTAAACATTGTATGACTCTACTTGAGGTAGGTGTATACACATTGCAACATGTTTTCGTAGAAGAGTTGAAAATGGAAAGAAAATTGCACATCAAGTAGTACCTATCCAATCATTCTCATTTGGAATTTCCAAGTTGACATTTCTTGATTCATTCACAATAAGCACATATCTGTGTAAAGCAGATTTATACTTAAGTGCTATAACAGGTAGATCACGAGTCGAATTCGACCTATGTGGAACATCAATGTCAATATTTTTTTCTCCAAGCCCAAATCTTTGCAAGCATGCACCAAAATATCATGTCATTTATTACTTGAATTCATACTTCTAACTATGGCTGTGATTTTTTTCAATCGGTGCAGATAATGAATACAATCCATCTTGCACAATTAAATTCAAAATATGGGCACAACAGCGAATATGAAACAATCGCCTAGTAACATCAGCTAGCATCAAATATTCAGGCAGCAAATTCACAATTGAGTTATTATTTGATGCATGAACAAGTGTTATGGATATGCCATGCAATTAACTCTTCATTAATATGTTGTGATAAAATTTCTCTGCTATGTGGATATTCTATCATTTTAAAGGGCAATATCCTTTTGTTTAACAACCAATCCTTGTCAATATAATGAGCAATTAAAGACATGTATCCCATTTTTTATCGTGAAGACCAAACATCACTAGTTAAAGAAACTTTACCATCAAATTCACAGAAAAAGTTCACCAATTATTTTTACTCATTGAAAACATTTTTAAAACATCCATTTTACATGTTCTAGCAGAAAAACTAGTATATTGGGGTTGAATAGCTCTCTAAATCACCCCACAAAAATCATGCTTCTCAATGAAAGTAAATGACAACTCAACTCTAACAATAAAATCTACTATCTCTTTTCTAGCTCCATTTTTATCAAACTTAAAATTACTTAAGTTACCCGAAGCATTGATTCCTAGTTGCATTTGAGTCCTAATATTAGCAAGCTGAGATGTCGAATTTTGGTGTCTCTTTATATGCATTACCAAATGATGAGTACCATTATTTCCGCCCCTAGCCGATGACTATCCACATACATTACACTTCGCTTTTAGCAAAACAACATTATTTTCTCTTTCTTCAATTTTTTTAAATAGTTCCAAACCTCAGATGTTTTCCTAAGACTTGGAATATTTACGGACTCAGATTCAACAACATTTTAAGAAGACAAAGTATTTGCAGCGACAAAGTCAGAATCCATTTTGATTAATCACAGGCCACAAGCAGCAAACAAAGCATACAACATGCAGCAACAACACAACAAGTAACAACAACAAAACAAGTAAATAAAATAGCAAGAAGTTAGGATTGAGAGAGTTTTTTTTCTTTCCAAAATGACCCGTTTGAGTATCAACATATCCAAAATAACCTAAATGAGTTTGACATTTCAGTTTTGGCCTGTTTTTAACAAAACTGATTCCTGGGGATCTGGTTTTCTGCATGTTCACAAAACCGGATCCCCATGATCTGGTTTTATGTGCAAGGGAGAAGACTTGGAGTTCTCTCATTCGCTCGCCCTCTCGTTTGCATATAAAACCAGATAATGGGGATCCGATTTTGTAGAAAACGTAGAAAACTGGATCCTGTGAAATGTCAAACTCATTTGGATTATTTTGGATATGTTGAAACTCAAACGAGTCATTTTGGAAAGAAAAAACTTGGGTTGAGAAGGGTGCCTCTGAACCAAGCTAAGCAGAGAAAATGATTGGTGTATCCTTGCACTTTTAGAACTTCTTGCACCTTTAGAACTTACTGAGATTGAAAAAAAAACATAAGATTCATTATTGTACAATCAAAATAAAACAAAAATAAATAGAACAGTATGTAAAACAAAGTAGAGTTACCTTCAAGGTTGCGTTTCAGCTCTCGAATCAAACAAAATCCTCAACAATTGAGGATTGAAATTATAGATTGAGATTTAAACTTTGTCGAGGATATTTGTTTAAATCCTCAACAAATTTTAAATCCTATCTCAGGTTCCAGATCAAGATTTAAACTTTGTTGGAAACATCGAATCTGAAAGCTTTACAAGAAGAGGCAGTAGTAAGGTGGTCGAATTTCTTTAATAGCTATATCAATTTTATAGAGATAGGAAGAAAGATTGATAGAAAACCAACCTGCAAATAGATCCGTTAAGACTCAAAGTCGACGAATGATGCTGCAGAAGTGCAGGGTTACGTGCTTCGCTTTCAGATGGCGGAAGGCTACGACAATACCCAACGGTTCAAACCTATGATGATACGAAACGAAACTCATGATGAAAGAAACGAAGTGATGCGAGAGAGATGTCGTGGTTGATGAAATCTATCTACGAAGTGAGGCGATAGGCGACATGTAGCAGATGGTAGGCTGTTCGAATCAGGCGGCGAGCTGCAGGAGCCGGGATGTAGAGTCGTCGAGTTAGAGATTTGGTAATATTAGATAGGGTTACACAGAGATTGAGTTTAGTTTCATTTGGGCTTAATTTTTGGGCCTTATCAAATTCGGGTAGACGGGTCGGGTCTCAATTACATGACCCTTACCCTGCCTATATGTAAGTCGGGTGGGTTGAAGTCGGGTCTAATATGGGTACGGGTCTGGTTGCGGGCGGGGCCAAATCCGGGTCACCCGATGGGTGAGATGCCGAGGCCTACTTAAGCTTAATGTTAGACTGTCTGATCTGGCCCTGTAAATTAGAGCTAGACCTAGAAAGCTTGATCTATCCCTAACATATCTATGCTTTGGACTTAAATTCCATAAACTTAGAAGCTACTGACCCTTATATTTCATAAATTTTAGAATACAATTCTGACCATTGGAAGAAGTTGCATCTTTGAATGTGGAGCTGTCATGCGTCCCACTAACCTTAATTCCTTTGTGGTACATTTTCAAACTTCATTTTGGTATCTTATTGAATGATTGGATAGTTCCTGAATAATTTGTTACATTTAAAATTGTTCTTTTTTGCTAGTGGGTTTTACATCTCATACATATCAATTACCATTCGCATACATCTTATACATACTGCATGAGAACTCATTTTTCTTCTTATGAAGTATATGTGATATTTGACTCTTGGAGTACAGGCCACGCACGTCACCACCCACATTTGATACTTGAATTGTGTCCATTGAAGCACCATCCACTTTGAAACCCACGCGCATAATCTTGCAATTAGCACCTCCATGCGCACATGGAAGGAATAGACGAACTAGCAGTGCCAACCTGCAGTGTTAGTTTTTAGTGGCATATATTTTGGCAAAACAGTGTGAAGTTGTTTAAGTTGTTGTACAACAAAGAGCTCAAGGCCAGAGAGAGACAACCGACGTGGAACTAGTATGAAGCGGCAGAGGTTTCCTAATCCAGATTAGGCAAGTCGGTGCTGCTACACATTGAAGATATGATGCAGATATTGAAGTCGCTTGAGAGCTTTTAGGAAATATATGCGCATGGAGATTACTTAGAGAAGAAGATAATCGAAGAGTTCCTTAAACGAGTTGCAGATATATTGAAGATTATCTACAACAAGACTGCGCAAGGTTTTAGGAAAGTTTCCTAAAAAAATTAGGAAAGATTTCCTAAAGAGATAGGCGGTTGAAGATAGGAAACCTAGATACTTTAGGTTTTCTCCGCCTCTATATAACGAGGGCTGATGCTTTCGCAATACTCAGCACTTACGGAGATATTATTCACTCATATACACTGAAGGGAGGTGGAGGCAAACGGCCGGCGATATTATCATTCCGATAAGATCACGGCACTCGGATTTAGTCTGTTCTAGTGCTTAGTAGACTGATCGTAAAACAACTTGACAATACACGCACTATTACTGCGCAGTCTATTGAAGGCGCTGATCTTCATGAAGGATCATCTGGTGGAATTGGAGGAGAGGCTCTGATCTAGGGGAAGCCTAGTTAGCAATTACTAGAGTGTTAGTGGCTCTGGCTGTTTAAGAGGGATTCTGTAAATGTAAGCTCCTGTACTCTAAACTCAACATCAGTGAATTGCTTTTCACCGGGCTAAGGAGATAGCCCCTCAGACATAGGCTCGTTAACGCCGAACTAGGTAACAATATTGCGTGTCTTTATTTTCCGTACTGCACTTAAGCTTATTAGCTTAATATTATGCTAGTTGTTCTGGTTCCTGTTCGATATTCATCCAGAACAACATCTCAACATACATGGGAAGATTTCAATTGGTATCAGAGCAAACACTCAACACACAAAGTGAGATCCGAGCTGTTGAGATGGACTTAAGGGAAGGACAAAATATTTCACGCCCTTCGCTGCTGGAAGGAAACTAATATGGATACTGGAGGGTAAGAATGAAGGCGTTCCTAAAGTCACAGGATGAATCAGTCTGGAAAGCTGTTCAACAAGGATGGACGCATCTAGTGACTGCTGGAGAAGGAGGCAAAGTTGTTCTAGTCCCAGAAGAAAGATGGACTGAGGCGCAGAAGAATGCTGAAGTCGCGAACTCCATATCAATGAACGCTATATTCTCAGCAGTTGATGGCAAGAATTTTAAGATGATATTAACCTGTGAAATTGTGAAGAAGGCTTGGGACATATTGCAAACGGCTCATGAAGGTACGAAAAAGGTCAAAATATCCAGAATGTAGATGGTCACTTCAAAATTTGAAAGTCTAAGGATGAAGGAGGACGAGACCATAGCTGAATTCAACACAAAAGTACTTGACATCTCTAATGAATCGTTTGCACTTGGAGAACCCATGAGCGAAGAGAAACCGGTGAGAAAGGTACTAAGATCTCTATCGAAATGATATGCCGTGAAGGCTCATGCGCTCAAGGAAGAACAGGATATGACAACTATGAGGCTAGATGAACTGATGGGATAACTACTGACTCTTGAGATGGAGATGAATGAAGAGGAACAACGCGTGAAAGGTAAGAGTGTTGGTCTGAAATTTGAAGTGACTGATGTTCAGGACAAAGAAGGGGAGATGTCTGAACAACAGTATGCAATGCTGGCTAAGAACTTCGAAAAGTTTATGAGAAGGCGGTACAACAAAGGGTCAGATCCAGGTCAGCCATCTAGCTCAAGATTCCAGAAGGATGGAAAATTTCAAAAGAGGAATAAATCTAGAGACTTCAACCAGGACAACAAAGGCAAGGGGATCCAATAGAGAGAATGCGAAGGCTATGGACACATTCAGGCAGAATGTGTTAACACACGTAAAAAGAAGAATGCATATGCTGTCAACTGGAGTGACAGTGAATCTGATGAAGAGAATCAGTAAGGTGAGTCCAATAACTTTGTGGCACTTGCTAGCTACGTCAACCAGGAAGGAGAAAAAGTAAAGGAATGGAGTCAAAGTCATCCTTTGAGGATCCTACAGAGTACTCAAGCTGCAGTGATGATGAAGAAATCACTTAAGAATGTATCGCTAACAAGTACAAGGAGTTATTCCAGCAGTGGCTGAATGAAATTAAGCGGAACAAAAAACTTCGCTGCAGCCTGGCGGATCTGAAACAGAAAAGAAAAGCTATGGGAAGAAGCCGATGTCCTAGTAGCTCAGAAGGTGGAACATCAACAGATAATCACTGATCTTAAAGGGAGTTGAACCCTTGACCTCTTGGCAATTTGTTGTAGTATATTGGTAAGTATTCCCACCTGTCACGCGGGTGACCCGGGTTCGATCCCCAGCAACGGCGCCATTTTGACGTGAAGTATTTTTAATGTCAAAAATAATTTATAAAATCGGTAAGTACCGAGTCGTCCAAGGGAGCAAGTGTAAAATTTATGCACTATGTAAGGTTGTGTTTCTATTTATCCTAGTCCGAAAAGAGTTTTTGTTTGGTTTTATAACTAAAATAAACAAAAGTAAGAAACGGTTTCGACGAACTTCGAGAAGTATTTCGGGGAACTACTTCACTTACCCAACATTAGAATCGAGTTTATTAACTAGCATGCGAGGATTTACTTATATTTATTGGAAAATAGCCGCACACTCCAAGTATGAACCTCACCCTTTCGGCGGTGCTATTGGTTCGAATCAAGAAATTCGCTGATGTTCACCAACTCTCGTCGCGTAAACATGGGGAGTCCTTGTCATAAACTAGCCTTTCCCATTACAAACTTGGGCTACTCGTAGTCACCGAGTTTGTAACATGTATTTTACTTAATAGTCAGACATTTAGGCTCACCCTTTCGACGCTATTGGCTTAACGTCTCAAAGCAATACACTTAGGCATTTTCTGAAACACATAATATGCATCGCTGAATTTAGGCGCTAAGTAAAACACAAATCATATAAAACAATCCAAATCATGCAACGATTAATATATAAAACAACATAGTCGAATAAGATTAGTAGGACCCCAAAATATGGATCACTACTCACTATATCCATCGTCATGGAAATACAATTCATGTTTTGTTTGAACGAAATCTATAAAGAGAAAAAGGAATGACCACACCCTCGAACTGATGTCGATAATTCCTTTAAGCTCAATCTTCGATCCGATCAAAATCCTCGCGTTTTTGTGTCCCCTTCTCTCTTTTTCGTCTCCTCCAAGTGCGTAGGTGTGAATATGTGCGTAGTGGAGAATTGAGAATTATGATGTGCGGCTGCTGCTCTTTCTTTTTGTTCAATTTCCCTTTTTTCCATTTTTCCAAAACCCTAGCCCAATTTGCATTTTTGGCCCATTCAGCTTGTGTCGCCTGTGTCGCTTATTCGGATACTTTGGTAACACAGAGCACTTTTTGCATGCTCTCCGGAATCTGCCATATCACGTGTGTCAACTATTTTGGTGACACAAGCGCAGAGTGAGATGGCCTCTTGAGCTCAAATTTTGACATCCCTAACGGTTGAATCTGCTCTAGGTGCCAACTAGAAAGTTGTAGCTCTTGTTCTCATCTTTCGACGAAGCTAAAGATCAATGAATTCGGGTACTGTATGAGCTCTAGCCGTGCGCGACAAGCAGGGATGTCAATCCTCCTATTTTTGCACTGTTTTCGCCCAAATTCCCACAAATTTATTTATTTCGCCTTGGATTCGTTATTCATCTAAAAGCATCAAAACAAAAAGTGAGAGCTCAAATAAATAATGCGAATGATCGAAAATCGACTAAATGTGGAGCATAAATATAGTACAAATTTATACTCATCAAAACACTCCACACTTACAGTTTGTTCGTCCCGAACAAACATGAACTAAATCCTAATCCACTGTCGTATGGAACACAAGTGCATTTAGCGTAAGCACCAAGCCTTTAAACCTCTAGGCTACCCTACAGGACGATTTGTAGTCTCATGATAGTTTTCAGAAAAGAGAATACTCACAAATCCCCATGCGACTAGCCAATATGCATGATCATGATAGTACTTCAATTATCTAGGCAATGCGCAACAAATTCCCCAAGCACAACAACTAAAATAGTAATCAAAGGCTGAGTCCTCTTCAAAAGAATTTCGAACCACCAATTACTTACAAAGATGCACATTCAAAGACAATCAATATTAGAGTTATCAAATGTCTAACCTAGCAATTCATTCAACCTTTTCACAAGATACTCAAAACATGATCCTTAGAAACATAGAAAGCCTACCAATCGCGTGCCTATGCTACCAAGAAGGATAGTCCATGGACTAACAATACAAAACTCATTTCCAAGTTTTAGGAGCTAGGTCATAATCCCTAAGGAAAGAGGAGTTTGGCACTTCATTTTCAAAACTATCTTGAACAAAGTCATGCTCATGTATACTAGTACAAGGGTCATCCCTCTACTCAAATCACAATGCATACATGATGGACCATAATTATACGAATCAAAAACACAGTTAAACCCACTAAATTAGACTGTTTGTCTATTTAACTTTTGCTTGTTAGTTCCGATATATTTCTACAGGGTATTTTGGAGCTTAGAGAGAATACACGCTAAGGAGAGGATTTTACGCAGAAAAGATGTTACGAGTCATTCCAAGGTCAAGATCAGACGCCGACTGAAGAAATCTCAAGATCCTGACATGGAATCATTCAAAACAAATCAAACCGAAGAGCAACCAAAGTCAGTCCGGAGCTGAAATACACCGATAGTTTTGTGAGAACTTCACAAAACTCACACAAGCTCACTCTTATCCATTGATGACCGGCGGCTTTGGGGAAGAAGATGACTCATGGGTGGCCTTCTCCTCCTTCTCCCCACCACAACCGGCGGCTCTCCTCCATGGTGACCGGCCACCGGCGGCTCCTCCTCCCCCCCCATGTGGCATCATCTCAAAACTCTTCCTCTCATCCTTTCCCATGTGCTTCCATCTCCACCCTCCATTCTCCTCTCCTTTGGCTATAAATACAAGCCTTCACCTCTCATTTGTATAATCCAACAATCTCATTCACAACACAAAAATCACTTATCTCTCTAAGTTTGGCAATTAGTAAGTTTGGTTTTGAAATAATACTCTTGTTGGTTCTTGAGTATTATAACAGTTTTAGAGAATACTCCTGTTGGTTCTTGAGTATTCAAGTAGGAATTGGGAATACTCCTGTTGGTTCTTGAGTATTCCCCTTTACTTACTGTCTTTCAAAAACCCCCGAGTATTTAGCTATGGTATCCACCTCTATGGATATTCGTAGCTAAACTCTTCATTCGGTTGAAGGGGTGTACTTGTATCATAAAATGTTTTAGACTTTGCTTTAGTGTTTTATCTCTGTATTCAAAACTTGTTCTATGTGCCATATAATAGGCCAGAACTTCCAAGGTTGAGTGGATGCTTGGAATGGCAAAGCTCTTCCGTGGAAGTTCGTAAACGTACTCGGATAAGTGGATGCTTGGAATGGCAAAGCTTATCTGAGGAGTTTGACCTCTCTCAAACACCATTTGATTGCTCGGGAATGACTGATCAAATGGATGCACAGAAGCTAATATACCTTGGAATGGGGTATTAGTCTAAGTAGAACAAGGGCTCTACGTTTTTTGCAAAAGTCTAGACAGTGTGTGCAAATCGAGTGCTTGGAATGGCCTTGATACTCTTTCGAACACTTTTGCAAAAGACTAGACAGTGTGGCAAATCGAGTGCTTGGAATGGCCTTGTTGCACGTTTGAATACTTAGAAGGATCACTAAAGGTCAATGATAAACAGGCTATGATACAAGGCCCCCGAAATCAAATGTTTTCCTTGAAATCAAACAACTCCTGCACTTACTTTCTTAGTATAACTGCCGTAATCAACTGCTCACCTTCCGGAGGACTTGCCAATCACGCATCACCCGCTGTAAGTCTTCTTTGTATTTTCAGTATTTAATTTTCTGTCATTTACTTTTCGCACAAAAAAACCAAAACCAACCAAAAAGTCACGTAGTTACTAGCTCTAAAACCTCAACCAACCTAAAACACGCTCCCTCGCTGTACAAATCACCTCAAAGAACAACTATCCCCCTAATTCCTTTGGGTTCGACCCCTACTTACCACTTGCTACCCAGTAGTTAAGTCGCGAGTAGCGGACTATTATAAATTTATTCTTGACGTTTGCACACAACGACTGTGCATCCATCAAAAATTGGCGCCGCTGCCGGGGAATTAGTTAATTAATCGGATAAGTTCTTTGAATCAACACGCGCTTCGAAACAACCATGTCTCGCGAAGGGAGCCACCATGACTACCAGGATGACGACGAGATAAACCTGTACGATCAAAATGATGAGGTGCCACTTCCATTTATCGACGATCCGGAACAACTCATCAGAAACAGAAGAGCTCGTGATAGGGAGGCCATCAGAAGAAACCAAGAACCGCCCGAGGACCGAAATGCAGCTGGTCCAGTACAACAACCCCCTAGATATCCACCACCCCCCAACCTCGACAAATGCCAAGACAAGAACCTGTCTACGATAACTATTATGGGGATAACAACTACCATGAACCTACTATGGGAGAATTAAACGCCCCCAATTTCGAAACACAGCCGTGGTGCATTTACGAGGGCCCTGAACTAGAAAACATAACCATCAACGCATCAGTGGCCCACAGCTTGCCAATATTCTCAGGAGCTCAAGGAGAATCTGCCACAACTCACCTCCAACGCCTGCATGGAATTTGCTAAAATCTAAAGCCCAATCGAGTGAATATGGACGACTTCAAGTTGAAGGCTTTCTATTTTTCCCTCATAGACTCGGCAAACGATTGGTTCCTTTCATTGCCTTCGGGAAGCATCAGAACATGGGTTCAGATGCAAGGGAAATTCCTGGGCAAATACTACCCAGCAGGAAGAGCAATGCAAGTAAGAAGACAACTGCGGGACATAAGGCAAGGACCTAATGAGACCATGTACGACTACCTGGAGAAATTCAACCACCTGGAGAGAAGCTGCTGCACTCTTGGACTACCCGAGAAACTCACCATTGAGTATCTCATTAACGGATTAAGACCCTTAGACAAAATGCTCCTGGATGCCTCAGCTGGAGGGTCCATAATGAATCTATCATTAAGAGGCATAAGGGATCTCATCACCAAGGTTGCTGAAAATGCCCGATTTAGAGAAGAGACAACTAGGCAGGAAGAATTTTCCCGAACAAAGAATGTGGCAAGAGCTGAAACACCGATGAGCTCTATTCCTGAAGAAATGAAACAGTTAAAGGAGATGATGATTCAGATCCTGCAAAGACAGCCAGTTCCAGTAAAACCTTGCGAGTTTTGTGGTTCTACTGACCACAAAACTGACGCATGCCCGACATTAATAGAAGAGAACCCGGCAGAAATAAATCTGCTAGGAGGCTACCAAGAAACACAACCAGCTGTTCCTCAACTAGCCCAGTCATTCTATCAACCTCTCCACCAACAGTACAACCAGGACGCCCAGCCGGCTGGACAGTACCAAGCAAGCTCGAGCAACCAACAAGAGGGACCAAACAAATCTCTTGAGGACATGTTAATGCAATTGTCAGGTACTGTGCAGCAGTTGAATACTACTATGCATCAAAACCAAGCCGAAACAAAGGACTTGAAAAATCACATCTCTCAACTCGTTGCCTCAGTATCCGCACTCGCTAATGAGTCCGGCAGACTCCTTTCACAAGCCATTCAAATCATGCACAAAGATGTGAGTGCGTTGACTCTTAGGAGTGGAAAAACGCTTGTCGGCAAACCTTTGGAGCAAGAGAAGGACAAAGACCCAAGGTTGCCCGGAGAAGAGCAAGTGACGCCCGAATCTCTCGAAACTCTAAAGGATAATGCGGCCGATAAAGACGACGACTTATTTGAGGAAGAGCGGGACGTAACCGAAGAAGAAGAGAATACATCCAAGGAACACAGGCCCGGCCCGGTGCTCAGAACCGAAACCCCAAAAAACAGCGCAACTCTTCCATTTCCAGTACCGGCTCGCGTGCAAAAACAACATGTCATGGATGAGGACGTATTTGAGTTGTTCAGTAAGGTCGAAATCAACATCCCCCTTTTGGAAGCCATCAAGCAAATTCCTCGATATGCCAAGTTTTTAAAAGAACTTTGCACCAACCGGAGAAGGAGTACTAGATACGATCAAGAGCTGATGAGTAGAAACGTGTCGGCTGTCATACAACGAAAAGTACCCCCCAAATGTGGAGATCCAGGAACTTACACCATTCCATGTACAATTGGCAACATCAGGATCGAGAACTGCATGCTAGACCTTGGAGCATCAATCAATGTTCTTCCCTTCTCTATCTACTCATGTCTTAAGATTGGGCCGCTCAAACCCACCGGTCTCACTATTCAATTAGCAGATCGGTCATGCAAACAGCCCGAGGGCAAAATAGAAGACGTCCTGGTTCAAGTAGGCAAATTAGTATTTCCAGCAGACTTCTACGTCTTAAAGATGGAGAATGGCGGACCTACAGATCATGCACCCATCCTTCTTGGCCGTCCATTTCTTAAAACCTCAAAAATGAAGATAGACTGCGGAAGTGGGATGCTATCAATGGAAGTAGAAGGAGAGGTCTTCAGCTTCGACATATTCAGAGCAATGAAGCATCCCATGGAGTTCGAGGAAGTACACGCTCTCGACGCTTTGGACGACCTAGTCCAAGAAGTTCAACCAGAACTAAGAGCAGATCCCTTAGAACTCATACTCAATGGAGCCAAGAGCTCTTATGACTTGGCCGAAGGCCTGCATGAAACACTAGCCCACTTAACAATCTCGGAGCCTCTCACACCAGGATATGAAGTCAACGAGGTAAAATTATTCAAATCAAATACTTTTTTACCCTCAGTGATTCAAGCTCCCAAAATAGAATTGAAGCCCCTGCCCAGACATCTGAAGTACGCCTTCCTTGGGGAAAATAGCACGCTCCCGGTAATCATAAAGAGTGGCTTGGAAACAGACCAGGAGCGTCGTTTGATAAAAGTGCTGAGACAACACAAGTTGGCTATTGGTTGGAATCTTGCCGACTTGAGAGGAGTCAACCCAGCAGTTTGCATGCATCGCATCTTACTCGAGGATGGAGCTAAGCCATCAAGAGAACCTCAGCGACGACTCAATCCAATCATGATGGAAATCGTCCAGAAGGAAATACAGAAGCTCCTGGATGCTGATGTAATCTATCCAATATCAGATAGCCAGTGGGTGAGTCCAGTCCACATAGTCCCGAAGAAAACTGGAATCACAATCAAGGAAGATGCCGAAGGAAAAATGGTGACAACAAGGGTCAAGAACGGCTGGAGAATGTGCATCGACTACAGAAAATTGAACGCCGTCACAAGAAAGGACCATTTCCCTCTGGCATTCATCGATCAAATGCTAGACCGACTGGCGGGCAAACCGTACTTTTGCTTCCTGGACGGATTCTCAGGCTACAACCAGATTCCCATAGTACCTGAGGACCAAGAAAAGACCACATTCACCTGCCCATTCGGCACATTTGCTTTCAGAAGAATGTCGTTCGGTCTATGCAATGCTCCGGGGACTTTCCAAAGAGTGGTGACCAGCATCTTCTCAGACATGATCGGAATATTCATCGAAGTCTTCATGGACGACTTCACCATCTATGGCGATACATTCGACGCTTGCCTAGACAACTTAAGCACGGTTCTGGCACGATGTGTCTCGATGAACCTTGTGCTCAACTATGAGAAGTCCCATTTCATGGTAACTCATGGAGTGGTCTTAGGGCACGTCGTCTCACAAGAAGGCATAAAGGTGGATAAATCTAAGATAGACCTGATCATGACTTTACCATACCCCTCCACTGTCCGAGACATCCAATCCTTCCTTGGGCATGCTGGATTTTACCGACGGTTCATCAAGGACTTCTCCAAAAAGGCATTACCTCTATCCACTCTCCTCCAAAAAGAAGTTCCTTTTGAATTCACCAATACATGCAAGGAAGCCTTTGATGAGCTCAAAAAGGCCCTCACTAGCACACCCGTCATCCAAACTCCGGATTGGAAAAAACCATTTGAGATCATGTGCGACGCAAGCGACTTTGCTGTGGGACCAGTTCTCGGCCAAAAGATTGACAAGAAAGCAGGTGTGATCTACTACGCCTCGCGAACCCTAGATCCTGCACAGCGGAACTACTCCACCACCGAGAAGGAACTCCTGGCAGTAGTATTCGCTCTGGAAAAATTTAGATCATATTTGCTTGGAGAAAAAGTGATAGTTTATTCTGACCATGCTGCCATCCGTTACCTAATGAAGAAAAAAGAGGCCAAGCCAAGGCTCATTCGGTGGATCTTGCTACTACAAGAATTCGATGTGGAAATAAGGGACAAAAAGGGGATCGAGAATACTGTGGCCGACCACCTAAGCAGGATTGTCCGAATGGAAGAAGAAGGGCACATAACTGAGTCGTTTCCAGACGAGCATCTCTACGCAGTCTCAACCAAGGTGCCATGGTACGCCTCAATCGTCAACTACCTCGTAGGAGGTACATTTCCTCCTTCTTTTACTAAAGCACAATGCATGAAACTTAGACATGATGCTAAACAATACTTATGGGATGATCCTTATTTATGGAAAATAGGAGCAGATCAAATGCTTAGGAGATGCATCCCCGATAATGAAATAGCTTCTGTTATTAGCTTTTGCCATGAGTTTGCATGTGGAGGACACTTCGGGCCTAGGAGAACGGCTAGAAAAATCTTAGATAGCGGCTTTTTCTGGACAAGTATATTTAGAGATGCCTATAAAAAGTGTAAAGAATGCGATAAGTGTCAAAAAGTAGGAAATGTGTCAGCTAGAAGTGAAATGCCTCAAGTACCCATATTAGTCAACGATGTTTTTGACATTTGGGGTCTTGATTTTATGGGACCATTTTTAGTTTCATGCGGTTATACTTACATTTTAGTTGCTGTAGATTATGTGTCAAAATGGGTAGAAGCCAAAGCCACAAGGTGCGACGATGCAAAGACTGTCATAGAATTTTTGCGCACTAACCTGTTTTGTAGGTACGGGGTACCCAAGGCCATAATAAGCGACCAAGGAACTCATTTCTGCAACCGCATGATGGCTGCTACTTTAAAACGCTTCCATGTCCACCACCGAACATCCACGGCATATCACCCTCAAACCAATGGTCAAGCAGAGATCTCCAACCGCGAAATCAAAAGTATTCTAGAAAAAATGGTGAAGCCAGGTAGGAAAGATTGGAGTCAGAGACTAGACGAGGCTCTTTGGGCTTATCGGACGGCATACAAGACACCAATTGGAACCTCCCCCTTTCGGCTTGTTTATGGGAAGACATGCCACCTTCCGGTAGAATTCGAACATAAAGCCTATTGGGCGCTCAAGCATTGCAATCCAGATTTAAAAGCTGCAGGACTGGATAGGAAGCTTAATCTGTGTGAGCTTGAGGAATTACGGCTTGAAGCCTATGAAGGGCAAACTGACTACAAAGCGCGGACCAAATTATATCATGACAAATTCATCCTCCGACGCTCATTTGAGGAGGGACAACAAGTGCTGGTCTTCTCCTCGCGACTGAAATTAATGCCCGGGAAGCTTAAATCTAGATGGACCGGCCCTTTTACAATAACTAAGGCATTCAACCATGGGGCAGTTGAGTTGGAAAGCCCGGACGATGGAAGAAAATTCACGGTAAATGGGCAGCGAGTCAAACATTACCATAGCGAGATCAACTTGATAACACAAAAATTTGACTTAAGCCACCCATGGGATCCAAACCAATGATCCAAGAACGAGGTACTGTCGAGCCAACGACGTTAAACAAGTGCACTGGTCGGGAGGTAACCCGACACTATCTTACTTTCTGTCATTTAATTTTCTGTCTTAGTCATTCTCACATATATATATTAGCTTGCATGACTTTTGAACTAAGGCACGCCTTCGTTCAAAAGTGTGGGGTGAGAACCACCGTTGTATATAAATAACATGCTTGCTGTTTTCTTAATAGTATCTTTTTGAAAATATGAACTTAAGAATGTGAAAAAGATAGATCGTAATTCATGCATCAACCTTGTGAAAATTCAACTGTTTAAAAACTTAGTAACTTCTCATTTGTTCCTTTGTGCTGAGATAAACTAGGGATGTGGAGTTGATAGAAAATGCCCTAGAGGGGCTTGGCAAGCAATCGAAGGATCGAATCAAACTATATGGTTTTCGAAGTCAGTGGAGGCTGCACTTCGGGTTTCAGTGAAGATTGAAGTCATCTCCGCCATGCAGTGTTTATGCAAAAAGAAAAAAAAAGGCGAGGACGGGAATCCGACCGTCCTCTCTCTAGTCAAAATAGCCGAGAAAATAGATGAGCGACCCTCATCTTGACCCGCGCGAAACGACAACGATGAGAGGAGCGGGGAGGTATTTCCATATGCTCGCGGGCGATGATTGGACCTCCCAAAAAGGCTTGAGAAAATGGACTAGCAAGTCACAAAGAAGCAAAAGCTCGAAGAAGCAAATCAAGAGGCCAAAGGCCCAAAATTGTGAAGGTTTTAACCGAACAAAAAGTGAAGTACTCAAAGAGTCAAATCAACGGCCAAAGGCCAATTCACTACAAAAGCAGTCCCTCGCCAAAAAGAAATCAAAAAGACCAAACCATTGAAACCCGAACCAAATCACGTGCTAGAGAAAGCTACAAGAAAACCATATAGTGCGAGACGGTCCAGAGGATGCAGTCCAGGAGCCTAAAAAGGGCTATCTCCCGAAACATCCAAAATACTTTGCATCTCAGCACGGAGGTACAAGTATCAAGTTTCTTCTATTTATTTACGCAGTTTAATTTGGTAATAAGTAGTAATGCATGAATTAGGATAAATCGAGTCCCACAGTCTAATTTTCATATTTTAACAAACTTACTTAGTGCCGCCCTTTAATAGCATTGTTCGGGACGAACAACTAAAAGTGTGGGGTGATCTGATGGACCATAATTATACGAATCAAAAACACAGTTAAACCTAGACTGTTTGTCTATTTAACTTTTGCTTGTTAGTTCCGATATATTTCTACAGGGTATTTTGGAGCTTAGAGAGAATACACGCTAAGGAGAGGATTTTACGCAGAAAAGATGTTACGAGTCATTCCAAGGTCAAGATCAGACGCCGACTGAAGAAATCTCAAGATCCTGACATGGAATCATTCAAAACAAATCAAACCGAAGAGCAACCAAAGTCAGTCCGGAGCTGAAATACACCGATAGTTTTGTGAGAACTTCACAAAACTCACACAAGCTCACTCTTATCCATTGATGACCGGCGGCTTTGGGGAAGAAGATGACTCATGGGTGGCCTTCTCCTCCTTCTCCCCACCACAACCGGCGGCTCTCCTCCATGGTGACCGGCCACCGGCGGCTCCTCCTCCCCCCCATGTGGCATCATCTCAAAACTCTTCCTCTCATCCTTTGCCATGTGCTTCCATCTCCACCCTCCATTCTCCTCTCCTTTGGCTATAAATACAAGCCTTCACCTCTCATTTGTATAATCCAACAATCTCATTCACAACACAAAAATCACTTATCTCTCTAAGTTTGGCAATTTGTAAGTTTGGTTTTGAAATAATACTCTTGTTGGTTCTTGAGTATTATAACAGTTTTAGAGAATACTCCTGTTGGTTCTTGAGTATTCAAGTAGGAATTGGGAATACTCCTGTTGGTTCTTGAGTATTCCCCTTTACTTAATGTCTTTCAAAAACCCCCCGAGTATTTAGCTATGGTATCCACCACTATGGATATTCGTAGCTAAACTCTTCATTCGGTTGAAGGGGTGTACTTGTATCATAAAATGTTTTAGACTTTGCTTTAGTGTTTTATCTCTGTATTCAAAACTTGTTCTATGTGCCATATAATAGGCCAGAACTTCCAAGGTTGAGTGGATGCTTGGAATGGCAAAGCTCTTCCGTGGAAGTTCGTAAACGTACTCGGATAAGTGGATGCTTGGAATGGCAAAGCTTATCTGAGGAGTTTGACCTCTCTCAAACACCATTTGATTGCTCGGGAATGACTGATCAAATGGATGCACAGAAGCTAATATACCTTGGAATGGGGTATTAGTCTAAGTAGAACAAGGGCTCTACGTTTTTTGCAAAAGTCTAGACAGTGTGTGCAAATCGAGTGCTTGGAATGGCCTTGATACTCTTTCGAACACTTTTGCAAAAGACTAGACAGTGTGGCAAATCGAGTGCTTGGAATGGCCTTGATGCACGTTTGAATACTTAGAAGGATCACTAAAGGTCAATGATAAACAGGCTATGATACAAGGCCCCCGAAATCGAATGTTTTCCTTGAAATCAAACAACTCCTGCACTTACTTTCTTAGTATAACTGCCGTAATCAACTGCTCACCTTCCGGAGGACTTGCCAATCACGCATCACCCGCTGTAAGTCTTCTTTGTATTTTCAGTATTTAATTTTCTGTCATTTACTTTTCGCACAAAAAAACCAAAACCAACCAAAAAGTCACGTAGTTACTAGCTCTAAAACCTCAACCAACCTAAAACACGCTCCCTCGCTGTACAAATCACCTCAAAGAACAACTATCCCCCTAATTCCTTTGGGTTCGACCCCTACTTACCACTTGCTACCCAGTAGTTAAGTCGCGAGTAGCGGACTATTATAAATTTATTCTTGACGTTTGCACACAACGACTGTGCATCCATCAATACACACTAAAGAAATGATAGAAAGTACATTGACAAACATAAGTGTGTGCCTCATCTTTTTCTTTTTCAAGGCATTTTGCCCTTGATATGCTTCACAAAATTTTCTTTTGATAGCTTGCCTTATTTTGGATTGTGCTTGCAATAACTTTTTGCTTTTTTTTTGTAGCTTGCCTTATTTTGGCTTGTGCTTGCATATACAATTTTTTTGTTGGGGTCAATTTTTCACACATATTGACTCCACACTTAAGAGTTGGCAATGTACTACGGATATAAATGGTGTGTGCATATAATGTGAAAGAATAAAGATCACCTAAGAGCAATGACAAAATTTTCGAAGAGGAGAAATGGGTTTTCATGCTTGCTAATTCAATGTTCAAACATGCAAAAAGTTTGCCTAAATCATTAGATAGACAAAAGATAACAACAATATTGACGCCTAGGAATGATGCACTCATAAAGGTCAAGACGATTCTAGATTTAAAATCAAGACGAGAGCAATGAAACTAGACAATTGAGTAATGGGGTAACGCGGATGCCTTCAAAATTTGAATACTCAAATGTAAGGTAGCGCATAAAAAGTGCAAGTGCCTAAACATGGACTATTTTCAATAAAATGCACTACACACCCACTCCACACTAAAAATGAAGCTTACTCCATAAGCGACAAATATATGAAAACAAAAGTGTAGTGCAAAGGGCAGTGCAAAGGGCTTCCCTGAAAGTGTAGCTCATAGTGCGTGACACATAGATTGCTCATTCCTTTCCCATGTATGACATTGAAATCTGTAAAACAAACAAGTGACCACTACATAGAAATTATTAGTACATGTCACAAGTATAATGTGTAATCATAGTAGGGACTCCACACTTAATTCAAAAGCATCTAGCGAGTGATGATGTGAGTGCAAAATAAGTTCGATAAGGCATCTTACAAATGGTTTTACCTCCCTCGAAGACCTAGTTTAACGTCTTGGCGAGACTAGCAAAGCGCCCCATGGATTCGCTTGCGAGAAGTCCTTTGCTGGGCTAACTTCTCGCGGGGCTCTAGATACTTGAGCCATCAATCCACCTTCAAATCCCATTTGAATTTCCGTCCATCAAGTCTATGGTGGACTTTCAGTTGTGAGTTTAACGCCTTCAAAAGTGTTGTTCCCTTTAGGATAGAGGGATTGTAGGAGCTCCTCGCTAATAATTTTGCAAAATAAGGTACAAAGCTCCTAAATTTGTCTCGAGATGCCATGATGAAGAAAGGGTCTTCACAACTCATCTCGAGCTTGATGGGCACACCCTGCTTGAGTTTCTCAATAACTTCCTTGGGTGCCCAATACTCTAACTCCTTCTCAAAACTTGCATTCTCTTGTACGCGAGGTTTCTCTCTTGTAGCGTCCATGTGAACCTCAACAAAGTCTTCGTACTTTGGACATCCTCGTGGCTCCTTATACTCTTGTTCCATTTCATCTCCATCAAGATATTCAAGCTCAAATGCCATTGATTGAAGTGAAAGTGCCCGAAGATTGTAGTCTTCTATAATTGAATCATCTTCATTATCTCTTTGATAGCTTGGTCGGGCTTTCTAAAAGAGAAATTTAACACTTCGTCATCACTTGATCCAAACACTTCTTCTTCGGAGACCTTTTCTTCTCCATCCATGTTCCCATTCTCAATTGCCTGTTGTGCAAATATGCTTTCTAACAGTTGGTTTCGGGCAGCGAGTTCATCTAGACGCTGGTTTAAAGATTGGAAATTTTGTAGCATGTCTAGACTATCTTGGGTAACCTTTGCTTGGTGGGTCTCTTGATTAGCTTGAATCATGGCTAGCATTTCAAAGATGGACAGTCCACTATTAGGTTGAGGATTTGAAGGATGTTCAGGGTAGGAGTCTTCCTCAAATGAGCATAGGCTATCATCCCAACATGGAGAGTAGGAATGTGTTGGATATCCATGATCTTCCCAATAAACATTTGGTTGCTTCTCCTATTGTTCATATTCTTCATTGTACGAGACTTGTTGGTTGTATGAATACATCCTCGCAAAACAAAAAAGAACAAAAGTTAGTAAGGAATATGAGAAGAGAATATACAAAAGAAATAAGAAAATATTTACAAGACTAGTTGAAATATACACACAACCTAGGCTAATAACAGGTTAATGCGTTGCTCCCCGGCAATGGCGCCATTTTGACGTGTAGTATTTTGAATGTCAAAAATAATTTATAAAATCGGTGAGTACCGAGTCGTCCAAGGGAGCAAGTGTAAACTTATGCACTATGTAAGGTTGTGTTTCTATTTATCCTAGTCCGAAAAGAGTTTTTGTTTGGTTTTATAATCTAAAATAAACAAAAGTAAGAAAAGGTTTCGACGAACTTCGACAAGTATTTCGGGGAACTACTTCACTTACCCATTATTATAATCGAGTTTATTAACTAGCATGCGAGGATTTGCTTATATTGATTGGAAACTAGACGCACACTCTAAGTATGAACCTCACCCTTTCGGCGCTATTGGTTTATATTGGAAATGTACCTTAAACTACGAACCTCACCCTTTCGGCGCTATTGATCGAATCAAGAAACTCGCTGATGTTTACCAACTCTCGTCGCGTAAACATGGGGAGTCCTTGTCATAAAACTAGCCTTTCCCGTTACAAACTTGGGCTACTCTCGTAGTCACCGAGTTTGTAACGTGTATTTTACTTAATAGTCGGACATTTAGGCTCACCCTTTCGGCGCTATTGGCTTAACGTCTCAAAGCAATACACTTAGGCATTTTCTCAAACACCTAATATGCATCGCTGGGTTTAAGCGCTAAGTAAAACACAAATCATGTAAAACAATCTAAATCATGCAACGATTAATATATTAAACAACATAATCGAATAAGATTAGTAGGACCCCAAAATATGGGTCACTACTCACTATCCATCGTCAGGGAAATACAATTCATGTTTTGTTTGAAACGAAAACTATAAAGAGAAAAAGGAATGACTACACCTTCGAACTGATGTCGATAATTCCTTTAAGCTCAATTTTCGATTCGATCAAAATCCTCGCGTTTTTGTGTCCCCTTCTCTCTTTTTCGTCTCCTCCAAGTGCGTAGGTGTGAATATGTGCGTATTGGAGAATTGAGAATTATGATGTGCGGCTGCTGCTCTTTCTTTTTGTTCAATTTCCCTTTATTCCATTTTTCCAAAACCCTAGCCCAAATTGCATTTTTGGCTCATTCACCTTGTTTCGCCTGTGTCGCTTATTCGGATACTTTGGTCACACAGAGCACTTTTTGCATGCTCTCTGCAATCTGCCATATCACTTGTGTCAACTATTTTGGTGACAGAAGCGCAGAGTGAGATGACCTCTTTAGCTCAAATTTTGACATCCTTAACGACTGAATCTGCTCTAGGTGCCAACTAGAAAGTTGTAGCTCTTGTTCTCAGCCTTCCAAGAATTTAAAGATCAAAAAATTCGGGCACTGTATATATGAGCTCTAGCCGTGCGCGACAAGTAGAGATGTCAATCCTCCTATTTTTGCACTGTTTTCGCCCAAATTCCCACAAAACTCTTTATTTCGCCTTGGATTCTTTTTCACCTAAAAATCATCAAAACAAAAAGTAAGAGCTCATATAAATAAGGTGAATGATCGAAAATCGACTAAATGTGAAGCATAAATATAGTACAAATTTATGCTCATCACACGCCCACGCCGAGGCGGGACGAAAACACGTCTACAAGTGATGAATAACACTCCTCACAAAATTCAGGAGAAATATGCTAGTCAAGGGAGTCGAACCCTTGACCTCTTGACAATTTGTGAAGAGTTCAAGCCAACTCGACCAATACCTCTTTCGCACATTTAAATTTGCTCTTTTTTTAGTGGCTTAATTATTTGGATTTTGAACAATTTCACATATATAGTTTTTCGGAACTTAATTTATATAATAAATGATATTGATATGTAATTCAGAGGTTTGATCTGGTGCAAAGTTAAATTTTGGTACAAAATATAAAATTTGTCAAAATCATTTTATAATTCGTCAGTTTATTTTATAATTCGTCACTTTTCAAGCCGGAAAATGAAAAAGACGAGCCGAAAAATGAAAAGACGACATAATTCGTCAGTTTCATTTTATAATTCGTCACCAATAAAAATACCAAAAAATCAAGATTTAATCTCATCCATTCAAATCACAAGATCAAGGGCTATGATTAGTTTGTATTTTGTACCAAAAATTTAACTTTGCACCGGATCATTTTCCATGTAATTCATTCTATTTAACTTGGATAATATTCTTTTCACCTTTTCCGCTCTTTGACTATATTCATAGAGAAAAAGGATCCAATGCAAATGGATATTTTTGTAAAAAATAATGCAAACCAATGAAAGCTCTTGATTTGGTCATTTGGACGGATGAGACTAAATCTCGTATTAAATCACGATTATAATTAATTTATCGGTGACGAACTATAATCCATTTTTGACGAACCTTGCATTTTACACCAAAAATAAAGCTTTATACGTGATCTTTACTCTATTTATAGAATTATAATGACTCACAATTTGTGGTGTACATCAAAAAAAAAAAAAGAATCATCGTCATTTCTGGCAAAAGGAGCCCGAGAATTAAAGGTTGTAAGTGATAACGGATGCCGAGTGAAGTGGATCAGGTCATCAGGTGCGTAAATCATGTTAATTCAGAACGAATGCGATGCAGGCTACATATAAAGACAAGACCAATTAGCTAGCATGGCCGCCGTTATCTTTAATGGTGCCAGCGACTTAATTCGATTGGACTGGACTCCTCTCCTTTGTGATTGAATTGATCACAACATCTTCTCTGCGTCATTTTCGTTCTAGCTTGATCACAAAATCCAACTCAAACTGTCCATGGCGGTCTCATCAATATCAGTATCAATACACGCAACACCACAGCCAACTGCATTAATAAGATAAGAATATGTTGTTTTATTAGCAAAAGGAAAATACAAGTGAATTAGTTTGTTTACGTAAATGGTTGTGATCTAGTGTTTATAGTAGTCGTCAAATGATGAGGGTTGTATAATTTAATGTTTTTATAAAAAAAATTAGTTTGTTTACGACATATATGCCAAATTGGGCTCTGATTTCATACAATTCATCAATGTACACATGTGTATAATATAGAAAAAGATGCGAGAAACCGAAGTGAAATGACGCGAATTTCAAAACGGTATCGTTATAGTAAAAATGACATCGTTTTAATTTTAAAACATAACAAAAGGATGTCGTTTTGATCGAATTGATGTCGTTTTAACATTTGAATATATTACTACGCTCCACCGGATTCGAATCCTATATAAAATATCTTCAACTGATTTCTTCCCATTACATTGGACGAGAATATTGAGACATGACCTGAGAGCAAGCATTAGTCCGAATCAGCTGTGATCCTCTCGTGCAGTCCTTGGAATTGGATACACCGTGGGCCTTTAGCACAGGGTGTAACACTAAAATTTTATCAAATCTCAAATGAATATTAATTCTTTCGTCCCACATTTTTATATTTCCTTTGTTTGACCCACCTAAATGTTATTTACTAGGTTTTTTTTTATTTAAATTAAACTTCACTATAATCGACAAATAATACACAATCCAAACTCTTTATCATGATATGCATTTAGGGGGTTTGAGCTGTCGACCTCCTAGTCATTCGATCAAGACTATGACCGCTAGACCACTGCCTTTTCTACATTTACAGGAGGTGTTCCGTTCGAAATCATTTATATTTTGACAACTCGAGTATCGAAGTCTGTTCATTATATCAATATGCATATATTCAAATGGACGAATGGTGTATCAAACTTAATAGCTTTAATTTTCTAATATACGAGTGACACCAGAATAACCTAATAATGCACTTTAAAAGTACATATTTGGTTCTCAATTTCCAAATATAAAAAAGTTTTCATTTGAACGTTCATCTCTATATATGTTTCAATCGTACAGCTAAAGCTCAAATAAGAAATAGCTAAACTGAGTTTAAAAAAAAAGAACAACATTCACAACTACTCTAATTCTTATTTCCGGTTGTGTACCTTTCTGTGCGTCACTGAATAATGTCTCAGTTGAACGGAGCAACAACGACATCCAATTTCATCAAAGCTTGCTTCAATGGAACAAATGCCTTTCTGGGTAACACACTACTACATATTGCCTTCACACGGTACACTTGTGATCCAGTTTACATTTACCATTATCTACTAACTTCTGGCTGCTGCTCTACATGATGTTCAGGAATCGGGCTTCTGACGGTGCCTTACGCGCTTTCCAGCGGGGGATGGTTGAGCTTACTGATCTTCCTTCTAATCAGTATCATATCGTTCTACACCGGTATTCTTCTAAAGAGATGCATGGACACAAACTCGCAACTCAAAACATACTTAGACATTGCAGAAGAAGCATTTGGTAAAAAATGCAGAGTAACAGTTTCCATCATCACCAACATGGAGCTCTACCTTGTCACAATAGGCCTGCTGATACTCGAAGCGGATAACTTACATAAATTGTTCCCCAAATTCAAAATCCAGCTACAAGGTTTCACGAATGTCGATGGAAGCCGCGCATTTGTCCTGATAACTGCCTTGGCCATTTTTCCATCTATGTTGTTCACAGACTTGAGTTTGCTCGCATATGTTTCAGCCACCGGGGTTGCGTCTTGCCTCATTATATTCAGCTCGATCCTTTGTGTTGGCGCCTTTGGCGGAGTCGGGTTTACCTCTCACGGGCAATCGTTAATCAGCGTTAGAGGCGTTCCGACAGCGATAAGTTTATATATCGTATGCTTCGCTGGACATCCTGTGATCCCATCCATTTACACTTCTCTGCATTCACAAGCTCAGTTCAGCAAGGTATCAAAAACATACTGTTCAGAATATGGCTTAACTTAAATTTTCTTTTTTTGATAGTGGATTTTACATAGCATACATTTCAAATAATTAATGCACGAATACATTTGATACATATTATATGAGTACTACTAATTAGGTACATATTCATGGAAACTTAAATTTAAGTTCAGCAGAATACGACTGAACTTAAATTTGACTTGAGTAAAGAAACTTAAGAACTTAATTTAAGCTTTTGTTAGGTATTTAACATAAGTATGTATCTTTTAAGCACAAAATATTGCCCCATTAACTTAAATTAAGTACTCGATTAATTGAAGTGATAAACTGAACTGTTGAATTCTAAGTTCAAAACAACATATATTTCCAAAACTTAGCTTTTGTTACCCTGATGCTAAAACTTGAGGCTTCATTCCTTTTTGCAGGTCTTACTGATGAGTTTCTTCATCACAACACTTACGTATACGTCGACGGCCATTGTGGCATACCTCATGTATGGCGCCAACGTTGATTCCCCAATCACGCTTAACCTCCCAGCACATCAAGTGGCCGGAGGCATAGCTATATACACAACACTTTTGATACCAATAACACGATACGCTCTGATGATGAGTCCAGTGGCCACAACAATCGAAGGAGGTGTATCGGCGAAATACACAAACAGAACATATAAGAGAGTACTAATAAGAGTAGCATTGCTGATCAGCACTGTCGTAGTGGCATTCGTGTTTCCGTACTACACAACGTTGATGGCCATCGTCGGGTCTATTTTTGTAGTGCTTGGATCATTCATTATTCCATGCTTGTGTTACTTGGAGATTTCAGGGAAGAGGTGTGCATGGAGGTGGAGTTATGAGACAATAGCCATCGTTGGGATACTGATGTTCAGCATTGCTGCAATGATACAGGGCGCTTGCCTATCCATTGCAGAGCTTGTACATCGAAGGTAGTGCTGTTGATAGGAACAGGGACTGCCTAGTCCACGAAAACTCAACTTTCATGTTTTAGAACAGATCTCCATCTTGAAGGATTCGAACCCAGGATGTAAGAATTCAAGACGGACTCTTTAACCATCACGTCACCATCCCTCTTGTTTTGTTGTCCAAACTTCATTCATCAAAATACAGGTTTCCAAAAAACATTGTATTTAGGCCTATTTTTTAGTTTGTTTGTCCTAGGCCCAGCCTATTTTGTTGTCCCAAACTTCATTCATCAAAATACAGGTTTCCAAAAACCTTGTATTTTACAGCAAAATAAACCTTGTATTTAGAGACCTATTTTTTTTAGTTTGTTTGTCCTAGGCCCAGCCTATCCCTTCATGGCGCTTTTTCTAACCCAATAAGTAAAGAATAATGTTGTTTTAAAGGAGTTTTTTTTCTTTTTTGCCCTACTTCCAAACTCAAATTTCGTTTTTATCGTGCTCTAAACTCAAATATCACTTTTGTCCTGTTTTTAACGAAACCGTTTTGGGAGGAAACGGTTTGATGAGTAAGCGTATGCGTGGCAAATTTTGGTCCCACGTGGACCAAAGGATGCGTACTCACTCGGCTACCTAAGAAACCGTTTGGGAGGAAAACGGTTTTCACTTAAAGAAAACCGTTTTTCAGGAATATAGTTTTTGTCGAAATAGAAAATGGGGTTTTCTCTTTCTCTCTTCTGCCATCGGCTCTCCTCCACTCGGAATTGCGACGGACGACGACGGCGACAGCTTCCTCTCCCTCCACACGGCTGCAACTCCGAAAAGTATGTGGATTTTGAAAATTAGAAATCAAACTGGTCCCTGGGAAAATGGTTTCACTGATTTTTTTTTAATGAAATATTTTTCCCGAAACACGGTTTCACTGATTTTTTTTAATGAAACATCTTTCCCCCGAAACGGTTTCATACGTGGCAGAGATAGTGCGTATCCTTTGGTCCATGTTGGACCAAAATTTGCCACGCATACGCTTACTCATCAAACTGTTTTCTCTCAAACCGGTTTGGTTGAAAATCAACCAGACCGTTTTCCGGGAAAACGGTTGTTACCGTAAATGGACACAACCGTGTTCCCCAAAACGATTTCTTTAAAAATAGGGCAAAAGTGATATTTGAGTTAGGAGCACGGTAAAAATGAAATTCGATTTTGGAAGTATGGCCAAAAAGGGAAGAAAAAAATCCTGTTTTAATGCCATTAATTCCGTACAGTTCTTCTATTAAATTATCAAAAGCCATTATACTCTTAAAGAATACAATACAATTATCCCTTGACGGATTAAATGAATAACTTGATATTTAATTTTTATGAAATCGCTCACTTTTGTTTACAGGTTTTATTTGTTCTATAAGGATTTATAGACATTTTGATCTTTAAACAATTTGATATGAATCCAATTTCGGTGCATACATAGTATTATAGCATCACTTAGAAATAAATATGATAATTTTATTAACCCGCTTGAGGAAGTTGGTGGCGGTTGGTGAACTCAACCATCATGTCCCTCCCCGCATACCAACTTCGCATAATATATTTTATACAAAGGGAATTTGGTTGGTGTACGCTTTTACCAAACACGAGCTTCTTTCTCTTCACCAGAAATAAAGAAAAACGAAACCACACTCTACTATGTGTCTAAAAGTGTGGTTGGCATCCTAAATTGTGGATTTAAATATATTTTTTAAATTAACTTTTAGTCCGACTCTATTGCTTGTTTTGCACTTTTGGGGAATAAGAGGCTCTGCCTTATCTTCATGAAAGTTGGCTAAAAAAACTCGTTAGTGATGAGATTTTGAGCCAATTTTCGATGAAGATAAATGAAGGGCTTCTTATTTACAAAAGCTGCAAAAACAAGCAATAAAATTGCAATAAAATTTTAATTTTAGTGTTATTGTTTTCTAGAACATGTGGAACGGTTCAAAAATGAATAACTACTGGAGGGGAGGAAGAGCTGCTGTTGATTCCACTTTATGCCCATTTTTAAATGACATTTTCTCTCTCTTATACTGTTGTCAATGTCGCCTTAGAAAAAATTTGTAGTTCGGATAACGAATTTGAAAGTGAGTAGATGGGGAAACGAAATAATGATTTTGCCTAATTTGAAGTTTTTTTCTCACAAGGGGCCCAGTGGCGGATCCATAACTTTTTTGAATGGGGCGATTACTTAAATCGTCACCAAAATTTATACTTTGAGATACTTAAACTAAACGTTAATTATAGTAAATATATGTTAGTTAGGCTACACATTTTATTTTAGTGCGAAAATAATTATTTTAATTATTTAATCGGAAAAAGTTATGTTTGACAACAAAATTACGTCATATTAATTGTTTGACAAGGGACATTTTCAGTAAAAGTTTAAACCATTTTTCCGAACGAGGTAGAAACAGTTAATTTTTTTGTTTCATTATTCACGTAAATAAATTTATTCTTCAGCACAAATACTAAGATGGTTCTACTTCTTAATCGAATACAGTCGTTGTTGAGTATTTACTATTTTTAACTTACTGTTCACAAAGTTAAGCTTGTAACTCCCCAAAATCTGTAAACTCCAAAACGACGTCACATCGGTCGTACATTCCCTAAAACCACCAATGGAACGTACAAAGCCTCTAACATAGCATTTGATGAAACAAATTTAAATAAAAATAATAAAAATTATCTTGTAATCTTAAAATGACTCAATAATTTTAGCAGCGGAAACATTAGCTAATAACTAACAAACCAGACTTCATTTTTATGTTTGAATAAGTAAATCTAGTAAGCGTCATCACTGTCACACACATCCCCAAGCAAGTCAGTCATCAATATCTGAAACAAAAATAATAATGAAAGGCGTGAGTTCCACAACTCAAAAAGTAACATAGAGACCCCATGCTAGGTGAATCATGAGTGTTGAGAAAATAAAGATTATCCATATAAACCATGTACAATAAATAGACACAAATGGAAGGTGTGAGTTCCACGGGTCAATAAGTGACATAGACCCCAAGCTAGGTGAACAGGGGCGGACCCAGGAATCGAGACGGAGGGTGACAATCAAGAAATTAAAAAAGAATTAAAAAGTTTAAAGATTTTCTATTATATTAAAATAAAAACATCTTGTTTCCGTATCACGAATTTTTTTGTTATTGAATCCGTGCTAAACATTTTCACTATTTATTTTTCGCTGTTGACAACCAAACAATCTAATAAGAAATCATCTTACATCTTGTGAATTGCACTTTTTACTATATTCATTATTGAAAAAGTGCATTGAGCAATATCAGTAGAAATTGGAAGAGTTAGAATAAGAAATATCACTTTTTACGGTAAATGACCCATAATTGATTTCTTTGTCATCCCCAACCATTAACATAAATGAGAAAATGATTAATGTTACAGTTCCGTGCTGACACGAAAAAGGATTTACGAATTTATGATTGCCTAATATTAATTTGTAGGTGCGATTACGTGAAATGGAGCTTTGCTTGGATAATCTTTAGTTTTATTATATATAGTTTAACCTAATTTGATTATATGTATTTTATATATATTTTATTATAAAAAATTTGAATACTGGTGGGTGACAAGGGCCACCCTTTTCAAAGGGTGGTTCCGTCCCTGTAGGTAAATCATGAGTGTTGCGGAAATAAAGATTATCCATTTAAACCATGTACAATAAATAGACACAAAGACAGAGTACCAGAAGATAGTTTCAAAATTCTTATACATAACTTAGCTCGACGAAATCATTTCAAAATCTCAGAACTCAGAACAGGCAGAACGACGTCGCAATCTAATCATACAGTCATGGGTCTACATTACTTACCTCGAGTCCGCATCACAAAACCTATAGTACAGTTTATGGTGAAATCAAGTTAGAATCACCTAGAAATCATAAACAAACATGCTTAAACTATCAGACTTATATTAGTCACTTTTGAATATCAACCCACATATTATTCCAGTTTATTTCTATTGTTTCTTGATTGACTAAAGATCGAATTAATATAACAAGCTTTGTCTGAATCATTTTGAAATCAATAGATGATTATCGACAATGATCGATGGAAAGTATCGCGATGAGCGCCTTCGATTGAATAATTGCAGTTCCTTTTCGCGTTGGGATGAAAATATAATTTTTTTTAGATCTTGCAATTTACTTCTTAATATAAATATGGTTCTTATACCATCCTCATACTTTTGGATACAAAAATTCACAAAATAGTGATAATTCATATCAAATTCTGTACTTGGCATATGCACCCATGATTTGAGAAATGCTAGAAGAAACTTACTCATCTAACATTTCTTCCAAACAAAGCATAAAAAATGTAGAAAGTTTTCTCACACATTCTCAATGAGCATTTGTGAAAGAACTTCCTATATTTTTTGTGCTTTGTTTGAATAAAATGCTAGGTGAAAAAGTTCTCTCCTAACATTTTTCAAATCATGGGTGCATAAGCCTTTAAAAAGATAATCATGCTTTCCTTGGGTTGTAAAATAGTTTGTGTGAAAAATACAAGTATTTTTATAGTCTTTTCGTTTTTTGTAAAGAGAATAAAAAAAAGGAAAGAGTAGCTGAGCAGTTGTGTGCCACTACTGTCCACACTTGCAGCGATCGATCAAGAACGTCAGGATTGTTGGTGGGCGACGAGGACGTCCACTAGATCAGGGCTATAAATAGTTCACCAATCCCTCGCCGACAAACTCGCTTCACCTTCCCAGATCTACTCAATTCCCCAATCCACATTTCCATTTCCACCACCACAACCAAATGAAGATCGTCGACAAGATCAAGGCCGCCGAGGACCAAGGCAAGGTCTCTTTCTCCTTCGAATTCTTCCCTCCCAGAACCGACGATGGCGTCGAGAATCTCTTCGACAAAATGGAGCGTATGGTCGCCTACAATCCCACCTTCTGCGACATCACCTGGGGCGCCGGCGGAACCACTGCCGATCTCACTCTCGATATTGCTAACAGGATGCAGAATATGATGGCTGTCGAGACCATGATGCATCTCACTTGTACTAATATGCCTGTTGATAATATTGATCATGCCTTGGCGACTATCAAGACTAATGGCATTCAGAATGTGCTCGCGCTTAGAGGAGATCCGCCAAAGGGACAGGATAAGTTTGTGCAGATTGAGGGAGGTCTCGGATGCGCTCTCGATCTGGTTTGTACTCCCTAGATCTGGACTTGCTTTATTCCTTATATCTCTTTTGCTCTCTGTTAATTTAAAATGTGATAATTGTTTGTATGAGCAGGTGAAGTACATCAGATCCAAGTATGAAGACTATTTTGGAATTGCTGTTGCTGGATATCCAGGTTGGATTCATACCTGCTTCACCGGTTGTTGTCAACACAAGATTAGAATTTGCCATTAATTAGTAATTACTCATGTGTGGTTTTGGTTTATTAATTGATTGTAGAGGCACATCCTGATGCCATTGAGTCTGAGACTGGTCTGGCTACTGCTGAAAGCTATCAGAGTGATCTTGAGTATTTGAAGAAAAAGGTATGGCATTTGTTTATATATTAGCATATTTGTTTCATATTCTGCTTTCTTGATGGAGTGAGGTTTTATTTAGTAGTCTCGGTTGTATTCATGGGATCAATTGCTGTTTTCATTCTCTTAACAAAAACATAGATTACTCTCGTTGCACTCAACTATATATGCATAGTTACTACGTGAGTCATACGACCAACCCAGCAGTTTTGTAAATCTATTCCTTTTTTTTATAAGCAAGTTCCCTGTCAAAGAGGGCCAAATCCTGTTGTTTGTTATTATTTAGTTTCATGGAGCAACAAATATAAACACTGGTTTTATCATCCCCGCCTGTTTCTTTTCATTGTTTGAACTCTTGGAATGGTTGTTTTCAACTGAATTTCTTCCATCTGAATTGTGGTCCTTCCTGATGGTGCTATTATCTTACAGGTGGATGCCGGAGGAGAACTGATTGTCACCCAGCTATTTTATGATGTAGACACATTCTTCAAGTTTTTGGATGACTGCCATCAGATTGGAATTACTTGTCCCATTGTTCCAGGTATTATGCCTATTAACAATTACGGTGGCTTCAAGCGCATGACTGGGTTCTGCAAAACCAAGGTACTCTCTCAACTTTTAACCGTATTGAAATAATGTTTAAAATTCTGTTCTTTATGAGTTGGTTTATTTCATCTGCTAAATTTCTATAACTAGATCATGTTTCACAAAAGCCTCAGCATCTTGTGTGATATGTCATAAAAACTCCCAGCAATCGGTTGGTTCTGTGTGATTTATGTAGTTTTTATATATGATTGTGATGTATGTCGCCTATATTACATGATATAGATACCAGCTGAGCTTAGTGCTGCATTGGAGCCTATCAAGGACAATGAAGAAGCTGTACGAGCTTTTGGCATTCATCTAGCAACAGAGATGTGCAAGAAGATTCTAGCTCATGGGGTCAAGACACTGCATCTGTACACACTAAATATGGACAAGTCAGCAGTAGCTATATTAATGGTTGGCATTCAAACCTGAGGTTTACTTATGGTTCCGATATTGTTTCTGTAACTTAGTCTCTTTATCAAAACCCCGTAACTGCAGAACCTTGGATTGATTGAGGAGAGCAAAATTTCAAGGTCCTTACCGTGGAGACGTCCTGCAAATGTATTCCGCACGAAGGAGGAAGTTAGGCCAGTATTCTGGTATGGTTTTACCTTTAATAACATTACGCAAAATAGTGTTGTTACATGTTTCTGTTGGAAAATTGTAACATATTGTACGCAATCATATTATTGTATGAAGGTTTTATTTTGTTAATTAACGTGTCTATTTTTATTTTTTTTTAATGGCAGGGCCAACCGACCTAAAAGCTATGTGTCCAGGACTTTAGGTTGGGATGAGTTTCCACATGGCCGTTGGGGTGACTCTCGTAGTCCATCATATGGCGCTTTGACTGATCATCAGGTAGGCTGACTGACTAACCCATGACATAGAATGGCAAAGGCAGGCATTGCAGAAATAGATAATGAAAGACTGTTTATATGTACTGAAAGAGTTGAAACTATTTTGAATTGCCTACATCTGTGGAATTAGTTGCTTACTGGGCATTGTGAAATTTTACCCCTGCATATTTTGTTACAAATAATTTTCAGCTCTGTGATCATTTTATAATGTCTTGACAGTTCATGAGACCCCGTGCACGTGGCAAGAAACTACAAGCAGAGTGGGCTGTCCCCTTGAAAAGTATTGATGACATTCAAGAGGTACCATCTATAAAGTTGTAGTCTGTAGAGTACAGTGGGCTGTCTTCCAGTCTTCTTTTATGAACAATACTTCCTGAAGTTACTTATTCATGATATACCATTCTTTTTGTCAGAGATTTGCCAAACTCTGCCTCGGTGAACTGAAAAGCAGCCCGTGGTCAGAATTGGAAGGACTTCAGCCGGAAACCAAGATCATTGATGAACAGCTTGGAAGCATCAACTCGAAGGGTTTCCTCACCATCAATAGCCAGCCAGCTGTTAATGGAGAAAAATCTGACTCGCCTACTGTTGGTACGAAGCCTATCTTTGACATGAGAGATTACTAATATATTTTGAAATGAGTTGTATCTTGGGTTTTAATTGTTTATGCATTTGTTGCAAATTTTCAAGCCTTTTGGATTTCATAATAATATTCAGCGAACATTCTTTGCAGGATGGGGTGGACCTGGAGGCTACGTGTACCAGAAGGCCTATCTGGAGTTTTTCTGCACACAGGAGAAATTGAATGCCATTGTTGAGAAATCCAAGTTGTATCCCTCATTGACATATATGGCTGTCAACAAAAGTGGAGTCTGGGTTTCAAATGTTGTAAAAAACGCAGTCAATGCATTGACATGGGGTGTATTCCCTGCAAAAGAGATTATCCAACCAACTGTTGCCGATCCAGCTAGCTTTTTAGTCTGGAAGGATGAAGCATTCGAGATCTGGTCCAGAGGGTGGGCACAACTATACCCAGAGGAAGACTCATCATCAAGAAACTTGCTCCAGGAGGTAGTATCTTCTTTGCACATTCATTCTTATGCGCGGCCCTCCAAATTTACTTCTTTAAATCAGTAGTAACATATTGCTTCAAAATTAAAGCATGTTTTCAGGATGAATAATAAAAATGACTGTTTGCAGGTGCAAGGCAGCTACTTCCTGGTGAGCTTGGTAGATAATGACTATATCCATGGCGATTTGTTTGCCATTTTCAAAGAACTTTGAGGTATGAAGATCCATGCCCCTGTAAGACGAGCCTACTATTACTGCATCCAGATGGATGTTACAGGCTGCTTCAGCTATCTTACATTTGCTTTGGTATTCAATTCTTAGTCTCATACGTACTTTTATGTTGTTGTGCAATAATTATTTACGGTAATATTTTGTTAGCCCATGTTTCGTGATGCATGACTGCATTCTTGGAGGGCGATATTATGATGCATCATTAGAATCTGTATGCTCATTGATGCTTGCAAATTGCAATTTTTTTGACTTTGTGTTAAGTATTTGAAATTCGTGAAATAGGATGGTAAATTGGGGATTTTTGCTCTTGAAAGAAAGGTCTTAATTCAACCACTTCCATTTGATTGTCACAAACGATAATCAGGCCAAAGTGATTCTCTCGTCAAAATGTATCCTTTCTCAACAGCGCCTTAAAAATGATGTATTACTGTATCTAAATAGAAACAAATCCTTCACTTAGATGATGTTGAAATTGCTAGTCCAATTTGAATTACATTTTCAAATTTGACTCAAAAATCTAGGTTTGAGTGCCATGATTTAATAATTCAAATGAGCTAGTAATGTAGCATAATTTCTTTAAGTGCACTAAGAGGTATCATCAAACAAATAATCACTTCTTTTTTGACATTTCTGTGTTCCATATCCACCGCACTAAGGGTCAACATTTCTCTATTCACCTAACCATACGAGATAATTTCTTCTTGTACACCGAAACCAACAGTAGACTATAACTTGTCTCAAGTACACACCTAATACTCCAATCCATTATTGGCTCCTCTGCTGAAAGACCAATATTCAATTCCCCCGAGTCCAGTTCCTTTTATTCCCTCAAAAAAAATTTTATCTGGAGAATCTAGGAATCTGGGTGAATTTCTTTAGCCAAATTGTCCTTTTTTTCACATATTCAAATTGACATTTTCAAACGAAAGGGACTTTGGTCGAGTGGTTTGATCTCTTGACAATTTATCAAGAGGTCAAAGGTTCGACTCCCCTCCCTCGCGGATGTGTTGCATACTGTAGGTGGATGGCTGTACTGTAATGGACACAATTCAAGTACCTAATTCGGGTTGGTGCTGTGTGCGGCCCATGCTCCAACAGTCTAAGTTCACATGTACCTGATATAGTTCTCATGCAATATGATTGTGATGTATTTGAATAATGATTGAAGATGTATGAGATGTACAAACCCACCATCAAAAAAAATTGACATTTTCAAAAACAGCACCGTAGTTGACGATTGAAGCTAGTAGAACATTCCAAACGACGACCCACCATGATTGTTTATCATAAGCAATGTTCAAGAAAATGTTAGGCGGGCATCGGGCGGTCAGGGTCCTAAAAGGATTAATCGGGGATTAATCGGCGACTAATCGGTTTCAATTTTTATATATATTTAATATATATACATTAACATATTAATAATAATGTATTAATATTATTTTAATTTAGATCATTTTGATTTTTGATATATTAAATTTACTAATAGTACTGTATTAATATTATATTAATCGGGGATTAATTGATTAATCGGGACGGATTGAAGAAAATGTCCGCCTAGGCGCCTGGACTTTACATCTACTTCATTCAAATTTAGGAGTGGCCAAAAATCACTCTGAATTATAAAAACTTTCGGTATCGTGCAACAAAAGTGTATTCCGATGAATGCCAAATTGTTAAAAACTGCACTAATCAAATATAATATTGCAAAAGAGATTTCATATCTCAAACCGTTCGCTTTAAACCGAACCACACTGCAAATATAATTAAATAATTAAAATGTCAAAGTTATTACAAAAAATAATAATTATGAAGTCCAAAAACAAACCCGATTTGAAGCACATGCCAACGAAATAAAACATATAACAAAATTGGAAACCCTTTCTATCTTCCCCAAGCCTCCATCTCTCAATCGTTGTACAGTGAACAAATCAAAATTTTAGAGTGGCTATTTGAATTTTTTTTTAACCAACCGCATCGCACCAGGTCAATTAATATAACGCATTAAATATTTGATTATAATTTTTCTAATGCGATTTAAGATCTACAAAATTTACAAATCAATTATTTTGATGTGGTAACAGATTTTACTCAAAAATCGCACCACGTTACCAGCCCTTTTCAATTCTATTAAACAAAACAACCACCACAGCTTTCACCTCCAACCGATTACGATCTATTGATCGGTTGTAATTTTATATTCTTTGTGGGGCTTTGGTGTATATAATTGGGGTGTCCAATAGATTTTATATCAGTTGAGGGACTGATTCGTGTAGGATGGATGTATTTAAAACCGTTTCTGTGCTGTGTTTCAATAAGATGGAAACTTAGATTTTTCTAGCGTCGGATTTCTGGATTCTTCTAATCAGCAATTCCGTTCAGCACTCCAACCAGCGAACGCTCGCATCTCGCAATTCCGATTCCGTTACGCAGCCTCCGCCCTTATGGCCGTCAATCCTCAACTCCTTCCTCACGGCATCCCCGTCGCTTTCTACAACGAGATTTTCGTTCTCGCAAGAGACGGCGTCGAGTTCGAGGTCGACAAGATTCCAGGGTAAGCCAACCCATCCGATTGAATTCCCTACTAAATTTTGATTTTGAGTCCCTGTTTTTGAGTGTACGCGTCGCGAATTGTCTGCTAGAGATTCTTAATTTCTATTTATTAGGTCGGATCCAGCGTTGAGTTTTATTGATGAAGAAAATTTAGGTGATTTTTGATGATGATCGGAAATTGTTGATGCTTTCTGTTTCTGATTGGTGATAAACTCATCAACATGACCTGTTTATGTATAATTATTATTTGCATCTGGAAGCGCTTATTTGATTGAAGTCATTTCTTTAGAAGAGGATTCTTAGGTTTATTTGGTGTACTAAAGCTTCCTTAAGTAGGGATAATTAATGAATGCAAAGCCCTTTGTTGCCTCATTAATTACTTTATTTTATACTCCTTCACTTAGCGACGTGAGGACAGGAGATCTTTGAAGTCTCAAGATTATTGAAACTATATTTCTCTGATGAATTTTTTTTTTCAGGGTTTGAATGATGCATTTCTGTTGTCTGATTTTTTGTGTTATCTCACTAATCTTTCTGTCACTATGAGTCTGATATTAGATGTGATCGAGTGAAAGCTAAGGGGACAATATATCTGTCAAATATACGAATGGTTTTTGTTGCAAGTAAGCCCGTCGGGAATTTCTACGCATTTGATATGCCACTGGTAAGCACGTGAATCTATGTTTTTGAGGCTTTTGGTAGCATTTTTCCATTTCCCATTTATTTGACAGTTTGTTTGTACTGTCGGAATTTACAATGAACCAATGTTTTTACAGTTGTTTGTTTAATTAATAAAAATAACAAAACTTAGATAGACAACTTTCATAGCACAAATAAGATAATCCTTCAAACTCATCAGTAGCTCCGCTTTTAACTACTAGTGGTTCATCCATATTCTTTACAGATGATGCTAGGTCACAATTTCTCACATTTGGTGATTTTGTATCAGATATTACATTAATAAGTTTTGCTTTAAGATCCTGGTTGATGGCGCACATTTGAGTAATCATCATGCTGATTACTGATTGGTTGATCTTATATCATTGCAGCTTTATGTCCATAATGAGAAATTCAACCAGCCGATCTTTCACTGTAACAATATATCCGGTTTTGTGGAGCCAGTAAGCTTAGTAACTCCAAGTTATCATTTTTATCATTATTGTGGAATTTGGTTGATATTTGATAATGTTATGTTACTGCATACAGGTGGTTCCGGACAATGAACATAGTGCCCTGTACTCTACCCATTCATTCAAGATCTTGTTCAAGGAAGGGGGTACTGGTACCTTTGTTCCATTGTTTTTGAACTTGTTGAATCAACTGAGGCAGTACAATCAGCACTATCGTGCTGGAGCTGAGGCACCTCGTGTGGACCCTCTACAAGCCACGGCGCCCCCAGTTGAAGAAATGATGCGACATGCGTAAGTCTCCCTTCCGTGATATGCAGCTTTCTTTTTCGGAACATAGCCAATTCTCACTTGATTATTTTTATCTGACATTGCAGCTATGTTGATCCAAATGATCCTACCAAAATCTACCTGCAGCAGCCCCCTCAGGAGCCTCAACTGAGGCGACGTACATATCATACGAACCCTGCTGACCGAGCTATGTGAAGCAATTGTCAATCATACTTCTACTGAGCAGGCTGTGTCATAAGTCTATTATGAAGGAGGTTTCTGAGACCATGCAAACTTGTGCTGAAAAAGTACATATATGATGTTAAGTATGTTGAGATGTCCGCACTGCTGCAATTCAATAAATGCCTAATAAGTACGTTGGATGTCGTTGTGTCTTTCTTGATTTACCAATGCATAAATCATAGTCTAACAGATCAAACACATAAGTTTACTGAGAGATAAAGAGATGTGAGAAGTTAAAAACAAGCAAACGTTGCCAAAATTGTTTCCAGGTTTTTGAGTTGTATACTTGGGGTTGTTCTTTTGCATTTCGATACAGTTTTATTAAGTTTAGTACAGTTAAATTAAACTCGATACAGTTTAATTAAGTTCAGTACAGTTAAATTAAACTCGATACAGTTTAATTAAGTTTAGTACAGTTAAATTAAACTCGAGACAGTTTAATCAAGTTCAGTACATTTAAATTAAGTTACATACAGTTTATTTTTGATTTTTTAAATAATTTTTGGAAAACCGTAAGATATATATGATCTAACGGTTTTTCAAGTTTGTGTCAATACCTCTTCGGAAACTATTGCATCCGTTTTAAAATGAAAGTAAACTTTGTTGCACTTGATATGAATTTAAAGAACATGTGGAAATAAACATATGAATACAATATATATTTTATATAGAAGCGTACAATGACATTCATGTGCAGTACAAATGGAAACATTTACATATCATCCATGGGTCAAGATCAGGTACAAAGTCAAATTATGGTACAAAATACAAAATTCGTCAAAATTATTTTATAATTCGTCAGTTTATTTTATAGTTCGTCAAAATTATTTTATAGTTCGTCACTTTTCGAGCCGAAAAATAAAAAAGACGAGCCGAAAAATGAAAAGACGACATAATTCGTCAGTTTCATTTTATAATTCGCCACCAAGAAAAACACCAAAAAATCAAGATTTAATCTCATCCATTCAAATCACAAGATCAAGGGCTATGATTAGTTTGTATTTTGTACCAAAAAATTAACTTCGCACCGGATCATTTTCCTCATCCATGTTCATTTCCACTACATCATCTGGACAATCCTCAATAATTTGAATTGCTATCATGTCGCGTACTTGATTCATCTACTCTTTTCGTTGTTCATCAAATAAATTTGAATTAGCTCTTCCCAGCACGGTCTCATTAGCTAAAATGGTTATTGAAAAATTATGCATGTGAATGAAGTTGTGCAAAGTGAAGGTAGCTTGTAATTATATCATTTTGGCGCACATCTGACACTTGAGGCATGACTTTAAGTATCTTCCACGAATTCTTTAAGATACCAAATGCTCTTTCAATGGTGGTTCGTAAAGATGAATGTGGGTAATTGAATTTTTCATATACTCCGGTAGGTTGATCACCATCACGAAACGTTGGCATATGATATCGAACTCTTTTATCTTTATAAGGTGTCAGATAACCTGTTGTGTTTGGATATCCAGAGTCAACCAAATAATACTTTCCTGTAAAATAATAAATAATATTAACACAATTAATTTAAATTAGTGGTTAAAAATAAAATACTAATGTTAAAAATAAAATATTAACATAATTAAGTTAAATTAAATTCGATACAGTTAAGTTTAGTACAGTTAAATTAAACTCGATACAGTTAAATTAAGTTTAGTACAGTTAAATTAAACTCGATACAGTTTAATTAAGTTCATTACAATGAAATTCAAGTTCAATAAAGCTCAAAAGAGAGGTAAGGCCTCTTCAAGAATCCTGTATAAACAGGACCATTACTTGCTTCAGGAATGCTGAGTCAAGGGTGCCTAGAGATCATAAGCCCTTTGTTGTTGAGAACTGTGTTATTTTTGGTAGAGATACAGTCCAAGGCCAAACCGAGCACAAGCTCTGCAGAAAGCTATTTCTTCAGTTGCAGCAACGGGATCGTCTATGCTTGTGTCACTGGATGACACAGTTCCAGTTGATTCCCTGTGTGCCTACAAATTTTATCACAACAAAATCAGCTGGGGTACCATACAACGTAGCTAACTAGTAGCAGCCTGGCAAATTGTGTGCTTGTTAATTTTTACCTTCTTTAACTATTTGTTTATCAATATCAAAAGCGCAAATTGTACAGCTCGATGTCATGACAGTATGAGGCAGGGTTGTAAGAATGAGGTAGTGAGACACGATCTGGGCCACTCATTGTGACACGTGGCGCAGTCACGTTCACAGCCGCAATTGTTGACTTTTCAAAAGTTAGTGGGGTTTACTATTTGGGACACGTGGCGCGCCACAAATGCACGGGGGGTTAGATGTGTGGTTGAGATCGTGCCTCACGTGCCTCACTTACTGTTCACTGCCTCATTTGAACGCTCCTATATATATATATATATATATGTATTCTTACTAGGGGTGGGCAAAAACCGCACCGAAGTTAAAAACCGCACGTGCAAAATTGTGTTCGGTTAACCGCATCGCTTTTGGAAAAAACCGATTTGTCAAAAACCGCACCGCACCGCAACCAAATAAAGCGGTGCGGAAGCGGTTCTTTATCTCAAACCACCCGGTTCAAACCGCACCGCACCGCATATATAGTTAATTATTAAATAATTAAATAATCTAACAATTAAATAAATAAATATTCAAAATTATTACATTAAAAAAAAACAAATCATAATTTCAGGCCCAAGCCCATGCCCAATTTAAGTTTTTTTTGTAAACTTTGAAAATCGGTTTTTAAACCAAAGCGCACCGCACAGCATAATGTGGTGCGGTGCATATTTGGTTTTAACTTTTGTAATGCGGTTTGCGATTTGAAAATTTTCCAAACCAGATAATGTGGTGCGGTTGCGGGTTTACCCTTAAACCGCACCAACCCGCACCGCGCCCACCCCTAATTCTTACGGTAATTGATATGTAGGAGATGTAAAACCTCACTATCATAATAATAATAATAATAATAATTGAAATTCATCCTGTTTTGCCTCTGCTTGTTCGTCTTTTCCAAACAAAAAAGAAAAATAGAAAGGATTAGAATTTACAATTTAGAGATCAATAGAGGGAAAAGTGGATTTTGGGGTGGTTTATGGAAAGCAGATATGAAGCCATTTGTGTATAAGTCCCAATCTCTTGTTTCAACCGGAAGGAAAGAGAATCACTCTACCCCAAGTACACGTTTATATAATCGTTATAAAACAGTACACAACAGAGAGGTAGCCAAGCAAAACATGCTACAAATCTACAAACGACAGTTATGGCCATCACTAGAAACTTGCGGAAAAAAAACTTTGAGCAACACCAGCATCAAACCGCAAAGTGCAAGTGTAAATGTTAAGGTGAAAACAAACAGGCTCTAAACTGCCAGATTGGCTTGCCTCAGCAGCTTAATGATAACCCTTCGTGTAGATGATCTTTGGTTTACTTGGAGATCGACCAAACCGCCTGAGGGCTCTTGAAAGATGCAGTCTGGCAGGACCTTTAATAGATGAAGGTGCCTTGATGCACAGTTTCTCAAGACTAGGGCAACATGAGACTACGCTGCCTATGAGAGCGATCACTGCTTCAATATCTTCCAGGTCCGCTTTTCCTCCGGTATTTACGGATAATGTTGTTATGCCAGTCTTGATTTCTTCTTTGCACATAGCTTCCAGATACGCAGTAGCAGTTTTCAAAGAGTCCTTACTAATATCTTCTCTAAGCCTGGCGTAAATGCCACTCATCTGCAATGCGAACACCAAGAGATAGTTACGTGTGTGCAATGTATAATTACTGAAGACAAAAAGTTACGAGGAATTACATGAATAACCGAGTTTTGCAAATTTGGTGAGCTTCTGATTATGCAGAACATAAATGATATCTGATCAATGGAAATGATATCCAAGTCATTTAGAGTCACAGTCTTCAGATTTACCAGACAGTCTGGAAGCTTTTTAGGAATTATATCTGAAGCTAAAGTCTGCATAAGACCACAGGATGAGTTACGAGGAACATAGTGAAAGAAAAAAAACAAGTTATTTAGACTTTACTCACCTTGTGCAGCGGACAATCAAAATAAAGTGACTCAATGTGAGGCATAGATCCCAAAAGATCAAAACAATTGGAGTTCAAATAATCAACGTCATAAATATTTCCCATCATGAACGAGGCAGCCCTTAGATTAGGAGTATTCTTCAAGTAGCAATTGCTGCTTCTATCGACACATACAATGTCGAAGATCCTAAGATTAGGTGCACTGATAGTAATCTTACAAGGAACCAAATTAATCCATCCAGAATAAAAGGTGCAGGTGTCAAGGGACAACATCTCAAGTGGGCAATTAGAAACAATTTTTTCAAGGATGTCTTCATAAACAATGACAGCAAATAAATGAAGCTTAACGAGTTTGGGAAAGCCTCTGAACGCAATCTTATTTAGTAAACTGCATCTCCCTAGAGACAAGCTTGAAAGTTCAGAGCAATGATATATTGAAGGGGGTAAGTCAAATCTATCGAGCCAGTAGCAGCCATGAATTGATAAGTCCTTGATGCCATGTTTCGATAGAAACTGCACCCATGCATTCATGTCTCCCTTACGATTGAGCCATGAAACATGCATAACAAACTTATGAACAGGGCCAACATGAAATAAAAGGATTCTTCCTACCAATCTGCAACACTTGTTTGGCCTCATTACATTCTTATATCCATTAAATTCTATATTCAACTGACGAGCTCTTGTCCAGCTATAACTCCACTTTCGTGATAAAACACTGGTTCTAATTGCATCACCTATCGGCAAATAGCCCAAAATAGATTCCCTGATTTCATCCGGAAGCACAGAGATTCTGTCAATCAGTCCTGCACTATCATCCCTACCTCCATTTTCACCTGCCATTTCTAATGTAATCACGGTTAAAAGACATTAATTTCAGATGCACTTTAACCATTGCATACAGAAATTCAACATAGTTCACCTCATTTGCCAACACTCTTTCAAATTACTCAAACTAATAAAACACAACAAAAAGACATAAATTGAGACCTGGTAACGAGGAATGATCGATAGCTAACCGACTTGCTTCCGACACTCAGCACTTGACGTGGTACTTGGTACTGGTAAGACAAAACCCTAAATTGAAGATCTGAAGAGTGAAGACGATCAAGAGCTTCAGGAGAAAAATGACAGCAGGGATTTTCTTATTGCCAGAATTTTACACGGCCCAAAATCATCATAGGCTCAATAAAGCCCAATGAGGGATGCAAAAAAAAAACTGGCACTGGTCAAACGCGAAAAAGTAGTCGTTTTAAGGTTCAGATTTTCCCTATCAAAAAAAATAAAAAAGGCTCAGGTTTTGGTTTTTTTTTTTTTGAAAGGCAGGTTTTGGTTATAGAGTTGTTTTTTAGAATTTTGGAAATGCCTTCGTTTTACTGCAATCAAACACAAAATTACATCGTTTAGTTTTTTTTTTTTTTGATAAGTACATCGTTTAGTTTTTGACTGCCAAACAAATGACAATCCCAGTTCTAAGAGCATCCCCGCCCTGATAAAAAAAATTATGTTATCCATCTCTCTCATCATTTTTCTCTCTCATCTAATCATCCATCATGGTTTTTTCAATCACATGCATCCCACTCATGATCAAAAAAAAAAGTTTATCATCAATCTCTCTCATCACTACATAAATTATAGCTCATTAATGTTAAGATTAATAAAAATATATCAAAGTGTATCTCGTTTTATAGAGCTCAAAAAATTATGAATATTGATATTTATTTTGATTTTTTTTTTACTTTGTACTGTAATTTAGAAGATATATTCGTTGCAAGATCAAAATAAAAAATGTACTGTTTTTTACACAGGATACGTGTCGCGTTGCGATTGGTTCACGTCTCATGATCAAAACTAAAAAAAGATCATGAGATGATCTTTTTTACAAAAAAACATGGGATGATCCAAAAGATCATGGTGGGGATGCATGATTTTTTTCATCATCTCTCATGATCATTTTCTATGATTCAAAAAAGCATGGTGGGGATGCTCTAAGTCCAAGAGAAACATGTACGCTATCTTATACGGAAACAGAAACGGAAATTTCGTGACAAAAGGAAGCCATAAATCTTTCTTTTTTTTGATGGAGGGAAGCCATAAATCTAAAAAATAGAAAAGTAAAACGGCAAGAAAGGATATTATTAAACATTTTAAAAAATATAATCAAAATTTAGTTTAAAATAATTCAGTTTATCATTTTAATTCCATTTTTCAAAAAAAGTTTTAAAAATGCAAACTTAGGAGGTTTTTCAAAAGAAAAAGTACAAAACCAGAGTGCTTTTACATAAAGTGGGCGCGATGCGGTTTAAGGGTAAATTCGCAATCGCGTCACATTAACTGGTTTGTAAATTTTTACCGCATTAGAAAAGTTAAAATCAAATATGCACCGCACCACTTTATTTGGTGTGGTGCGGTGCGGTTTGGTTTAAACCGATTTTCAAAGTTGATATATAAAAAAGCAAAAAAAAGAACTCCTGACACAGGACTGTGCCTGACCCAAATGAAACAACACATACCTTGATTACCGGACTCGCACATAAATAGTCAAATATTGATATAAATTATAAACACTGATCAGTTGAGTCCATAATTGAATTTCGAACAAACCATAAATATCATGAAGACAAGAAGTAACCTAAAATAAAGATTATCAAAACCCTAAACATAAGAGCAAACCAAAATCCAATTAATTTTTGAACTAAAATACTTACCGATTCCTTAATTCAAGAACGAAGACAGGAACAAGCTGATGACAATCGAGACTCCGGTTAGTTGCTTGGAGAAAAAGAAGATATACTATGCAGAAGAAGTGAAGAATGAACAACCGATGACTGAATGAAGAAATCAAATTGGCACGTTTTGTTTTTGTTTTTTTGGGCTTGAAATTATTATTAGTTTTTGTTTTTATATGTAATAATTTTGAATTATTTAATTATATATGCGGTGTGGTTTAAAACGGGTGGTTTGAGATAAAGAACCGCTTCCACACCACTTTATTTGGATGCGGTGCGGTTTTTAACAAACTGATTTTTCCAAAAGCGGTGCGGTTAACCGAATATGCGGCGCGGGCGATTTTTAAATTCGCACCGATTTTTGTCCACCCCTACTTTTACAAATCAATTTAAGAACTGTCCAAATTTTCATAAAGACCATTTTTGAACTAAAACAGCATTAAACATGGTTTGGTTATGTTGTGATAAAACCAGAGTGCTGCTATATACATTACCGGATGGATTAGGTTTCGCTTATAATGACCTCAGCTTTACTTGATAATCGACGGAACTGCATCAACTTTGTAACCCAATTCTTTTTTTTTTTTGATAAAGTGCATAACCGAGGACTTAAAAAGCTAGGAAAAAGAAAAACATCCAGCTGGAATCAGCACGGATAATAAAAATACGCCTGATGAAGAACAGTCGACTGCTCCACTTGGCCTCACGCCTATAGAAGTGAGCACATCACCTTTGATTGAGAGCAACCTGCAACAACTAGTGCACACCTTTGTGAACAAACACCCAAAAAGACCCTTAAAAGCAGCTGAGGGCCAACGATGCCACCGCTTCAATTCGGTTCTTCCTCCTCCGGCGAAATCAAGAACGAAAAAGGAAACTCTAGAGGAAGACAGAAGAGGCGAATAACATGATGAAAAAGAAAAAAGAAAACTCTCCTAAGCGACTACGCTCGGAGAGAAAGAGCAGCGTGAAATTAACAAGAAAATAGAAATATAAACACTCAAATCGACTCCCCCACTGTCCCCCTCTATATCGCCCAACATCCACCCACTGTCATCACCGAAACCCTCCTAAAACTCCACAATCTCCAGATCTGATTCGACCAAGACTCCCCGACGAAACTGACTCAACAAGCCCGACTTGAGCTTGAATGAGCAGAAGCGTCGTGAATTCTTAGTCAGAACGATTTGACCCGCTGCAGGAGATGGAGGAAAAAGGAAAAGGAAGTGGGAAGAGAGAGAAGTGGCGAAGCCAAGAGAGAGAGAGGCGCTTAACTTCGTAACCCAATTCAGCTTCACTTCATCAGGTTCTTGCTGCCACTGTGGGGCGACATATAAAGTTTCGATCACTGGGCAGCTGGATAGTAAAATTGTAAGAAATAATCCAGACCAATCTTATTCTTATAGAACGTCTATTAGATCCAGTTCATGTACTCAGAATTTGGTTCAGCATATAATCTCAGCTCTTGTTTAAATTGTGATCTTGTTAATTAACATGATGCAATATTATTTAAACACAATTCAGTTCTTGGTTATAATTAAACTAAACTAGAGAATAAAAAATAAGCACAACACAAATTATATGGTTTGACCAATCTTAGAATAGCCTTGATCCATGAAGTTAGATTTTAGCCCAATCCACTATTAATGAGAGTCTTTACAAGTTATCATATGCCTTAAATGCATCAGAAGCAGACGTAGAGTACTCAGAAGATACAATCAACTCGAAATACCAAATTCAATAAATCATTGACTTACCGTAATCTGCCCAGGCGAGTGCCGCGCATCCTCAGAGCTTGTTCACTGCCTGCCACAAAGTCATAGCGCACTTCACGCTTGGATTCCGCCTGAAGCCTCGAATTTCAAACACATATTTGCACCTTCGTCGATCGGCCGCCTTACTTTCTCGCTCTTTGCTTGAACCTCATGTGAATGAACAGTGCCCCCTGCTTCAGCTCTCCTCTCCATCTTGAGCGCTAAATAACTAAACTTATCTAAGACCTACTAACGGAATCTAGCCATAAGTTACTGTTACTTAACCTTTATATAAATTCTGAATCTTTAAGCTGACTTTACCAAACACTTAATGCACAAGATAGATACAAAGCAAACTCAATCTAAATGAATTTCACGCTTAAACGGACAGTGAAATCAGTTGAGTTTTACAAGAATCTTCACCTAAGCCTGTCAGATTACCTACTAGTTTACTACACACTCATTGATAACAGATTGCATGATTAGAATTCTCCTTGTTCAACGTACCTGCAAAAACGCACAACACATTCAACAAGCTCTAGCAATGTCTGAACATAAGGTTAATAACAATTTTGGTCCCCATATCTGCTAGGTTATCAGCAATAAATATCTCAAACAGTTTCAACTTTCCAGCAGTCAAGACATCTCATATAAAGTGATATTTAACGTCTATATGTTTGGACCTTTCATGATGTATACGTTTTATGCGAAATTTGACTACCCATGGTTTCGAAAGTCAAAAAATAGAAATCTGCAGAAGATTGGCATTGGCTTGCCTTAACAGCTTAATAATGACCCTTTTCATATTTGATCTGTGGTTTACTCGAAGATTGACCAATTCGCCTGAGCTGATAGATGCAGTTCGGCATGATCTTTAACAAATGGAGATGCCTTAATGAACAATTTCTCAAGACTAGGGCAACATGAGACTATGCTGCCTATGAGAGCAATCTCTGCTCTGATAACTTCCACATCTGTTTCCCTTCCAGTGCTTACAGATAATGTTGTTATGCCTGTTTTCATTTCTACTTTGCCCATAGCTTCCAGATATGCAATAGCAGCTTTCAAAGAGTCCTTACTACTATTTTCTCTATAACAGTTGTACATGTCTCTCATCTGCAAAGCGAACACCAATAGATAGTTACGTACTTTATTAAAAATGTGTGCAGTGTATGATTACTGAAGACAAAAAGTTATAGAGGAATTACATGAATAACCAAATTTTGCAAATTTGGTGAGCTTCTGATAATGCAGAACATAAACGATATCTGATCAATTGAGCTGACATCCAAGTCATATAGAGTCATGATCTTTAAATTTACTAGACAGTCTGGAAGCTTTTCTGGAATCATATCTGAAGCTAAAGTCTGCATAAGACCACGGGATGAGTTACGAGGAACATGGTGAAAATAATAACATGCTATTTAAACTTGACTCACCTTGTGCAGCGGACAATCAAAATGAAGTGATTCAATGTGAGGCACAGATCCCAAAAGATCAAAACAATTGGAGTTAAAACAATCAACCTCATCGTCATCAATATTTCCCATCATGAACGAGGCAGCCCTTAGATTAGGAGTATTCTTCAAGTAGCAATTGCTGATTCTATCAACACATACAATGTTGAAGATCCTAAGATTAGGTGCACTGATAGTAATCTTACAGGGAATCAAATCAGTCCGTCCAGAATAGAAGGTGCAGGTGTCAAGGGACAACATCTCAAGTGGGCAACTAGAAATAATTTTTTCAAGGATGTCTTCATATGCTTCGACAGCAAATAAATGAAGCTTAACGAGTTTGGGAAAGCCTCTGAACGCAATTGTATTTAGTAAACTGCAATTCCCTAGAGACAAGCTTGAAAGTTCAACACATTGATATATTGAAGAGGGTAAGTCAAAGGGATCCATAAAGTAGCTGCTATGAATTGTTAATGTTAAGTCCTTGATGCCATGTTTTGATAGAAACTGCACCCATGCATTCATGTCTCCCTTACGAGTGATCCATGAAAGACGCATAACAAACTTATGAATAGGGCCAACATGAAACAAAAGGATTCTTCCTACCAATCTGCAACACTTGTTTCGCCTCATTTCATTCTTATATCCATCAAATTCTATATTCAACTGACGAGCTCTTGTCCAGCTATACCTCCACTTTCGTGATAAAACACTGGTCCTAATTGCATCACTTATCGACAAATAGCCTAGAATAGATTCCCTGATTTCATCCGGAAGCTCAGAGATTCTGTCAATCAGTCCTGCACTTTCATCCCTACCTCCGTTTTCACCTGCCATTTCTATTCTGCAGGCACAAATGTAATCACGGTTAAGAGACATTAATTTCAGATGCACTTTAACCATTTCATACAGAAAACCAACATAGTTCACCCCATTTGCCAACACTCTTTCAAATTACTCAAACTAATAAAACACAACAAAAAGACATAATTTGAGACCTGGTAACGAGGAATGATCGACAGCTAACCGACTTGCTTCCGACGCTCAGTTATCAACTTGAGCACTTGACATGGTAGACAAAACCCTAAATTGAAGATCCGAAGATGCTGAAGAGCTTCAGCAGAAAATGATAGTAGGGATTTTCTTATTGCTAGAATTTTACACGGCCCAAAATCATCATTGGCCCAAAAAAAGCCCAATGAGGAGATGCAAAAAACTGACACAGACGACGAACACAAAAAGTTGCCGTTTATGTTTTACTTTACTGTTCTAGATTGTTGTCGTAACCGTTAACAAGGGTGTGGTTTAGTAGAAGAATTTTAATCTTGTTTTCAAAAGAGTTCAAGCCCTACTCATGAAAATTTTCTTATTGAAAAAGAATACGTGAAGTGTGAAACACACAGTAGTCGGGTACATCGTACTTCTTATACGGCAATGTTTAAATGTCCCATAAAAATGGGACGAGTTCGTCTTCTTTATGAGCATATGCTACATTTTACACTAAATATATTTTCCATCCATACTCGCATAAACTAACATACGGGCTGTATTTACTGAACATATTTTCCAAATTAGTCGCATCAAATTACATACGCTTACAAGAGGAACGCTCAAATGAGGTCGGGTACTATTGGTGATGTCGTGAGACCCCAATCTTAACCACACATCTAAACCCCCGTGCTTTGTGGGTGCGTCACGTGTCCCACTAACAAAATCCATCAATAGTAAAAAGTAAAACACTATTCTCTGCACCTTTAAATCTCAACTATTAGATCAAAATGATCTAATAGTATGAGATTGAGCGTTACAACCTCACTAGTACCCGACCTCATTTGAGCGCCCCCACGCTTACAATTGTCATATGCTTATAACTTTAAAAAACACATTGTTGTATAAAAAGACTTGCACTTAGAATGTTAAACATAAATTGTCTAGTAAAATGACATACGCTTATAACATTACACAACACATTATCTTATAAAATTAGGACACACGCCTGGAATCCTAAACAATGAACTGTCGCTAAGGACGTAACCAGAATTGGCATAGGAGGTGACGAACACACTAACATTAAAAAAAACAATGTTTTCAAAAAAAAATGTGTTCCATTAAAATAAAGAACACCCCACTAAATATTTTAATTTATTTTTCAATGTTGACAACCAAGCAATTATAAAAAATTATCTAACATCCTATTGCGATTAGGACCAAGCACTACTAATTTATGGAAAATTTCCGATGTCAGGAAGACGACGGAAAAGTGATGGAATTGTGCCAGAAAAACCATCATTTCCGTCACTTTTCCGACGGAAATGATGTTGACGGCAATTTTTCCGACGTTAAAAAGTTTCCGTCAACATTCCTTCGGTAAAAAGTTACATTCATTCGGTAAAAAGTTTCCGTCAACATTCCGTCTTTTTTCCCGTCACTTTTTCGTCGACATTCCGTAACATTTCCATTAAACAAATTTCCGTCGTAAGTCCGTCATGTATCCGGCGAGAATCTCCGTCACAAAAGCGTCTTAATTTCGTTACACTGGTTTTCCATATATTTCCGAGACATGTCCGTCAACTAATAAACCGTCAAAATTCTGTCTTTTTTACGCTACTCAGAATTCCGTCATCTTTCCGGCAAAGTTCCGGCAGAAAATATTATCGGCGATATTCCATCGATATTCCGTCTATTAATAAACCGTCAAATTTCCGTCATTCTTACGCTACTCTACGTTCCGTCATCTAATAATAAACCGTCAAAATTCCATCTTTTTTACGCTACAAAGAATTCCGTCAACTTTCCGGCAGAAAATATTATCGGCGATATTCAATCGAAATTCCGTCTATTAATAAACCGTCAAATTTCCGGCACAATATATTATCGTCGATATTCCATCGAAATTCCGCCATCTCATTTTCCGTCTACATTCCGTCTCTTTTCCATCAATAATGTTACCGTCTATTTCCGTCATAATTTCGTGAGTAATTATGCCGTCATCAATCCGTCTTAATTTTTATTCCGGCAATAGTCGTCATTAATCCGTCTAAATCATATTCTTATTAATTCCGGCAATTTCCAATTTTAATTGCCAATTTCCAATTAATTTTAATTTACAATTTTTTCAAATATGAAATTCCAAATTCCATATTTAATAAAAAATGTACGATAATAAAAACACAGAAGTCGAGTCAAATAAAATTAAAATGTCTAATCTCTGCGATTGTCTTCATCCGATCTCTGATTAGACGGATCGGGGTTGTTTCCATTCGGGCTTTGACTGGAGGGTGGCTGGTATCCAGGAGTGAGCATCCTCAGCCTGCATTTGCATCATTTGAGTCAATCGATCTATGCTGTCCTTCATGCTTCTCATCTCAGCCTCCTGTCGGGATTCCATGCGCTCTAAACGCGACCTCAGATCCTGAGTGTACTCGTCCGAAGGTGGAGCCCTCGATCTCTGCAAGCTCGCACACGACTGGCTGCCCGTTGAAGAGAACTTGTCCGACACCAATGTCGCTGCAGGGCCATACAGATACGGTATCCCCGACCTCGGGTTAACCCCCATGACAGTCGCAGAGGCCTCTACCAGCTCCTCCTCCGGTACTCTTTCCTCTCCGTTGTGATTCTTCAGGACCAAAGCTTCAGCATCAGTGAGCTCTTTCTGCACATTTTGCAAATAACATTAAATGTTTAGTTACAAAGGAAACAATAATTTGTGAATATAGGAAAGTAACAAAAACAAATGTATAACAAATTAAATGTGACTACAACTTAAATTTATTACGAAATTAGTGTAATATGAAAATATAATTTGTAAGTGTAATACCCTTTTGTTCTCCGCGTCGGGTATCAAGTACGTCTCATCCTTCCGCTTGTATTTCTTGTCAAACATATCAGTTGGCAACACTTGTCTTTGATTATTCTTTTCCTGCACATTTAATGATAAATGTGTTAATATAAATGATATTGAAACTTGAATTATGTTTAAATATTATGTATTATCATCTTTGCCATGTGATAGTGTGCTGGTCTCGACCCAAAAGCATGCAAGGCTGGGCCGTTTTTGGCATGCTGGGCCAAATAAGTTTGCTTGTTCTTTTCGCTGCGGGCTATGAATGCTGGGTCCGTGTCAAATCGAGATTTTCCCGCAACTTTGTGATCTTCCGTCAACCATTTCGGGCTTTTAGTCTTCCCGGATCGCAAGCCTTTCCAGGTATCTTGTAGAATCTTACCCGCCTTCTTCCTAAAGTTTGCCTCAATTTGGTCGTTGTGGATCGGATCCCACCGGTACAAGCTCTACATGTACATTACAAAGTTGTGTTACGAACAATTTAATAGAAACGTAAAACTATGTAATCGAAAACATATTTGCATGTAGAAAACTTTTAACCAAAAATTTCATGTTAATACAAATTACCTTAAAGTGTCGAAACCACTTCACCGGAGCTTGAGGATCACACGTCCCCATTGTGGTCCAACCAACCTTAAAACCAGGCCCAATACATTGAAGCCCGATTTTGTTAACCGCCGAAGGCGGGTCAAAGCTGAAAAAATACAAGGTTAACATTTACAATATGGTTAGTAAAACAAACTGCACAAATATATGTACAAAAGAAGTACTCACTTGTCATCCCCAGCTGGAACGATCCAAGGTCGATCATCCTCGGGCATCGAACCCAACGGTGTCTCCTCACCGAGTCCGCCACCGGCCGAAGTCCCTCCTCTAACAAACTATGGTCGAAGTGTGTCATCGTGATCGTCATCATCTTCCGAAGGTGAGTCTCTCCCCTTCGACTTCCTCGTCACCCTCCCTGTTGGCCGCCGACTCCTCCACGAAATTCAGCAGTTCGTCGAAGTCGTAATCATGCACTTGTGGTAAGTTTCTGTCTTCATCCATCGGATCAATGGTAGGCTCATGTACATGCATAGAAGGCATGTACACTTTCGGAGTAGGACGTGTGTCCCCGGTTGACGATGGTGGACGTTACATGTCTTCGGCCAATCGTCTCGAAGGGGTAGGCTCCTGTACAGGCATAGAAGGCATGTAAACTTCCCGAGTTTGACGTGTGTCCCCAGTTGACGATTGTGGACGTTGCATGTCCTGGCTCAATTCTCGGTTGTCGTATGTCAGTTAGCCTTGTTTGTGATGAACTCCCAGTACCTCTACCAGTGCCGATATTCCTCTTACCGGGTACATTACACTTGAGTGGTGCCATATACCCTGCCACAAATTGTAATGTAATTAGTACACGAAATACATGGAGGTGGCGTACAAGCAGGAGGGTCCAAAGGCTTACTAAAATATACAAACGTTGAATCAAACAAATGAGTCATACAAAGAGTTGGAAATGATTCAACCACAAATTTAAATCAAGTAATTCGAACACACAAATTCATGTACTAATGATGAAACAAAAGGTTAACATTCGGCCACTTTGAATATCATTTAAAATCAACAAACACGAATAAACGAACACAGTCAACAAACAATAATCAAACTAACCCGTGAATGACACAACATTTTGTTACACAACAATCAACCATTGTACCAGGCACAAACGCTGAATTTTAGACCACAATCAAACGCAGCACATTCGAACAAATAACAAACGCAGCAACGAAATCAAAGAAACGGAAATTGATATCAAAGGAGAAGGACGGCGACTTTGGAGTACCTTGCGGACGAAACTGACTTCTGAAAGCGCCCGAAATCGCCTGAAGAATTCGTCGGACTAAAACGGAGTGTTTTTTTGGACCGCTACAAGGAGAAGGGTTTCCTCCGTCGCTTGAAAGTTCTCTTATTAAACAATTCGTAAACATATATTTACTTATTCCGACATAAATCCGTCAAACAACCGTTAATTTTATGTAAATAGTACATATTTTTTAAAAATACATATTTGAGTAGGCGGGCGAATACGGCGGGCGATTGTTTTGATAGACATAAGACATCACCTTCACAAGTAGGCGCTGTCTAAATTACAGTAAAACAGTGCTTTATCTACTAAGCGTTTTCGTATTTCTAACTTAATACGACGCTTATTATTACGCGCTGTGTGTATTTGTTACTTAAAACAGCGCTTAAAATCTAAGCGCTGTTTTAACTATGACTTAAGACAGCGCCTACAGTCTAAACGTTGTCTTTTGTAGGAATTAAAACAGCGCCTATCTATTAAGCGCCTATCTATAAAGCGTTGTGTAATTACCCGTTTTTCCTTATTAAGACCAGTTTTGTGAAATTTGAAGACCATTTTTTTAGAAAACCAATATACGTTAAAATGACATATACTAAATACCAAGCTCTTTGCATTTACTTAAAACCGACGTGAGTATATTTCCATGTCAGTGCGATAAATAACATTATTTAATTTACAAATATATTTTATTCGAATTTTAAGAATTCTTAAATTGAGCTAAAATATTGCAACATGAAAAACATACCATAACTGTACATCATTTTACTAAATTAGATATGTTTGACTTCACGAGGATTCGTCGGACTCTTCTTCGGTATCTGGATTATCAGTTACGTCATCGTCGTTGCGGTCTTCTTCGGTGTACTCGTAAACCTCATCATCAGCGAGGTTCCCATATGATCCAATTTCGTTCATTACAGGCAGCTGAGATCCGATTTGCCCCTCATCTTGGAACGGAACATTTTCTACTTCCATGTCGATGACGTTTGTTGGTTTTACAGGACAAACTGCAACCCAACCCTGATTTCTTTGTCCGGCTAATCCCGGAAACGTGACATAATAAACTTGAACCGCTTGCTGGACAAGAATGTAAGGGTCGTAATGTGGGTATGGTCTATGAGTGTTCACGATGACAATCCCGTTAGACGGGTATGACTTAACAAACTGAGGGTCGTACCAACGGCACTTGAACAAGACAACCTTTAGGCGATGAGATGGTTGGTTCTACATCTCATATGAATTATTTCTTCAATCACCACGTAGTAGTGTACACCCTATGTTCCTTTCACGTAAACATTACTGTTCACCGTGTTCCTCCCTACACCATGGCTTTCAATGTGAAATTTGTAGTTGTTGACTTTGTATGTTGCCAAACATGCAACGTTAGATTGAAATCCAGCGGACAAGTAGTGAACCCACTGTGGTAGTGGTAAGGTTTCTCCAAGGTCCCAAACCTGAACATAATATTTTAGATGAACATGAAAGTCCAAGTACAGATTAATTTGCTACATAATTATATGTAATATACGTTGATTACACTTACCTGGGAATGCAGCCATTCTGGAAAATCCGTTAATATAGTATTATATATTTGATGGTCATTGAATCGCGGGCGTTGTTGTCTTAAGACGGTCTCAAATAACGCCAAATATTGTTCAAATTCAGGCGTGTTGCTGAAGATGTAATGAGTGGCTTTTTTAAATTCTTGGGTGTCTAAAACCCTCCGAGTAATTGTGCTGCCACCGACTCCTGGGTAATTATAAATTGAAATCTGAGGATCATCGAAATCTTCTGTAGCTACTACATTTCGTTTTAAGCGTATACCGGTCGTTGTTAACTCCGGATCTAGGTAGTCGGATCCCAAATATGAAGTCTCCAACTGTATGTATGCGTTAACAATACTGGCTTCCACCTCAGCTTTGTTACCTTTTTGGCCCAATTGTTTAAGACGAGATGAAACGCTCAAAAGGATACATCCAACGGTAGTGTACTGGTCCGCCAAGTAGCACATCATCAGCCAAATGAATTGGTAGGTGTTCCATTGAGTCGAAAAATGAAGGGGGAAATATTGTCTCCAGCTTACACAGTGTGGCCGATATGTTGTTCCGCCAATGTTCCATTTGCTCAATGTGAAGGGAAGATGCACATATGTCTCGGAAAAATGTACACAACTTCGATACAGCTTCCCAGATCTGTTTTGGTAAAAAAACCCTTAAAAGCAATCGGCATCAGTCGCTCGATGTTTATCGTACAACTTTCGACAGCGCCTTTTAATCAGCGCTGCATAAAGCGCAACTTTCGTCGATCGGATTTCAAACACATATTTGCACCTTTCGTCGATCGGCCGCCTTACTTTCTCGCTCTTTGCTTGAACCTCATGTGAATGAACAGTGCCCCCTGCTTCAGCTCTCCTCTCCATCTTGAGCGCTAAATAACTAAACTTATCTAAGACCTACTAACGGAATCTAGCCATAAGTTACTGTTACTTAACCTTTATATAAATTCTGAATCTTTAAGCTGACTTTACCAAACACTTAATGCACAAGATAGATACAAAGCAAACTCAATCTAAATGAATTTCGTTAGTAAACTATGGCACATATTAAGTGTTTGGTAAAGTCAGCTTTCAGGTGCATCAGTTGGTGCCAACTGTTTCACGCCGAGGACGGTGCTGGAGCTGGAGCTGGATGTGGACGAGGATGGGGATGGGGTTGATTCGAGCAGTTTGTGTAAGTCTGAGAGCGTTGTGAGTGGAATGTTTAAGAGTAGTTCGTCGTTTTCAGCTCTGCCGTTGCAGCCGAATGTTTCGAGGACGGTGGAGGCGGTAGCAGGAGACTGATGGGAGGAATCATGAAGAGATCAATGTGATGGGGCATGTGATGGAGGCTGATGTGAGGAATCATGAAGAGATCAATGTACAGTAATCGGTTACTTGTACACAAGGAAGCTAGAAAGCAGATGGCTGCTGCTGGAGCTGTGGTGCACAACAATGGTGATGAAACTTTGAGCTGTAAAGGCGGAGAATGTTACAAATTATCGTTCATAATAATAGCACTTGTTTCTCTTTTCGGGGCAGTTTTGTGGACTGTTCTTGTTTTAAGAACTATGTAACATGTTGTACAATGTTACGTATTTTAGCATTTTACCCTAAATGAACCATGTTGTACAATGCTACGTAACATGCTGTACAATGTTACATATTTTAATATACATAGCTTTTTAGTATACGTAGCTTTCTATTAAAAATATGTAGCTTTCTAGGTAAGATACGTAGCTTTCCATTTAAAATACGTAGCTTTCTAGTTAAAGTACAAGCTTACTCGTTAAAATACATAGGTTTCTAGTTAAAATATATAGCTTTCTGTTTAAAATTCGTAGCTTTCCAGTTCATATACGTAGCTTTCTAGTTAAAATTCGTAGCTTTCTAGTTAAAATACGTAGCTTTTTTAGTTTAAATACGTAGCTTTTTGTTTAAAATTTGTAGCTTTTCAAGTTAAAATACGTAGCTCTTTGTTTAAAATTCGTAGCATTTTAGTGAAAATACGCAGCTTTCTAATTAAACTACGTAGATTTCAAGTTAAGATACGTAGCTTTCCATTTAATATACGTAGCTTTAAATTAAAATACAAACTTTCTCGTTAAAATGCGTAGCTTTCTAGTTAAAATGCGTAACATTCTGTTTCAGAGGTACCAATTATGAATTAGAAGTTACGAATGATAAATATAATTCTATTTTCTTCAAACCTACGTTTTTAAAATAAATATAACTACAAATGCCGTTCCCAACTAATTCCATTCAAACCCTTACCTCTCACAACAGCCAAAGTCCAATTGAAAATCGTAATTCCAACTCTAAAGAAGTGAAAATTTAATCTTTTAGTAAAAAAACTCTTACTAAACTGAAGCTTTTCGTAAAAGCTTCCCATCTCTGGGTTATGTTTCATGGCGCTGAGGGTTATGTCATCTTTCCACTGCAACAAACCGAAGCTTTCAGATTCGGCGCCGTCCATCCTCACCCGATCTCTGAATCTCCTCTTATTCAACTCGATTTATCACCAACGGTCAGCGGACCCTAGCTGGGGCTATTTTGAGCGCAAATTTCCGATTGATATGAGAAGGTAACCCATTCAGATCAAGATTGGGTCTGGGATTTAACGACAACGGGATTATGGTTGTATACTACAAATTTCGGGAAAAAAAATTACGATAACACGAATTTATAGTAAAGTTATCGCAAATTGCTTAATACGATAACTTTACTTTAAAAATTGATGTTATCGTAAAATTCATTGACGTAATTTATTTACGATAACATTTTACGATAACTTTGCGAGAACTTTACGATAACGCTGTCAATGTTGTCGTATTGTTATCGTAGTGTTATCGTACAACCTATGCGATAACAATACAACAACCATACGATAACAGTATTAATTTAATAATTTATATATTATATTCTTTTCTTTTTTATAATTAAATTTAATAAAATATAACAAAAATATTTGACGCCAAATAAAAATATTTTAATTCTATAAAATAAAATATTCTGATTTCAAAAATAAAATATTCAAAAATATTCATTTTGATTTATTTTTAAATAATTGAATTAAATTATTAAAATTAATCGGAAATTAAATGATGAACTTTTTTTTTCATTTCACAAAATTGGAGTGTATTCAACAAATACAATAAAATATTCAAAAATGTAATACATATCCAGGGAATTTCTATGTTTTCTACTACTAGGAGCTGTAGAAATCTTCATTAAGAAGAAATCTCTGGGTGCTTCTTCATCATATCTTTTCCATCCATTTTAATCGGCAACACTTCACACTTCACCACTTCCTGCATTGAAGAATTAAAAATTTACTGTTATATGATAGTTGCTAAGCAGACATAAAATGGTCACTAAGCAGATGTATAAAAAGGAAATGTATTTGAAAATTAGCATACATGGAGAAGACAATACTAATAATGTAACATACAATAGCCATTGGTATCACAGTTAAATATAACAAGATGCAAAAGCGTAGTTTAAATAAGGTAAAACGAGTAAAACCAAACTTACTATCAGCTCCCCTGTCCCCAGAGTGGCTGCCCTTCTGATGAAGCAGTGTGATCCAATATGTCTTCTGCAACCTCACATATTTGTTAAAAAGGAATACATTAGGTGCACTACATGGGTAAAACGAATTAGCTGACATGAAAATTGGAGTCAGTAAGCTAAGAAGTTACAATAGTCACCTACTTGCAGAGAAAACAAATTACAAATTAATCCTTCAGCCAAATAAAATAACACAGACATCCAAACCCAGCAAACAATTCAGAAATCAGATCATAAGAAATGGCACAAAAAATAGGGGCTATGTAAATTTCCCACGGAGACAATGGGAGCCGAACATACCTGTCAAGCAAATCAGCACAAAGTTCCTCAAACTTGGCTCTTGTCAACGTGGTATCAATGTGTTTAGGGCCATCAGCTGTCGCTGTAATGAAGGGAAGACTGCAAACAGGAAGCACCTACAAATATTAACATAATCACACATACATTCAGGACTTTAAAAATGAAGAGATAGTCAATCAAGTGGACTTCATACCTGATAGTAATGAAGTGGACTTTACAAACTTGCATTGCGATCGACATCACAGGTCGACTCATACATATCTACGGATCTAGTAATATTAGGCAACTACGACTCAAAACTAGCTGCGGCCGCATTAAGACCAAATTGCGAAATTTGCAGTCAACATATATATGTAAAGCTTAGCTCTCTGAAAGCATATACATGATTACACGGTATAAAATTGACGACTTGATCTGACATATTTTGTATGAGCATGAACCCAATAACACTGCCCAATTTCATTGAGTGGAATACATATCAAGCAAAGGAAAGTATTACCGTAGTGTCTTATACCTTAAACTCTCGAACCGACTCCTCCTTTCCTCCTGTTAAACAGAAGAACATTGCAACCAAATCTGCTGCAACCAGAAGGAATGAAAGAAACTGAGATTAGTGAATGTCCATTACCACTCTTTTCCAAGGTGCATCACATTTATAAAAAACACAAAGTCATTGTACATGAGTCAGCTTGTTAATCATTTATAAAATGTCGAGCACAGGGCACAAACAATGGCATTAACTACTACCCAAATAAAATCACTCTTGATCCTCTTTCCAGGCTCTAGCAATCCTGCCAAAATTACCAAATTGGATCAGTCCACTTCACGCTGAATCAAAAAACCCAGTATTTTCAATCAAAAGAAATAATTGCGAAGGGAATAACAAAGAAGACAAAAAACGCAACAACAATATATATAGCTGATGTAGTTGGGAACACATTAACAAACATGAGAATTGAAACTTCATCACGGATACAAACAGCTTGGAGGACTATCACTCCACACCGGCACAAACCTAGACCAGTACAAACATCCATGTGTCGAAATCGCCCGTAACCGTATTGAAAGAAAAACGAATTCACGGAATTGGGAATGACAAACCCTAGATCTAATATACTGTGAAATCGATGGGATGAAACTACCTGCCCGGTTAGTAGACGGCTGGTCAGGGAAACGACGGCTGCACAAATGAACGAGTGGCGAATCGCAATTTCGTTCCATCGAAGTGAGAGTTGATGAATGAAATTTCGGCAAAGGACTTGAGCGGTGAAATGAAAAAACACCAATGAGTTGGCGGTGAACCAAAAAACAACCAAGTTTTTTTACTAAAAGAATTTTTACGATGACAGTGGGTGAATCTTACGATAACCGTAATGTTATCGTAAAGAAAGTTATCGTAAACTTATTGCTGCTTTATCGCTGAGGTAATCGTACAGAAAATTACTATTTTTGTTTGTCATAAAACTTAACGCGTTGTTATCGTATAAGTTTTTCGATAACGGCTGTCATCGTAAGACGGCTCTCGCCAATATTTCCCAAAATTTGTAGTGTATTTGATTTTATTGGTCTAATATGCTCTTTATCACTAATTAATCTTGATATAATTACGGATTTAAACCAAAATCAGCTTTTAATCCCGACCCTTAATGAATTAAGATGGAGGGATGAAATAAATTCTCATTTCTCATCTAAAAAGACCTTCTCATGGATCCCAACCCAAATACAAACTTATCTTCACAAAATTTCAATTTGAATGTGAGCAGTTGGTACACTTCCAAAATTAACCTTCTTTAAAGTTTTGTTTCAAGGTCAAAACAACAAACTCTAATTCCCACAATCCACACTATTGTCCGTCGAAAGTCAAAACAACAAACACTAATTCCACAATCCACATTATTGTCCGTCGAATGTCAAAACAACATAAATCCTCATTAATCAAAACCGCTCCAGAACGCTACACATGACACCAATTCGTTATAGATCTCATGAATTAATAAATAAAAGAAGAAAATAACCGAAAGAAGAAGGACAATTAATAAACAAATGATTGCGTGAGGATGGAGAATATGAATGTTAAATATGAAAAAAGATATGGTGAAAAGGGCATTTTTTGTAAAAAATACAAACCAATGACAGCCCTTGATTTAGTCATTTGGACGTATGAGATTAAATCTCGTATTATGATAAATTTCTGGTTAATTTTTTGGTGACCAATTATAAAATACTGACGAACTATGTCGTACTTTTGATTTCACGGCGACGAATTATAACCCAATTTTGACAAACTTTTCATTTTGCACCAAAAATATGCTTTGTATTTGATCATTACTATGTTAACTATAACTTAAGAATTAAATTTGAATTATAAAATAATATCATTAAATTGATCATATTGTATTTTGTATACTATTAATCATTTTATATACTATTAGATCATTTATTACATGAAAACAATTTTTTACAAAAATGTTGGGGGTGACATCGGTTCCTTTCGTGACTGTCACGTATAAAGAAATAAATCTGAATACCAAACATCAAATTGTTTTTTATTATGAAACACAACAAACAATTCAACATCAAACTATAGGCCGGGTACACAAAACAAGAGTTCAGAGGTGTACCCTAACCAAAAACCTCAAGTTTCATAACATAATCCACGATTCTAAGCACCAGGGCCATAACTTGTCGCACCGTCCGAAGCATCATGGCCAAAGCTAGTGAACTACCGCCAAACAACCAAATCCTCGAGCACATGAATCCGGTCTTCAAATGAGGCTTTCATTCCCGTTAACTCTTCTTTTTTGCTTTTGCCCCGACTTGACAAACGTTTTCTCTCATTTGTGCCTATAAACATTGTGAAGTCTAAATACAATGACAAAACTAACCCGCAAAGATTGACACACACTAAAGATTGTCAACACTACATAACAGACAACATTAACATCAACGAATAAACTCAACATGAATAAGATGTCAGACAACATGATCACGAACTAATTAATTCTCAACATGAACATGACAGAAAACAAGAATACATTATTCACCAACCCATTCATATTCACCGAACATGAACAAGAACAACAACACATTATTCACCAATCCATTAATATTTGTTGAATATGAACAAGAATAAGAAAACATAATAACTCAAACAATCAACATTTTCAACCAATTAATATTTGTTGAACTTACATGTGAAACAAATAACATCATGGCAAGACATGCCAAAAAATAGATACTTAACTGTTAGGAAGGCATCGACAAGATCAGCAGAGGAAACCTCATTGTACGCAGCTACCAAGGGTGCCTTTTGTCCTTAGCTACAAATTTTGGGAAAAATTAGCGATAACACAAATTTATCGTAGGGTTATCGTAAAATCGATTGTACGATAACTATACGATAACCATTAAATGTTATCATAAAATTGCTTGTCGTAAAATACTTACGATAACCAAGCGATACCTTTTACGACAACTCTGCGATAACCGTACGATAATATAATATTGTTATCTCATAGTCATCCTAGAGTTATCGTACACATTTTACGATAACTTTACGATAACCGTACGATAATTTAATATTGTTATCGTAGAGTTATCGTACAGTTATCGTACACAGTTTACGATGACTTTACGATAACCGTACGATAATTTAATATTGTTATCGTAGAGTTATCGTACAGTTATCGTACACAGTTTACGATGACTTCACGATAACCCTTCGATAACAATATAAATTTTATATTTTACATATTATATTCATTTTGATTTATTTTTAAATAATTAAATTAAATTTAAAACGAAATTAAATGATGAAATTTCTATTTTTCATTTCACAAAATGAATTGTTTTACAAATAATAATAAAATATTCAAAAATGTATACAAAATTATGAATTTCTATGTTTTCTACTACACTAAGAGATGTAGTAAACCCCATTAAAAAGAATATCTCTGGGCGCTCCTTCTTCAGATCTTTTCCATCCATTTTAATTCCCAACCCTTTAATTGCCAACCCATTCGCCTGCATTAAAGAATCCAAAATAATGACTAAAAATCTGTTGCATACAAAAAAATAAAATGAACTTGGATAAAATAGAATTTGACAATAACACAGATTCACATGTTGACAAATAACACAATCTCATTGAGTAAAATATTTTGGAGTAACATTCACAGATTCACATTTGACAAGTAACATTCACAGATTAACATTTGACATATTAACATTCACAGATTCGCATGTTGGAGAAAAATAACACAATCTCATTGACAAATATAACATAGATTCACATGTTGGAGTAAAATCAAAAACCAGGTGGGTCGGCTGAGTGGTCAGGAGTAAAATCAAATATAACTTGCATATGAACATCAATTTTCATCAACTACATAACCCTAGATTTACTTTAGTTTGTACTGGAATAATTGAAATTACCTGTCGGAGACGCACAAGGTGGGTCGGCTGAGTGGTCAGGAGTTGTTGCAAACTGTGTCCGCAATTGGAATGACTTTGACTCCAGACAGAGAGTCGAATGTGAGCCGAGCGTGGTGAGGCGAGTTGTGAGGTGAGGTCGGTTCTACTTAGGACGACGAGCAATAATAACCAGCAACCAAAATACAAGAAGATAAGTGATGCAACTAAAATAACCAGCAAGAATCTGTCAGTGAGTAATAATAATCAGCAACCAAAATACAACAAGAGCGGTATGGGAAAAAAAAAAGATAAGTGATGCAACAAAAAAAAGATTACCTGGGCCTCCAGATTCTCAAACTCTTCCAGCATCTCTTCTTCTTCTTCACTAGATAATTTCTCTTCCAAATGTTGCATAACTTTCCTATCATATAAGACATTTATGATTGAATAACTCCAAACGACAAGACATAAGAAATATCATGACTGAAGGTCACCTCTTGTAAATAAAGTCAAATATCCATCTTTGAGACTAAACAAAACTGAAGAGCAGGATTAGATATAAATAAATTACAAAACACAAATATATTGACAAAACAAAGTATATGTAGGATCCTTGTATCACCAGCAAGTTGTTCAAATACATAAATCTCAATATGGGAAGGATATTGAGAAAAAAAAATACAATAAACATTATTAATACAGTGCAATTTTTTCTCCAAAGCTTACCTGCAACTTTGGGCGCAATGCTTGAAGTGGTCCTTTGGGGTTTTGTTTCCCTTCCTGTCATATAAAGCTTAAATCAACACAGGAGATCTAAGAACAATTGTCAAAGGAATGGTGTTCCGCGCAATCAAAAGCACTTAAGATCATGTCCACCAGTTATTTCCAAAGAACATTATTAACACTCAAAAAATCAGAGTTAAATGGTAATTGGCGCATTCACAAACCATTTCAACCGCCATAACTTTGAGATTTTACCTGCCCCTCACTTTGAGATTGATGTGCTGCTCATTTGACTTCTTCTCATCCTCAGGACCATCTCCGGTGCCAGGCATCGCGGACATCTCTCTCGTGAACCGACCTTAGCTCTCTACTTTTCCACTTGTTGCAGATTCATCTCCACTGATGAATTCAAATGGAAAATTAACAACCGATGCATTTGTATCCAAGAATCTGTCAGTGAGTCATAATAACCAGCAACCAAAATACAACAAGAGAGGTACGGAAAAAAAAAGATAAGTGATGCAACAATAGCGGAAAAACTTCCTTTATCAGCAGAATCCATTTGTATCCAAGTAAGCATCAATGAAAACAACTTTGAAGTTTAGATCACTATCAATCAGCAGTTATCTTTTCATATCTTTTAATCAGCATCATTGAAAGCTTAAAGATAGAAACGCACATAACAAGCATATTTGATAAATATTTTATAATGAGAGTAAGGCTACCGCTTCGTGACAAATCACAATGAATAAGCAGAAAAGCCATCAAGTCAACGAGAGATACAAAACTCTAGTTGAGTAATGCAGCTGCAGAAAATGTAGAAGGCGGAATGACCAAATCAGTAGCCATCACGAATTAAACAAACTGCAGCTACCGAAGCTTAAAATAAGTCACCAATGGACGTATCAATGAGCTAGAAAATTCACCTATGCAGAGTAGTGAAGGCAGCACAAACTCAAACGGAAAGTTCCTCATATAGCTGATTCCATCGCCTCATCTCCACCAGTAAAGTGAATATCATTATACACAAAATCCTGCAAACTATGCAATTCCTAAACTGTTCAATCAATCATAAAAGTTAGGTCAAAATCACCCCCAAAATCGAACCAAAATGCAAACTCACCCCTGGCAGATTCATCTTCGTTCCAGAAACCGCAATATGCATCAAATACCGACACGTGAAAAACCATCAGATCTTCAGTCTCGCAGCTCAACTCCTCCTCGACTCCGATTTCCGGCACCACCAAAGAGCTCGCCACCGTAATCCCCAACTTCGTTTTCACTCCATTCCGCGGCGCCCTCGCTCTCCTAGTCACCTTCTGGTGCCAATCCGAACCGCTAATCGCAATCGGCGACGGAGGAGATCCGCACCCGCTCGTGACTTCTGGCCAACTGGTTCACGGAGTGGAACGCGTCGTCGGTGATGGAGATTCGGCGACGGAGACTCAGTGACGGAGATTCGATGACAGAAGCGATTGATGGAAAGGGATTGATGAAGAGATTCACCAAGAGAAGCATCTGGTGTTAAGGACTTAAACAATTGAGCGGTGAAATGAAAAATGGGAGTGAGTAGGGCGGTTGTGAGCTACGTTACCTATACAATAACCAATACGATAATCAATAGTTAACGTACATCTTTGTTATTGTAAAAGTGACGTTGTTGTTATCGTACAAAACTCTATTATCGTACAAATTATCGTAACGTTACCGTATAAAATATACGATAACTACTGTTATCGCAATATTGTTGTCGTTAACTTTGCCCGAAATTTGTAGTAGTGAGTTTTGGAGCCCTTTGGAAGAATGAAATCTTACCAAAGTGGTGGTTCATTATTTTTGATCTCTTGCGCGCTTCCGACATTTTCTTACCCCTTTCCTATTATAACAAAAACTGGACAAAGTTAAGAGTACTCAAAATAAAAGAAATACATGAAACAAATAATAAATAAAAATTTATATGGAAAGTTAAATGCATGACCTGATCTATTCGAATAAGAGGACAGGCGATCATGAAATCAAGTGCAGACTAGAAGAGCGCTAATAAAAAATTAATGGAAGCAACTTACTTTATAACTTTATTCTTATCAAGAGGTACGTCATTCAATAGCATATCATTCTGATCACTCACCTTGTTTTATTCAAATATGGTTAATCTTTACTCAAAATCAAAAAGAAAGTTTAAATTCGCGAGGATATGACACAATGATTTCCATGATCTGGTTTCTCGGTATTCAGCAAGAACAATCTGTATCTGAAAGAGGGCTATCAGAGAAATTAAACTACTACCCGGCTTATCGGTAAAATGGAATAAAGAGGAGTAGGAGAGTGTTGATAACCAACTTAAGCAGCTAAAATGGCAACTTTAATCCATTCGGATGAACACAAGATCTGATATTTCAATAAAGAGCCGGATCATCTCTGAAAATGATGAATGGATGCTATGTAAAGAAATCATGTGGAGGCAGATAGCAAAGATATATTGGACAAATGAAGGTGATCATAATACCAGGTTTTTTCATTCTTGTGCATCTGCACGAAACAAAAGTAACATGATTAGAAGGCTTCGATTTCTTGATGAACTGTATGCGAGTGAGACTGAGGAAATGCTGAAAGTTGCTCAGGAATATTTCTGAGACATTGATGAGCATAAATCTTCACTATATTTATGCTTCATATTTAGTGGATTATCGATCATTTTCCATATTCTTATGAGCTCTCACTCTATGTTTTGATACTTTTTAGGTGAAAAATGAATCCAAGGTGAAATAAGTGTTTTGTCGGAATTTGGGCGAAAACAGTGCTAAAACAGTGGATTGACCTCACTAATTGTCGTGCACGCTCAGAGCTCATACCATGTCCGAATTCATTGATCTTTGGCTTGTTGGAAAGCTTAGAACAAGAGCTACAACTTTATAGTTAGCACCTAGAGCAGATTCAGTCGTTACAGATGTCAGAATATGAGTACAAAAGATCATCTCGCACTGCGCCTGTGTCACCAAAATAGTTGACGCAAGTGACACAGGCATGACAGAAATCAGAATATGCAGCCCTCTGGAATCTGCTATATCACTTGTGTCACCTATTAGGTGACACAAGCTGAATGAGCTAGAAATGCAATTTGGGCTAGGATTTTGAAAAAATGGAAATTGAACAAAAAGAAAAAGTAGCAGCCGCACATCATCATATTCTCAATTCTCCTCATCCACCAACACGCCTAGAGACTTAGAGACGGCGGAAAAGAGAGAAGGGGACTCGAAAACACAAGGATTTTGATCGGATCGAAGATTTGAAGGAATTATCGACATCAATTCAAAGGGTGTAGTGATTCCTTTTTCTCTTGTAATCTTTGTTTCGAACAAAACATGACTTGTATTTCCATGACGATGGATAGTGAGTAGTGACCCATATTTTGGGGTCCTACGAAGCTTACTCGACTATGAATCGTTTAGTATATTAATCCTTGCATGTTTTGGATTATTTTACATGATTTGTATTTTACTTAGCACCTAAACCCAGCGATGCATATTAGGAGTTTGAGAAAATGCCTAAATGTATAGTTTTGAGACGTTAAGCCAATAGCGCCGAAAGGGTGAGTCTAAACGTCCGACTATTAAGTAAAATACACGTTACGAACTTGGTGACTACGAGAGTAGCCCAAGTTTGTAACGGGAAAGGCTCGTTTTATGACAAGGACTCCCCATGTTTACGCGACGAGAGTTGGTAAACATCAGTGAGTTTCTTGATTCGAACCAATAGCGCCGAAAGGGTGATGTTCGTAGTTTAAGGTACATTTCTAATATAAACCAATAGCGCCAAAAGGGTGAGGTTTATACTTGGAGTGTACGACTATTTTCCAATCAATATAAGCAAATCATGCATGCTAGATAATAAAAACTCGATTCTAATGTTGGATAAGTGAAGTAGTTCCCCGAAATACTTCTCGAAAGTCGTTAAAACATTTTCTTACTTTCTTGCATTTTTCGATTGATTAGCTTTTAAAACCAAAACAAAAACTCTTTTCGGACTAGGATAAATAGAAACACAACCTTACACAGTGCAAAAGTTTAAACTTGCTCCCTTGGACGATCCGGTTCTTACCGGCATTATAAATTGTTTTTGACATACAAAATACTGCACGTCAAAATGGCGTCGTTGCCGGGGAGCAACGCATTAACTTGTCATTAGCCTAGGTTGTGTGGACATTTCGACTAGTCTTGTAAATATTTTCTTCTTTCTTTTGTATATTCTCTACTTATATCCTTTACTAACTTTTGTTCTTTTTGTTTTGTAATGATGTATTCATACAACCAACAAGTCTCGTACTATGGAGAATATATCCAAGAGGAGGAGCAACAAAATGTTTATTGGGAATATCATGGCTATCCAACAAATTCCTACTCTCCAAATTGGGATGATAGCCAATTTTCATTCGAAGAAGACTTCTCCCGCCAATATCCTCCAATTCCTCTACCTAATGATGGATTCTCCGAGATGAAAATGCTAACCATGCTTCAAGATTACCAAGCCAAGGTTGCCCAAGACAATCTGAACATGATACAAAATTTCCAAGCTCTTAACCAACGTTTAGATGAACTCGCTGCCCAAAACCAAGTGTTAGAAAGGAAATTGGCGCAACGAGCAATTGAAAATGCAAACTTGGATGATGAAGATGAGGTTTCTAAGAAGTCTTTGAATCAAGTGAGGATAAAGTGTTGAATTTCTCTTTTGAGAAGTCCGGCCAAGCTATCAAAGAGATATATGAAGATGATTCTAGTATAGAAGGCTATAAGTTTCGGACAATTTCACCTCCACGAGTGGTAATTGAAGGTGAGTTTCAATCTATTGATGGGGATGAAATAGAGCAAGAGAACATTGAGCCACGAGGATTCAGATTGTATGAAGACTTTGTTGAGGTTTACATGGATGCCACAAGAGAGCAACCTCGCATACAAGAGAATGCAAGTTTTGAGAAGGAGTTAGAGCATTGGGCACCCAAGCAAGTTATTGAGAAACTCAAGGAGGGCGTGCCCATCAAGCTCGAGACAAGTTTTGCATACCCATTCTTCATCACGCCGTCTCGAGATAAATTTTGGAGTTTCCTACCACATTTTGCAAAATCATTAGAAAGGAGCTCCATTTGACGAACTAATTCTTTTTCACCTCTAGAATAAGTATCAATGAAGAGAGGATCGAATGTAGTAGGTCAAAACATTTATAATGACCGGTAGGGTACCGGGTCGAACCCAAAGGAGCAAGCTAAGCACATGCACTATTTAAGATTGTGTTTCCATTCGGCTATTCTAAACCAAAAATGTATAAGGGAGTGTATATATCTAAATCCTATGTGTGGCGAGTAATTAGGGATGAAAGATAGGTAAGAGGTGTTTCGAGGGGTTACTCCCCTCCTTGGCATTTTCTCAATGATCACATACACGATATTCAAACATTTCATGGTAGTCAAATAGCAATGAACCTAGTTTAAACTAGGAAAGACCAACTGTCACTTGAATCTATTCCTAGCCAAACTCTCTTATAGCTCGAACCTCTCGGTTCATTCCATAGCAATAAATACCATGAACTCGACTCCTAGTTGACTTCCTACCTATGCATTGTCGAAAACCAAGCTTAGACTAAGATAGACCAATGTTTATGTTAATCTAGTCTTAGCCAAACTCTCTTATAGCTCGAACCTCACTCTCTCGATTTGGTTCATTCCATAGCACCATTATCCTTGGAATCTCTTCCTAAGGTAATAAATACTATGAACTGACTCCTAGTTAACAACAAATGCATACATTGGATAGGATCACATTCTCTATTATCCAAAGTAGGCATTTAATAAAACACTTCGTAGCATGTCATATATGAAGTGCATGTCAAAAAAATTTGTATATGCAAGCACAAGCCAAAATAAGGCAAGCTACAAAAAAAAGCAAAAAGTTTTTGAAAGCACAAGCCAAAATAAGGCAAGCTATCAAAAGAAATATTTGTGAAGCATATCGAGGGCAAAATACCTTGAAAAAGAAAAAGATGAGGCACACACTTAAGTTTGTCAATGTACTTTCCATCATTTCCTTTGTGTGTATGCATTGCGATTTTAGTAGAGGGATGACCCTTGTACTAGTACGTGAGCGTGACTTTGTTTGAGATAGTTTTGAAAATGAAGTGGCAAACTCCTCTTTCCTTTCGGATTATGGACTTAGCTCCTAAAACTTGGAAATGAGTTTTGTATTGTTAGCCCATGGACTATCCTTCTTGATAGCATAGGCACGCGATTGGCACGCTTTTTATGTTTCTAAGGATCATGTTTTGAGTATCTTACAAAAAGGTTGAATGAATTGTTAGGTTAGCCATTTGATAACTCTAATATTGATTGTCTTTGAATGTGCATTTTTGTAAGGTCATTGGTGGTTCAAAATTCTTTTGAAAAGAAGTTACCTTTGATTACTATTTTAGTTGATGTGCATGGAGTATTTGTTGCGTATTGCCTAGATAAATGAGGAACTATCTTGTTCATGCATATAGCTAGTTGCATTTGAGATTTGTGAGTATTCCCTTTTCTGAAAACTCTCACGAGTTTACAACTCGTCCTGTAGGGTAGCCTATAGGTTTAAAGGCTTGGTGCATACGCTAAATGCCCTCGTGTTCCCTACGACAGTGGTTAGGATTTAGTTCATGTTTGTTCGGGACGAACAAACTCTTAGTGTGGAGTGTTTTGATGAGCATAAATTTTGATTATGCTTCACATTTAGTGGATTATCGATCATTTTCCTTATTCTTATGAGATCTCACTCTAAGTTTTGATGATTTTTAGGTGAAAAACGAATCCAAGGTGAAATAAGTGTTTTGTGGGAATTTGGGTGAAAACAGTTCTAAAACGGTGGATTGACCTCCCTAATTGTCGTGCACGCCCAGAGCTCATACCATGTCCGAATTCATTGATCTTTGGCTTGTTGGAAAGCTTAGAACAAGGGCTACAACTTTGTAGTTGGCTCCTAGAGGAGATTCAGTCGTTACAGATGTCAGAATATGAGTACAAAAGACCATCACGCACTACGCATGTGTCACCAAAATAGTTGACGCAAGTGACACAAGTGACACAGGCATGACATAAATCAGAATATGCAGCCCTCTGGAATCTGCCATATCAAGCTGAATGGGCCAAAAATGCAATTTGGGCTAGGGTTTTGAAAAAAATGAAAAAAGGAAATTGAACAAAAAGAAAAAGTAGCAGCCGCACATCATCATATTCTCAATTCTCCACATCCACCTAAACGCCTAGAGACTTAGAGACATCAGAAAAGAGAGAAGGGGACTCGAAAACACACGAATTTTGATCAGATCGAAGATTTGAAGGAATTACCGACATCAATTCAAAGGGTGTAGTAATTCATTTTTCTCTTGTAATCTTTGTTTCGAACAAAACATGACTTGTATTTCCATGACGATGGATAGTGAGTAGTGACCCATATTTTGGGTCCGACGAAGCTTACTCGACTATGAATCATTTAATATATTAATCGTTGCATGTTTTGGATTGTTTTACATGATTTGTATTTTACTTAGCGCCTAACCCAGCGATGCATATTAGGTGTTTGAGAAAATGCCTAAGTGTATAGTTTTGAGACGTTAAGCCAATAGCGCCGAAAGGATGAGGCTAAACGTCCGACTATTAAGTAAAATACACGTTACGAACTTGGTGACTACGAGAGTAGCCCAAGTTTGTAACGGGATAGGCTCGTTTTATGACAAGGACTCCCCATGTTTACGCGACGAGAGTTGGTAAACATCAGCGAGTTTCTTGATTCGAACCAATAGCGCCGAAAGGGTGAGGTTCGTAGTTTAAGGTACATTTCCAATATAAACCAATAGCGCCGAAAGAGTAAGGTTTATACTTGGAGTGTACGTCTATTTTCCAATCAATATAAGCAAATCATGATAAAAACTCGATTCTAATGTTGGGTAAGTGAAGTAGTTCCCCGAAATACTTCTCGAAAGTCGTTAAAACATTTTCTTACTTTCTTGCATTTTTTGATTGATTAGCTTTTAAAACCAAAACAAAAACTCTTTTCGAACTAGGATAAATAGAAACACAACCTTACATAGTGCAAAAGTTTAAACTTACTCCCTTGGACGATCCGGTTCTTACCGACATTATAAATTGTTTTTGACATACAAAATACTGCACGTCAGACATCTTCGAATCAGCTTCTACTTATTTTGAGGAGGAAATGCTGAAAGTTGCTTAGGAATATTTCTGAGACATCTTTAAATCAACTTTTACTTATTTTGAGGTACAATTTTCATGGTTATTACATATTTTACATGTTAAAGCCTCCAGCGAGAAAAATATACAAATGATTAAATTAAACAACTACTATTTGAGATTAACCCTAACAAGACACCGGGGGTTGATGGTTTATCATCCTTATTTTTTCAAAAGTTTTGAAACACTATTAAATATGATTTCTTAAAGAGGGCCTGTTATTTCCTGAACGAAGGTCTACTCGACAAGGTGAGGATGAGGGATTGGAGACTAGCAATGGGTCTTTCACTGTTAAATCAGCTTATATGCTAGTTAGAGAGTGGCTGCAAGCGAAAGGCAGTTATGGCGGGGAACCCTCGATTTGGGATGTGTTCAGGAGAGAGTAAAATTACTGACTTGGAGGTTATTTCACAATGCCCTGTCGGTGCTGTTTTTGTGGCTATAAGGATGAATAGATTGATGACATGTATGATGGAGGATCAGGGCAACAAATTATAATCAGATGTGAATATGGATCATGGATATCAAGGTCAGGGGCGTGTGACATTATTCTAGGGTGCAGAGCGAACTGTGACTCAGTCTTGGATGCTGAATATGTAGCAATCATTGAAGGCTAAAGCAGAGAGTGGATGGAGGCCATTTGGGGAGGCTTGTGATGTGCAGTCTGGTCAGAGTAGCATTGAGCTATTGGCGACTCATTTGCAAACTCTGTGGATATCTTTCGGATTCAGAGACCTTTCTTGAATTGCTGGTGGTCATGCATTTGGATAGATATTGATGTTAGCAGAGGTAGCCAGCAAAACATGCCACAAATCTACAAAGGACAGTTAAGGCGATAACTAAAAACTTGTGAGAAAAACTCAAACAAAACCAGCATCAAACTGCAAATTTAACAGTTAAGGTGAAAACTGAAAATTGGTGAAAAGACTGGAACAAACCAGCTTTAAACTGGCAATGCGTATACTGGGTCGAGGATGTGAAATTTAAGTACTCGCGGTTTCAAAAGTCAAAAAACAGAAATCTGCAAAAAAAAAAATTTGCTTGCCTCAACAGCTTAATAAAACCCTTCTCATAGATGATCTGTGTTTTATTCGACGATCGACCAAACCGCCTGAGCTGATAGATGCAGTTCAGCACGATCTCTAACAGATGGAGGTGCCTTAATGAACAATTTCTCAAGACTAAGGCAACATGAGACTATGCTGCCTATGAGACCGATCTCTGCTCCGATAACTTCCACATCCGCTTCCCTTCCGGTGGTTACAGATAATGTTGTTATGCCTGTTTTGATTTCAACTTTGCCCATAGCTTCCAGATATGCAATAGCAGCTTTCAAAGAGTCCCTACTAATATTAAAGTAGGTGTCCATGTCTCTCATCTGCAATGCGAACACAAAGAGATAGTTACGTGCTTTACAAAAATGTGTGCAGTGTATAATTACTGAAGACGAAAAGGTAAGAGGAATTACATGAATAACCAAATTTTGCAAATTTGGTGAGCTTCTGATAATGCAGAACATAAACGATATCTGATCAATTGAACTGACATCCAAGTAATTTAAAGTCACGATCTTTAAATTTACTAGACAGTCTGGAAGCTTTTCTGGAATTATATCTGAAGCTAAAGTCTGCATAAGACCACAGATGAGTTACGAGGAACATAGTGAAAAAAATGAAATGATATTTAAACTTGACTCACCTTGTGCAGCGGACAATCAAAATGAAGTGATTCAATTTGAGGCATAGATCCCAACATATCAAAACCATTGGAGTTCACATAATCAACCTCATCAACACCTCGCATCATGAAAGAGGCAGCCCTTAGATTAGGAGTATTCTTCAAGTAGCAATTGCTGATGGTATGGGCGCATACAATGTCGAAGATCCTAAGATTAGGTGCACTGATAGTAATCTTAAAAGGAATCAAATTATTCCATCCAGAATAGAAGGTGCAGCTGTCAAGATACAACATCTCAAGTGGGCAACTAGAAATAATTTTGTCAAGGATGTCTTCATACACAATGACAGCAAATAAATGAAGCTTAACGAGTTTGGGAAAGCCTCTGAACGCAATCGTATTATGTAAACTGCAATACCCTAGAGACAAGCTTGAAAGTTCAACGCATCGATATATTGAAGGGGGTAAATCAAAGGGATCGACAATGTAGCCGCTATGAATTGTTAATGTTAAGTCCTTGATGCCATGTCTTGATAGAAACCGCACCCATTGATTCATGTCTCTCTTGCGATTGCGCCATGAAACACGCAGAACAAACTTACGAATAGGGCCAAAATGAACTAAAAGGATTTTTCCTACCACCAATCTACAATGCTTGTCTCGTCTCATTTCATTGATATCATCATCAAATTCTATATTCAACTGACCAGCTCTTGTCCAGCTATGCCTCCACTTTCGTGATAAAACACTGGTTCTAGCTGCATCACCAATCGGCAAATAACCCAAAATAAATTCCCTGATTTCATCAGGAAGCTCAGAGATTCTGTCAAATATTCCTGCACTCTCATTCCTAGGGCTATTTTCACCTGCCATTTCCATTCTGCAGACACAAATGTAATCACGGGTAAAAGACATTTAATTTCAGATGCCCTTTAACCATTTCATACTAAAAATCAACATAATTTACTCGCAGTCTTTCAAATTACTCAAACTAATAAAAGAAAACAAAAAGACATAAAATTTCTCTATTTCCAGCAAACCCAAAGTTATAATATGAGAACTGATAACTTGAACACTGAAATCAACTGACCCTCAATAGTTAGCGTAACATGACATCGAAACCCTAAATAGAAGATGACAAGATTCTGACGAGCTTGACAGTAGAGTAGATTTTCTTTATTGCCAGAATTTTATACGGCCCAAAGTTATCATAGGCCCAAAATCAAAACGGGTAGTCTAACACAAAATAAGAACGACCTAATTTTGATAACACAATACTAACTCATTGATTAAAAACTGAACATTTCTCAAAATGGTTAAAAGATCAAGTAAAAATCATATTTATTTATAAAAATTATAAACTTTGTAAAAGTTCACACTTAACATAATATTCAGACTTATTTTGATAATGTTCAGACTTATTTGGTTTACAGTTTTTATATTTAAATGTGGATTTTATTTGATCCAAACCCTTTCAAATTTATGTAATTTTAACTTAAAATAAACAAAAGTATATCGTTTATTTTTCGCTTGAAAGTATTGTATCTCATTCCTACGTAATGTTAGCGGAAATTTTTTCCAAATTGCACCAAAATCAAGATTCACTTCCAATTCTACACATTTTTTAGATTGCTTTCCCAATTTACACTAGTTTTGTAAGCCGATGTTGCTCACAGCGTCTTCATATTAAGACGCTCTTGTTGACAGCGTCTTAAGCCCCGTGGCATTTTTGCGCCAAAATATGCAGTCATGTGCCGTAATATTACCAAGCAAGCGTAAGCCGCTGTTGGAGACAGCGTCTTACTTTAAAACGCTGTTGGTAGGAGCGTTCTAATAGAACGATGAAGAGAAAAACTAGGGCTCGAAACTTAAGCCGCTGTTACGGACGGCGTTTTAATAAAAAATAGATTTAAACGATCTACATCAGCTACTGACTCACATATTTTGGTGCAAAAACGCCACGGGACTTAAGACGCTGTCAACAAGAGCGTCTTAATGTTAAGACGCTGTGAGCAACGGCGGCTTATAAAACTAGTGTAAATTGGGAAACCAATCTAAAAAATGTGTAGAATTGGAAGTGAATCTTGATTTTGGTGCAATTTGGAAAATATTCCATGTTAGCGTTTGTCTTTTACTTGTACTGTTTAAAAATGTAGTCATTCTAATTTTTAAAGTTGGGGTTTTATTAATTAGGTTATAGAATTATTATTTTTGATAAGAATTAGGTTATAGAATTTATATTTTCAGAATTTTGAAACCGCTTGGTTTTACTGTAATCAACACACAGAATTTATAACGCCACAAAATTCGTAACCTTTAAAACGGCGTCTGAAAATCTTTAAATGACTAAATAAAACATTTAAATGAATTTAAATAAAAATAATGCATATCATCTGAAAGTCTTTAAATGACTAAATAAAACTAAGTATCGGAAACGTTACTGATAATTAACAAATATAGACTTCAGTTTTATGTTTGAATGAACAAATCTACTAACGTCAGATCCCCTAAGCAAGCAGATCATTCATACCTGAAATAAAGATGTGGATGACCAATCAAAAAAAAAAGAAATAAAGATGTGGATGAGAGGGTGAGTTCCACGGCTCAATAAGCAATATAGACTCAGACTTGCCGAATCATGAGTGAAAGATGGACATACAGAATAAACCAAGATTACCTTCCGAAGTACATGTCAAAGAAAATAACTCATGCCAAAACAAAACAGACAAAATAACCAAAGATCATTTTCAGAAGTATATGTAGAAAGGGTTGCAACCGATAACATAACAACGGACTTCAACAGGATAGAACAAACTTTTAGAAATGGCTACACAGATAATAGAGCAGACTTCAGAAATGGTTATACAGATAACAGAGCAGACTTCAAAAATGGCTACACAGATAACGGAACAGAGCAGACTTCGAAAATGGCTACAGACAACAAAACGGAACAATCTGAATTTCATAATACAGAATAGGCTCCACAGTCCAATCCTATCAGTCCTTTAAATAACAGTCCTTTGCCACGCTTTACCCCGCGGTGGGCTCAGTCCTTTGCCGCGGTTGACCCTCAGTGGGCAACCGAAATGCTGACGGACTGTGGGTCTTCCAATCGAACAGAAAAAAAAGAAGACAATACAAGTATACAGACATGATACATGATTTGAAATGATAAAGCTGCAAAAGCACACATGACTCGAAAGAGAAGAATACCACAAAGCATGACAATCCAAGATATGACAAAAGGAATAACCAGAACGGTCTACAATACATACCTCGAATCCGCATCACATAACCTCCAATATTATTTATATCATGCTGAAATCAAGTAAGAGTCAATGTTTGACGCTTCCCAAACCATCCAAAAATGATGTCGACTAAATTAATCTGATTTGTCTTGAGTGTTCGGGATTTTTTTTTTGACGAGAGAGTACGGTCAGAGGAAAAAGAAAGAAAAAAAAACGAAGGCTTAGGGTTTTGACCCAATTTAATTGACTGTTTATTTTCTTAAATTCAATTCCATAATATCTTTTATGTTTATTTCCTAAATTAAATCAGATTTTTTTTGGGCTATTACAGAATTTACAGCTACCAATAAAAAATGACAATCTCGGATCCAAGTCCAAGAGAAATATGTATATGAAGGTTATTTCTGGATGAAAAGTGATGAAGATTTTGAGGTTTAGCTCTGAGCATGAGGCTTGTTGGAGATGGACACGCACTCTACCTGGAATTGGAACTGAGGGAATGTCATGTTCTATATGATGCGGTTTAATGGACTTGGACCTCTTTCTTGCGCAGAGTTGTTGCAACTAGCATGCACAAGTAGAGGTGACAAAGTTATTCATTAACCAAAAATATCGGAATCCACAGTTTTTTTTATTATTATCAAGAATAAGAGTTCATCTAAACAATACTCCTGTTGAATGAAGTCGCCAGATGACCATTTTTGGCGGACTAAAAACAGCATTTTGACGTGATTTGGTTATATTGTGATGAAATCGGACTGCTGCCATGTACTTTACTGGATGGATTAGGTTTCGCTAATAATGACATCAGCTTTACTTGATATTCGATGGAACTGCAACAGCTTCGTAACCCAATTCAGCATCCCTGCATCTCAGGTTCTTGCTGTCAGTATGGGGCGACATATATAACGCCTCGAGAAGGAAATAATCCCCACAAGTCCTATGCTCCTAGAACTTCTATTAGATCCGGTTCTGGTACTCATATTTAGTTTAGTGTATAATCTCATATCTTGTTTAAATTGAAGAAATACTAGTTAAACCCAGTTCAGTTCTAAACTTGAGAAGGAAACTCACCCGCCTTGGATGAATAAATACAACATTCTACCTAAGCCCAGCCTGCATATAAATTTAGGAAAAAAAAATCAGAATACAGATAAAGTAGTTGCAAAATTTAATATTCATTAAAGACGAAAGCTTGGTAAAAACACCATGCCAATCTGAAGAAATGAGAACGACTACCACCAAGCACAAGCCAAGTTTATTTCACCGTAAAACAGTGCACGAAAGATGTAGCCCCAAGAGGCCATGTACGCCATTAGTGACATTTAAGGACAACACTGAAGACTAGTGAAAAGACACGAACTAAGAAGCTTTAAGCTGCGAATGCTTACTCCAGGACAAGTGCATGGAATTGGACTACTCAAGGGTTTCAAAAGGCCAAAAAAAGAAATTTGTATAAGACTGCCATGCCACAACACATCAATACTTAGCCTCTGAATAGATGATATTTGGCTTGCTTGATGATCGACCAAATCGCCTGAGGGCTCTAGATAGCCGCAGTTTTGCAGGGCTTTGAATGTTAGGAGAGACTTTGACCAACAGTTTCTCGAGAGTAGGGGAACAAGAGACTATGGTGTCAATGACAGCTATCACTGCTCCGACATATTCTTCATCCTCGATAATCCTAGCTTTTACGGATAAAGTTGTTACACTTGTTTTGATTCCTTCTTTAACCACGGCATCCAGATATGATGTAGTGGCTGTAAAAGAGTCTTTACAAAAGGTTTTATCGACTGTGTCTGCCTGCAATGCCAACATCAAAAGACAGTCAAATACTTCGAATAATATAGATGCCGCGAACAATTACAGAAGACAATGAGTAATGCCAATTTACACTAATGCTCAATTGTTGCAAATTAGGCGAGCTTCTAAGGATGCAGAACATAAATGCCAAACTGTCCACGGAAAGGGCGTCTATTTCACACAACTCCACGTCCTTCAAATTTATTAGCAACTCAGGAAGCTTCTTAAGCATGACATCTGACGACGAAGTCTACAGAAGACCACTGGTTGAGTTACGAGGTTAATAGTTAAAAAGAAATCAGACAATGTGCTATTAAAAATTTACTCACCTTGTGCAGAACAGAATCAAAAGTAAGCACTTCAATTTTAGGCATAGACCGCAAAATGTCAAAACAATTAAATACCAAGCGATCAATCTCCTCAGCTTCTTCGTCTATCAAGAACACAGCTACCCTCAGATTTGGAGCATACTTAAAGTAGCTCCATTCTAATCCACAGTACGAACAACCAACTTGTAATACTCTAAGATTAAGAGCACTGATATCAGCCTTACGACAAAAGAATGAGCAGTTCTCAATGCTCAGCACCTCCAGCTTGCAACTAGAAATAACTTTTTCAAGCACGTCTCCAATTATATAGACATCAAGCAGAACAAGCTCAACGAGATTGGGAAAGCCTCTAAATGCAATAGGCCAGTATAAATTGATTCTTCTTATTGACAAGCATGAAAGTCCAAGGCATTGAAATACGGAAGGAGGTAAGTCAAAGGAATCGACATAATCGTCACAAATAAGGCTCAAGACCTTGATACCATTTCTCGATAGAAACTGGAGCCATGTATTCAAATCTTCTTGGCGAACGCGCAATGTAACATGCAGATTAAACGTATGAATAGGGCCTACATGAGATAAAAGAATTCTTCCTACCAGTCCACAATACATATCTGGGCTAAATCTCACATCGTTTTCCATATTCTCGTCAAATAATAAATTCAACTGACCAGCTCTTGTCCAACTATACCTCCACTTTCGTGATAAAACACTGGTTCTAACTGCATCGCATATTGGCAAATAACCCAAAATTTGCTCTCTGATATCATCAGGAAGCCCAGTGATTATGTCAATACATCCCACACATACATTGCTGCCTACATCTTCACTAGCCATATTGATTCTGTAGACATAAGATTATAACACGTCACTTACTCAAACTGATTAAAAATATATAGTGAGAGAGAGGCATTCAAATGATCCCAGTGGATCCTTGTATATATTTGAGAACTCCTGTATATAAATAGATATTGAAAATGCCCTAATTTTCTCCAAATGTAGCAGAAAACAAATTAAACATTTGAGCCAGACAACAAAGAAGAGTTGATACCTTAAACACAGTATTCACGTAACCTAATTTTTCGCGTAGCTAGACATGGGAGGACATCGCAGAGTAAACCCTAACACACAAAGGTCTGAAGATGATCTGAATACTAAAGAGCTGCTGAGAAGATTTTTTTATTGCTAGATTGAATTTAACAAGGCCCACAATCTGCATAGGCCCAATAAAAGTCTTCTGAATTTTTATTGAGATTGACCCTTTTGATCTTCTGAATATCCCAAATAACCTAAATGACTTTGAGGTATTCAGAGTGATTTTTTTATAATGAAATCGGTGTTTGGGATATCGGTTTATATGAAAATGAGCTACATGGAAAAAGAAGTCCACGTGGAATGACACGAGTATAGCTGGTACGCCGGAAACCGATTTTATTATAACGCCAATTTCTGAAGATTCGGTTATCTCCTAAATACATATCATTGATGTTTTCTTTCCGTTCCATTCTCAATTGAAATCACTCCAAAAAACATCCGATCCTCAACTCCCAAACTCGTCCGGTTGGGTAGTCAATAAATGATTTGATAACAAATTTGAAGACGATTCACTGGCCATCCTAAGGGGGGTCGTTGGTAGCAAGACATGGTTTGATAACTATCCGAAGACGATTTCTGCGGACGCAACTGAGGACACATTGAGAAAGTACGTTAGAGGCGTACATCCTGTGTCTATTAGGATTGATTCTTATGTCTGACTTGTACGACGATCGGGTTTGTTTTGTCTATAGCCACTTTGAATGAAATCAAATTTTATTTAAAAGAAAACATTGAACTTGGTCCATCATGTTCTCATGTTGGTGTTGATATCCAATGCATAGCGAAGCATTACTGTTAGTGGAACTAAAATTGTCTGTGTTGGATTTTATTACACTGGATGGAGAGCGTCTTTTGGAGTCTACAGGCCTGAACGCTTGTTTCTGAAAATTATGCAATGAGAACTTGCTTTTGGATGTTGCCATTGATGCTGCCTTCTGATCTTCCATATAAAATAAAATTGGTGTCGCTTTGATCACAAATTATCCGGTGTTTGAGTCGGTGCGCAATGCAACTTGCTGAAAACATTGGCAACTGACTCATGTCTGGCCAGAAGATATAAAGCCATTTTTAAGTTAGCTAAGTTTCAATCTCTTATATAAGCAGTGTTTTAAAAAACGGCCGCCTAGACCGCCTAGGCGGTTATTTTCTAGTACCCGTTCTGTTTTTATCAATTAGGCGGATGGAGGATATTAGGCGGCGTCTGGGCGGCTTCTGGACGGTCCAAATCGGTTTCTAGGCGGAATGGTCAACTATATGTCAATAGTCAAACTTGAAGGGTTTATTTGTTAATTTTTAAAAATTAACTTATTGAAACTAGGGATTTGGATTTAAATGCTTCAATTTGTATTGTTTCTGCTGCATGGTTCTTATTTTTCATAATTTGGATTTGATTAAATGTTCATATTTCTTTGCAATGTGCATGAAGCCATGAACTGATTAGAAGTCTACATTCTGGAGAATATGGAAGAAGAAGTTTGTATATTAATTAATGTATATATAATTATATATTTTAAAATATTAAAAATTCAAAACCGATTAATCCCCGCCTAGGCCCCGATTAATCCTTGGAGACCCTTTCCGCCCGACTAGCGCCTAGCGTTTTTTACAACCTTGTATATAAGTTAGCTAAGTTTCAATCTCTTATTATAAGAGATTGAAACTTAGCTAACTTAAAAATGGCTTTATATCTAGGGGTGGCAAAATGGATGAACGGATGGGTTAATGGATGGATGAAACGATTAGCGTAAGGATTAAACGGACGGATCACTAACGGTTGACGGATTAACGGATAAATCCATTTGATCCATTTAACCCATTTAGTTCATTTTCTCATTTAACTCGTTTATTTCTTAATTGATATTAAGAAATTTAAATTGAGTTATTTCTATACATATAAGATCACGTTGTAATATATAGTAGCGTCAAAACTAATTAAAACTATGAAGTAAATAATTCTTCGATGCAAATCACTCACAAAAAGTAATTGTAAGACATGTAAAATGAACTACTTGATTCCCAAATATATTTGATTGTAGTTATGGTGAAGTCCAGGACATCATCCACATTCGTTTCCCCATTCAATAGTCAAATTCAAAACATCTTCAACGAGTGAGTTCACAATGACGAGTACCAGTTAAGCCATCCTTATCTTTAGGGATAATGAGAATGTGAGTGAGTAGGAGCCTGGGGCTGAATGTCCCTAAAAGCAAGGACCTGATCCAAAAAAAAAAAAAAAAAAAAAACCAAACCTCCTCTCAGTGAACGCTAAACACTTCTTTAATCAAACTATTATCAAACCATCCAGCATAGAGTCCCCCTCATACCTTATCATCCTCAAAAACAATCTTTGCAGGAATCTCTTTGTTAATAATCCTATCAAATCTGCACATCACGTTAAAATCACACTCAGCTCAAGACCACCCAATAATCAAATAATGTCAGCAAAATTGAAGCCTCTGACTGTAAATCTACCACGAAATCCATCCAATTAGATGTAATTAATACATCAGTGATCCCCATTCAATCATATTTTATGAGCCCTAAGCTTAACCCTAACAACATCAATCAACACATCCAAATACAATCCGCACATTCCAGAATGGATAGACAACTTACAGCGTCGTCGGAGATGGTACAGCCGCCAACGCATTAAGCTCTATTTAGAAAAAGAGAGTAGATATTTCATTAATTAATGGATCATGGTGCATGGTGCGGGCAGCTTGAGACGATGGCATCATAGTTCGTGTAGTATTCGTCCAAGGTCTCATCCCGGGATTGTTGAAGGCACATGATCTTCTCACGGGTTTCTTGGCGTAAGGATGGTGGGGAGAATTCCTTCAGGAATGGAACGCAGAGATCTACGGAACGTTCTGCACTGCAAGCGGTGGATGTGTAGTACCATATCGTGGCAAAGTCAGTTAGAGAGAATTTAAAGCATTTAAGCTTAAATTCCTCTAACACTTCATTTTCAGGTTTGATGTGGTGGCAGACGTGGTGGAAGTTTCGGCAGTGCTGTACTGGGTCTTCTCCCTCCGTTCCTCCGAACAGGGGCAGATATCGCGTTGTCCATGCATGCGTAGTGGGTAGTGTCATAGGGAAATGAAAAAGAACAACTATCCGACGGCTAATTCCCCGGCAACGGCGCCAATTTTGATGGTTGCACAGTCGTTATGCGCAATCGTCAAGAATAAATTTATAAGTGTCCGCTACTCGCGACTTCACTACTGGGTAGTAAGTGGTAAGTAGGGGTCGAACCCAAAGGAATTAGGGGGATAGTTGTTCTTTGAGGGGATTATTCAGCGAGAGAGCGTGTTTTAGGTTGGTTGGTTGGTTTTAAAGCTACCAGCTAAGTGATTGATTGGTTGGTTGGTTTTAGTACTGGAAAGTAACTGATAATTATTATAATTAAAAGAAAGCATTCGGTTTCAGGGGCCTTGTATTATATCCTGTTTATCATTGACCTTTAGTGAATCTTCTAAGTATTCAAACATGAATCGAGGCTATTCCTAGCTCAAGACTTGCAATATCGTCTAGCCTTTTTAAGGTCGTAGAGCACTTATTCTACTTCAACTAATTCCTCCTTCCGAAGTATCTTAGCCTTATGTGCATCCATTTGGTCCCTTTGGTCCAGTTTCCAAATGGTTTTTTAGATAGATCGAACTCCTCAGATAAGCTTTGCCCGTCAAAGCATCCACTTACCCGAGTATGTTCACGAATCCCAAGGAAGAGCTTTGCCCGTCAAAGCGTCCACTCAACCTTGGAAGTTCTAATCTTATATATGGCACATAGAATAAGTTCTGAACACAAAGACGAGACACTGAGTTAATAGTCTAAAACATTTTATAATACAAGTCCACCCCTTCTACCGAACGACTAGTTTAGCTACTATTCATCGCGCTAAACATAATAACTAAGGAATTGAAAATTAAAGACAGTAAATAAATATTAAAATACTTACAACCGTTGAAGCGCCAAGGGAGCGATCCTTTATTTCCAAAACCAAACTTACAAAACTTAGAGAGAGAAGTGTTTACAACTTATGGATTTGATTTTGATTTTGTGATGATACAAATGAGGAGGAGATGAGCTCCATTTATAGGGAGGAGAAGGGGGGAATGGATGGAGGAGATGATGGCATGTGGTTTTTGATCCAAGGGAGGAGAAGGAGGAAGAAGGAGGAGGCGCCACATGGGGGGAGCAAAAGCCGCCGGTTGCCGGTTGTGGGGAGGAGGAGCCGCCGGTCATGGAGGGGAGGAGCTCCTCCCTTGGCCACCTTCTCTTCAAGTGGTCGGTCACCAAGGCAAATGGATGAGTTTTGTGAGTTTTGTGCAGTCTTTTCACAAAACTATCAGTGTGTTTCGTCCCGGGCTGACATGATTCCTCTTCTGCTTAATTTGTTATGAGTGATTCAACGTCAGGATCCTTGATATTTCTTCAGTCGGCATATGATCTTGACCTCGGAATGACTCGTAACATCTTTTCTGCTTTAAAAGCTCCTCTTTAGCATGTATTCTCTCTAAGCTCTGAAATACCCTGTAGAAATATATCGAAACTAACAAGCAAAAGTTAAATAGACAAAGTGTCTAATTAAGGGGATTTTACTGTGTTTATGATTCGTATAATTTTGGTCCATCAAAGAGTCCTTACTAATTTCTTCTCTAAGCCTGCAGTACATGCCTCGCATCTGCAACGCGAACACCAAGAGATAGTTACGTGTGTGCAATGTATAATTACTGAAGATAAAAAAAGTTAAAGAGGAATTACATGAATATCCAAATTTTGCAAATTTGGTGAGCTTCTGATAATGCAGAACATAAATGATATCTGATCGATGGAAATGACATCCAAGTAATTTAGATTCACGATCTTCAAATTTACTAGACAGTCTGGAAGCTTTTCAGGAATTATATCTGAAGCTAAAGTCTGCATAAGACCACAGGATGAGTTACGAGGAACATAGTGAAAAAAATAACATGTTAATTAGACTTGACTCACCTTGTGCAGCGGACAATCAAAACTAAGTGATTCAATGTGAGTCATCGATCCCAAAAGATCAAAACAATTGGAGTTCAAAGAATCAACGTCATAAATATCTCCCATCATGAACGAGGCAGCCCTTAGATTAGGAGTATTCTTCAAGTAGCAATAGTTGATTCTATCGGCGCATTCAAAGTTGAAGATCCTAAGATTAGGTGCACTGATAGTAATCTTACAAAGAACCGAATTAGTCCATCCAGAATAGAAGGTGCACCTTTCAAGGGACAACATCTCAAGTGGGCAACTAGAAATAATTTTTTCAAGGATGTCTTCATATACATCAACATCAAATAAATCAAGCCTAGCGAGTTTGGGAAAGCCTCTGAACGCAACTGTATTTAGTAAACTGCATTTCGTAAGAGACAATCTTGAAAGTTCAACGCATTGATATATTGAAGGGGGTAAGTCAAAGATATCAACATAGTAGACTTTATCAATTGTTAATGTTAAGTCTTTGACGCCTTGTCCCGACAGATATTGGACCCATGCATTCATGTCTCCCTTACGATTAAGCCATGAAACACACAGAACAAACTTATGAATCGGGCCAACATGAAATAGAAGGATTCTTCCTACCAATCTGCAATACTTGTTTCGGCTTACCTTAGATTTATCAAATTCTATATTCAACTGACCAGCTCTTGTCCAGCTATACCTCCACTTTCGTGATAAAAAACTGGTTCTAACTGCATCAGATATCGGCAAATAACCCAAAATAGATTCCCTGATTTCGTCCGAAAGCTCAGAGATTCTGTCAATCAATCCTGCACTTTCATTCCTACCTCCATTTTCACCTGCCATTTCCGTTCTCCAGACAAAAAGCTAATCACCAGTTAAAAGACATTAATTTCAGATGCCTTTTAACCATTTCATACCAACAACCAACATAATTCACCCAGCCAAATTGCCAACGCTCTTTGAAACTAATAAAACACAACAAAAAGACATAAATTTCTCCATATCCAGCAAACCCAAAGTTATAATTTGAGATCTTGATAACGAGGAATGATCGATAACTTAAACACTGAAACTAAACGACTTGCTTCCGACACTCAATTATTAATTTGAGCACTTAACAAGGTAGACAAAACCATAAAGTGAAGATCCGAAGATGATCAAGATGCTGATGAGCTTCAGCAGAAAATGACAGTAGGGATTTTCTTACAAACAGAATTTTACACGGCCAAAAATCATCCCAACAAAACCCCAATTAAGAGACGCAAAAAGCCGGCACAGTCAAACACAAAATGTTGGCCTTGAGGATGTGGTTTGGTTAAAAATGGATTAGGTTTCGCTAAGAATGACCTCAGCTTTACTTGATAATCGACGGATCTGCAAACAGTTTCGTAACTCAATTCAGAGTTCTTTTTTAAAAATGACCCAAACGAGTTTGAGCATTTCAAAACTGATCCACGCGAGTTTCACATTTCAAAACTAACCCATTTTTAATGAGACCGGATCCCCAGGATCCGATCTTTTACGTTTTTCAAATGACCGGATCCCGTGAATCCGGTTAGTTACGTTTTGTAACTGACCGGATCCCCGGGTTCCGATTTTAAGGAGATGTGGCTGATGTGGACGACGGTCGAATACGTGGCTTCCACGTAAGGCCGAAACCCTGTGATCCGGTTTTTTATAAGACCGGATTTCGTGGATCCGGTCTTTGGCGACCTTAATTTTGTTTTGTTGTTAAGCCCGTTATTATGGTCTGTATTTAAAATAAAAAGATACAGCAGTTTGAAAATCATTGAAAGTTGGACATTAGAAACAAAGTTCTAGTAAAATAAAAGTGAACAACAACAGTACTATAGGTACTCGGATATTGGATTTAGTTTGCATTGGCGAAGGGACAAGACCTTCTGTTATGACCAGTTTGATGACATAATTTGCACCTTCGAATTCTGCCTGGGGGTTGTGATGATGAAGCCTCTCCTTGAGTACTGGACTGGCCGACATCCTTCTAGTCCATTTCAGTACGCCTTCGCCTTGTCGGATTTCTACCGACGTTTGTACGTTTGAAGTGAGGATTAGGCCTATGAGGAAGTCCATCATAGGGTTCCCAGAAGTCAGAATGAGGTAATGTGGACTGAAATGGTAACTCCAGGTCATGTTGTAAGCTTCAAGTGTATACTCATGAGGCACATAGTCGCTGTATTCCCTGTTCGTGAACTTACAAACTGCAATTGCATGACTGCAGAGAATATGAAGTGTCGTCCATTTTCCACATTCACATGTTCTGTTGGGTAGGCAAACTTTCAACAGATGATGCTTAATTCTCGTGGTAACCTGATAAATTCCCTGGGACGAGTTAAAATGTACGACTCTGTGGAACTGTGCTTTTTGTCGGAGTTCCTCCAACCTCTCGTGTACCTTTGGTGCAAAAGCTGAATCCGTATTGTGGTAACGATAACGACGGGTGTTGAAGTATTTATTCAACTGTTTGAAAGTGAACATAACCAATGCTGAAATTGGTAAATCACGTCCGTGCTTGAGAACGCCATTGAACGATTCCGAAGCGTTCGTGGTCATTGATCCCCATCTCATACCACCAGTATCCATTGCCAAAGACCATAAATGAACATCCACGTTGCGCAACCACGTTCGTACGTCAGGTCTGTCTTTCAATAGTTTCATCAGCTCCTCATATTGAGTTGCAAACTTGTACTCCTTTTTGGCATATGCAACCTTGCCAAGTTTTTTCTTCAAATAATAGTATTTGACCTTCGTGTTGAAGTTCCTCTGGAAGTGGTGAACGCAGATACGATGGTAAGCATTAGGAGGCGACCATTGTGGTTCTCTCATAGTAGAGATTATTCCACCGTGTCTGTTAGATATGACGCACAAGCCTTGACGTGAAGTGACACCCTCTCGAATGCAACTCATGAACCAACTCCAGCTGGAGATGTTTTCACTCTCGACCAAAGCAAACGCAACAGGTAAAACACCATTGTTTGCGTCCAATGAGCATGCTACGAGGAGCTTCGCATCGTACTTACCGTACATATGAGTTCCGTCAATGGATAATATAGGACAATAATGCTTAAACGCATGAATACATTCAGCAAATGCCCAAAAAACACGATTTACCTGAATGTACTCACCATCGATTTCTTCCGTATCCCATTTGACAACTGTTTCTGGACTATGATCAACTAAAGCCTTCATCAAGTGCGGCATGTATGCGAAGGAGCCATCCCAAGTTCCAAATAAGTTAATCATTGTTTGTTGCTTCGCTTGCCAAGCTTTCAAGGGGGAAATTTCTAGCCCATAGTCTTTATAAATTCTTGCTTGTATCTCTGCTCCACTCAACCATAATTTTTCTGTCATCACATCCCACAGTTCTTTAGCGATGTACTTAGGCGTCATATGAACGTTGTTGGACATAATTGTGTCGTTCTGACATATGTGGTGGTCACGATGCTTTCGCACTTCCCAACGGTGACTTCCTCTCAGTGCAGCTATCCGGAGGTCCCATGGACAAACTTCTCGACCTTTTCGACATTGAAACACCATAAAAGAAGGGTTAGATTTTTTTACCACGTATTCCACTCGTATCATTTTCGACCACTTCCGCACCGCATGTATGGCAAGTTCTTTTGAGTCAAACGAAGTCCCAACTCCAAGGGATTCGATGAGATCCGGTTGACCGAAATTTCCTCCCATATACTCATCGGCTGGTTGATTGGGTTCCCATGCCGAAATATCTTCAAAATCCAGATGATCCCATACGTAATGGGGTAGTGCATTCTCGTAATGCGGATTCTCAACAGCGACCATTTCCAAATTCTCCATTTCTTTCCGGTCGTACTCTTCCATGATTGGAACATCTAAATTATCAAGAGTCGGCGTTTCCATTTCGAAGGAATTTGCTAGAATGAGTGGAATGATGAGAGATTAATAGTAGGAAGTGTATTTGGATGTAGAAAATGAATGAAAGAACATGAATATATATAGGGCGTGGAAAACCGGATCGCCGGAATCCGGTTTTCGGAGAATCCCGACCCGTGCCCGTCCGGTCACTTCTGGTCGCGTCGTCAGAAATTCGGGTCCCGTGGAAGACCGGATCTCAGGGATCCGGTCTGTTAAAAAACCTAATTTTTTTTGTTTTTTTCCTGAAGACCGGATCTCCGGAATCCGGTTTTCGGAGAATTGATCAGTCGATATTTTGACTGATTATTCGCTACATTCGATGAAGGATAACACTCGTTCTCCGGGCAAATTGTCTCTATTTGATGTCTTTCTCTAGTGTTTCAGGTTAAATTGACATATCGTTGCTCCTTGAGCTTAAGATGTCGAAAGAACGGAAAAGATCAACGAAAACGGCCAAAAACGTACTTTACACCAGTCAAGAGCCGTGACCACCGGGACGTCTCATCAGAGTCACGGTAGTCACGGTAGGTTTCTAGCTCAGAAGGAAACGGCAATTCGAGCGACTGCCGTGATCCCCACCAATGGTCACGGTAGTCACGATATGTATTTGGCTCATTGCAAATCAGCAACTGCCGTGACTGCCGTGATCCCCACCAATGGTCACGGTAGTCACGGTATGTTTTTGGCTCAGTTCAGATCAGCCCTGGTCGTGACTGCCGTGATTCCCACTAATGGTCACGGCACTTCCGAGCAGAATTATCTTGTTATTTCCAAAAATCATTTTTGGGCTTTCTGGCCTTTTTGGGCGAGCTATAAAAGGAAACACGACCAGATTAGACATGTGTGCTTATTTTGGGAGAAGACCTAGCTTGGAAGAGACACCAATTCATCGTGAGAGATTTCAACGAGCCACCGCGTCTTTACGGTTTTCTCGTTCCTTCTTTCTATATACGCTATTTTTGGTAAATCGCCATGAATAGCGAGTAGTCTCTTTATTCTGGGATCCTACGGATCCCGTGCTATGTAACCCTAACTCTCATGTGATCAATTAAAGTTGTTATTTATGCGATTCGAATATTCAATTTCATTGTGTGCTTAATTTTATCGTTCTATGCATGTATTTCCATCAAAGGGTATGTTTGCATTGGTAGAACGTAATTAGGTTAATTACCGAAAGATGGATGTGTCCCAGGTATTAACCGGATTACATGAAATTGATATTAGGTCATGTTTACATGATTTAATAGGAAAACCTTTAGTTTAATAAATCGAGATCGTTGATAATCCGTGGATGGGCGGCGTTCAACGATTGAGATTAATCTAGACAATGATCCGTGGATGGGCGGCTTGTCTAGTGTTATTTCGGTTATATTCCATATTCGATAGCATGAGTAATTAACGTGACATGATTGCATGATTAGTGGGGTTAGCACAGGTGAAGTATGGATTCTGGAATTCTTTCTCTGATTAAGTACAAACCATTTAATTTCTGTATATTATTTTCTGCAAGTTTCATCACAACAAAACCAAAACCTCTTGTCATTCGGAATAGCTAAATAGGTCACCTGTTTGCTAGTACTCACACTACAATGTTCCTTGGATCGACCCTTGGCTTACCAAGGTTATAAATTTTGTTTGACTGCAATTCGACCCCTAAAACTTATAATTTGACGACTATATAGGGTTAAAAATACGCTTGTCAAAATGGCGCCGTTGCCGGGGAACAGCGTTTAGTATGATATTAGATTTAACGTGTGTAGTTTAGACTATTCCACCTTATCTGTTATCTGTTTTTCCTGCTTTAACTTCTCCACTCACAGTGATTCTTGGCTCTTGTAGGTATTTGCTAGTTGATGCCAAGGAAAACACCCCGAAAGAAGAAGCAGATTCAGATTTCAGACGACGACACACCGGACCAACGAAGAACAACTCGTCAGGCCCAGAACGAAGCTCGGAAGCTACGAGCACTGAACCGCAACTTCGCAGCAATGGCTATGAATCAAAACAACCCTGCATTGCTGAATGGAGTGGTCGAAGATGACCAGCAGCGCCAAGTGCCACCGCCGGTGCGCAGGACGCTTGGAGACTACACTACTCCGCGTGTTATTGGGTTCCAGTCCGCCATTGCACCACCGGGGATAGCTGACAATACCTGGGAGCTCAAAACGGGTCTCATTCAAATGGTGCAAAACAATCAGTTTACTGGACGAATGAATGAAGATCCTCACCAGCATCTCAAGCGATTTACCCAGATGTGAAACACGGTGAAAACCAACGGTGTCCCTCCAGAGTCTTACTACCTCAGGCTGTTCCCGTTCTCACTGTCCGACAAGGCTAGCAGATGGTTAGACAGTCATGCTGAAGGTACTTTTACCACCTGGGACAAGCTGGCCGAAGCCTTTCTCCAACAATACTTCCCACCATCGAAGACAGCTCATTTCAGGAACAAAATCATCTCGTTCCGCTCTATCGATGGTGAGACTCTGTACGACTCTTGGGAGAGGTATAAGGAGCTGACAAGGATGTGCCCACACCACAATTTAGAGCTGTGGCAGATTATCGACACCTTCTATCAGGGGATCGATCAGGGGATGCGTACTTTGATAAATCAAGCAGCTGGTGGGGGACTTAATGGAGTCCCGCTGGAAGACGCCTATGGTATTATAGAGAGAGCAGCCCAAGACTACCACCTCTGGACCAGTGATAGTGGCAATCCCAAGGACAGAAAGGGCGTGCAAGATCTTTGCCAAGCTGATGTCACCAATGACTTCGCTGAGTTGACCAATACAGTGAAGATGCTCGCAACAAAAATCAAAAATCTGAAGACGGCCTCCTCTATGAAGTCGTCTGATGTTGCCAATGTCAGTGTGTATTGTCAGATTTGTGGCTCTCCTTCTCATTTTGCAGATGGATGTCCGGTGATGGGACAAGATGACGACAGAGGAAACCAGGAGGATGCAAATTATGTTGGGCAGAATAATCAAGGGGCTGGTTTCGGGTACGGATCAGCCACTAACAAATGGGATAATCCAAACCGAAACCATCCTAACCTCTCCTATAAACCTCAGAACCCGGCGCCTACTAGTTTCCCTTACAAACTGCAGCAAGACAATGCATCATACCAGCCACGAGGTCTGTACAACGCTCAGGCTCAGCAAACGCAGATAATACTTCCTACCAGTCGCGCCCTCAGTACAATAACCAGTCACAAGGGCAGCAAAATCAGAATTCAGGGAGCCATTCATATCAGCCGCAACAACCCAAGCAACAGGAGTCAAGCAACTCATCTAGCATGGAGGCCATGATGGCTAATTTTATGGCTGAGCAGGATAGGCGAGTGAAAGCACTCGAGCAGCAACTTGATCAGATGGCCATCCAGAACAGGATGCTAGAAAATCAGGTGGCACAGCAAGCAGATTCATCAACTCGAGAACGCGGAAAACTCCCTTCGAAACCAGATCCGAATCCTAGGGAATCCGTGAATGCTATCACACTCCGAGGTGGCAAACAACTTGAAATGTTACCAGCTCAAACCACTCGAGCAACAGCAGAAAAATCAGCGCTTAATTCTGCTCCTCCTGACGCGGAATCATCTATAGAAGCTGAAAACCGAGTTGAGAATTCTGCTCAAACAGTGGAGCCGGCTCCTTATAAGCCTCCGGTCCCATTCCCATAGCGGCTCAAAGCTACAAGAAGAGATAAAGAGTTCATGCAGTTCGTTGACAAAATTCGTACTCTCTACATTACGATGCCTTTCACTGATGCAATCACCCAGATCCCCACCTATGCAAAATTCATGAAGGAGATTCTGACTGGGAAACGGAAGATGGACGGAACCGAGACAGTGGCCCTAAGTGAGGAGTGTAGCGCCGCCATGCACCAGCCCATGCCGCCTAAGCTTAAGGATTCAGGGAGTTTTTCTATCCCTCGTGATATTGGTGGCATTACTATTAGACGTGCTTTGTGTGATCTTGGTGCTAGTGTGTCTATCATGCCTTATTCGTTGTATGCTAAACTGAATTTGGGTGATCTTTGTCCTACTAATATCTCTATTTGCCTTGCGGATCGTTCTTGTAGACTCCCGAAGGGGATTCTACGAGACGTACCTGTCAAGGTGAAAAATATCTACATACCTGCTGATTTTATTGTGCTAGAGATCTCAGAAGACATAGACATCCCGATTATACTTGGTAGACCATTCCTTTATACGGATAAGGTTGTTATTGACATGGATAGAGGGTCTATAGCTTTGCGAGTAGGCAGCGAACGTGTTGTCTTTTATTTGCCTGACATGTGCAAGACACCTAGTTTTTTAGCTGACTGTGATGTGTTAGACTCTGCTGATGTTGATCTCCCCATTACACTGACCTCTATTGAGTCTTACAGAGTTACACCAGGCTGCCCCATACCGATGGATCTCTGTGCAGTGAGCATTGAGGGAGGCGCTGAAACTGGACAGCTCACCGAGTCAGGTAAGGAACCTTGTAAGGTAGAGCTGAAACCTCTACCTGCAAGTCTCAGGTATGAATTTCTGGGCCCTAACTCAACATACCCGGTGATTGTAAATGCATCTCTGACTGATTTAGAGACCCAGAAATTGCTAGACGTCCTGCGCGAGCATAGACCAGCCCTAGGATATTCTATAGATGACCTCAAAGGGATTAGCCCAGATTTGTGCATGCATAGAATCAATCTTGAGGGCGATGCTAGATCTAGTAGAGATGCTTTGAGACGTTTAAATCCTAAGCTGAATGATGTGGTTAAGAAGGAAATTCTGAAATTGTTGGATGCTGGTATTATTTATTCTGTTGCTGATAGCAAGTGGGTAAGTCCTGTGCACGTAGTCCCTAAGAAGGGTGGTTTAACTGTTGTACGAAATGAGCACAATGAATTAATTCCTACTCGTACTGTAACTGGCTGGCGTATGTGCATTGACTACAGGAAATTGAATAAGGCTACCCTTAAGGATCACTTTCCTTTGCCTTTCATTGATCAGATGTTAGAGCGTCTTGCCAAGCACAAGTTTTTCTGCTACCTCGACGGTTATAGTGGATTCTTTCAGATCCCTATACACACCGAGGATTAGGAGAAGACCACCTTCACTTGCCCTTTCGGGACATTTGCTTACAGACGCATGCCCTTCGGACTTTGTAATGCACCAGTCACGTTTCAGCGTTGCATGATGGCTATCTTCTCTGAGTTTTTAGAGCACACCATGGAAGTATTCATGGATGATTTTTCGGTGTATGGCTCTTCGTTCGATGCATGTCTCTCTAACCTCACTAATGTTCTCCGCAGGTGCGTTGACACTAATCTGGTCTTGAATTGGGAGAAGTGTCACTTTATGGTGCAGGAAGGAATTGTGCTGGGACACATGGTCTCTCACCGTGGCATCGAGGTCGATCGCGCGAAGGTAGATGTAATTGAGAAGCTGCCCCCTCCAAAAGATGTGAAAGGAATCAGGAGCTTCCTTGGGCACGCTGGATTTTACAGACGATTCATCAAGGATTTTTCGAAGACAGCGAAGCCGCTCACTGATTTACTTTGCCAGGAGGCTGAGTTTAATTGTAATGATTCATGTTTAATCGCTTTCAACAATCTGAAAACTGCTCTTACTTCCGCTCCGATAGTGCAGCCTCTCGATTGGGAGCTGCCATTTGAACTAATGTGTGATGCTAGTGATTTTGCAGTAGGGGCAGTCTTGGGGTAGCGCATCGACAAGAAACTACACATAGTTTACTATGCCAGCAAGGTCCTCGCCGGAGCAGCAGTTAACTACACTACAACTGAGAAAGAGATGCTGGCCATCGTCTATGCTTTCGAGAAGTTCAGACAGTATCTCATTGGTTCGAAAACCATAGTATACACCGACCATGCTGCGATCAAATATTTGCTGTCAAAGAAGGACTCGAAGCCTCGTCTCATACGATGGGTCCTCCTCCTCCAGGAATTTGATATCGACATTAGAGACAAGAAGGGAGCAGAAAATCTGTTTGCAGATCACTTGTCACGCCTCGAGCTAGGCGAGCTCGACCGCGAAGAGGACACGCTCCCGATGACTGACTCCCTAGCAGGAGAACAGCTGATGCGCATTGATGTGGACACCGTACCGTGGTACGCAGATTTTGTTAACTTCTTGGCCTGTGGAATCTTCCCTCCCGACCTCTCACACAACCAGAAGAGGAAATTCCTTTCCGATGTTAAAAGGTACTTCTGGGATGACCCTTTCCTTTATAGATTATGTGCTGACGGTCTCTACAGGACTTGTGTCAACGAGGACCAGATCCCGTATATTCTGGAACGCTGCCACTCTTCTCAATACGGTGGACATGGAGCTGGTTCGAAAACAGCTACAAAGGTTCTACAATCCGGTTTTTTTTGCCCTCGCTGTTTAAGGATGCCCATGAATTCGTCAAAGCTTGTTATCAGTGCCAGAGGACTGGTAATATTTCGAAGCAGCAGGAGATGCCCCAGCAGAGCATTCTCGCAGTAGACCTTTTCGATGTATGGGGGATCGACTTCATGGGACCATTCCCACCTTCTTAAGGAAATAAGTACATCTTGGTAGCAGTCGACTATGTTTCCAAGTGGGTTGAAGCAGTGGCTACTCCTACTTGCGACACCAAGGTGGTTATCAAAATGTTTCGGAAGGTAATTTTCCCTCGATTCGGAGTGCCTAGAACTGTTATCAGCGATGGAGGCTCCCACTTCAAAGAAAGAAATTTCGAGAAATTGCTGAAGAAGTATGGCGTCTACCACAAGATTGGCACTCCTTATCACCCTCAGACCAGTGGGCAGGTAGAGATCTCTAACAGAGAGATCAAGAGCATTTTGGGAAAGACGGTCTCCAGCCACAGGAAAGACTGGGCGTCCAAGCTAGATGACGCGATGTGGGCATATAGGACTGCATTTAAAACTCCTATTGGAATGAGTCCTTTCAGACTTGTCTATGGAAAGACCTGCCACTTGCCAGTCGAACTCGAGTACAAGGCTTTGTGGGCTATTAGAGAGCTGACAGGTCGTCGTCGGTACCTGCAAATTTAAATTTATAATGTTCCTTTCCTAGACTGTGGGTTAGTACAGTGGCAAGCAAGGGTCGAACCCTAGGGAGCTAGATGGTTACTATTTGTTCTGAAAAAGGAAAGAAACAGTTGGTTGTGAGTAATTTAGGAAACAAGTGCAAATAGGAAATAAGAAAGATGTGTATCAATGAGAGAGAATATTCAGACTAGGATTTCTTAATTGTGACCTGTTTTATCATAGACTTCTAAATATCATATTTCGAATTCCTAAGTGTGGTTACTCCCATTCCAAGTTATAACCTAGAGTAGGGTCTTTCCGGACGCCTACACCACAATCTACTTCCTTTCCGGGTTGTAGAATTCTAGCCCTAGTAATTTAATACTCCATTCCAAGATATATCAAATTAGTGCTCTACTTGTTCTCAACGGTCTAGTATCAAACAAATAGTGAATAAGGGAATTGAATCACTCGACTAAATCTAACCATTCCAAGTATCAATTTAGTTTTGCAATTCAACCAAGATAATTTAGCACAAGAACTAGTGGAATAACGAAATAAGCATTAAGTTTCAAGTCTCAAAAACAGTAGTCACAATATATTAAACCCTAGCCCGAATAAAGAGTTTAGATACACATGGCCATTAAAAACGAGACAATAATAAAAAGGGAAGAATGCACTTCTCTATAGCCGAGAGAAGGGATGAAGACCGGGCCAGGAGGGCTGGTGCGCCGAGAGGAATGAGGAACGCCGGGCCAAGGAGCCGAGATGAGCCAAGAGCTTGATTTGTGAGAAGAGCTCTCGATTGTGGGATGAGGGATGCGTAGAGAGAAGAGCTCTCCACGTTTTGGGATGCTTGAAACCCTTGATATGAGGCTGTATTTATAGAGAAAACTCAGGCCTCAAAGCTTCCAAATTGAAGTCGGTCCAAAAACGGTTTTAGGAAACATGTCCTAAAACCGACTTTGCTTGGTCTCTAAGTTTTCTTCTTCTGCAAGTCTTCCAGATCTGTGTAGAGCCTTCCAGAACCTTCTAGAAGCCTCTAAACCGTCATGCATGGAATTTGGATTTTTTTTTCCCGAAAACACTGTTCACGCCGGAATTACTGTTCACGCCGGAATTACTAATGTCTCTACGAAACGCGGTACCCACTGAGTTCCGACTTCGGCTATTGATTTGTCCATCTAAACAACCTCGGATGCTCTTGGTGTGAACTAGAGAGTTGTAGGGAATTAAGTCATCTACGCAACGGCATGTGTCTTGTATTTTTCTGATCAGCGGTTCATTCCCAGCACTCCGGCGAAGCTCCAAAGGTCAAATCTGCTACTGTGTTGTTTTTGGGATGAAAAGCCATCTTTTATGCGCGTTTCCTCCTAGAGCTTCCAAATCACCTGAAATGCAAAACAACACTAAGAAGTAACTGTTTGCATAATAAAGTGCTGGAATTGATGGGATTTGTTGACTCGATGAGTCGTATAAATACGGCTCATCAAACCACCCCACACTTAAACTTGTTCGTCCCGAACAAGGACTAGGTCATAAGAGGAACGAAAACTGTAAACACCACAATGCTTCGGCATCCTAGACATGCTACATGAACATGATTCGGTTAATCTAGATTTCGCTTTCTATGCATGCTCGTTACTAATAGCCTTGTGCGAAAACATGGGTTAATGACACGTGTTACCTTTGGGCCGAGATGCAAATCAATTCGGATGTCTCGGGAGATAGCCCTTTTTAGACCCATGAACCGCATTCTCGGACTCGAACTCTTGCTATATGGTTATGCTTCGTCGCTTTTTCTTGCACGTGATTGATTCGAGCTTCAAAGTGTTGAGTGCTTTTCGGCCAGCTATAGTGTCTCGGGTTGATGTATCAATTGAGCTCTTCACTTGATTTCAGTGTAAACTTTCACAATGATGATGGATTTGTTACTTTGTGGTGCGGATTGTGACTTGCTCGAACCTACTTGCTCTCACTCATCATCGTCCTTTTGACTCGGGTCAAGCCAAGGGTCGCTTGTCTATTTTCCCGGCTACTTGGACTAGAGCTTGGACGGTGTGAAGTATTCCCGTCCCGACCAACCGCAAAGGATACCGCAGTGGTGGAGCACACTCGTACTATGTTGCTTCGAAGTGCTAGCCTCCACGAGATCCACATAACCATATATCTTGAGTTCGGCCTTTGAACGATCTGTCAAGTCTCTCTAGGGCGTTTCCATCAACTCCACTTCCATGTTTATCTCAACTAACAAAGGCACGCAATGAATTAAGATCACATGTAATCGCACAATTCTAATTTCACCAAAGACATGCATGTAATCGGCTCTATCTATTTCACATCATCAATATTCACTATCGCAAATCTAGAAAATAGAGAAGAAACCTGTACAAAAATTTTAAAAATTTGGGAAACGTGCTGACTCTATGCATGTGCAGGAAAGTAAACGTGCTGACTCGATGACTGACTCTCCCACCCCACACTTTTGAACTGACGTGTCCTCACGGCACATCTTAAGTTCAGAGACACGACTATGCATGCAAACAAAGAATTGGGAAATAAGAAGAGAGTAAGGTTGGACAGGCACTTCCCTCGTGAGATGCGTGATGTTCAGAAAGAGCTGAGTATTCTCCTATGAGTCCTCGAAGAGAGCACCATCGAAGCTTGCATCGCAACGTGAGTTCGTCACCAAATGAAAGGTCTGTGTCAATGACATTAAGATGAATAAAGGATTCCCAGGAGGTTGGAGGAGTCACAATGGTCTCACTTAAAACCCAACCTCCTTAGACTCGTAAGTCTTTGTGACAGAATCTTTAAACGCTCATGTTTCTTGACACAATTTATTCAAGGTGTGAACTACTCACGTTGGATGCAGTCTTATGCAATATCTTGGATACGTCCGCCTCTGCCCCTGCATGAAAATCATCTTCCTTCCCAAGGTACAATGTGATGAATATGACTCAAGACTCAAATAAACAGAAAACAAAATAAGAGAAATAGCTTAAAAAAACGATAAAAGTGCCGGGTTGCCTCCCTGCGAGCGCCTTTGTTTTACGTCGTTGGCTCGACGTTACCTCTTTAGGGATCACAAGTTAGGATCCCATGGACGTGTGAGGTCATACTTTGCTCCAGTGACTCCTTCAATTTGCCCGAAATCCTCATGAAACGACGTGCTCGGGTTTGCTCTCCATTGATCGGGTGGCTTAGCCTTTACATCCTTCCGAGCTGGTGAGGACACCTTGATCATCGCCACTGGTTCATCGAGTCGTGCTCTAGTGTTTCTCCATCCTGGTTTCCATTCAAACGCGCCATGTCTCAGCCGCTTCCTCATGTACAGACGGTCGGAATCCTCGCGAATATGGAAGTTTGGTGTCTTGTTAGCAAGTGTGAGAGACAACAAGCGTGTTCCCATGTCATTCTTTGTCCTTTTGGCTAAGAGGGTTGATTGTCCCAGAATGCGTGCAAGAGGACCGTTATCGCTGGCATCTCACATCTGCAAAATATAAGAGTCAACATCACGGGTGATTGTGAGAGTACCTGGGTCCTTACACATTTTGGGTGGTGCTACTTGACTTCTTGCGGCTGGGCGCTCCATCGCTGGATCGTTTTGTTCATTCCTCGCCTCCAATCTGCCTCCTAGCTCATCTTTGTCGATCGTGTGGTCCTTAGGAGCTATCACCTGCATTGGGAATGGTAGAGGGGTGTTAGAAATTGGAATTTCCTTACCTGAATTAGTGCTGCCCGCGGACGTCTCCTGTTTATCTTCTGCGGACGTCTCTTGCTTTATCGGTAATTCTTCATCCGTCCGCGCATCAATTGTAGAGGCGTCCGCGTCCTGCACTGAGGTAGAATCTTCGTTCAGCTCTTCTTCTCGTCTGTCGTAAAATGCGCTGGAAATTTGAGACACTTGCTCTTTTAGCTCGTTAATGACTCCAGCTTGTTGGTCTATCTCTTGCTCATGCTTCGCCTCCAACTCGCCTTGAACCGCATCATCATTGATTACATGATCTTCGGTGGATGTGATCGGGCATGTTTCGGCCATCTCAGCAATAAGGTCAGGGCTCGTCTCGGTCGGATCATCGATGAACAGCGGGTCTAGGTCTTCTGATGGCCCGGCGGGCTCCAATATAGGCTCTTCCTCGCTGATCCTTGGCTTGGTGTTGAGCATCTCATTGATCAGATATGCAGTTTCTTTTAGCCCCGCCTCTACTTTTGCCCAGGATTCCTCGGATTCGGCCTGGTTTTGGTGTATAATGTTGGCCAGTTCCTCGAGTCGCATGTCCTGATCTTGTCTTGACCTCTCGGCCAAATCATCTATCAAGTGCCAAAGATCGTCCATGCCTAAGTTATTCACCGAGCCTCCCGCCGCATCATTAAGCCAATTCCAGTCATGTGGCATCATTCCACCGAGAAACCTTTGAAGAAGATAGAGGTTTGTGAATCCATGGTGCGGGCAGCTCGTCACAATGGAATCGAAGTACGACAAGTACTCGTCCAATGTGTCGTCTCGGGATTGCTTGAGGTTGATGATCTTCTCGCGGACTTCAAGTTGAAAGGATGGTGGGGAAAACTCCTCATAGTTCCAAGGCTCTCTACTATAATAAGAAGACATGGTACATCACAACAAAACTAACTAAAGAAAAACAGAAAATAAAAATAAAAAGAACAACTTCACCGTGCGTAGCTCCCCGGCAACGGCACCAAAATTTGACAGGTCGTCGTCGGTACCTGCAAATTTAAATTTATAATGTTCCTTACTCTAGACTGTGGGTTAGTACAGTGGCAAGCAAGGGTCGAACCCTAGGGAGCTAGATGGTTACTATTTGTTCTGAAAAAGGAAAGAAACAGTTGGTTGTGAGTAATTTAGGAAACAAGTGCAAATAGGAAATAAGAAAGATGTGTATCAATGAGAGAGAATATTCAGACTAGGATTTCTTAATTGTGACCTGTTTTATCATAGACTTCTAAATATCATATTTCGAATTCCTAAGTGCTTACTCCCATTCCAAGTTATAACCTAGAGTAGGGTCTTTCCGGACGCCTACACCACAATCTACTTCCTTTCCGGGTTGTAGAATTCTAGCCCTAGCAATTTAATACTCCATTCCAAGATATATCAAATTAGTGCTCTACTTGTTCTCAACGGTCTAGTATCAAACAAATAGTGAATAAGGGAATTGAATCACTCGACTAAATCTAACCATTCCAAGTATCAATTTAGTTTTGCAATTCAACCAAGATAATTTAGCACAAGAACTAGTGGAATAACGAAATAAGCATTAAGTTTCAAGTCTCAAAAACAGTAGTCACAATATATTAAACCCTAGCTCGAATAAAGAGTTTAGTTACACATGGCCATTAAAAACGAGACAATAATAAAAAGGGAAGAATGCACTTCTCTATAGCCGAGAGAAGGGATGAAGACCGGGCCAGGAGGGCTGGTGCGCCGAGAGGAATGAGGAACGCCGGGCCAAGGAGCCGAGATGAGCCAAGAGCTTGATATGTGAGAAGAGCTCTCGATTGTGGGATGAGGGATGCGTAGAGAGAAGAGCTCTCCACGTTTTGGGATGCTTGACCCTTGATATGAGGCTGTATTTATAGAGAAAACTCAGGCCTCAAAGCTTCCAAATTGAAGTCGGTCCAAAAACGGTTTTAGGAAACATGTCCTAAAACCGACTTTGCTTGGTCTCTAAGTTTTCTTCTTCTGCAAGTCTTCCAGATCTGTGTAGAGCCTTCCAGAACCTTCTAGAAGCCTCTAAACCGTCATGCATGGAATTTGGATTTTTTTCTCGAAAACACTGTTCACGCCGGAATTACTGTTCACGCCGGAATTACTAATGTCTCTACGAAACGCGGTACCCACTGAGTTCCGACTTCGGCTATTGATTTGTCCATCTAAACGACCTCGGATGCTCTTGGTGTGAACTAGAGAGTTGTAGGGAATTAAGTCATCTACGCAACGGCATGTGTCTTGTATTTTTCTGATCAGCGGTTCATTCCCAGCACTCCGGCAAAGCTCCAAAGGTCAAATCTGCCACTGTGTTGTTTTTGGGATGAAAAGCCATCTTTTATGCGCGTTTCCTCCTAGAGCTTCCAAATCACCTGAAATGCAAAACAACACTAAGAAGTAACTGTTTGCATAATAAAGTGCTGGAATTGATGGGATTTGTTGACTCGATGAGTCGTATAAATACGGCTCATCAAGAGCTGAACATGGACATGAAGGCAGCCGAAGAAAAGCGAATACTGCAACTCCACGAGCTTGACGAAATCAGATTGGATTCATATGAGAATGCTCGTATTTATAAGGAGAGGACCAAAAAGTGGCACGACAAACGAATAGTACGCAGAGAGTTCAATGAAGGCGAGCGAGTTCTTCTTTACAACTCCCGTCTTAGATTATTTCCTGGAAAACTGCGTACCAAGTGGAGTGGCCCTTATACAGTGGAACGAGCATATCCAGACGGGCATGTAGAGCTCAGCGTGAAAGGAGGAAAATCTATGGTGCTAAACGGGCAACGCCTTAAGCACTACCACGTACTCAAGCATCTGGCACCTCCCGAAGGCGTTATCGATAACCTACTTCTCGGGGAGGGATCCTAGCTAAAGGACTCTCCGAGAATGTTTCTTATGCACTATGAGTCTGTCATGACCCAGCTATGTCTCGCCAAGACGTTAAACTAGGGCTCCTCGGGGAGTAGCCCGCACTGTAAGTATTTGGTTCTTTGCATTCTGCATTTTGTACATTGCATGTGACCCTTGCAGAAATCCGAGTGTGGAGTGCATCAATTTCAGGCAGAAAACGGTTCGGGGCGAAACAAGCAAATTTTAAGCTGGGAAGTCGGGGTGCCGTGACTACCGTGACCCAATGGAAAAGTCACGGCAGTCACGGCAGGTTTTCATGTCCGAGAGTTTCCCAGGGGCCGTGACTACCGTAACCCCCAGGAAGATCACGGCAGTCACGACAGAATCGAGTATAGAGTGGGACTTAGGTCAAATTTTGATTTCAATTTCGAATATCAATCCCCCGCACCTCTGGACCCGACGACCGACCACCAACCGTTCCTCCAATCTCCCAGCCGTCCGCCGTCTGTCCGACCGCCCGTCCGAGCCGTCCGCCGTCCTTCCCTGCCGTCCGCACAGCCTCCCTCGTCCACTCGCCCCAACCTCAGTTCGATTTCCAAATCTCAGTTCGATTCCCTCAGTTCAATTCCCCTCACTTGCATATGGCTCGAGGCAGAAATCGTGCAGCAGCTGCTCCAGCACCTCAGGCCGACCAACCACCCAGCCGGGGCCCTTACCCAACCAGGAGACCCTTTTTCGGTGCTGACAGTCACATAAGCCGGTATGACACCATCATTCCGGCAAAGAAGGTAAAACCTACTATCGTCCCTAACCATGAGGCAATAGGTTCATTTGGATTGTTGGATAGGTGCCGTGCTTTATTTGTGGCCTCTGGCCTTGATATCTTGTTTACCAATCCGGCTCCAACTTATTATCTCGTGCTAAGAGAATTTTTAGCCACTTTCTCCTGTTTGGGTGCACCTGATCAGGCCACGCATTGGGTTTTCCAGTTAGGGAATAGAAATTATACCATGACTAAGGCTGAGGTGTGTGCATTGTTTGGTTTTCCGTTGGAGGGATTTTGCGGGCAGTATTCTGACCAAGAGAGATATGAATTCTGGAAGGACATTTCGGGTTTTGATTGTTTTTTCCTATCTAGTTGGTATTCTTCATGCATTAAGGATCACCTTTGGAAAATCGTACACCGTCTCGTTGCGATGAGTTTATTTCCACGGGGGGAGGGAGCCACAACCATTGGCAACCCCGAATTGGATGTCATGATCTCTATGCATCGCCACAGACCAGTTGACTTCTTCCAGATTCTGACAGGACAGATGGTATTTTGGGGCTCGGTCGTCTATAGGAACATCGCCTTGGGCGGTGGTCTTTTTGTCACCATTCTCGCCACGTCACTTGGTTGGGATCTCAGTCGGCTCCCAAAGCCAAAGACATCAGAGCTGAATTTTAAGAAGATGATCGAAATCAAAATGATAGACCGAGACCACCAGTGGCAGCACCGCAGCGAGCTCCCCATCGGGAAGAAGGGCCGGAAAGTTGAGCGCAGGCAGAGAGCACTCAGGCAAGTTCAGGAGGATCAGCCTCTGCCTGAGGACGTTACCATGGAAGAGGTACAGGAGCCTCAAGTTACCGCGCCGAATGAGATGGATCAGTCACCACCCCTGGCTCCAGCAGCTCCACCAGTCCCTCCTCCGCAGCCCCCTACTGATGACCAGCTCCCGAGCTCTTACTTGGAGCGCTTGGAGCGCCTGGAGACCTCCCACTTGAGGCTTTTTGATCAGCAGTACCAGATGATCCGGGCACAGGAACAGATCTTAGCGCAGCAGAGCCAGATGATGACCTGGCATATTCCGATACACAGATCATATGGTCACCTCACCCAGCTCACTGCCGACTTTACAGAGTTTAGAGCTCAGACCACTAGACATCAGCAGTGGGCGGAGGGTGCCATTACGGCTGTACTAGACGAGACTTAGTTCGTCGAACCCCTCCCCAGCCAGCCACCACCTGCCCCACATGACCGTGAGGATGGCCCTTCTCGTCCCACCGGTGCTGCGACCTCCGACAGTATTGAGAAGATGATCGGTTCTGATGATGATGCTGTCGATGATGGAGCTTCTTAGCTTTTCCTGCCTGCACTCTCTATGATTTCTTTTTGTTGCTTTTGTCAGTTGTTCTGCATTTCACGATATTCATCTTTGTACGCTGACTTTTGGATGCTATTCACTATTTCCATGTTATTCGATGTTTGAGCTATCTTGTTTACATTGTTCATCTTTACTCACATCGTTTACCTTTTTATTCTTTGGCATCCCTTATCCAGGTTTCTTCTCGTGATTATCGATGCTAACCTATTACTTGTGAAGCTCTTTGTGTCACTATCTACATCTACCAGCTCACAAGTCATGTTTCACTCACCGGTCATCGTTTAATCGCTATGGTATCGAGCTATCACGCACGAGGGAAGTTCCTATACGCTTATTTTCTCTTCTATTTCTTCGCTTAGGGACAAAGCTCATTTTTTAAGTGTGGAGTGGGTAGCGCATAGTCACACGCATTGCATATCACATTCACTCTTGCATATGCTCAACAGTCTATGTATTACGATTGAAATCCTCATTTTCTACGATACTCCTTGACTGATTGACATCCTTTTGGATTCGAAGTCTAGGACTTGAAATAGTGAAAACCGTGTGTGTATTCTCTTGAGTCAGTATCATTGCTAGCCTTTGACTATCACATGTTCTACGTATTTCTTGAAGCATGTTTAAGACTTGATATTAGTAGGCACCGTTTCAAAAATGTCAAAAGCTTAAATTTGCATATCTTTTTCCAGGTGACCTTAGTGCTAGTATATGTTTCTCTACACTCGTTGTGATTTGCTTGCACCCGCCCTTATTCATACACTATGTCAAGCTTCAAGTGTGGAGTTAGACAATTGACCTTCAAGTTTTCCCTCAAGAACACAGTTCTTAGTTTTCAAGTTGGGTGAAATATTGACCCCAAGAAAAAAAAAACAGAAAAATTTCTGCGAAAAAAATATATACCAAGGACCTTGTGACGAAAGTCGCCCTTTGCGTATGGAAAACACTCTTGAAACAATTTCTGCTCCCTTCTGCTTGATGTAGTGTAATGCTCTGGGCGTGCACGACAATTAGGGAGGTCAATCCACCGTTTTAGAACTGTTTTCACCCAAATTCCCACAAAACACTTATTTCACCATGGATTCGTTTTTCACCTAAAAATCATCAAAACTTAGAGTGAGATCTCATAAGAATAAGGAAAATGATCGATAATCCACTAAATGTGAAGCATAATCAAAATTTATGCTCATCAAAACACTCCACACTAAGAGTTTGTTCGTCCCGAACAAACATGAACTAAATCCTAACCACTGTCGTAGGGAACACGAGGGCATTTAGCGTATGCACCAAGCCTTTAAACCTATAGGCTACCCTACAGGACGAGTTGTAAACTCGTGAGAGTTTTCAGAAAAGGGAATACTCACAAATCTCAAATGCAACTAGCTATATGCATGAACAAGATAGTTCCTCATTTATCTAGGCAATACGCAACAAATACTCCATGCACATCAACTAAAATAGTAATCAAAGGTAACTTCTTTTCAAAAGAATTTTGAACCACCAATGACCTTACAAAAATGCACATTCAAAGACAATCAATATTAGAGTTATCAAATGGCTAACCTAACAATTCATTCAACCTTTTTGTAAGATACTCAAAACATGATCCTTAGAAACATAAAAAGCGTGCCAATCGCGTGCCTATGCTATCAAGAAGGATAGTCCATGGGCTAACAATACAAAACTCATTTCCAAGTTTTAGGAGCTAAGTCCATAATCCGAAAGGAAAGAGGAGTTTGCCACTTCATTTTCAAAACTATCTCAAACAAAGTCACGCTCACGTACTAGTACAAGGGTCATCCCTCTACTAAAATCGCAATGCATACACACAAAGGAAATGATGGAAAGTACATTGACAAACTTAAGTGTGTGCCTCATCTTTTTCTTTTTCAAGGTATTTTGCCCTCGATATGCTTCACAAATATTTCTTTTGATAGCTTGCCTTATTTTGGCTTGTGCTTTCAAAAACTTTTTGCTTTTTTTTGTAGCTTGCCTTATTTTGGCTTGTGCTTGCATATACAAATTTTTTTGACATGCACTTCATATATGACATGCTACGAAGTGTTTTATTAAATGCCTACTTTGGATAATAGAGAATGTGATCCTATCCAATGTATGCATTTGTTGTTAACTAGGAGTCAGTTCATAGTATTTATTACCTTAGGAAGAGATTCCAAGGATAATGGTGCTATGGAATGAACCAAATCGAGAGAGTGAGGTTCGAGCTATAAGAGAGTTTGGCTAAGACTAGATTAACATAAACATTGGTCTATCTTAGTCTAAGCTTGGTTTTCGACAATGCATAGGTAGGAAGTCAACTAGGAGTCGAGTTCATGGTATTTATTGCTATGGAATGAACCGAGAGGTTCGAGCTATAAGAGAGTTTGGCTAGGAATAGATTCAAGTGACAGTTGGTCTTTCCTAGTTTAAACTAGGTTCATTGCTATTTGACTACCATGAAATGTTTGAATATCGTGTATGTGATCATTGAGAAAATGCCAAGGAGGGGAGTAACCCCTCGAAACACCTCTTACCTATCTTTCATCCCTAATTACTCGCCACACATAGGATTTAGATATATACACTCCCTTATACATTTTTGGTTTAGAATAGCCGAATGGAAACACAATCTTAAATAGTGCATGTGCTTAGCTTGCTCCTTTGGGTTCGACCCGGTACCCTACCGGTCATTATAAATGTTTTGACCTACTACATTCGATCCTCTCTTCATTGATACTTATTCTAGAGGTGAAAAAGAATTAGTTCGTCAAATGGAGCTCCTTTCTAATGATTTTGCAAAATGTGGTAGGAAACTCCAAAATTTATCTCGAGACGGCGTGATGAAGAATGGGTATGCAAAACTTGTCTCGAGCTTGATGGGCACGCCCTCCTTGAGTTTCTCAATAACTTGCTTGGGTGCCCAATGCTCTAACTCCTTCTCAAAACTTGCATTCTCTTGTATGCGAGGTTGCTCTCTTGTGGCATCCATGTAAACCTCAACAAAGTCTTCATACAATCTGAATCCTCGTGGCTCAATGTTCTCTTGCTCTATTTCATCCCCATCAATAGATTGAAACTCACCTTCAATTACCACTCGTGGAGGTGAAATTGTCCGAAACTTATAGCCTTCTATACTAGAATCATCTTCATATATCTCTTTGATAGCTTGGCCGGACTTCTCAAAAGAGAAATTCAACACTTTATCCTCACTTGATTCAAAGACTTCTTAGAAACCTCATCTTCATCATCCAAGTTTGCATTTTCAATTGCTCGTTGCGCCAATTTCCTTTCTAACACTTGGTTTTGGGCAGCGAGTTCATCTAAACGTTGGTTAAGAGCTTGGAAATTTTGTATCATGTTCAGATTGTCTTGGGCAACCTTGGCTTGGTAATCTTGAAGCATGGTTAGCATTTTCATCTCGGAGAATCCATCATTAGGTAGAGGAATTGGAGGATATTGGCGGGAGAAGTCTTCTTCGAATGAAAATTGGCTATCATCCCAATTTGGAGAGTAGGAATTTGTTGGATAGCCATGATATTCCCAATAAACATTTTGTTGCTCCTCCTCTTGGATATATTCTCCATAGTACGAGACTTGTTGGTTGTATGAATACATCATTACAAAACAAAAAGAACAAAAGTTAGTAAAGGATATAAGTAGAGAATATACAAAAGAAAGAAGAAAATATTTACAAGACTAGTCGAAATGTCCACACAACCTAGGCTAATGACAAGTTAATGCGTTGCTCCCCGGCAACGACGCCATTTTGACGTGCAGTATTTTGTATGTCAAAAACAATTTATAATGCCGGTAAGAACCGGATCGTCCAAGGGAGCAAGTTTAAACTTTTGCACTGTGTAAGGTTGTGTTTCTATTTATCCTAGTCCGAAAAGAGTTTTTGTTTTGGTTTTAAAAGCTAATCAATCGAAAAATGCAAGAAAGTAAGAAAATGTTTTAACGACTTTCGAGAAGTATTTCGGGGAACTACTTCACTTATCCAACATTAGAATCGAGTTTTTATTATCTAGCATGCATGATTTGCTTATATTGATTGGAAAATAGTCGTACACTCCAAGTATAAACCTCACCCTTTTGGCGCTATTGGTTTATATTAGAAATGTACCTTAAACTACGAACATCACCCTTTCGGCGCTATTGGTTCGAATCAAGAAACTCACTGATGTTTACCAACTCTCGTCGCGTAAACATGGGGAGTCCTTGTCATAAAACGAGCCTTTCCCGTTACAAACTTGGGCTACTCTCGTAGTCACCAAGTTCGTAACGTGTATTTTACTTAATAGTCGGACGTTTAGACTCACCCTTTCGGCGCTATTGGCTTAACGTCTCAAAACTATACATTTAGGCATTTTCTCAAACTCCTAATATGCATCGCTGGGTTTAGGTGCTAAGTAAAATACAAATCATGTAAAATAATCCAAAACATGCAAGGATTAATATACTAAACGATTCATAGTCGAGTAAGCTTCGTAGGACCCCAAAATATGGGTCACTACTCACTATCCATCGTCATGGAAATACAAGTCATGTTTTGTTCGAAACAAAGATTACAAGAGAAAAAGGAATCACTACACCCTTTGAATTGATGTCGATAATTCCTTCAAATCTTCGATCCGATCAAAATCCTTGTGTTTTCGAGTCCCCTTCTCTCTTTTCCGCCGTCTCTAAGTCTCTAGGCGTGTTGGTGGATGAGGAGAATTGAGAATATGATGATGTGCGGCTGCTACTTTTTCTTTTTGTTCAATTTCCATTTTTTCAAAATCCTAGCCCAAATTGCATTTCTAGCTCATTCAGCTTGTGTCACCTAATAGGTGACACAAGTGATATAGCAGATTCCAGAGGGCTGCATATTCTGATTTCTGTCATGCCTGTGTCACTTGCGTCAACTATTTTGGTGACACAGGCGCAGTGCGAGATGATCTTTTGTACTCATATTCTGACATCTGTAACGACTGAATCTGCTCTAGGTGCTAACTATAAAGTTGTAGCTCTTGTTCTAAGCTTTCCAACAAGCCAAAGATCAATGAATTCGGACATGGTATGAGCTCTGAGCGTGCACGACAATTAGTGAGGTCAATCCACTGTTTTAGCACTGTTTTCGCCCAAATTCCGACAAAACACTTATTTCACCTTGGATTCATTTTTCACCTAAAAAGTATCAAAACATAGAGTGAGAGCTCATAAGAATATGGAAAATGATCGATAATCCACTAAATATGAAGCATAAATATAGTGAAGATTTATGCTCATCAATGTCTCAGAAATATTCCTGAGCAACTTTCAGCATTTCCTCAGTCTCACTCGCATACAGTCCATCAAGAAATCGAAGCCTTCTAATCATGTTACTTTTGTTTCGTGCAGATGCACAAGAATGAAAAAACCTGGTATTATGATCACCTTCATTTGTCCAATATATCTTTGCTATCTGCCTCCACATGATTTCTTTACATAGCATCCATTCATCATTTTCAGAGATGATCCGGCTCTTTATTGAAATATCAGATCTTGTGTTCATCCGAATGGATTAAAGTTGCCATTTTAGCTGCTTAAGTTGGTTATCAACACTCTCCTACTCCTCTTTATTCCATTTTACCGATAAGCCGGGTAGTAGTTTAATTTCTCTGATAGCCCTCTTTCAGATACAGATTGTTCTTGCTGAATACCGAGAAATCAGATCATGGAAATCATTGTGTCATATCCTCGCGAATTTAAACTTTCTTTTTGATTTTGAGTAAAGATTAACCATATTTGAATAAAACAAGGTGAGTGATCAGAATGATATGCTATTGAATGACGTACCTCTTGATAAGAATAAAGTTATAAAGTAAGTTGCTTCCATTAATTTTTTATTAGCGCTCTTCTAGTCTGCACTTGATTTCATGATCGCCTGTCCTCTTATTCGAATAGATCAGGTCATGCATTTAACTTTCCATATAAATTTTTATTTATTATTTGTTTCATGTATTTCTTTTATTTTGAGTACTCTTAACTTTGTCCAGTTTTTGTTATAATAGGAAAGGGGTAAGAAAATGTCGGAAGCGCGCAAGAGATCAAAAATAATGAACCACCACTTTGGTAAGATTTCATTCTTCCAAAGGGCTCCAAAACTCACTACTACAAATTTCGGGCAAAGTTAACGACAACAATATTGCGATAACAGTAGTTATCGTATATTTTATACGGTAACGTTACGATAATTTGTACGATAATAGAGTTTTGTACGATAACAACAACGTCACTTTTACAATAACAAAGATGTACGTTAACTATTGATTATCGTATTGGTTATTGTATAGGTAACGTAGCTCACAACCGCCCTACTCACTCCCATTTTTCATTTCACCGCTCAATTGTTTAAGTCCTTAACACCAGATGCTTCTCTTGGTGAATCTCTTCATCAATCCCTTTCCATCAATCGCTTCTGTCATCGAATCTCCGTCACTGAGTCTCCGTCGCCGAATCTCCATCACCGACGACGCGTTCCACTCCGTGAACCAGTTGGCCAGAAGTCACGAGCGGGTGCGGATCTCCTCCGTCGCCGATTGCGATTAGCGGTTCGGATTGGCACCAGAAGGTGACTAGGAGAGCGAGGGCGCCGCGGAATGGAGTGAAAACGAAGTTGGGGATTACGGTGGCGAGCTCTTTGGTGGTGCCGGAAATCGGAGTCGAGGAGGAGTTGAGCTGCGAGACTGAAGATCTGATGGTTTTTCACGTGTCGGTATTTGATGCATATTGCGGTTTCTGGAACGAAGATGAATCTGCCAGGGGTGAGTTTGCATTTTGGTTCGATTTTGGGGGTGATTTTGACCTAACTTTTATGATTGATTGAACAGTTTAGGAATTGCATAGTTTGCAGGATTTTGTGTATAATGATATTCACTTTACTGGTGGAGATGAGGCGATGGAATCAGCTATATGAGGAACTTTCCGTTTGAGTTTGTGCTGCCTTCACTACTCTGCATAGGTGAATTTTCTAGCTCATTGATACGTCCATTGGTGACTTATTTTAAGCTTCGGTAGCTGCAGTTTGTTTAATTCGTGATGGCTACTGATTTGGTCATTCCGCCTTCTACATTTTCTGCAGCTGCATTACTCAACTAGAGTTTTGTATCTCTCGTTGACTTGATGGCTTTTCTGCTTATTCATTGTGATTTGTCACGAAGCGGTAGCCTTACTCTCATTATAAAATATTTATCAAATATGCTTGTTATGTGCGTTTCTATCTTTAAGCTTTCAATGATGCTGATTAAAAGATATGAAAAGATAACTGCTGATTGATAGTGATCTAAACTTCAAAGTTGTTTTCATTGATGCTTACTTGGATACAAATGGATTCTGCTGATAAAGGAAGTTTTTCCGCTATTGTTGCATCACTCATCTTTTTTTTTCCGTACCTCTCTTGTTGTATTTTGGTTGCTGGTTATTATGACTCACTGACAGATTCTTGGATACAAATGCATCGGTTGTTAATTTTCCATTTGAATTCATCAGTGGAGATGAATCTGCAACAAGTGGAAAAGTAGAGAGCTAAGGTCGGTTCACGAGAGAGATGTCCGCGATGCCTGGCACCGGAGATGGTCCTGAGGATGAGAAGAAGTCAAATGAGCAGCACATCAATCTCAAAGTGAGGGGCAGGTAAAATCTCAAAGTTATGGCGGTTGAAATGGTTTGTGAATGCGCCAATTACCATTTAACTCTGATTTTTTGAGTGTTAATAATGTTCTTTGGAAATAACTGGTGGACATGATCTTAAGTGCTTTTGATTGCGCGGAACACCATTCCTTTGACAATTGTTCTTAGATCTCCTGTGTTGATTTAAGCTTTATATGACAGGAAGGGAAACAAAACCCCAAAGGACCACTTCAAGCATTGCGCCCAAAGTTGCAGGTAAGCTTTGGAGAAAAAATTGCACTGTATTAATAATGTTTATTGTATTTTTTTTTCTCAATATCCTTCCCATATTGAGATTTATGTATTTGAACAACTTGCTGGTGATACAAGGATCCTACATATACTTTGTTTTGTCAATATATTTGTGTTTTGTAATTTATTTATATCTAATCCTGCTCTTCAGTTTTGTTTAGTCTCAAAGATGGATATTTGACTTTATTTACAAGAGGTGACCTTCAGTCATGATATTTCTTATGTCTTGTCGTTTGGAGTTATTCAATCATAAATGTCTTATATGATAGGAAAGTTATGCAACATTTGGAAGAGAAATTATCTAGTGAAGAAGAAGAAGAGATGCTGGAAGAGTTTGAGAATCTGGAGGCCCAGGTAATCTTTTTTTTGTTGCATCACTTATCTTTTTTTTTTCCCATACCGCTCTTGTTGTATTTTGGTTGCTGATTATTATTACTCACTGACAGATTCTTGCTGGTTATTTTAGTTGCATCACTTATCTTCTTGTATTTTGGTTGCTGGTTATTATTGCTCGTCGTCCTAAGTAGAACCGACCTCACCTCACAACTCGCCTCACCACGCTCGGCTCACATTCGACTCTCTGTCTGGAGTCAAAGTCATTCCAATTGCGGACACAGTTTGCAACAACTCCTGACCACTCAGCCGACCCACCTTGTGCGTCTCCGACAGGTAATTTCAATTATTCCAGTACAAACTAAAGTAAATCTAGGGTTATGTAGTTGATGAAAATTGATGTTCATATGCAAGTTATATTTGATTTTACTCCTGACCACTCAGCCGACCCACCTGGTTTTTGATTTTACTCCAACATGTGAATCTATGTTATATTTGTCAATGAGATTGTGTTATTTTTCTCCAACATGCGAATCTGTGAATGTTAATATGTCAAATGTTAATCTGTGAATGTTACTTGTCAAATGTGAATCTGTGAATGTTACTCCAAAATATTTTACTCAATGAGATTGTGTTATTTGTCAACATGTGAATCTGTGTTATTGTCAAATTCTATTTTATCCAAGTTCATTTTATTTTTTTGTATGCAACAGATTTTTAGTCATTATTTTGGATTCTTTAATGCAGGCGAATGGGTTGGCAATTAAAGGGTTGGGAATTAAAATGGATGGAAAAGATCTGAAGAAGGAGCGCCCAGAGATATTCTTTTTAATGGGGTTTACTACATCTCTTAGTGTAGTAGAAAACATAGAAATTCATAATTTTGTATACATTTTTGAATATTTTATTATTATTTGTAAAACAATTCATTTTGTGAAATGAAAAATAGAAATTTCATCATTTAATTTCGTTTTAAATTTAATTTAATTATTTAAAAATAAATCAAAATGAATATAATATGTAAAATATAAAATTTATATTGTTATCGAAGGGTTATCGTGAAGTCATCGTAAACTGTGTACGATAACTGTACGATAACTCTACGATAACAATATTAAATTATCGTACGGTTATCGTAAAGTCATCGTAAACTGTGTACGATAACTGTACGATAACTCTACGATAACAATATTAAATTATCGTACGGTTATCGTAAAGTTATCGTAAAATGTGTACGATAACTCTAGGATGACTATGAGATAACAATATTATATTATCGTACGGTTATCGCAGAGTTGTCGTAAAAGGTATCGCTTGGTTATCGTAAGTATTTTACGACAAGCAATTTTATGATAACATTTAATGGTTATCGTATAGTTATCGTACAATCGATTTTACGATAACCCTACGATAAATTTGTGTTATCGCTAATTTTTCCCAAAATTTGTAGCTAAGGACAAAAGGCACCCTTGGTAGCTGCGTACAATGAGGTTTCCTCTGCTGATCTTGTCGATGCCTTCCTAACAGTTAAGTATCTATTTTTTGGCATGTCTTGCCATGATGTTATTTGTTTCACATGTAAGTTCAACAAATATTAATTGGTTGAAAATGTTGATTGTTTGAGTTATTATGTTTTCTTATTCTTGTTCATATTCAACAAATATTAATGGATTGGTGAATAATGTGTTGTTGTTCTTGTTCATGTTCGGTGAATATGAATGGGTTGGTGAATAATGTATTCTTGTTTTCTGTCATGTTCATGTTGAGAATTAATTAGTTCGTGATCATGTTGTCTGACATCTTATTCATGTTGAGTTTATTCGTTGATGTTAATGTTGTCTGTTATGTAGTGTTGACAATCTTTAGTGTGTGTCAATCTTTGCGGGTTAGTTTTGTCATTGTATTTAGACTTCACAATGTTTATAGGCACAAATGAGAGAAAACGTTTGTCAAGTCGGGGCAAAAGCAAAAAAGAAGAGTTAACGGGAATGAAAGCCTCATTTGAAGACCGGATTCATGTGCTCGAGGATTTGGTTGTTTGGCGGTAGTTCACTAGCTTTGGCCATGATGCTTCGGACGGTGCGACAAGTTATGGCCCTGGTGCTTAGAATCGTGGATTATGTTATGAAACTTGAGGTTTTTGGTTAGGGTACACCTCTGAACTCTTGTTTTGTGTACCCGGCCTATAGTTTGATGTTGAATTGTTTGTTGTGTTTCATAATAAAAAACAATTTGATGTTTGGTATTCAGATTTATTTCTTTATACGTGACAGTCACGAAAGGAACCGATGTCACCCCCAACATTTTTGTAAAAAATTGTTTTCATGTAATAAATGATCTAATAGTATATAAAATGATTAATAGTATACAAAATACAATATGATCAATTTAATGATATTATTTTATAATTCAAATTTAATTCTTAAGTTATAGTTAACATAGTAATGATCAAATACAAAGCATATTTTTGGTGCAAAATGAAAAGTTTGTCAAAATTGGGTTATAATTCGTCGCCGTGAAATCAAAAGTACGACATAGTTCGTCAGTATTTTATAATTGGTCACCAAAAAATTAACCAGAAATTTATCATAATACGAGATTTAATCTCATACGTCCAAATGACTAAATCAAGGGCTGTCATTGGTTTGTATTTTTTACAAAAAATGCCCTTTTCACCATATCTTTTTTCATATTTAACATTCATATTCTCCATCCTCACGCAATCATTTGTTTATTAATTGTCCTTCTTCTTTCGGTTATTTTCTTCTTTTATTTATTAATTCATGAGATCTATAACGAATTGGTGTCATGTGTAGCGTTCTGGAGCGGTTTTGATTAATGAGGATTTATGTTGTTTTGACATTCGACGGACAATAATGTGGATTGTGGAATTAGTGTTTGTTGTTTTGACTTTCGACGGACAATAGTGTGGATTGTGGGAATTAGAGTTTGTTGTTTTGACCTTGAAACAAAACTTTAAAGAAGGTTAATTTTGGAAGTGTACCAACTGCTCACATTCAAATTGAAATTTTGTGAAGATAAGTTTGTATTTGGGTTGGGATCCATGAGAAGGTCTTTTTAGATGAGAAATGAGAATTTATTTCATCCCTCCATCTTAATTCATTAAGGGTCGGGATTAAAAGCTGATTTTGGTTTAAATCCGTAATTATATCAAGATTAATTAGTGATAAAGAGCATATTAGACCAATAAAATCAAATACACTACAAATTTTGGGAAATATTGGCGAGAGCCGTCTTACGATGACAGCCGTTATCGAAAAACTTATACGATAACAACGCGTTAAGTTTTATGACAAACAAAAATAGTAATTTTCTGTACGATTACCTCAGCGATAAAGCAGCAATAAGTTTACGATAACTTTCTTTACGATAACATTACGGTTATCGTAAGATTCACCCACTGTCATCGTAAAAATTCTTTTAGTAAAAAAACTTGGTTGTTTTTTGGTTCACCGCCAACTCATTGGTGTTTTTTCATTTCACCGCTCAAGTCCTTTGCCGAAATTTCATTCATCAACTCTCACTTCGATGGAACGAAATTGCGATTCGCCACTCGTTCATTTGTGCAGCCGTCGTTTCCCTGACCAGCCGTCTACTAACCGGGCAGGTAGTTTCATCCCATCGATTTCACAGTATATTAGATCTAGGGTTTGTCATTCCCAATTCCGTGAATTCGTTTTTCTTTCAATACGGTTACGGGCGATTTCGACACATGGATGTTTGTACTGGTCTAGGTTTGTGCCGGTGTGGAGTGATAGTCCTCCAAGCTGTTTGTATCCGTGATGAAGTTTCAATTCTCATGTTTGTTAATGTGTTCCCAACTACATCAGCTATATATATTGTTGTTGCGTTTTTTGTCTTCTTTGTTATTCCCTTCGCAATTATTTCTTTTGATTGAAAATACTGGGTTTTTTGATTCAGCGTGAAGTGGACTGATCCAATTTGGTAATTTTGGCAGGATTGCTAGAGCCTGGAAAGAGGATCAAGAGTGATTTTATTTGGGTAGTAGTTAATGCCATTGTTTGTGCCCTGTGCTCGACATTTTATAAATGATTAACAAGCTGACTCATGTACAATGACTTTGTGTTTTTTATAAATGTGATGCACCTTGGAAAAGAGTGGTAATGGACATTCACTAATCTCAGTTTCTTTCATTCCTTCTGGTTGCAGCAGATTTGGTTGCAATGTTCTTCTGTTTAACAGGAGGAAAGGAGGAGTCGGTTCGAGAGTTTAAGGTATAAGACACTACGGTAATACTTTCCTTTGCTTGATATGTATTCCACTCAATGAAATTGGGCAGTGTTATTGGGTTCATGCTCATACAAAATATGTCAGATCAAGTCGTCAATTTTATACCGTGTAATCATGTATATGCTTTCAGAGAGCTAAGCTTTACATATATATGTTGACTGCAAATTTCGCAATTTGGTCTTAATGCGGCCGCAGCTAGTTTTGAGTCGTAGTTGCCTAATATTACTAGATCCGTAGATATGTATGAGTCGACCTGTGATGTCGATCGCAATGCAAGTTTGTAAAGTCCACTTCATTACTATCAGGTATGAAGTCCACTTGATTGACTATCTCTTCATTTTTAAAGTCCTGAATGTATGTGTGATTATGTTAATATTTGTAGGTGCTTCCTGTTTGCAGTCTTCCCTTCATTACAGCGACAGCTGATGGCCCTAAACACATTGATACCACGTTGACAAGAGCCAAGTTTGAGGAACTTTGTGCTGATTTGCTTGACAGGTATGTTCGGCTCCCATTGTCTCCGTGGGAAATTTACATAGCCCCTATTTTTTGTGCCATTTCTTATGATCTGATTTCTGAATTGTTTGCTGGGTTTGGATGTCTGTGTTATTTTATTTGGCTGAAGTTCGAACATCTCGTCCTCATGTGGTAGCATTGTTGGAGACGAAGTCTAATAAACGTAAGTGTGAAGCAATAAGAGTTCAATTGGGCTTTCAACATTGTTTTTGCGTTCCAGCTAACGGCAAATCAGGGGGTTTAGCTCTTCTGTGGCATTCGGGAATTGAGGTATGTATCAGCAATTATTCTTTTTGTCATATAGATTTCTTCGTCAAAGCTGATAAAGTTTTCTGCGCCACTTTATTCTATGGCTGTCCGAGGACTCATTTAAGACACCATAGCTGGGATCTTCTTCGAAAGCTAAAAACCATGTCTGATTTGCCGTGGTGTGTCTTTGGAGATTTTAATGAAATCTTGAAAGATTCAGAGTCCACCAGTACTTGTATATATAGGAGGAGTCATATGGAAAAGTTTCAGGGTGCTCTAAATTGGTTTCAGTTGTTTGATTTGGGTTTTAAGGGTAGTAAGTATACATATTCAAATCGAATGCGAGGAAAGGACGAAGTCAAGTGTCGTTTAGATAGAGTTGTTGCAGATGATGTGTGGAAAAGTTTGTTTCCCTGGGCTTCTGTCCATCATTTGGTTGCTCACCAATTCTGATCATTGCCCTATTTTATTAAAGTGTGATATGGTTCGGCAAAGTGGCAACAAATTATTTAGATTTGAGACTATGTGGCAGAGATACCCTAATTTTAAGCACCTCGTTGCTGATAGTTGGAATAGCCAGAGTGGAGTTTTGTAGATAAATTAGAAGGTCTCAAAACAAGGCTTAGTGAGTGGAACAGCAATACCCAACTAAAACACCTCAAGGTCGATTTGGAGAGAATCAAAACCATGCCTAGAACAAATGAGGTCATTGAGGAGGAGAATCACATTATAAGTCAAATAGATGAATGGCTCATACGTGAGGAACAAATGTGGCACCAACGCTCCAGAATTTTATGGTTAACAGATGGAGATAATAATACTAAGTATTTCCATGCAAAAGCTAGTTCCAGAAGGAAGACTAATAGAATCATGCATCTTACCAATAGTGAAGGTGTCTTATGTGAAGATCAGCATGATATCCATCGTATTGTCAATGAATATTTTGAGAACATTTTTACTTCTAAATTGACACCCATAGATGCAGAATTAGAAGGTGAGTTAAGTCATGTTCGTAGACAAGTTACACCTTCTCAAAATGCTTTGTTGATTCAGCCCTATACCGAAAGGGAAGTAACTGAGGCTCTTTTCCAACTTTCTCCATCTAAGGCCCCGGGGCTGGATAGTTTTCATGTTGGTTTCTATCTGAAAAATTGTAGCATTATAAAGCATGATATTATTTCTTCTTGGCTGGCTGCTTTGAATGAGGGTAGTATTCTTCCTCATGTAAATGATACTCTTATTGTTTTAATGCCTAAACAGAAAAATGCAACCAAAATGGAGGAGTATCGGCCAATCAGTTTGACGACAATGACTGCTAAGACAATTGCCAAGGCCATTGTCAACCGACTACAACAGATTCTCCCGGAGGTAATTAGTCCCCAACAAACAGCTTTTATTAAGGGTAGGCTAATTACAGATAATTTCCTCATTGCTCATGAATCTGCGCATTTTATTAAAAACATTAGAAGAGGCAGTCAAGTTTTTGGTTCTCTTAAGTTGGATATGTCTAAAGCTTACGATAGAGTTGAGTGGAGATTCTTGAGATTTATATTGCTTCAGATTGGGTTTGATATTACTTGGGTTTCTAAAATCATGAATTATGTGTCAAGTGTGGTGTATCGTCTCAGAATAAATGATACAGTTACTGCTCCTTTTTCTCCTCGCAGAGGTTTGTGTCAAGGAGATCCTCTTTCTCCTTATCTTTTTATAATTTGCACCGAATGGTTCAGCAGTAAATTAAACTCTCTGCATATGAGCGGTAGGCTTTCGGGTATTAGGGTAGCAAGAAGAGCACCCTTCGTAACTCACCTTTTCTTTGCGAATGATTGTTTGTTGTTGTTTAAAGTTGGCAATAACACTATAACCTCTATTCAACAACTCTTGAAAATGTATGAAAAGGTTTCGGGCCAAATGATCAATTATCATAAATCTGATGTAGTGCTTAGCCCTAATGCCCCCACTGCCCTAAAGGATGAATTTGTGGACTTGCTTTCAGTCAAAGTTGTGAATAGTCATGAAAAGTATCTAGGCCTTCCACTGGTGCTCACGACGAAACTGACTCTTAATTACATAGGTATTCTGGATAAATTTTGGAGCAAAACACAAGGATGGAGCGCAAAATAGTTATCAATTGGTGGGAGAGAGGTACTTATTAAATCAGTACTTGAAGCTATTCCTTTGTATTATATGAATTGCTTCTTACTCCCGAGTCTGTCCTAAAACAGCTTCAAAGTTACTTGAGTAAATTTTGGTGGGGAGGTTTTGACAAAGATCATCCTATTTACTGGGTTAAAAATAGTGTGCTGCTAGATAGCAAGGAAAATGGTGGCATGGGGTTTAAAAGTTAGAAATGTGTTAACTTAGCGTTTTTGGCAAAACAGTGTTGGCGAATCATTCAGCAACCTGATTTACTACTCAGTAAAATTTTCAAGGCACGATACTTTCATGACAGTGATTTTTGGAATGCTCGTGTAGGATACAAACCGTCGCCAAGCTGGAGAAGTCTGCTGAAAGCCCGGGATTTGTTGAATGCAGGGAGTTTGTTTAATGTTGATGGTAGTGTGTCATGGAGTCAGTCTAGTTCTGGAAGTTTGGACATCAAAAGTGTGTATAAAGTCGCGAAGGAGTTGTACATTAGCAAAGGCGTGTATGAGCTGAATGTTCTGATCAAATATTGTTAAAGACTTTTTGGAAAACCCTTTGGAAACTACCCATTCCGAGAAAGGTCAAAATCTTCGGGTGGAGAATGTATCATGATGCACTTCCTTCAGGCCAATGTTTGTATAAAAGGGGCCTCTTTGAGTCTGTCCAGTGTTGTATTTGTGGTTTTGGTTTAGAATCTGCTGCTCATGCTTTAGTAGGTTGCTGGTGGGCAAGAAGTGTACTTCAAACTCTCAATCCTATCCAAAGTTTAGACATTCTGATTAATTGTCATCATCCTGCAGATATTATATTTTACTGTTGGAAGCACTGCTCAATTAAGGATTTCAGTTTGTGCCTTTTTAGCTTTTTGGTTCATTTGGCATAACCGGAATCGGGTAAAGCATGGCGAGTCTTCACTGGAACCAGTAATGGCAGTCCACAGGATCAATTCTCTAGCAAACCAATACCTTTATTACAATATCAATATTCCATCAGCAATGGGTGCTTTTCCTTTTTCAGATTTTGAATGGATAAAACCTCCAAATACCTGTATTAAGATTAGTTGTGATGCTGCTTGGAATTCATCTACAAGGAAAGGAGGTGTTAGTGCAGTTGCTAGAGACAACACTGGCTCCATCATTGCCATTCGAGCTACTCCGATAGAGTTTTGTCAGTCGAGTTTGGACTGTGAAGGCTTGGCTTTATTGGAGGCATTGAAGTTAGGAGTTGGGCTATCTCATGAACACATTATTATTGAATCCGACTGCGCCTCGGCAATGCATCAGTTGAATATTAAGGTTGATGATAAAACTAGACATGAAGTTTGGTATAAGGATTGCATTTCACTTTTAGATGCTCACACAAATTGGAGGTTGTTTGCTATTCGACGAGAGGCAAATCAAGTTGCTGACCAATTAGCTAAGCTTGCTTTACACAATGGTTGGCATTGGACAATGTTAGATAGATGCCCAAATTTAGCGTTTCTGTCTAAATTGTTGTAAGCCGTCTTTGTTCTCTTTTCCATCAAAATAAAAATAAATTCTTGTACTCATATTTGGTTAAGTGTATAATCTCAGCTCTTGTTTAAATTGTGATCTTGTTAACTTGATGCAATATTAGTTAAACCCAATTTAGTTCTTGTTTATATTCAAGCTAAACTTGAGAATCAATAACAAGTACACCACAAATTACATGGTTCGGCCAATCCTAGAATCGACCTACTTCATGGAGTTAGATTTTAGCTCAATCCACTATCAATGAAAGTCTTTAAAGTTATTCCTATGCTTGAAATGGATCAGAAACAGTCCTATATTACCTGAAGATACAATTGACAAGAAAACTCTAGAACTTCCTTAATCTACCCAGAGGAGTGTCGCGCATCCTCAGAGCTCGTTCACTGCCAGCCACAAGTCTCAGCGCACATCCACGCTGGGATTCTAAACAACCAAAGGTCACAACAGCAACACTAAACAAACACAGCAACTAAACAATGAAGTTCAAGTTTTTTTCAATACACCATTTATAAATTCTACTCCATGTTTTAATTTCCTAATCAAGTTAATTTTAGTGCCCAGCAGCCTCCAGATGCGCCTCGTGAGCTCCTATGGCGACGTGGTGTCCTCTAAGAAGATACGTCGGTTCCTCGCTCTCCCAGACTCATAAATAGCTGCATTTAACTCTCCATCTTGCATGCTAAATAACTAAACCTATCTAACTGCTAATAACAGAACCTGGCCATTAGGTATTGTTACTTGACCTTTACACTTTATCCAACACTTTATGCACAAAATAGATACAGATTTCACCAATAAAAAAAATGAATACAGATTCTATCTAAATGAATTCCAGGCTTAAACAGACACTAAACTCAGTCAGGCTTCATAGCAATCTCCACCTAGCCTCACAGTTTACCTACTGATACATTCATTGATAGAAGATTGCAAAACTGGAATCATCCTTGCTCAAAGTACCTGCAACAGCATGTTCAAGCGGTTTCAAGTGATTCAGACGAGGCATTTAATCTATCATATCCTCCTTGATACCTTAGTAAATCTGTAGAGAAATATGTTTCATTGGCCTATGGTGCATAAACAGAAATTTGTAACTCCAGCTCCAGCATACTTTTGAAAACATTAAAGCGGCGCTTGTTCCAATTTCCCCAAGTTGACGGAAACTCATTCACCTTAGATGAATAAACACAACATTCTACCAACACCCAGCCTGCAAATAAATTTAGGAAAAAATCATAATACAGATAAAGTATTTTAATACCGTAGAACAATGAGTAGCAAAATTTAATTTTCATCTGGATCCAAACATTACGGAAGAAAGCTTGGCAAAAACACCATGCAAATCTGACGAAATGAGAACCTCTATCACCAAGCAGAATTTATCTCACGACAAAACAGTACACAACAGATGTAGCCCCAAGAGGCCATGTACGCTACTAGTGACAATTAAGGAGAACACTGAAGACTGGTGAAAAGACATGAACTAAGAAGCTTCAAGTTGCGAATGCATACTCTGGGTTTAGGACATGGAATTTGAGTACCCAAGGGATTCAAAAAGCCAAATAAAAATTCTTGTAGAAGACTGCCATGCCACGATACATCAATAATTAGGCATCTGAATAGATGATCTTTGGCTTGCTTGAAGATCGACCAAACCGCCTGAGGGCTCTAGATAGCCGCAGTTTTGCAGGGACTTGAATGTAAGGAGAGCCTTTGACAAACAGTTTCTCGAGAGAAGGGGAACAAGAGACTATGGTGTCAATGACAGCTATCACTGCTCCGAGATATTCTTCATCCTTAATAATCTTAGCTTTTACGGATAAAGTTGTTACACTTGTTTTGATTCGTTCTTTGCCCACGGCATTCAGATATGATGTAGCGGCTGTAAAAGAGTCTTTGGAAGAATTTTCATCGACTATGTCTGCCTGCAATGCCAAAACATCAACAGACAGTCAAATACTACATATGCTGCGAACTATTACAAAAGACAAATAGTAAAGTCGAATTACACTGATGCTCAATTTTTGCAAATTAGGCGAGCTTCTAAGGATGCAGAACATAAACGCCAAACTGTCCACCGAAAGGGCGTCCATTTCACACAAATCCACCACCTTCAAATTTACTAGCAACTCGGGAAGCTCTTTAAGCTTGACATCTGAAGACGAAGTCTACAAAGAACCACTGGTTGAGTTACGAGGTAAATACTTAAAAAGAAATCAGCCAATGTGCTATAAAAAAAATTTACTCACCTTGTGTAGAGCAGAATTAAAAGTAAGCATTTCAATTTTCGGCATAGATTGCAAAATATCAAAACAATTACATTCCAAGCCATCAATCTCCTCGGCTTCTTGGTCTATCAGGAACTCAGCTACCTTCAGATTTGGAGTATACTTGAAGTAGCTCCATTCTAATCCATAGTAAGAACAAACAACTTGTAATACTCTAAGATTAGGAGCACTGATAGCTGTCTTACGACAATAGAACAAGCAATTCTCAATGATCAACACCTCCAGCGGGGAACTAGAAATAACTTTTTGAAGCACGTCTCCAATAATATGGACATTAAGTAGAACAAGCTCAACGAGATTGGGAAAGCCTCTAAATGCAATAGGCCATCGTAAATTGATTCTACTTATTGTCAAGCATGAAAGTCCAAGGCATTGAAATACTGAAGGAGGTAAGTAAAAGGAATCGAAGAAATTGTCGTGAATAAGGCTCAAGTCCTTGATACCATTTCTCGATAGAAACTGGATCCATGTATTCATATCTTCCATGCGAGACCACAATGTAACAGGCAGATTGACTGTATGAATAGGGCCTACATGAGATAAAAGAATTCTTCCTACCAGTGCACAGTAATCTTCTTCCATATCCTCATCAAAATACAAATTCAACTGCGTAACTCGTGTCCAACTATACCTCCACTTTCGTGATAAAACGCTGGTTTTAACTGCATCGCATATTGCCAAATAACCCAATATGTGCTCTCTGATTTCATCAGGAAGCTCACTGATTATGTCAATACATCCCACACTCCCATTGTTGCCTACATCTTCACTAGCCATATTGATTCTGTAGTCATAAGGTTAAAACACGTAACTTACTCAAACTGATTAAAATATATAAATAAATAGAGGCACTAAAATTAATCCCAGCTATTTAGTGAATCCATGATCCCTGTATGCACATTTGGATCAAATGATCAAAAAAGGTCCAACACCTTTTGTGCCTGGATACATGGATGCACCACCAAGTAGAGAGGGATCTCAGAGTACCTATACATACTGAAAATGCCCTAATTCTCCAAATCTAGCAATAAAAAAAAATTGTAACATTTGAGCCAGACAACTAAGAATGGCTGATACCCTAGACACAGGATTCAAGTAACACAATTCTTCGCGTAGCTACTAGACATGGGTAGAACATCGCAGAGTAAACCCTTATCCGAAGGTTTGAAGATGATATGAATGCTATGGTGCTGCTGAGAAGATTTTGTTTTTCCTAGAATGAATTTAACAAGGCCTACAGTAGGCATAGGCCCAATAAAAGCTCAACTGTGTCTGTGTTTTCTGGCAAGAGAGGTTTGGATTTTGGTAATAATAAGTGTGAAAGTCCTTCTGTGATGAATTTATTAAGGCGTTGGACTCGTGTCCAGCTGTAAGAAAAACTTTTGAGTTTTTATTTTACCACTTTAATGAAAATTAATTATGATAATTTTCTAAAGAAAATTCACCAAAGATGAGGGAAAAAAAGCCCAATACATATTACCTTAGTGGCATTATTATGTGCAAAATAATTCATTTTAAATCATGTATAAGCATTTTGATAACTGAACTATATTTTTAAGTTATGTGTAAGCCATATATGAGCATTTTGATTGATTCGATCGTCAGATATATGTATTCTTTACCAATATAGAACCAGTGGTATATAGGGGAGCACTCGGTTGAGGCAGAGTTGTAAGAATGAGGCAGTGATGCATGATCTTAGTCATTGATCATATTGATCTAATGGTTGAGATTTAATGTGGTAGTGGGATTTACTGCTTGCTTTTTACTGTTGATGATTTTGGTAGTGGTACACGTGGCGCACCCACAAAGTACGGAGGGTTAGATGTGTGGTTGAGATCGTGCCTCACTGCCTCATTCTTATTTTGGCTGCTTCATTTGAACGCTCTTCTATAAAACCATTAATAAAAATAAAATAAAAAATTGTTATTTTGCGTTTCCTCGTGTTATACCAAATTATTGAGTTCTATTTTCCATTTAAAATTTTATATTTGAGTTTCATTGTTGTGTTTTTCCGAAAAGATCCGACGCAGGTTTTCTTTTAATCTTGATGATAAAAAAGAAAAATACAGTTTTGACCCATAATTGAAGGATCTCCAAATACAATCCAAAAATTAATACTGAATTAACATCTGAATTGAAACAAATCAAAGACACAAAACCAAACCTTGAATTGGTGTAAATCACTATCTCCCTCAGAACTTACTTTTATCAACAATGAAATATATCTCAGACAAGGCTGAAACTTATATTTTTAACTTTGTGTTACATCACAGGGAGATTGACAATACACCACGCAACACATTAAAAACATAAATTTCAAAATCAAACGCAACACAATCAATCAATCAACACATTGAGACGGAAGACTTGAATGGTTACAAATCTGTAATGTCAAGAGTGACCAAAAATTGCCAACATGGTGGTGGCCTGTTGTTTAAGGAGTCAGACATGATTTCTTACACCCCGGGTTCATATCTTGGGGTCACCAATTTTCTCACAATTTTGTAAGATTTTCTTCTTCTTCTTCTTCCTTTTCCTCGTCCCGCTTACGCGTGGATGCTTCCTACATCCCTCGTGGATGCTTTCTTCGTCCTGCCTCGCGCGTGGATGTTTCCTAGGCGTTATGTCTTGCAATGGTGAAGGTAGGGCGGGATGCTTCACAGGTGTTATATCTCGCAATGGTAAAGGTGTCCGATGATGCGGCGCGTGCTCAAATGTTAAAGAATGTACCAATGATTCTGGGGCAGATATGCGCGGATCCATGGTAAAAAGTGCCAGACCTGGCCTGTGCTTCAAGATACCGATATATGTATCAACGACTGAGGGATCCTGTCGAGAGATAGAGCTTCAAAGATCTATACATATATGTAATATGCATTGAAAGGTTATGAATCGTTGTATTGTACCCCTTCATAAAAAAAGACTGACAAAAAATTGTGCATGACCCTTGTGGAGAGATGGAGACCAAAGTACCGCACTTTCCATTTCAATATTGGACCGGAATCTAAACTCGGACGGGTTAGACCGGATTATTTTGGTCTGGTCCATATCATATTAATCTGGGTTCAGTCCAATCCACCTTTTCAGAAACTTTTGATTCACCGGCCGGGCCCTAGTCGTAAAATTATGATTCGGTCCGGCTCGTAAAATGAGAGTGGTCATAATGTTTAATTAAAGTCTGATCCGATCCACTTTAAAAAAATTACAGTCCACTTTTTGGACTAGAGTAATATAAATATGGGTCTGGTCCGGTACATGGACAACATTTTCAAAAATTCTGGTCCACTGGTCGGACTGGGATCATATTATACGGGTCTGATCCCATCCACAGACCACATTTTAAAAAGATTACGGTCCACAAGTCCGACCCGGATCATATAAATAGGGATCTGCTCTGATCCACGGTCCACATTTTGAAAAATTCCGGTCCACTAGTTTTACTCAGACCGTGAAATTCTAGTCAGGGTAGATCCAGATGTGCATTTCTAGTGGGGAGGGCACCATCACTTTACAGGATGTCGCGCTCGTGACTGGCTTACCCATTAATGCGGAGCCGTGTCCGGTCTTTGAACTTCGGGTGAGAGCCCATTATGTGACTTATTGAGTGCTTACATTGATCATCCTAAGGGGAAGTCATTGGATAGCAAGACATAGCCCTGTCCACTTTGACTCTATTTTTTGACGGTTAAGTTAAGATAAGTTAATATCAATTACTATCAGTTAAGATCAGTTAAGATCAGTTACTTTCAGTCACTATAAGTTAAGTTAAGTTTCAGTTAAGTTAAGATAAGGTAAGTTACTTTTAACATATCATCATCATCATCATACCATCACACTATTCATCATATCATCATCATCATCATACCCTCATCATCATCATACTATTCATCATACCATCATCATCATCATATTATTCATCATACCATCATCATCATCAGGGCCGGCTCTAGACATATGGGGGCCTCAAGCAAAAAAAAAATTTGGCCTTTTAATAATTAAATATTATAAATAATATATAATATATTTAGATATTTAAATTTTTTTTTACTGAATAATATTTTGTTAAGTAAGATTGGGCTTATTTGGGCCTTTTAATATTAAATTGTACATGTTATGATAAATTTGGGGCCTTTTCAACCTAAGTTTTTATTGAACAAAGCTTAAAATGGGGCCTTTTTTAACTATAAAACTCACATTTATACTATATAAAAAAATTTGGGCTGAAATGCTCAATTGTTATGGGCCTTTTATTATATTATTTTAAGTTTGGGGGCCTTGCATGACATGCATTTAGACTATATAAAATTTTTTGGGGGCCTTTTTTCTTTAAGCTAATGACCACATTTTTTTGGGGCCTAAAGCCATTATTTTAGTGGCCTAGGGTATTGGGCCGGGCCTGATCATCATCTTACTATCATACTATTCATCATACCATAATACTATTCATCATCATACCATCATCATCATCATCATACTATTCATCATACTATCATCATCATCATACCATCATCATCTTACCATCATACTATTCATCATCATACCATCATCATCATCATACTATTCATCATCATCATCATCGTCATCATACCATCATCATCATCATACTATTCATCATACCATCATCATCATCATACCATCATACTATTCATCATCATCATCATACCATCATCATCATACTATTCATCATCATCATCAAACTATCATACTATTCATCATCATACCATACCATCATACTATTCATCATCATACCATCATCATCATCATCATACTATTCATCATACCATCATCATCATAATATTACTATTCATCACCATCATCACAACCATCATCATAATATTGCTATTCATCATCATAAATAGTACTATTCATCATCGTATTGCTATTCATCATCATCATCACAACCATCATCATCATAATATTACTATTCATCATCATAAATAGTACAAATTCATCATCATAAATAGTACTATTCGTCATCGTATTGCTATTCATCATCATCATAACCATCATCATCATAATATTACTATTCATCACCATCACCATCATAATATTACTATTACTATTCATCACAACCATCACAACCATCATCATCATAATATTACTATTCATCAATTAATATAAGTTTCAGTTAAGTTAATATAAGTTACTATCAGTTGATATAAGTTAATATCAGTTACTATAAGTTAATATCAGTCACTATAAGTTAATATCAGTTAAGATAAGTTAAGTTTCAGTTCAAATGGACACACCCATAGTTTGATAATTATCTGAAGACAATTCCAGCGGATGCGGATGAGAATACATTTAGAAAATACGCTAGGGCGTATATCCTATAACCATTAGGATTGTTGGAGGACATGAATAACGTCAGGAGATATAGTTGGAGTGCGGTATTAGCTTTTCAGTACAATCAGCTCTCCAGGTCATTTAGTCCTATGCTCGTAGAACTTCTATTCAAATTCTTGTCCGCAGTTTTGGTTAAGCGTATAATCCAAATTTTTGTTTGAATAGCGATCTTATTAAGTGAATACAATGCTAGTCGAATCCAGTTTAGTTCTTGGTTATACTCGAACTAAACTTGAGAATCAATAACTCTGCCCCAGAATCGACCTACTTCATGGTTAGATTTTAGCACAATCTACTATCAATGAGAGTCTTTACAAGTTATCCTATACCAGAAATGAATTAGAGACGGACCTAAACTACTCGGACGACAAAATCGGCCAGCAATCCCAATTGAATAAACTCTAGATTTTCCTTAATCTGCCCAGGCGAATGTCGCGCATCCTCAGAGCTCGTTCACCGCCAGCCACAAGTCTCAGCGAACATCCACGCTAGGATTCAGCCTCAAGCATCAAATCCTGATCACGTATTTGAGTTCGCACCTTCGTCAATCGATCATCTTTTTTCTCGCTCTTCGCTTGTATCTGATGTGAATGGACAATGCCCCCGACTTCAGCTCTCCTCCGCTATATACGTGGACTGCATTTCCATCGTTTCGTTAGATATTAACTCTCCATCTTGGGTGCTAAATAACAAAACTATCTAACTGCTAATAACAGAACCTGACCATAAGTTACCGTTACTTGACCTTTACATAAGTTCTAAATGCTATTAGCTGACGTTATCAAACACTTAAATACACAAAATAGATACGGACTCTATCTAAATGAAATTCAGGCTTCAACAAACACCTCGGTCAGGCTTTACAGCAATCTATACCTAGCCTGACAGTATATCTACGGATATAATCATTGATAGAAGATTGCACTACTGGAATCATCCTTGCTCAAAGTACCTGCAATGGCACGTTCAGGCGGTACTGCACTCAGACGAGGAACATTTTCAAAAACAATTGTTCCTGAAGCATGGTTCCAATATTTCTAGAGCTCTCAAATTGGGACAGAGGCCTGACAGAGGGAAAATTTGTAGCTGATGCATAACGTTCCACGTTGACTGCATCCAGAGATGATAGTTCCAAGAGAATCCAACTAAACCAACACTTTCTATAGATACAAAACAAAATTAAAGAAGCCGCAAGATCATGAGCAAGTTTTAGTCCACACCATACTAATTTCTGAGACTTCAAACTATGGCATTGGACTTGCTTTAGAAACATCATTCATGTAACACAAGGAGCAAATTTCAAGCTCGCGTAATCCTTTCCACAACCAATCGAGTAAACAGGCATTGAAACATATCATATCCTCCTTGACGCTTTTCTGAATCTGTAGAGAAATATGTTCCATTGGCCATGTTGCATAAACAGAATTCTGTCAATGAGTCCAGCATACTTTTCTCCAGTGTATTCGCAAAATTTCTCAGTAATTTTTTGACAACATTCGAGCAGCGCTTGTTCCAATTCTCCTTAGAAGAATAAATAGAACATTCTACCTAAGCCCAACCTGCATATAAATTAAGGAAAAAATCATATACACAAAGTATTTTGATAATATAAACCAAATGAGTATCAAAATTTAATTTTCATCTGGATCCAAACATTACAGACAATTAAGGAGAACCTGTACCACCAAGCACAAGGCAAGTTTATCTCACGATAAAACAGTAAACAACAGATGTAGCCCCAAGAGGCCATGTTCGCTACTAGTGACAATTAAGGAGAACACTGAAGACCGGTGAAAAGACACGAACTAAGAAGCTTCAAGCTGCGAATGAATACTCTGGGTTGAGGGCATGTAATTGAGTACCCAAGGGATTCAAAAAGCCAAATAAAGATTCTTGTAGAAGACTGCCATGCAACGATACATCAATAATTAGTCATCTGAATAGATGATCTTTGGCTTGCTTGAAGATCGACCAAACCGCCTGAGGGCTCTAGATAGCCGCAGTTTTGCAGGGACTTGAATGTTAGGAGAGCCCTTGACCAACAGTTTCTCGAGAGTAGGGGAACAAGAGACAATGGTGTCAATGACAGCTATCACTGCTCCGAGATATTCTTCATCCTTAATAATACTAGCTTTTACGGATAAAGTTGTAACACTTGTTTTGATTCCTTCTTTGCCCACGGCATCCAGATATGATGTAGCGGCTGTAAAAGAGTCTTTAGAAGAATTTTCATCGACTATGTTTGCCTGCAATGCCAAAACATCAAAGGCAGTCAAATAATTTGAAGTTTGAACACTATAGATGCTGCGAATTATTGAAGAAGACAAACAGTAATTCCAAATTACACTGATTCTCAATTTTTGCAAATTAGGCGAGCTTCTAAGGATGCAGAACATAAATGCCAAACTGTCCACAGAAAGGGCGTCCATTTCACACAAATCCACCACCTTCAAATTTACTAGCAACTCAGGAAGCTTTTTAAGCTTGACATCTGAAGACGAAGTCTACACGGGACCACTGGTTGAGTTACGAGGTAAATAGTTAAAAAGAAATCATTCAATGTGCTATTAAAAATTTACTCACCTTGTGCAGAGCAGAATTAAAACTAAGCACTTCAATTTTAGGCATTGACTGCAAAATATCAAAACAATTACATTTCAAACCATCAATCTCTTCAGCTTCTTGGTCTATCAGGAACTCAGCTACCCTCAGATTTGGAGTATACTTAAAGTAGCTCCATTCTAATCCATAGTAAGAACAAACAACTTGTAATACTCTAAGATTAGGAGCGCTGATAGCAGCCTTACGACAATAGAACTCGCAGTTCTCAATGATCAACACCTCCAGCGGGCTACTAGAAATAACTTTTTCAAGAACGTCTCCAATAATATGGAGATTAAGTAGAACAAGCTCAACGAGATTGGGAAAGCCTCTAAATGCAATAGGCCAGTGTAAATCGATTCTTTTTAGTGTCAAGCTTGAAAGTCCAAGGCATTGAAATACTGAAGGAGGCAAGTTATAGAAATCGACGTGAAAGTTGCCAATAAGGCTGAAGTCCTTGATACCATTCCTCGATAGAAACTGGATCCATGTAATCATATCTTCCTCGCGAGAGCACGATGTAACAGGCAGAATACACGTATGAATAGGGCCTACATGAGATAAAAGAATTCTTCCTACCAGTCCACAATACATATCTGAGCTAAAGTTCTCATCTTCCTCCATATCCTCATCAAAATATAAATTCAACTGCGTAACTCGTGTCCAACTATACCTCCACTTTCGTGATAAAACGCTGGTTCTAACTGCATCACATATTGCCAAATAACCCAAAATGCGCTCTCTGATTTCATCAGGAAGCTCACTGATTATGTCAATACATCCCACACTCCCATTGTTGCCTCCATCTTTACTAGCCATATTGATTCTGTAGACATAAGGTTAAAACACGTAACTTACTCAAACTGATCAAAATACATAAATAGATAGAGGCACTCAAATAAAAGAAAATTTTGTAACATTTGAGGCAGACAACTAAGAATGGTTGATACCTTACACACAGGATTCAAGTAACACAATTCTTCGCGTAGCTACTAGACATGGGTAGGACATCGCAGAGTAAACCCTAATCCGAAGGTTTGAAGATGATATGAATGCTATGGAGCTGCTGAGAAGATTTTGTTTTTCCTAGAATGAATTTAATAAGGCCTACAGTAGGCATAGGCCCAATAAAACATTAACTGTGTCTGTGTGGTTTGGATTTTGGTAATAAGATCGTCCACCGTGATAAAAAAAAATCATGTCATCCATCTCTCTCATTCTTTTTCTTTCTCATCTAAATATCTCATATGACTAAATCAATTACATGCACCCCACTCATGATAAAAAAAATAATATCATCAGACTCTCTCTCATCACTACATAAATTATAGCTCATAAATATTAATATTAATAAAAATATATCAAAGTGTATCTCGTTTTATAGAGCTAAAAAAATTACGAATATTGGTTTTTATTTTAATTTTTTTTACTTTGTAATTTAGAAGATATATTCGTTGCAAGATCAAAATAAAAACTGTAATGTTTCTTACACATAACACATGTCGCGTTGCGATTGGTTCACGGCTCATGATCAAATCCATTTTTTTATCATGAGATATCTTTTTTACAACAAAATCATGGGATGATCAAATCTATGATCAAAAAGATCATGGTGGGAGTGCATGATTTTTTTTATCATCTCTCATGATACTTTTCTATGATCAAAATACCATGATGGGAATGCTCTAATAGTGTGAAAGTCCTTCTGTTATGAATAAAGGGGCTTGGATTTTGGTAATAATAGTGTGAAAGTCCTGTTAGAAAAACGAGTAAAATTTTGAGTTTTTTTTTTCCACTTTAATGAAAAATAATTATGATAATTTTATAAAGAAAATTCACCAAAGATGAGGAAAAAATGCCCAATACATATTACCTAGTGGCATTATTATGTGCAAAATAATTCATTTTAAATCATGTAACTAATTTTTTTTAATAACTGAACAATGTTTTTTAAGTTATGTGTAAGCCTGATATGGGACCTGCATTTTGATTGATTCGATCGTCAGATATATGTATTCTTTACCAATATAGAACGATTAATAAAAAACAAAACAAAACTCTTCTTTTGCGTTTCCTCGTGTTATACCAAATTATTGAGTTCTATTTTCCATTAAAAAATTTGTATTTGAGTTTTATTGTTGTCTTTTTCCGAAAAGATCCGACGCAGGTTTTCTTTTAATCTTGATGATAAAAAGAAAAATACAGACGGTACCCAAAAAAAAAGACAAATCATTGATTCAGTTTTGACCCATAATTGAAGGATCTCCAAATACAATCCAAAAATTAATACTGATTTAACATCTGAATTGAAACAAATCAAAGACACAAAACCAAACCTTGAATTGGTGTAAATCACTATCTCCCTCAGAACTTATTTTTATCAACAATGAAACATATCTCAGACAAGGCTGAAACTTATATTTTTAACTTGTGTTACATCACAGGGAGATTGACAATACACCACGCAACACATTAAAAACATAAATTTCAAAATCAAACGCAACACAATCAATCAATCAACACATTGAGACGGAAGACTTGAAGAAAAAAAAAACACAGTAAACTGAGAATCTGCACAAAAGAAAATAAGACGGCCACGAACTGAGAGATAAGATTGACTTTATATAGCAACAAGAAAGTACAAAAGGCTTGGCTTCTTTTCATTGGCCGAAACCCTAATTCAGAAATCATACGACCTCCCCCAACTCTTCCTGGGCTGCAATCCTAATTGGGTTCTTTAAACTGGGCCGAAAATATATTTTAAAAAATATAGAAAAATAATTTTGTAAAAAATTGTTAAGATCCTCCGAAGAGGGTAAGCCTTAACGTGTGTGTACAGGTAGATCCGAAGATCGATCCCGTCCCTGTCAGGGGAGATGCCAACCGTCTCTCCTTTCTATGAACACAATTAACTTGTCTCAAAAAACAATTTATATAAATTCAAAATTACGAGTAAGTGGCCGATGTGGGAGAAAGAAGTAATATCAATTATGTACTATAACTTTAGATTTAGAATAACGACTACATGTAGAAACTACAAGTAAATATCTCTGTTGCGCTTGCACTCCTTGGGCACAACCGGAAACCTGACTTTATCAGTGCAGTAATTGTAAATGGTATATTTGTATCGGACCGATCGCAAGCGGCGGCACTGGAACCTGTCCAAGTCTTGATACGCCTTCTGATACCACCATTTCTTTCCTTTCATGTAGCAGTACTTGGCTTGGACCGAAGCCTCGCATCCATCGATGTGGAAGCCTTGGTACGAGGCCTTGAAGGGTGCATTTTCCCAATTTGTTTTCTTTAGGCCGCCTCTAGTTGCCCAGTCGTCCGCGTTCCATAGGCTCGAGTAGAGCTTCTTTGGATTGTTGAATGGAAATTTCACGCCCAATTCCTTGTTGTTTTTTAACACCCTGATCGGCATCTCATCCACGAAAAAACTAGAAGTTACGGTTTTATTTGTGTTCTGTTGTTAAATTGATGTTATTTTCTTTGTTAATAATATAGGGTGATTTAAAGATTTGTTTTTTTATTACAAAGCAGGGGCATGCCCCTGAAGAAAAAGAAGCTAAAACACTAAGAGAAGGAAAAAAAAGAAGAAGAAAAGTCACCCTGAATCAAATGCTGCAGATAACAAGGGTGAGAGAAAGAATGGACAAGCGCCCACCCGCCTCCAAACAGCAGGTGATCTACCCATAATATAGATTCTGCGAACTATTGAAGAAGATAAACAATAAAGCCAAATTACACTGATGCTCAATTTTTGCAAATTAGGCGAGCTTCTAAGAATGCAGAACATAAATGCCAAACTGTCCACCGAAAGGGCGTCCATTTCACACAAATCCACCACCTTCAAATTTACTAGCAACTCGGGAAGCTTTTTAAGCTTGACATCTGAAGACGAAGTCTACACGGGACCACTGGTTGAGTTACGAGGTAAATAGTTAGAAAGAAATCAGTGAATGTGCTATAAAAAATTTACTCACCTTGTGCAGAGCAGAATTAAAAGTAAGGACTTCAATTTTAGGCATAGACTGCAAAATATCAAAACAATTACATTCCAAGCTATCAATCTCTTCAACTTCTTGGTCTATCAGGAACTCAGCTACCCTCAGATTTGGAGTATACTTAAAGTAGCTCCATTCTAATCCATAGGAAGAACAAACAACTTGTAATACTCTAAGATTAGGAGCGCTGATAGCAGCCTTACGACAATAGAACTCGCGGTTCTCAATGATCAACACCTCCAGCGGGCAACTAGAAAATAAGTTTTTCAAGAACGTCTCCAATAATACGGAGATTAAGTAGAACAAGCTCAACGAGATTGGGAAAGCCTCTAAATGCAATGGGCCAGTGTAAATAACTTCTTTTTATTGTTAAGCTTGAAAGTCCAAGGCATTGAAATACTGAAGGAGGTAAGTAACAGAAATCGACGTGAAAGTCGCAAATAAGGCTCAAGTCCTTGATACCATTTCTCGATAGAAACTGGATCCATGTAGAAATGTCTTCCGCGCGAGAGCACGACGTAACAAGCAGAATACACGTATGAATAGGGCCTACATGAGATAAAAGAATTCTTCCTACCGGTACACAATACATATCTGAGCTAAAGTCCTCAGCTTCCTCCATATCCTCATCAAAATATAAATTCAACTGCGTCACTCGTGTCCAACTATACCTCCACGTCCGTGATAAAACACTGGTTCTAACTGCATCGCATATTGCCAAATAACCCAAAATGCGCTCTCTGATTTCATCAGGAAGCCCACTGATTATGTCAATACATCCCACACTCCCATTCCAGCCTCCATCCATATTGATTATGTACACATAAGGTTATTACACGTAACTTACTCAAAATATGTGTAAACATAGAGAGAGACTCAAACGAATCCCAGGTGTATCCATGATCCATGTGTGCACATTTGGATCAAATGATCGAAAGCCTCAGAGTGTCTATACGTGATGAAAATGCTCCATTTCTCCAAATCTAGCAGAATAAAAAAAAATTAATTAAAGATTTGTGTTGGATCGTTAGGTTAGCCGTCTATGTGAGGGAGATCCCAGATTGGTATCCCTCAGACAGATGGCAGCGGAAATTATCTCTAGTACAAGAAATAATTCGGAAAGTAAATGCTCACGATTTAGAGTGGAAACCTTATTGCAATCCTTGCAACAGGCTGAAAACCACTTTGCCTTCTGGACGATTCCAGAAGGGCTTCAAGATCGATATTATTGATTATGAATATGCTTGTAGAATGTTACAACCTGTCTCACTCAGTGACAGTTTAACAATCCTACTCAATTCAACTATCAACTAACAGATCTTCTCTTGTCCGCACACAGCAGCACTTCGTCAGCTCCGGAATTGATCGTCTCTTCAATCTCCGATTGCTCTCTCCAAAAAGCCGAACTTCAAACTGAAGACTCCTCCTCCTTTTATAGTAGTCTTCAAGTCGGCAGATCTGATCTCTGTCACAGATCCGATGCTATCCAGAAGATGTGATATGGTTAAGATATTTTCATATCTTAACCATGTCACTTATTTCCTTTTCAAATCTGGCGCGCATCTTCCCATCATATATACAAGACATATATTCGTGAATATTCTGACATCAATATTCCTCATCGAATATTACACTTATATACTTGTAAATCTTTGGTTTGTATCTTCGAGAATATCCTCCCAGATCTGATCTTGTCACAAAGTCGGTGTGTCCCTCACACAGAACGCATCTCTCTCGCAGCTCTGCTCTCTCTCAGAGATGTCCGGTAAACCTACCTGTCAGACAGTGATTTCTGCATACTCAAGTGGATTATTAGTTAAGTGTTTGTTATCATCAAAACACAAAGGGTCCAACAAATTCCCCCTTTTTGATGATGACAAACACTTCTTCACAAGTGAGAAATCACACACAGCGATGGCACGGAATTCACGTCAACATTCCCTTAGGACAGCTAGCTACTTCAGAATTTATTCACTAAATTTTTATTTAAAGTCTAGCTAGCATAGTTCCCCCTCAGATAGACATCCGCTCAGCCTTCGGTACTGATTTTCCCCCTTAGTATATGCACATATGTTTCTTCCCCCTTTTGGCATCATCAAAAAGATATGCAAAGAAGAACACAGAGTAATGGAAAGAAAAACATGCATTTATTGCCAGCAAATCAAAAATGTGTCACGTGGACACCACATATGCAGCAGAGAGTTCAAAAAGCACAGAGATCTGAAACATGAAATTCGAAATAACATAGCAAAAAAAACAGGGGTAGTTGTGGGAGGGTTGGCAAAGAGGGAGGTTCCATGAGACAGATCAGACTAAGCTTCAATCTGGAACGAAGCCTTCATCTGGTCCACAATCTCTGCGGCAAGGGACTTCATTTGCCCTAGGAACCCTTCGACTGCCACCGACATTGCACCTGAGTCAACTGTGATTGCCACCTCCAGGGCAGCCATCTTCTCCTTCACGACCTTCAACTCGGTCCCTACTTCCAGCAACTCGGATTTCACCTCCTTCAACTCACACTTCACCTCCTTCATCTCAGCTTTAATCACCATTAACTCAGCTCTAACCTCTTTCAGTATCACCAACAACTCACCCGAACTCTCAGAAGGGGGGACCGCTTCATCACATACAGGAGCAGCAACATTAATGGGAGTCACCTCAACAACATCCTCATCATCAGCCTCTTCTTTAACAATCGGGACTATCCATCCAACGCCTGCCGAGTACTTGACAGGCGTCGTTGGTACCTGTAAATTTAAATTTATAATTCCTTGCTCTTGGATATGGGTTAGTACAGCGGCAAGCAAGGGTCGAACCCTAGGGAGCTAGATGGTTACTTGTTGCTCTGTAAAAAGGGGAAACAATTGGGTTGCGAGTAATTAGGAAACAAGGCAAAAATAGGAAAGTAAGCTGGGATGTATCAATCAGAGAGAATATTCAGACTAGGGTTTTGACAGGCCGTCGTTGTGACCTGCAAATTTACAATTTATATTTTCCACTACTCGTGGCTTACTAAAAGATTAGCAAATCGGTAAGTAGGGGTCGAACCCAAGGGAGTATGGTTGGAAATAGTTGTTCTTTGAAAAAGAAAGAAAATAAAGACAATTGGGGTCTTGTTGAGGTTTTAGTGCTGGAAAGTAAAGTGCGTAGAGTAAATGACTGAAAAGTAAAGGTGCGGAAAAGTAAAGACTTGAAGGACCAAGTCTGAGACAATAAGTAAATGTGCGAGAAATGTAAAGTGCTTGAAGGACCAAGTCTTAGACGATAAGTAAATGTGCGAGTAAGTAAAGTGCTGAAATTAAGGACAATAAGTAAAGTGCGGGGATGAAAATTGAAAGGAAACTTTGTGAGAGAAATATTCAGTCTAGGGTCTCAACTTGTGATACTTCCATCATAGACTTCTCATGATCTCTTTTACATTTCTATGTGTGATTATCCCGACAAATGTGATAACCCAAATACCCCGACAAAGGTGGTATTCCACACTCTCAACTTGTCAAGGTGTCATGTGGTTGCCCCGACAAAGGTGACTTCCCTAGTACCCCGACAAAGGTGGTACTCCACAACAAGCTTGACAAGCTTAGAGCTTCTAGTCCTCTACTAGAACGAACAACCCGGCAAAGGTGTTGCTCAAACTAGGTATCACTAGCTACCTTTGCCGCAAAGCATCCAGTAAATATTGACTATAGGGATCATTTAGCTCGGCTAAGCTTTGTGGAAAAACATCCACTTAGCCTTGCCGAATGATCCTTGAAATGAAATTGAGGACTAGAGAAATGTAAAAGTCATTAAGAACTCAAGTCTCAAGAAGTCGGCACAAGGATTGAAACCCTATACCGAATATGAGCTTAGCTACTAGTATCCATTGAAGGGAATACCATAGCTTGAGAAAACAAAGATTTTGGAATGAAACAAGTGCAAGTAAGTAAATGCAAAATGTAACAAGATCAAGTAGAGAGAAGTTGGAGCTTTGATTCAAATGTAAGTGCTACAAGCTTTAAGTAACAAAGGATCAAAACTAGAGAGATTTCATGTATTGATGTCTCTTTGATTCAAGAGGAGTGCTCCTCTATTTATAGGGCAAGGGATGGGCGGCTACTTCATGGAGAAGGAAAGCTCTCATTGGCCAGCCGTTTTTAAGCTTGCTGGTGCTAAGTGTCAAGCTTTTAGGAGCTTCCTTCATCCTTAAGCTAGCCGCAATTAAGCTAGTTGGTGCCAAGTGGTAAGTGTTGGAGCTTTCCTCTTCACAAGGGTTAGCCGCAATTTGAGCTAGGAGCTTGAGCTGGTTCCACTCGGCCGTGAGATTGTCCAAGTTATTGGGCATTCCAAACAGCTTGGTCGAGCCAGATTTTCCAGATTCGATGGTTTGGTCGAGCGACTTGGTTTAGGTGTCTATGCGCGCGGGGCCTTTACTTTGGAATTGGGCCAATCTGCCAATCTGCTCGGGCGTTTTGTCTGGGAAGCGAGATTGTCCGAGTTGTTGGGCATTCCAAACATCTTGGTCGAGCCAGACTTTCCAGATTCATCCGTCGGGTCGAGCGACTTGGTTTGGGTGTCTATGCGCGCCGGGCCCTTGCCTTGGAATTGAGCCAACTGTCAATCTGCTCGAGCATTCTCTTTGGTTTTCCGACATTGTCCACTTTATTTGCCATTGTAAACACTTTGGTCGAGGCGGAATTGTCAGATCAGATGGTTTGCTCGGGCAACTTGAATTTGGACTCGAACAGCTCGGCAGGCGTGCTGGGACGCTGGGCGCTGGACGCTGGGCTTCGGGCGTGATCTGGGTTTCTCGGTCTTTGGCTGGCCAGAAATTGCAAGCGATCCTTTTTTAGCACAAAAATCCCTTTTTGAGCTTGTTTCTTCCATAAACCCCAAATTCACCTGAAATACAAAACGACCTTAACAAGTAAATGTTCAAAGGATAAAGGGTCGTTTTTGGTTGGTTTTTAGTTGACTCGATGAGTCGTATAAATACGGCCCATCAGGTTTCTGTTGTGACTTGTCATCATCGACTGCTAACAATCTAATTCAATGTTTCTAAGTGTGGTCGTCCCGACAAAAGTGACTTCCCAAATAACCCGACAAAGGTGTTATGCCACAACCTAACCCGACAAAGGTGAAAAGCTTCTTATTCCCTCCTAAATCAAACAGCCCGACAAAGGTGTTATTTAACCTAGATGTGCTACCTACCCAAACGACAAAGTATCAGGCAGATAATAAGGATAGAAATAAATGCACGAGAATTAGTAAAACATAAATGGCTAAGAACGAAGTCTCAAACAATAGTCACAATGTATAAAACCCTAGCCCGAATAAAGGGCTTAGCTACACATAGCCATTAGAACGAAAAACAATAAAAATAAAGAAACGATGTCTTCTCATTGCCGAACGAAGGAGGACCGGAGGAGAGGGTAGAGCTCGAGTTCACGTTTTTGGATCTGATGGTATGGATTGCCCAGCTTAAGTTTTACCATTTTGGGTGTCCACTTAAACTTGCAACTCAAACCGAAATTAACCTTGAATGTGGATCTCGAATTTTTGGAAGATCGAAACCCTAGACCAAGAGGTCTTATTTATAGGACAAGTCCTAGGGTTTCGAAACTCTTATTTGGGCCTGGTCCATAATCGTTTTGCTTGGTGAGCAAGTAAGCAAGCCGCCTCACTTTTGAGCCCACTGACCTGGCCCAGCGCGCGGGGCCTTCAACGTCGTTTTGCTCATCTCAGCCAATCCCGCTCGTGCGTTTTGCTTGGCTAGTGGTATCGTCCGAGTCATTTGGCTTTTCGATCACTTTGGTGGAGCCAGATTTGCAAGATTCGTTCATCTGGTCGAGCAACTCGGATTCAGCGCTAGTCTGCTCGACAGGGCCTTCGGGTGCGGCCTGGAACTTTGCTCGGCTGCTCATGGGCCATTCCACCCGTGCGTTCTCCTTGAGTTGGTGACATTGTCCGACTTGTTGTCCATTTTGAGCAACTTGGTCAAGTCAGATTTGTCATCGGAGTCCGTCTGGTCGAGCAACTTGATTTCGGTGCCTATCAGCGTGCACGGGGCCTTACTGGGGTTGGGCCAAATGCCAATCTGCTCGGGCGTTTTCCTTGGTTCTCCGACATTGTCCACCTTATTTGCTATTTGGATCACTTTGCTCGAAGTAGATTTGTCAGATCAGCTCGTTTGCTCGAGCAACTTGAGTTTAGTGTTGGTCAGCTCGACTCCTTGTGATGTTTTTAGCTCAGAAAGTCATCTTTTAAGCGCGTTTCCTCCAAGAGCTTCCGAAGCACCTGAAATGCAAAACAACACCAAAAGTAACTTGTTCGCATAATAAAGTGTTGGAAATGATGGGATTTGTTGACTCGATGAGTCGTATAAATACGGCTCATCAAACCACCCCACACTTAAACTTGTTCGTCCCGAACAAGAACTAGGTCATAAGAGGAAAACAAACTGAAACATCACAATTCCTTCGGCATCCTATATATTGCTACATGAATATGAGTTGCTAGTCTAGACTTCGCCTTTCTATGCATATCTCAATCGTTACTAAAAGTATTGTGCTTAAACATGGAAGTAGTTGATACGTGTTACCCTTGAGCCGAGATGCAAACCAATTCGGATGAATGGGAGATAGTCCTTTTTAGACCCATGATCTACACGCGCGGTTCCGGGTTCTCACTATATGGTTACACTTCATTGCTTTTTCTTGCACGTGATTTGTTCGAGCTTCAAGGTGTTGAGTTCTTTTGCTTGGACAGCTTTTGTAGTGAGTTGTCTTTTGATGGATCAGTGGTGTACTTCACTTTGTTGCGTGTAAAACTTCACAAATAACTGATTTTCTTTTCTTTTGCTACTGATTGTGAATTGCTCGTCCGTGATTCCTCTTTTGATGGAGGTCCAATCATCGCCCGCAAGCATATGGAAATACCTCCCTGCTCTCCCTCATCCTCGTCCTTTTGACGCGAGTCAAGCCGAGGGTCGCTCGTCTGTTTTCCCGGCTACTTGGACTAGAGATTGGACGGTGTGTTGTTTTCCCGTCCTACCTGACCGCATAAGCACTGCAGTGGTGGAGCAGACTCTTAACCATGTTGCCTCGAAGTGCTAGCCTCCACAAAATCCATATAACCATATAGTTTGAAGCTCGGTCCTTTGAGTGCTTTGTCAAGTCTCTCTAGGACGTTTCTATCAACTCCACATCCCTGTTTATCTCAACTCAAAAGCACGCAATTGGGTAAGTTCACATGTATTTGCACAACTCAAAGTTCACAAGAAAAGAGCATCTAATCGGTTCTATCTATTTCACATCATCAAGATTCAATACCGCAAGTCTAGGAAAATAGAGAGAAATCTGTACAAAAATTTTAAATTTTAAGGGAAACATGCTGACTCTATGCAGGTGCAAAAAAATAAAATAAAAAAGCTGACACAACATACTGACTCTCCCACCCCACACTTTTGAACTGACGTGTCCTCACGGCACACCTAAGTCCTCACGACTATGCAAGTAAACACACAATAGGGAAAATAAGAGAGAGTTAAGAGTGAACAGGCACTTCCCTCGTGCGGTTGCGAAGTTGGCTCGCCCTTCCAAAGTTATTGGACATTTTAAACACTGTTGTCGAGCCAGAATTTCCAGATAATGAACTTCAGTCGAGGATTCTCGCAGCGTGCCCATTCTGTGCGCATAGCAATGAGTCCAAGAAGAGCACCTTTGCGCCTGCCTTCTTTTGGTAGAGACTTGTATCGCAACGTGAGTTCGTCACAAAATGAAAGGACTATGTCAAAGAAATTAAGACAAATAAAGAATTCTCAGGAAATTGGTGGAGTCACAAACGGTCTCACTTAAGAACCAATCTCCTTAGACTCGTAAGTCTTGGTGACAGAATCTTTAAAAGCTTATTTTTCTTGACACAATGTATTCAAAGTGCGAAACTACTCTCGATGGATAGCAGTCTTACGAAAAGAAGGATATCGGGTTGGTCCACTCTGCGCGCACAAGGCTTGCTGTGTCGGGACCTCTCGACGACTCCGTCTGAGGTGCATGTTTCCTGCAAAAAGAGCATCTCCTTCCCGAATACAATGTGATGAATATGACTCATAAACGACTCTACCACTGAGAAAAACGAAAGAATGCCGGGCTGCCTCCCTGCGAGCGCCTTTGTTTTACGTCGTTGGCTCGACGGTAACTCATCTAAGTATCGATGGCTGGTTCGGCTAGGTCAATCTCCTCAGTGGTTGTGTCGATTTCGCCCTGGTAGTGCTTTACCCGCTGCCCATTTACTTTGAATTGGTTCCCATCCTTCGGGTTCTCCAGCTCGAGGGCTCTGTGGTTGAAGACATATGTTACCGTGTATGGCCCTGTCCATCTGGATCTCAACTTCCTGGGCATCAGTTGTAGCCGTGATGAGAATAGGAGCACCTGCTGTCCGACCTCAAACGTGCGCCGAAGGATGAACTTGTCGTGATAGAGCTTGGTCCGCGCCTTGTAGTCTGTTTGGCTCTCGTAAGCCTCCAGGCGCAGCTCCTCAAGCTCGCATAGCTTCATCTTCCTATCTAGCCCGGCTGACTGTAAGTCCGGATTGCATCTCGAGTGCCCAGAACGCCTTGTGCTCTAATTCAACCGGTAGATGACATGCCTTCCCATAGACCAACCGAAAAGGCGAGGTGCCTATCGGTGTCTTGTAAGCTGTCCTGTAGGCCCATAGTGCCTCATATAGTCGCTGGCTCCAGTCCTTCCTGTTCGGGTTAACCATCTTCTCCAGTATACCCTTAATTTCGCGGTTGGAGATCTCCGCTTGTCCGTTCGTTTGCGGGTGATAGGTTGTGGACGTCCTGTGATGAACATGGTAGTGCTTGAGGGTTGCGGCCATCATCCTGTTGCAGAAGTGCGTCCCTTGGTCGCTGATTATAGCCTTTGGTACTCCGTATCTGCAAAAGATGTTAGTGCGCAGAAAATCTATAACCGTTTTAGCATCATCGCATCTAGTGGCCTTAGCCTCTACCCATTTAGACACATAATCAACCGCAACCAGAATGTAAGCATAACCACACGAAACAGGAAAAGGACCCATGAAATCAATGCCCCATATGTCAAAAACATCATTAACAAGTATCGGTACTTGGGGCATCTCATTTCTAGCTGAAATATTACCTACACGTTGACACTTATCACATCTCTTACAATGATGGTAGGCATCTTTAAACACATGCGGCCAAAAGAATCCACTATCTAAAATCTTCCTAGCAGTTCTTCTCGGACCAAAATGACCACCACATGCATGCTCATGGCAAAAACTGATAAGTGAAGCAATTTCATCATTAGGAATGCACCGTCTAAGAATCTGGTCTACGCCTATTTTCCACAAGTACGGGTCATCCCACACATAATATTTAGAGTCATGCTTCAATTTCAGACACTGAGCCTTTGAGTAGGAGGGCGGAAACTTACCTCCAACCAGGTAGTTCACCATGGAAGCATACCATGGTACCTTACCTGTGAGGGCGTACAAGTGCTCATCCGGAAATGTCTCGATGATCTGTCCGGCATCCTCCTCTCGGACAAGTCGGCTCAAGTGGTCGGCCACGGTGTTCTCAATGCCTTTCTTGTCTTTGATCTCCAAATCGAACTCTTGTAGGAGCAGGATCCACCTAATGAGCCTCGGTTTTGCCTCCTTCTTTGTCATCAAGTACCTAACAGCTGCATGGTCAGAATAGACAACAACTTTAGTACCGAGCAAATAAGACCTGAATTTCTCTAGGGCAAAGACCACGGCTAGCAGTTCTTTCTCTGTGGTCGAGTAGTTCTTTTGGGCCACGTCTAGAGTCCTTGAAGCATAGTAAATCACTACGGGCCTTTTGTCTACTCTCTGGCCGAGGACCGCTCCTACTGCATAGTCGCTCACGTCGCACATGATCTCGAATGGCTGGTTCCAGTCCGGTGCTCTAATGATGGGCGTGCTGGTGAGGGCCTATTTTAGCTCATCGAATGCTGCCCTGCACTGATCTGTAAACTCAAAAGGAGCATCTTTTTGCAAAAGATTAGATAAAGGCAGCGCCTTTTTAGAGAAATCCTTTATAAATCTACGATAGAAACCAGCATGCCCTAAAAACGACTTAATATCACGCACCGTGGATGGATAGGGCAGAGTAACAATCAAATCTATTTTAGCTTTATCTACCTCTATACCCTCATGTGTGACTATGTGACCGAGAACTACTCCATGGGTAACCATAAAGTGACACTTTTCATAATTGAGTACCAAATTCATAGAAACACACCGTGCTAAAACTGTACTCAAATTATCTAAGCATGCATCAAAAGTGTCACCATGCATAGTAAAATCATCCATGAACACCTCTATAAACGAACCTATCATGTCAGAGAATATACTAGTAACGACCCGTTGAAAAGTACCGGGTGCGTTACACAAACCAAACGACATTCGGCGAAAAGCAAACGTACCGAAAGGACATGTGAAGGTCGTTTTTTCCTGATCCTTGGGTGCTATGGGAATCTGGTTGTAGCCCGAGAATCCATCTAGAAAGCAGAAATAGGGCTTACCTGCCAATCGGTCAAGCATCTGATCAATGAATGAGAGTGGGAAGTGGTCCTTGCGTGTGACGGCGTTCAGCTTTCTGTAATCTATGCACATCCTCCATCCATTCTTCACTCGGGTCGTGACCATCTCGCCTTTGGCATTCCTTTCCACTGTGATCCCGGTCTTCTTCGGCACAACATGTACCGGGCTCACCCACTGACTGTCCGAGATCGGGTAGATCACGTCCGCATCCAGCAACTTCTGTATTTCCTTCTGGACAACCTCCATCATGATCGGGTTCAATCTCCGTTGAGGTTCCCTCGAAGTCTTCGCTCCATACTCCAGCAAAATTCGATGCATACAAACTGCAGGGCTAATTCTCTTGATGTCGGCCAGTGTCCATCCGATGGCCAGCTTGTGCTCGGTCAGTACCTCGATCAACCGTCGCTCCTGATTTGTCCCTAGCCCGTTCTTGATGATGACTGGCAATGTGTCGTTCTTCCCTAGGAACGCATACTTCAAGTGCCCGGGTAGCGGTTTCAATTCTACTGTAGGTGCCTGCACGACAGAAGGCAAACACACGTTAGACTTAAATAATCGAACCTCATTAACCTCATACCTTGGTGTAAGTGGCTGAGCAATCTCCAGCTGAGCTAGGGCATCCATGATAGTCTTGGTGAGCCCATATGAGTCCTCGGGTGAGTACAGGGCTCTCTCAACTGTGAGCTCAAGCGGGTCTGCTCCTCTCTCGGGTTGCACCTCCTGGACAAAGTCATCCAGTGTATCTAGGGCATGGACTGCTTCGTACTCTGCTGGATGCTTCATGGCCCGGAAGATGTCGAAGCTGAACACTTGGCCTTCGACCTCCATGGAGAGAGTGCCACTGCCGCAGTCTATCTTCATCTTGGACGTCTTTAGGAACGGCCGGCCTAATAGGATAGGGGCATGGTCGGTCGGGCCGCAGTTCTCCATCTTGAGCACATAGAAATCTGCTGGGAACACTAGTTCTCCCACTTGCACGAGCACGTCTTCGATCTTGCCCTCGGGTTGCTTGCATGATCTGTCCGCCAGTTGTATGGTGAGTCCTGCAGGTTCTAGAGGACCAATGCGGAGACACGAATAGATAGAATATGGCAAGACATTAATGGATGCACCGAGGTCAAGCATGCAATTTTCAATCCTAATGTTACCAATAGTGCAAGGGATAGTGTAGGTGCCTGGATCACCACACTTAGGAGGAACCTTGCGCTGGATGACAGCAGAGACGTTTCGGCTCATCAACTCCTGGTCGTTCTGAGTGACCCGTCTCCTGTTGGTCCAGAGCTCCTTAAGGAACTTAGAGTATCTGGGAATCTGCTTGATTGCCTCGAAGAGGGGAATGTTGATTTCCACCTTGCTGAATAGATCCCATACTTCCTTGTCCATGACGTATTGCTTGGGAGCTCGGACCTGCACAGGAAAAGGTAAAGGGGCTCGGACGTTAGAATTTTCGATCACGGGGACCGGGCCTGGCCGAGAACTTTTGGCTGCTGGAATCGGGCCTGCCCGAGAATCCTCGAGTGCTGGAGTCGGGCTTGGCTGAGAGAAGTCGGCCGCCTGTGCCAGGCTCTGTCCGAGCGCGTCCTGGCCGCTGGGTCCGAGAATGTTCGGCCCGACTGCTTCTATCTCGGGCACTGGTGGGCTGCTGTCTTCGGCTGGCCCAGGCACTGGTGGTGCTCCTCTCCCACTCCTGAGTGTTACCGCATTTACGTTCCCCCTTGGGTTCTGGATGGTCTGTGAGGGAAGTCGCCCTGAGTCATTCTTGAGTTCAGAGACCGTTGTGGCGATCTGGGACACCTGTTTGGACAAGTCGGCGATGGCCCCGTCAGTCTTGGCTTGGAACTGGTGTACTGAGGTGGCCAGGTCCTTCACTATATCCTCCAAGGATTTGCTCGAGCTGTGCTGGTTCGGGCCCGACTGATTGCGTTCCTGCCTCTATTGATACTGGCCCGCCCCATTTTGCCCTTGTTGCTGGCGATATGGGGGCCTGTAGTACTGATGGGCCTGCTGGGGTGCGGTCGGCTGTGCTGGCTCTCTCTGGAAGTGATTATTCTGGTTGTCGTTCCGCCAGTGCTGCCCGTTCACCCCTTGCCTGGTCGCGGTTGCGCCATACTGTCGGACTGGCTCGGTCCGGTTGCCATAGCTTTGGTAGTCGCCTACCGCGTTAATCTCGGCTTGGTCGTCCTCCACTATAGTTGGGCACTCGTCTGTTTTGGGATCTGTGGCTGCACAAAAACCGCATGGCTTGACCTGGATCGGTTGCCTTCTGATGACCTGCTGCATCATCTCCTTGAGTTGCTTGATCTCTTCGGCCATTGAGCTTGATGGAGCGTCGGCCTTTGAGACGTTCCTGGACCGGCTGAACTCTTCCTCCTTGTTTGACTCATCTTGGAACCGTTCACTCTCGGCTACTGCCATGATCTTTCGACGTACACCAGCTGGGGACAGGTTCATGAGGTTCCCTCCAGCCGAGGTGTCTAGGAGCTTCCTGTCGAGTCGCCGAACTCCGTCTAGCATATACTCCACGAGCAGCTTCTCTGGAAGTCCAAGGTTGCAGCAGCACTGCTCTAGGGCGTTGAACTTCTCCACGTACTTGTACATGGTCTCGTTGGGTCCTTGTCTGAGCTCTTGCAACTGCCTTCGGACTTGCATGGCTCGGCCTGCGGGATAGTACTTGTTGAGGAATTTCTTCTGCATCTGATCCCATGTATGTATGCTACCTGCGGGCAAGGATAGAAACCAGTCGTTAGCAGAGTCTATAAGTGAAAAATAGAAAGCTTTCAACTTGAAGTCCTCGACTTCAACTCCGTATGGCCTGAGGTTCTGGCATATCCCATGGTAGCGCTGCAGATGTGACGTGGCCGATTCTCCCTTGGTTCCTGAGAACTTAGGCAAATGATGGACGACCGACGTGTTGATGGCTATTGCTTCTAGGTCTGGCCCTTCGTAGATGCACCAAGATTGGTCTCGAAAGTTGGGGGCCGACAGCTCTCCCATGGTGGGCTCTTGATCGTCGTACTCCTCGTTATACTCGTCGTTGAAGATCGGCTGTCGTGGTCGTCTGATCGGCTGTCGTAGAGCGGCCGGTGGTTGTCGTCTCGGTTGGACCGGTGGAACCTGCTGTTGCTGCTGAAGGTACTGCTGTGGTTGAAGCATCGGGTATTATTGGAGAGGTGGTGGTGGTTGCTGGAATTGTTGGACCGGTTGGTGTTGAAGTTGTCTTGGGACAGCCCCCCCTGATTTCTCCGTTCTGGCCCATCGGACCCTGCTCGTCATGTGGTGGTAGTGCCCCTTCCATGTCTCGGATGACCTGCTGGACTTCTTCGTTATGGATATTGTCGCCAACTCGGCTACCTGTGTGAGACATGGTGACAGAACAGAAAATTTCCAAAAACAGAAAATTTCTAAAAACACAAAAAACTCGAAATAAAATAGTAAACGGTCTTCGATGGCCAAAAAACAGCGTAAGTCACGAGCGAAGCTGGTGATTTGTGATCTCCTCGTCGTTCTGCTCAGAACAAGGTGTTACGGGCTGAAACCGGACACCTGGAACTCGAATCCTGCTGTTTCGCTGCAAAACCAAAAAAACTGAAAAAACACAAAAACTGAAAACAGAAAAGAACAATTTCACCGTGCGTAGCTCCCCGGCAACGGCGCCAAACTTTGACAGGCGTCGTTGGTACCTGCAAATTTAAATTTATAATTCCTTGCTCTTGGCTATGGGTTAGTACAGCGGCAAGCAAGGGTCGAACCCTAGGGAGCTAGATAGTTACTTGTTGCTCTGTAAAAAGGGGAAACAATTGGGTTGCGAGTAATTAGGAAACAAGGCAAAAATAGGAAAGTAAGCTGGGATGTATCAATCAGAGAGAATATTCAGACTAGGGTTTCTATTGTGACTTGTCATCATCGACTGCTAACAATCTAATTCAATGTTTCTAAGTGTGGTCGTCCCGACAAAAGTGACTTCCCAAATAACCCGACAAAGGTGTTATGCCACAACCTAACCCGACAAAGGTGAAAGGCTTCTTATTCCCTCCTAAATCAAACAGCCCGACAAAGGTGTTATTTAACCTAGATGTGCTACCTACCCAAACGACAAAGTATCAGGCAGATAATAATGATAGAAATAAATGCACGAGAATTAGTAAAACATAAATGGCATTAAGAACGAAGTCTCAAACAATAGTCACAATGTATAAAACCCTAGCCCGAATAAAGGGCTTAGCTACACATAGCCATTAGAACGAAAAACAATAAAAATAAAGAAACGATGTCTTCTCTATTGCCGAACGAAGGAGGACCGGAGGAGAAGGCAGAGCTCGAGTTCACGTTTTTGGATCTGATGGTATGGATTGCCCAGCTTAAGCTTTACCGTTTCGGATCTCCACTTAAACTTGCAACTCAAACCGAAATTAACCTTGAATGTGGATCTCGAATTTTTGGATGATCGAAACCCTAGACCAAGAGGTCTTATTTATAGGACAAGTCCTAGGGTTTCGAAACTCTTATTTGGGCCTGGTCCATAATCGTTTTTGCTTGGTGAGCAAGTAAGCAAACCGCCTCACTTTTGAGCCCACTGACCTGGCCCAGCGCGCGGGGCCTTCAACGTCGTTTTTCTCATCTCGGCCAATCCCGCTCGTGCGTTTTGCTTGGCTAGTGATATCGTCCGAGTCATTTGGCATTTCGATCACTTTGGTCGAGCCAGATTTGCAAGATTCGTTCATCTGGTCGAGCAACTCGGATTCAGCGCTAGTCTGCTCGACAGGGCCTTCGGGCGCGGCTTGGAACTTTGCTCGGCTGCTCATGGGCCATTCCATTCGTGCGTTCTCCTTGAGTTGGTGACATTGTCCGACTTATTATCCATTTTGAGCAACCTGGTCGAGTCATATTTGTCATCGGAGTCCGTCTGGTCGAGCAACTTGATTTCGGTGCCTATCAGCGCGCACGGGGCCTTACTGGGGTTGGGCCAAATGCCAATCTGCTCGGGCGTTTTCCTTGGTTCTCCGACATTGTCCACCTTATTTGCTATTTGGATCACTTTGCTCGAAGTGGATTCGTCAGATTAGCTCGTTTGCCCGAGCAACTTGAGTTTAGTGTTGGTCAGCTCGACTCCTTGTGATGTTTTTAGCTCAGAAAGCCATCTTTTAAGCGCGTTTCCTCCTAGAGCTTCCGAAGCACCTGAAATGCAAAACAACACCAAAAGTAACTTGTTCGCATAGTAAAGTGTCGGAAATGATGGGATTTGTTGACTCGATGAGTCGTATAAATACGGCTCATCAGTACTCCACACCCAATTTGATAATCTGCTCATCACCCAGGTCAGACGATAGCACCTTCTCAGATATAGGGTCATACGTCTCCCAGTACTTCATGATCTCCTTCACAAACCCAGGAAAGGGTAGTCCATTAGAGGGGTTCTCCTTGTTGTTCTCCATGTGGCGCATGACTTGAAAGGCCAAATTAACTTGTTTCTTCTGCAGAATCTGATCTATCAGCAGCATGTCTTGAAAGGTCACCAGATTGTGCTTGTGACGTCTCGGAGAGATGTTGGACACGAGGATTCTGTGGAGAATCCTCGGAAGTACATCCATGCTGTAGATTTCCCTCTGTCCTTTTGCAGCGGGATCCAACCCAAGTCGCTCGAACACCTCCGACTTCGCCACGGAGCTCGGCCACGTACCCTTGGAGTATGTATCATACCCACCTTTTGGCACCTGCAGAATGGTGGCCAGCTCCCTCACACTCACTGTGAACACATCACCACCTATGACGGCCGATTACTCCAAATTACCCTTTCCGTTCTCCTTTTCCACCACTTTCAATTTTGAATAAAATTCCCTTACCAGCTTCTTGTCCACTAGAACCGGCTTCCTGAACAGTGCGCCCCACCCTTGGGCCTCCAGTAATTCTACAACTTCTTCCAACTTGTATTCCACAAGCCACTCAAACTGCAACACCAACTCTTGAGCGAAGCCTCTCCCGACTTCTTCTGACTCCTCGGCGCTTTCATCCGACTCACCTTCTTCATCAATCAGCGGAGCAGAAGACCGAGCGGATCTTTGACTTTTCCGGGCGGAGGGAGTTGTAGATTTCCTCGCTCGCTTGCCAGCGGACCGTGCAGTAACGGAGGACTCTTTTCGAACATGGCTCTGGGAGGAAGAGTCCTCACGAAGCTCTTTGAGCAAGGCACGGTCTCTGGCCACTGCAGAGTTGGTCGGAGTAGAGCTGGTTGGCGTGACGGACTGCAGAATAGTCTCCAAACTGAGAGGGGCAACTCCCTTTGCAATCAACTGTGCACCCATCGCGGCGGCGGCGGTAGGAGAAAGACTGGATTTAGGGTTTGAGGAAGCCATCGAAACTCTCGGAACTTCGATTTTGGGTGAGAGAGAAACTGATTGCCTTTGGTTGATTTGGGAACAACACTCGGTCCTCTTTCTTCTTATACCCCTCCAAACCGGATTATTGCCCAATCTACCCCAAATCCAAACTTGAATCACCCATTTGCACCATCTGAAACTCAAATAACCAATCTACCCCATTTTTTAACAATTTCGATTTTTCGGGAACCGGAATTGTTAATCTCGGTTTTCCCTGAATCGGAACTCTTTGCAAATGAAAACGTGGCTCGATTTAGGGCCTACATGGACCAAAAGGATGCAAAATATCATCCACGTAGGATTCTGGTTTTTGAGGAACCGGAACCATTGAAAATAAAAATCTGATACGAAAAAGCATTAAATGTTAATGAAAAGTTGACTTGAAAAAGCATTAAATCTGACATGAAAAAGCATTAAAAACAGCCATGACAAGTTGACAAAAAAAATAAGCATTAAATGTGCATGCTTTTCTCGAAAAAGTACTTTTATTTGCACTTTGCTCTTCTCGAAATGTGCTTTTCTCGAAAAAATACTTTATTAATAAAGTACTTTTATTTATGATGTGAGTTGTGCATTAAATGTGCATGCTTTTCTTTCACTTGGATGTCACTTGGATGTGCATGCTTTTCTCTCACTTGTGCATTAAATATGCATTAAATTATGATTTGAAGGATTCCGGTTCCTCGAAAACCGGCACTCCACTTGGATGTTATTTCATTCCGTTTTGGTCCACGTAGGCCCTAAATCGAGCCACGTCTTCATTTTCAAGGAGTTTCGGTTCAGGGAAAACCGGGATTAACAATTTCGGTTCCCGGAAAACCGGAATTGTTAAAAAATGGGGTAGATTGGTTATTTGAGTTTCAAATGGTGCAAATGGGTGATTCGAGTTTGGATTTGGGGTAGATTGGGCAATTAACCCTCCAAACCCTAGAGCACAATGGGCACTGTTGATTCTCGAAGCTTCGCCTCCCTACCTTTGAGAAATAAATAAACCGCCCTCTCTATTTTTTAGCAATTGCCACCTTTTCCTTCCTTCCAAAAACGGTTCCGCATTAACAACTTGCCAAATTTAATTCAGCCGAAAAGGCATGCGCCAACCGAGAGAGAGAAGCGACACGTGTCATCAGTAGGTAAGCGAGTCTTCTCACAAAAGCAACCGACTGAACAACTGCCTGCAGCAGAGACTGTTCATCTTTCTATTCAATCTTTACCTCTTCTCAACGCTGAGCCAACTTTACTAGAGGACATAGAACTCACTATCTTCACAACTGTCACACAGATTGTTTCCCAGCCAAAGTCGAACATTCCATAGTGATAGCTCAGTCTGACCGTCTCATGGGTACACAAGGTTTTGGTATGGTGTGCAAACTTTACCCAAATGGTACAAATAACACCACACACAATCAAGCACAATTAAATGAAATCATCCAAACATATTATATTGTCTTCGTACCTCATGTGGAATAACTCCAGAAAAGAAGCATATCGATGGGCTCATAGGAGCACTCCACATGAAGATAGGCTAAGGTTGGTCTGGAGTACCTCCTGGGCTTATAGTGTGGGATCAACTGTGGAGGTCTCTTTTGGGCAGAAAGAAATCAGAATTTCATGTTTTTCGATCCCTAATGCAGTCATCAATCACATAGCAAGCATGCATGGATACATTATGAACACACCTTACTTTTTCACTAGCATAGAACATCATGTTAAACTCTCCATCAGACGTGACTCATATGCATCTTGTCTAGCCAATCACCGAGGGAGCAACATGTGAGCATTGCTCTAAGGAAGAGAAACCATACCTAGTTCGAGTCTCAGCTTCACGTAGGGTTCTCTATGCAATGCCTTTGTGAATATGTCTGCAATCTGTTCCTCGGTTCTGCAATATTCCATCTCAATTGTTCCCTTTTCTACACAGTCTCGTAGAAAGTGATATCGAATTTCAATATGCTTAGTGCGTGAGAACTGCACTGGATTTTTAGAGATGTTAATAGCACTAGTGTTGTCACACAAAATCTTAGCACAATTTGTAATAACACCATAATCACTTAGCTGTTGCCTGATCCACAGCAGCTGCGCACAGCAAGCAGCAGCGGCAATATATTCTGCCTCAGCGGTGGAAAGTGCAATTGAGGACTGCTTCTTTGAAGCCCAAGAGATGAGACATGGTCCAAGATATTGAGCCATCCCTGACGTGGACTTCCTGTCTGTCTTGCACCCAGCATAGTCTGCATCAGTGTATGCTTCCAGGCGTAATTCTCCTCCCCTTGGATAGAACAGGCACAAGTCATCTGTTCCCTTCAGATATCTCAATATCCTCTTTACTGCTTTCACGTTGGTTTCCCTGGGATCAGCCTGAAACCTTGCACACAGACAAACACTGAATAAGATATCGGGTCTGCTAGCAGTGAGATATAATAGCGAACCAATCATTCCTCTATACAGAGTTGGATCCACTCGAGGTGAGGATTCGTCCTTTGTCAGGGTGTCGTTCGGAGACATCGGTGTGGCACACGTCTTGGCGGACTCCATCCCAAACTTCTTCAGAATCTCCTTTACGTACTTCTGTTGATGGATTCGGGTGCCATCCTCTCCTTGAGTGACTTGAAGTCCAAGGAAGTACTTGAGTTCTCCCACCATGCTCATCTCGAACTCGCTTGACATCAACTCTGTAAACTTCTTGACAAGTTTAGGGTTAGTTGAGCCAAAAATGATGTCATCTACATCTGCACCACCAAAGTGTCCTTCCCTTCCTTCAGAAGGAAGAGAGTTTGTCCACCTCTCCTCTGGTTTAGTCGAACTGATGTAGCTCTTCTTGCATGTCATTTACCCACTCCGGATCCTTCAACGCTTCAGCTATAGTCCTGGGTTCTGTGATAGAGACAAAAGACGCAAATTTACAGAAATGGCACAGATCATCCAGATTTACCTGATCCTGCAATGTATAGCACTGGTAATCCCTCATCCTGGATGGGGGCAGAATAACTCTCCCGCTTCTTGTAGTTCTGGGTTCCTCCGCAGTGCCTGTAGGCGGGAGATTGTTAGTAATCTCTTATTCGTTGGGAGGCTCAGCGTTGAAGTCTGTCACAGGGACATCAGGAACATGTTCTTGAGCGGGTATCTCTGTCTGGGCATCTACGGGTTCCTGACCAGCTGTCTGAGCGGTTTCTTGAGCTGGTTCAATGACTTCACCTTGAGTGGGTTCCCAGTCGGGGTCAGCTCTATTAGTGAACTGAAGTTCTCCATCATCCTGTGATGAAGGATCTTTTACTAGGTGCCCTGTCATAGCGCCCTCATCAAAGGTTACGTGGATGCTCTCCTCCACCCGTTCCATCCTTAGGTTGTACACCTTGTAGGCTCTGCTATGGCTTGAATATCCTACGAACACACCTTCATCGCTTCTCGGGTCGAACTTTCCCAGATTGTCCTTTCCATTGTTATGCACGTAGCACCTGCAGTCAAATACTCTCAAATAGGCAATGTTAGGTTTTCTTCCCCGCAGCAACTCATACGGCGTTTTTCCTATCAGAAAACGTAGAGATGCTCGGTTCAGTATGTAGCTGGCCGCATGCACAGCCTCTGCCCAGAACCCCTTGGGAACGCCACTGGCAATCAACATTGTTCTGGACATGTCTTCCAAGGTCCTATTCTTTCTCTCTACCACCCCATTCTGCTGAGGAGTTCGTGGTGCTGAGAAGTTGTGATCAATTCCAGCAGTCCTGCACAAGGAGAGAAACTGGGAATTCCGGAACTCGGTTCCGTTGTCAGTACGAATGGATACTAACTTCTTACTCAATTTGTTTTAATCAGTTTCAACCATGAGACAAATTCAGAATATGTTTCATTTTTAGAGCACAAGAAGATGGTCCAAGTATACCTGGAGTAGTCGTCCACGATGACTAATATATACCTGTTGCCTCCACGGCTGACGACGTTCACTGGCCCGCAGAGATCCATGTGGATCATCTCTAGAGGACCTGAAGTACTTACTGATTGTTTTGATTTGAACGAAGTACGTACTTGCTTGCCCGTGGCACATGCACTGCACACCTGATCAATTGAGCTTTCTACCTTGGGTAATCCAATCACTAATTCATTCTGATGCAGCTTATGAATCTTTCTCGTGCTTGCATGTCCAAACCTTTTGTGCCACAGCAATGTGTGGGCTGTTATGCTTGCCAAGCACAGCTCCTTTTCAGGGACGAACTCTGGGTCCACTGTGTATATTTGATTCTCACGGACACCTCTGAGTATTACCTTTCCTGTCTCAATGCACTTCACAAAACAGTCATTAGAGTTGAATATCACTTGATTCTTACCATGTTGACACAATTGTGATATACTCAGCAGGTTATAATTCAGGTTTTCAACCAGACTAACTTGTCGAACTTTGATTGTTTATGAAATTCTTACCTCTCCTGTTGCAACGACCTTACCTGTACTCTTGTTTCCGAAGATAATGCTTCCTCCGGAGTAGGCTTGGAGTGAGATGAACCATCCTGGATCTCCTGTCATGTGTTTGGAGCATCCGCTGTCCAGATACCATGGCTTGCTCCTCACTCCGTCCTGCAAGAGAGAAATCAATTTTTACGAACCCAGACAAGCTTGTGCTTACTGGGTTTTGGGGCAGTTTTAACAACAGGAGTAAACTCTAAGTGACTGGAATCGTTATCGTCAGCAAGATCGATTTTCCTCCTGGGAGTTCACCTGGGTCGTCCGTGGGTGGCTATGTCGTGGTGAGGACGAACCCACTCACTTCTGTCTTCCCTTCTGGGGGGAGGAACCTTTCTCCTAGGGACATAAGCGGTACTGGCTTTTCTCAGATGACTGTGATACCTCTCATTGGCTTCTTCTAGTTTCTTACAGTCTGATCTGTAGTGACTAGAGTGACCACAGTGCCAGCAGACACGATAGTAGAGCACTCCAGTTTTCTTGTTTCTTTCTAAGGGAGTGAGTCTCCTATTTCTTTGGGCCTGAGGGTCAATCGTGAATGGTTGACGGTTGGAGCTCATCTTATTCCAAATTTCAAAGGCTTTCCCAGCCTTGAAAGGTGCAGAGTCTCTGTCATAGAGATGGCTCTCTTTAGGAGATGTGGCTGCTCCTCCCAACTGTCTTGTGGCTTCCGGCTTTCTCATCTGGTGCGAGCTCTCACCGACTTCAGTCAGCAATCCCTTTCCTTTGGCAATTCTTTTGTTTGCTTCATGTTTGTCAGTCTCTTCCATATACCCAAGTCCGGGTCTGGCAAACTTTCTCTTGTAATCTTGTTTTACCTCTTCAGCCCTCTTGGCTTCTAGTTCTCGTAGCCAGATTTTCTTACATTCCGTCTCCTTTTGTCTGAGATCTGCGACTGTCTGACGGAGTTCCTCGTTGTCCAACTGGATCCTCACTGATTCTGTAATTGATCCTACCATCTTGGTTCCGACGTCTATCGGCTTGGTGTCGTCAATTCTCATGCACCTCAGTTCATCACTCAAACTTTTGATCTGTGTGTCTCTTTCGTCACAAGTGTAGCATTTGCAGACGTGCTCCTCCTTTTCTCTCTCAAGTCGCATAACTTTGGTTGACCAGAGGCGGTTGTTTTCCATGTCGTCTTCATGTTCATCTTTCATGATCTCAAGTTGTTCCTTAAGGCTTGTGATCTTCTTTAGCAGTTCGACAATAGTTTCTGCAAAGTCAGATTCACTAAATACTTGATCGGTATAAGAATCGGATTCATGTACCTCATCGTTCGTGGATCTTGCCATCATACATGGCTCCTTAGCTCGCTTCCTATCGCTAGGTTCCTCGTCTGAGTCACCCCAGGCGGCGAACATGGCTTGAGCTTCCTTCGGGGCAGGTGGTTCACCCTTCTTCTTGCTGTAGCAATCTTTCGCAAGATGCCCCTTTTTCTGGCAGTGATAGCAGGTTCTTTCTTCCTTTGCACCCGCCTTTGTCTTGCTTTCCTCTGAGGTAGTTCCCTTGTTCCCCCTTTGGTTATTTCGTCCTCCACCAGAGACACCTCTGTTTTGTGTTCTGCCTGTTGTCGCCATCTTGAAGGCTCTCGAGAGAAGAGCTATCTCCTCGTCCTCACCTTTAGATGGCAGGCTTACTTGGGCTATGTCCAAGGCCTTCTCCACTTTCAGTGCTATAGCCTGAGATTTTCCAGCTTGTCTTCTGGCCATCTTTCTCTCTGATATCCCAGCTTGGCTTTGCAGATTCGCCACCAGCTCTTCTAGGGTGATATCTTTGATCCCCTTTTGAGCCTGGAGGGCTGTAGTCACTGTATCCCATCGGGAGCTGAGAGCTTGCATGAAGTGATGGGTTATTTTCCACTGTGGGAGTTTCTCATCCAGGGAGTTCAGCTGTGCGATGATTATTTGAAATCTGGTGTAGAAGTCCTCCAGGGATTTGTCTTTTCGCTGCTCGAATGTTTCGTAGTCTTTTGTGGCAACCAGAATTCTGTTCCTTTTTATATCCTCGTTTCCCTCATACAGTCTAGCAAGGCCATCCCACTGCTCCTTCGCCGTTTTGTATACGGCCATCTTCACCTGATCTCCTTGTGAGAGTGCCATGTACCGAACCTTCTTAGCCCTGGCATTCTGTTGGAGAGACTTGTAGTCAGCTTCGGTATACTTGTCCTTCTCCTTCGAATTTGCGGGATCTGTCATATCCAAAATAGGGAAGTTACCCTTTTCAAACACACGCCACAGCTTCCCATCCAGGGAACAAACATGAACTTTGAACTGATCCTTCCACCAGTCATACTCTCCCGGGCTGAGCACCGGCGGCTTCCAGAACGAGTCGTTTCCGCCAGACATGATTTCCTGCAAAGGCTAACACACAATCTAGAGCCAGGCTCTGATACCAATTATTGGATCGTTAGGTTAGCCGTCTATGTGAGGGAGATCCCAGAGTGGTATCCCTCAGACAGATGGCAGCGGAAATTATCTCTAGTACAGGAAATAATTCGGAAAGTAAATGCTCACGATTTAGAGTGGAAACCTTATTGCAATCCTTGCAACAGGCTGAAAACCACTTTGCCTTCTGGACGATTCCAGAAGGGCTTCAAGATCGATGTTATTGATTATGAATATGCTTGTAGAATGTTACAACCTGTCTCACTCAGTGACAGTTTAACAATCCTACTCAATTCAACTATCAACTAACAGATCTTCTCTTGTCCGCACACAGCAGCACTTCGTCAGCTCCGGAATTGATCGTCTCTTCAATCTCCGATTGCTCTCTCCAAAAAGCCGAACTTCAAACTGAAGACTCCTCCTTTTATAGTAGTCTTCAAGTCGGCAGATCTGATCTCTGTCACAGATCCGATGCTATCCAGAAGATGTGATATGGTTAAGATATTTCCATATCTTAACCATGTCACTTATTTCCTTTCCAAATCTGGCGCGCATCTTCCCATCATATATACGAGACATATATTCGTGAATATTCTGACATCAATATTCCTCATCGAATATTACACTTATATACTTGTAAATCTTCGGTTTGTACCTTCGAGAATATCCTCCCAGATCTGATCTTGTCACAAAGTCGGTGTGTCCCTCACACAGAACGCATCTCTCTTGCAGCTCTGCTCTCTCTCAGAGATGTCCGGTAAACCTACCTGTCAGACAGTGATTTCTGCATACTCAAGTGGATTATTAGTTAAGTATTTGTTATCATCAAAACACAAAGGGTCCAACAATTTGAGCAAAGTGGTTGATACCTTAGACATAAGATTCACATTCAATTCTTCGCGTAGCTATACATGGCAGAGTAAACCCTAATCTGAAGAAGTGCTGATTATTGCTAGAATTTTACTAGGCACAATAAGAGCCCAACTGTATCTGTGTTTTCGGGCAAGGTTTGGATTTTGGTAATAAAAGTCATTATTTGATAAACATCTTAGGTTTGTAAGCAACATTTTTAGATTTTTTTGAATCTTAAAAGCAACAAGTAACACACATTATTGACACTCTTACTGTTTTTGAACAAATTCTCGAAGAAATGAAAATTACTTGTGATATAATCTTTGAACATATTGGTACGATATGTTTTGATAGAAAGAGGAGCGTTCAAATGAGGCAGCCAAAATAAGAATGAGGCAGTGAGGCACGATCTCAACCACACATCTAACCCCCGTGCTTTGTGGGTGCGTCACGTGTCCCACTACCAAAATCCATCAACAGTAAAAAGCAAACAGTAAATCCCACTACCACATTTTAAATCTCAACCATTAGATCAATATGATCAATGGCCAAGATCATGCCTCACTGCCTCTTTATCTTCAGGCAAACTTTCTACGGGTTGAGGTTCAACATCTTGCGGTTCAGCCTCACCATGCATGTACCAAACCGTGTATAGTGGATCAATTCCCTTTAAAAAAAGGTGTTTTTGCAACTCCTCCACTTTGACCTTTATCTTATTGAAACACGCCTTACACGGACAAAAGACACTTTCAAGTGCATTTTTTAATGCATACGCCGATGCAAATTCACAGAAATCCATTATCCCCTTTTCATACTCATCACTTAACCTATTACCGGACATCCACTTTCTACTCATCATAAATCCACTACATGAAGCATGTAAATAATATTATTAGACTGAGAACAAGTTAGGTAACCTAAAATGTTCATGTTCAAAAAATAAACATAGTAAAAATAAAAGAATACCATAAGATGATAAGAATACCTTGTGTGAAATCGAGAGAGTAGAAATGTAGCAGTAGGTTGATGAATGCAATGAGCAAAGGCTGAAGTACGCTAGATTTGTAAAAAACCAGTTAAGAATTGAATTGACAAGCAGAAATCATGAAACAGGAACAACAGACTAAATATATACATACCTTATGTGACGGTGCTCGGAGAATAAAAAGAGCAATATGACTTATATGCGAGGGACGAGAATTCAATTCAAGACCTAAACCAATGAAACGAAACACCATTAACCGATAGGAAAAATTATGTGACTACACTTTGCACAACATCATCCTAACAAGAAATCATACCCTAACAATGACATCCGAACCCTACCAAATCCATGAAATTCATATTGAATGAAATATAAACCCTAATGAATTCGATTCATACTCAAAGCATCGATGCATAAACCCTTATAAACCCTAATAAATCAGTCAAATACATCATCAATCAATCTGAATCCTAAATACCTTTGACTGTTTGCTGGCGATGGAGGACTGCCGCAGGCGGACTGTCAAGATGCGAGGACTGGCGAGCGAGGACTGGCCAAGAAGAGCGGGGATTGGCAATCGAAGCGACGGAGAGCTGCGGGGACTGGCGAGCTGCTGGGACACGAGCGAGCAACTGGCGACGGAGGGCGACAAGACAACGACGACGACGAATGGAAAGCGAAGCAACTGCAACGACGATGGCAGGACGGAGCAGCGACGGTCGGAGGCGGGCAACGGATTTGAATCTCTAGTAAGAACTTTTTACGAAACGGAGGATGAATTCGCAGAGTGTAAAAACGATTTAGGGTAATTCGACATTATGCATCGGTTGGACAGAAACCGATGCATAAGCTACCATATTATGCATCGGTTTTTGTATAACCGATGCATAATCCTTATATTATGCATCGGTTCTATACATAACCGATGCATAATGTGAAAACCGATGCATAATCTAAAACACGGAACCGATGCATATTCCTCCTCCTGTAGTAGTGAATCCTGCCTCAACCGAGTGCTCCCCTTGATAGAAAAGTTTAGTTTTTATTATTTTTGATATATTAGATATTAGTACTGCTACTGCACATATTTGCAACACGACTACAGCAGGCAGAGATCAGATAGCCGTGAATAGGCATCAAAAAGACACTGTCTGAGTTTTGTTTTTCATGACAACTATAAATTTAAAAAAATTTCCAGAAAAGATCCTAGGAGGTTTTCTTTAGATCTTGGATGAAAAATAAAATTCACTTATTCAGTTTTGACAAATAACTTGAGGATCTCCAATTATAATCCCAAAAACACTTCTGAATTCACATCCGACACCAAACAAATCAAAAGGCACAAAACAAACCTTAAAGAGTAGAATCACTATATCCCTCAGAACTTACTTAAAGAGTAGAATCACTATATCCCTCAGAACTTACTTTTATCAACAATGAAATATATCTCAGACAAGGCTGAAACTTATATTTTTAACTTTGTGTTACATCATAGGGAGATAGACAGAACACTACACCAAACATTAAAACATACACTTTAAAATCAACTGAACACATGAGATCCACAGAAGACATGAAGAAAAATTAAACACAGTAAACCACAAAAGAATCTAGAACGGCCACGAACTGAAACACTGTTGCGAACAACCTAAGATCGACTTTTTATAGCAACAAGAAAGTACAAAAGACTGGCCGAAACCCTAAATTCAGAAATCCTGAAGAAGCACAAAAGGCTGTGTTAGTTTTATGGCATGTAGTTTGGCAAAACTTAGTGTAGTTGTTCAAGCTGTTGTTCAAGACTGGAAAAGACAACTGTCCTGTAACAAGTTGAAGCAGATGAAATGTTTCCTAATTCAGATTAGGAAACACAGTCGACCGTTGGAGATCATGGCGGTTGCAGGTGGAAGGACAGAAGTTGGAAGTTTCCTATTTCAGATTAGGAAACTTGTTTCAACCGACGTAGCACAACTTAGACGCAGCAGATATTTCCTTTAGTGGATTTGGCAAGTCGGTGCTAAGATGTATATCGAAGATATCAAAGAAGTCGGTTGAGATATTAGGGAAGACTTGCGGTTGAAGATAACTTAGCAAAGAAGATAATCGAAGGTTTCTTAAACGGAGTTGAAGATATATGAAGGATTATCTACAAGAAGATATGCGCAAGGATTTAGGAAAAATTCCCTAAAAGATTAGGAAAGATTTCCTAAAGAGATGGGCGGTTGAAGATTGGAAATCTTAATCGTTTAGGATTTCACCGCCCATATATAAACAGAGCTGAGGTTCTCAATTCTGCATCGATCATTGAGCTAAACGCAGATACACACTCAGAGAGAGAAGAGAGAGATCTATCGGCCTTGAGTTCATTATTTCGGTGAACTCATGGCGGTGCTGTCTAGTTTGTTCCAGGTTGCTGTTCCAGACTGGCAGTTGAACAAGTTACAGAATTCAGCACTGTTGGAGAAATTATTCACGCTGATATTCAGAGAAGGGTTGGAGGAGGTCATCGGTGTTAAGTTCATTATTCTTGTGAACTTTAACACGCTCGGATTCAGTCTATTCTAGTGCTCGACAGACTGATCGTAGAACAACTTGACGATACACGCACTGAAGCTGTTACCGCGCATTCGGGAGAAGGCGCTGATTCTCGTGGAGGATCATTCTGGTGGAATCGGAGGCGAGGCTCAGATCTAGAGGGAGACCTAGTTAGTGATTGCTAGAGTGTCCGAGGCTCAGGTAGTTTAAGAGGGATTCTGTAAACGTAAAATCATGTACTCGCAATGCTCATCATTAGTGAATTGCTATCCACCGGGCTAAGGAGACAGCCCCCCCCAGACGTAGGCTCGTTAACGCCGAACTGGGTAACAACTTTGCGTGTCGTTTATTTTCCGTACTACATTTATTTTTGCATAAGTTGTTCTAGACATTGTTCTGCACTCGACCAGAACAACATCTCAACTACTACGGGAAGATTTCAGGCTGGCCGCATCTGAAGCAAATGCTAGTTAAAACAAATGTGAATTCTATTCAACTAATGGTAATAAACAACATTCAGATACCAGGTAGATTAATCACTGATAATATCTTAGCTGCTCATGAGTTTTTGCATTATATTAAAACAAGAAGTAGGCATAAGGTGGGATACTTTGCGTTAAAATTAGACATGAGCAAAGCGTATGATAGGGTGGAGTGGGATTTTCTAGAATGTATGATGCGGAAGATGGGTTTCTCTGAAGGATGGATAAAATGTGTGATGGGTTGTGTTAGATCAGTGTCCTATGTTGTAAGAGTTAATGAGTTGATAATAACAAATGAGTTTTGGCCGGGGAGAGGGATTAGGCAAGGAGACCCATTATCACCATATCTTTTCCTTATGTGCTCAGAATGCATGGCTAACAACTAAGCTGAAAATAATGCAAGATAGGAAGAAACTAAAGGGAGTCAAAATTTGCAGAGGGGCACCAGAAGTTACACATCTTTTATTTGCCGATGATAGTGTTTTCTTTTTAAAGGCTGAAGTGGGAAATGCTCAAAACTTAGTGGAAGCACTGAGGGAGTATGAACTAGTCTCTGGGCAGGTAATCAACTTCGCCAAGTCTGAGATATGCTTTAGTAATAATGTTTCAGCAGAAGTCAGAGGAAACATTTGTAGCATCTTGGGTGTGAGGCAAGTGGAAAAAATTTCAAGGTATTTTGGTCTACCAGTAATGTTTAGCAATAATAGATCTGAACTGTTCAAATTTATTATTGAAAGGGTGTGGAGCAAAGTCCAGGGATGGAAAGAGAAAACACTATAAATGGTCGGGAAGGAAATTCTGGTGAAAGCAGTGTTACATGCAATACCAATATACGCGATGATGTGTTTCAAAATCCCAGGTGTGCTGATTTAAAGGATTTCCAGTATTGTTAATAACTATTGGTGGAGTAACAGTAAGGAGGGAAAAGGAATACACTGTGCAGATTTGATAAAATGTGCACGGATAAGGTAAATGGTGGTTTGGGATTTAGAGATTTGACCTTGCTGAATGATGTCTTGCTAGCAAACCAAGTTTGGAGATTGCTAGAAAGTCCGGAGAGTTTGGTTAGCAGGCTTTTGAAGGCTAAATACTTCAAGGAGTCAAGTGTGTTAGAAAGTCACTTGGGCTCTAGACCTTCGCTGGCTTGGAGGAGCATATGGAATGCAGTCAAGAGAATTTCTCAATGGATTGAAATTAGTGAGGACGGGAACAAACCAACCTGGGTGTTAGAAAGAAATGGAGTGTTCCCACTGAGAACAGCTTATTTGAAGCTCAAGGAATTAGAGGAACAGATGGTCTCAGAGACAGTGGGCTAGCAGTCGTATACGAGGAAGACACAATTCTTCTGGAAGGTGCTCTGGAGACTAAAGGTGCAACCAAAGGTCAAGATCTTTGCTTGGAGGCTATACTATGATTATCTTCCCTCAACAAATAACTTGGCGAAAAGGGGTTGTGAAGTGCAGGAGAAGTGCCAGATTTGTGGTTTTCACAGCGAGACAACAATACACTCCTTGCTATATTGCTGGTGGGCGAGAGCTGTATGGATAAATATGGGAATCTGCTGTAGACTCGATAATCTGCAACGGATTGAGATAAACAGAAGAGGAGATTTGGGGAAGAGAAGACGAAGGGGATTAGGGTTTAGAGAAGAAGGGGATGAGAAACGAGACGATAGAGATTGAGAAACTGTTTTAATTCATTGATTGATTTTCTCATTCCTGTTCGCAGACCTTACATAACAAACATGTTATACCAAAATACAACTACACCCTCCAAGTTCCCAATACGCATCATTCCTCCATCCTTCGGGAAAACCTTGTCCTCAAGGTTTGCAACATCTGCGCATTTGAGAGTAGCTTGGTTGCACTTGTTCATTAAATGCAAAACCTTATTTGTCACATAAGCCTGTCCAAATTGCATGACCTTTTCTTTAGCTTCCAAATGTATCTCATGGTCAAACTCAGCCACTTCCGGTGGCCTTGGAACTGAAAACATAAAAATATTGTTGCTGAAAGACACCAAGAAAGGCCACCATTCTGCATCTTTGTAAACTGTATGGCTCGTAATGACAACCTGAGAATACCAAGCTTGAAGCTCTTTGTCGATTAGTACTATGGTAGGGCCTTGATAGTAGTTGAAGTATGTTTTCACCATCTTCTCACTAGCAAACCACATTAGAAGCCCATCATTTACACATGAAAATTCCTTATTAAGAAGCTTTGCACCATGAGATTTTGAGGGATCATGCTACTGCTGTGGTATTTCTTATTCCCAGAGCTGAGTACGGTGAAGATCCCAAGGCAATTCCACTTTCTCCATGCACGCCACTTGAAACGTTCCCACTATTGGCTCCCCTAAAAGTAGCCGCAACTCCAGCATTTGGGACATAATTAAGGCCAGCACTCCCAGATAGATTTCCCATCACTGGACTGAAAAAGGAAGAGTCTCGTCCATTGTTCAGTTGAAAGTTATTACCTAGCATGTTTGTGTTGACAATGGTATAAGGATTCATAGCGCGTCCAAAGCCAGTAAGATCATTGGAAATAACACTTCCAGTGAGGCTATACGAAGCGAATTCACTGCGACCATAAGTGAATGGATTAAACATATTGCCTATTCTACTACCATACTGGCCTATTAAGCCAGGGAGATATCCCTGATTGTAGCCGCTAAGGGTGTTACTAACCCTGCACACCAAGTGGGCTCCGGGTAGGACTTGGTGATAGCTCGTTAGGGACGGCACGCTTCACCTCCACCATTTTACCACTTAGTTCATGGAAGGTTCTCTGCAAAACATTATCAACTGAATCCTTCTTATCAAATGTGATAAAACCAAAGCCTCTTGGCCTCTTAGTGGTGGGATCATACATGACGATAACATCATTGATTGATCCAAACTGCTCAGAGTATTTCTTGAAATCACTTTCTGTCACCGTAGAAGCCAAGCCTATTCTTTCACAGAAGGAATGAATCCAACTTCCCTGATCCAGTGCACCTGAATTGGCACATGCAGAAGCCACTGATGAAATAGTGGAAGGATCTGCCTTAAATCCTTCATTTTGCATCTCCCTGAACATTTGGATTGCGTCCTTATACAAGTCTGATTGAGCATATCCAGAAATAATGGAACTCCAGCTTACCACATTCCTTTCAGGCATTCGATCGAACACCTTCCGTGCATTATTCATCTCCCGGCACTTACCATACATATCAATCAATGAAGAATCCAAATAAACATCAGCACTGTATTCGCCTACAACAATCAATCCATGAATCATTTTACCCGTGTCAAGAAGTCCCATCCTTCCACAAGCAGTTAACACACTCGCAAACGTTACCTCATTCGGTCTAAGACTAACCATTTCCCTGAACACTTTCATCGCATCTCGACAAAGACTACATTGCATTAGCCCGGAGATAAAGCTGTTCCAAGTAACCACATCTCGTAAAACATCATCATCAGGAGGTTTAGGGGTTATTCACCGAAGTAACCCAATTTGAAACTCGAATCACCAATATACACCAACTGAAACTCAAATAACCAATCTACCCCATTTTTTTACAATTCCGATTTTCCGGGAACCGGTACTGCTAATCCCGATTTCCCCTCTACCGGAACTCTTTGAAAATGGAAACGTGGCTCGGTTTGGTGTGAAGTGGCATCCAGGTGGAGTCCCGATTTTTGGGGAACCGGGATCATAATGATCTCGGTTTGGGGGCAACCGGCATCATAATGTTGCTTTTGTTTGTTTGGACTTGAACGGTCGTGATTGATTGAGTGCCTTGGTTTCGAAGATGCTCTTTTGCAGTTCAACACGTCACGTGAGGCGCACGTTGTCCCACTCTCACATTAATGTTGTTTTTCATATTTGATAAGATTGATTGTTTGCAGTTCAACATGTCACGTGTGCCTTTGGTCGTGATTGATTGAGTGCCTTGAAGATGCTCTTTTGCAGTTCAACACGTCACGTGAGGCGCACGTTGTCCCACTCTCACATTAATGTTGCTTTTCACATAAATAATCAATGATAAGCAACATTATGATGCCGATTGCCCCCAAACCGGGATCATTTCACACCTTTTAGTCCACCTGAATGCCATTTCACACCTTTTAGTCCACGTAGGCCCCAAACCGAGCCACGTTTCCATTTTCAAAGAGTCCCGGTAGAGGGGAAACCGGGATTAGCAGTACCGGTTCTCGGAAAACCGGAATTGTAAAAAAATGGGGTAGATTGGTTATTTGAGTTTCAGTTGGTGTATATTGGTGATTCGAGTTTCAAATTGGGTTACTTTGGTGAATAACCCGAGGTTTAGCTGGTGGTTTCAGAACCCTTATCTTCTTTTTTTGCGGCAGAATATGGTTCAGTCGGTTACTTAAATCCAGCATAGTTAAGTGAGTAGGCCGATTCATTGAGGCATTTTCACAAACAGGTATATGGCACACATTCGAAAAAATAGTTTGAGACACTGAATTTGGTTTCAAAGCTCTCTTCACCAATTATAGCATCGCTCAAGACAAAAATGATGAGAAATCAACTGAGAAAAGATTAGATGTTACCTCTGCTCGAGTTGAATCGATAGTTGAAACATCCAAACACAAATCACCATCCTCAAATACACCGGTTGCAACAGCCGAATCAGATTTGTCTGTAACTTCGATCGAAGCCAAATCAATCTCTGCCGAAGCCGATTGAACTGATTCTACCACCACGTCAAAGCAGATGGTAAGTGGTTCCACCTTCACCGCACCAAAATAAAATTCAGCGGCCTTCGATTCCAACTCATGCTCGCTTGAATCCTCATCAACTTCTATTGCGTTGACTGTGCCTTTACTTACCAAATCCGTTTCAACCGGGACACACAACTCAGGTTCCGATTCTGATTTTGGTGTCGGCATCATCTTCTCTAACAGAGCAATTATCCGGTCAAATTTTTAGTTCATGGACGCAGCCTTGTTAGCAGCTTCAATCCTCCTGGATTCTTCCATCATTTTTCATTGTTTGTTTGATTTTTCAACTTCGTCGATGAACTTGTTGATGGCTTCCATGTCCGCCTCTGATAGTTCTGGATCCATATCAACTCTCAATGAAAGCACCAATGATGCAAACTCGACAATCTGCAACGGATTGAGATAAACAGAAGGGGAGATTTGGGGAAGAGAAGACGAAGGGGATTAGGGTTTAGAGCAGAAGGGGATGAGAAACGAGACGATAGAGATTGAGAAACTGTTTTAATTCATTCATTGATTTTCTCATTACTGTTCACAGACTTTATATAACAAACATGTTATATCAAAATAGAACTGCACCCTCCAAGTTCCCAATACGCATCAGAATCTGCTGCAGTTTTTTGGAGCACAACTTCTCAAGCACAGAGGATTGGATTTGGTACTGTGTTTTCTCTTATTCGACCCAGGAGATGGAAGCTATAGTTCAGACAACAAGATACATATAGTTCAATAGAAATTTGGTGGTAAATGGAAAAGAAGGCGTTAACCCACAGATGGCAGCAAGAATTTTGAGGGAGCAGATAAGTTATCTTCAGAATCCAGTGAACAAGTTTGTAGTTACAGACATGAGTGGAGAAACTGTTTGGAGACCCCCAGCCAGAGGTTATCTGAAGTTCAACGCAGATGGAGCTTGGGACGAGACAACGAAAAAGGCAGGAATCAGAATATGCTGCAGGGACGAGAAAGGAACTCTAATTTTGGTGGAAGCTCGCTGGGCGGAAGGAATAATGTCTAGTGAAGAGACAGAAGAATGGGCTATATGCAGAGCGATGGAGATAGCTGAAGAAAAGGAATTATCAAAGGCTACCTTTGAGCTGGATTGTGTTGCAGGTTTTGTAAATGCAGGTAGATGCAGGTTTATATACAGGTTTTGGTGTTAGGGTTAGACAGGGGCTTTAGCCGTTAGACAGTTTTAACTGATTTCTTGTTTTGTGTCTAAACGTCATCGTTCCATTTAAGAAACGAATTGTGTGAAGCGACGACGTTTAGACACTCCTCTCCTCCCCTGTCTCACAGTTGTATTTAAACCTTTACTCAGTTTTTAATAAACCCTAACATAGATTTTCCTCAAATTCGTTTTCGTGTCTATTTCATCTGAAGTTTCACCGATCAATCGGAGCTCAGGCGAGCTCGTTTCTCATGGTATCAGAGCAAAACCTGCAAGCTGGTAAGTGTCTCTGACTTGTCCTGAGTTTCATTGAAATCGGTTGAGTATTTTGAAAATGGCAACGTCGACTGCGGATGGTTCGAATCAGAGGTCTGATGTAACATCGGTTGTTGATTCTGATGATGATGATTTGTATTATGTGAGTAAGAACGAAGTGAATGGAAACCCTATTGTGACTAAGCCTCTAACTGGTAGGGTTAACTTTGTCTCATGGAAGAAATCCATGGAGATTGCTCTATCTGCGAGGTTGAAGCTGAGCTTCGTACAAGGTAAGTTTCCGAGGCCAGATGATCGAAAGGCACAAGCAAAGTGGCAGCGATGCAATGATGTCATCATGTCTTGGCTTATAAGTTCAGTTTCGGAGGATATTGTTGGACAAATCCTCCACGCCAAGGATGTCATGACTGCCTGGAACATCCTCCACGCTAGGTTTGCTGGAACGAACCTGGCCAGGAAATCTGGTCTGATGAAGGAAGCCAATAATCTAGTTCCAGGAGACATGGATGTTACAACCTACCATGGAAAGCTCACAAAGATTTGGCAAGAGTTGGACTCTGTTAAGAAGATAAGTGCATGCCTAGCAAATGGAAACTGTGTTTGTTGTGGTGAAGCTGATGATGAGAAACGAGAGGACAGAGTTGTTCAGTTCCTCATGGGGCTAAATGAGTGTTACTCAATGGTGAGGACTGATGGACCATAATTATACGAATCAAAAACACAGTTAAACCCACTAAATTAGACTGTTTGTCTATTTAACTTTTGCTTGTTAGTTCCGATATATTTCTACAGGGTATTTTGAAGCTTAGAGAGAATACACGCTAAGGAGAGGATTTTACACAGAAAAGATGTTACGAGTCATTCCAAGGTCACGATCAGACGCTGACTGAAGAAATCTAAAGATCCTGACATGGAATCATTCAAAACAAATCAAACCGAAGAGCAACCAAAGTCAGTCCGGAGCTGAAATACACCGATAGTTTTGTGAGAACTTCACAAAACTCACACAAGCTCACTCTTATCCATTGATGACCGGCGGCTTTGGGGAAGAAGATGACTCATTGGGTGGCTTCCTCCCCTTCTCCTCCTTCTCCCCACCACAACCGGCGGCTTTCATCCATGGTGACCGGCCACCGGCGGCTCCTCCTCCCCCCCCCCCCCCCATGTGGCATCATCTCAGAACTCTTCCTCTCATCCTTTGCCATGTGCTTCCATCTCCACCCTCCATTCTCCTCTCCTTTGGCTATAAATACAAGCCTTCACCTCTCATTTGTATCATCCAACAATCCCATTCACAACACAAAATCACTTATCTCTCTATGTTTGGCAATTTGTAAGTTTGGTTTTGAAATAATACTCTTGTTGGTTCTTGAGTATTCAAGTAGGAATTGGGAATACTCCTGTTGGTTCTTGAGTATTCCCCCTTACTTACTGTCTTTCAAAAACCCCAGAGTATTTAGCTATGGTATCCACCTCTATGGATATTTGTAGCTAAACTCTTCATTCGGTTGAAGGGGTGTACTTGTATCATAAAATGTTTTAGACTTGCTTTAGTGTTTTTTCTCTGTATTCAAAACTTGTTCTATGTGCCATATATTAGGCCAGAACTTCCAAGGTTGAGTGGATGCTTGGAATGGCAAAGCTCTTCCGTGGAAGTACGTAAACATACTCGGATAAGTGGATGCTTGGAATGGCAAAGCTTATCTGAGGAGTTTGACCTCTCTCAAACACCATTTGATTGCTCGGGAATGACTGATCAAATGGATGCACACAGGCTAATATACCTTGGAATGGGGTATTAGTCTAAGTAGAACAAGGGCTCTACGTTTTTTGCAAAAGTCTAGACAGTGTGTGCAAATCGAGTGCTTGGAATGGCCTTGATACACTTTCGAACATTTTTGCAAAAGACTAGACAGTGTGGCAAATCGAGTGCTTGGAATGGCCTTGATGCACGTTTGAATACTTAGGAGGATCACTAAAGGTCAATGATAAACAGGCTATGATACAAAGCCCCCGAAATCGAATGTTTTCCTTGAAATCAAACAACTCCTGCACTTACTTTCTTAGTATAACTGCCGTAATCAACTGCTCACCTTCCGGAGGACTTGCCAATCACGCATCACCCGCTGTAAGTCTTCTTTGTATTTTCAGTATTTAATTTTCAGTCATTTACTTTTCCGCACTAAAACCAAAATCAACCAATCAATCACTTAGCTGGTAGCTTTAAAACCAACCAACCAACTTAAAACACGTTCCCTCGCTGTATAAATCACCTCAAAGAACAACTATCCCCCTAATTCCTTTGGGCTCGACCCCTACTTACCACTTGCTACCCAGTAGTTAAGTCGCGAGTAGCGGACTATTATAAATTTATTCTTGACGTTTGCACACAACGACTGTGCATCCATCAAAAATTGGCGCCGTTGCCGGGGAATTAGCCGTCGGATAGTTGTTCTTTTCTCTATGACACTACCCACTACGCATGCATGGACAACGCGATATCTGCCCCTGTTCGGAGGAACGGAGGGAGAAGACCCAGTACAGCACTGCCGAAACTTCCACCACGTCTGCCACCACATCAAACCTGAAAATGAAGTGTTAGAGGAATTTAAGCTTAAATGCTTCAAATTTTCTCTGACTGACTTCGCGACAATCTGGTACTACACATCACCCGCTATGCATGCTGAATACTTTGTGGACCTCTGCGTTCCATTCCTGAAGGAATTCTCCCCACCATCCTTACGCTAAAAAACCCGTGAGAAGATCATGTGCCTTCAACAATCCCGGGATGAGACTTTGGACGAATACTACACGAACTACGACACCATCGTCTCAAGCTGCCCGCACCATGGATTCACGAAGAAAGTTCTTCTCCAAAAATTTCTTCGTGGGATGAGGTCCGAAGAGCTGGGAAGAGTTAACGAAGCAATGAGAAGATCGGCCGGAAACTTCACCATTGTAGACATGTGGAACCTTATAATTGGCCTGGCCACTGCCACAAGACGAGTACCCCAAACTGATGAGGAAATGCAGATAAATGAAGCTGACCCTGAGGCAGACAAAGAAGAAACTACCGAGCCGTCAGAAGAGACTCCTGAACCATCAGAAGAATCAGATATGGAAAGCACCGGAAGCAACGAGGTTGGAGTCCAGAATACCACTGACGAACTGCCCAATTCATACCCGACTATCATTACCCGGGCAGCCGAGACTATCTACGACCAGTTCCTCACTGACAATCATAACAAGGCAGAACCAAGCCTTTTGAGGCTTTCCCGACTTTTCCCCTTGATCAATGAGCAAGTTGCAGAAAACTATAGGATCAATGAAGAAACTCAAAAGAGGATGGGAAAAGGGCCTCTGCAAAATGACTCCTCGATGGAGTAGTGTTACGCCGTAACTGGACTAGGCAGTCCCAAATACAAGAACTTCAAAAGGCTAGTAGTGAAAGGTCCCTCACCCCCTCCGGGGTATTGGAAAGAAAAGATCCCAAAACAAAGGAGTCCTGACCCGAGTACAACATCCGGCAAGAAGTCAGGAAGAGTCAAGGCAAGAAACAACACAAGAACAGTGGCGAAATTTGGCCTGAGCCACCCATGGGACCCAAACCAGTAATCCACAACGAGGTACTGTCGAGCCAACGACGTTAAACAAGTGCACTGGTCGGGAGGTAACCCGACACTATCTTACTTTCTGTCATTTAAATTCTGTCATTTAATTTTCTGTCTTAGTCATTCTCACATATATATATTAGCTTGCATGATTTTTGAACTAAGGCACGCCTTCGTTCAAAAGTGTGGGGTGAGAACCACCGTTGTATATAAATAACATGCTTGCTGTTTTCTTTTTTAACAGTATCTTTTTGAAAATATGAACTTGAGAATGTGAAAAAGATAGATCATAATTCATGCATTAACCTTGTGAAAATTCAACTGTTTTAAAAACTTAGAATGTAACTTCTCATTTGTTCCTTTGTGCTGAGATAAACTAGGGATGTGGAGTTGATAGAAAATGCCCTAGAGGGGCTTGGCAAGCAATCGAAGGATCGAATCAAACTATATGGTTTTCGAAGTCAGTGGAGGCTGCACTTCGAGTTTCAGTGAAGATTGAAGTCATCTCCGCCATGCAGTGTTTATGCAGAAAGAAAAAAAAGGCGAGGACGGGAATCAGACCGTCCTCTCTCTAGTCAAAATAGCCGAGAAAATAGATGAGCGACTGACAGATGCTCGTCGTCAAAGCAAATGTACAAATAAATTTATAGTCCGCTACTCGCGACTATACTACTGGGTAGTAAGTGGTAAGTAGGGGTCGAACCCAAAGGAATTAGGGGGATAGTCGTTCTTTAAGGAATTTGTACAGCGAGGGAGCGTGTTTAGGTTGGTTTTAAAGCTACCAGCTAAGTGATTGATTGGTTGGTTGGTTGGTTTTAGTACTGGAAAGTAACTGATAATTATTACAATTAAAAGAAAGCATTCGGTTTCAGGGGCCTTGTATTATATCCTGTTTATCATTGACCCTTAGTGAATCTTCTAAGTATTCAAACGTGCATCAAGGCCATTCCAAGCACTCGATTTGCCACACTGTCTAGTCTTTTGCAAAAGTGTTCGATAGTGTATCAAGGCCATTCCAAGCACTCGATTTGCACACACCGTCTAGACTTTTGCAGAAAACGTAAAGCCCTTGTTCTATTTAGACTAATACCCCATTCCAAGGTATACTAGCCTGTGTGCATCCATTTGATCAGTCATTCCCGAGCAATCAAATGGTGTTTTAGAGAGGTCAAACTCCTCAGATAAGCTTTGCCATTCCAAGCATCCACTTATCCGAGTATGTTTACGAACTTCCACGGAAGAGCTTTGCCATTCCAAGCATCCACTCAACCTTGGAAGTTCTGGCCTAATATATGGCACATAGAACAAGTTTTGAATACAGAGAATAAATACTAAAATAGTCTAAAACATTTTATAATACAAGTCCACCCCTTCTACCGAACGACTAGTTTAGCTACTATTTATCGCGCTAAACATTATAACTAAGGAATTGGAAATTAAAGACGGAAATAAATATCAGAATACTTACTACCGTTGAAGCGCCAAGGGAGCAATCCTTTATTTCCAAAACCAAACTTACAATTTCTAGAGAGATAAGTGAATTACAATTTTTGTGGATGTTTGAAATGAGGAGGAGGAGGTTGGTATTTATAGCCATAAAGGGAGGAGATGGGTGGTGGAGATGGTGGCACATGTCTTTTGATCCAAGGGATGAGGAGGAGGAGCAAGGAGGAGCTGCCACATGGGGGAGGAGAAAGCCACCGGTCATATGGAGGAGGAGCCGCCGGTAGCAGGTGGTGGAATGGGGAGGAGCTCCTCCCTTGGCCACCTCCAAGCATGGTGGCCGGTCACCTTGTCCAATCGTGCATTTTGATAGTTGATTTGGAATGGCCAAGTGATTCTAAGACTAATGGTCGAGTCAGAATTTCCAAATTCCATGTTTTGGTCGAGCAACTTGGTTTTGGTGCCTATGCGCGCGGCCTTTACTATGGAATTGGGCCAATCTGCTCAAGCGTTTTGTCTGGGAAGCGAGATTGTCCGACTTGTTGGGCATTCCAAACATCTTGGTCGAGCCAGATTTGCAAGATTCGTCGGTTGGCTCGAGCAATTCGGTCATGGTGCCTAGTGTACGCGGAGTCTTTGCTTGGCATTGGGCCAACTCTCAATTGGCTCGGGCATTCTCCTTGGTTTTCCGACATTGTCCACTTTATTTTCCATTTTAAACACTTTGGTCGAGGCGGAATTGTTAGATGAGGTGGTTTGCGCGAGCAACTTGAATCGAGTGTTTGGTCAGCTCGGCAAAGGGCCTGGATCTGCTTCATCCGGTCGGGTGGTTTCTGCGGCATTTTCTTACCCGGTCGGTTGAGTCTTCAATGCATATTCCTCTTCGGTTTGATTTGTTTGGAGTGATTCAATGTCAGGATCCTTGAGATTTCTTCAGTCAGCGCCTGATCTTGACCTTGGAATGACTCTTAATATCTTTTCAGCGTAAACTCCTCTCCTTAGCGTGTTTTCTCTCTAAGCGCCATAATACCCTGTAGAAATATATCGGAACTAACAAGCAAAAGTTAAATAGACAAAGTGTCTAATTAAGGGGGTTTTACGGTGTTTATGATTCGTATAATTTGGGTCCATCAGCGACCCTCATCTTGACCTGCGCGAAACGACAACGATGAGAGGAGCGGGGAGGTATTTCCATATGCTCGCGGGCGATGATTGGACCTCCCAAAAAAGGCTTGAGAAAATGGACTAGCAAGTCACAAAGAAGCAAAAGCTCGAAGAAGCAAATCAAGAGGCCAAAGGCCCAAAATTGTGAAGGTTTTAACCGAACAAAAAGTGAAGTACTCAAAGAGTCAAATCAACGGCCAAAGGCCAATTCACTACAAAAGCAGTCCCTCGCCAAAAAGAAATCAAAAAGACCAAACCATTGAAACCCGAACCAAATCACGTGCTAGAGAAAGCTACAAGAAAACCATATAGTGCGAGACGGTCCCGAGATTGCAGTCCAGGAGCCTAAAAAGGGCTATCTCCCGAAACATCCAAAATACTTTGCATCTCAGCACGGAGGTACAAGTATCAAGTTTCTTCTATTTATTTACACAGTTTAATTTGGTAATAAGTAGTAATGCATGAATTAGGATAAATCGAGTCCCACAGTCTAATTTTCATATTTTAACAAACTTACTTAGTGCCGCCCTTTAATAGCATTGTTCGGGACGAACAACTAAAAGTGTGGGGTGATCTGATGGACCATAATTATACGAATCAAAAACACAGTTAAACCCACTAAATTAGACTGTTTGTCTATTTAACTTTTGCTTGTTAGTTCCGATATATTTCTACAGGGTATTTTGAAGCTTAGAGAGAATACACGCTAAGGAGAGGATTTTACACAGAAAAGATGTTACGAGTAATTCCAAGGTCATGATCAGACGCTGACTGAAGAAATCTAAAGATCCTGACATGGAATCATTCAAAACAAATCAAACCGAAGAGCAACCAAAGTCAGTCCGGAGCTGAAATACACCGATAGTTTTGTGAGAACTTCTGACAGAGCGCACTGCACTGTCGTTAAGGTGCAATGTTCTCTGTACAAATAAATTTATACTTTCCGCTACTCGCGACTACACTACTGGGTAGTAAGTGGTAAGTAGGGGTCGAACCCAAGGGAATTAGGGGGATACGTTGTTCCTTAAGTTGGACAATTTTGGGATTGGTTGTTTGGTTTAAAGCTACCAGCTAAGTGATTGATTGGGTGGTTGGTTGGTTTTAGTACTGGTAAGTAACTGGTAATTATTACAATTAAAAGAAAACATTCGGTTTTGGGACTCTTCTTGTGACACATCTATCATTGACTCCAAATGATTTCTTTTACACTTCTAAGTGTGGTTGTCCCGACAAAGGTGACAACCCAAATACCCCGACAAAGGTGGTACTCCACACCCTTAACCTGTCAAGTTGTGATGTGGTTGTCCCGACAAAGGTGACAACCCAAATACCGCGACAAAGGTGGTATTCCACAACAAGCTTGACAAAGCTTTAGGCTTCTGGTCTTTCGCTAGTTTGAACAACCCGACAAAGGTGTTACTCAAACTAGATCTCAAAGACTAGAGAAGTGCAAAATGACATAAGGTGCAAGAGTCTCAAGTTGTGGGCACAAGGGTGAGAACCCTCAACCGAATATGGGTTTAGCTACTATTTATCGCGCTAAACATTATAAAAGCAGTAAATTAAATACAAAGAAAGACTTACAACCGTTGAAGCGCCAAGGAAGCAAACCTTTATTTCCACAACCAAACTTTAGAGAGATAAGTGAATTACAATTTTTGGGATGTTTGAAATGAGGAGGAGGAGGGTTGTATTTATAGCCAAAAGGGGAGGAGATGGGTGGTGGAGATGGTGGCAAGTGTCCTTTGATCCAAGGGTTGAGGAGGAGGAGCAAGGAGGAGCTGCCACATGGGGGGTGGAGGAGCAGCCGGTCACATGGAGGAGCAGCCGCCGGTAGCAGGTGGTGGAATGGGGAGGAGCTCCTCCCTTGGCCACCTTCAAGGGTGGTTGCCGGTCATCTTGTCCAAACGTGCAGTTTGATAGTTGATTTGGAATTTCCAAGTGATTCTAAGACTAATGGTCGAGCCAGAATTTCCAAATTCCATGGTTTGGTCGAGCAATTTGGTCTTGATGCCTATGCGCGAGGCTTTTATTTGGAATTGGGCCAATCTGCTAATCTGCTCGAGCGTTTTGTCCGGGAAGCGAGATTGTCCGACTTGTTAGGCATTCCAAACACCTTGGTTGAGCCAGAATCTCCAGATTCATCCGTTGGGTCGAGCGACTTGGTTTGGGTGCCAATGCGCGCCGGGCCTTTGCCTTTGCATTGAGCTAACTGCCAATCTGCTTGAGCATTTTCCTTGGAGTCTCGACAACTTCCACCTTATTTTCCATTTGGAACATTTTGGTCGAGGTGGTATTGTCAGATGAGGTGGTTTGCTCGAGCGACTTGAATTGAGTGCTTGGTTAGCTCGGCGGAGAGCCTGGAACTGCCTCAACCGGTCGGGTGGTTTCTGCGGTATTTTCTCACCCGGTCGGTTGAGTCTTCAATGCATATTCCTCTTCGGTTTTATTTGTTTGGAGTGATTCAATGTCAGGATCCTTGAGATTTCTTCAGTCAGCGCCTGATCTTGACCTCGGAATGACTCTTAATATCTTTTCAGCGTAAACTCCTCTCCTTAGCGTGTTTTCTCTCTAAGCGCCATAATACCCTGTAGAAATATATCGGAACTAACAAGCAAAAGTTAAATAGACAAAGTGTCTAATTAAGGGGGTTTTACGGTGTTTATGATTCGTATAATTTGGGTCCATCATATCACCCCACACTTTTAGTTGTTCGTCCCGAACAATGCTATTAAAGGGCGGCATTCTAAGTTGGATTTGGAATATGAAAATTAGACTGTGGGACTCGATTTATCCTAGTTCATGCATTACTTACTTATTACCAAATTGAACTGTGTAAATAAATAGAAGTAACTTAATACTTGTACCTCCGTGCTGAGATGCAATTCATATTGGATGTTTTGGGAGATAGCCCTTTTTTGGTTCCTGGACTGCAACTTCGGGATCGTCTCGTACTATATGGTTTCCTTGTAGCTTTCTCTAGCACGTGATTTGGTTCGGGTTTCACTGGTTTGAGTACTTTGATTTTTTTTCTTTTGGCGAGGGACTGCTTTTGTAGTGAATTGGCCTTTGGCCTTTGATTTGACTTTTTGAGTACTTCACTTTTGTTCGGTTAAAACCTTCACAATTTTGGGCCTTTGGCCTCTTGATTTGCTTCTTCGAGCTTTTCGCCTTTTTGTGGCTTTTGCAAGTCCATTTTCTCAAGCCTTTTTTGGGAGGTCCAATCATCGCCCGCAAGCCTATGGAAATACCTCCCCGCTCCTCTCATCGTTGTTGTTTCGCGCGGGTCAAGATGAGGGTCGCTCATCTATTTTCTCGGCTACTTTAACTAGAGAGAGGACGGTCTGATTCCCATCCTCGCCTTTTCTTTTCTTTTTGCATAAACACTGCATGGCGGAGATGACTTCAATCTTCACTGAAACCCGAAGTGCAGCCTCCACTGACTTCGAAAACCATATAGTTTGATAAGATCCTTCGATTGCCTGCCAAGCCTTCTAGGGCAGTTTATGTCAACTCCACATCTCTAGTTAATCTCAGCACAAAGGACAAATGAAAAGTTACGTTCTAAGTTTTTAGACAGTTGAATTTTCACAAGGTAAATGCATGAATTTCGGTCTATCTTTTTCACATTCTTAAGTTCATATTTTCAAAAAGATACTATTACTAAAAAAAACAGCAAGCATGTTATTTATATACAACGGTGGTTCTCACCCCACACTTTTGAACGAAGGCGTGCCTTAGTTCAAAAGTCATGCAAGCTAATATATATATGTGAGAATGACTAAGACAGAAAATTAAATGACAGAATTTAAATGACAGAAAGTAAGATAGTGTCGGGTTACCTCCCGACCAGTGCACTTGTTTAACGTCGTTGGCTCGACGATACCTCGTTGTGGATTACTGGTTTGGGTCCCATGGGTGGCTCAGGTCGTATTTCGCCACTGTTCCTGTGTTGCTTCTTGCATACATAGTGTGTAGCGTGATGAAGAAACGAGAAGGGAAAGGAAAGAACAACTAATCCGACGGCTAACTCCCCGGCAACGGCGCCAATTTGACAGAGCGCACTGCACTGTCGTTAAGGTGCAATGTTCTCTGTACAAATAAATTTATACTTTCCGCTACTCGCGACTACACTACTGGGTAGTAAGTGGTAAGTAGGGGTCGAACCCAAGGGAATTAGGGGGATACGTTGTTCCTTAAGTTGGACAATTTTGGGATTGGTTGTTTGGTTTTAAAGCTACCAGCTAAGTGATTGATTGGGTGGTTGGTTGGTTTTAGTACTGGTAAGTAACTGGTAATTATTACAATTAAAAGAAAACATTCGGTTTTGGGACTCTTCTTGTGACACATCTATCATTGACTCCAAATGATTTCTTTTACACTTCTAAGTGTGGTTGTCCCGACAAAGGTGACAACCCAACTACCCCGACAAAGGTGGTACTCCACACCCTTAACCTGTCAAGTTGTGATGTGGTTGTCCCGACAAAGGTGACAACCCAAATACCGCGACAAAGGTGGTATTCCACAACAAGCTTGACAAAGCTTTAGGCTTCTGGTCTTTCGCTAGTTTGAACAACCCGACAAAGGTGTTACTCAAACTAGATCTCAAAGACTAGAGAAGTGCAAAATGACATAAGGTGCAAGAGTCTCAAGTTGTGGGCACAAGGGTGAGAACCCTCAACCGAATATGGGTTTAGCTACTATTTATCGCGCTAAACATTATAAAAGCAGTAAATTAAATACAAAGAAAGACTTACAACCGTTGAAGCGCCAAGGAAGCAAACCTTTATTTCCACAACCAAACTTTAGAGAGATAAGTGAATTACAATTTTTGGGATGTTTGAAATGAGGAGGAGGAGGGTTGTATTTATAGCCAAAAGGGGAGGAGATGGGTGGTGGAGATGGTGGCAAGTGTCCTTTGATCCAAGGGTTGAGGAGGAGGAGCAAGGAGGATCTGCCACATGGGGGGTGGAGGAGCAGCCGGTCACATGGAGGAGCAGCCGCCGGTAGCAGGTGGTGGAATGGGGAGGAGCTCCTCCCTTGGCCACCTTCAAGGGTGGTTGCCGGTCATCTTGTCCAAACGTGCATTTTGATAGTTGATTTGGAATGTCCAAGTGATTCTAAGACTAATGGTCGAGTCAGATTTTCCAAATTCCATGGTTTGGTCGAGCAATTTGGTCTTGATGCCTATGCGCGAGGCTTTTATTTGGAATTGGGCCAATCTGCTAATCTGCTCGAGCGTTTTGTCCGGGAAGCGAGATTGTCCGACTTGTTGGGCATTCCAAACATCTTGGTCGAGCCAGAATCTCCAGATGCATCCGTTGGGTCGAGCGACTTGGTTTGGGTGCCAATGCGCGCCGGGCCTTTGCCTTTGCATTGAGCTAACTGCCAATCTGCTCGAGCATTTGCCTTGGAGTCTCGACAACTTCCACCTTATTTTCCATTTGGAACATTTTGGTCGACGTGGTATTGTCAGATGAGGTGGTTTTCTCGAGCGACTTGAATTGAGTGCTTGGTTAGCTCGGCGGAGAGCCTGGAACTGCCTCAACCGGTCGGGTGGTTTCTGCGGTATTTTCTCACCCGGTCGGTTGAGTCTTCAATGCATATTCCTCTTCGGTTTGATTTGTTTGGAGTGATTCAATGTCAGGATCCTTGAGATTTCTTCAGTCAGCGCCTGATCTTGACCTTGGAATGACTCTTAATATCTTTTCAACGTAAACTCCTCTCCTTAGCGTGTTTTCTCTCTAAGCGCCATAATACCCTGTAGAAATATATCGGAACTAACAAGCAAAAGTTAAATAGACAAAGTGTCTAATTAAGGGGGTTTTACGGTGTTTATGATTCGTATAATTTGGGTTCCGATTTTCAGATTTTTCCATAACTCACTCGGATCTTTCACAGTGAGGTATTCATTTTTGAGATTCTCGTCAAGATGACGACGAAGGAAAATCAAAGATTTTGCCTTATCCATTTTCGACGAGGTATTCTTTCGGGAAGATTCATTGAATCCAAATGTGTCTTAATGTCTATCGTTCAAGGCATGTAATTTTTTCCTGAGATGTCGAGTGGACTGAACTCAAGTTTTGCGAGGTTTGACATGGTGGTAACTAAAAAAAATGACAAAGTAGAAAAAGTTTATTAGATTAATTTAAAACATAAAATTCTACAAATATTGTAAAGAAGAAGACATACATTATTACAAGCATTTCTAAACAATGATCAAATTCATTCGTCGGAACATCTCTGGTGAAGAAATAAACAGTAAGTACAAAAATAATTATGAAAATAAAAACTAGTATTAGACGAGACATTCTATGGCAAGGTAATTTTTTCTTGAGAAGATTATGTAGTTGAAGAGAGAATGAATAAGATCTTGTATGGTGAATGAAATCGAATTTATAGAGAGAAAAAATAGCCGTTATGTTACCGTTGGGCACTAATAAGCTTGTTATGGTTAAATGCTAAGAGTAAATTAACAATGTAATATCATCAAATAAATTATGAAAATATAGTTCAAAGAAAATATTAAAATGAAGTTTTTAAAGTAAAGATAATTACTTTGTAGATCACAACACTTTACTATGAGGGGATAATCCGCCACTGCATAATAATATATTGTTATACATTAAGAAAGTAAAACAAATTGTAAATCACATCATTTTTGTTATACGGTAGCGTAGCCCCGTTGTATAACAAAATGAAGTTATACAATAATATCGAAGAGAGAAAATTTCGTTATGTACTTTTGTTCGGAACTTACGGTATGGAAGTGGAGAGCGTTCGTGCTGATAACGTGTTGTAAAATGACTTCAAAAACCTCAACAAATGTGATGTAAAGTAACTTTGAAACTTTAACAAAACACTAATACAATATTGTTTGTGAGAGGGATAATGGATAGCCTTTTAGGATGAGTAAGAATGGAAGTTTAAGTTGTTATTTTTCTCATTCCATTTGCACCCCTTTTATAATAAAAAGAGAAGGAAGCAAAATCCATAAAATGTGGATCAAACTTCTCTAATGCCAATACATTAACCTCATATATTGACTAAGTTACTCTAATATAAAAATAATGACCACAAATGTTGACCCTAATGAGTATACCACATTATATTCATAATAAAGTGAAACTATGGTACAATTTTTAATAGAAAATGAATTGGGGTTCAGGGTTTTGTCGTATTCTATGATGTTTGTTTCCTAATGATACAAATATATTAGTGTCAATCAGTCACATAATATGTTTTTAACAGGGGCTGCTGCTTCTTGTTATTAATGTCGGTCAGTCACATATTAGTATTTTATGCCTTGCTGGAAGTGATATAGTCATGAGTTAACATTGTGTAAACGTCTATGCTTTTTCATTTTTAGATTGGAAATGGTTTACTTGATTATTGAGCTCAACATTGATTAATCGAGCTCAACTTCTTTTTTTCAGCCGCTTGTCACCATTGTAGACTTCCCCCTGTACAAAGCTTATCCATGGATTTGTGTTTCCTGGGACAACAAAAACATAAGTGCTTCCATAGCGGTAATTTTCAGAACTTCCCTTATTGTTGTTAGACATAAGTGCATCATCCCTTTGTTTACTATTTGGTTGGAATCTGATAAATGCGGCATCCCTATCTTATATATATCAGTGAACATGTATATGCAAATTTGTGCATTTGGATCAATAACACTCCGTATATTTATATGCTTATGCTTTGATATGCTGGGTGTTCATGTGAGGTGACATACATGCTTTCATATGCTGGGTTTGAAATAGATTAGACGTTTGCCCAGTTATTTTGTTGTAAGCTATTGTGTCTGTACCTTTATCAAAAAAAAAGAAAGAAATCCTACGGGTAGATCGTGGGCTGCATCCTAAATGGGTTGAATAAATTGGGCCGAATAAAAAAAAGTTTAAAAGAAAAAGATGGGGTGGGTAAGATTAGGGGTGTAAATGAGTCGATACATTCGCGAGCTGCTCGTGAACAAGCTCGGTCTTAAACGAGCCGAGTACAAGCTAACTAGTGCTCGGCTCGTTTATGTGCTCGATTAAAACTTACTTATATTGTTGAAGCTCGATTAAGGTAATTATATATATATTTTTTAGTGAAAGTTCGATTGAAGCTCGTCAACAATAAACGAGATTGAGTTCACGTGTGTGTACACGTAGACCTTGTTCAGATTCGATTATGTAGTTGACGATTGAGATTTGTCACATAATTTGTTTAGAAATGAATCTGAACCCTTTTAGACACCAAAAAATGGTAAAAAACAAATTAAGGGAAGAATATGATCTCCCGACAAATCTGGATGCACTTAATAAGTGGACTATTCCTAAAATTGAACCTTGTTTGATTTATAAACTTGGTACTTTTGAAAAAATTGGTCTCAAACAAATTGTTAAGACAACTGAAGAGACAGTTCCGCTGAACTCTGAAGAAATTACAATTAAACTGCTTGATGAAATTGATTTACTTTTATACAGGCAAAATTACAAGTTTTTACAAATTGGTTTAATACAAATTGCCTTTAAACCATTAACTCTCGAAGGTTTACCAGAAAGCTTTATTTAAAATCTTAATTCGAGTAATCAACTGCTCGTTTAAAGCTCCATCGAAGCTCGTTAAATATTTGCTTGAACTCATAAAAAGCTCGTTAACTATAGATTATTATATTAAATTAATTAAATTAAAATACTCGAATTCGTGAAAAATTAAATCGTCAAATTTTAAACGAGCCGAGCACGAATAACCTGATACTCGACTCGGCTCGTTTACACTCCTACTCGTCAAGCCGAGCCTTCACGTGTATGTACACGTAGATCCGATGTCGTCCCTGTCAAGGGAGATGCCAATTTATATAAATGAAAAAGTATGACTAAGTGGCCGATGTGGGAGAACAATGTAATATCAATCATTTATAACTTTAGATTTAAAATAACGACATTAATGGATGTTTGCTACGAGTAGAAACTACAACTACACATCCCTGTTACGCTTGCACTCCTTTGGCACAACCGGGAACCTGACTTTATCAGTGCAGTAATTGTAAATGGTGTATTTGTATCGGACCGATCGCAAGCGGCGGTACTGGAACCTGTCCAAGTCTTGATACGCCTTCTCATCCCACCATTTCTTTTCCTTCGTGGTGCAGTACTTGGCTTGGACCGAAGCCTCGCATCCATCGATGTGGAAGCCTTGGTACAAGGCCTTGAAGGGTGCATTTGCCCAATTTGTTTTCTCTAGGCCGCCTCTTGTTGCCCAGTCGTCCGCATTCCATAGACTCGAGTAGAGCTTCATTGGTTTGTTGAATGGAAATTTCACGCCCAAGGCCTTGTTGTTTTTGAACACCCTGATCGGTATCTCATCCACGAAAAACCTGTGTATTTATTGAAAATGATATAATGTATCAGTTAATACCATTGTCCACAGACGTGCTATTAATCAGTATTCGTCGAATCGTATTTACTGCTTACGCGATCATGTAAGAGTTCCAAAGAATGGAGTAAGTGTGGAAGTCCTTGGCGGGATCGAACCAGAGATAGATCCTTTGTTCTTTGTTTCCTTGGCCTCCCGTGAACACGTTTGTTTGCAAAATGTAGGGCTGTCCCGTCCTGTTTCCTAAAAACTCGAAGTCGATCTCGTCGTGTTCTGGTCCTAACGAAGATAACTGCATAGAGCAAAACAACAATGCTGATGTCAATTTGATGGATCTTAATGTTACAATATCAATATGAAGAGAAGAAGAACATACGTAATAGGCAGTGACAGTTCCAGCAGAGTCACCAGCAACCATTTTGATCCTCATACTGAAGTGTCCGTACAAGTAGGAGCCCTTTGACTGAAAGCCAGTACCTGAAAACCATAAAAACTCAAAATCAAACAAAATCCATTTTCATACTGAAATCAATTATATGACCTTGTTTGGGACCATTTCTTGATTTATGCGTGTCATCCTTGCGCAGGGGCCATTGCTAATCTTCTCTGTATCATTCCATTGTTGGTGAAATTTACCTGTGTAGTTATCAAGACTGAGCTGAATCTCAGAGCCACCATTTAAGTACTTGATATGATCAAAAGCCCAAGTTGGGACATAGTTTCTGCTAAATGGAACATCAACAGCCTTTTTCGGAGGCGCAGCCTTTGTTGTGCCAAACATCATGAAAGCCAAACAAAGGCATAAAATGGGCATGAAAGAATCCATAACACTTGGTTGATAGAATTACAATAATGAAGGAGAATTAAGAAGATGGTGATGCCTTGAGTTGTTGGATTGAGATGTGATCAGAGGGTTTATATATATATGCATATTTCTGAGTATCTTTAGTAGTTATTAAATTAGTTTACAAGTCAATGAGGTATGAGGCAAGAAGCTATTTAGTTTAGCGTGTATGAAATGTAATCAGTGGACAATGACACAGCTCAGTTAGGGGTAACACCTATCGATTATCTAACCAAAAAAAATTTCTTATAAAATCTCACAAATTTGTGAGAAATTTGATGCCCCAGGACTCGAGCACGGAGTATAATGAATCATGTCTGACTCCTTAATCAACAGAAACAATTAGGATGCACTGTTTGTTTCTATCTTACACTAACTACTACTTGGCGAATCCTTCGTCTTTAAATCACTATGGGAAGCAAGCAATGTCCTACATAACCCAACTAGACAACTATTTCAGTCTTGTCTCTATTTATAGTCACGTTGATTACTATAATTATGTCGTATGAAAAAGAATCGAAAGCTCTGGCTTAGTATAGCAATTACATACTGTGATAAACTGAGAGAACAAATCTCGTAGTTTTTCTCTTATTACCATAAGAAAGTACACTCAACATTAGTGATCTCACTAATAAAAAAAACTCGATAAGATATTGAATTTTGACACAGATAGAATAATGACTCACAAATAAAAAATGAAAGCACACTAATTGAAAGGCAAATAACACAACAGTTTGAAGAGAGGGAAAATTTGATCATTGGAATCGATCAATTTGAAGGTTTGAAAATGGTATCACCCAGTGAAGGTTTTGAGCCAGGTGATGATGGGGATAGATTTGAGGCAATTTGCAAATGCAGCATGTGAGTGTCTGACAGGCAAGAGAGTTGTGAGCCTGAGATCAGCACATGCCATTCATAATCTAGTTGCTAATATCCAAACTCACTCAATATTAATCAAGGAAGCATCATCTCATCAGTGCAGCAGCGTGGTTTGTTTTGGTTTAAGTAAACTACAATTAATTAAATTCTAATTACCCAGATGCTAGCTATACACAGCATTGTCCAGCTAGCAGACGAACTTTTTTTATGATTTATGTATGTGTACTCAATTTCTCGTACGTACGTGCACATATAGATGCCTTGATTCAGTCCTAATCAACCTCTTGCATGATCTGGAATGAGGTGGTCAAAACTATAATATATTAATATTACATTAATATCTCTCATAATTCTAAGTTCATAATCTTATATAGATGGACCTGTTGAATTAATAAAAAAGAAAAAATGACAAGGAGGTGTATGAACTATTACCCATTGATAAATTACGGTCCGAACTATGAAATTGACAATTAAGGACAATTTTAAAATATTTGAATCTTCAATTTCACAATTAAGGGTAAGAAGATTTTTTCAATTCATTCGTTTAGTTAACTTTGTTAATTGAATGAGAGATATTCCGTCAGTTAAGTGTTATATGAGGATTAAAATATTGGAAAATTACCCTACTTAATTGTCAATTTCATATTTCGGATCGTGATTTGTCAATGAGTAGTAGTCCATACCCCCCCTCTTTGTCATTTTTCCTAATAAAAAACAATACCTGAACTATATATCACACAATTTGAATATATATAGATGATGAAGTAAAGTACTTGAATTATGTGTTCATGGGGTGCTCGATTGAGAACCCTCAAAATTTTGAAAATTCATATATCACCATTTGATCATGATGCATATTTAAATCGGCATGTGACACATGTTAAAAAAAGTCAAAGTTTGTGGCTTTGACTTTGTATTAAATGCAACTTTGAATATGTACATGTGACACATGTCATCATTAAAATGACATCTTTTTTTCGAGAATCATTAAAACTGCTCGAATATACCAATATCCTATGGTTCGATCCTCAGCTAGCTCAAACTCATACATTAAAATGATTTGATAATGCACTTTTAAAAGTGAAGATTGAATTCTCAAGTTTTTGAGAAAAAAAAAGATTTTCATTTGAATGTTCCTCATAAGTTCAAATCAAAATATAGCCAAGAGCATGTTATTAAACAAAATTGCGCTGACTTTGAGATGGCAGTTAGACTCAGATCGACTGTGAGTTGTGACTGGCTCAGGAGGTGACAGTTAATTAATTAACACCTGCATTCGTCTGATAATATAATTATGGGAGTTAATTAGTTTATGAGCTTAATTATATATTTGTATGATTGCTGGAACACAGCATGCATGCATGAAATGACAGCAAGGACTTGCCTGTTAGTGTAGTTTCTTCATTTGTGAACATTTTGACACTGATCGGGTGCTTTACCACCCATTTCCACTACATCAGGAGAATCAGGGCTCGGAGCCCAAAACTTTGATAGTTGACATAACATTTTGTTATTTTTTTTAAAAATGAGTGGGTACAATAACTCATAACATTACAATGCAATGACATCTTATCATATAGTACATTTATATATTGATCTCTGCAGCTCTAGCAAGACATCTTGATTGGATTTGAAATCAATATTTTTGTCCACTTCTGAAGCGCATGCCTTGCTTCGGCACCTTTACCATGCGTGGATCCCCGCATCCACCTCAAATTACCGGTACATTCTTCGACAGTTGGAACTCAGGCCACCTTGGGCACCTTTGTACTGTTGCAAGACTCGGCACGTCCTTCTTGACCGTTGTACCTCCACTAGGGAGGAAGCATCACGCGCGAGGCGTGGAGAGGAAGCATCCACGAGGGATGTAGGAAGCATCACGCGCGAGGTGTGAAGAGGAAAGCATCCACGCGCAAGGCGGGACGAGGAAGAGAAAAATGAAAAGGAAAGAGAAAGAGAAATTTATAAGAAAATTGGTGACCCTAGGATTCGAACCCAGGGCATAAGGATCCAACCATCTTAAGGTGGACTTCTTAACCAACAGACCACCACTCATGTTGGTGACTTCACATTTTGTTATTAGAGAGTCAACATGTAATGCCTTGTAATCCCAACATGCTTGGGAAGTCACTGGATTTGTTTCCAGGCAGCATGGATCTGATGTTGAGGATGATCTGATGCTGCAGAGTAGAATAGGCTAGTTTAGGATTTGCAGGAGCTGGGAGCAAAACGGCGTGGTTTCAAGTTGGCGCGTTTGGAGTTGCTTTTGAAGACTTCAGCAAAAGGTGTCGTTTGCTGAAGGTGCGACGTTTAATGGAACGATGACGTCTCGATAAAGCGCGAAGATTCGAAGTTCTTTAGAACGCGGTCGTTTTAGCTTGGCGGAAAATTCGGTTATCGGACATTACTTAGACGCTGCGTTTTGGGTGATATTTAAAGAGATGGAATTGCCAGATTAGGGTTTATCTGATTTGGGGATTTCTGGAAAACCGAGAGTGAGCTTCAAGATTCGTATCGAGCGATTCAAGCGATTGGCTGTTGATTCAAGCTGCTGGGAGAAGTTTCGAGTCACGACGGACTGTGACGTTGCCTGAGGAGGCTGAATTCCTCATCCTCTCTTCTCTTCTCTTTATAATCTTGTATTAGACTTGTTAGGGTTCTTGAGTCCCAATTGCGCATTAGGAACTTGTAATTGAACTTGGTTATAGTGGAAAAGGGCTGAGCAATTCCCCACCCCCCCACCCCCGAGGCTCCCAGGAGTAGGGCATCCCCCGAACCTGGTAAAAAATTTGTGTGTCTTGTTGGTCAACTTTGATTTCGGTTTTGTGATTGAATTGAACTTAGACTAATTCCTCGGGGTTTAGGCAAACAAACCTTGCAAATTGGTATCTAGAGCTTGGTTAATTTGCATGTGATTAGGATAGATTGAGACTGACTTGTTAATAGATATTGATCTCTTGACTTGTCTTTTTTCCCCTGTTCTTGAAATCATCACTTGCACATACACTGTTTATTGAATTGCCTGCTCTTGACTATCTGAGTTTTCTGATTTTGCGAGGACCTTTGATATTGGTGCTCATGGCTGATGGAATTAAGCTAAAGCCATACGATGGCACTTCAGACTTTTCTATATGGAAAGTGAAGATGAAGTCCATACTGATTAAGGAAAAGTGCTACAAGGCTATATCAGAAGAATGGCCTGCTGGAATGACTGACCAGTCCAAGAAGAATATGAAGGAAATGGCTCACTCTGAGATCATGATAAGGTTAGCAGATAATGTTGCAATACAAGTGGTAAGCCATACTGAACCTAAAGAATTGTGGACGGCATTAGAAGAGAAATACCTCACTAAGTCATTGCCTAGTAGGATATCTCTGTTATGCAAGCTGTTCACTTTTAAGATGGATACCTCTTTGTCTATTACTGAAAATCTTGATATTTTTCTAAAGATGACCCAAGACCTTGATAGGTGTAAAGATAAGATTGCTGAAACTCATCAGGCTATTATCTTGCTGAATTCTCTTCCTCCCCAATTTGATAATCTAAAGGATGTGATACAATATGGTAGGGATGAGTTAACTCTAAACAAGATAATTGAAGTTGTTGTGCAGAAAAATGACTCTCTTAAGGTGTTTAAAAGACCTGGTGTTAAAGGGGATACTAGAACTGATTCTAGGAATGAAGTTATGTTCTCTAAGGGAAAAACTAAGTATAAGAACTCCTTTAAAAAGTCTAAAAAACCTGAGTCACAAATCAAACAGTCTGATGGAAAATCTGATGGTAAAACTTTCAATGTGAAATGCTTTTATTGTAATGAAATGGGTCACTTTGCTTCTGATTGCCAGAAAAAGAAGAACAATGAAGCTAATAACAATAACAGATCCAAGGGAAAAAATGCTAGGGAAAACCAGTTTAACAATTGTGAATCTGGAAAATCTTATGATCATGAATTGTTTGTTGTCACAACTGAAAATGAATCTGAATCTTGGATACTTGATTCTGGTTGTAATATGCATGCCACACCTAATAGAAATGTGTTCAGTAATCTGAAACTGATAAATGATGGTGAGGTGAGACTGGGTGATCAAACTGTTTTTCATATTAGAGGCATAGGGAATGTACCTCTTAGAATGCATGATGGGTGGTTAGGGTCATCCAAAATGTTAGATGGGTCCCTGGTTTAAGAAGGAATTTGTTATCTGAGTCTACCTTTGATGATCTTGGCTGTCATCTGTTATCTGAGTGTACCTTTGATGATCTTGGCTGTCATATTACTAACTTCAATGGTGTTAGAACAATTATGAGAAATGACAGGACTGTCCTAAAAGGACTGAAGAAAGGAGGGCTTTACCATGTCCAAGCCACTCCTGAAATCAATGCTGTAACTTCAGCAAAGGACATGGATGAGACCAAGACTTGGCATGCCAGACTTGGTCATATAGGTAACAAATGTTTGTTCTACCTACATAAGCAAGGTATAATTGATTCTCCCCCTGTGAACATTGACTTTTGTGAAAACTGCATCATTGGAAAACAGACTGCTCTTAGTTTTAATAAATCTACCATGCTAGTTAAAGGTCCACTTGATTATATACATGCTGATCTGTGGGGACCTACTCAAGTGAGCACCATTGGAGGGAGAAATTATTTTCTCTCCTTGGTTGATCACTTTAGCAGAAAAGTCTGGGTATTTTTGTTAAAGACTAAAGATGAAACTTTTGATAAGTTTAGATATTGGAGAGCTTTGGTTGAGAAACAATCTGGTTGTTCTGCTAAGTGTCTTAGAACTGATAATGGACTTGAATTCTGCAATGGCTTGTTTAATCATTTTTGTGAAGAACATGGCATTGATAGGCACTTAACCATCCCAAGCAGACCCCAACAAATGGAACTGCTGAGAGGATGGATAGGACATTACTTGAGAAGGCCAGATGCATGCTCATTAGTTCAGGAATTAAACGTACTTTTTGGGGTGATGCCCTTGTAACTGCTGCATATTTAATAAACAGGAGTCCCTCATCTATGATAGGGTTTAAGACTCCTCAAGAAATGTGGACAGGGCATAAGCCAAACATTAATCACTTAAAACCATTTGGCTGTACTGCATTTGCTAAGATTGATCAAGGTAAAATGCAACCTAGGACCGTTAAGTGTGTGATGATTGGTTATCCTCATGGTGTGAAAGGGTATAAACTGTTAGTGATTCAGCCTTGTGCATATAAGGTTATTGTTGCCAGGTCTGTCACTTTTAATGAGCATGATTTCTAATTTAAAACAAGGCTAATGCAATCTACTGAGCAGACAAGTAACACTCAAGGACCAGAGGTGCCTTTTGCATTTCCCCTGCCTCAAAGGGAAAATGATGATGCTGATAATCCAGCGGGAGAAGAATTTGATGTAGGATACTCAGTCCCAAGCTCAGCAGATCAAGGAGAAAGCTCAAGCCAAAATGGAAATGGTGAGAATGGAGCTGCCCCTGCTGCTGAGCAGAATGAAACCCCTCACCAATCTGATGGGGAGGTAAGCTGTCATATTCCTCCCTCTAGCTTAAATACTTCACCCACCAGTGTTGGTGGTTTGGATAACAGTGGAACTGTGAATGTTGATGATTATTATGTTGTTGAAAATAATAGAAATGATCTGTCCAACTATGTGCTTGCTAGAGACAAAGTTCCTAGGGAAAAATTTAGGAACAAGAGATATGATATGGTTTGAGGGCTGTGATAAAATGATACATTATGCCTTGCTTGCTGCTAAAAGTGTGAAGTTCACTGTGCCTGAAACCTATGAACAAGCTTTACATGATAAACATGCTAATGAATGGGTTAAGGCTATGCATGAGCAAATTCAGTCTATGTATGAAAATAAAACTTGGACCCTTGTCCCTAAACCTACAAATGTTAAAACTGTTGCTTGTAAATGGATCTATAGGATCAAAGAAGGGAATGAACTATGATGTTCCCTTGAGTGGCATGTATTTGGCAAAACGTAGTTAGACAGTTCAAACAAGAGTTCAGGGGGAGTTCGAACACATTCTAGGACTACAGTACAGCATGGAGCAGACGCCAAGATAACTTCCGGAATGTTCGAAAGAGTGAATGTCGGTTCGATCTGTTACTGGACAGCGAAGAATTCGAACATCAGATATTTGAATGGAGATCTACATGAGGCGGTAAGGCTGTCTTGGCAAGGAAGTCTGAGTATATTCCTCTCGCCGATTTAAGAAAGATATACATCAAATATCTAGGAATATTTCCTAAATATTTGATGGGATTATCTACACCAGATTTGGACGCTCGGACTCTGCATATAAATACTCACCTAGGGCGTCCATATGGTCATCGCTTTCCAGATCAATACACACGAGCATACCCTATCGATTGGAGAAGAAGAAAGCGACGACCGGTTGTTTTTCCCTTCTGGAAATTCATCGGTGCATGTGCAGTCTCATCAACGTGCTACTCAGACTGCCTGGAAGCGATCCAACTGAAGCACACCACGATCTCACAATCGGCTTTCAAGGGAAAGCTACCGACTTCAGGAGAAGATCGAGCACGTTCGGACTGAGGTTTCGGACGAAGGGGATCGAGCTGACCCGCGGTGATTCTCGATTGCAAATCTGAGAGATTGTGGTTTATAAGCTAGGCAATTACAAACAAGGCGTTGTGAGTTCAAGGTCGGTCTCAAACAGTGGCTGGAACAGTAGCTTGAATAGGTCACTATATTTCAATTGGTATCAGAGCAAATATTCGACACACTGAGTGGGATCCTTGAACTGTTCAAGATGACTCTGAAGAAAGAACTTGCTCTAAAAACGGAAGTTTCTGATAACCGGGCAGGGACAGACTACAGCACAGAACAACTGGAAATGATGGCTCAAAAATTCGGCAGGATGATTCGGAAACTCAATAGACGTTGCTCTGACCAAGGTGGAGTTCGCAAATCCACCAACTTCGCTGCATCTATTGCTTCCACGGGTGAAAGCCGCAGTACCAACAAGACTGTATGCATGGTTGCCTTCAGCTCTTCAAGTCACATGGAGAAAGATCGTTGGTATTTCGACAATGGTTGCTCCGCCCACATGATAGGTAACTCCAATTATCTATCACATATTCGCCCTGTGGTAAAGAAACAATTTGTCACCTTCGGTGATGGAGGAAAGGGACAGGTGATCGGCTGTGGAATATTGAAGGTTCCGGATCTCCCTGTCCTCATGGACACTCTTCTTGTTGAAGGATTGAAAGTTAACTTAATCAGCATCAGTCAATTGTGCGATGGCGGATACCATGTCAGATTCACTCATGACTCATGTCAAGTGATGGATGCGGATGGAGGGACTCTAATGAAAGGGTGCAGAGCGGCCAACAACTGCTACCTCATAGGCTCTACTGGAACAGTGGGTGCATCAAACTGCCTGACAAGCCAAGCCGACGAAATGGATTTGTGGCACAGACGGTTGGGTCATTTGAACCTCAAGACCTTAAAGAAGCTCTCCTCAACTGGACTCATTCGAGGGTTACCAAACGTGACTGGTGTGCATGATGTGATCTGTGGAGAATGCCAGATAGGGAAACAGACGAAGGCCTCTCATTCCAACACCACTCAGATCAGTACCAGCAGACCGTTAGAACTGATCCATATGGATCTAATGGGCCCAATGCAGGTGGAAAGCTACGGTGGTAAGAAATATGTCCTTGTTTGTGTGGACGACTATTCCAGATTCTCTTGGACCAGATTTCTCCGAGACAAGACTGAAGCTGCTCCACAGTTCATCCAACTGGTTACCTTACTCCAGAGAGAAAGAGAGGGCAAAGGAGAACGTCTGGTTAGCATCAGAAGTGATAACGGAACAGAATTTAAAAATTCCACGTTGGATACCTACTGTGAAGAAAACGGTGTTGCCCATCAGTTCGCATCTGCAATCACTCCTCAGCAAAATGGAGTTGTGGAACGCAAAAATCGCACCATTCAGGAGATGGCCCGTGTCATGATCCATGCCAAGAAGATTCCTCTGAAGTTCCGGGCAGAAGCTATGAATACGGCATGTCACATCATAAACCGAGTAATTATTCGAACAGGAACTGAGATGACCTGCTATGAACTCTGGAAAGGGAAGAAGCCCACTGTCAAGTATTTTCACATCTTCGGGAGTGAGTGCTACATCCTAAATGATCGTGAGTATCGGCAGAAACTGGATCCGAAGAGTGATGAGGGATTTTTTCTGGGCTACTCCTCGAATAGTAGGGCATACCGTGTGTTTAAAAAACGCACAGGCTCTATCATGGAAGCAATTAATGTTAAAGTCAAGGATGAGGTTGTTGAACTATCTGTCTCAGACGACGCTGACATAAGCACTGGTACAGCTCCTGAGACACCTTCACTGACCCAGAATGCGCCTACTAACGATGTTCCAACAACTGATGATCATCCAACTATCACACCATCTGACGAAGCGGATTCCACTAATCAAGAGGACTTTGCCGCATTACAACCCTCTCGACGAGTCACTAGAGATCACCCAATCTCTAAGATCATTTGTGATCTAAGTGACGGTATACGAACTCGTGGCAAGCAGATTAATTTCAGAGACCTAGCTGCTGGCTCATGTTTCCTGTCCACCATTGAACCAAAGAACATAAAGGAAGCTCTGCTCGATGAGTTCTGGGTCCTGGCCATGCACGAAGAACTGGAGGAGTTTGCTCGCAATGACGTCTGGGATTTAGTTCCACGACCTGATGATGTAAATGTCATTGGCACCAAGTGGATCTCCAAGAATAAGTCTGACTCATCAGGAAATATCACAAGGAACAAAGCTCGGCTTGTGGCACAAGGCTACACTCAGATAGAAGGGATAGATTTTGACGAAACCTTTGCCCCTGTCGCACGCCTTGAGGCTATTCGGCTACTCCTTGCCCTGGCATGTCACTTAAAGTTTCGACTATTCCAGATGGATGTGAAAAGTGCGTTCCTGAACGGATGTCTTAATGAGGAAGTATTTGTCGCTCAGCCGAAAGGTTTTGAAGACCCACATCACCCTGGCCATGTGTTTTGCCTGAAAAAGGCTCTTTACGGTCTCAAGCAGGCACCTCGTGCTTGGTATGAGCGTCTCTCCGAGTTTCTCGTCAACCATGGATATGTGCGAGGGGGAGTGGACAAGACCCTGTTCGTAATGCACACAAGGTCAGATTTTAGCATCGCACAAATCTATGTTGACGATATTGTGTTCGGGTCCAACACACCAAAACTGGTAGATCTGTTTGTTGAACAGATGCAGAAAGAGTTTCAGATGAGCATGGTTGGGGAGATGTCCTACTTTCTGGGACTCCAGGTTACTCAAAAGGATGATGGCATCTTCATCTCTCAAAGCAAGTATGCCAGTACTCTGATAAAGAAGTTTGACCTCGAGAAAGCAAGTCACAAACGAACACCTGCTGCAACCCACTTAAAGATCACTAAAGACGATGCTGGAACAAAGGTTGATCAGACTCTCTATAGGAGTATGATTGGGAGTCTCTTGTATTTAACCGCAAGCAGACCTGATATTGCGTATGTCGTTGGGGTATGTGCTAGGTACCAGGCGGATCCCAAGGAGAGTCACCTTCTACTAGTCAAGAGGGTCATAAAATATGTGTGCGGAACTGTAGAGTATGGAATCTGGTACACCAAAGACACCAACTCACACCTGGTTGGCTTTTGTGACGCAGACTGGGCAGGAAACACTGAAGATCGAAAGAGTACTTCTGGAGGTTGTTTTTTCTTGGGAAACAACTTGGTCACCTGGTTAGTAAAAAACAAAACAGTATCTCTCTCTCCACGGCCGAAGCAGAGTATATCGCTGCAGGAAGTTGCTGCACTCAACTGCTATGGATGAAACAAATGTTGTCTGAGTACGGAGTAGAACAAAAGGAGATGACGCTATACTACGATAACATGAGTGCTATCAGCATATCCAAAAATCCAGTATAGCACTCCAGGACGAAGCACATTGATATCAGACATCACTTCATCAGGGAGCTGGTTGAACAGAAGGTGGTGTCTCTCCAACATGTGACAACGGACAAGCAGTTAGCAGATATCTTCACCAAACCTTTGGATGCAGCTCAGTTCAAGACACTCAGATCCTCTTTGGGTCTCTGTGTCATCAAAGCCTGAAGTGTTCCACGTGTGATCAGTCACAGGCGAAACTCCAGCAAAACAGTTGGACTGATCACTTATGCAAGAGAGTTGGAATAGAAGGTAATTTTTCAGAAACTAAATATTCTTTAAATATTTCAAAGATTTGATCATGCCGTTATGAGAAAAGAAAGGATTTATTTTAAGAGCCGGTTTTGGGAAGTTAAAACGACCGACTTCGATTTGAAAATCAAATCAGTTTGGTCTGCGTCTCCACTCTCTTCTTTCCAAACCCTCGATCGACACAGTGCAAACTCCCTCAACCGCCCATCCACTCAAACGACGATGGTGAACACAAGAAAATCATCGAAATCTGGTGTTAAATCCGCTGAGAAAAAGAAAGAGAGCATGCAATCTTCGAAGGCTCTGGCAGGGAAACCCCGTATTCCGAAATCGAAAGTACCAAAGGTGAAAAAGGTGTCACCTTTACTCTCCGATAATGAACCACTGGCTGAAGGAATGAAGACTGGCGAAGGAACTACTGTTGAAATCCCTCTGTCTGACGCGGTGGATACGTCTAAATCAATCGATGCTGTTTCGACACAAGTTCCTCTCCAATCTGAGGTATACCCTAAATCTCAGGCTGCTCCTACCACAAATATTTCTGCTGTTAAAAATATTGTGCTGGAGGAAGTTGCTAAAGTAGGGTCTAAAAGAGATGGTGTAGCAAGTAGAGCTGTTGTTGATGTTAAAGTCAGTAGAGCTGATGGTGGTAAGGATGGTACTGAGTCTATGAAAGAAGGAGAGCCCAGTATTTCTGTGTCAAAAGGTATTGATGGATCGGGAGTATGGAGGGAAAAAATCCATGCATCTGGGTATGTTCGTCCGAGTGGTTTACGAAGAAAGAAGAGGACTCGCCTAGTCGTTTCTCCAAGACAATGTCTGGCCAAGATCAGTTCAATCAGAGGGAAGCTCACTACTATGACTGATAAGGAGACAGAGAAGTCTCTTGATTCCTCAAGAAAGAGGAAGTTAGTGTTCAATGAGGCATCTGACGATGGCTCTGATGAGAAGCTTGGAGTTTCAGAAGGTGAACAAACCATTAAGCAAGATGATTCTGTGATCAAAAAGGTTCATTCATCGGAGAAGGAAGATGTATTTAAGGAAGCAATAGTAGACGAATCTGATCCTACAGAAAAGGATGAAGAATTGGAAAGTTTGTTCATCGACATTGATGATGTCATGAAAGATTTGGAAAAGGAGAAGGATCTGCGAGTGGAAAGTTCAGAGGAACCTCTTTGTGCCCAGGATGGTGAGGTAGAAGAGTCTGTTGCCAAGAAAGTTGCAAGTGTTCCAACTATGGACCCAAGTGTTCAGACTGACATTGAGACAGTTAGTGTTCCAGTGGCAATTAATGTTGAGGGAACAGTGATCAACCCAGCTATTGCCGACGGTGTGCAGGAAGATGGTGCATCCGTTCGCTAGGATGTTACTGAGCCAGTTGCCAAGAAGAATACTCTCTCAGATGATGACCAAGACCCTGTTCCAATTATCAATCTCAAAAAGACAAAGAAGGACAAGGGAAAGAAGAGGGTGACTTTTGATAAAACTATCAAGGGGTCAGCTCAGGATGGTGCAGAGGTGGACATCACGGCAGGGGGAGCTATGTCATCTCAGAAGAGGAAGCGTGAAGATCCGATTCCTGTTTCGGAGGATGGTGGGAGATGCGAAGCCCCATCTCCTGAAGCTGATACTGTTCGAGTGGGTATCGTCAAGAAAGGAGTATGGTTTGTTAATAGAGATGCTGCGAGGAAGTGGCCATGTGTTCAGAAAAGAAAAATCATACCAGAAAGAGTCTTAGAGGAGTCCCGGTACAAGGGAAAAGAAGTCATCGAAGTACTTAAGCAATCTGATCTATTCTGGACGCTGGACAGATGCAAATCGTTCAACGAACAGCTGGTTCGTGAGGCTATGGCAAACCTTCCTCCACGGTTTGGAGTTATCGGAGATGCGGATTATGGAATCTTCTTCGTTAGAGGAAGGAAAATCAAGATCGATCCAGAACTTATAAATGTCTACTTTTGCATGGATGATCCTGCTACTGATGAAGAAGAATCAGACTTCGAAAAGGTTGTTGACACCATTACTGCAAGATCGATTCGGTGGAGGCCTGACACTGTTGTGCATACAACTGATCTCTCCACGTTCTATTCCATGCTATTCTTCATTGCAGTATCCAACTGGAGACACTCAACTCATCGCTTAACGGTCAACCGGGACATGGCCCAACTGATTTATCAGATAGGGAATAAGCTGAAGTTCAACCTGGGCAGAGTGATGTTCAAACAGATCGCTGATCATGCTACTTCGAAGAGGACTCTTCACCAGATTTGCTTTCCGTCTCTGATTTATGAGTTGATCATCCATCAAGCTCCAGATTTGAAGTCCTCGACTGACCCTCTCTCAAAGGCACCCAGCAAGTTCATCGTTGACCACAAGCTGTATAAAGGTCGTCACGTGAACGATCTCAAGGAGGGGAACCAGAAAGGAACAGATGTTGCAGAGTCTTCGAGTCGAGCGGGAGCCAGGATGAGGCGTGATGAGAGGAGCAAGCTGCTCAAGGACTTACATGCCATCCTGGCTGTGGACAAGGAGCAGCGCAGACGGATCAACAAGCTTGCTCGTGCCCTCAGCTACCCAAGTGACGATGAATCTGATGATGCAGATTCTGAGGATGACACTGATGATGAGTCATCGGCATAAAGGTCCCCTGAAAAACAATCTCTTCGACTTCAGTTCTCGTAAACTGTCATTTTTTATGCTTGTTCTGGCACTGTTTGATCGGCTGTTTGAACTTAGATTGGACCCCTTGCCAGTTTGTGGGAAAAAGGGGGAGTATTTTGAGAGGTGACAATTTTTTGTTTCTCTCAAAGTTGTCTAATGTCTATATAGTTAGATAGATCTAGTTATCTAGCAGATTTGGTTTTGCCAAAATGCCAAGGGGGAGATTGATGTTCCCTTGAGTGGCATGTATTTGGCAAAACATAGTTAGACAGTTCAAGCAAGAGTTCAGGGGGAGTTCGAACACATTCTAGGACTACAGTACAGCATGGAGCAGACGCCAAGATAACTTCCGGAATGTTCGGAAGAGTGAATGTCGGTTCGATCTGTTACTGGACAGCGAAGAATTCGAACATCAGATATTTGAATGGAGATCTACATGAGGCGGTAAGGCTGTCTTGGCAAGGAATTCTGAGTATATTCCTCTCACCGATTTAAGAAAGATATACATCAAATATCTAGGAATATTTCCTAAATATTTGATGGGATTATCTACACCAGATTTGGACGCTCGGACTCTGCATATAAATACTCACCTAGGGCGTCCATATGGTCATCTCTTTCCAGATCAATACACACGAGCATACCCTATCGATTGGAGAAGAAGAAAGCGACGACCGGTTGTTTTTCCCTTCTGGAAATTCATCGGTGCATGTGCAGTCTCATCAACGTGCTACTCAGACTGCCTGGAAGCGATCCAACTGAAGCACACCACGATCTCACAACCGGCTTTCAAGGGAAAGCTACCGACTTCAGGAGAAGATCAAGCACGTTCGGACTGAGGTTTCGGACGAAGGGGATCGAGCTGACCCGCGGTGATTCTCGATTGCAAATCTGAGAGACGGTGGTTTAGAAGCTAGGCAATTACAAACAAGGCGTTGTGAGTTCAAGGTCAGTCTCAAACAGTGGCTGGAACAGTTCAAAGCTAGACTAGTTGCTAAAGGGTTTACTCAAAAGGAAGGAATTGACTTTAATGAAATCTTTGCTCCTGTGGTGAAATATAAAACTATGAGATTGTTGATTGCAGGGCTGCTGTGTATGATTGGGAAATAGAACAAATGGATGTCAAGACTGCTTTTCTACATGGTGATCTAGAGGCGGAAACACTTTACATGAATCAGCCAATTGGCTTTATTGATAAAAATTCCCCTGATTTTGTGTGCTTGCTGAATAAATCAATTTATGGTCTTAAGCAATCACCTAGACAATGGAATAAGAAGTTTGATTCATGCATGTTAACTCTTGGGTTCACTAGAAGTAAATATGACACTTGCATGTACATGAAAGTGGGAAAATCTGATTGCCATATCTTTGTTCTGCTATATGGGGATTATATACTGTTAATGAGCCATTCAATCACTGCTATTGCTGATGTTAAAAGGGAGTTAAAGAAACATTTTTACATGAAAGATTTTGGAAAAGCACAAAAGATATTGGGTGTGAAAATCATTAGAAACAGACATGATAGGAAAATCTGTTTGTCTCAAGTTGATTATGTTGCTAACGTCTTACATAAGTTTGCCATGACTGATGCTAAGCCTTCTCCAGTCCCCTTAGGAGGGCACATGGACATCTCTAAAGATGACTGCCCAATTACTGATTTTGAAAAACAGAAAATGGAAGCTGTTCCTTATGATGTTGCTGTGGGTTCCTTGATGTATGCTATGCTATGTAATAGACCTGATATTGCATTTGTTGTGTGTTAAGTAGATATATGTCTAATATTGGTGAGAAGCACTAGATTGCTATGAGATATTTGCTAAAGTACATAAATGGCACTAAGAAACTAGGACTAGTATATGCTGATTATGAAAAGGAACCAGAATTGAAAGGGTTTGTTGATTCTGATTTTGCTAGTAATAAGGACACTAGGAAATCAGTTACTAGTTTTTTCTTCACATGGGGTGGTTGTTGTATTTCTTAGAAATCGCAACAGCAATCCATAGTAGCACTATCCTCAACAGAAGCTGAGTATATTGCTGCTACCGAAGCATGTAAAGAGGCCATTTGGCTTCAAGGTTTTTTGAAGGAAATTACTGGTAAATGCTATGTAACAACACTGAATATAGATAGTCAAAGTGCTATATATTTGTGTAAGGACCCGGTATATCATGAGAGAACTAAGCACATTGATGTGCGCCTTCATTTCATTAGAGATTTAGTTGACTCTAAATCTGTGATTATCAAGAAGATACTTGGTGATTTGAACCCAGCTGACTTTGGGACAAAGATAGTCCCTTCTGTGAAGTTTGTGTTTTGCAGGGATGCTTTGCACATATCTGAGGTTGGATGAGATGAAAGGCATGAGCCATTAAAGGGAACATTGCTCCTCCCCCTTTAGTACCACTCCCATATGGTACACCACTATAACCTATTGTTCAATTACGTTTAGAGCGCAAGTTAGGATTAAGAGGGCAAATTGTAATGCCTTGTAATCCCAACATGCTTGGGAAGTTAGGATTAGAATTTGCTATCAGTTACGCAGCTAGACGAAGATGGTTATGGTATAACCTTTAGCTGCAGGAACTGGAGGATAGCAAAAGGAGCTAGGGTCATAGCTCAAGGAAAGAAGAATTTGCTATCAGTTGGGCAACAGGATGAAGACGAAGACGGATTTGTTGTAACCTTCAGCTGCAGGAACTGGAAGATAGCAAAGGGAGCTCGGGTGATAGCTCAAGGAAAGAAGATAGGAACCTTGTACAAGGTGAGGAACGTTCAGAACGGCATCGCGGGTTTAGGTGGGAGCAGTGATGCGGATTTGTGGCACTGTCGTTGTGGTCACATGAATCAGAAAGTTTCGCAGAGTAGCAAAACTTTGGAGAGGAAGAAGTTGAAGTTGTGCATTGCTTCAACGGGGCTCAAGACGTGAGCTGAAGGCTTGGCACTATCGCCTGCATGGGTTGTTCAGGACGAAGACAATTACGATTGGAATCAGTCTCCAGGTGGGAGATTGTTGGGTTATGGAGCCTGATTAGATTATTGGGCTGGTCCAGTTTAGGAAGCCCATAATTTGGCAGTGAGATTTAGGGTTTCTATTTCCTAATTAGATAATTATGGTTTAGATTACCCTATTTATACCCAACTTGATTATTGTAATTGTATCCAACATAATAGTGAAGAAAACCCTGGCTTAGTAGTGCCCCCATACGTAATCACGGTGTAGTGACGAACTGGGTATCAAAGTTTGGTGTCCTCACAGCGTTTCATTTTTTTTTCTCTCGGCATCGCTGCTTGCGTGATCCTAACAAAAAATAATGTAAATTGAAATTTGTTTAACTTTATTGTACATCTGTTAATTTAACTGTGCTCGACTGAAGTTACCTTGACTTAACGGTACTAAAATTAACTTAACTTTACTAAATTGAAACTGAAAAAGAAGTTGAATCACCAAAAGCTCAACGTAAAAAAAAAGTAATATAAACAATTATTTTAAATATAATACTGTTTATTCTTCTAAAACCAAACAAATCTATATTTAGTAAATAATTTTCTTTGTTAAACGATATTGTATAATTCCGCTAAATTATTATAATGACTCAAATATTTCCAATTAGTTTTGGATTGAAGAAAAATACTATTTTCTTTGACATCAATCGAAACAGTGTCCAATGTAAAAAGGGTGGACATGCATGGCTTATTTTTTTTATTTTATAAAACATGTGTGTTTTACTTGTATTGAAATTTCAACAACTAAAATAGATTTTTAGTTGTGGGTGTGGAAATGCATACCAAGTGTTAACAAAACAAAATACTTCTATTTCAAAGCGGATGCAGTAGTGTCTGAAGAGGTGTGGGTGTGGAAATGCACTCGATAGACGGTAGATATGATCATACTTAATGGTCAAGATCATATATATACTTTAATAAATGTTTTGAATAAAGGTGTTGAATTGAAAGTGAGCTGGAAATTGGAATATCAAAACTTAATTTATCTTATTTTTAACTACTGATCTTAATTTAATTTAACTATAATGAACTGAAAAAGATGGAGTTTAAGTTTAGCTGAACAGCCTCTTAATGACGAAGATCATATGTACCTTAATAAACGTTTAAAAAATGTGTTCAATTTATGTTGAATTGAAATTGAGGTGAAAATTGGCACAAAACTTAATTTAACTATACTGTACTTAATTTATCCGTATAGTATTTAATTTAACTTAATTGACTTTACTGAATTGAAAAACATGAAATTAGTTTCAAAAGAAGATCACCTAAGTACCTATCAAATACAAAACAAAGACCAATTAAACCACATGTTGATAAATACTAGCTAGGGTTGTACATATTTTTTCTTGATGAAGGGGTACAACGATACATAACAACACATAATGCGACAACCTTTATCATCTAGTACATATACATAACACATAGTGCGACAACGATACATAACACACAGTGCGACTAATCTTCGAAACTCTTCAAGGCATCTCAATCAGATCCCGAAATTATTGATACATATATCCGCATCTTGAAGCAAAATCCAGTTCTGACACCTTTACCATGGATTAGCGCACATCTACCACTGAAATCATTGATACATGTCTCGCCATCTGAAGCACCGGCCACATGGGGCACCTTTACCATTGCAAGCCACGACACGTCCATCATGACAGTCGAATAACACCTCCAAAGGGGAGGAATAACACATCCACGCACGTGGCGAGGAAGAGGAAGGCATTAACGAGGGATGTAGAAAGCATCCACGCGCAAGGCAGTACGAGGAAGAGAGAAACTAAAAGGAATGAAGAAAATCTCACAAAATTGCGAAATAATTGATGACCCCATGACTCGAAATGTGGAATATAAGGATATGTAATTAACTTCTTAACCAGCATGTCACCACCCTTGTTAGCAGCTAGCTTCTACATATTGGTATAGGCCTATAGGGGAGCGCTCGATTGAGAATCCTTAAAAATTCGAGAACTTGAGACCCCAAATCTCACCATTGGATCATGATGCATCTTTGAATCTGCATGTGATACATGTTCAAAAACCAAAGTCAAAAAAGTCAATCTTATATATGTATATATTAGCAATAGAGGAGCGCTCAAATGAGAACTCTTTTTTTTCGAGACTTGAGACCCCAATCTTCACCTTCCAAAATGCAAGATGCATTTTGGTGGTGACAAATGTCTCATGTGCATTTTCCAAGATGCATTTAATGTAAAGTCAAAGCCATCTTTTTTTACTTTACTTTTTGGACATGTGTCAAGATTTAAAGATGCATCATGAACTTTAATAAGTAGGAAGTTGATAGTCTTTATTTGTAGAAAATACCAAGGTTTAAACTATGTGAGTAAAACCCGATTGATACTAAGCAATGGAGACACCATTATTCAAAATAAGTGGAAATGTATGTGATAGTCAATTTTGTACTTCCGACAACAATTTCTATATCTAATTAACCACATCCGACAGTCAATGTTATTAGTTGCTTAATGGTAGTCAGTTAGTAGTCAATCAATTGATGGGAACACTAGTTACCTAGCTAACAGATAATGGCATTATGATGGTTGCCGACGACTATCAGAACCCAAGTGCTATACCTAGAATGTTTTGCCAATATAAAACAAATATAGAAAGATACCCAAACTTGTCATTTAGTTATATTGGGATATGTCAACTTCACAATACAAAACAAAGTAATAATTAACATGCTAAATACAAAACCAAATGCAGTCAATACATAAATATAATTTAGAGCGGCGCTCAAATAAGATTTTTTTTTTTGAAAACTTTTAGAATTCATTTGTTATGCATTTTCGTCTTTCTTATGTACTTTTGAAAATGTATAAGTTTTTTTTAGTGCACTTTCCGAAAATTGAAAATGCATGTTCGAAAATGCATAATGAAAGAAAAAAAGTTAGTGGGACACATGTCACCTCCATATTTAAATATGCAACTTGATCCTATGATGAGATTTGGATTCTCAGATTCTCAAACTTTTAGGAATTCTTATCCAAGTGCTCCCCATACAATTTAAAGAATAGGAAAATATTATTTGCCTCTTAAATTTTTCTTCTGGTCTTTTTCGTGGAAAGTAAGACATGTGCAAGTATGTTTTGTTTATGTATGGTTGTATATAAAATACCCAACATGGAAGGTAATATTGAATAAGAAGAAGGTACGCGCCTGACATGAATTGATAACAGTTAATTATTTCTAAATGGCATTGACTAAGGGTTTGTTCTTTAGGGGTGGATTTTGGGTGTTGGGAGATTAGATTAGATTGTGTTGGGTGAGATTGGATGAGATTAGGTTGTGTTGGGTGAGATTGAGTTGTGTAGGGTGAGATTGGGTGAGATTGGATGAGATTAGGTGAGTGGAGAGTGGGTGGGCCCTAGTTTAATTTATATGAGTGTAAATATAATTGAAATAATATGTGAGTGGAGAGTAGTTTAGGTGAGTGGAGATTAGATTAGATTGTGTTGTGTTTGGTGAGATTAGATTGTGTTGGGTGAGATTGAGTGAGATTGGATTGTGTTGGGTGGGATTGACCAATCCCTAAAGAACAAGGCCTAAATAAGACAGCTTTGGGGACTTAGGCCCCGTCCACTTGAATTTATATTTTTGACGGTTAAATTAAGTTACTTTCAGTTAATGTAAGTTAATATAAGTTAATTTCAGTTAATATAATTTCAGTTAAGTTAAGTTTCAGTTAAATTAAGTTAAGCTCGATTTAAATCGATTTTTTCATCAACATCATCATCATCATACATCATCATCAACATCAACATCAACATCATATCATCATCATCATCATCATCATCGTCGTCGTCGTCATCATCATCATCATCTGGGTTCATCATAACATCATCATCATATCATCATCATCATCATTGTTATCATCATCATCATATCATCATCATCATCATCGTCATCATCATCATCATATCATCATCATATCATCGTCATTATCATCATCATCATCATATCACCATCATTATCATCATCATATTATCATCATAATATCATCGTCATCATAATCATCATATCATCATCATCATAGCATCATCATCATTATCATTAACATCATCATAATATCATCATCATCATTGTTATCATCATCATCATCATTATCATCATCATCATCATATCATCATCATCGTCATATCATCATCATCATATCATCATCATCATCATTAGCATCATCATCATCATCACCATCATCATCAATAAATAATACACTTATATATTCAACAATAAGTACATAACAAAACAATTATATTTTCTGGCTGATATCAAAGTTAAGTTTTAGTTAAGTTAAGTTAACTTTCAGTGAAGTTAATTTCAATTAAGTTACAGTTAAGATAAGTTAAGTTTCAGTTCAAGTGGACATGCCCTTAATCTCCAAAGACGCGCTTGAGCGCTTCAAAGTCCACAAAATTTTAAAAAGGGAGAAGGTAAATTTGTAGGTTGGAAATAGTGCTGAGTAGCAGGCGGATTATACTGAAATTACTGAACAAATATGTAGAAACAAATATGACTTGAACAGAACAATCGCAAACCGTAGAAGGTGGATCGAGTCACGTTCGACAATGTCCTTGAAGCAAGACTGCCGCCCGTAGGTGCTGGGAATCGCTGATAATATGCTTCCCAGGATAAAACGATCCTCGACAACAGACTGTGCACCAAGCGAACTTGTTTTGATCTTCGGCTATCACCGACATACTCAAACGAATAGAAAATAGTGAGGAGGAGAGTTGTTTCCTTTTCTGTGTCTTAGAAGTGAAGATCGAACTCCTTTTTATAGCAGAGTTCTCATGACGCCGAACACTCCGACTGCCCCCATTACTCTAGGAAGGCGAACCGTCCAGTTGACTCATTACTCCATGAAGGCAAACGGTTCAAAGACAAAGACCAATAGTTGATGAGTTTTTCGTGTTGCAAAATAAACTGAAGTCGTTTTGACTTGGTTTGATGATCAAAATCGAAATTAAAATGTGTAAAACGAAATGTGCCAAGCCGACTCAATCAATGCGATATTCGTCTCCCGTACGACGTGGGCGCACACGCAGGCCTGCGCGTAGAGAGAGCCTCTCTGCTTGAAACCTTACCAAGCTTAACACGTGGAACTATATATAAACATATAGAGTTCCCATTTAGCTTCCAATGTGGGACAATTTGTTTCACTCAAGTGAAATCCATCCAACCATCCATTCCTACGAAAGTCATGATTCCATTAATTTTGGCCCAACTTTGGGCATCGATTTCTCATTCGATATCAATTCGATTTTGGCATTTCTACATTCGATTTCATACCCCTTGTTTCAAGGTATTTTATCAATTCATTTCGAGGTGTCCTCCACGCTCAAAATTAGGTCTCAAAATGGGGCGCACCACCATTTTCTTTACATTTATTTAACACACATATTCCAACAATCGCCCACATGAAGAAAATCGAGTGGTGAAAACGATAAAACAATTAAACTCTATAATCAAGACTCGGCTCAATTTGGTGATAGCTTATACAGTTGATATCTGCATATGATAGGTAAGCAACGCCCTTGAACCTTCCCTTGGGAAAACATGTTCTCTTTACTGACTATTCAATAGACGTGAGTGTCTTTGAACTATTCGTCTTATAAAGTAAACGAAAGCCATGTTCCCCACAGATATCTTCCTGATCATAATTTAGTTCTTATTGGTGGGCTCATTTCGGTCATGATACCAATTTCCTGGTTCTGCAAGAATTTTTAAAGAATTAAGCCATTTGAATTCTCCTTTGAAGCGGACACACTTCTCTCTCACATAGGTGATTATTTCTTAAGATAATCCCGCATTATCCATTTGAATCTCACCATTCAAATTCCTAGAATCATTAAAAGCTTCAAGCTTAGCCTCGTGCGGGAGTCACTATTTTATTAGGGAATAGGACTGTGGTGTTACCCTCACAGTGACCTCACATAGTTTTAGCAGGTCGGTTATCCCTTTGAACTTGGGATCTCCGGTTATCATGGTAGGATTTTCCTTTGCCTCAACTTTATTTCCCAAGGGCTTAAGCCTGTGTTTTGATATTAGCAATCAAAAGGCTTTAGTTTCATTCTCTTTGTCGTCTTCTCTACTTGGTCCCAACTCCCAATTTAACCCTTTGGTTAACGGATTCGGTATATTTTCTTTGGACCTCACGTAGTCAATGCTTATGACTCCGGATTAGAGAAGTTGTCTAATGGTATTGTGTCTTCAACGTATGTGTCTAGACCTACCCTTATACATGACATTCTGTGCTTTACCGATTGTTGATTGGTTATCACAATATACACATATTGGGGCACATGTGCTTTTCATTCAGGAATATCCTACACAAAGTTTCTTAACCACTCTGCTTCTTCGCCACATTTATCTAGTGCCACAAACTCTGCTTCCATAGTGGATCGGGTTATCAGTGTTTGTTTAGAGGATTTCCACGACATGGGTCCTCCTCCCAAGGGTAACACATATCCACTGGTGGCCTTTGTCTTGTATATCAGATATCCATCTTGCGTCAGTGTATCCTTCAATGACTTTGGGATATCTAGTATAGTGTAGACCGTAATTACAAGTAAATTGTAGATACTGTAGGATTCTTACGATGACATTCCAATGCTCTGTTCCTGGATTTCTCGTATATCTAGCAAGCATACTCAAAGTACAGGAAATATCAGGTCTAGTACAATTCATTAAGTACATTCGATTACCTATCACTCTTGAGTACTCTACTTGAGAGATACTTTCCCCTTTGTTTTTAAACAAGTGTTGATTCATCTCTATTGAAGTTTTAGGTACTCCTGAACTATCTTTTCCATACTTGTCTAAAGTTCTATCAACGTAGTGTGATTGGCTCAATATAAATCCATATGCGTTCTTGTAATTTTAATCCCTAAAATTACATCAGCTCGTCCCATATCTTTCATATCAAATCTTGAGTTTAATACGGCCTTAGTGGATTTGACCAATTTTTCATCGCTTCCTATGATGAGAATATCACATATAAACACAAAATCACATATTCGTGTTCAGTGTTTTTGATGTATATACATTTATCACACTCGTTGATTTTGAATCCGTTTGACTACATTACTTTGTCAAATTTCTCATGCCACTGTTTTGGTGCTTGTTTCAGACCATAGAGATTTATCAAGTTTACAAACTTTTCTCTCTTGTCCTGGCACAATACAACCCTCAGGTTGTTCCATATATATCTCTTCCTCAAGGTCTCCATTCAAGAAAGCTGTCTTCTTATCCATGTGATGAATTTCTAAATTGCGCAATGCAGCAATGTCCATTCTAATCGATGTGATCGTTGTCACAGGTGAGAATATGTCAAAGTAGTCTAGACTTTCCTTTTGTCTATACCCTTTGATCACAAGTCTTGCTTTGTACTTATCAGTGGTACCGTCTAATTTCATTTTCTTAGTAAAGATCCACATTGAATCAAGTGGTTTGCATCCATGAGGAAGATCAATTAGCTCCCAAGTATGATTTTGCAAAATGGAGTCTAATTCATTTTTTATGGCTTCTTTCCATAAATGACCTTCAACAGAGGTTATTGCTTCATTATACGTTCGAGGTCCTGCCTCAATCATAAAGGTAAGAAACTCAGGTCCAAATGATGTTGGAATCCTAGCTCTTTTGCTTCGTCTTGATTCCTCTAAATTTGTATCCTCCTCGGATACTTCTTGTTGTTGAGCCTCTCTGCTTGATAACTTACCATACTTAACACATGGAACTATATACAAACATTTAATGTTCCCATTTAGCTTCCAATGTGGGACAATTGGTTTCACTCAAGTGTGAAGTGAGGGTCAAGGATCAAAGTTAATTAGCTGTCCTAACTAGCCATGCAGCTAGGTACCTCTACAAGAAACCAGATCAAAACCAAACACACGTTACTGACAAAGGTTAAATTCATTTTATTTTTGTGGCAGTTTAAACCTATTTTTTTACTACTGTAAAGGTTTTATTATATATGACATGTGGATATGAGACAAATAGCACAACATTAGGGCATCCTTAGCAATAGAGCAATGAGTAATGTGCAAAAATAGCATCTTTCCAGAAAAGTCATGTAGCAAGTAGAGCTAAAAGCAATGAGTAAAAATGGTTCTTTGTTTTATATATTTTAACGCAGCAAGAGAGCAAAGAGATAAGAGCGAAAATAAAAATCTGTCTATATTTTATTTTGTAGCAATGAAAGCAAAAGGCAAAACTCATAACTATTTCAATTATTCACATTATCACTTCAATTTTTTACTTTAAAATATTTTTATTTTAGGATTTGAATTTAAATAGTTGTATGTCCCTCTAACGTTCATTTATGGCATTTCATATTTTTATTTAATTTTAAATCAACAAAAAACACATTCCTTTCTATTTCTTCATAAATGCACGTGGGTCTCACTTATTGCTTTCATTTCCAACACCCTCTTCATTATTGCTCACCTATCAAAGATTGCTCTTTGCTCTTTTTTTTTGCTTGCCTGCTGCATGAGAGCAATAAGCAATAAAGTCTCTCTATTATTGCTTATTGCTCACCTTACTACGGATGCCCATATATGCTGTCAAAGAGTACTAACCTTCATTGTTCAAGTCAAGTTTGACATTAAATACACAATCTTAAGTCAGTAATAAACTATGGCTGTTATGTTTATTCTGAATATGTTCTCTCAAAAAAATGTTTATTCTGAATATGTATGTGTCAAAATAGAAGTTTGATGTAAAATTTAAAATGATTTAATATATTAACACAAAAAAGGATTCAGTGCAAACAACATATTTTTGTAAAAATACACAAACCAATGACATCTATTGATTTGATCATTTTGACGGAAGAGATTAAATTCCATCGTATGGTTAATTTTTCGGCGACGAATTATAAAATACTCTTGACGAACTATGTCGTACTTTTGGTTTCACGGCGACGAATTATAACTTAGTTCTAATGAATTTTGCATCATATGCTTTGTACTTAGTCCTTCCTCATATTAACACAATTAATTATTATATGTTCATTCCTTAAATGATCCTATTTTGAACCATTAACCACCTTAGTTAAACCTAACTGGTTTCATCAATTTGGATTAAATGTTCGATTATGTAAGCTCAAAAGGCAAATATTACAGTCCAAAAGAACACTTTGAGAAAGTTGTCAGATAAATTTCATATCGCTGGGATGTAAACCCAAATCATGTTAATCAAGCTTAGAAAATATTGAAGATGACAAATCTCCGTTGATGACTCTGAAAATTTAAATGAGAATTTTGCTGCAGCTTACTGAAACAACGTAGTGGGATCTTCTAGCCGTTCTGCACGACCCTTTCGCGAATAAGCTTTTGAGAGATAGAGATACTAAAATTGATGCGTAAGATCGGGAACCACTATCTCTAATATATCGTTCTACATAACCGTTATATTTATTGATAATTACGAGTCATTCCCCTAAAAAGAAACGTAATTTTCTAAATTGGTATGTACACATTGTAATATTTCTATAATCATAACATATATTATACTACAAAATTTATAATAATATTTACATTATGATCTCAACAATAGATTATATAAAATGATATAACGAAAGTGACCAATGCACCAAAACAATTAGCTCTGGATTTTTATAAATTTTACTATCGTGATAAATATATGGGAATTATTTTCTTTTATATTCAAATGGAAGTTAATTGAATCTAACGACTTGAAAGTTGAAACACTATTATATTAAACAAACTCCGTGGTGTTTTTGTTTTTAATTTTCTGAATTTGTTTGAACTTTTAATAAAATGACAAATGCCAAATTTGAAGAGTTCAAGATCGATTATTAGAAAATTTTGTGACATGCTGATTATAAAATGGGTAAGTAATCAACAACAGTTGCGGAAACTCAAAATAACAAATACAATGAGTTAATATACCTAATAAAAAAGAAAAATAGAAGTGAATGTTGGCAAAAAAAGAAATAGATAAATGATGGAGGAGTAGCTAAGATCTAAAGAAGAGGAAGAAGAATGAGGCAAAAGCGAACCGAGTAATATTTGCACAAGTCAAACTTTGACCACACCACCAATCTCCTTCTCCTCATTATTCTGCTCATTCCTTCACATCTCCACCTTCTCTCTGTAAACTTCTTCTTCATTTCCTTTTAAGACCCTTATTCACCCCATTTAGATTGTCTATAAAATCCCAGCACACATTTCATCATCAGATTATCTCTGCTCCTACTTCATTTGGTTAGCCATCTTGCAGATTGATCAGGTAGTGCAATAAAATGAGGGGAGGCGACGGCGGGCGCGGAGCATACTCCGACAACAACAATTCTGATACGGAGAGCATTGGAAGCGAGCGGGCAGCATTCAGCGGTCCGCTCAGCGTGGGAGGCAACCTCATAAGCAAAAGAGCTTCTAAGAAGAGTGCAAGATTCGTTCTTCCGGGAGAGAAGCCTGTCATGGCTGGAACAACCAGCAACAAGTACTCGAGCGAAGGCGGAGATGAAAGCGGCGAGGCCTACGTAGAACTCACGCTGGACATTGGAGACGATTCTGTGGTAGTCCACAGCGTCCAGTCTGCGGGAAATGAGCTGGAGGATCCGGAGCTGACTCTTCTAGCTCGAAAGACGTTAGAAAAGAGATCATCTTTTCTGAGGAACACCTCGAATAAGTTCCGGCAGATGTCTCAGGAGCTGAGACGGATAGCGTCGAGAAGACCGGCTGGTCCTAGCCAGTTTGATCGGACCAAGTCAGCTGCTGCTCATGCTTTGGTGGGACTCAAGTTCATTTCAACCGCCAAGGCAGGTGGCGCTGCTGGTTGGAACGCGGTGGAAAAGCGGTTTGATGAGCTCACCCTACCCACAAACGGACTCCTCCCGTCTTCTCTGTTCGGAGAATGCATAGGTAGGTTATCCAGAAACTCTGACTTAGTTCTGTTCTGCTCATTTATAAGGATATGGCTTGATTTTAAATGACAGGAATGAACAAGGAGTCCAAGGAATTTGATGGGGAGCTGTTTAACGCCCTCGCTAGAAGATACAACATCAGTGAAAATTTGATAAACAAGTCCGACCTGCAGATGTTTTGGAACCAGATATCAGATCAAAGCTTTGACTCTCGCCTGCAAACTTTCTTTGACATGTATGATCATAAAAAAATTTCAACACATCACAATAATTAGTATAAGCAAATAATTTAATAATTACCATCTTCATTATTGAAGGGAAATGCTTTTGATAATGGGTGCAGGGTGGATAAAGATGCTGATGGAAGAATTACAGAGGCAGAAGTCACAGAGGTAACAAACAGCTAACCTGCCCCCCATCATACATGTCGTAGAATTAATTAGCAGAGACTGAATGATAGCAACAAGGGTGATTTTGTTTGAAAATTCTTAGATTTGGTAAAGACTAGAACTACTTTCAAGTTTCAACTGCCACATTTACAGCTCACATGATGATTGCGTCTCAGTTAATGATTTTGAATCCGTGTAGATTGACTAATTCATGAACTGATCAAGTATTATTTTAACACATATTCTTGTCTAAATTGTGGAACATACACAGATCATAAGCCTAAGTGCATCAGCAAACAAACTGTCAACAATTCAGAAACAGGCAAAAGAATATGCAGCACTGATTATGGAAGAACTGGATCCTGAAAAACGCGGTTATATAATGGTAAATAAACATTACTTACACCTCAGGGAAATTATCAACAAGCTGCTATATGGGCCTGGTTGTGAAGGTGTGACTGATAGTCTCATTGCAGATCTACAACTTGGAAACATTGTTGCTGGAAGCTCCTACCCAGACTGTGAGAGGTGTAGAAAGCAAGGACCTGAGTAAACTCCTGAGCCAGAAGCTAAAGCCTACCATAGAGACAAACCCGATTATGAGATGTTACCAAAAGACCAAGTACTTTCTGATGGATAACTGGCAGAGGGTCTGGGTCATGGCTCTATGGTTAGCCATACTTGCAGGGCTGTTCACATACAAATTTATGCAGTATAGGAATAAAGCGGTTTACAATATCATGGGGTACTGTGTTTGCACTGCTAAAGGAGCGGCGGAGACGCTTAAATTTAACATGGCACTCATTTTGCTGCCTGTATGTCGTAAAACCAGCACCTGGCTAAGAAACAAGACCAAGTTAGGTGTAGCAGTTCCCTTTGACGACAATATTAATTTTCACAAGGTAAGAAAAAAAAAAGAAGCATTATTCTGTTGAGACAAACCTGTGATTCATTACTATAATTATGTGCATTGGCCTGATCAGGTGATAGCCATAGCCATAGCTATTGGAGTGGTGCTGCATGGAGGAGCTCATTTAACATGTGACTTTCCAAGACTGTTACACGCAACAGAGGAGGAGTATGAGCCGATGGAGAAGTATTTTGGGGAGGAACAGCCTGATAATTACTGGTGGTTTGTGAAGGGAGTGGAAGGAGTAACCGGCATTGTGATGGTGGTGCTAATGGTCATTGCATTCACTTTGGCTGCTCCTTGGTTCCGTCGTAACAAGCTCAAACTTCCCAATTTCCTTAAGAGAGTCACTGGGTTCAATGCATTTTGGTACTCCCACCACTTGTTTGTCATTGTCTACACCCTCCTTATCGTCCATGGAATCTACCTGTACCTGACCCATATATGGTATCAGAAAACGGTTAGTCTCTAGCATCCAGATCATCTATTATTTGCGATTCCAAAGTAAAAGCTGATATTCGTATTGTCATTATCCTGCAGACCTGGATGTACCTCGCAGTTCCTGTGTTACTTTATGCAAGTGAAAGGTTGATCAGGGTCTTCAAGTCAAGCATTAAACCTGTTAAATTTCTCAAGGTAGTCAGCTTAAGCTTGGAAGTAGCAAATTTTTCAAAACGATACATATAACTGCATTAAAGTTGGGGCTTTGTTACTAATTCAAATTACATCTGCTGATATTAGGTGGCTGTCTATCCTGGAAATGTTTTGTCACTGCATATGTCAAAGCCTCAGGGATTCAAATACAGAAGTGGGCAATACATGTATGTCAACTGCAGAGCGGTTTCACCCTTTGAATGGTAAGCAAATTGATTCCGACAATAATTAATAGACACGTCGTCTCACGACTAAATAATTTCAAGACAAACTTCTTCTAAGGATTTTTCTGTCATAGATAAACTTCTCTAGTTCTAAAATTTATGCACAACTGACAGACAGTGCATGTTCAACTGTTCATGAGCATACTTTAAAAGAAGATCAATTACGGTTCCTTCACATTATTTCAAATATAATGACTCATGGTTACTTCTGTCGAAAAAAGGCACCCGTTTTCGATCACTTCAGCACCAGGAGATGACTACCTAAGCGTTCACATCCGAACACTAGGAGACTGGACCAGACAGCTGAAAGCTGTTTTCTCTGAGGTACATTTCAAATTTTCCTGACATCTAATTCAACCGTGTTAAAATAGATGAGCTATAATTTCATTTCCTCACACGTATCATATATTCTGAAAGCCTTACCAGATGTTCCATCTAAACAGGTATGTCAACCGCCAACCGGAGGCAAGAGCGGGCTTCTCAGAGCAGATTTCGTGCAAGGAGAAAACAATCCAAAGTAAATAAATAGCTATCTATAATCTAGCCTTAACAAAATATAATATTTGATTACAAAAGAGTCATCATCAGATTTAGCTTTTTAATTTCCACAACTAATTTATAACTTATAATGATGGCAGCTTTCCTAGGATATTGATAGATGGTCCAAATGGAGCACCAGCACAAGACTACAAGAAATACGAGGTGGTGATCCTGGTGGGTTTAGGAATAGGTGCGACCCCCATGGTCAGCATAGTGAAGGACATCATCAATAACATGCAAAACATAGACAGAGACGAGGAACAAGGAGGACAAACACCCTCAAACCACCCCAGCAATTCCTTCCCTTCCACCCCCAACAATAACCAAAAGAAAAACAGCAAAAGCTTCAAAACACGACGAGCTTATTACTATTGGGTCACAAGAGAACAGGGCTCATTCGAATGGTTCAAGGGTATAATGAACGAAGTGGCTGAAATGGATGAGGAAGGCGTGATTGAGTTGCACAACTACTGCACAAGTGTGTATGAGGAAGGTGATGCAAGGTCTGCCCTCATCACCATGCTCCAGTCACTAAACCATGCCAAGAATGGTGTGGATGTGGTATCGGGCACACGTGTGAAATCCCATTTCGCCAAACCCAACTGGCGACAGGTCTTCAAGAAAGTAGCCCTTCGCCATCCTGATACTCGAGTTGGTAAGTCCAGTAGTCCACCCATCTAAACTTATTTTATCTCATCTCTTACATGTATCAAACAACATGAATAGCAGCATAACTCAACCCACTGCATTTTCCTAAATCTGGTAAAAACAGGCAATTTAGTATATTTAGATGTTCTTCTTGTGAATTTCCATCAAGACATATTAACGCATCCAGTCAAAAAAAATGTTTTTCTTTCACAATGATCTTTGCTACAGGGGACACAGTTTCTATTGTTTCAACAGAACACATTTCAAGAGGAGAGACTGACTGGTTGTTTAGTTGCTGACTTTCTGCATGTCATTTTCAAAATGCAGGTGTGTTTTACTGTGGGGCACCAGCACTAGTAAAAGAGCTAAAACAATTAGCGCTGGATTTCTCCCACAAGACGTCCACCAAATTCGACTTTCACAAAGAAAATTTTTGACTTGTCACAAAATCCAAATGTGGGGTCCTTAAGATGGAACACTTTATAAAACAGTTTAACTCATAGATGATTTTATACATGGTTGGTCATTGAAAAAAACAAAAGCAGAAGAGAAGGTCAAGAAGGAGAAGGACAATGTGAGCTAATTGGCTACAAGTCTTCCACCAAATGAACCCCAACAATGCCGCCCAACTGCATATAGTGACCCTTTAGCTTATCTACATTATTTTGCCCACTAAAATTGTTGTTTTCCATCAACATCTCATCTATGTTTATTTTTATACCAATCTGTACTATCTACCTTTATTTAATAATGATATTGAAGTATGTAAATGAAATGCTTTTTTCTGATACAGGTAAGTGAAATACTTGTTGGTATCATTTATGACCTATGCATTTTATTGTTGTTCTGCAAATAAATTTCTAACCTACTGTATTACACAAGCAAAGAGATCCAGGAAAAGACAGGATTATAATATGAAGATCTTCCGGTATTTTATTAGATGACCCACGTGCACTAGCGAGCATTTGATCACAAAATGCATCACGAATAACAGAGCTAGATGACTCTGAATTCCAGACTAGCTATAATTTATTTTTTTCACCGAGATTGGAGACATTTTTTTTGACCACCTAATACCGCGTGGAAAGTTTATGCATTAACTCTTAATCACAGCTAGAGTAGTGCAGGTAGTTGTCACTACATTTTCTATCAACAATTTTAAACAGAGCATCAATGGTGAATAGAAGACCCCGGACCCCTAGAAAAAAACATAATGTAACCGCATAGCTGTATTTAAGAAATGTATAATATGTGTGAATCATTTAGGTTGGAAATGAAGGAGAGTATTGTTATAATACTTTAATCATACCGTCATATAGTACGTCACATATACCAAGGAATCCGGCAAACAACAGTTCATCATATATAAAAAATGTCTTTGTTGTGTATCACTATTTACGAACACAATACAAGATTATTAAACTAAGTCTGTATTTTGGTTCTGAGTTTTGTTGATTCCGCTTAGGCGTTGGTGGGCTGTTGGGAGTTGTTGTGTACAGTTTTTTGATCAATGAAATTCTTCATCTTTTCAAAAAAAAAAAGAAGACTGATCGTGTATACCAGTATTTTGTTAATACAGTCAGGAGAACATTTCTGTTCAGCTGTAGTGGGAGAATATGATGATCAAAGTCTATCCCCTTATCATAATAAACTAAGGACCACTTTAGAAAACACTACGGATACACGACATTCTGAAATCATGAGATGCAGTCAATACCCATTACAATAGATAAGAGACTGGTAATCAAAGGTTAGAGGAACTCACGCAACTCTGTATGGTTTGGATATAAGACAAGTTAATAGTCCTCCTAGGCTTAGAAGCCTACAATTCCTCCATCCTCAACAGGCCCAAATGCTTGAGCATTCCAGGTGCCTCTCAATCCATACAACAAGTTGAACCCTGTTAAGAAGGTAGTTTGAACAAGTGTGTAAATTGGTTGATGGTATTAATTCACACTGGAAATTAAACTATCCACACGACAATCACATTTCATAGCAACAAATATTTTAATACGAAAACCTATGGAATACGCAAATATGATGCATAATTTCTTTCTATTACAAATCTTGTCATCTGACAAAACCTACAGATAAGGGATGATAGTGGGCCTAGGGGTTCCAATGATCCCATGAAACAAAATAGACATGTGGTACATCTGTTACTAATCAAGTGAACAACTTGAGTTCATTCTCTTCTGCTCGATTCCAATCAATTAACATACACATACAAATGTAAAAGATTTGTATCTCATACATATATGCTATAAGCGGATTTGTATTTTTCTTTGCAAAACGTCAGATATATTATTACATTGCTTACACTGGATTTAATAGACTACCTCTAAATTGGAACATGTCATGTGTATCACGATTTCCAGGTCCAGCAATGGTATAATTATAAAAGACTCAACTAGCGCCTTGTTTACATGCTGAAGAAGGTACGTAGCTCATTTCACACTCTTTAACAGAGTATTCTTTTGATTATCATTTTTAGGAATCAGCATGAGCTAGTTAATAGTTTATACCACACACTAGCTGTACCTGATAGACTTCCACTTGAGTATTCAGTCCTACACACTTGAGCAAGATATATTACCTCTTTGTCAATGAAAGAAAGAGTCTGCTCTGAAACTATTCTAAGAAACTGCTGTCTCTTCATTGAATACATTAGCCACATTTCTGGGCTGTAAATGAAGTTTAAAAGAAGGATTGTTCTTATGCGATGAAGATCCATCCAAAGGATGTTCTATTTTTGCTCTACTATATTTTGAAAACATTGTCATTTCATAAACGCTCTCTCTTTCATTATTTTTCTAATGTGTGTTCATGTTAAAATTTTATACAAAGACAGCATGGAAAATGAAAAGAAGTTCAACCTACACAATCTTACACATGAAGTAAGCATCACATAAGTGCTCTTTGAGTCTTATTGTGAAAGTACAAATGATGATTTATATCATGATTCAACGTCAAATTCAGACTCGCTTCAAGTCAGCATTGTAGCGTAACAACTAGCAGCTACAAATCACAATTAACCAATCCCGGAGACAGCCCATTGTAAAATAATTGAATCAAACATATCTAAACAAGTCAAAGTTCACATTTATATCAGAAACCAGGCGAATGTACTACTCGATTTCAATTTTTCATGTTTCATAGCAGTTCCGCAATGTCAGACGATTCAATAATCAATAAGTGACTACAGATCGAATCTAAGCAACAAAAAGAAAACCAAAAGAATTGACCATCCATTGTTGCAATCCTTCGTTTAGAAGTGAAAAAACACGGCCTCCGTGATCGCAGATCGAGCATTTGCAGACCGAAACCGCAACAGTCGGAGGACGATAAGCAGGCATGATCTGCTTTACCGTTGAGTGAATGCAAATGAGAAGGAGCTGTGCCCTAAATTCTGAAGATGATTTGGGCTTGGGCTTTACATACGGAGGAAACAAACATGTCACTGAGGGCTACCGTTTTTTAAATTGATGTGAAAAAATAAATTATTAGATGAATTTTGATCTCTTTGCATTATTGTAATGACTGGGCTTGGAATAGACTAGACGCTTCCCCAGTTATTTTGTTGTAAGCAATTGTCTCTTTATCTTTATCAATTTTTTTTTTTGCTGTAAATCCAATTCATGGTAGATAATGATCGTCCGACTGCTCTCAATCATGCACTTACAAGCGAAAGGTTATGGGCGGTGTGTCCAAATCCGGACTGCATGATTTGCGTAGAGAATTTAGTTTTGCCTATTAATGTGATTGATAATATTATCATGTTCTCTGTTAGCTGGTTCAGTTTTATTTCTTCCCGTGATGGCAACTTGTTGTTGGCCTGAGGTTGCTGTTTTCTTTTCTCGATGATGGTAGTTGCGCCTCCCGGAGGGTGGTCTTTTGCTCGTTTTAGGCTCTTTGGCGCCTTCCTGTGTGTTGTGTCGAGAGTATGCTTATCGTGTAAGCATCATGATCCAGGTTGTATGGTTCCTTTAATAAATTAAGGGCAAGTCCCCTTTTGAAAAAAAATCGTCCGTATGCCTTGTGGGTGTCCAATTCATAGAATCGAATTCGATGTAAAACAATGTTGTTTCAATTAAAACGGCGTCATTTTGTTATATGTAAAAAGAAAATTCAACTCTAATAAAAAGAATATTCAAAGAAGACTACGTCATATTGATAAAAACGACGCCATTTTTCACTCGTAACAAATTGATGCGCTGCACCGAATCTCTTTCCAAAATTGAGGTATTTCCGACGGTATTTCGGCTACTGGAGTTTTATAGAAAGTATTCGGACAAGTTTCTGTGATATTTCGGGACGACAAAAACCGAGTAATTTCTGGGGGTATTAATTCCGGCGAATATTATTCTGGCAGCACAAATGCACCAAAATTGCCTCAGATAAATTCCAGGGCAATTCAGGTGGAATTCCGGGGGAAGAATTGATGGTCGAAAGTGTGCCGGAATTGATTATAATTAAAATTTTATTATTATCCCGGAACTGTATTAGAATTAACCCAAAATTTTATACTTTTCCCTGGAATTGCCTCGCAATTTGTTAAAACTTAATTTTTATCCCGGAATTGCTCCGAAATTTCTTGAAATTGAATTTTTGTACTACCCGGAATTTTAAACCCTAAATTTTTTAAAAAAACGTTGTACCAAAGCGAATTTTAAAATTAGTATTCAAGTGACTTATTCATAACCCTTCTCCACCAAAGTGAAGCAAAACTCCGATCAAGTAGGGAAAGATCCCAAATTGCAAGCAGAGTACATTCTAATGGGACCATGTGAACTGCCTAAACGGAGTAAGTCTGAGTTTCTCCGGAGTGGAAGATGAAGATTAGAGGAGGAATGTGAAGTGTAAGAGACATGCTCATTTTGGTGTAACGTTCGCAGTGAATTCTGCTGGACGATTACAGTTTATATATATAGAGATGTATAATAGGGTTAATTACAATTAGAGCCTAATAGATTGTCAATGTATACACAGGACCCCTAACACCCCCCGTCAAGCTTGGCGTGGAGAAAATTGGAGACACCAAGCTTGATAGAGAGACGGTGAATCAACTCTGATGTGAGAGCCTTTGTGAAAAGGTCAGCCGGTTGAACAGCGGAGCCAAGAAATTGGGGCGAGATAAAGCCGGCCGAGAAGTGTTGACGCACGAGGTGACAGTCGATTTCAATGTGCTTCGTCCGCTCGTGGAAGACGGGGTTTCGAGCAATATGGTTGGCGGCCTTATTGTCACAGTAGAGGGGAATCGGCGTCGAGACTGAGATGCGAAGCTCTTTGAGGATAGAGGCAATCCAGGCCAATTCACAACAGGTGTGCGCCATAGATCTGTATTCGGACTCGGCAGATGAGCGAGAGACAGTGGCCTGCTTCTTGGTACGCCACGAGATAAGAGAAGGCCCAAGCTTAATGCAATATCCAGAAGTGGAACGACGGGAGACAGGACACGATGCCCAGTCAGCATCGCAGAAGCCCTCCAATTTGAGAGAGGAATGTGCTGGATAAAACAAGCCTTGAGCTGGGGCAGATTTGATATAACGTAGGACTCGATTGGCGGCCTGAAGGTGGTCCACAGTGGGGGAAGCAAGAAACTGGCTCAATATGTGAACTGGAAAGGCAATATCTGGACGAGTAACATTGAGGTAAACAAGTTTTCCGACAAGTTTTCTGTACTGAGTAGGATCTGCGAGATTGTCACCAGTAGATAGAGCCAATTTTTGCTTTATATCCATAGGTGTAGAACTAGGTTTGCAACCCAACAATCCAACTTCATCTAGGAGATCTAGAGCATACTTGCGTTGATTGATAAATATCCATGCATCAGTCCTTGCAACCTCAATACCCAGAAAATATTTTAGGGGGCCAAGATCTTTTATTTTGAACTCAGAATGAATGAAGGCTTTGACTGAGTTGATTAGATGAATAGAGGTTCCAGTAATGACCACATCGTCGACATAGACTAGAAGTATCAGAAAATCAGTCTTAGTGGTTAGGGTAAATAAGGAGTGATCATGAGAACTCTCGGTGAATCCAAAATGGAGTAAAGCATCTGTAAATTTACTGTACCATTGACGAGGAGCCTGTTTGAGGCCATAGAGACTTTTGTTGAGCTTACACACCATGCCCAGCTGTTTTTCATGTTTGTAGAATCCTGGAGGCAATGTCATATAAACCTCTTCCTCGAGATCCCCATGTAGGAATGCATTGTCAACATCTAGTTGAAACAACGGCCAATTCTTAGAAGCTGCCATTGCGAGAACAATACGAACTGTTGTCATTTTAACAACTGGGGCGAAGGTTTCATTGTAATCTATGCCCTCTTCTTGAGTAAAGCCCTTGGCAACGAGACGAGCTTTATACCTTTCAATAGATCCATCGGAATGTCTTTTAATCCGGAAAATCCATTTAGAGCCCACTGGATTTTTACCCTGAGGAAGATGGGAAAAAGTCCAAGTGTTAGTAGACTGAAGAGCAGATAACTCTTGTTCCATGGCAGCCTGCCATTGAGGATCTTTAGCTGCCTGAGTATATGAGGTAGGAATAGGTATGCTGGACATTTGGAGAGCATATTTTTGGTGGTGAGGGGAACACTGAGTAAGGTTCACAAAGTGGGAGATAGGATATCTAGTGGTGGTAGAACCACAGATAAAATCTTTGAGTAAGACTGATGGCTTAGGAACTCTAGTTGATTTGCGAATAATAGGACTAGGGGCTGATATTTCCTGATTAGGATTATCATTGGGTAAGGCAACTGTACCAGGATGTGATATTTGCTCAGTCTGACTTGTTGCAATGTCTGGAACAGGGTTATGATGGACAGGAATGGGAGTCGGCTCAAGGACAAACTCAGAAGTAGTGCATTGGGGTAATGGGGCACTTGCGACCACAGGTAATTCTTGAAAATTTTCAGAATAAGGGAACCGGTGTTCATGAAAAACAACATCTCTGCTCACTAAATAAGTGTGATGTTTAAGGGAAAATAACTTGTAACCCTTTTGTCCTTGTGGGTAACCCACAAAAAGACAGGCATCAGCCCTAGCATCAAACTTGCGTCTCCCAGCAGCAATAGTGGATGCATAACACAAACATCCAAAAATACGTAAATGAGAGTAATCAGGAGGATGGCCAAGGAGGGCCTCAAGCGGAGTTTTCCCATGCAGCAGACCAGAAGGGAGTCTATTGATTATGTAAGCTGCTGTCAAGACACAATCTCCCCAGAAAAAGTCGGGTAAGGATGCTTGAAATTTAATAGCACGAGCTACTTCAAGTAGGTGTCTATGTTTGCGTTCGACTACTCCATTTTGTTGAGGAGTGTAGACACATGTGGACTGATGAGTACAGCCTTCCTGAATTAAAAACTGGGATATAGTATTGTTAAGGAACTCAGTGTCATTGTCAGTCCTAAAAAACTTAATGTTTCTGCCGAACTGAGTATGCACCATCTTGAAAAATTGCAGGATGGAAGCAATGGCAGAGTGCTTATCCTTTAACAGGAAAAGCCAAGTGGTTCGAGAGAAGTCATCCACTAAGGTAAGAAAGTACCTTGCGCCAGTAATTGTATCAACATGATAGGGTCCCCATATATCGGCATGTATAAATTCAAATATATGAGAAGAGTAAGTAGTGCTGATGGGAAATTGTAACCTTGTTTGTTTTGCCAAAGGACATATGTCACAACAAAACTTTTCTTTATTACAAGTAACTGATGGAATGAACTTGCTGAGATTATCAGCTAGGTTTTTGATAGAAATATGGCCAAGTCTGCAATGCCATAGATGTAACTGGTCTTTATTTGTAGTGACTGCTAGGCTGATACTTTTATAATTGCTTTGAATGTGATATAATCCTTGCACCAAGTCACCAATCCCCTGGGTAATTTGCTTGACTGGGTCCTGAATAGAGCACTTGTCGTCAATAAATGTGACAACACAGTTGGAATGAGAAACCAACTTGCCAATAGACATAAGGTTGAAATGAAAATCAGGGACTAGAAGCACATCGTAAATGATTAAATGTTGATTAATAGCACATGTACCAGTGTGGGTAACCAGGGCCTTACTGCCATTAGGCATAAGGACTTTCTAAGGGACATGTAGAAGTTTGAGATCATGCAAAAGATGCATATGAGGTGTGACATGATCAGTAGCGCCACTATCTAGTATCCATGTATCATGTGGAATTTTTGTTGTTGTAAGGCAAGATATACCTGCCATGTGAAATTGTTTTTCATCTTTTCGCTCCTGCTGATTGAACAGGTTAATCAGTTTGCTCAGCTGTTCTTGGACTTGCGATAACTGACTAGGAGAAGAGATGTCCATATCTCCAGGTGAATGATTCTCAGGAGGATTAGCTTTGTTTCCTGCAGAACTGGTAATAGTGCTAACACTGTTAGTAAAATGCTTTGTACCTTTGTTGTTTTGAGAACTGCCTCCTCTATATAGTCGATGGCCTGGTGGATAGCCATGTAGTTTGAAGCAAGTGTCCTTAGAATGACCTGGTAGCTGACAGTTTGTGCAAAAAGGTTGTCTCCTATTTCTGGTATTGTTTGGAGGAACACCAGTATTGTATGACTTGTTACTATTGAGCTGTCTGTCATAAGTATTTCCAAAGGTTCTATCTGAGGTATGCGTGATCTGTTTGTCACTTGGCTTGTTGTAAGAAGAATATAGAGCAGATGCCTCAACTATAACAGGCTTAGTAAGGAATTTCTGAGTTTCATCATTCATAACTAGAGAATAAGCCTCATCAAGACTAGGTTGAGGTCTGGTAGATAGGATTTGAGTCCTTACTTGAGAATGAACCTCATTGAGTCCCATGAGAAATTTTTGAATTCTGTTTTTCAGCTTCTTGTCATACAAGCATTTGGTGGATTTACACTTCTCACCAAGGTCGCATAGATCATCATCTTCATAGGAGTCCTCATCTCCCCATAGTTGAAGAAGTTTATTAAAATAAGAAGAGACAGTTAGTTCACCTTGCATTAGCAGACTGATCTCCTTTGATATGGAATAAATTCTCATGCTGTTGTCTCCACCGAATCTGTTTTGTAGGTTTGTCCAAGCTTGGACACAGTTAACAGAATGGACCAGTGATGCAGCGATTTCATCAGAAACAGAACTGATGATCCAACTCAGAGTCACACTGTTACATCTCTCCCAACGGGCCAGCTTATACGGATCATCGACTGGTTTTGGGAAGAGACCTTGAACGAATCCAAGTTTAACTTTGATGCCAAGTGCGCGGATCATGGAAGATCGCCAGGGAATGTAATTATCGGCTTTCACCAGTTTGGTGGACACAAGCGAAGCGCCAATATTCTCATTGCTGCCAACATACATCGGATCATCAGCCGGATTGAAAAACTCGGGAGAAGAGACGACTACCGGATTAGGCGTCGTAGCAGATCGAGTAGTCGAGTCAGAAGTCTCTATGGAACCAGGTGCAGCCATGGATTCCAGAGAAAACAAAATTGGGAGCGGAAGCGCAAAAAAAAAACAAAAAACGAAACAGCCAAACACAGAGATTGGATCGACACAATCACCGCTGTGATACCATGTGAACTGCCTAAACGGAGTAAGTCTGAGTTTCTCCGGAGTGGAAGATGAAGATTAGAGGAGGAATGTGAAGTGTAAGAGACATGCTCATTTTGGTGTAACGTTCGCAGTGAATTCTGCTGGACGATTACAGTTTATATATATAGAGATGTATAATAGGGTTAATTACAATTAGAGCCTAATAGATTGTCAATGTATACACAGGACCCCTAACAGACCATGAATAATAGACGACTAGACGACTAGCTTACAACTCAAAACTTTGTACCGAAAACAGGGTTGAGTTCCCATGAGAAGTAACAAATTTGGTGATAAATTAGAAGTAATCACAACCATTCAATTTTTGATCCAACAATCCTTATTTTTCGGTTTTTTTCATCTTAATATCTATATTATATGTTCGTAAGGGTATTATTGTAAATTTGTATCAATGTAATTATCGTTGTTACGAATTTTGTTCTTTAAGTCTACGAATTTTGATCTTTAAGTTTTACTATTTTTACATTACGAATTTTATTCTTTTAAGTATACGCATTTGGATTCTTTAAGTTTTATTTACATTACGAATTTTATTCTTTAGCTATGAATTTTGATTACTTCTCATTTCTCACCAAATTTATTACTTATCATATGATTTTTTTCCCCCAAAACAAATGAAATAATAACCGACAATTGTGTTGTCGTGTTGTGACAAAATTCAGTAGACCGAGCCGAGACACACGTGCGGTACAAGGTCAAAGTTGGATCAAAAGGTATTTTTATGTGGGGTTGGAGGATTTCGGTTTGCGTCGTCATCAATCAACTGTGAAACTACTTGTACCACAAGCTAGACAGGATCCATACGTTAACCTAACTTCACCAATAATTCATGTATTATTACAACACAGAGGTAATAATAGTCATTACTTTTTTTTTTCTCGATCAAATAGTCATTACTTTTGTAAATAAGAATTTATAGGATTAACTTAATATCTTTTGAAAATTATCATTTTTTTCCGACGCACTCAAAATTCAAATCTAGTACTCTCCTAATTTGATTTTTTTACGCTTTATTCCTTGATCACTGAACCCCGCCCCTGATAGGTAAACTTGTCACCGAAGAACCAGCAATACTTTAAAAATAGGAAAAAGTACAGTTTGGGTATTGGAACTATCATCATTTTTCAATTTATGGGCTGAACTATCACCATTTTCTAACGTGTGGGCTGAACTATAAAAATTTCCTGACAGTGGGCGAACTATCAAATAATTTTCCAAAAAGGTGTACCTATTTGTAAAAAACTCAAAAAATTTATAAAAATACAATTTTTAATAAAAAGGAATATAAATTATTTGATAAATAAAAATTAGAAACTTTACAAAAAATTAAACACAAACTGAAAAATATTTTCATTTTTTTTTTTGCAAATTTCCCCTACAAATAATTCAAGAAAATATTAATTATTGTTCCTATCTAGTTTGAACTATATAAGGGGTATTATGGAATTTTTTTTTGATATTCACATCAAATGGTTAAACTAGTTTTTATTCAACCATATAGTATTGTCGAAGTCTTACCTTTTGTAGGGGAAATTTGCAAAAAAATTTAAAAAGTTTTTTCATTTTGTGTTTAATTTTTCGTAAAGTTTCTAATTTTTATTTATCAAATAATTTATATACCTTTTTATTAAAAATTGTATTTTTATAAATTTTTTGAGTTTTTTGAATTTTTAATATTAATTTATTAATTTTTTACAAATAGGTACACCTTTTTTGGAAAATTATTTGATAGTTCGCCCACTGTCTGGAAAATTATTTGATAGTTCGCCCCCTGTCTGGAAATTTTTATAGTTCAGTCCACACGTTGAAAAATGGTGATAGTTCAAGTACCTAAGCTTTTCCCTTAAAAAATATTGTAATTTAAACTCGAACAAGTAATAAATGTAGATGGTACTTTAATAGAGGGCACTCTCCCAAAAAATAAATTTTTTATGCATCAGCTTGTTAACAGATTAACAGTGCTTGCTTCGTCAGATTAACTATTTGTACCAGGGGCGAAGGCACGTGTAAACTTCATCGGGCTGCAGCCCGAGTAACTTTCGGCCCAAAATCTTTTTTTTTTACAATCCTAATTCCTAACGCATTCATTAACAATCAAAACCTGCATGCTGCATCAGATCTATTCTTCGCTCGGAAGTCGGAACTCGAAACCTCAGTTAAAACATCAGAAGTCTGTTCTTCGCTCGGAGCATCGCTCGATCTGCATCCGCTTGCCCTGGCCTAGCCAAGGAGTGATTCCTCTCGGTTCGGTTCGGTTCTTCTTCTTCATCCACAAGCCTTGGCTGGTTGTTCTTCTTCCTCTCGGTTCGGATTATTTGATGTATGATCTTCGTTTTGGGTAGGGCACAGGATAGTTGTGTAGAAGAAGTTAATTGGGTTTGATTTGCTTATTATCCGATTGATTGACCAAGAATGTTCCCTTTCCCTCAGTGATGCATGTTTATGCAAAAAGATCCACATTTTCCTTTTTCAATTTGAGGAAAAAAATTGTATGATCTAACATTATTTACCCATATATTGTATTATTGTAGGTGTATTTATGGATAATAGAAAGCCTAAACGTTTGAAGAATATATTTTCGTTTTTTCAAAGTAATGTTTCTTCAAGTGCTAGTGAAAGCACGTATCATGAAGTGGAAGTGGAAGTGGAAGTGGAACTGGAACTGGAACTGGTGTGAGAACTCAGGATATTTCTGAAGAATTCCTAAATGAAAAATTGATCTCTCCTACATCGATTTCACTTGAAGACCGACCAAATGAAAAAATTATGTATGAAGCGGCCTTCGATATTAATTCACTTGAAAGGGATCCGGGAAAACGACAAGCAATATGGAAGTATCCTTTTAATGAACAAGATAATGTTCGGAGAGCTTATGTGGTGTTAGTGGCAAATCAACCTCATTTAAACACTTATCCAAGTATTTGGGATGGAGGTCAGTATCGAAAATTTAATAGCTCTTGGTTTGAACAGTGGAATTGGCTTGAGTATTCTATTCAGAAGGATAAAGCATATTGTTTTGCTTGTTTTTTATTTGAGACCGACTCATCTAAAGGCTCATCCTTTACTAGAGACGGGTTTTCTAGTTTGAGAAATGTGAAGGATAAGAGGTCGGGTATTCTAGCTCATATTGGTGGGATTAATTCTATTCATAATTCCTCAATGCAGAAGTGGGAAAATTTGAGGAATCCGTCACGGCATATCGAGAGAGTGATAAATACTATGTCCTCAAAAGAAGTAACAGACAACCGACTACGTCTTATTACCACTATAGAGGCCGTGAAGTTGTTGGCAGAACAAGGGTGTCCTTTTAGAGGTCATGATGAATCAGTGCTTCTATGGAGTGTGAACTTTATGCTGTGATAGACCTTCAGTTGATGGAGCTTGTGAAAAGATTTCCAGAGACTTCTATGGAGCTTCTCGGTCTTAGTGCTTCATTTGATCCACACAATGGTTTTCAAGCATTCAAACCTGAAGATGTGTGTAAACTTGCTTCAAAGTTTTATCCTTCTGATTTTACATCATGTGACATGGACATTTTGAAGACGGAGTGTGGATTCTTTCCGGGTGGTATTGAGCAGGATTCGAGGTTTACAAATATGACTTCTATATCTGATTTATGTCGACTTCTGGTTGAGTCAGGAAAATCAATATATTTTCCTATGATATACCGACTAATTTGTCTTATATTAACTCTTCCGGTTTCTACGGCCACAACGGAGAGAGCATTTTCATCGATGAAGATCATCAAAAACAATCTTCGGAATACGATGAGCGATGAATTTCTTGATGATCTCATGGTTGTTTATATTGAGAGGACTTTTATTGATTGTATTAGTAATGATGATGTAATTGCGGAGTTTGAAATGAGTGGACCTCGAAGGGTCAAATTTAGCTAGTTGTATTTGTAATGTGCTTTGGCAAATACAATAAAAAAGGCGTGAGGATGAGCCTCCCACTGGGTTCCAAACCTCAAAAAAAAATTGTACGATCTATTTACAGCCCTGATAACTTTGAATTCCTGGCTTCGCCCCTGATTTGTACGTAACTTTTTTGCGTTGTTACTTTTGTCACCATGAAGAGTCGTACGTAATTAATAATGGACATTTAGGATCTGCACTAGTGTTAGTGTAAGTGATCTTTCTCTTTTTTCTGATATAATGTTAGTGCAAGTGATCTGTACTATGAGGAAAAGAGACATGTCGAAATGTTTTGGTTTTAGTTGCTTTGCGCATATCGAATTTGTGTAGTTTTGCAAGCAATAAAACGTGTAGAAATATTGTATCTATCTTTTGCAAATTGCCTTTGATTTGTATTTTGTTATTAGTCGCTAGTAGTCAGGGTCGTGCCTGACATTTCGGGGGCCCTTGGGCGAAATTTTTTTTGGGCCCTACAAAATAGAAAATAATAAGAATTAGGAAAATGCATATCTGCTCTGTCTAATCACAATAAATAGTTTTATCCATTCTATCGTCAACTTGATAGGTTTTCATTTCACACTCCTGAATACGAATACAAAAACGGCTAACAAATAAAATGATTTTATTTTACCCCCGGATAAACTTGCTATCAAACTAAGTATGACCCATCTATGTTGTGCTTACTTTCTCAGTGTCGTTTCCTTCTGATGAGACCTTCAAAAAAATCAAATCTGTAGAAAGAAACTATATAATATTATAGAAACTGTAGTTTTATTTAAAAAGCAAATCACTATCACATATATATGCTTGAATCCATAAAGCAAATTTGCGACTCCAAACACAAACATTCAGCCATTTAGAATAGCTTACCTCAAAAGCAAGTTCAGCACAAACTTCAAACATGTCCATTTGAAGGCAACATGCAGACTTTCAACAACCGCTCTAAATTAAGAACTATTGTAGTCAACCTTCAAAAAAACATGCAAAATTCCAAAACAAAGTAATCATAGAATGATGTGTTCGATGTCGATGAGGGATGAACAATGATGTTTGCATTGCGATTTGCGATTGCGAGTGCCCAGTGATTGTCATATGACGGTTGTAATTGTTAATTTCTTTACGTAATACATATTTGATATGTGAGTTTTGTTTTACAAAAGAGCTTGATTAATATTTGGGCCCTCAATCTCATCAACCTGATATAAATTTGTCAGGTTTTTTTTTCTTTTTCACATGGATTATGTTAATCTATCTCAAAAATTATGGGCCCCCTAACGAGTTGGGCCCCTGGCCTATGCCCCACTTGCCCCTATATCAGTCACGGTCCTGCTAGTAGTGTATTCTCGCTAAGGCTCTAGCACGTATTGGAGTGTTCAAGTTTAGTCTTTTAAAAAAAGTTTATCGCGTTTGAGTTGTATTCTCGAGTTTGAAGAACGATTGTTCAAGTTTGGTTTGATTGTTTTTTCACGAGATAGAGTGGAGCTTTAGCTTTAATCCAGTAATTTAGCTTATTGTTTTTAAAAAAGAGCTTTACACAACCTATAAGCGATCTTATATCGAGTTTATTAACGAGCCAATAAAAGAATTCTTCGCGAACATAAACGAATCGCACTCCATTTTCCACACTTGACTCGTTTGTATAACAAAGATTGACATTGATTTGTTTATTTTCGAACGAGCTATTCACTACAATTTTTTCGGAAATTTCCGACGACAGGAAAACGTCGGAAATACGACGGAAATATGACGTAATAATGTCTATTTCCGTCATATTTCCGTCCCCGAAACAGATGACGCAAATATTCCCGACGGTAATTAGTTTCCGCCGACATTTCGTCGTCGCATTCCGTCTATGTCCCGTTGTAATTTCGTGTCGTATCCGTTGATGTAGTTGCGTCGTCAATCCGACATGTATCCGTTGCATCGGTCCGTTAATATACCGTCTTAATTTCGTCAATAGTATTGTCCGTCAACCTTCCGTCCCTGTTCCATCGTAATTATTTCCATCAATTATCCGTCTAAGTACCATCAACAAATTGTCCGTCGTTTTTCCGTCACTAGTACGCCACATATTGTATCGGTGTTATTGCATCCCTATTCCGTCATCCAAATACCGTCTGTTTACCGTCATCTTTGCGCTACAATTAGGTCCGTGGTTTTACCGTCACAATTACGTCACAAATTTGTATTGGTGATATTTCGTCGCGATTCCGTCATATAATGTTTCCTTCAATATTCCATCAGTATTCCGTCTATCTACGTACCGTGTGTTTACCGTCATCTTTACGCTACAATTAGGTCCGTGGTTTCACCGTCACAATTACGTCACAATATTGTATCGGTGATATTTCGTCGCTATTCCGTCATATAATGTTTCCTTCAATATTCCATCGGTATTCCGTCATCCATCGAATTACCATTTTTTTAAATTAGTTTTCCAGAATTCCGTCACCTTCGAATTTATTTATTAAATTATTTAAATTAATAAATTTTTTCAGATATTAAATTCGAAATTTTGAATAAAAACGTAACAATATTCGAATAAAATTATTACACAACTTTCGAGTCAAATATGTCTACTCTCTGCGATTGTTGTCTTCATCAAGCGGACCACGGTTGTTTCCATTCGGGCTTTGACTAGATGACGGTTGGCACCCAGTAGTAGTAGCGAGCATTCTCATCATAGCAGCCTGCATTTGCATCATTTGGTCTATGCTGTCCTTCATGCTTCTCATCTCAACCTCCTGCCGGGACTCCATGCGCCTCATCTCAGCCTCCTGTCGTGACTCCATGCGCCTCAGCTCAGCCTCCTGTCGTGATTCCATGCGCTCTAACCGCGGCACCAACTCCTGAGTGACTTCCACCGATTGGGTTCTTGCTTTTTGGGAGCTGGCACACGACTGGCTGCCCGTTGAAGAATACATGTCCGATACCAATGTCGCTGCAGGGCCATAAAGGTACGGTATCCCCGTTCTCGGGTTAACACCCATAACAGTTGCAGCGACCTCTATCAGCTTTTCGTCCGGTACCCTTTCATCCCCGACGCGATCATCCAGGACCAAACTTTCAGCATCGACAAGTTCTTTCTGAACCAAAAATAGTTGATGTTAGGAAACAAATGTAATAAGAAATAGTGAGCAAAACATATAACAAATAAAAAACGAAGTAGATTAGGTGACTGTAAATACCCTTTTGTTCTCCCCGTTCGGTATGCAATACGTCCCATCCTTCCGTTTGTATTTCTTGTCAAATATATCACTTGGCAACACTTGTCTTTGATTATCCTTTTCCTGCAAATTAAATGTTAAATCGAGCTTCCCACAGTGGAAGTGTAAATATGATATTGAAAGTTGAAATATGTTTAAAGTAGTCATTATTAGTTACCAGCTTCGCACAGTGGAAGTGTGCTGGTCTAGATCCAAAGCAATGCAATGCTGGGCCGTTTCTGGCATGTCTGGCTGAATAAGTTTGTTTGTTCTTTTCGCTGCGGGCTTTGAATGCTGTATCCGTGTTAAACCGAGCTTTTCCCGCTATTTTGTGATCTTCGGTCAACCATTTCGGCCCTTTTGTCGCCCCGCTTCGCAATCCCCTCCAGGTATCTTGTAGTATCTTAGCCGCCTTCTTCCTGAAGTTTGCCTCAATTTGGTCGTTATGGATTGGCTCCCACCGGTACAAGCTCTACATTACAAATTAAATGTTATGAACCATTTAATAGAAACACAAACTATGTAATTAGAAAAAAACATGGCATTCCGATGTGGACAAGTATACATGTGACAAAATATTATGCAACTAATACAATTTCAAAACGTTTTACCTTAAAGTGTCGAAACCACCTCACCGGAGCTTGTGGATCACACGTCCCCATCGTAGTCCAACCAATCTTAAATCCAGGTCCAATACATTGGAGCCCGATTTTGTTAACAGCTGAAGGGGGGTCAAAGCTGATTACAAAATACAAGTTGTTACATTTACAATATGGTTACTACAATACGTTATAGAAATAAATGTAAAAGTACTCACTTGTCATCCCCAGCTGGAGTGATCCAAGGACGAGTATCATGTGGCATCGATCCCAACGGTGTCTCCTCACCGAGTCCACCTCCGGCCGAAGTCCCTCCTCTAACGCATTCTGGCCTAGCTGACTCTTCCGGATTGTCATCGTATGCCGAATCTGATTCCATCCGTTCGCCTTCATAATTCGAGTCCCTGTTCCCCGCAGCCGCCCCCACCAAATCCATGAGTTCGTCTAAGTCGAACTCAACCGCTTCGGGTGCGCCGTCTACAACAGGATTATTGCCGGGCTCGTCAACATGCATCGCAGGCCTGTACCCATCTGGACTTGGGCGTCCTTCCCCGGTTGACGGTGTACGTTGCCTGTCCTCGTCCCCTCGTCTCGCTGGGGCAGGTTCCTGTACCGGAACAGCAGGTGTGTACATATCTCGATTATGCTGGTCGTCCCGAGCTGAAAGAATGTCATGATTCGACTGCCTCGGTTGGCGCATGTCGGTTAACCGCGTTTGTGATTTCCCAGTACCACTGGCAGACCCGGCATTCCTTTTACCTGGTGCATTTCGCTTGATTGGTCCCATATCCCTACCACAATTAAAAGCATTTATCCGTAAATCCCAACATAATCATTTTGCTGCTGTCATACTAAAACAAGCGAACAGTCCCAATACTCATTATATTGTAGTGACCGTGTGAAACACAGAAATATCCGCTTCGTTTGGTTTAAATCAATAGGCAGCAAGCACAAGAGGCACAATAATTTCATATTTATTCAAGTTGCTTAACGATAGTCGACTACGAATATGTGTACCCTAACTTACGGAAAACAGGTTTAAAGCAATTTACAACAACCGCCAAGACACCACACATTAACTTACGGAAACAAGCAGACTTGAGCAGAAACGACGATTTTCCATACCTGGCGACGAAGCTTGCTACAGAAATCGGCTCAGATGGGTTGAATATTTGAGAGAGAACAACGGAGGTTCTCGGCCGAGTGGGAAATTGGATAATGAAAACGCATTTAATTACATTAAACAGACACTTATAATGAAAATCGGCTGAGTACTCACACTTTTTACTTGTTTAGGCGGGCGAATAACGCGGGCGTATTTAGATTGCTATTCGAAAGCGCTTTATTTCCAAAAGCGCTTTATTTCCAAAAGCGCTTTGTATTGTGACCTATCATAGCGCTTTTTTCTTATGCGCTGTCGTATATAATGCATATACGGCGGTAAAATTTTTACGGAATATTATTGACGTTTTAAGACGGCGCTTTTTTTGTTAAACACTGTATTAGGTGGTGCATATTAAAGCGCATTAGTATATGAACGCTGTATTTTGTTGTGTATACGACTGCGTGTATTAGAACAGCGCTGTCATTAAATTCCTTCACACAGCGTTTATATGATAAACGCTGTTTACTTATTATTTGTAGATGTAATTCATTTACCTTTACTAAAATTTTTACGGAATATTATTGATGTTTTAAGACGGCGCTTTTTTGTTAAACGCTGTATTAGGTGGTGCATATTAAAGCGCATTAGTATATGAACGCTGTATTTTGTTGTGTATACGACTGCGTGTATTAGAAAAGCGTTGTCATTAAATTCCTTCACACAGCGTTTATATGATAAGCGATGTTTACTTATTATTTGTAGATGTAATTCATTTACCTTACTAATAACGCTCCAGCGGTTTGCATTTAATCGTACCAACACGCCATTATTAATTTGACACATTAATTTTCCAATTGAATATTATAATTTATAGGTAAACGTACATTTCAAACATACATTAATTTTTGTAAACTATGATTCGTCAGACTCATCTTCTGTATCTGGATTTTCATTTAAGTGGTCGTTACCGTCGTCTTCGCTGTACTCGTACACTTCATCATCAGCGAGGTGCACAATTCCGATTTCGTGTACCAGTACAGGCATTTCAGCCCCATTTTCACCTTCATCTTGGAACGGCAAATTTGCTACTTCCATGTCAATAGCGTTTGTAGGTTTCACAGGACAAATTGCAACCCAACCTTGATTGTTTTGTCCAGCTAACCCCGGAAACGTCACGTAGTAAACCTGCACCGCTTGCTGTGCAAGAATGTAAGGGTCGTAGCGGGTGTAGGGTCTATGAGTGTTCACGATAACAATCCCGTTAGATGGGTATGATCTAACAAATTGAGGGTCGTACCAACGGCACTTGAACAAGACAACCTTTAGGCGATGACTAGTTCTACATCTCATATGTATTATCTCTTCAATAACTCCGTAGTAGTGTGTACCCTCTGTACCTTGAACGTACACATGACTGTTCACCGTGTTCCTCCCTTCACCATGACTTTCAATGTGAAATTTGTAGTTGTTCACTTTGTATGTGGCCGAACACGCAACGTCCGATTGAAATCCAGATGACAGGTAGTGAATCCACCGTGGTAGTGATAATGTTTCTCCAAGCTGCCATACCTGAACATATATAAGAATTTATGTATATATGAAAATCAAATGAAAGTGTAAGTACACATATTAAACATCGGAAATTATGATATATAAATTTGTCATATGATGTCACTTACATGGGTGCACAGCCATTCTGGAAATTCCGTTAATATAGCATTGTATATTTGGTCATCGGTGAATCGCGGGCGTCTTTGTCTTAAGCCGGTCTCAAATAAAGTCAAATATTGTTCAAGCTCGGGCGTATTGCTAAAGATGTAATGCGTTGCTTTTTTAAATTCTCGGCTTTCTAATACCCTCCGTTTAGCTTTGCTGCCACCAACTCCTGGGTAATTGTAAATGGAAATTTGAGGATCTTCGAATTCTGATGTCGCAACTTCATTCCGTTTTAAGCGTATGGCATTAGTCGTTAACTCATTATCCAGGTAATCGGATCCCAAATACGAAGTCTCAAGCTGTATGTATGCGTTCACAATACTGGCTTCAACCTTAGCCCTGTTTCCCTTCTGACTCACTTGTTTAAGACGATAGATAAAACGCTCAAACGGATACATCCATCGGTAGTGTACTGGTCCGCCAAGAAGCACCTCACCGGCCAAATGAATTGGGAGGTGTTCCATTGAGTCGAAAAACGAAGGTGGAAAAATTGTCTCAAGCTTACACAGTGTTGTCGCTATGTTCGCCTGCCAATGTTCCATTCGCTCAATTTGAAGGGAAGACGCACAAATATCTCAGAAAAATGTGCACATCTCGGATACAGCTTCCCATATATGTTTTGGTAAAAAACCCTTGAACGCAATCGGCATGAGTCGCTCAATGAAAACATGTGTGTCGTGTGACTTGTAACCTACTAGTTTTAATGTACTCAAATCTACTTTATTCCCCAAATTAGATGAGAATCCATCTGGAAACTTCAGAGACTTCACCCAAAGAAGCACAAGCTTTTGCTGTTCTCTTGTAAGCTGATACTTACTCTTCTTTGCTATAAAACGACCACGGGAGGTTTTTAGTTCCAGCTCTGGTCTTCGACAATACAACCTAATATCTTTTCTGCAACGGAATAGGCGAGGAACAATGATGAAAGATTTTCCGTAATAGTTGCGTTGCGTTTCCGTTTATCGTGACGGAAATGTAATGGAATAACGACGTATAAATTATGTTTACCATACATTATGTATATATGTGTACAATTATTACAGAAGATTAAAAATATTAAAATAATTTTTATGAGGCGCCGTTGTAAGTGAAAACTGACGGCGCTTAATTATTAATGGCCGTTGTATATGTACCAAAGACTGCGCTTATTACGTAAGCGCCTTCTTACGTTGAGAAATTACAGCGCGTGCGTTGTAAAGCGCTGTGCTACTCGTTAACGAGTTACGGTAAATTGACGTAAAGTAGACGCATAATATAACATTATGATTAGCAATTTTTTCTTTGACATTTCTTTTGGATTGCTTGTACAAGACAGTCAACTACATTATTTAATTATAGTTATGCTCATGACAAGATCCATACTTGTACAAGACAGTCAATTTTTTCTTTGACATTTCTTTTGGATTGCTTGTTCCCACATGTCTTCTTCAGAATTTGTCTATGAACGACAAATTCGGAATGATAGAAAGGAGAACCGAATGAAGCTTGTTATGAAACAGAACTATATGTAAATATATGTCGGAGTTCACTGACATGTACTGCAAATCCAAAAAGAAATTTCAAAGAAAAAAAAGCGCATCATAAAAAACAACTGAATTGTCAAATTTAGAACACTTGGTTGTAAACGGGGGATAAGGAAAGATGCTTAGAATACATTTCTGTTTGCAAATATCCCTATTTATAGCATAATTTGAAGATTAATTATGTGGATAAGAAGGTAATAAATACGATATATGTTCCGTCAACACATAGGCTCATTTCCGTCAGATATTGACGGAAACATGTTGTATTCGCGACGCATATATTCAACGGATAAATGTTGTCGATAACAGTGTTGCTGCACAGTATATCAACGGAATATTAGAGGAACAATGATGAAGGGTTTTCCGTAATAATTGCGTTGGTTTTACGTTTATGGTAACGGAAATGTAAAGGAATAAAGACGTATAAATTATGTTTGTACACAAGATTTAAATATTTTTAAAAATTTGTCATTCATGAATACACCCGACATCGCTCAATAATGAGAGTCACATCGTGATGAAAAATTTCTGATACATAGATTTCTTCATATTTGCGTGATTTATACATATGGTCCACAACTCCACATATATATTTATAATGGACGAAGTTTAAACTCAAGTTAACTTTCAAAACGTTATTTGGAATGCATTTAAAAATATAAGAAATTAATTGGAAGTTAACTTCAATAGATATGTTGAACACCAACAACGGGCTGATGGCCGATGGCTGATGCCTGAGGCTAGTATCTTCATGTTGCCCACGGGCTGATGGCTGATCAACTTCTTGCTCACTTTCACAATGGGTTGGCTTTGAAGACGTACTTTGTATACTACTATTATTGTCTTCTTGCTCATTTCTATATTTTTCCCGACTGAAGCTATGATCTCCTAAACAGGCCGAGCCATTGTCGCAAGGATATATAAAATTTTGAGCGGAGCAAATATATCCTTCAGATAAGCCTTCGGATTCATCTCCGGACGACGAAGCAAATAGAGGTTCAGCTTCAGAATTCTTGCTCATTTTTACAAATATAAGGTTTTCAATTTTAGCTAGTGACATGTGCGTGCTTTTATATAGTGAATATAAAGGATGTACGGCGCGTTTCCGATATCAGTCCCTTTCCCAAAAATAAAAAGTAAATTAATTTAAATTTACCCGTATAAGAGCGCTTATTCAATAACCGCCGTCATATTTGAACAAATGACGGCGATTCGTATATAGGCGCTTTTGTATGTTTCTGTATGTACAAAAGCACCTTTAGTAACATGCGCTGTCGTAATGAGGCGTACAACAGCCTTTTGTAAATACACGCTGTTATATAGTAATTTACAACGGCGCATATTTGTGAACGCTGTAGGAAATTAATGTACTACAGCGCGTGATAACAAGCGATGTCGTATTCACCAAAAGGTTAAAATTGCAGAAGTTACACACTTAGGTTTTCATCTCGCTCGATTTCTTACTGCCGACTAATTACCCCCGACTGCGAATCATACTCTTTCACTCATTTGCGACGTTTTGGCAGGTATGTACATATACGTGTTCTCATATGGGCGTCAATGATTCCGATAAGCTGTATGTATGTGGTTGGGTTGTATATGAAACCGGACTAAACCCGGTAACGTATTGTCGTAAACTATTGATTGTTATCGGAAACTTCATAAATTTTACTCAAATCCGACATGTTTTATAAACGTTGTAAAATGGTTAACACAGATAACATGGAGTCCGGCTCTTCATCTAACCGTAAGAAAAGGGGGCCAACGATGATGAAAAAGTTTATCGAGGAGCACAATGATGGTAATAAGGAGCCGGTGACGATCGAGGCAGATGGAACAATTGCCCGTCCAGTGAGGACATCCTTCAGAACTGTCATAGGTACTTTCTGAATTTCAATCGATTACATAAAGAATAACAATTTGTAGCCACGATGCAAACAACATATCTGGTGTATATGTACACAGGAACCGTTGCTAAATCCACAATCCCTATTACATACGAAACATGGAAGGTTGTACCTAAGGAACTTAAGGAGACGGTGTGGGAGGAGATGTTGGTATGTATTTAAATGTGAACAAGCAGAAGGATAATTTTGGCATCTATAGCTAACATTTGTTAATATATGCAGAGATTATTTGATGTCCCACAAAATGAAATGACTAGTCGGTTAAAGCGTAGAGAGATGCGAGCTGCCGGTGTTATGTGGAGAAACTTCAAGAGCAAACTCGCTAGGGTATACATCTATGGTGACAAACAAGGACAGGACCCCAGACAGAAACATTCTTTCATCCAACCAGAACAATGGGCGAGGTTTGTGGAACAGCGGTCGAATGAGGGTGCACTTCAAATTAGGGAGGTGAACATCAATCGAGCTAAATCAAACAAGTTCCAGCATACATTGTCTCGTAGTGGATATAGGACAGCGATGGAGGATATCCTAGCAGAAAAGAAAACAGAGATGGAGGCCTCCGGGTTAATAGCACCTGGAGATGACCCTGCCATTCCGATTGAGAGGCATGAGGTATGGCTGAGGGGTCATATCCGAAAGAATAAGGAATACGTGAATGAGTATATGAGGGAGGTTGCGGGAAAAATTGTAAGTTATGTTTTACTATACCCAACATATGTTAACCGTACAGGTACATGTATATTTGTGAAGAAATGCATGGTCACTAAATATTTGTTAACAGGGTCAACTGAAAGAGCAGGCATGTCAGGGGATATTTTTGTCCCAGGGTCGAAGAGACATTTTGACGGAGGCCACAGGGAAGGATGAATACCCTGGACGCACACGTGGAGTCGGTAGTTTTGTAGGTTGGAAGGAGGTATTCGGAAAGCAGTCGTCTTCGTATTCATCAACACAGTCCACAGTTACGTCGCGGGCGTTGACACTTGTGACCCATGATGGTGGTACAAATCCAGACCCCTTCGGAGATATACCTGAGGTATAATGCAGTAGTTTAACGGGAAACAAATACTTTGTACGTTCATGTGGTAATTCATAATGTCAACAAGAACGATTTTTTTATTATAAAATATCAGGTTGGGAAGAAATGCTTACTACACATGGAAGATGGTTACGATACGAGAATGATAATCGTGGCACTTGGCAAATTGATTGAAGGACGAATCGTGCAATATGAAGAGTTGGATGATGATATGGTGAAGGTGCTGGTAGACGAGGCGCTTGAAGGATGGAGGGAGCTGCCAAAGAAGTTTGGTAATATGGAGAAAGTATCGGATGCAGTGGGTGGTTTTGTGGGATGGCCGAAATCTCTAGTACGCATTGATGAAAAGGTAACGGCGGTTATTCATGTCGTCCCAACGGTAAACAGCTATAAGTTTGTCATATATACTCACACAAACTACGAATATTCTTTTTAAACAGGAATATGACGAGTTCAGATATTTCAAAATGCTAAGCTTAAGTTTCGAAGACGAATTGATCAGCAGAATGAAAATGCAATGCCGCTTTCTTCACGAACACGCTACCAGGATGGGCAAGTCAACAACATATTCGGTGTACATTAGTAGCAAAGTGTTTGGTGAGGATTGCTTCGTCATGTTGAGTTGCATTACTGAGTTCACACTCTTACAAGCTTTGGGTGCACAATCAGCAGAAGTTTACATTAGGTAAGTATTGTGTTCATTATAAAACGATTTCTTAAGTTTATAGGAATTGTACTAATTAAATCAAATGCCAGCAGATTCATCCACGATACGATACAACCGGGCATACGGTTTGGATTCTTCAGACCGACTTTTATGACTCCGTCCGAGGAATTCAATGTCAGGGTGGGGTTCTTCCAGAAGAGATAGAGGATGCCCGACTATGAGCATAATTTTTGCTACTTCCTTCCCTACATAGATCCGAAAGAGTGAGTTGATATTATATAAATAATTTTTGTCTATTTTAAATGCGGTGCCTATTTCACTAATCTACAATGGTTACGTTAAATCTATCGAATAGGTATCATTGGATGTTAGTTGTCCTATTTCCAAAGAAGCGATTGGCCCTTTGGCTCGATCCGCTGGACAAGGCACCGCGGCCTGATGCAGTGAATTTTGTTAACACGTAAGTTCTATGGTAGTCCACTTTAGTTACCATTATAACATGACCTACAAATTTCTTACATTTCAAATTACCTTATTGTTACAGGAGCATGAGTCTGTGCTTCAACATCTCGTCAGGTGGCGAAGTAGAATGGAAGACTGTGAGGGTATTTACTGAACATATAACAATTGTTATACATATGGAATATTTCATTAATTAATAAAATTCGTCCATTATAAATTGATGCTTATTTCAGTGCCCGCATCAGCCCCCGAACACTGAACTGGGTGCCTACTACGTCATGCAATATATTCGGGACATAATCAAGTTCGTCCAAGACACAAATGGAAAGTTTGAGGACAACATCAGACAAGTATGTGTATAGCGACATTTAATTAGGCATTAACAATTAGGTTGTACTGTCACTAATCTTTGTAATTATGTTTGTTTATAGTGTTTCCCTACATGGCTACGACCATATGATAACGCATTGCTTGATGATATGAGGGAGCACTTTGCCGATGGTTTGCTTACTTACATACGACAAGTGTATCAAAATGTATAAACTGTACATTATTGGTGGACAAGGATATTAAACCATGTTGTTTATCGAAATCTTACAACACTTAGTATTGTCACCCAGTATTGTTCTAAAAATTGTGTAACATATACGTGTCAACCAAATTCATTTAAGTGAAGCAAATAAATTGTATAAATAGTAACACGTATATGGAATCAATTTAGATTCAGCATTAAAACAACGCTTAATAACAAAAGCGTCGTTGAAATATACTATACGACAGCGCTTAACAATATAAGCGATGTCTTAGGTGTGAAATATATTTTGCGTAAAATTGTATTATATTAAAATGTCGTGTATTATAAGTTTATTTTTACGTATAATAAATTTGCGTTACACAAATGAATTGTACAAATATAATTTATAAAATTAAAAACATTATTTATCAAGGGGGTTAATTGTCAATTTGTGTTAGGAATTCATTCATAAAGCACTATATATGTTATTTAATTCATGTAATACAAAGTTGTCACTGGTTGACTTATAACAACAGCGTGAGCAGTCACAATCTACGGATTGGTTGACAACGACAAAATTGAATCCCTTCCTGTCCTTCGCCTCGTCATATGATCATCGACTATCAGTTTGCATCTCCTCATAAAATTACCCCGAATGCGACTGTCATCTTCTGCATCCCAGGTAACTATACGCTACAAGCAATTATTTTGTAAGACTTTTTTCATCCAACTGAAAGTAAAACATTTTATGAGTTACCCCTATGTACCTGAAACTCCTCGAACCAAATTTCCTTGCTGCTTTCTGGGATCATGGTCCATGATGCCCACGTTGCGTCCCAACAGTTTAAGATGCATTCTTGAGCAATCCTTCGATGCACATCGAATGGGTAGAAACTGTTACAAAAGTAGGGATTACATAACGGCCGCGTTTCTCAAAACATACAATATGAATACAACAATAGTAAGTTGTTACGAGTGTCTGCTAATAGGTATAACGTGATCTGTACGAGCAACTCCACGTCGATTGTCAGGGGAACTCACAAGGCCGTCAAATGAAGGAGACATGTTGACGATTGGAATGAAGTATGTTAGTAATGAATGTGGTTGGATGAATGATTTCAAGAGTTCTCATATATATATATAGCGGAACATTGAAGTTGCATCAAAATGTGCCGTTCATATTCCGTCCATTTTCCGTCTCATGTTGACGGAAATAACATGTTATGGTGACGGACATTCAGCAACGGTCTATAATTAACGGGAACTTTTTAGCGGCGTACTAACGGAACTTTGCCGGAAATGTGACACTGGATTTCCGTTATTCTTCCATTGCATTTCCCTCACACAGACAGAAAAGTAATTTAATAAATACAGCAACGCCTTTGTAGGAAGCGCTGTTGTGACTTCACATACTACAGCGCTTAATAGGTGAAGCGCTGCTGAATTAAACTATACGACATCGGTTAATTAGTTAAGCGCTGTTGTATTTACGATGTAGGAAAGCGCTTTAATGTAATAATCGCTGTCCTAACGCACTGAAAAACTGTAATCGCGAAACATATTTTTCTCCGAATTTTAGTGTAACGTATTATCAATTTACGTTACGAATGATTTCAAATATACTTTAATAATTAAAAACATTAATAATTGTCAATTGGCGTTACAAATTCAATTTGAAAGCACTATAATTTATTTAATTCATGGAATACAAAGTTGTCACTGATTGATTGATAACATCGTGAGCAGTCCAACAATCTGCAATCTACCGGTTGGTTGACAACGACAAAAGTGAATTCCTTCCCGTCCTTCGCATCGTACGATGATCATCGAAGATCATTTTGCATCTCCTCATAAAGTTACCCCGAATGCGACTGTCATATTGTGCATCCCAGGTAGCAATACACTACAAGCAAATCACTTTACTTTTGTCATCCAAATGAAAGTGAAATGAAACATTTTCTGAGTTATCGCTTTGTACCTGAAACTCCTCGAACCAAATTTCCTTGCCGCTTTCTGGGATCATGGTCCATGATGCCCACGTTGCGTCCCAACATCTTGATATGCATTCTTGAGCAATCCGTCGATGCACATCGAATGGGTAGAAACTGTTACAAAAGTAGGGATTACATAACGGCCGCGTTTATCAAAATAGTCAATCTGAAGAGAACAATAGTAAGTTGTTACGCGTGTCTGCCAATAGGTGTAACGTGATCTCTACGAGCAAATCCATGTGGATTGTCAGGGAAACTCACAAGGTCAAATGAAGGAGACATGTTGACGATTGGAATGAAGTATGTTGTTAATGAATGTGGTGGGATGAATATTGATTTAAAGAGTTCTAATATATATATATATAGCGCAACAATGAATTTGCATAAAATGTTCCGTTCACATTCCGTCCATTTTCCGTCTTATGTTGACGGAAATAAAATGTTATAGTGACGGCAATTCAGCAACGGTCCATAATTAGCGGGAACTTTGTAACGGAGTAATGACGGAAATGTGACGAAAATATGAAACATATACTGGAAATGGGATGAAGATGATTCTAAAGAATTTCATGGCTATTGAATGAGATGAGTTTCTAACAAGAGAACATAAATATTTATGGTTGTCTTGTTAGAAACACATCTCAGTCATGAAAAATGAAATTCTTCAGAATCATCTTGCACCCAATGTCAAGTATACGTTGCAAAATTTGTGTTCTTAAAAATGAAAATTTTCTTCAATGACCGTGTGTTCATTGGTGTAAAGAGTTCTATTATATAGGGCAAAAGAAAAATCTGGCTTTCCGTCATTTTTCCATGCCATTTGCCTATCAGACACAAATATTAATTTAATAAGGACTACAGCGCCTTTGTTGTAAGCGCTGTTGTTAGTCTACCTACAAAAGCGCTTTATTATAAGGCGCTTTCTATATTGTGGACAAATGACTAAAAAATTGAATATATTGCCTCAACGGACAAATGACGGACATTTGACGGATTAATATTAACGGCAGACGGACGGACACATGACGGAAAGATTGAAAATGTTTACTCGACGAAATAATAACGGACATTGACGGAATAATATTGACGAAAATTTAACAGTTAAATGACGGAAATATTGAAATTTTTTGTTGCCGAAATATGGACGGAAATGTGACGGGAGGATATTGACGGTATTGTGCTGGAATACCAACGATAATATTCTGGCCATGTAATTAAGTCGGAAAGCCGACGATTTTTTTTTCGTCATTATGACTGGCGACTTGATTGCGACGGAAATTTGTGTCGGAAATTTTGGCAAAATTTGCAGTGATTGATTGACGGAATATGTTCATGAGTGTATTGAAGTTATGTAACTCTCTTAACTGCATCTTAACTAACATGTTTGTTAGTTTCCAATTTCACATCGTCTAAGTAAGAAGTTCTCTAAATCTATCACTTAAGTTAAAGAGGTTTTCTTCACTCATCAGCCTCGTCTTTTTTGATACCTAACAGCATGGTATTTTTATTGATTGCCAACACAGAAGTGCGATCTGGAAAAAAATTATACCTGGCCAATATAACATAGTGAAAGTTATTCAGAATAGATCATTGTGAGTGTTACTCTCGTAGAGGCAACCTAGAAGTTGGGACGTATGAAAAGATTACCCGACCAAAATACAAAAGTAAAAACTGTCCACAATATTGTTATGAATATGAATTGTGTATTGATATGTGACGAATACGTCAATATATACAGTACATGATAGATGTGTATGGTAAACACAATAATGAGAGAATATACATGATATATGCAATGAATATCTGATGAGAATCATATATTCTCTAACACCACCCTCAAACTCATGGTGGATCAACAAGACTGAGTTTGGAGAGAAAGAAGTTGTGTTGTGTTCTAGTCAGTGCCTTCGTGAAGAAATTTGCAAGCTGGATCTTCGAACGAACATATTGAACAGCAATAATCTGATCATGTACATGTGACCTCATGTACGAAGCATCGACACAAATATGGTTAGTGAGCTCATGCTTCACTGGATCGCGAGTAATACTAATAGCACCTGTACTGTCAGAGAAGAGGGGAGTCGTTCCAGAAGCAGTAACCCCAAAATCCTCAAGTAACCACCGAAGCCAAGTAACCTATGTCGTCAATAATGCCATCGCTCGTAACTCCGCCTCAGCACTCGAACGGAAAACTGTTGTCTGCTTCTTTGTCTTCCAGGCAATGAGAGAACCACCAAGAAATACACAATAGGTAGAAAGAGATCTACGATCATAGTGATCACTAGCCTGTGGCGCATCAGAATATGCTCGGAGCTGCAAAGAACGAGAGCGAGGGAAGAAAAGATGGCGAGAAATGGATCCACGAAGATATCGAAGGACACGAAGGAGATAACTATAATGGAGATGAGTGGGAGCAGAAACGAACTGACTCAAGATATGGACATGGTATGAAATATCCGGATGAGTGACTCCTAAATATACCAGACTGCCAACAAGATGTCGATAACGAGTAGCTGCAGGGTCCTCAAGAGGCTCACCATCGGTGGGACGAAGGTGAACATTAAGTTCCATGGGAGTATCAACAGTGCGCTGGTCACTAAGGGAAGCCCGATCGAGAAGGTCGCGAATATACTTCTCTTGGGGTAGGCAGAATCCCTCGGGAGTAGAGGAGAATTCAATACCAAAAAAGTGACAAATAGGACCAAGATCCTTCATAAGCAACTGAGTATTAAGGCGCTCCTTGACAAAGGCAATATGCTGAGGGTCATCACCAGTGATAAGCATATCGTCAACGTAAAGGAGGAGGAGTGTTCGTCCACGAGTGGAAGTATGGATAAACAAGGCTGGGTCATGGTCGCTAGCGGTGAAGCCCGCAACGGTAACAATAGAGGAAAAACGCTCAAACCAAGCTCGAGGGGCTTGCTTAAGACCATAGAGGGAGCGACGAAGGCGCAGGACCATGCCGTCAGGGATAGAATATCCTGGTGGTGGTCTCATGTAAACCGCTTCTCTTAACTCACCGTTAAGAGAAGCATTCTTTACATCAAGCTGAGAGATGGACCACTCACGGCCAGAGGCAACAACAAGAAGGGTGCGAATGGTGGTCATGTGGGCAACATGCGCAAACATCTCATCATAGTCACGCTCATACTCTTGTTGAAAACCACGAGCCAATCGACGAGCTTTATAGCGCTCAAGGGAACCATCAGAGCGGGTCTTCACTGTATAGATCCACTTACACGTGATAGGACGAACATGCGATGGCAGAGGAACCACCTCCCAATTACCAGTCCGCCCAAAGGCGGCCAGTTCTTCTACCATTGCGTGTTGCCACTCCTGGTGAAGGATATCATCAAGATAGGAGGTCGGCTTAGCAAGAGTAGCGGCAGCGACATCATAACGTGTCGGGCGGCGAATGGACTGATGATCTTGAAGAGCATACCGAGATGGATGCGACGGTGGAGATAGTATAATGGGAGAGGACGGCGCATCGGAAGGTGATGGCACAATGGGTGAAGATGACACATCAGAACAAAGTGACACATCAAGTGAAGGTGGTACGACAAAAGAAGACGGTGCAATAGGCGACGAAGGCACAATGGGTGAAGATGGAGTCTCAGAAACCTCAGCCCCCGAACGATTAGTGTAATCTTGAGGAGAATGGGATATAGTGTGAGAGGGAACGAAAGATGGTGAATCGGGAAAGGTTAGAAAAGAGAGGGGCTCGACTAAGGAAGCTGATGAGGAATCAGAGGAATGATGAGCATAGAAGGGACGAGACTCATCAAAAATCACATCTCTAGAAATACGAATTCGTCATGCAACTGGATCCCAACAACGATATCCTTTATGTTCATTACTATAACCAAGGAAAACACACACAATGGACTGAGCAGTCAATTTGGTGCGCTTACAAGGTGCTAGTAAGACATAACACAAACAACCAAATAAACGAAGATGATAATATTCAGGAAGTTGACCAAAAAGACGTTTCACTGGAATGTCCACCTGAAGGGCGGAAGACGGCTGAATATTTATCAAGTAAGTGGCTATTGATACAGATTCCGCCCAAAAATGAACGAGAACACTAGAGGCAAGTAAAAGAGCACGAGATGTCTCCAAGAGATGACGATGCTTGCGCTCAGCAACGCCATTTTGCGCGTGAGCACCTGGGCAGGAAAATTGAGAGAGAGTCCCATGCGAAGCTAGAAACTGGCGAAGGTGACGAGATAAATATTCTCCAGCAGAGTCAGCACGAAGAATGCGAATAGGAGAGTCAAACTGAGTACGGATCATGGTGGCAAAATTTTTATAAATAGATAAAACCTCACTACGAGAGGATATAAAATATATCTACGTGTGACGAGAGAAATCATCTATAAATAAAATATAATAGCGATGACCCCCTTTTGAAATAAAGGGAGCCGGACCCCAAACATAACAATGAACAAGATCAAATGGACGCTGAGAAACTGACTCACTAGTAGAATAAGGAAGAGTAATTTGTTTTCCAAGTTTGCAACCCTGACAATCTAAAGATGTATCAACAGAGACAGATCCTACAAGACCACGACGAACCAAAGAGGACAAACGAGAGCCGCAGATGTGACCCAAGCGGTGATGCCATTGAGCAAAAGAGGCGGCCGAAGAGGCAATGGAGGCGGAAGCGAAAGAGCTGGCAGAGGCAGCGGAAGGAAGATAAAGCCAGTCAAGCTCCCAAAGACGTTGCGAATCACGACGCCGAGGGCCAGTACCAACCAGATTCCCCGTGCGACGATCCTGAACGCAGCAAGAATCAGTGTCAAGAATTATACAACAACCATGGTCAGTGAGTCGACCAACAGAAATGAGCTGCATGGCCAATTGGGGAACGAAAGATACTGAAGGGACACTAAAGGAAGAAGATGAGAGAGTGCCTCTTCCAACGATAGACAATGAAATGCCATCAGCAGTCTGAACTGATAAAGGAGCAATTAAAGGTCTGACAGACTGAAGATAAGTGGAATCAGAAGTCATATGAAATGAAGCACCAGAGTCAAGGATCCAGGGAGATATACCTGATTGTGTGTGTGGTGATCTCTCAAAGCCTGAAGATACATCAGCGGAACCAGCAGCTCCTAGCGGTGCAGAGACGGACATACGACGCAATATCGTGAGAATCTCTTAAGTATCAGAAGTACCAGATCCAGCAGTAGTTGAGGATGATGAGGAACCACTTCCAAAACTCTTTAGAGGGCGGCCACCACGACGTGTAGGAGTATCTCTTTTCTTCTTGTTGCAGTAGTAGGCGAAATGTCCTGCCTTGTTACAATAGGTGCAATGAGGCCGCTCACCCCCAGAAGGGGTTTCTGAGGTAGTGACATCCGATGAGGCAGGACCAGGTGATGTGGAAGATGATGTACGAACAGCCAAAATAGGAGTAGGAAGCAAACCCGCATTACGAAGTTGAATTTCTTCAGTCCGGACAGTTGAAAGAACATCTAATATGGTCACAGAGGATGGCGAGCCAAAAGTTGAGCCCGGATCTGCTCAAACTCAACTCGAAGACGTGTCAGAAAATCATAAATGCGATGAAACTGGCAGTGAGACTTGACATTCAGACAATTCAGACATGTAGGACAGTGTCGGTTCCAAAGAATCAAGTTGGCGCCATATCGCGGACATCTGGTCATAGAACTCACTATGGTGGCATCTCCTTGTCAGAGCGACTGCTCCCGATGAACAACACTCAAGAATAGAGAATCACCACTGGGCGCATAACGTTCCCGAAGATGGGCCCACATCAACTGAGCGGATTCCAAACAAACAATATCTGAAGAAAGTGATACCTCAATGCTAGCCACAATAATAGACGAGGTGCGAGCATCTTCATCCATCCATGTGCGAAAGGCAGTGTACTGGTTTTGGGAAGATTCCATGGCATCGTTAAATTCTGTTTAAGCTTTCTGCTTATCCTCGTCAGATGCATCTGCAGGTAGAATATACATAGTAGGCGGGGTGGGACGTGGGGGACACGGGAACTCTCCAGTAAGGAAATCCAAAAGGCGTTGACCACACATGTGGAGACGCATGTGATGTATCCATTCTGCAAAATTAGTGCCATTAAAGATGACCGCGCAGCGAGGAATAGAGACATTACCTGTGGAAACAAAAGAAGACATAATTGGTTAGTTTTTTTTTGAACAGCTGGTCAAAGGTTGACCGCGCTGACTGGACGCTGCCTGGAGTGCTGACTGGGCGCTGACTTAATATTGACTATGCACTGATTGAATGCTGACTGGGCAGGACAATTGACATGTTTGACTTTCTTTTGAAGAAAAGTAAAACAGTAAAATAACCAAACCCTAATCAAGTAGGAAACGAAGATAGAGCACGGCAAGTCCGCGGAGATGACATCGACAGTACTAGATATGAGCAGAACACACACGCAACAACGAGGATGAGAGCTGGGTGGGTAAACAGCGAGTGGTTCAGATCTGGGTGGCAGCGACCGTTTAGATGGCGGCGGCGAAATAGATCTGGGCGGCGACAGATAGACAACAACAGTGGATGTGTCAGATTTGAGCGGCGACGACATGTTAGATAGTGGCGGCGGCTGGTTTAAATCGTGACAGCGACGGCGGGAAAAAATTGTGCAAGAAAGGAAAATCTTAAACGTAGATTTCAAACCGAGCGTCTGATACCATGTTATGAATATGAATTGTGTATTGATATGTGACGAATACGTTAATATATACAGTACATGATAGATGTGTATGGTAAGCACAATAATGAGAGAATATACAAGATATATGCAATGAATATCTGATGAGAATCATATATTCTCTAACAAATATTACCTACAATATTAGCAAATTAAACTGGGTTATTAAACTAGGTTACCCGGAGACGCCGAGATTGACGCAGCTTCTGAAAATATGAATAGGCATATATATAAGCCAGTGATTAGCTACATTAGCAGCCAAATTATTCATAATATATATAATGAACCATGCGACAAAAGTTATCAGTACTTTATTGAACAATATGATCAGTTCATGCATGTACAGGCCAACAAGTTTAAACTCTACAGGCCAACTCCACTCACCAAACCCTGACATCGACCTAATTACCATATTAAAATGTGTACTATTAGCTAATTCTTTACATGAAGCCGGGCCATTCATTATCAAAAAATGGAAATGATTTCATTCAAAGTCATTTACGGAGTTAGATTCGGTACATCGTAACAAAAT